>CM066032.1:745535365-747935365 GCA_033557465.1 Ichthyophis bannanicus | reverse complement strand
CAGCCTCTCTGACCTCACCTTTAAACCATGCTGGCAGTTTTTTGGACTTCCTTCCACTTTTCTTAAAGTGTGGAATACAGCTGGTCTGGGCTTCCAAGATAGTATTTTTCAACAACACCCAAGCTTGATGTAAGTCTTTAACCTTTGCAACTGCTCCTTTTAGTTTTTTCTTAACTATTTTCCTCATTTTATCATAGTCTCCCTTTCGAAAGTTAAAAGGTAGTACTGTGGATTTCCTTACTATCTCTCCTCCACTAATTAAATCAAAGGCGATCATGCTATGATCACTATTGCCAAGTGGCCCCAACAACCTTATCTCTTGCACTAGATCTGGTGTTCCACTAAGAACTAGGTCTAATATGGCTTCCCCTCTGGTCGGTTCATGAATCAGCTGCTCCAAGAAGCAGTCATTTATGTCATCTAGGAACTTTATCTCCCTAGCATGTCCTGACGTGACACTGACCCAGTCGATACCGGGGTAATTGAAATCACCCATTATTATTACCGTGCTGTAACTTTTGTTAGCTTCCTTGATTTCTTTGAGCATTTCATCATCCATTTGTTTATTCTGGCCAGGCGGTCGATAGTACACCCCCACCGCCTTCCCCTTTTTACATGGAATTTCAATCCATAGAGATTCTACAGCAAATTTTGTTTCCTGCAAAACTTTAATCCTTTCTGACTCAATGCCCTCTCTAACATAGAGCGCAACCCCTCCACCAATTTGATCAGCTCTATCATTACGATATAGTTTGTACCCAGGTATCACAGTGTCCCACTGGTTGTCCTCCTTCCACCATGTCTCTGATATTCCAATCACATCTAACCTCTCATTTAGTGCTATATATTCTAACTCTCCCATCTTATATTTTAGACTTCTAGCATTTGCATACAAGCATTTTAGAGACTGTATTTTATTCATATTAATTTGGCTATTGGTAGACATGGGTAATTTGGGATCTTTAAGCTGTGTCTGCTCCATACTCGAGGGCATTTGGGCTACTTTACTCTTCTTTGGAACCTCTCTGCTATTGGTAGTATCCTTCAAGGATACATTCTTCTGAACCATCCGCTCTTGGGCGACTGTCGGCTTTCCCCTATTATCTAGTTTAAAAACTGCTCTATCTCCTTTTTAAAGGTTAATGCCAGCAGCCTGGTTCCATCCCGGTTAAGATGAAGCCCATCCCTTCGGAAGAGCCCCTCCTTTCCCCAGAATGTACCCCAGTTCCTAACAAATCCAAACCCCTCATCTCTGCACCATTGTCTCATCCACGCATTGAGACTCCGGAGCTCTGCCTGCCTTTTGGGTCCTGCACGTGGAACGGGAAGCATTTCGGAGAACGCTACCCTGGAAGTTCTGGATTTTCAACTTCCTACCTAAAAGCCTAAATTTAGCCTCCAGAACCTCCCTACCACATTTTCCTATGTCACTGGTACCGACATGTACCAAGACAGCAGACTCCTCCCCAGCACTATCTAAGAACATATCTAGGTGGCGCGTGAGGTCCGCTACCTTCGCACCAGGCAGGCATGTTACCAGGCGATCCTCACGGCCACCAGCCACCCAGCTATCTACATGCCTAATGATCGAATCACCAACTATAACGGCTGTCCTAACCCTTCCCTCATGGGCACATGGCCCTGGAGAAACTTCCTCGGTGCGAGAGGGATTTACATCACCTGGAGGACAGGTCCTAGTTAGAGGATCACTTCCTGCCACACCAGGGTGATGCTCTCCTGTCACGTGACCTCTCTCCTCCATGGCAACAGGGATGCTGCCAGACTGGAGGTGGGACTTCAGGACTATATCCCTGTAGGTCTTGTCTATGTACCTCTCTGTCTTTCTTATGTTTTCCAAGTCTGCTACTCTAGCCTCTAGAGAACGGACTCGTTCCCTGAGAGCAAAGAGCTCCTTGCACCTAGTGCACACGTAAGACCTCTCACCAACTGGGAGAAAATCATACATGTGACACTCAATGCAAAAGACTGGAAAGCCCCCATCCGGCTGCTGGACTGCTGTCTGCATCTTAGTTTTAAGTTTTTGTTTAGATCTTTAAGTTCTTTACTTACTAAGGGTTGCTATGGATATTTATACCAATAAAACTGTACCTAATACGTTTAATATACCTTGTTCACCTGAAGCTTAATTAATCTCAGGTCCTTAGTGTATGACTGATTTGGGTAACAAGCTTCAACTGAGAGCACCTCCTGTCTTTTAAGATGTGTAATTACCTATAAAGCTATGATTATCCCAGGGGTGGGTGGCTGTGGGGAGGGAGGGAGGGAAATAACACTTATTAAAAGAGGGCTGCTACACAGTACCCTGTCCTGTGCTGCTGAGGTAAGCTATATTCTTATTTGATTTAAATTATAGCTCTTTGCTGCTGCTAGGCTCTAACTTATTATGAAATTTAAACTACAAGCTCTCTGCTGGGTTCTAAATTTAACCAGAAAGCTCTCTTCTGTGTTTTAAATTTAAACTAAAAGTACTTTGCTGATGCTAGGCCCTGAATGACTATTAAATTTAAACTACAGCTCTCTGCTGGGTTCCAAATTTAACCAGAAAGCTCTCTTCTGTGTTTTAAATTTAAACTAAAAGTACTTTGCTGATGCTAGGCCCTGAGTGACTATTAAATTAAAACTATAAGCTCTCTGCTGGGTATGAAATATAACCAGAAAGTTCTCGTCTGTGTTTTAAATTTAAACTTAAACTGCTGCTACTAGGCCATGACTGATTTAACAAAAAATAGTGGGTTCACAGATTAAATAGCTTTAATAGAAAGAATTCCTTTCAGAAAATTCCCAGAAGTATATACTCACAATTGCAGATCTCTCTCCAGAAGTAACAGTCCCTTTTTCTAGTCCTTCAAGACTGTTTCGAGTATAACCCTTTAGTCTTTTGGGCATACGCGTCTATCCATAATCTACAGTACCCAATTAATCCCAGGAACTTCCTTAGTTCCTTCTTTGTCCTAGGAAGTGGTAAATCTGTAATCTATTTTATTCGCTCTGGACTGATTCTCCTTTTTCCTTCACTAATCAAATGTCCGAGGTATTTTACTTCTTTCTCTACAAATTGTGATTTAGTTTTGGAAACCCGAAACCCCTGACTTCCCAGAAAATCTAGTAGGGCTTTGGTGACTTCATTTTCTTTTCCCCTGATATTAAAAGATCATCTCAGGTTCCAAGATGGCAGAGGAGTAAGACGCCGTTGGAAGGTGTGCGGAGAGGCTGAGACACTGATGCTGAGCCGATGGGGAAAAAGAGGAAGCAAAGAACATCAAAGCCCCCTGATTCCTCTACGCCTACCGGAGGTTTGACACAAGCTTCTATAGTTCCCTTTTGCGTACCTCGTACTGCCGACATGGCTTCAGCAGATCCCTCGGGTTTAACAGGGGATCTGAGCAGTAATGAGGTGGATCTTAGCCCCGTCCAGCTGTTGCCGCTGCAACCCGGTGGAGGAAGAGTCGGGCACAGGAGTTCCTCCGGGTCAGGAGGTTGTGGCTGTGTTTGGGGGCCCTTTCTCTCGGTCGGTCCTGAGCCCTGGGGGAGCTGTGGAGATGGAATCTTCCCGTGGAGCCGGCCCTGGAGGGGACTGGGTGGAAATCAGCTAGCCCGGGGTCTCGGAGATCCGGGTGGTTTGCGGCTTAAAGAAACCAGCGAAAGTTACTTTGGATAGCTTATGGGAAGCTATCTCCTCTCTTCAGAGTTCACTTGTTCCAGTTGTGGGTGGTTTGTTTCAGGAATTTCATGCTATTAAAGGACGGTGTTTGACGATGGAATCGAAGATAGTGGAACTGTCTGACAAAGTTGCGGTGCTAGAGAACAGAGTTGATAATTTACAAACTTTGGGGGAGACTTACTCAACGAGGCGCTTGGAATATATGGACAATCTTTTGCGGAAAAATAATTTACGTTTCTTGAATTTTCCAAGATCACCATTGATGGAACCGCTGGTACTCGTCCGTAAGTACCTTATCGATGTTCTCCTGATGCCGCCGGACAATTTGCCGCCTATTGTTAGGGTTCAATATGTAGCCATTTCCTCTGGGACTGGGGTAGAGGGGGGAGTTGAGGGTACATCTGGGCCTGATCAGCTGATTTCTTAGAGAGTTATTTGGAGGTAGTGACTAGTAGGGCAACCTTGTTAGTTTGTTTTGCCTTCGAATCAGATCGTAACTCCGTCCTTAGGTTATATTTTTGTAGGATGTCATTTTCTGAGTTTATGGGTTCGAAAATTTTAATATTTCCTGATTTGTCAAGGGAAACCTAGAAAAGGCAGAAGGAGTTCCTGGCTTTACGCCAGAGAGCTACTGCCCTGGGTGTTCAATTTAAGTTGAGGTATCCATGTAAATGTTCATTATTGTATCAAACTAAGCATTTTCTGTTTTTTGAACCTGTACAACTGATGCAATTTCTTCAGGCGAGGGAGGAGGGGGGGGGGGAGGTATGATTCCTTTACTGGCTGTCATGTGTGTTATCTTTGCTCCTAAGATGTGGGGGGGATTTCCCTCCTTTATTTCTTTTTTTTTCTTTATTGCTTGTTTGGAACCGTATTGGGGTTATATTGTATTGGGGTCTGATTGTTGTATATGGGCTTATACCTAGATTTATGTTTCTTTTTCTTTTTTCTTTATAATCTATTATATTGTAAGTGGCCCAGTTGATTTCTGTGGAATGGTATGTAAAATTTGTTAAATAAAATTAAAAAAAAAAAAAAGATCTATATACTGTAAAAGGGTTATGCGAGACAGTGTAGAACATTTTTCTAGCACTTGTCCAAACAAATTGGATGATTCTGTGAACCCTTGGGGGTAACACTGTCCACCGGAAGAATTAATTAGACTTACCTACTAATTGTTGTTCCTTAAGGAACTCTAGTCCAGTCCCGGAACCATAGAGTTTAGAATCTCCTCCAGCAGCCTTGGAGACTGAATGACATCACAGCTCTTCTCTCTCTGGTATAAATAGGCAAGGACCGCCCCCTTCCACCAGTACCTATTGACAAAGCAACTCAGCAGAGCAACAAATAAGTAGATAAAGAACAACAAGATAAACTAAATAAATTTGGCTAGAATCTAAAAACCTGTGCATATTCTAACCTTCTCTTCGACAAAGGACCTTGTAGAAATGCCAAAAAATGTAGAAACAAAACCGCGCTTCTGCGGGGTTCCCATTGTGGCTCCACTCCGCGTCCTCCGGAACCCCACTCCTCTTCCGGAGACATCCTCTCCAATTTGACCCCTTTTACTAAGATACAACGGACAACAGCTTCAGGTTGCATACCCTGGGAGGGGTCCGGGACTGGACTAGAGTTCCTTAAGGAACAACAATTAGCAGGTAAGTCTAATTAATTCTTCCTTTTCATCCCTCTAGTCCAGTCCCGGAACCATAGAGGATGTAACAGAGCAGTGCACATCAACGGGAGGGACCAGAAAACCCAGCCTGAAGCACCGCTGAGCCAAAACAAATGTCCTCCGCCGCCTGCACATCTAACCGATAGTGCTTCGAGAATGAATGCAACGATGATGGAAGTCGCCGCTCAACAAATGTCCGTGACCGAAACCGAACTGTACTCCGCCCACGACGCCGCTTGCGCCCTGGTCGAGTGCGCTCTGAGACCTTCTGGAACTACGCTACCTTTCAAAAGGTAAGCCGACGCAATAGCCGCCTTTAACCATCTAGAAATGGACGCTTTCGCTGCCGCTTCACCCTTCCGCGGCCCCCGAAAGCCACAAACAATCTGTCAGTCTTCCGAAACGGCTGCGTCCGCTGAAGATACTTCCGAAGAACCCGACGAACATCTAGGGGGTGTAACCTGCCTTCCGATTTCTCCTTTTGCTGCTTAGAGAATACTGGAAGCGACACCACGTGATTGACATGAAAGGGCGATATCACCTTCGGCTGAAAGTCCAGCACGGAGCGTAGCACGACCTTATCATGGAAGAAAGACAAATGAGGTGCCCTACAGGAAAAAGCCCGTAACTCCGAAATCCTCCTTGCGGAACAAATAGCTACCAGAAATACCTTCTTTAACGCGAGATCCTTCAGGGTGGCGATGCTTAGCGGCTCAAACGGTAGCTCAAGCAAAGCCTCCAATACTAGATTCAGCTTCCATGTCGGCACTGAACAGCGTACCAACGGACGAAGAAGCAAGACAGCTCTCAGAAAAAGCCTAATGTCACTGTGAGATCCTACCGGCTGACCGAGCACTTTCCCCCTATAACAGGAAATCGCCGCCCACTGCACTCGCAAGGAACTGGCCGCCAATCTCTTCTGCACTCCATCCTGCAAAAAGGAAAGGTCCTGCGAAATCGAAGCCCACAACGGCTGAATATTACGCTCCACACACCAAGCTGCAAAGATCCTCCAGCCCCGGACATACGCCAGCGAGGTGGAACGCCTGCGTGCCTTTAGCAAGGTAGAAATGACCGCCGCCGAATAACCCTTAGCTGTCATCCTAGCCCGTTCAAGAGCCAAGCCGTAAGCGAGAACCGACTCACCTAGGGCATGCGCAACGGACCCTGCCGTAGGAGTTCCTCCCGCTGTGGTAACTACCACGGATCGTCCACTAACAGCCGTACCAAATCTGCATACCACGGCCTTCAGGGCCAATCGGGCGCGATCAGAATCACCCGACCGCGATGTCTCCCAACGCGCTGCACCACCCTGCCCATGAGGGCCCAAGGTGGAAAAAACATAATGGAGAACATAAAGGAGAACTCTGGCCACCTTTTCGCTAATGCATCTAGCCCCTCTGACATCCGTTCCCAGCGCCTGCTGAAAAACCTTGCTACCTGCGCTGACTCAAAGCTCGCCATGAGAGCCATTACCGGAACTCCCCAGCGCCTCACCAGAAGAGCAAACACCCCCAGATGTAGCACCCACCCCTCCGGGGTCTACTCTGCGACGACTGAGGAAATCCGCTTCGAGATTGTCTACGCTGGCCACATGTTGCGCCGCGAGAGCCTGGAGATTGTGTGCAGCCCACACCCACAGCTGACCCGCTTCGGCTTCCAGTGTAGCACTTCCTGTGCCCCCCTGACGATTGATGTAGGCCACCGTTGTTGCATTGTCTGACAAGACTCGGACCGCCTCCAGACCGAGAGTGTCCTGAAACTCCGGTAGCGCCAGAAACACCGCTCTCATCTCCAACCTGTTGATGGACCGAGACGTCTCCTCCTGAGACCAACAACCCTGGGCAAACCTGCCTTTGCAATGAGCCCCCCCCCCCAACCCAGGAGGCTCGCGTCTGTCGTGAGCAGTCCCCAGGATGGCGGTCCAGTGGCATGCCGTCTTCCATATTCTCCGTTCTCAACCACCATCACAGCCCGTGAAGCACAGTCTGAGGGCAAACTAACCTCTGCGATAGGACATCCGACTGATGCGACCGACGGAGAAGTGCCGCCTGTAATGGCCGCACGTGCGCTCGGGCCCACGGAACCACTTCTATCGTGGCTGCCATTGTTCCCAACAACTGCAGGTGCTGCCATGCTGTTGGAGCCGGACTCGAAAAGAAACGCCTGACAAGTTGTCGCAGACCTAGTGCCCGGGCCCTGGGCAGGAACACCGTCCCCTGCTTTGTGTCAAAGCGCGCCGCAAGGTACTGCAGGGATTGCGATGGTACCAACCTGCTCTTTACAAAGTTGACTACCCAGCCCAGGCCTTCGAACATCTGGACCACCCGGGCCGTCGCTGCCGAGCTGTCCTCTCTCGACTTTGCTCGGATCAACCAATCGTCCAAATATGGGTGCACCAGTACTCCCTCTTTGCAGAGCGCCACCGCCACCACCACCATGACCTTGGGAAACGTCCGTGGCGCCGTTGCCAGCCCAAAGGGCAGCGCTTGAAATTGGAAATGTCCCATGGGTACCGCAAATCTCAGCCACTTCTGATGCTCTTGCCGAATCGGGATGTGCAGGTAAGCATCCGTGAGATCTAACGACGTCAGGAACTCCCCGGTCCGGATCGCTGCCAGCACGGAATGCAAGTTCTCCATCCGAAAATGGGTAATCCGGAGACAATGGGTCACCCTTGTCAGAGCCAGGATCGGGCGAAATGTGCCCTCCTTCTTTGGCACTACGAAATAGATGGAGTAGCAACCGGAACCGCACTACTCCTCAGGCACCGGCAGCACCGCCTCAAGCTGCAGCGTGTCCTGGACCGCCTGCCTGTACCCAGGGCTGAGCAGGGAGAACGGACAAAAGAACCTACGACGGGTCGATGGAGTTCTAATACGTACCCCTCTCGCATGACCTCCAGGACCTACTAATCTGACTTAATTCGGACCCAGGCAGGGTAAAACTCCCGCAACCGACCTCCCCTGGGAACTACCCTCTCCTGAGCCCGCCTTATCTCACTGTGTCTGTTTTGTGGCCGAGGACTGGAAAGGAGCGAACCCCCGGCCTGCTCCCCTGAATCCTCGAAACCCCTGACCCCTAATCAGGAACTTCCCCCGCTGGGACTGTCCATAACGGGGAGAACGAAAACTACGAAAGTCTCTCGGGACCTCCCTGAATCCCGCAGAACTGCGGCCCTGCTTCGGCTTGTCCTCTGGGAGACGTCCTCCCTGGGACTCCACGAGGTCCTGGACCAACTTATCTAAATCCTCCCCAAATAAAAGCGTACCCCCAAAGGGTAGCTTGCTAAGCCGAGCCTTAGACGAACTGTCCGCCGACCAGGTTCTCAACCAGAGATACCTCTGAGCTGCTACTACGGAGACCATCCCCTTCGCCAAGCCGTGGAGGAGATCAGAATGAAAATCCGCCAAGAACGCGGTTCCCGACTCCAGTCGCGTGGCATCTTCAAGCTGCCCTTCCAGATGGTCTCCTGCAACCTCTGGGACCACCTCAAACAGCCACGTGCCACCGAAGCCGGTCTGCATGGACAGCGCGCAAACATTGAACACCTGCTTCAACAGAGTGTCTAACCTCCTGTCCTGAACACCCTTCAGCGCTGCGGTCCCCCTCCACGGGAATTGTGGTTTTCTGAGTGACCGCCGATACCGCCGCAACTACCTTTGGAGAACGAAACAGCTCCCTATCGCGGTTCGCGAGCGGATAAAGGCGAGCCAACGCTCTAGCCCCCTTCATGGCCACCTCTGGCAAATCCCATTCTTCCTGTATCATATTCTGAAATACCCTATGGAGGGGAAACACTCTCTGGGATGTCTGCACCGCCTGCAACAGCGGATCTTCTAATGTCTCTTCCGCTGCTTCCTCGCTGGAAGGCAGGTTTAGTGTCTATAGTGTCTCCGAAACCAGGGCTGGAAGCCCTTCACACCGAAAGACTCTGACTACCCAGCACTGCTGCTCCGAGTCAGGCAACTCTCCGTCTTCCAGCTCATCTTCCGAGAACTCTTCCCTCTTTGGCATTCCCCTCGCTCAGGTCATCAGTGAGGTAAGGCGCGGGACCCTCCGAAGTGGCCCTACACCTTTTAGCCACCGGAGCACCGTTCCCCGAACCGACCAGAGAGGCTGAGCGCTTCTGACTCTGGGGTCTGTGAGGAAGAGCCGACATCGCGGGCTGAAGGAAGGCAAAAGCCTGCTGCCTCAAGGCAACGAAGTTCGGCGGAATCCCGGTCGCCTCCCCCGCCTGTCCCTGCTCCTGTGACCCGGCGGAGCCGCTGCCCGAGGAGGGCCCCGGCACTGGCTCCTCAGGATCTAGAGACAGAGATAACAGTGCCTCAGCGCCTGTACGAATAGCCTTCCGGCCTGCTAGGGGCTGTCCTGGCTCTCCGTCCATATGCTGCGCCTCTAGGGAGCAAGGGACACAGACTCCTGATTCCAGCACTGAACCTTTCCTCCTGCCGCACACTAGACAGCATGGAATTGCAGGCATAGCAGCCGCCTCAAAGAATTGCTCTAAACCACCCCGGGAACTCTCCCTCCCCCCCGCTGGCCCTGACTGCCAGCCCCGGAAGGAAGGGCTCTCTCCGGGTTGGAGTCCTGCAAAAACAGCCTAGATACACCTGCACAATATTTCAATAAGGGAAAAGTACAGCATAGCTCATTTCCCTTTGAACTTCTCTTTTTTTCCAACAGGCCAATGCTCTGTAAGCGCCTGATGAGCCTATAGCAGGTCTGCAGCAAACGAGGCTTAAAACGCTTCCAAAAAGCCGCTATAAAAAAAATGTGGTTTTCAAAATGGCCGCCGGGACTTTTCCCGCGCAGCAAAAGTGTGTCCAGAGGGCAAAGAACTCCTTTATGAGATCCCCCGCTGAGGCAGGGACTTCCCTCTCAACTCCCCTCCAAGAAACAAGTAAAAGAAAATTCAAAAAGAAAAAAAAACGCCGTTAAAATCGGCGAGACCTACTTACAGTTCCCTGCTTCAACCTGAGGTGCTGCAATGAGGCAGACATGTGCCGGAGCTCAGCCTGCTCGTGGCTTCGGCTCCGACGGTGCTCCCACCACCAATCTCACTGTCCCTTAGAGATGGCTGGGGCTAAGCCTTCCACCTGCTCCTCACCCTTGGTTGGGGGTTGGGGTGCTGGGTGGCTACTTTTTCTGCTCTGTAACGCTGCTCCTTCTCACCACGGGGCAGCCCCCCCCCCCCCCCCCGAGAGGGAAAATTGAGGGAGAAAGGAGGAAGCAGGACTGGAGCCAGAGGGAAGAAAAAAGTGGCTATTTATTTTAGAAAGGCAACCAAACAAAAAGCATCAAGAATTAGAAAAGGAAAACAAAGAAAAAATTCCTAGCTCTGCCTATTGTGCTGGGCCTATCCCTAGGCCCAGAATCTCCTCAGCTGCTTGGAGACTGAAGTACTGGTGGAAGGGGGCCGTCCTTGCCTATTTATACCAGAGAGAGAAGAGCTGTGATGTCATTCAGTCTCCAAGGCTGCTGGAGGAGATTCTAAACTCTATGGTTCCGGGACTGGACTAGAGGGACGAAAAGGAACAGTTGTTTCTGGCCAGTATCGGGTTCTTCCCATTCAAAAGCAAACATGTCCCTACTAGTTGGATCTAATGGAGAAGTCCAAAAGGCATCTTTCAAATCTATAACACTAAACCAGTTGCGCTCATGGGCACTGTTCCCTCTAAGCTGTGCGCGTGTGCGCGCGCACACACCTCGCCGAGTGAGCGCACATACTTTACAACAGAGCGCACAAAAATTACGGTTCTGATTCTGACAGAAAACACCACCGACGTCTTAAAATTTAAAAGTTGTTGTGTATTTACGGTTTTCACAAGTTCTACAATATTTTCTAGTGCAATAAATGTGGTGTACATACTGTATTCTGACGTGTAGTCAAATTTTAAAGTATATAACTCCGAGTGTCGTTATGTGGCGCACAAAAATTTAACCTTCCTTCAAAAGCTGCACAGCTGATATTTTATGCGCACACAGCCTACAGAAAGTTAGAGGGAACATTGCTCATGGGGTATTTTACCCAGTATTGTATAGGGGTTTGGCACCACTGGGTGCCTTACCCGTACTATTTGGTTCAGCTTCCTCAAGTCCAGTACTAACCTATATGATCCATCTGGTTTTCTTACAGGCAAGATGGGAGTGTTAATGGGGACATACATGGTTCTAATAGTGCATCCTGGAGTAAGTTCTTTATAACAGGTTGGAGGCCCTTGCGGCCCTCCAAGGAAATGGGATATTGTTTTTGGCGCACTCTCTCGCCCTTCTTCTTTAATTCTATTTTTAGGGGTGGAATGTCCAGTCCTCCCCTTGCCCATACTATAGGGTCTATTTGGCTTTCTTCTTCCTCAGTGAGGACAGCCATTCCTACAATGATTTGGTCGTCTTTTACCTTAATTTCTAAGTTTAACTGTGCAATCTTATCCCTTCCTAATAGGTTACTCCCTGCTTCTGGGATGTACAGCAACTGTCCCTCTATCTCCTCATTGTCTAGTTTTAGCAGTGTAGGCTCAAATACTGAGACTGGAAAACCCTCTCCCTTTACTCCTGAAACTGTAAGTTTTTGATTTGATAACCTCATTCCCTTTGGTACATAATTTAAAGAACTTCGGGCACCCCCTGTATCTACTAAAAATACTACCTCTTCTTCCTTTGGCCCCACCTTTATATTTATCCAAGGGTTCTTAGATTAAGAAACCCTTGACATCCCTAATCTTCATCAAAATTTCCTCTTCTCGTTTTAATTCAGGACACTCTCTTTTAAAGTGACCTATTTTCCCACACTGATAAAGGCCATGGTAGTATGGCACCTGGGATGTCTCAAGGCCTGTTCTACTCACCTGCAACAAGCGCATGGAGAGCCCACCACAAAGACGCTTCACCTGACCAAGCCGTGTAAACTGGCAACTCTCCACATCGACCTGTGCAAGGCGACCTCCCCTGCCGATGCTTTGTGTTCCAATTGGGATGAGATTCATTCTCGTCCGAACCCAGCTTTTTTCTGTTGTCTTGAGCTGCGTCCCTGCCATGAGCCATGTTATCTTAATGCATCTGGAGGCTTCCTGCTTTGACCTGTATTTATGTCATGGCAAGGGTGCGCCAATGTGGGTTGCTATCAGGGGTCTGCTGCCCCCTTAAATCTTGGGTCCTTCACATATGGCTCGCGCTCTCCCCATTCTAGGCAGGTTTGACTGGGGCTGAGGCCAGACAGGAAGAAGGGAAGGGACGAGGAAGGAGAAAGGGCCTTGAGCTGCTCCAAGAGTGCGTGGCTGAAGAGTAACAGCTTCCCTTGGGCCAATCCTGCCTGAAACACTCATTTCAATAAGTAAAATCAGGGACTACGCTTCCCACACTGCTTTGGGACTGTAGGTTCAAAACCTGGACTAACCAAAACGTCTTCCTGCTGGAAATTGGTAACTTGGCATGTCTGTATATAAGTTACACATGACATGACATGTTTAAGAAAGCGTTATACCACGTGCTTCAGCCATGCTAAAATCTACTTCCAGACTCCAATTCCCAACAGGCATTAGGGTGACAGTACCAACAGTAGCTACGGTGACACCATAATTTTTCTTCTATGGAAAGGTACAAATAATATTATGCGAAGCTGCAGCGTGGTCGTCAGAGGTGGAAATTAGGACTTAATGGTCCCCCCATTCCGCAGAGACAGTACCACACTGAATCTCACTAGGCGCTCGCGCAAAGGACGCAGACGCGCTATTGTCATCGCCCCCACAAACAAGCACGTAACCTCGGTCTCGCGGTGGTTGAACCCGTGGACCCGCCCATTCGCCGCGCGCCACTTTGCCACGCGCCGGTCGGGACCGCCGCCGCGTAGGTGTTAGGTACCCCCAGCCGGTCTCTACAACGCGTGCGCGCCGTCGCCAGCATTGCAGCGTGCGAAGTGAACCATCTCGCGCCGGGACCCAAGAGAACCGTTATTCAGCGCCCCGCCCCCTCCGCCATCGCCCCACCCCTCCGCGCTCCAGCCTCCCTCCATCCAGCATCGACGGCAGCATCAGCCAGCAAGAGAGTGCGGCTTCCTCCCGGGAGGGGGCCTTGGCACCTGCGGAGGTGGTAAGAAAAGGGTGGGGGTGGAAGCAGCCTTCCAGCATATGCACAAATTATATCTAGATAACTTAAGAGGCTGGGAACACTTATCCCAAGCCTTATGTCTGAGGAGGCCACAGACAGTTCCTTACTCTCCCCAGTCCCCACAACCATCGCCAGCAATAGTTTTTATCCAGACAGACGAGGTTCCCAATCCCTACCCTCTCGGATTCAGATAACTTTATTGGCATAACAATTGTACATGTGTTGCTGAAGTACATTTAGCAGTTGAGGTAACAAAAGAAAGAGAAAAAAGGGAGATTATTTACAAAGTAGCAGCAGCAATAATCGAATAACCTTGCAGTGTGCAGAATAAGTCCCAGATTCTGGTTCTGATCTGTATTATTGCCGGTCATTAGCATTTTTTGCCTGGTGACGGAATAGAACGTATTTTGCTGGGTAATTATTGTTTCTTCTTTTCCCTGGATTTATGCAAAGCTTTTTCTGTTCATTCTTTTGTGAGAAGTCTGGTTGTATCTGTTACGTTGAGAAATATGTTTTATCTTTGTATTTTGTGTAATGTGGGAGGAAATGCGTTTCTGTTTCTATTTTACCAGTGCTGCAAAAATTGAATAGGAAACCCAAAGAAGGAAGACTGCCTATAATGCATCTTTCTATTTCTAGTCTAGTCACTTATTCTGTATTTAGCGAGTTGCATACCACTATGTTCAGGTATTCTGTTAACGTGTAGTTTCTGTTCAAGGATCTGTAGTACATAAGAACATAGAATACTAGCTTGATGGACCTTTGGTCTGACCCAGTATGGTATATTGTGTTTCCAATAGTGGGCAATTAAGGTTACAGGTACCTGTGAGGTTCCCAAAAAGTTGACAGATTCCATGCTGCTTATCCCAGGGGTAAGTAGTGGTTTATGGACTTTTCCTCCAGGAACTTGTCCAAACCTCCTTTTTTTAACACAGCTACACTAACAGCTTTTAATACATCCTTCCACAACAAATTCCAGAGTTTGATTACACATTGAGTGAAAAATTATTTTCTCCAATTAGTCTTTGTAGCTTTATTGCATATCCCCTAGTCATCCTTCTTGAAGGAGTAAACACCCATTCCACTCCTCTCTATGTTTTATAGACCTCTATCATATTTCACCTAAGCAATCTCTTTTCCAAGCTGAAGAACCTAACGTTTTAAGCCTTTCCTAGTAGGGGTATCCTTTCATCCTCTTTATCATTTTGGTTGCTCTTCTCTATGCTTTTTCTAGTTCCGCTATAACCTTTTTATGATACGGTGACCAGAATTGCACACAGTATTCGAGGTGCCGTCATACCATGCAGCAATACAGAGACATTATAATATCCTTGGTTTTATTCTCCATTCCTTTCCTTAAAATTCCTAGTATTCTATTTGCTTCCTTGGCCGCCACTGCACACTGGGCAGAGTGTTTCAACCTATTACCCATGATGCTGCCCAGATCTTTTTCCTGGGTCTTGATTCTTAACATGGCCCCTCACATTGTGTAACTGTAGTTTGGGTTTGTCTTCCCTAAGTGCAACACGCACACAGGGTGGCCCAAAAAAAGTGAGAACATCTCGTAGCATATAAGTTATTTAAAAATTCAAAAAGCCAGATGTAAACGATCGACAAATTAAAAATAAAAGATGGTGACTGGAAATTGTCGAAATAAAGACGTTATATAGCTAAAAAAGGTAAATAAGTAAACTGTTTGTTCTAATGTTCTATTTGTGTTCTAATGTTACAATGTACTCAGTTGAAATATACTGTCTGTTATGTTCCTTGTAAACCGTCTTGATTTGTAGAAAGTCGGTATATAAAATCTGTTAAATAAATAACTATTTAAGCTTTTAATTTACGAGATGTTCTCACTTTTTTTGGGCCACCCCTGTATATGTGACATCGCACGCTCTTTTGGTATATCCTGCCTTATGTATGCGGATGATGTGCTATTATTCTCACCAATATCTGTATCATACCCAAACTATACAGTGCTAATCAACTGTTTTAATTCAATAACTGATTGGCTTCTCTCTCAAAACCTCTGTATTAACTTTAAAAAAACAGAGGTTCTAATAATCACAAGGAATAAATCTTTCTCCCCTCCATCAATTCTAAAAGTCAGAGATGCTGATCTCCCAGTCAAATCAAATATTCAATATCTAGGAGTAATTCTGGATCAAAGGTTAGACTTCAAGGAACATATAAAACGCACCGTAAAGGCCGTTTACTTCAAGATAAAAACCCTTCGTCATCTGAGACCTATGATGAAGTCTGATGACTTCCGCACCATCTTTCAAGCTCTAGTCACGCCGCACTTTGATTATGCTAACATAATACTCCATGGCTTACCAAATATAACTATTAATCCTCTACAATTTATTTATTTATTTATAGTCTCTTATATACCGCACTATTCAGCATCAGCGCGGTTTACAATAAACAAGGAGTTACACAATTCAACAATTAGCCATGAACGCAGCTGCTCGTGTCCTCTGCAGATCATCAAAGTGTGAGCATATTTCCCCCATTCTAGAGAAGCTTCATTGGTTACCAATAAACTAGAATCCAATATAAGGCCATCCTTACCACCTTTAGGGCCTTCAATAACACAGGTACACTAAAAAATTTTTTTTTAAACTGCCTCTAATGTTTCGATTGATTTTTACGTTTTTTGGTGCGCTGAATCCAAATCTGGTAACCAATTTGCTCCATCACGTACAGATTTTTTGCTACATTGGGTTAGCAGTTTGAGGTGAACGTTTCAGATTGAGTGCGATCGAGATAAAAGTTTCTTGGATGAATTCTTTATACTAATTGTTTAGTAGTTATTCAAATAAGAATAAAGAAAATTGTAACAAGGCAGCACATAAGAATAGAGTAATGTCAACAAAACACACTGTGATGGTAGCAAAATTGTCTGCACTTAAAACAGCCACATACATGTGCACAAACATTGAGCATATAAGAGCGAGGTTAGACACAAAGCTAAGCAAAGAAATGTGCAAAAAATGTTGTACAGGTATGTATGTAAGAATAGAAAACGCAAACCGCACCATTGCAATACATGAAGACAAACACCCGATGGTGTGAAAATAAAATTCTAATAAATGAGATCCGACACTGTGGTAATAACTAGCAAATTTTTATTTCAAAGTTTAGTAAAAAAACGATATTTGTCAACACAGTTTGATTTTTATTTATTTTATTTATTTATTTAAGGTTTTTCTATACCGCACTATTCGGCATCAGCACGGTTTACAATAAACAAGTTTGTACAATGAGGAACAGCCATACATTGAACTTACATAGAACAGGGGGTTTAAACATGGATAACAGGTGAACTTTATACATAGCAAACAAAGAATGACTTTAAAATCTAATCTCCTGGTGGGCCCGTTTCTTCTTCCCCCGAATGCTTCTCTTGGTGCGCTGCTTGGCGTATTTTTCATCTGGGGTTCCCCGCAGCAGCAACCAGCAGAAATCAGCCATCATAGTGGTGTTCCATCTTCCTTGGTACCTTCTCTCTGCGTCCTTGATGTCCTGGTGAAACCTTTCACCTTGTTCTTCACTGTACGCCCCCAAGTTTTCAGGAAAGTAGTTCACATGGGAGTGCAAGAAATGGACTTTCAGGCTCATGTTACAGCCTTGTTCTTTGAAGGCATTGAGCATCCTGGCAACAATATCCTTATAGTTCTCATCCCGCCTGTTCCCCAAGAATTTGAGAACAACATCCTTGAAGGAATCCCAGGCTTCTTTTTCCTTCTCAGACATCGTTTCAGCGAATGCTCCATCTGAAATGAGTTTCCTTATATCAGGGCCAACAAACACTCCTTCCTTTAGCTTTGCTTCAGAAAGTCGGGGGAACTTTGAGCAAAGGTACCGAAAGCACTCACCATCTTTTGGAAGGGACTTGATGAATTGCTTAACGAGACCCAACTTAATGTGGAGAGGTGGTAATAGAATTTTATCACGAGGTACCAAGCTCTCATGAAGAACATTTTTCTCACCGGGTCTCAAATACTCCTGAATTGGCCAGTCTTTTTTCCCCCAGTGTAGGTCGCGGGCCCGGCTATCCCACAAGCAAAGGAAGCAGGGATATTTGGTGAAACCGGATTGCTGCCCTAATAGCATGGATAGAATTTTAAAGTCTTCACAAATCATCCACTTATGTTCATCATAACGAATCTTCTGAAGAATCAGGGCCAAATTCTCGTATTTTTCTTGGAGAATAACAGAGTGAGCAATAGGAACTGAAGCGAATGTGTTGCCATTATGAAGAAGAACACCTTTTATGCTGTCTTTTGACGAATCAATGAACAGCCGCCATTCAGCAGGATCATACTTGAGTTTAAACTTTTCCATCACTCCGTATATATCGTTGCAAAATACCAAATCTTCCTCTTTGCTGAAATACTTCAAAAATTGTGTCTCGCGGTTGCGGTACCAATAGAAAGTTGTTCCTGGTGACAATAGATTTTTCTGTTTAAGCCGAGAACCTAGCAGTTGGGCAGCATCTTTTGGGAGTCCTAAATCCCGGACTAAATCATTCAATTCAGCTTGAGAGAAAAGTTCAGGTTTCGGATCTGGTTCAGTTTCAAACTCGGAAGTACTGGACTCATCGGGAAAAGCCATCTGATGAGTCTCCGACCAGACTTGATGTCCAGAGAGGTATGCTGTCTGCCTGGTGCCAAAATCCAAGATGTTACGGAGAGTTTGCCGAGACTCATCAAGCCCACAGACTATTACCCAATGTTGCTAATCCATGTTGGAACAAATGATACTGCCAGGTATACCTCGGAACGTATCAAAAGTGACTTCATGGCTCTGGGACAGAGGGTGAAGCAGTTAGGTGCACAGGTGGTGTTCTCTTCAATCCTCCCTGTTGAGGGTAAAGGCCAAGGCAGAGAGGCTCGCATCCTGGAGACAAATGCATGGCTGCGTGGATGGTGTCATCGAGAGCGTTTTGGTTTCCTAGACCATGGGATGCTTTTCCAAGGGTTGCAAAGCAGAGATGGCATCCATCTGTCCAAGAGAGGTCAACGCATCTTTGGTAGTAGACTGGCTAATCTACTGAAGAGGGCTTTAAACTAGATTCCTTGGGGATGGGTGAAGAAAGCCCCGAGGTAAGTGAAAGCCCCCAGGTAGGTGATACATTAAATACCTTTATGGAAATGGGTAACAGGGGTAACATATGGAAAGCAGTGTGTATTAATGCCCGTAGCATGGGAAATAAGATCCCTGAGGTTGAAGCTTTGGTGGGAGTGGCTGACTTGGATTTAGTGGCAGTTACAGAAACATGGTTCACAGAAAACAATGACTGGGATGTAACTATACCTGGCTATACTTTATTCAGGAAGGACAGGGTAGGAAGAAGAGGAGGAGGAGTGGCACTATATGTAAAAACTACTATTAAAGCTTTGGAATTACAGAGCTTAAAAGGGAGAGAGGAGGCATTGTGGGTTAAACTAGAAAGAGGGAAAGAGAAATCTATTTGCATTGGAGTGATATACAGACCTCCCTCACAAGAGGAAGAGGTGGACAGAGAGTTAATTGAAGACATACGCAGCATTGCTAGGAAAGGGGAAGTGCTACTGATAGGAGATTTCAATATGCCAGATGTTGATTGGCACATTCCTGCTGCAGTATCATCTAGAAGTAAGGAGATCCTGGATTCTCTACAGGGAGAACTATTCAGGCAATTGGTAACAGACCCCACACGTGAAGGGGCCATACTGGACTTGGTGCTTACCAATGGTGAAAGTGTTTCTGATGTTGTAGTGGGAGATCATTTTGCATCCAGTGATCACCAGATGGTGTGGTTCAGTATTAAGACTAGGGCTGTTAGAATCCATTCCAAGGTGAGGATCTTAGACTTTAGGAAGACTAACTTTGCGAAGATGGGCCAATACCTCAGGGAGTCGTTAGTGGGATGGGAACAGCTGGGGGATGTAGAAAAACAGTGGGCAAAACTGAAAGGGGGTATTTTAAGGGCAACCAACCTTTTTGTTAAAATGGTAAATAAAGGCAAAAGGAACAGGAGACCGCTATGGTTTTCGAAGGAAGTAGCTGAAAAAGTGAAGAAAAAGAGGGAGGCCTTCATGAAATACAAGAGATCACAGAGAGCAGAAGACAGGCATCTGTATATGGAAAAACTTAGAGAAGCTAGCAAAGTAGTCAAGAAGGCAAAGAATCAAAAGGAGGAGGAAATAGCCAATGCAATAAAATGGGGGGATAAGACATTTTTCAGATATATTAGTGAGAAGAGGAAGAGCAAAAGTGGTATTGTCAGACTCAAGGGTGCAGGGGGGGAATGTGTAGAAGCTGATAAGGATAAAGCGGAATTGCTTAACAAATATTTTTGTTCTGTGTTCACAGATGAAGAACCAGGAGCAGGACCTCAGAAAACACCCACAAATAAGAACAGAAGCGAGGGACATCTTGAACTATTTTCAGAAGACTGTGTTCGTGAGAAACTAGCTCAACTTAAAGTAGACAAAGCGATGGGACCGGATGGGATACACCCTAGAATACTGAGGGAACTTGGGGACGTTCTAGCAGCTCCACTGACTGACCTTTTCAATGCCTCGTTGGAGTCAGGAGTGGTGCCAAAGGACTGGAGAGAGGCTCATGTGGTGCCTTTACACAAAAGCGGAAGTAAGGATGTGGTTGAAAACTACAGGCCGGTTAGTTTAACTTCGGTGGTGAGTAAATTATTGGAAACGCTGCTGAAAGAGAAAATAGTGAGGTTTCTGGAGTCCAGCGGATTACAGGATCCGAGGCAGCATGGATTCACCAGAGGCAGGTCTTGTCAGACAAATCTGATTGATTATTTTGACTGGGTGACCAGGGAGTTGGACCGAGGGAGAGCTCTAGATGTGGTGTATTTAGATTTCCGTAAAGCCTTTGACACTGTTCCTCACAGGCGACTTATAAACAAACTGAGCACCCTAGGGATGGACCCTAAAGTTACTGCTTGGGTTAGAAATTGGTTGGGTGGGAGGCGACAAAGAGTACAAGTAAATGGAGCTCACTCTGAGGAGAAGGATGTTACCAGTGGTGTGCCCCAGGGATCTGTCCTTGGTCCGATTCTTTTTAACATCTTTGTTAGTGATATAGCGGAAGGGCTGTCGGGTAAGGTTTGCCTCTTTGCGGATGATACCAAAATCTGCAATAGAGTAGACACCCAGGAAGGGGTAGATAACATGAGGAGGGATCTAGCTAAGCTTGAAGAATGGTCTAGAATTTGGCAGCTGGGATTTAATGTTAAAAAATGTAAGGTCATGCATTTGGGCTGGAGCAATACAGTATAGGAGGTGAAGTACTTTTGTCCACTAAAGAAGAGCGGGACCTAGGCGTGGTTGTGTCTGATGATCTTAAAGTAGCTAAACAGGTGGAAAAGGCGACAGCAAAAGCTAGAAGGATGCTTGGGTGCATACGGAGAGGAATGGCTAGCAGAAAAAAGGAGGTGATAATGCCTCTGTATAAGTCTTTGGTGCGACCTCATTTGGAGTATGGTGTGCAATTCTGGAGACCGCACCTTCAAAAGGATGTGAACAGGATGGAGTCGGTGCAGAGGGTTGCTACCAAAATGATTAATGGGCTTCATTATAAAGCATATGAGGACAGACTTAAGGATCTTAATATGTACACCTTAGAGGAAAGGCGGGATAGAGGTGATATGATTGAGATGTTTAAATACCTCCGTGGCATAAATGTTCAGGGAGAGAGCCTCTTTCAATTGAAAGCAAGTTCTGCTACGAGGGGACATGGGATGAGGGTGAAGGGAGATAGATTCAGGAGTGATATGCGGAAATATTTCTTTACGGAAAGAGTAGTGGATCCGTGGAATAGTCTCCCAGTGGAGGTGGTAGAGATGAGGACAGTAACTGAATTCAAGAAAGCATGGGACCAACACAGAGGATCTCTAAAGGCAAAGAGTGGACTGTTGTAGTTGTTATGGAAGGACAGACTAGATAGGCCATGTGGTCTTTTTCTGTCGTCATATTTCTATGTTTCATCATGATCAGAACCGTCCACACAAATATGATCCAAAGATTTTGGTGGTTCAGGCACAGGTACTTCGTTGCTATGAGGCATAGGCCTAATTGCTGAGGGAAGGATGGGGTAACTTATTACGTTCTTATTTTTTAAGTTGTATCCCTTCACAATGCAAGAGCAAAAATAGCAGTCACTGCTGTGGTCTCTTTGTTCACGCCACATCATAGGTATTCCGAAACGAAATGCTTGTTTTTTACCTTTCATCCATAAGCGTAGATCTTCCTCACATGTCTTGCACACTTTGTGAGGAGCCCACGGTTTGTCTTGATCGCCTAACTTCAAACTGAAATAGGCGAAATATACTTTTTTAATAAATGCAGAAATGTTCCTCTGCCGCTTTTTCACGGTATATTCCCCACAAATAAAACAAAAACTGTCCGGAGAGTTGACGCAACATCTGGCTCTGTGAGCCATCACAAATACACAGCACTGCAAACTACAACTGTAGTGAACCACTTCGGAATAAAGCTGGATTACGACTGAGCAAAGAAAAGGTAATAATGAACTTGCAAGAAACTAAAATTTGACAGGAACGTTCATGTCGCAACCACCGTGTTTGAGCGAGCGAACGAGGCGAGGCGAACAGGAAAGAACATGCGCCAGCGCGAGTTCTGGATTTAGCCCCCCGCCTCCCAATTGTCCTGTTAATGTATAAAATGAATACAAAACACTCTAAAATATCATGAGGGAGTGTTTCTAGTTAGTTAACCATTACAACCTCTATTTTGGGCCAAGAAAATAAACTGCAATCGGCTAAAAAGAAATTATGTGAACATTCCTTATATGGGTAAGAAATCTAATTTTGCAAGAAAACATGACGTGATGGAACATTTTGGCTATTTTTCCTGGATTCAGCACCCCAAAATCTATAGGAATCAGTTGCAAAACTGGAGGCAGCTTTTTGGTAGTGTACCTGTGTAATATTTCTCCAGATTCTATCTCTGATCTCATCATACACACAACAAATAACAGGTCCAGGAGATCTCCAGCTGTTGACACACTACTTATACCAAAAGTTTCCTTAAAAGCTAATCCATCATCCATCAATAGGGCTTTTTCGAATTATGCTCCTAGATGTTGGAACAAACTCCCTCCCAATATCAGAGCAATTAAAGACATCAAACAATTCAAAAAAGCCCTTAAACACCACCTTTTCATCGCACACTTCAAACACCTCAACACCCCTTCCCCTCCCCCATCCTTTTAACCTCATACCTACTACCCTAACTGTATAGATTTTATATATCTCCAACATGTATTTTCTAGAAATATAAATGATTTCCCTGTTTACTTCCATGTTAATTTTCCTGTTACTTGTAATAGGTCTGTTATATCTGACCAATTGTTGTATTGTTTCAATGTAAACCGCACTGATGACAAATAGCGCGGTATATAAGAAAATTAAATAAATAAATATATATAGCTGCAAGAAAGCTGGCACATAAGTTGGCAAGTTTCTAATATATACTGTATTTACTCGAATCTAATGCGCCATCAAATGTAATGTGCACCCCTATTGTGAACGGCTTGAAAGTTAAAAAAAAAAGTTTGCTGGCTTTTATAGTGCACCCCCCCCTTAGTGCTGTTTCGCTTGGCAAAGGCGGTTTCAGGAACGACAAGGGTGGCTACGGCAGCAGCAACGGCGGCAAACTGCTCTACACCGGGCCAGTGGCTTCGGCAACGTTGGCTACAAAAACGGCTTCAGTAATGGAAGGGCGCCGACAGCCTCGGTAACTGCACCTTTTGCAGCACCCGTCCCCTCTGACATCACTTCCTCAGGCGCTGCTGCAGAAGGAGTTCCCAGCCTCTCACGGGTTTTGTTTGGCTTTTCCTTTTAACCGGCGCTGCGGAAGTCTCCTGTTCTCCCTCACTTGTCTCCTGCTCATCTTCAGCGCCACCGAGGTGAGAGAAGTCGAAGCAGCGATCGGCGCCCTTGCCGTTGCTGCCGTAATTGAAGCCATTTGTGTAGCCACCATTGCCGAAGCTGCCGGGCCAGTGTAGAGCAGTTTGCCCCCAATGTAAGGTGCCCTTGAATGTAATTCTCACCTTGAATTTAGAGCCGCTTTTTGGCCAGAAAAGGTGCGCATTACATTCAAGTAAATACGGTATTTTGCAGAGCTCCCCTCCTCTGTACATGAGTTGTTTGATTTTGGGGCCTTCCAAACGTTTGCCATCAAGGAGCCCTCATTTACGCAAGATTGTTTCTTATGATTGGCTGGCTGTCCAGGAGTTAGGAAAGTTTGTACATTATTTCTTATCCTGCCTCTCATACATAACTCCCTTGTTAAGAAACAAACTAAGACTTCCTTGAAGCTTTTTCTACTGGTACTCCTGTATGTGATTGCAAGTGACTATGAGCAAGCACTTGATTGAGCAACTTTGCCCAGACACTTGAAGAAATGTATAAGGCGACTATGAAAGACAGAAGGATACTTGGGTGTATAGGGGTAGGAATGGCCAGTATTAAAAAGGAGGTGATAATGCCTTTGTATAAGTGGGACCTCATTTGGAGTATTGTGTGCAATTCTGGAGACTGTACCTTCAAAAGGATATAAGCAGGTTGGAGTAGGTGCAGAGGGAGGCTACTAAAATGGTTAATGGTCTTCGTTGTGAAGCATATGAAGACAGATTTAAAAATCTTAATATGTATACTTTAGAGGAAAGGCGGGATAAGGGTGATAGAGACATTTAAATACCTCCATGACATAAACGCACAGGAGGGTCTCTTTCAGTTGAAGGCAAGCTCTACTAGAGGGGATATATATAGCACAAGAGTGAAAGGGGATAGACTCAGGAGACACAAGGACAGTATCTGAATTAAAAAAAGCATGGGACAAACAGAGGATCTCTAAAGGTAAAAAGAGGATTATTGTAGTTGATATGGAAGGGCAGACTAGATAAGCCATGTGTTCTTTTTTTCTGCCGTTATGTTTCTAATAGAGCTGCGGGTTTTTCGCAGCAAGTGAAAGCTTTTTGCTAATATGCTTCTGGTCGGTGTCTTTGAGAAGAACGTTCTCCAAGTGGCACTGTTTGATCATTTATTGCATTTGAATTGCTGTTAACTGACAAATGGTGTTAGAACAGAGTGTGTGTTCTCTCGACAGAGTTGATGTGTTAAGTTTTCTTGCAGGTGAATGGGCTGCTTGATGTGATTTAAAGGTACTGAGAAGACCATGGAAATAGGACTGCAAATGTAGGTTTGAAAACTCAGTACTAATGCTTATTTTGTATTGTTCCCTACTATTGTATTGAGGAGTTGGCATTGTTTATATTTGCCACTGATTTCTTCTGTAGTATGGGATGTCAGGTATGCAAATATTATCAAACTTTCTAATGAATTGTTTTATTTCCCAAGAGAATGTAATGGGTAAAAGTAGTTGAGCAATTTAGTTAATCCCACTGCTAACGGTGGAGGGCGCTTCTATAATAGCAATCATCTTTGTGCTACATATAATTTGTCAGCTAGAGAGCATGGGCCAGGTTGTAGAGAAGATATATTTTAAAAGCATTGTTGAAAACTCGAGATACTCTACTCAAGCTTTTTGGGTCTGGTGATTGTATGTAGCCATGTATAGCCTATGAAATGCAAATAAGTCTGTTAGGGATCCACGGTAATAGTCACCAGATGTATAAGCATACATATGGTTTAAGGAGGAAGCTTGCATAAACGGAGGGCCGACATAAAGAGAGCCCAGCAGTTTAAGAGACCGTGAACTGCTATGATTACTCGAAATGGCGGTATAAAAGTCACATAAATAAGCCATTTATTTATTTTATTTAACACATTCAATGGCTGAGGGCGAGTTTTGAGGCTTACCAAATCATACAAACTAACCCGGATACGGAATAGTCACTGATGACAATCCGAAAATGTGCTTCCAAGTATGGCCTTGAAAACATATGCCTTATCGATTCTTTGTTTCTGTCTTTCGTACTATTCTTTGAGTTCTGGTACTTCTGTTGCAATGAATATTTCGTTGGGGAGCTCTGGTAATAAGAGCATCACAATACTTTTTCTTGTAATGGCAAGTCAACGATAACAAGTCTTCAACCACTGTTAATTAAGAGGGCGTGTTAGCCGGCTTGATGACGTTAACACTATCTACTCCGCCCGCTGTACTTCTCAGAGGAAATAGGGTCAGGATCTCCTTTCTTCTTGGAACCGGGTGAGCAGTAAAGAGCTTGTGGGGGTTAGGGTTTGCTTGCGTAGCCGTCTAGACTAGCTTGGTTCGTGTATGAGCATTTTTCAGAAGCTTCCGCTTTAGCCTCGCCTCGCCTCGCCTCCTGCTTCTGTATTCAGAGAGCCCCACCTTTTTCGAAGGAAGTGGGTGGTTGGCCAGATTTACTTCCTGCTTTGCATATTGAGTGTGACGTTGAAGCCGCAGCGCCGGTGCTTCTGGTTGGGGTGGGGGAGGTGGTGCTGGCGGCCATCTTGTGTTTGTTGGTCAGGACTCAGGAGCCGGGCGGTGACTCGGCAAAGTGAAGCCGGAAGCGAAGTCTGGGAGCGGGTGTCGCACGTACACGGGCTGAGACAGAGTACACGGGCTGAGACAGAGAGCGCGGGCCCCGCCGAAGCGGCATTGGTGAGATGAGCGAAAGGAAAAGAGAAAAGTAATCCTTGCCTCTCTCCCAGTGGCTATTTAGGCTGCGGCCTCCTTCCCAAGCATTGTTTCACTGTTGGGGAGGAAAGGAAGGCCCAATTTACGCCTCTGGGGGAATGGTGGCAATGTAGATATCTGGTCTGCTTTCTAATAATGTTAGGATACTAAGAAGTTGGGACTAGAAGAGACTTAAGCAGATCGTCCGTTAACATAGAAAATATAGGAACTTGAAAGGGTGCTTGAAGCTATCGATGTCATTCTCATTTCTAATGGTTCTTTTTAGTTAAAGAGAGCTGCTAAACTGTTTAAAATCACCTCTAATTCTTTAATTTGGCCTGTCCCCGTTATTGATGCGGGATTATTTATCTGCATTTCTGTAACAATACGGTTTATATATTGGAGTAATGAGGCCCTTTTTAGTCTTCCACCTCCCCTAGGCTGAGAAACTCAACTTTGTTAGTTTATTATCAGAAGCCTTTAACCAGTTTTCTTGCACTCCATTGGACTCCCTGCGGCTTGTACTCAACTTGTGGAGCTCCAAACTGGTCAGGATACTGATAGCTTTACCATTAATACGTAGAGTGAGAGGATGACTTATATGAAATACATGTAAGGGACTGTTACAGTGCTGGGTGATGTTGCTCATGAGATATTCTGCATTTAATACTTGACCACCTCATTTCTTTCTAGCAGCTAAGCAAATCCGTTTCTCTGTTTTAACTTGTTAGTTCATTGTCGTTCATTCTGTCTTTGGAAACTGTTGATGCAACAAAAAGGATAATGTCTTTGCAGTGAAATTGGTAGATGAAGAAAGCAAGAGACTCAGAAAATCTAGTCTCAGCTTTATTCATAAAATTTAGATACAGTAAAAAGAAATAAGAATCCACCATGGGTGTATTTAGGCATATACCTTCATGAGAGTACTGCAATCCTACTGTTCAGAGAACATAGATGTGGAAGAAAATTTATATTTCTTGATGTAGTTAGAATGCTACTGTGAAGGGGTGGGGTCCCCCCCCCCCCCCCGATTTAAGTGTGATGCTCCTTATTTGGAAAGTATTTGGATTTGCAGAATAAGATTGCAGTACTCCTGATGCAGGTATGTGCCAAAACATGGTTGTGTTGTGCCCCTTTTACCATATCAAGATTTTATGAATCTTATTTTTAATATCAAGTCTTTGGATTTTCTGTTTTCTCTTGCTTTTTTCTTCTACTAATTTGGAAGCTCTTGGGCAGTCTGGGTGCTACGAACCTGATCCTAGGATAGTCCAGCCCAGAGCTGGCTCCTTCAGAATATTTCCGAAGGATTAACTCTTGCACAAAACAGGCTGGCATGATCTGAATGAATTGCTGTAGTGCAGTGCTTTTTAAACATTTATCCCAAATTACCCCGTTCTAGCAAATGAAAATTAATGTGACCCCAGATGATGAAATCAAAACAGCAGGTCTCCAGCCTCCTTCCCCTCATTCCATTCATCTAAAGCAGGGAGGCAGTGGCTGCAGCATCAGTAGCCAGCTCAGGGTCCCTTGTATCAGTGTGCAGTGTCTGTTTGCAGGCCTCAGTATTTTATGGGTTTCCAGTCTTAACAGGAAGCTTACCTGGGGGAGGAGGGCAAGAGCCTATGAATGTTCACTGGCTCACAGGCCACATGGTGACTGCTATTACTTTAGCTTAGGTCAGAGTGAAGCCCAGAGAGAAGGGGAAATGGTTATGTTTCTTGACACCCCCCCCAATCCATTGATCATGTGACCCCCATTTGGGATCCACTGCTTTAGGTATCATAATGCAACCTGTTGGTTGCAGCTCTATAATTTTTTTTTTCTTTTAGTGGACGGAAAATAGGTATCATAGCTTTCCAACTTTGTGTTCTGACAAGTCTAGTGGAATGTGAGGTGGTGTGAAAACTCAGATTATAATTTTTTTTCTTCTGATTTTGCTGCTCTTAGTACTATTATAATGCAGATACTTCAGCATTTCACTATTCTTGTTTCATGTATATCAGTTTAAGATCCGTTTGCCATATTCATGCTTTATATTTATCAGTGAGACAGTTGTTACCAATCTTTCAGTTGTTGCTGCTATTTGTGATACAACCTAAGTGGACTTGGCCTGCCCCTTTGAGTTAGGTCCACTGCATATAACAGTGTCTGCACTTCTACTCTACTCATAATTTAGATAGTGCTACTAGGCATGCACAACACCGTACACATAAAAAGACAGTCACTGCTTCAGAGAGCTTACAGTTTTTTAAGATAGATAAACAAAACGGGACTAGTGAATTAAGGGAAATGATTACAATACCACATATCTCTATACCCATGTATAGATGAGTATAGGGAGGAAGATAATATGCTCGGTCTTGGCCATGTTCAGTTTCATATGGCAGCAACGTAAGAACAAGCAGACTGGATTACTGGAGAGATCTCTAGGGTAGAGAGGTACAGAGTTATCAGCATAAAGATGGTATTGAAAGCCATGGGAGGAGATCATGGCACCAAGGGAATAAGAGAAGAGGTCCCAGGGCAATCCTGAGATACAACTGGAAGTGCAGCATGAGAAATAAGAAAACAAAACAGGACAGAGCCCCCAAATCTAAAGGAAACCAGGGTCTCCGGAAGAAGGTGGTGATAGGTCAAGAAGCATAAGAATCAAGTAAAGGCCTTTTGATTTGGTTAGGAACAGGTCACTGGAAACTTTGGCAAGGGGCCTTCCTGATACCACAATTTCTGTGCTATTTATTTTAGTGTTACACAGTGAAATTATTAGTTATCTGAAACGGATTTTGAAGTGTATTTGCAAAATGTGTTCCTTATCGGTCCTACAGTTCAGTCCTCCACCACTGGGTAGTGCACCTCCTCCTGCAACATGGAGACTGGACAAGTCAAACTTGTGACATCACCGGGTATATCCTGCTGGTCTTCTCCCATGATCCCCCAGTGTGTCCAGTCTCCATGCAGCATGAGGACGTAGTGAGCCTAGGTGCTGGGCTCACTTGAGAAGCAGTTTAGGAGCAGTTAGTCAGGATTTGATTTACCTTGCATTTCTTTTGCCCTTCTTTAGGTGTAATCCTGTAAATTGTATTCATTTTCATTTAATTTCATTTACTTTTACTTTATTTATTTTCACCTAGTCTGCCTTAGTGTAAAGGGGGGTTCTGTCCCTTTTCAAAGTTTACGCTGCCAGCTAGCCTCTCTGCTTGGGATTCTTCGGTCTCTGTGCCCGGTGATGATCTCTCCCCCAGGACTGTACGGGAGAGAGCTCTGTGGAACACCTGCATTTTGGCAGTGTCCATGCGGCAGATTCCCATCGCGGCGGGAGCCTCAGGCCGTTCGAGGTTCTTTAGCCGGTGGGCCGGGGCTCGCAGCGTCTGCTACTTCTGGTGGCGCGAGGCAGCAGCGTGTCTGGACAGCTCTTCACCCCGCAGCTACAGCGGGGTAACTGCTGCATCCCGACGCCACAAGGGAGTCTCTCGAGTCCGCATGGAGGGGCTCGGAGCTCTTGCCGCCTCTGTGGTGTCTAGCGCCAAACGGGCCTGCTTCGGATTGGCGCTATTTTCTCGGCAGGGCTGAGGCCTCGTGGCGGAGAGCGGAGCAGCCCCGCGTTTGAGCAGACGACGCTGTTCCACGCGGCTACACCCAGATAAGGACTTCCTTTTGCTGTTACTTTTAATTTTAATTTTAATTCTAATTTTAATTTCCTTTTAATTTCATGATAGTTTATAGTTCTTTGAATGCAATGTGATTGGTTTGGGTTTTACTTCTTGGTGGGTGCCTTTACCTTTGTCTGCATTCTGGCAGTTAGCGACGTCTGTCAGCAGCAGGTTTCCGTGCTAGGATTTGGCCATTCAGGGTCATCGGTGGCACAACCACCTACAAATTGAGCCCTTTCTGAAATTGTCATTTACATAAGGATGCTATTTCCATGTTTATACGCTTGGAAATTGTGCAGACAGCCTCTAAATGTCGTTATGCCATCTGCAAATTTGATCGCCATGCTTGCTGATCTCTTTTCCAGATCATTTCAGTGCAGTAGATGTTACCAGATGCCAGTTCCAGTGCAGATCCCGAGACATTCCACTATTTACTGGTCTCCTGTGAGAAAACTGGCCATTTAGTCCTATTGTGTTCCTGTTTTTGATCCATTTCCCATTCTATAATAGCACATCATCTCCTTCCTCAGGAGAAGTTCATAAGGGGCTTTGTCAAGTACCTTCTAAAACATCCAGATACATATCATTTGGCTTACTCACATGTTTATTAACCCTTTGAAAAGACAGCTTGGTGCTGCTTTTCAGAACAAGTTCTATCATTTAACTGGCACTGAACTCAGATTCATTGGTCTGTAGTTTCCAAGATCGCCTTTGAAGCTCTTTTAAAAAAAAACAAAAAACAAAAAAAAAACAATTAGTGTTACATTAGTAACTCTTCCATCTTTAGAGATCATTAATACTAATGTTATGATTGAGCCTGGCTGATATTATGAATGATCACTATTAGACAAAAATTAGCTAGGTTAAGACACTTTGATTTTGGTTTTCTGCACTATGTTATCAGAGCGCAGCTTGCCCATTTGGCGGGAACACTGCCCATCTGGGGAAAGGCCCCTGCTGGGGATCGTGAGAAGTGTTGCTGGATGGCACAGTCCGGGGCTTAGTGTTCCAGGGTCCTGGAAGGGTTGATAGCGGCAGTCAGGCCTCCCTGTCTTTGCTATGACGGTCACCTAGGTTTAAGCGTCCTGTGTTTTGGGTGACAGGAGTGGGACACCTGAACATGTGGTGCTGGATGTTGGATAGGCTCATACTTCTTAGGTGCACTCTCCTTGAGTGCGTCTGCATGTCCGTGTTCCGTCTGTGATCTCATGCTCAGGTGATTGTTGCAGCAATGACAGAGATCGCTTGGGATATCGTGAGCGGGGTTGTCATGGTGTTGCATAGGGTTGCCAATGCAAGACGGGGCCATCCTGAGGAGTTTGGGCCTCAGTCGTCAGCTTTCCCTTCGGTGGCCCGGCTGTCCAGGAGGCACCCCTCCAGATCCGCCGGTCCAGTTCTTCTCTGCCTCTTCTCAATGTGGGCAGGGGGGCTGGCAGATCTGGAAATTCACGTCCACTGCATGTTCTACTGTTTTACCTCTGTCTTGGGGTTCTGAGGTCATATATTCCCAATCATTTGTTTGGTGGGGTGCTGCTGTCTGTTGTGCAAGACAAGGTGGTCCACAGTCGGAGGCTGTCGTCTATTCCCCTTACCCCTAAAGGTGCTCACAATTTAAGTTTTTTGTACCTGCGGAGGTGTATGTTGTTAAAGGCTAGCAGACGCACCTGTGGGACCAGAATCCTCGGTTCTTCCGTCCTTCCGTTGAGGTGCGCGTGTGGGGTTTACTCCCTTGGTCGGCTAGCAACTTGCTTCACCCATTGCGCCTTCCCTTTCCTCAAGGCATCGTTGCGTCCCACTTCTTCGTGGGGGCTCGCTGCAGGGCCTGGAGTTATGCTCAGCCGGTTCCAGCCAGGGCTGAGTCCTTGGGGGAGGCTCCGATCCTAACGATACAGGGAGTGCTGGGATCCGTTCAACCAGGTTCCTTCGGGCCCAGCGTACGTCGTCTTTTGCTGGCCGGTTTAGGTCTTCGGGTCGTGGCGGTGCTCCGAGAAGACCAGTAGGCTGCACAGTGCTTGTCTTGGAGCAAGCGCGGGATATCTGTAGGTTCATATTCAAAGCTGTCCGGTTATATGTCCCTCCATTGTGGAATGCTGTACTAGTAGGCATACTTCATATGCTGGGCTTACAAGTTGGCTTCCGTGCTGCTCTGCATCAGCCAAGGTGACTGCCGGTTTAGGCTGTGGATGTGGAGTCAGCCTGGAGGAGGGGCCTTGCGTTCTCTGGACAATGCCCTGTTCGGTTGTGTGCCTTGTGGCCCTTATGGAGTTGTAAAAAGGAAAAAAAAAATAAATAAAGAATAATCAAACAGGAAAGCCTTCCTAATTGTCCCCACTTCTTTTTTATAAGGTTCTGTCACTTTCTTCCGGGAGCTTGGCCGGAGCGTGGTTAGACTCAGCTACATTTTGGGGATCCTTTATGTACAAGGCGTTTTAGTGTACGCAGCACGCCCAGTGTTCCATCGTCTGACTGGAACGGTACGCGGTACGTCAGCCGTGGCAGGCGTTCGCGGACACGGTAGCAGATCGAGCGCTGTAGGTGCTGTCTGAGATCTCCGGGATGGTGGCCTATTTCGATCGGCAGGGTGGAGTCGGTCGGGTGGTCAGGGTGGCCCGAGCGAAGGGACAGCGTGCGCGGTTGAAGCCTTGGCGGCCTGCGTTTCGGTGGGGACACTGTGGTGGCGAATGTCCTTAGCGGGGTCCGAGTGTTTGCCGGAGGAGTGAGATTGCATCAGGCGGTGTGCGTGCCGCGTGTGCTCAGATGCGGTCAGCCCATATTGGACCTCATGGCGACCTGTCAGTCTGCGGCGACGGGTCGATGTTTAGCAGAGGACATATGAGGCTACTGGATAGCGTTGACGCATTGGTACGGGGCCGTGGCCCGGTCCATTCTATGCCTTTCAGAGGTCATAGTGAAAATGGCCGACTGGGTCTGGTTGCTAAGATATGTGCTCTTCATTAGTCAGTGGGGACCATTACCAGTGTATTCTGCAACATTTGCGTGAGCTTGCATAATCTTTACTTGCAACCAATCGAAATAACTGTCCAAAACCAGTTGATGCAGTCACTACTTAAATTTGCCTCGCTTGACAGTAAAAAAAAAAAAAAAAAAAAGACATATTTATTTTATACCGATAGGTCACTCACAGCATATTTGGCGATTCCTCGTACTGGTGTTAATCATGCAGATAATTTCTGCTCTAGTTGTGGTGATGTGACTTTTACATCACAAAAATGGCATATGACTGTGGCGGTTCAGAAAGCCTACAATTTATATTTTGGCTGCAGAATAAAAGATCAGGATAAAAGCTAGGCGCCACACATATGCTGCAATACATGTGTAGCAGATCTCAGGCTGTGAATGGATTGGAAAAGACCATCAAAGTCTTTTGCGGTTCCAATGATCTGGAGAGGGCCCATGGATCACGTCGGCGATTGCTACTTCTGCATGGTTCCTCCAATTCCGGAGGGCATATCCAGGTGATGTAAGCGGTTGGCCTACTGGCATTGCGTCGTGGGCGTGGCTACCAGAGTCTCCTTTCTTTTTTGTCACACCATGTAAGACTCCACATCTTCTGAAACAACGCTGGACTCTGGGGCACTTGACACCCTCTTATATGCCCTTGGTGGATCACGCTTGGTTTATTGCAACTCATTGTTTAGCTGCATTCCACATTCTCAATTAAAAAGACTCCAACTGGTCCAGGACATAGCTGTAGAGCTACTTTGTGTTGCAAAGAATAAAGCCCTTAAGAGGTGTGACAAATAGGGTGTTTGACGCTGGTGGTTTTTCCATTTCCCTCATTTTGCTTCCCACCTCTGTCTGGATGGACCTCGGTTCCGTTCTCCCTCGTGGAATCCGGCTGTGCCTGTCTAGTTGTCGGTTTGGGACTTACGCAAGAACACTTTGCTTGTAACCTGCGTTTCTTGGACCTTAGGTGAAGGTTCCGTCGCTTTCTGGGAGGTCTCTTCGCTGCCTGTCCCTCCGTGGAGGCGGGTTCTGCGGGAGAGCAGCGGTTGCTAACACTTGACACCCTGGTGGGGTCGAGAGCCAAGGGGGATCTCAAGCGGATTTTTCAGGCGGAGCTCCGGTAGCCTTCTCAGTAGGTCTGTTTCTAGGGCGTTCAGTGTGTTTGCGATGGCGAGTTTGTCTTTCTGAAGCACTAGCGCTGCTTGGGGCAGAGTTCTGTGCTGTTTTCACCAGTGAAGAGGATCCAAGTGGGCTCTCGGTCGTGTCTTCCTGGTTGGCTTACCGCCTGTTGACGTGAGGAGCGGGCTGGGGTCGGTGCCTGCTCTGTTCGTTTAGGGGCCGAGCCGACTGGATAGGTCCCTCCCAATGATTACTGCTCTGGTACATCCCAGTGGTGGAGGACTGAACTGTAGGACCGATAAGGAAATGGAAATTACACTTACCTGGTAATTGATGTTCCTTGAGGGAGTACAGTTCAGTCCTCATTCCCGCCCGGGGATGGATGTTTCAGACGCGAGGCGTCAGTTCCGAGTGTGCTTTCGGATCCTAGCGTCAACAACGGGCTCTGATTGGCAGGTAATCGCGAGAGCAACCTTTTCTGCCTATACTCTTCCTTAGTTCTCCTTCCTTCTAGCTCTCTGTCTTCCGCTGTTTGGTGCGCAGGGGGACAGGGGCACGGAGGAGGGTGTTTTCGGCCTTTCTTTTTGGGGCCCTGTGATTTTAAAGTTGAAGTTTGAGCATAGCTTTGTATTTAGTACTTTAACTGGTTGTTTGTTTGCTCCTTTGAGTCTTATTTGACAGTAGGTCACTGGGGGATCATGGGAGAAGACCAGCAGGATATACCCGGTGATGTCACAAGTTTGACTTGTCCAGTCTCCATGTTGCAGGAGGAGGTGCACTACCCAGTGGTGGAGGACTGAACTGTACTCCCTCAAGGAACATCAATTACCAGGTAAGTGTAATTTCCATTTTTCTTCTTTCTTGAAGTTCTCCTTTAGTTGTGTGTAATGTTGTACTGAATGTATCTCCAGGAACAAGCAGGAATGTAGTCTTCACATATGGGTATCGTCGGTACCGACGGAGCCTGCGCGGGAACGCTCCCCAGCATCCAATAGTAAAGCTTTTGGGAACATCCCACAGCGCCTGCGTGCTGCCTTCCCGCCTTTCTCACTTTCCCTCTTCAGTTCTTCGTTTTCCGTGGAGCCGACAGGTCCCATATCCTGTCACCGCAGAAAATTCCTTTTTATTCTTTCTTTTTTGTGGTCACGTCTGCCTTCGTTCGACGCCTACCGGTACCGCCGGTGGTTGGTTCTTCTTTTCTAAAAAAAAATAAAAAAAATAAAAATATATAGTTCTGAGGTGTTTTTTCTTAAACATTTTTTCCTCGGTGCTAGGCACCATTTTGGGCAGTAGGCTCATTTTCCTTAAAAATGGAAAAAACAGCTGCTGTTTAAAAAAAAAAAAAAAAAAAAAAAAAAGTTCTAAATGTGATGGTACCATATCTGTCACCGACACCCATGATTAGTGTCTTAAATGTTTAGGCCCTGACCATTCTCCATCGGAGTGCCTCTCCTGCAGGAAGATGACTAAAAGGGGCCTGCAGAATACAGCTGCAAAACTCGGTACCTTTTTGCTTCAGATGCGATGTCCGTTGCGTTGACGTCTTCCAGAGCCTCATCTTCCTCCCATGAATCTCGGGTAACTAAACATAAATCTAGCCGGTCCTCAAAGGGTAGATCTCCTTCTAGGCATTGAGAAGCCATTGGGGTTGCCCTTGAGGAAACTTCACCGTCAAAACAGCCCCAGCGGGAGGCTTCGGTTTCCAAAGCATTAACAGGGCTCCAGGATGTTTTCGAGGCCTCCACCTCGGCAGAACTACTGGTGCCATGCTCTGTGGTTCCGGCCGCTTCTACCGGTACCGACGCCCAAGCATTGGCAGCGTCGATAGATCAGAGGTTTCTCGCTATCTAACGCAATCTGGTAGCTCTTCTCATGGCTTCAGTACCATTGACACCGCTATGGACGGTTAAACAGGCACCGATACCGGCACCAGCCTCGGTGGGCATACTCCCCATACCGAGTCTTGAGTCTATCTCCGGCATCGACAGATCGGTACCGAGACACCTCAATACTGACTTCGATGGATACCGGTACTGTGCTCTGCACGAACACTGGGATCGGAGATATTTCAAATTTTCCGATTCCGATGATTCAAATGACTCTGCCCATACCAGAGTACTTCTTCCGGAGGAACCATCTTCTCCCCAACGCAGAATGTCTCCTCCAGAGGACATGTCTTTTCAGGATTTTATTTGTGATGTGGCTCGAGGCCTTGCAATCACGGTAACTCCTGAAAAGGAACCTAGGGCACAGGAATTAGAAATCCTTCAGTACCCTAAGGCTCCCAAGGAAGCAGCTACTCTGCCTATTCATCAGATCCTACATGATCTTATGCTGAGGATGTGGGAAACACCCTTAACCACATCTCCTCACTCTCAGAGGCTCGATACAATGTATCGAGTTCCACCTTGTCCTGTTTTTCAAAAAACTCAATTATCACACCATTCAGTGGTAGTGGAATCAGCTATGGGTAGGATGAAAAGTGCAAAGAGGCATGCTTCCAATCCTCCAGGCCGTGAGTGCAGGACTCTCGATGCCTTTGGGCGTCTGCTTCCATGCTCTCAGCCAGGATCAGCTCCTTTATCCTCCTATATGGGAATATTCCTCAAAGAGGTCACAGGAGACTTATGAGCCCCCTTCTTCCTGATGATAATTGACAAGGCTTTCTTAAGCTTGTCAGACATGCTCGGGAGTTTTCCAAGTTTGCAAACTGTGCAGCCTTTGACTGCTTTGAATGCATCAGCAGAACCTCTGCTATTGCCATTGGTGCACGTCGGGTTGCCTGGCTTCAGGCATCCAACTTGGAACTTTGGGTACAAGATGAATTAGGAAATATCCCTTGCACAGGAGAAAATCTCTTTGGCAGGAAAAGGCTAATGAAATTATCACCCTGGATGGATTGTCAAAATCTATAGCCAACCCAACCAAAAAGAAATCTTATAAAAAAACAATTTTTCAGCAAAAAAAAGGAAGTTTTATCCTTCTTATGCCCAGCAGGGGCACCGTCCAGTTCAGGCTGCCCAAAAGGGGCAACAGACTAGACAACAAAAGAAGCCAAAGGGGCTGAGAGCTCAGCCAGCTCCACAGGCTCAACCTCCTCAGGGGCTTTGACTCCTACCTAGAGAACTTAGCCTTCCTGCCCCTGAACGGTCCAGAACCCCTAGCCATCCCTGGCAGGTTGTGTCATTTTGCCAACAGATGGCACCAACAATAGAAAATTGGACTCTGTCCATTGTACGAGAGGGGTACAAGCTTCATTTTCACAGCATGCCCCCTCCTACAATCGTAAGACAGTTCAATTCTCAGACCTCTGTCAACAATCTCTTAGGTCAGGAGGTCACAACACTCCTTGCTCAAGGAGCAATAGAAGAGGTACCCATTCTACAACAGGGTATAGGGTTCTACTCCCCACTATTTTCTTATCCCAAAGAAAACAGGAGGACACAGACTCATTTTAGACCTCGGGATTGAACCAAAATCTGTTCCGAGAGAAATTCAAAATGATCTCTAGGAACTCGTCTGCTGTACTTTCAAAGTCAGGATTGGATTTGTTCTCTAGATCTAAAGGATGCATATACTCACATTCTCATCCATTCAGATCACAGGAAATTCCTACGGCTCTTTTTTCCAGGAAAAACATTTCCAATACAAGGTTCTTCCCTTTGGTCTGGCTTCGGCACCAAGAGTATTCATGAAATGCATGGCAGTAGTAGCTGCATTCCTGTGAACTCTAGGGATATTTGTCTTCCCTTACTTAGACGACTGGCTCATTCGAGCCCCCATGGCTCCAGAAGTCAGCTCTGCTCTGTCTCACACAATGCGAATCCTTCAATATTTGGGATTAGTCATAAACCTACCAAAATCCCATCTCGCTCCCACTTTGTCCCTAGAATTCATAGGAGCTCGTCTAGATACCAGACAGTCGAGGGCTTTCCTTCCACAGCGCCGCTGTCTGCACATAGTGCAACTAGCCTCCCAAGCAGCAGTAAAGACTTACCTGACTGCTCGAGAAATGCTCCAACTACTGGGACATATGGCATCCATGTACATGTAGTTCCCTATGCTTGCCTCCACATGCGAGCAGTCCAGTGTACCTTATCCACCCAGTGGACACAGGCCACAGGTTGTCTGTCGGACAAAATAACAAACTCACAACGTCTTTTTTTCGTCCCTCCAATGGTGGCAATCACTGGAGAACCTTCTGGTGGGGTCTCCTTTCCAGCAACCCCTATTCCAGACCACTCTAACAGCAGATGCATCACAGGTGGGATGGGGGGCCCACCTGCAAGATCTCTCTATCCAGGGTACCTGGACTCCATAGGAGGCTTGTCTTCACATAAATCTTCTGGAACTCAGAGCAATTTTCCTTGCTCTTTGAGTATTCCAAGCCCAGCTCAGCTACAAGACAGTCCTAGTACAGACAGACAATCAAGTAGCCCATGTTCTACGTGAACAAGCAGGGCGGAACCGGCTCTCTGTCGTTATGCAAAGAAGCTTTATGACTATGGGCCCTCGCCAGAGAGCATCAAATTCACCTTCTCGTGGTATATTTTCCAGGCATTCAAAACCTTTGGGCAGACAAACTCAGCCGAGTACTGCTGCCACACGAATGGTCTCCACTCCGACCAGGTTGCCCAGATATTTCAAATCTGAGAAACCCCAGACATAGACCTCTTTGCAAGTCCACTGAATGCCAAACCTCCCCGGTTCTGTTCCAGAATTTCAGCTCGACATTGTCAGGGATGCCTTCCTCCTTCACTGGGGTCAAGATTTCCTCTATACCTTCCCACCGATTCCCCTGATCCCCAAAACACTATTCAAGCTTCAGAGAGACACAGGTTGTATGATTCTTATAGCTCCACTTTGGCCACGGCAAACGTGGTATCCTCTGCTTCTACATCTCTCTCAAGCTGCACCCCGGGAGTTGAGCTGCGCTCCAGATCTTCTTTCCCAAGAGAACGGGATGCTGTAGCACCCGAATCCCCAGTCCCTGCACCTCACGGCCTGGTTGCTGAAAGCCTAGACCTTCAGGATCTCAACCTTTCTCAACAGGTAAAGGACATCCTACAGGCTTTTAGAAAACCTTCCACAACATGATCATACGCCTTTAAGTGGAAACGGTTTACCATACGGTGTTTTCAAAAGGGACTTAACCCCCTTGTGATACCTCTGGAATCGGTACTGGAATACCTCCTTCACTTATCGAATGTTGGTCTTAAGACCAATTCAGTAAGAGTCCATCTTAGTGCTATTGCAGCTTCCTACAAGCCCCTAAATGGACAACCTATTTCCTGTCATCCACTTATAACAAGATTTATGAGAGGTCTTCTATTAACAAAACCTCACATTAGACCACCACCGGTGGCATGGGATTTGAATTTTGTTCTCGGGCAGCTCATGAAACCACCCTTTGAGCCTTTAGCCACTACATCTCTGAAATTCCTTTCCTGGAAAGTCATCTTCCTAATTGCAATCACCTCCGCATGTCACATTAGTGAGTTGCAAGCTCTAGTGGCTGATCCTCCCTATACAAGATTTCACCACATAAGGTCGTTCTTAGGACTCATCCATACTTTATGCCAAAGGTGGTTTCCCCTTTCCATTTAAACCAAGCGGTTTACCTTCCTGTATTCTTTCCGAGGCCTCATGCCTCCAATGCAGAAAGGAACCTTCACACCTTGGACTGTAAAAGAGCTTTAGCTTTTTGCCTACAAAGAACACAGCAATATCGAAAGTCTTCTCAACTTTGTTGCTTTTGATTCTAGTCATTTGGGACTTCCAAAAGAACTTTTAACTGGCTTGCACAATGCATATCCTTTGCCTATGAGAGTAAAGGTCTTCCTCTCGAAGGCCATGTAACAGCTCACAATGTGAGAGTCATGGCAGCCTCTGTGGCTAACCTTCACTCTGTATCTATCAACGACATCTGTCGAGTAGCCACTTGGGCTTCGGTACATACCTTTACAGCCCACTACTACTTAGACAAGGACTCCCGCCGGGATGCCTTGTTTGGCCAGGCTGTTCTTCAACATCTTTCAGACTTAATTCAACTACTATCCACCATCCCTGGTAGGATGCCAGAGATCCTTGGGAGGAAGCATGACCCATCCCACAATGGGTTGCAGCTTCCTGGGGCCATCTCCCTGGCATCTTCAGCTAGGGAGTCCCCATATGTGAAGACTATATTCCTGCTTATTCCTGGAGATAGCGTAGTTACTCACCTGTAACAGGTGATCTCCGGGAACAGCAGGAATTGTCTTCACAACCCCCCCCCCCCACCTCCCCTAGGAGTTCTCTCTTTCTCTCTCTCCCTCTCTCCTTTTGTCTCAGATATAAACTCAACTGAAGAGGGACAGTGAGAAAGGCGGGAAGGAAGCACGCAGGTGCTGTGGGATGCTCCCAAAAGCTTTTCTATTGGACGCTGGGGAGCGTTCCCGGGCAGGCTCCGTCGGTACCGGCGAAACCCATATGTGAAGACTAAATTCCTGCTGTTCCTGGAGATCACCTGTTACAGCTGAGTAACTATGCTTTCTTGAGGAGTAATACAAATACGATTCTTGCTTCAAACTCTACATTCCATTGTGTCCCTCCAGGGTTTTGTCCCTCTTCCATTAGATGGAGACTGAGCATGCTTTTAGTGATGTCACCCCTTAAGAAGCCAGCGCTCCACCCACCAAGCCAGTATCCTCAGTCTCTAGTAGATGGGACAGAACTCAGTGTAGACTGGGCTGCACTGAAAGGAACATTTCCTATTTAAAAAAAATAATTTGCCTGGTATTCTCCTCTGGTAAGCAGTGTTACTTAGTTTAGGTTCTGTGCTGGTGCTGGAAGTGCCTGCTCCGAGGGTCCAATGCTGTTTAGTCAGGTGGGGGCCTCGGGGTCCGACCTCTGTACTGGGCAGTCGATCCTGCATCCTCTAACACTTTCAGTGGTGGCTGAGGACGAGCAGTGGCTGATGCTGCTGAGTGACATTGTGCAGTATTTCTTGTATTTTCCTCCTCTGTGTCTGAGTGTTTTTCTTCCCTCTCCTTTTCAACAGTATTGGGGCGGGTGGACTTTTGCAGCGCAGTGAAGGCTTGAGTGGGGCATCGGCAGACAGCCTGCTGCGACTAAGACTTGCGATCCAACATCCCCCATGTGATGTCATCTTTGACTAAGGCCGTTTGCACTGCATGTGGGTTAAGAAGGAGCCATCTCTCAGCTGCAGGCTTTTGCAGAGCCTGTGAGGCCGAAGATAGAGAGGCTGGAGGTTTCTTGCGGGTGGTCTCCGATGAGGTGACAGTTGGAGGAGGCCTTATAACGCAACCCTGTCTCTGCCGTTTGTTATCTCGGTCTGTAGAACCCACCGTTTTGGCAGCCTCTCACTCTGCTCTGGCAGATTCTGTGGTCACTGAGGACAGTGCGGTTTCTGCATCTAAATACTCTTCCGGGGTTGCTTAATGCATCTGTACAGAAGTTTATTCTTATGATGCACCAGGACTATCGTAGTAGACAAAGCCTGGGAGGCAGACAGGAAGTTGAATCCCCTTCCCCTCCCCAGGCCCCCTCCCCCCCCCTCGCGCCCCCCCCCCCCTCGGGACCGGTCTGGAGTCCAACCAGCTGTTAAGGATGCTCCCTTGGGTTCTGGGGCTCAGAACTCTCATTTGGATTGGAGGACCCATTAAGAGCAATGTTCCCTCTAATTTTCTGTAGGCTGTGTGTGCATAAAATATCAGCTGTGCAGCTTTTGAAGGAGGGTTAAATTTTTGTGCGCCACATAACGACACTCAGTTATATACTTTAAAATTTGACTACACATCAGAATGCAGTATGTACACCACATTGATTTTAATCAAATTAAATGGAAATAGGCAATTACTAAATTAAGCAGAAAATTTCTAGTAATTACAAGAACAACTTTTAAATTTTAACTATCAGAATCAGAACCGTAATTTTTGTGCACTCTGTTGTAAAGTATGTGCGCTCGATTGGTGAGGTGTGTGTGCGCACGCGCACAGCTTAGAGGGAACAGTGATTAAGAGGGTCCAGCACAAGGCCTAGAGGAGGAAACAACCTTAGTGGATTGGGAGGAACAGCTCCCAGTTGGAGAAGACCCTAACACTGTCCAGGTCTTCTGGTGGGAAGAGCTAACCACTCTTATTCCCTAGCGGCACTTAACCCCTCTGTGGACATGCTGATGGAGGATCCACCCTTGGAAAATCCTTTCCTGCAGGGTATTAAGGTATCTGAGACGGACCTTCCCCTGCACAGGGCCCTGAAGCAGATGATTGACCTCAAATGGGAGGTCCCAGAAGTGGGCCTTGGGGTAACGGGGCAATGCAGTCTCTTTATTTGGTCTCCACTAAAGAGAAAGAGGCGTTAAAGTTGCCCAAGGTTGATGCCTTGGTCACAGCAGTGACCAGGAAGACAACCATACTCAAGGGTGGAGTAGAAGGATCTACAGGATAAGCAGTTTGAAACCCTATTGAAGCAGGCTTTTGATGTTAATGTGCTAGCTCTACAGGTATCTCTGTGGGGCTTACGTGGCCTGGGTGTGCATGCACTGGTCTCGGACTTTAGGGGGTGCAGACCCAGAATTCAGCCTACTGGATGCTGCTCGCCTGACGTCAGGGACGACTTATCCTTGGCGGTGGCACATAGCAAATCGTAAAACACATCCGCAAGGTATGGTGTTGGTGGTCGCATCTGGGTGGCAGATGATTCCTTTAAACGTCATCTGAACCAGCTTCCCTTTAGGGGTAAACTATTGTTGGGAACAGACCTGGAAAAGGATTTTTTTTTCTCTGTCATTATTGGCTGGGTCTCGGAGAATGGTCTCTGGAAATGACGACAGTTTTCCAGGCTGTGGTGCGTTGGTGGGGTCAAATCATGGATTTGATGACGACAAAAGACAACATTCAGATGGAATGCTTCTTGAGTTGTCGCAGAGAATGCTTGTCCGAATGATTTGATGTGTTAACCCAGGCATGGTTCAGCAAAGGCCTTCTCTCTGTCTTCCCACCGTGGCCTCTGATAGGGCGGATGGTGCAGCACACAGAGGCGCATCGAGGGGTTGTGGTGCTCATCGCACCTGATTGGCTTTGGAGGCCGTGGTACATGGATCTAATCCTGTTAGTGATGGGTGATCCATGGAGATTACTGAACAGACTTGACTTCCTCATTCAGGGTAGATCGATATTTCCTTATGGCTTGATTCTTGAGAGGACATGCTTGACTAAGCAGGGCTATTCCACGCTGGTCATTGCTACTTTGCTGAAGTCCACATGCTAGTCCACATCATTAGTGTACATTCGTGTTTTGGCACAGTTTTGAGTGGTGGTGTGCAGAGCGGGATCTGTGCCCCTTGAAGGCTTCCCTTCTGGATATTCTTGCCTTCCTTCATGTGGGGATGGAGAAGGGCTTGGCTCTGAATCACTGAAAGTACAAATAGCTGCCTTGACTTGTTATCGGGGTTGTGTGCAAGGCAGCTCTCTGGCCTCTCACCCTGATGTAGTGCATTTCTTCAGGGCGGTGAAGCAGTTGAGACTTGCAGGCTGATTGTCCCACTGTGGGACTTGAAACCTGGTCTTGTCCATGTTGGCACAGGCTCCCTTTTGAGCCATTGAACTTGGCCACTTTGAAGGATCTCACATTTAAAGGTGGTGTTTCTGGTGGCCATTTGCTTGACACGATGAATATCCAAGTTGCAGGTGCTCTCATGCCGGGAGCCCTACCTGATGATCTCAAAGGTTAAAGCCTCACTACGCACCATCCCAGCCTTTTTGCCTAAGGTGGTTTCTGAGTTCCATCTCAACCAAGTTGTTATCTTGTTTGCCTTTTCCCAGAGAGGTCATGGATCTGCTTCATCTATCACACAGCTTCCTTTGGACCACGGACAGTGTTCATGCTGCTTTGTGGGTCTGCACAAAGGTGAGGCAGCCTTGGAGGCCACCATGTCCAGTGGCTGAAGGAAGCAATCGCGGCTGCCTACATCTTCCATGGTTGGGTGGTGCCAGTAGGACCGTGGACTCATTCCACCAGAGCACAAATGGCATCCTGGGCTGTGTGCGGTTTGGTTCCGCCAGTGGACATTTTGTCAGGCAGCAACATGGGCAACTGCATACTTTTGTATGTCGTTATTGCAGTCTTGATCTGATTGGTGATTTGGTGCTCCTGGTTTTTTATTTATTGAAAGGCAGCCATTAAATACAGATGGACATAACTCAGAAGCATAATACAATATCAACAGTTAACAAAGCCAAAGTCACTAACATGGAACATAAGGCAAGCCAACGAAACGCCGCCTTTTTTTTTTTTTTTTTGGTTTTTATGTTATACTTATTTTACTCTTCCCCCTTCCCCTTTCCCCCAACCCCCTCCCAGCCAACAGCAGGCCACAAAAAAGCTCCACCCCAAAATAAAACTGCAGCCCCCCCACCCCCCAGGCCCGCCTATCCTATCTCCCCCTCTCCCCCCACGAACCTCTATACCAGCTCATAGAAAAAGGGAGAGCACGCCAGCCACTCTGCGCACAGAAAGCAAAAGGCGGAACCACCAACAAGCATCTCACAACATAATATGTGACCCGCTAATTTCCAGGGCATGCCACGGCCACGAGCGATCAGGCGCCATAACGATGGACAAAGGGCTCCCACACCTGCTCAAAGCGCGTCAAACGCATCCTACCAGCAGCCACCCCTCGCTCCATAGTATACGTGTCCCATATCCGTTCCAACTAGACAGAGAAGGACGGTGCGAGGGCCTGCCTCCAAACAGAAGCTAGGGACAGGCGAGCCGCATTCAAGCCATGGCGAAGCAAAGCCAACTGGGGGCTACGTGCCCCGGGCACAGCAACCCCAAAGAGAAAGATACCCGGGTCCCATGGGATGCTCAACCCAATAAGTTGCTGTAAACGAGTTTGAATCCCCTTCCAAAAGGCTTGAGCGAGAGGGCAAGACCACCAGATATGCACCAAAGCACCCTTCCGCCACATTTCCACCAACACAGATCCGGAACCCCCGGATAAACGCGAGCAATTCGCACCGGCGTCATGTACCATCTATATAATAATTTTATAGTTTCTCGAGCATTAATCGCCACCGAGCTTTTCCACATCCTACCCTCCACCTGTTCCCACTGCTGCTCAGAATAAAGGAGATTCAACTCCGAATTTCAAAGTTCTCGATGCTTAACATATCTCGGTTGCTGCACCTGTAGATGGGCATACAAGGCTGCAATGAGACCTTTTGTGGTAGTGCACCCCTCACAAAAACGCTCCAGATCCGTCAACTCTCGGGCCACATGAGGCCGAATGGCTCTAGTCTGAACCCAATGGGCCACTTGTGTATATTGGACGAGCTGACGATCGGGAAGGTCAAATTCCTCCTGAAGCATTCGAAACGTTTGCAACTTACCCTCATCGAACAATTGTCCTGCACGGCTAAGGCCCCTATGACCCCACGTCCGAAAAGCCGGGTCAACCAGCCCTGGGGGAAACGAGGCATTATCCACTATAGGCGCCAAAGGGGTCAGGTCAATCCTGCGAGGCCGAAAGAATTGGTCCCAGCAGCGGAGGGTATGAAGGATATAGGGATTACTTAAACGCATACCACTTCGGAGTTTGGGACCAAGCCACAGCCGGTCCCCCAATCCCGCTCCCCCTGCGATAATCATTTCCAGCTGCACCCATCGTTTGGAGCTATCCACGATCATCCATTCCACCCCGGCGTGGCACTGCGCCGCCGCATAGTACCAATGAACGGGTATAGAGAATTCGGCGTGCTAAACGCGGTGGTCGGTACTGCCAAATAAACTTCATAAGCAGAGTTTGCCAGGCGGCCAATATTCCTCGAGCTAACGATATAGGGAGAACCTGAAAGAGGTACAAAAAACGGGGAACAACTACCATCTTGACCACCGCAATACGCCCAAACCAAGATAGTATTAGTCTATTCCAGGTCTCCAAATTTCGCCGAACCTGCCGAAGTAATGGCTCATAGTTAGCCTTGAAAAGGGCCGTCCGTTCCACTGTCAGATTCACACCTAAGTAGCGCAGAGCACCCGACACCCAACGGAAGGGGTAGGCAGTGCGCAGCTCCGCACAAACTGCTTCCGAAACCCCAACATTAAGAACTTCAGATTTAGTGTAATTGATTTTGAATCCAGACACCTGGGAGAAGGTGTCAAAAAGCTGCATAGCGGCAGAAAGAGACGTCGCGGGTTGCACCAGAGATAGTATGATGTCATCCGCAAAGAGTGCAATCCGGTACCCCGCGGAGCCCACGCGAACGCCCCGTATGCCCATATGTTCACGGAAGCTTTGCGCCAAGGGTTCCATCACCAGTGCGAACAACAGCGGCGACAGTGGACATCCTTGGCGAGTGCCCCTTTCCAGTGAGAAAGTTCGTGATTGGCCCCCCATTAGCCCGAACACATGCCGTAGGGTGTTGATATAAGCTATGAACCCAGCGTATGAAATTAGGACCAAAGCCCAGCAGTTCCAACACACACACCAGAGATATCCCCAACTAACACTGTCAAAGGCCTTTTCGGCATCGATCCCTCCACTAAAGTCGGCTGCGAGCCTTGCTGCGCCATGTAAATAACCTGCAGCATTCGTCGGATATTACCTGCCCGCCTGGCGGCCCGGCACAAACCCAACCTGGTCAGGGTGTACCAAAGTTGGGAGAACCCGGTTCAATCGCGCAGCCAATACAGAAGCCAGTATTTTAACATCCGTGTTTAATAAGGAGATGGGGTGATATGAGGCCGCGTCCTGCAGGGGCTTACCTGGCTTAGGAAGCATGACTATCAAAGCCTCACGTTGAGATGGAGGCAAAGGCGCCCCCCCAAGATCTCATTGAAGAGTACTACCAGCGTCGGCGCTAATTGCACACAGAATGTTTTGTAGTACTCCGCGGGAAAGCCATCATTACCCGGCGCTCCCCTGGTTTTCAGCCGTCGGATTGTGAGCTCCACCTCCTCCACTGTAAGTTCAGAGTCCAATTGATCCCGATCGGAGTCAGTCAACTGGGGTAAAGTGAGCGCTCGCAAGAAGCCCTGCACACGAGCCATGTCAAAAGGATCAGCTTTATATAACTGTTCCAAATACGAAGCAAAGACATCACGCATCTCTCGAGATATCACCTTCTTCTGCCCCTCAGAATCATGAATTTCCCGAACCACCCTCTCAGATTGCTGCTACCGGAGGCGTAGGGCTAGATAACGGCCAGTCTTGTTCCCCTGTTCATAAAAAGTTTGTCGCAGTTTCCAACGCTTATTGTCTAATTCTCTTTGTAAACATGCATCCAGGTTAGCCCGGACAACCCTCCATTGACGCAAGACCCGCTTCGATCCCGACCGGGCATGCTCTAAGCGCAGCCGGGAAGAGTCTCCCACTAGTTGACAATATTCCCATCTCCAGGCCCTCCGCGTGCGAGCCGCTTCTGCCATAAGCTGGCCCCGAGCCGTGGCCTTGAAAGCGTCCCATACTATGGGAAGCGGGACTTCCCCAGGATCGTTTAACTCAAAAAAGTCCATTATGAAACGGCCATGTTCCTGCACAGCGTACTGCTGCTGAAGGAATCGCCCGTCAAGTCTCCAAAGCCACTGGCGGTCACTGTACACGTCCGCCGGAAGGGTGAGCCAGCAGGGGGCATGATCTGACCAGGTTAGAGCCCCGTGACCCGCCTCCACTCTCCCATCCATCAGGCGTTGTTCCAACAAGAAATAATCTATGTGGGTATGCACCTGGTTGACGGGGGAATAATATGTGTAGCTTCTCTCCCTCTCATGGGTATCCCTCCACACATCGCGCAAACCCAGATCCAACAGAAGGTTCTGCAAGGCCTTACCGGGCCCGCCCACCACCCTCCCAGTACTACCCGTGGAATCCAAATGGGGAACCAGATGGGCATTACAATCCCCGCCGAGTATAATGGGGCCTTTCGCGAAGTCAGCCAGCAAGGCCTTCACCCGCATAAAAAAGGATCCCTGTCCTTCATTTGGTGCATAGATGTTAGCTAAAGTTAATATATGACCCTCAGCGTATATTCGCAAAGAGCCACCTTCCTAGGGTATCTCTTTTAACCTCCTCCACCCAGAGAGCTAAGCTCTGATGGAATAAAAAAGCCACTCCACGTTTCTTCTGTCCATTCACGTCCGATGCTACCCACACCTCAGTATAAGGGTTACGCTTTAACCACCCCTGTTTACTAGCGCGGAGATGAGTCTCCTGTAAAAAGACAATGTCCCCTTTCAGGGTCCGCAGTTCCGAGAACAGCAAGGAGCGCTTTCAAGGGGAATTAAGACCCTTAACATTCAGAGAAATCAAGCGCAACATTGATATTCAACCACCATGCCTCCCCCACCCTTTGCTTCCCCCCTGTCCCACAGCATGCATCCCCCACAACTCTGGTAAAAAATGTACTGCTAACCGGAACATAAATCCATCTCCCTGAGACCACCAGTCTGTCTGTAGAGATTCGGCTCCCCTACCCTCATGCTCCTCCTCCGGAAAAAAAACTACTATAACCCCCCCCCCCCACCCTCAAATTCCCACCCTCCCCTAGGGGTGTAGACCTCCCACCCCATCCCACCCCCCCTCCCCTTCAGTACCACCCACCTGTTAAGGTGAACACAGGACACGGTAAACTGACCCCAAACTAAACTCCGTCCGGGCCCCAACATAGCCTAACTATAAGCAGACCATGTAATATCATTTCCCCATTACGCAGCTCAGCAATAAAGAATCATTCCATTAATGCCCCGTTTACAAAAAAAGGCAGCACATCCCCCCCCCCACCCCTCTGCGGGATTGGGCATTTACCCAGATTCCTGCCAGACCCAGAGCCATTAGCTCAACAAAAGCAGCTATGGAGAACAGCAAAACTCACAAAACTAGCCAATCGGTTTTGAGTCCTGAAAACGGAGAACCCCTCAACGTAGCTCCTTGGTCAGGAAAGAAAACAGACCCGCTCCAGGGAAAGTCAAGCAGGTTTTCCCACCCGAGGCCACTTCAAATGTTGAGGCTTAGGGGTCAGGAGTTGAGGCAGCGCGTTATCTTCAACCAGACCCGCCTGGCGCAGGGCTCTCCAAGCCTCCGTATGGTCTTTCGCTGAGATCTTTTTGTTACCCAAGAGGAAGTTCATCCGGAACGGAAAAGACCAGGAATAGCGTATCCCTTTATTGTTCTGGACCGCCGTGATTGGTTTCATCTCCCTCCGACGGGCCAATGTGAACGCCGAGAGGTCCTGATATACAGTTACCGCTGCGTCTTGAAATCGGATCGTTTTTTTCTCCCGGCCCCTGGAGAAGAGACGGCTGAGGGGAGATATGATAGAGGTCTATAAATTAATGAATGGAGTGGAACGGATAAACGTGGATCAATTGTTTACGCTATCAGAGTATAGAAAGACTAGGGGACATGTAATGAAGCTACAGGGTAAACTATTTAAGACAAATAAGAGAAAATATTTTTTCACTCAACGTGTAATCAAACTCTGGAATCTGTTACCGGAGGATGTAGTAAGGGCTGTTAGTATAGCTGGGTTTAAAAAAGGTTTGGACAAGTTCCTGGAGGAAAGGTCCATAAACCACTATTAAAAAGGGACCCAGGATATCAATGCTTGACCCAGTACAAGCATTGTGGAACCTGTGTCTTTTGGGGATATTGCTAGGTACGTATGACCTAGATTGGCCACTATTGGAAACAGGATACTGGGCTTGATGGACATCGGTCTGACCCAGTATGGCATGTCTTATGTTCTTATGTTCTAAGAAGTTCAGCATCTGTATATCGCAGGAAGCGCGCAATGACATCCCGGGGTTGGTTATTAGGAGGCTTTCCCAAAGCACGATGCACTCGCTCAATTTCCATTCCAGACTCATGGGCAGCCAGTTCCTCCGCCGGGAGTAATTCAGCTATCAAATTTTTTGAGCACCACCGGCAGGTCTTCACCGCCCCCCACAGCTTCCGGGATTCCCCGAAAATGCACATTGTTGCGACGGGAGCGGTTTTCAATGTTATCAAGTTTATAAGTCAGCTCCATTGCCTGCGCACGCTGTCTATCGAGAGCACATTGTAAATCCACCAGGGCACCATCGTGGTCTTCAACTTTTGTCTCGACCTCCTCCACGCGCGTACCCAGGTCTTTTATGTCACCCCTGAGTTCCGCGATGATGCTCATCACCTCCTCACGCATGGAGCGAAATTCGCCTGCCAGATCCTCAAAGCCCCTACGAAGTTCTCGCTGAAGTAGAGTGTGCGAAGACCGCATGTTGGGCTCCAAGTCATTTTCACTCAGTCTCATCACCAGAACCATCCGAGAGGTGTTTTCTGGTTGGGCTAGTCGGGGCGCCACTCTTGCCCTGCCTCAGGGTTTCTAGCCTTAGCAGCCATGGGGTGGGTTAACAGGCCAGCAGTCCAAGGATAAGCAGAGAGCAGCTACAAACAAGCAGGCTGATGCTATGAGCAGGGTGAAAGTGCTAAGCGATCCCACTCTTGGTCAGCAGGGGGAGCTCCAGCTTCACACAAGGCAGCAGAGTCCACAGCTTGTAGATAGGACCTAATCACAGTGCAAGCGATGAGGCATTGGCCAGGCAAGAAATGGCAAAGAAAGTTTGCAGCCACTATAAATGTCCCAAGAGCGAGTTGGCAAGTTATAGGAGACACCGGTCCAGGAATAAGCACTAGGCTGAAGAGTGGAACCCAGAATGCAATGTCCAAATCCGAGTTTTTAGCAACTCGTGAGGGGGGCAGCTGATTTGCTGGAGAGTGCCCATGTGATCGAGCTGTCCTGTTGAGCTAATTGGAACGCAAAGAGCCCCATGCGTTCCAAGACCACGCGGTTATGGCTGCCGCTGTGTTCAACCCCGCCGCGGGCACCCGCCAAGCTCCTTCGTGCAGGACCCCAGGCACTCTCACCTCCTCTGCACTGAAGTAGCGCGATCTCGAGGGGGAAGCTCCAGCCCGCAATTCAGCAGCAGCACCGGGGCACCAAGCCTCTCTCTTCTTCAGTTCTCAGCCACGGGTCACCCTCTCGGCCTCCAGGGACTGCCGCTCCAAGATGCACTGGCAAAAGCTGTCTATGATCCAAGACGCGGTGGGCAGAGGGTCCAGCACTCAGGTCCCCGCGTGGAGAGGGATAGCCAGAGCAGCAAGGGCAGCTTTAGCAGAGATCAGCACCCGGCTTTAGACCGCGCCGCAGCAATCCAAGTCCCGCCGAAGGGCACAGCCAATATCACCCGACTCTCCACAAGCCGATTCAGGTGAATTTGGGGGACAACGCGGATTAAATTCTTATGTTTGCCAAAGAAATGAGCAAGCCTGGGACGGAGCTACATCAGAATCCGGCCATTCTGCCGGTGCTCCTGGTTTTTAAGGGCTGGGCTCATGGGTCCCGCCCAAGTCTGAGTACTACTCTTATATCCCAGGAATCCAGACTGGACTGGGAGATGTCATGGAAGGTGAAATTAGTCCTTACCTACTAATTTTCTTTCCTTTAGTCCCTTCAGTCCAGTCTGGAACCTGCCTGTTGTGCTGTGTCACAGTGGCAAGCCTATTTCAGAAGGTCACAGTTTCTAAGGAGTTTGCTTTTTCTTTTGGCTGGGCCTAAGGATTTGGTTCTGAGGAGCCCTTCAGCCAGCTACAGCCTCAAGTCTCGTGGGCTGTGCTTTCTCACCACATTGGTTGTGAGGGAGTAGTGTAGATAGTTTTTTTTGTTGGTTGTTTCTGTCTAGCTGCTTGGTCAGGGAATACTAGCTTGGTAGGTGGAGCACTGGTTCCTTATGGGTTGACATCACCAAAAGCATGCTCAGTCTCCATCTGTTGGAAGAGGGACAAAACCCAGGGGTCCGGACTGGACTAGAGGGACTAAAGGAAAGAAAATTAGCAGGTAAGGACTAATTTCACCCTAGTCACAAGAGATTTCAAGATTCTACTTTTTCAAGATAGATGAAATCAGTAATAAATCCCGGCCTTTACTTTCTTATTTTGTGCCTTAAATTGACCCATTAGGCATTTATTAGGAATTATAGCCATTGGTAGGCCTAAACTGCCTCAGGATTGAAAGAAACTGGCAGTTTATTACCTATTATCTTGTCATGAAGGTTACTGCTTGTTGACTACATTCCTTAAGGTTCTTTTTTTGTTTGTTTTTGTTCATAAGCAGTTTTTTTTGTGGTGATACTGCTAATAGCATTAAAGAAATGATGCTAATTCTCTGTACTGATTCTAAGGTTCCTGAACATGGATTGGGGTGAAGTTAGTTTCTCTCACAGTCCGCAAAGCTGGGATTATATTGGAGGTACAGAAAGATGATGACTCTGTTTCATGTAAAACTCCCACATCCATCCTTCCTTTTTGTTTTGCAGACAGCTTGCCCTGTACTTGCAGCGTGCTTCTTGGCATCTCTGAAAGTTTTGTGTGTGTGCTTCTAACCCTTCTCTCATTGCCAGATGTCCAGCTCGCCGCTGTCCAAGAAGCGCCGCGTGTCCGAATCTGAGACGAAGACGGGTTCTAACTGCTCTTCTGCCAATTCCATACGGACCAATCTGACTGCAGCCCCTGCTAACGTATGTCCCAGGCAAATCAACTCATAGTTGTGCTGTTTCTGTATAAGTATATGCAATGTATTACTTTCTCTGAAATGAAAGAGAAACCCAGAGCAAATCTTAAGGTACAAATTCTGCTTCTTTGTAAGGCTTTCTTAATTCATACATGTAGAGATCTAGCTGTTGGGGTAAAGAGAGGATGACCTCTGATCCTGGAGGAGTACAGGTGCTAATGTACACAATAGTTATTGCTGACACAGGCCTTGACAAATTTTATTTGGACAGGAGACAATGGCGGTGACCTTCTCGTGCCTGTCTTGATTCTCCACTGAAGTTCAGGAGCCAGGGTGGGGTGGGGGGATGAATTTCCCCTGAGGAGATCTGCCACCGTTCCTTTGGAGCCATATTTTGCTAGGGCTGATTTTTTTCCATTCTATGTCCAAGGAGTTGTGGGGGGGGACAACTTAGTAATTTGGGTCCTTCATGCAGTCCTGCAGGCCACTGGCAGAATGCATAGCTGGCAGCCCCCTCCCCACCCTTTTGTCACCCAATCTTGAAATTTCTCTCTTCCCATCCTCGTCACCTAGTCTGTCTGTCTTCCCCTTCCCATCCTCTTGTCACCCAGTCTAGCTCATTAAAATTGCCCCTCAGCTCCTGCCTTGTGGACTCCTTAGCCTCCCAGTCTATCCCCAAGAAATATATGGATAACTGTTATAGCTTCAGATAATGAGCATCTATATATGGTGCAACAGTTTGCCTGTCTGCATGGGATATGGCAGTGGGGAACAGGCCTGCGGTGCCTGTGTGTAGGTATATGTATGTAATCTCCAGGAACAAGCAGGAATGTAGTCTTCAAATATGGGTGACATCGGTACTGATGGAGCCTGCACGGGAATGCTCCTCAGTGCCCAATCAGAAAGCCTTTGGGAGCATTCCTCTATGCTTGCATGACTGTCTTCCTACCTGCCCAACTCCCTCTCTTCAGTTCTTTGTTTTTGCGGAGCCAGCAGGAAGCAAATCCTGTCACCACAGAAAAATTATTTTTGTGGATAGCACCTCTGCCTTCCCATCATTACCAGCAACGTTGAAGATCTTTCATGTTCCCTCATTCAGTTTTTTTCTTATTTTACATTTCCTTACAAAAAAAAATAAAACCCTGGCTTCTCGATGCCCTTTTAGGCCTTAAGCCTACCGTAAACTTCCCATCGTTGAAGGCACGGAGGAACCAGCTAGTGGTTTCAAGAAATGTTCCCAGGTGTGCCAGCACCATCTCAACGACTGACACATGACTGGTGTCTAAAATATTTCTGCCAGATCACAAGCCAAAAGACTGTCCCCTCTGCCAAAAGATGACTCTGAGAGGCCTACAGAACTGGGCCTCTAAATTTGGAACACCCGTAAGTGGTATCGTTGGCGTCCACTTCCTTGAGGGCTTCATCTTCCTTATGGATCCCAGGTATCCTCAAAGTCAAAGCCCAAGTCTGCATCCAAGCAAGACAAAATCTCCAGGGGTAGATCTCGCTCAAGGCATCAAGATCCCTTGGACACTGCATTGGAGGTAGATGGGTTTTCCAAACAGCCCTGGTGGGAGGCCCTGGGTTCCAGGATGTTCCCGAGGCCTTGACCTCCAGAGAGCTACTGTTGCCATGCTCTGGGACAGTATCTTCTCTTCTGACCCAGGGCGCCATAGAGAAGTTCCCACCATCCCAATAAGGAATGGGCTTCTACTCTCCGTACTTTCTCATTCCAAAGAAAACCGGAGGACACAGGCCCATTCTGGACCTCCCAGAAACCTCACGTTTCTAGTCCGAGAGAAGTTCAAGGTGATCTCCCTTGGGACTCCTCTACCTCCAGAGTCATGAAGACTACATTCCTGCTTGTTTCTGGAGATTGCTACTTACCTGTAACAGGTGATCTCTGGGAACAGCAGGAATTTAGTCTTCACAACCCACCCTCCTCCCCTAGGAGTTATAGGTTTTCACTTACTCCCTTTTCTCAGTTACATACTCTGCTGAAGAGAGGGAGTTGGGAAGGCAGTCGCACAGGCGCAGTGGGATGCTCCCAAAGGCTTTCCTGTTGGATGCTGGGGTGCGTTCCTGTGCGGGCTCCACTGGTACCGATGTCACCCGTATATGAAGACTAAATTCCTGCTGTTCCTGGAGATCACCTGTTACAGGTGAGTAACTACATTGTGCAGAATTAGGGTCCCTGTGTGTGTGTATGTGTGTGTGTGTTTTGGAGGGGAGGGGGTGCACCTTCTGATCATATACACATTGTGCCCTTTTGTCACCATGCATGCATCCCTTCAACATCCATTACCTTGCACTCTTCCTCCCCTTCCCTCCAATCTCTCCTGCTGCATCCCCCACTCTGTTCCCCTTCCAGACTTTCTACAGAGACAAACGGGGATGCAGGCACACTCCGTTAATGTTGTCTGAGACAGAATCATAGTGCCAGGCTCTCCCCTAGCTTGGTGAAGTCTTTTTGGATTTCTCTAAGCATGAGTGTGCCTTCCTGCACTTGTGTGCCTCACAATGCCAATCAGTTTCTTCTGACCACAGTCAGCCATGGCTCTCCTGTCTTCCATCAGGACTCACTAACACACTTCAGACAGCCTATTTTTTGATGTTCCTACAGCAACAGTGGCTGTTTCATGACCACTGGAACAGTTTTTACATTAAAAAACAAACAAACTGAGAGGAGTGCCGAAGCAAGTATTCAATTTCTAGTAAGCCACACAGAGAGGATGCTTGCCACCACTCAAGCAGCTCCTTGCCAGACCTTATTGTTGCTCTCACATGGCAGCTCTAGGATATTCCTCCCTCGCTCCAGTCCCATCAGTCCCAGCCAAGGCATGGTTGGGTACTGAAAGGGCTGTCGCGCATCTGGAAGCAGACTCCCTCTCGGCACTGGCACAGCATGTTGCAGCTCAGAGCCTCTGTTCTCAGGCCTGTGACTCTGCTCCCTCTCCCCCTTGAATCCTGCAGGCTGGCCATACTCCCACTGGGGGGGGGGGGGTGGGGAACACAAGTCAAAAACTAAACATACTCAATGGTCCAAAGCTGCAGGGGGATCAGTTAGTCCATAAACATCATGGCTACATAAACGCAAAGCCATAGATGACCTGCTAGGCATCAAGGGAACTGCAGGTATAGTGAGAAGGTTCCAGAGACAATCCTTCCCTGTACTTCCACCGGCTGGCATAGCACTCAAGGTATGACGACCCCTAAAGACCATCTATTGGGCCTCTTAAGGTGATTCATCTAGGACAGTGCAGCCCTTCTCCTCAGTGGCTTACACACTGAAGGTTGACCCCCCTCCCCCACATCTCATTCCACCAGTGATAACCTGACCAGGAAGCCCCCCCAGGGTAACCAGGCATCCCCCTCCCTCATTCACTGGAGGACTCCTCAACCTCTCTGGAGATGACATTTGTTCCTCATGGGTGCTTTCTATTCCCACCATTTGAGAAGGGACCATTCCCTCATGGGGGCGAAGAGATACCTCCATCTCCTGACCAGAAGGCTCCAGAAGAACCTACTGAGGACTTCTCGTATCCCAAATGCCTTCAAACAATCTCTCGTGCTCAGTGATTCCCAAACTCCGACCAACGAACGCAACTTCCAATCCATTCTCTGTACCTGTAGTATGCCTAAAGAGATCATAGCTCTTCCTGTTCCGCAGATCCTCCAGGATCTTTAATGATTTGGATAACACCGGCATCTATTCATGCCATCTTCCGCCGACTCTACCTCAAGTGCAAAGGGGGAGGTGGAGTAAGTGAAAGAGGATTGCGTAAAATTGCAAGAGGATCTTGATAAATTGGAAGACTGGGCATCCAAATAGCAAATTTAATGTGGACAAGTGCAAAGTTATGCACCTAGGAAGGAAAAACCCAAACTATGGTTACACGGTGCAAGGTTCCACATTAGGAACCACCACCCCAGGAAAACATTTAGGTGTCATTGTAGATAACATATTAAAACCCTCGGCCCAGTGTGCAGCGGTGGCCAAGAGAGCAAATAAAATGCTAGGTATCATAAGGAAAGGAATGGAAAATAAAACAAAGGATATTATAATGCCTCTTTATCGTTCCATGGTGTGACCGCGCCTTGAATATTGTGTGCAATTCTGGTTGCTGTATCTTCAAAAGGATATAGCGTTATTAGAAAAGGTACAGAGAAGAGCCACCAAAGTGGTAAAGGGGATGGAAGGATACGTCATTGAAGAGAGGCTAAAAAGGTTAGGGCTCTTCAACCTGGAAAAGAGACTGAGGGGAGATATGATAGAGGTCTATAAATTATTGAATGGAGTGGAACGGGTAAACATAGAGCGATTGTTTACATCATCAGAATATAGAAAGACTAGGGGACATGCAATGAAGCTACAGGGTAAAATATTTAAGACTACTAAGAGAGAATATTTTTTCAAGTGATGTGTAATCAAACTCTGGAATTTGTTACCGGAGGATGTAGTAAAAACTGTTCGTGTAGCTGGGTTTAAAAAAGGTTTGGACAAGTTCCTGGAGGAAAGGTCCATAAACCATTATTAAAAAGGGACCCAGGATATCAATGCTTGACCCAATACAAGCATTGTGGAACCTGTGTCTCTTGGGGATACTGCTAGGTACGTATGACCTAGATTGGCCACTGTTGGAAACAGGATACTGGACTTGATGGACCTTGGTCTGACCCAGTATGGCATGGCATATCTTACGTTCTTATGGTCAACCCCTTGAAGATGTGGGCAGTATTTTTGGCCCTGCGGAGATTGTTCTTTCTGCAGGAAGGGGCAGTAAGTGTGGTGTTTTTTAACAGCAGCACGACGATAGTCTACATGAGGTTTCAGGGGGCATGAGCAGCGTACACCTAGAAAGCAAGGTGAAACAGTTACTGGAATGGGCAGAGGACAATTTGCAAGCCCTCTCAGTGGCACATGTGGTAGGGAAGAAGAATGTGGAGGCAGACTGTATCAGTCGAGTCCGCATGGATCTTGGAGAATGGACACTCAATGTGGTAGTGTTTGTGCAGGTGGAGAGACAGTGAGGCTCTCCGATGAAGGACTTGATGGTGACAACTGAGACTGCGAAGGTGCCTCGCTTCTACAGCAGGAGAAGAGAGCGAATGTCAGAGGGGCTGGATGTGCTGATGAACCTTGGCTGGTGAGCGAGTTGCTTTGTCTTCTGCGGTGGGCGTGATTCTGATAGTTTAAATGCAGCGGCTCTGTACACCGCTATTCAATGCCGGTACGTGAACGCTACAGGCTGTTTGCTGTCTTCACTTCAGGTTTGCATTTGTGTTTTTCTGCCATAATATTGGGCAGATACAGGGTCCTTCTGTCATTTGAATAAGGCCAGTGAAATAGCAGAGTTGATATGTCTTCCTAAAGTTTTTTTTAGCATATTTTGTATTTTTTAGTATACACGCTGTCAGAGTTATCCCGCCGTACGTTTTTTTTTTTCTTCATTGTGCTGGGGCTTACCTGCCTAAGGAGCAGTGCTGTAAGCACGGTGTTATACACCCAACAGTGGGGGTTTTATTTCTTTTGTCCCACTTTCATCTACTAAGAGGTCATGATTTAACAGGTGGGGTTTACTTTGTCCCAGTGCCCCATTGAGCATCCTCGAACTGGGACTGCAGTAGGGGTAGAAGCTCATTTGTCAAGCTGTACCATGTTTCCTCCTTCCCCCCCCCCTCTTTTTTTCCACACACAGATCAGTTTGTTACTGCCCACATACTTGTATTTTAAATTGTTGCACATTAACAGTAAGTTCCTGTGCGGATATCCAGTTTAGTCCTCCACAATCGGGTAATGCCCCTCCTACTGCAGCCTGGAGACTGGACCAAACAAATCTTCTGTAGTACATATCCAGCAGGAGCTCCCAGAAGCCCCCCAGTGTGTCCAGTCTCTAGCAGCTTGAAGACGTAAAAGTGTGTCCTCCTGGGCACACTGAGTGACTATTGCAGGAGCAACACTTGTTAGTTAGTTGTTTTAGGGTTTGTTTTGGGGCATTTCCTTGCTATTTCTTTGATAGCTAGCTGTATCTTTAAAAGGAAGACAAAAGAAGAAGTCTGTCTCTCTGGAGCACTGCCACAGGAGACTAGGGGGAAGTCAGACCTGTTGGCTCCTGTGTTCCTGCCTAGCAAATTTTCACAGCCCTGGGTGAGCTCCCCCTGGACAGTACGGGGTAAAGCCATACCTGATACAGTAGTGGCTGGCACTGGGAGATGTTGGCTGAATCCTGGTGGTTCCTGAGCTGGTAGGAGATTTTCATTTCATTTCTTCTTGTGTGCAGTGCTCTGTTAGAGCTGCCAGCATTTCTGTAGGCTCTCCTGAGCCCATTTGGCAATTTTTCTTAAATTTGGTCGTTTGCCCTGTCTTAGAGGGTCGTTTTAGTTCTTTTCCATATTATTTGGTGGCTTTTGTATTTTCGCGCCGTTTTTTACCGCGGGTGAAAAAGTCCGGCGGCCATTTTGAATTTTAAAAGTGTGCTTTAGAGGCACTTTTGAGCACTTGTGCACAGGTTCCCCTGGCGTTTTTGGGGTTCCTCTTGCTGGCGATTTTGCTCAGGGCACCCCAGGGAGTCTGGGGCATATTTTGTTTCTTGTAAAAAAAAAAAACGTTTTAATTTCAAATCGGGGCTGATTTGCATAGGATTGCCCCTGTGGTGTGGGCTTCCCTGTGACTGTTGTATTCTATCCCGCTGGGCAGAGGTGGCCTTGGGATGGCTTCCCAGCCCCAGTGCGTGATTTGTGGGTCCCGCAGAGCAGTAGGGACTGACTCTGGCATCTGCAGGAGCTGTGCTGCAGTGCCTGCAGAGTTAGAGCAATCTGTGAGTCTCCCGGATCAGCCTACCCCTGGGGATGCTTCTAATTCAGGGGTTAGTGTTCTTTCCCCGAGCCTCCCTCAGTCTGGGTCGGTTCCGCCGGCCAGCGGGTCGGTGGCTGCGCTCCAGCAGGCGGCTATAGCTGCACCGCCTATGGATTTCTCCCCGGATTTTGTGCTCCTCATGCATCAGGCGTTTCGCTTGAGCAGGTCCGGTCAGTTGCCGGCAGTTTGGCCCCCTCTCTCCCCCCGGGGTCCTCTGGGGCGGCTCAATGCACCTCGCAACCCGGGGGCAAGCGTCTTCGGTTGGGGGAACAGGAGCAGGACGCCCTAGGTCTCCTGGATTCCGAGGCAGAGGGCGATCCTGAGACTGAAGCGGAGGAGTTGGAGGATGGGGAGATCCTTGAGCCGGAGGACCAGGCTCGGATCATTCGCGTGTTCCGTAGGGACGAGCTGGTTCCTCTGGTCACGGAGTCCCTGCAGGCGCTTAACCTTTCGGCGGTGCGGCCCCTGGAGGAGGAGGGTCTTGAGGATCCTCTAATTCAGGCAGTCAGGGATTCCCAGGTGGTTTTTCCCGTTCACCGCGTGGTGGATCATATGATCCAGGCGGAGTGGGAGCACCCGGAATCCGGCTTGAAGGGGATTCGGACCATGAATCGGCTTTATCCCCTTGCCGACAAGGACAGGGACTTGTTCAGGTCCCCCCGGGTGGACGCTGCGGTTTCCGCAGTGACCAAGAAAACCACCATCCCGGTTGAGGGGGCGGCTGCCCTCAAGGACGGTCAGGACAAGAAGATTGATAATTTGCTCAAGCAAACCTTCGATACTGATGCCGTGTCATTGCAGGCCTCTATCTGTGGGGCTTGGGTGGCTCGGTCGTGTCTGCGATGGTCGCAGCATTTGCGCTCGAGCCCCGGGCTAGACCAGCAGGGCCTGTTGGAGGTTACCCGGCTGGAGTCCGGCTCGGCCTATCTGGCGGATCTGTTTTATGATTTAATCCGCGCGTTGGCTAACAGTATGGCATCCGCGGTTGCGGCGCGCCGGTCCCTCTGGTTGCGCAACTGGGCGGCGGACGGTTCTTCCAAGTCCCGCCTCAGTAAGCTGCCCTTCAAGGGCAGATTGTTATTTGGGGAGGCTCTCGAGAAGTTGGTAAAGGATCTCGGGGAGTCCAAGGGGGGCCGGCTCCCGGAGGATAGGCCAAGGTCCAACAGGTCCTCCCCCTCGGCGAGGGGGTCCTTTCGGGATCAGCGCAGGTTTCGTTCCTCCCGCCTGTGGGCTTCGCAGCGGGGCAGGTTTGGAGCCCGTAATCAAGGGTTTCGTACCTTCAGGGGAGCCGGCAGAGGCTTCTCCGGAGCCGCCTCTTCCTCGGGCTCTTCTTTTGGGCGCAAGCCACAATGATGCGAGGCAGGCTCTGGAGGGAGGTCCGATTATCGGGGGTCGCTTGCGTGACTTTCTTTCCTCTTGGGCCCAAATCACGTCGGATCGCTGGGTGCTACAAATTATAGGAGAGGGTTACGCTCTGGAATTTGCGTTCCCGCTTCCAGATTCATTTGTTCTGTCTCCCAGCAGGGGAGAGCAAAAAACGCGGGACATTCGCGTGACCCTGGATCGGTTGTTAGCGCTGGGAGCGGTGATCCCGGTTCCTCCTTTGGAAAGAGGCGCCGGGCGATACTCCATCTATTTTGTGGTTCCCAAAAAGGGCGATTCCCTGCGTCCGATTTTGGACCTCAAAGGCGTGAATCGCGCGCTCCGGGTGCCGCATTTCCGTATGGAAACCTTGCGGTCAGTCATTGTAGCGGTGCGACAGGGGGAGTTTTTGACGTCCCTCGATCTCACCGAGGCCTATTTGCACATCCCGATACATCCATCTCATCAGCGGTTTCTTCTCCGCTTTGCGTTTCCGTGGGGCCACTTCCAGTTCAGGGCCATGCCATTCGGCTTGGCTACGGCTCCGCGCACGTTCACAAAGGTGATGGTGGTCGTTGCGGCGGCCTTGCGCAAGGAGGGCATTTTGGTCCATCCATATCTCGACGACTGGTTGATACGGGCAAAATCCAGTCGGGAGTGCCTGCGAGTCACGAGCAGGGTGGTGGCTCTGCTGCGATCTCTAGGCTGGGTGGTGAACGAAAGAAAGAGTTGTCTGCGTCCCTCGCAGGACCTGGAGTATCTGGGAGTGCGCTTCGACACCGCTCGGGGACTGGTGTGTCTCCCCGAGCGCCGCGTCCTGGCGTTGCGGGCTCTTGTCCGACTCTTTCGGGGGATGCCCGCTCCGTCGGCGTGGTGGTACCTACGGCTTCTCGGAACGATGGCGGCGACCTTGGAGGTGGTGTCATGGGCACGGTTCCACATGCGCCCGCTCCAGAGGGCGCTCCTTCGCCGCTGGTCCAACCAGTGCGATCCCTTGCACAAGAGGCTGCCCTGTCCGAAGGCAGTGCGGCGGTCGCTTCGATGGTGGCTTTCCTCCGAGAACCTGACGCGGGGGATTCCCTTGGAGCCTCCCTGTGGGTTCCCCTCACTACGGATGCGAGCCTAGCCGGCTGGGGAGCTCACTGCGAGGCCCGCTTCACGCAGGGGGTGTGGTCCTCTCGGGAAGCTGCGTGGTCGATCAACCGTCTCGAGCTTCGGGCGGTCAGGCTAGCCCTGTTGGCCCTGGAGCCTCTGGTCCGGGGTCGGGCGGTCCGCGTCTGGTCGGACAATGCGACCACGGTGGCGTACATCAATCGCCAAGGGGGCACAGGGAGTGTGGCCCTGGAGACTGAGGCGACGGCCTTATTCAGTTGGGTGCAGACTCGCCTGCCGGCGATCTCGGCGGCGCACATAGCGGGCGCAGAAAATGTCCAGGCCGACTTCCTCAGCAGAGTGCGGGTGGACCCCGGAGAGTGGGAGTTAAATCCACAGGTGTATGCGCAAATAGTTCGGCGGTGGGGTCCGCCCATCATGGATCTCATGGCGACCTACCAATCGGCCAAGACGAGTCGCTTCTTCAGCAGACGGCGGGAGCGAATGTCCGAAGGACTCGACGCTCTCATTCAGCCGTGGCCGACGTCCGGGCTACTGTATGTCTTCCCTCCTTGGGCGCTGATCGGCCGGGTCGTACAGCGCATCGAGTGCCATCGGGGCCGAGTGCTGCTGGTGGCTCTGGATTGGCCCCGGAGGCCCTGGTATGCCGACCTCGTCCGGCTTCAAGACGGCGTGCCGTGGCGCCTCCCGGCGTTGCCGGACCTTCTCCTTCAGGGCCCCTTGCGGATGCCCCAGGTGGCTCGATTCTCGCTTACGGTTTGGCCATTGAGAGGGCTCGGCTGAAAAAGAAGGGTTATTCGCCCGCGGTGATTTCCACCTTACTGCGGGCGAGAAAGTCCTCCACTTCTCTCACTTATGTTCGGATTTGGAGGATTTTTGAGGACTGGTGCTCCCGGCGGGGAGTCCGGGCGGCGACGGTCTCTGTGCCCGTCGTGTTAAGCTTCCTTCAGGATGGGTTCGAGAAAGGTCTCGCGGCCAGTTCCCTGAAGGTCCAGCTGGCGGCGATTTCGTGTTATAGAGGCAAGGTCTTGGGCCGCCTTCTTGGTGCTCATGCGGATGTGCGGCGTTTCTTGACCGCCGTTTTTCATTTACGGCCTTCCCGCAGAGCGGTGGTTTCCTTCGTGGGACTTGAATTTAGTTCTGCGGGCTATGGTTCGGGAACCATTTGAGCCCTTGCGGAGGGCGTCCTTGAAGGATCTCACATTGAAGACGGTGTTCCTGGTTGCCATCTGCTCGGCACGGCGTATTTCGGATCTGCAGGCCCTGTCCTGCCGAGAGCCTTTCTTGTCTTTCTCTTCGGAGCGGATTGTGCTCCGTCCGGTTCCTTCCTTTCTACCAAAGGTGGTGTCTCCCTTTCACTTAAATCAGGCGGTATTTCTGCCAGTGCTTTCGGCATGCTCGGTCGAGTCGGTGGACAAGAGTCTTCTCCGGCTTGATGTGGGCCGCGCGCTGCGGCGGTATTTGCAGTCTACCGAGTCCTTTCGAAAGACTGATCGGCTTTTTGTGCTCTTTGGGGGTACAAAAAAAGGGGAGGCGGCGGCTAAGGCCGCCATTGCTCGATGGCTCAAGGAAGTGATCGCGTCCGCGTATCTGTTGCAGCGGCGGCCGGTCCCGGAGGGGCTCCGGGCTCATTCTACTCGGGCTCAGGCGGCCTCTTGGGCGGAGCATAGCCTGGTTCCACCAGCAGAGATTTGTAGGGCGGCCACCTGGTCGTCTCTGCATGCTTTCAGCAGGCACTATCGCTTGGATGTGTCAGCGGCTCGGGATTCTTGTTTTGGTTCGGCGGTTTTGCGCGCCGGCCTGCAAGGTCCCGCCCGGTCTTAACTGCTCTGTTACATCCCGATTGTGGAGGACTAAACTGGATATCCGCACAGGAAATGGAAATTACACTAACCTGGTAATTGTAGTTCCTGTAGGATCCAGTTTAGTCCTCCTTCCCTCCCGACTATCTGTATGATTTTGCGGCGCGCTGTCCCGAGCGGGTGCCTGTAGGGTGGTTTTCGTCCCGTTCGGACTCTGTCGGCAGTCGTGCTTATCGCTATGGCTCTTCCCTTTATTTTGGAGTTCAGTCAGCTCCTTAGTTTCTGGGGGAAGCTCGGTGTAAATTTAAAGGCGTCGATACCGGCGCCATGCAGTGTCTTGACTTCCTCGTTTGGGGAGGGAGTTGGTTATTCCAGGGGGGGAAGTACATAGTTTATTGATAGCCTAATAATAATCTGATGTGTTGCTTCGTTAAGTTTGCTTTGTTACTAGTACACTGGGGGGCTTCTGGGAGCTCCTGCTGGATATGTACTACAGAAGATTTGTTTGGTCCAGTCTCCAGGCTGCAGTAGGAGGGGCATTACCCGATTGTGGAGGACTAAACTGGATCCTACAGGAACTACAATTACCAGGTTAGTGTAATTTCCATATACGTTTTTAACTCCAATCTATTCATTCTGCCTTGGTAGGCTTGTTTCTCTTAAGACAAGCAGGATAAGTTAGCCACACCTGGTAACGTCATCCAATGGCGCTGAGGACAGCAGTAGCTCTCCAGAGCTCAGAAAGGGCTACCTGCACATGCTACGAAAGTTTGCCTATCTCTGTGGCCTGCCCCCAGCTAACCCAGTTTTTTATTCTGCCCTGCCTACAGGATGGGAATCCCAGCTCTCCTCTTACCATTTTAAGAAGATACCACAGGATAAAAGACAAGATTTTGCAAAACAAGAAGCAGACCCAGACCATGAGCACCAAACCGGGCTTTTAAAAAGTGCCCTAAATGCGACTGGCAAACTCCATGGATGCCCACGACTGGTGAATCCGTTGCCTGGGGGTGAGTCACCGCGTGGAATCCTGCCTGCACTATGCCTGCATGTCCCCACGAGCCTGTAAATCCCGCAGCCACATTCTCAGGGAGTTTACCGAGGCTGTCTCCAGCTCTTAACGGACTCGGCCAAGGATCTCGGCACACTATATGGAGCTTTGCCTCCCAAGGGGCCCAACAGACTGACCTGCAAGCCGTCGCTGCATGGGACATGCCAGAAAAGGCCTCTGTCCACTGCCCTGCAGGTAAGGATGCCCAACAGCTGCCTCTTCTCACACAACTGGCTCTCTGACTCCAGTAGTTCCTCACCAGCCATGCTTTCCCTAGCGAGAAGGACTACAGCAAAAGATGGCACCTCTCCTCCCTCTATTGGCCAGTCTCCTAGAAGTGAGGCCTGCCCCCCTCCCCCCACCGGAGCCAGGAACATCCACTCCAGGGACGCATGTTATCGTGCCAACAGGAGCGTCTCTCCGTCCAAGGGGGGAAGCCCTCACAGCCCCCCCCATGCCAAACAGCACGTTGACCTGAGCAGTGTGGATAATTGGAGCAGCGCAGACAAAGCACTGGTAGACACACCCGACCATGTTGCTACACCAGTGGTGCAGATCGTGGAGGCCACTTGAGGCATCAGGGACGCCACAGGTCGTCTTCCAGCAGCAGCAGCGGGAGAGACTATAACCAATGGGGCAGAAAGCAGCAGCAGTCTCAGGACACAGACTCCTCGCCTTGTGGATCCAGATGACACCGCAGGCACAGGGAGGGCTCCATCAGCACGGTGTGAGCCACAGCTGCTCTTCCAGTGGACCACACCACAGCATGTGGTCCTGGCTACCGAGAGGTATGGACACCCCCCTCTGCCCTAGCCCCCATACTTCTCGCCCCAGCGCACGGACTTAGAGTGAGCAGGCGGAGGTTGAGGAGGTGGCACGGACGGCTCTTCTAGGGACCATTCCAACTTGCCAGGTGGGAGTATGGACTCTACTCCTGCTCCTCCAGCAACAACACCTGAAGACCTCTCATTCCCCAAGTTTCTGCTGAAACTGGCAGCACAATTGTCTCATCCCAGTCCCATCGACCACAACTAACAGCCCCCTATGATTCTTGGAGACTCTCAAGAACTGAAACCCTTCCAGTGCACCTGCACCTCATAGACAACCTCTTCAAGTTCTGGCGGGACCCGCTCTTCAGGTTCCGCCACACTACGAAAACTGGAGATCAAATACCAGGTCCAAGCCACTCCAGGATTCGAGAAGCAGCAGCTCCCGCACCAGTCAATTGTGATGGAATCTGCTATAAAATGGGCCAAGAAGTCACGTACATACGCCAGTGCTCCTCCCAGCTGGTACCTCAAACTGCTTGACGACGGGAAGAAGATCTTCTAAAATACCATGCTCAGTGCCAGGATTGCAGCGCATCAGTTCCAGTAAGTCCTGTTTCAGGACATTCTGCTGGAGAATTTTAAAAGGCCCATCGGCTCACTCCCCAAGGAAACAACGGAAGCAGCTTCAACAATCCTCGGGGACCTTACCAAGTGTGTGAAGCATCTCATCCACTCTACCTCTGATTCCTTTGACACTGTGGCACGAGGGGCAGCCACTGCCGTAGCAGCCAGGCGCATGGCGTAGCTCTGCGCATCAGGATTCGGGGATGACACGCATGAGTGCATTGCTGACGCCCCCTGCATGGGAGATAACCTCTTCAGTGATAAGGTCAAAAACACAGTGAATGACCTCAAGGACTATTGTACCACACTGCAAACACTCGCAGAGGATGGCTTGGAACACTCCTCCACATTCAAGAAGACATCACACCCACAGTGCAAAAGCTACCAGCCATCATGGTGCAACAATTCCTACTCTTATGTGGCCACCTCATCACTTCTAACAGCTGCTGAGCTACCAACCCGCATACCAGTAAAAGTCTCGCTTGCGAGACCACAAGCAAAACCAACAGGGCATGCCTTCCTCCAACAAGAGCAACTCTTCCTTTTGATGAGCTCAGTCCCCCCCCCCGCGCTCCCCATTGGGGGGGACGGCTCACCACTTTCCTCCATGCATGGAGCCAGATGATAAGACAAGTGGGTCCTGGACATCATCGCCATGGACCATACCCCAAAGGCAGAGTGTCTGCTCCAGCATCAACATGCCATAGGACATGAGCACCATCATGGCCGCTGAAATAGCCTCTCTCCTGATGGCAAGGGCCATCAAACCCGTACCTTCAAATGCGGTCTTGCTTGGCTTCTACTCCCTATACTTCTTAATTTCCAAGAAGTCGGGGAGAGTGCCCCGTCCTAGATCTCCGCAAATTGAACAAGTTCATCCAGAACCTAGATGTACTCCCTTGGCTTCATCCTGCTTTTTGTGCAGCCCGGCGACTAGATGGCGTCCTTGGATCTGCAAGATGCTTACACGCACGTCCCCATTCACTCTGCCCACAGGAAGTACTTGTTCTTCTGGGCACTCGGGGAAAACTCTACCAGTACAGGGTGCTCCCCTTTGGGCTCTCCCCAGCCACAAGAGTGTTCACAAAGTGTGTCGCTGTGGCAGCCGCACACCTCCGCAAGAAAGGAATGTCTTTTCCCCCTACCTGGTTGACTGGCTCTTAACGGCCCCCTCTCGACAGGAGCTACAGGACTCGATCAGACAGACGACCGCACTGCTGTCCACACTCTGCTTCCTGCTCAACCAGGCGAAATCTCATCTCCAACCATTGCAGCATCTGGAACATCCTGTGCGGAAATCTGGACTACCCTAGCCGAGGCTTTCCTGCCAGCGCAGCGCATCGACCCCCATCTCTGCCTTGGCAAGAAGAGTCGCCTCAAGCATCCACATTTCAGCCAGGACCCTCTTGAGACTGTTGGGCCACATGGCGGCATCCAACCATGTCCTCCCCCTCACCATGCTCCACATGCGCCACTTGCAGTAGCTTCTCTGCAAGCACCGATGGCAACACTCCCAGCCACTCTCCAGCCGCATTCCCGTGGACAACTGGATGCAACAATTGCTGAAGTGGTGGCTATCCCGGGACAACCTATCAGTGCCAGGCCGCTGCAACCGCAGAGCCATCATGTCACGGTCACAACCAATGTTCCCTCTAATTTTCTGTAGGCTGTGTGCGCATAAAATATCAGCTGTGTGCAGCTTTTGAAGGAAGGTTAAATTTTTGTGCGCCACATAATGACACTCGGAGTTATATACTTTAAAATTTGACTACACGTCAGAATACAGTATGCACACCACATTGATTTTAATCAAATTAAATGAAAATAGATGATTACTAAATGAAGCGGGAAATTTCTAGTAATTACAATCATAACTTTTAAATTTTAAGACGTCTGTGTTTTGTATCAGAATCAGCTGTAATTTATGTGCGCTCGCTCGGCAAGGTGTGTGCGCGCGCACATGCGCACAGCTTAGAGGGAACAGTGGTCACAACCAATGCCTCCAAGACAGGCTAGGGGGGCCCACTTGCTCATCCGCACCAGGTGCACCTGGAGTGCCATAGAAAGAAGATGACGCATCAGCTTCTTGAAACTGAGGGGTTGCGTTACGCCTTACAGGCCTTCCGCCTCCTCATCCTGGGATGACACATCTTGATCCAGATGGACAATCAGGTAGTGAGGTTCTACATCAACAAGCAAGGTGGGACGGGATCCCTCTTCCTCTGTAGAGAAGCTCTGGGCGCTGGCCTGCTTCTAGGCCTCAAACCTCCTGGGAGAAGTCGATGACCTGACGGACCGCCTCAGCCATCAATAGATCCTCACAAGTGGTCGCTCAACCCCAAGACGGCAACGACCCTATTTTTGCAAGTGGGACCAGCTGCACTCTTTTTGCTTGCGAGAAGAATGCTAAGAGCACATGCTTCTGCTCGAAGCTCCCGACACCGCACAGCCTGGTCCAGTTAAATAAATAAATCTGATGCATTCAGCCTCCCATGGGGGAAGTGGCTTTTGCTGTATGCGTTTCCCCCCACATTACTGATCTCAAAGTCCATACAGAAGATCATGCAGGACAGAGCGTGGGTCATCCTTATAGCCCCATTTTGGCCACGACAAATGTGGTTCCCCTTCCTGCATTGCTTGGCTTTGGAACTCCTGGTCTGGCTTCTGCCAACACTGGACCTCATCACACAGGACGGTGGTGCGACCCTGCACCCCAGCCTACAGGCCTTGGCCCTGACGGCCTGGATTTTGACGGGCTGACCCTGTCTTCCCTCAACCTCATCAGTGAGGTAATAGCGGATTGTCCTGGCCGCAAGACTGCCTTCCATACAAAAATCTTAGTCTCAGATGGAAACTATTCTCCATATGGTGTGCCGCAGAGGGCATTGCGCCCCACTCTGCATGATCACTCGGGTCATCCAGTACCTTGCCACCCTCACCAGCACCGGACTCAAGGCAATGTCTATCCGCTGCCACCTGTCTGCCATTGTGGCCTACCATGACCAGACAGCGGCTTCTCCATTGCCACGCACCCACTGGCCTTTCGGTTCATGCAGGCTTGGCTAACCTCAGGCCTGCTGTTAGATGACCAGTGCCTCCCTGGGATCTCAGTATTGTGCTACACTAATTCACGCAGCCTCCCTTCAAGTCAGTGCTTTCCGTCGCTCTAAAGGACGTCGCCTAGAAAGCGCTCTTCCTCATTGCCATCACCTCGGCATTGCAGGTCAGCGAGCTGCAGGCCCTGGTGGCACACCCTGTCCCCCACACGGTCATCTGCCAAGATCATGCCACCCTGTAGACCCATCTGAAATTCGTTCCAAAAATGGCCTCGCCTTTCCACGTCAACCAAGCAGTTATGCTGCCGACCTTCCACCCAGGATCACAAGCCTTATCTGAGGAGGAGTGCCTCCACACTCTGGACTGTGTGCGCGCGCCCTGCGGGTCTACTTCAACAGAACGGAGCGCCACAGATAAGGGGCCCAGCAATTCTTCTCATATGACCCTAACAAGCCGGGTTGCCCTGTCTGTATCACTCTGGATATCGGCCTGCATCACTTTGTGCTGTGACCAGGGGTCTAGCCAGCGGGACATGTATGCACACATCAGCTCAGATCCATGCCAGCGACATTGGCCAACTTGCGCTCTGTTTCTGTGCAGGACATCAGCAGGGCCTCCACTTGGTCCTCCTTCGCCACATTCCAGAGACACTACTGCCTGGACTAGGCCGTAGAGACACAGTGCCTGTGGCCGGGCAGTCCTAAGTATGGCAGCACTGCCCCCCCCCCCCCCCCCAATGACCTGTAGATTCCACCACCATTCGGTACAGCATCATTCTACCTCTAGTTGTTAAATGATACTTGAGTGCTATCCATAACCCCTGCTGCACCAGGGGCCCTTATACTCCATAGGTTCTCTACGTACAAGTTCTATGTTGCGCGTTCAATGAAGTTGTTGAAAGTATTCGAAGTATCTGCCCCTCTGACTGCCTCATCCACCACAGCGTTCCGCGTTAGCCCAATGCGGCTGGGGAGTCGCCAAGTGTGACTGACTGACTCATCTTGCTTGTCGTAGGAGAAAGCGAGGTTACTTACCTGTAACTGGAGTTCTCCATGGACAGCAAGATAAGTCAGCCTCACATCCCCACCCACCTCCCCTCATATGAGGACATCAGATTTCTCTGCTGCCCTTCCCACTAGACTCCACGGGCACTGCTCTGGAACAGACTGATCTAGCCGGGGGCAGGCCAGGGAGATAGGTCATTTTCTGAGCATGTGCAAGTAGCCGTTTCTGAGCTCTGGAGAGCTACTTCCATCCTCTGCGCTGTCGGCTGATGTCACCAGGTGTGTCTGATTTATCCTGTTGTCCACAGAGAACTCCAGTTACAGGTAAATGCCACGTTTCAATAAAGCGAGGTTAATCTTTTGATAGTGCTGTCTTACACAGAGCTCTTACTTGAACCAGGTATTTGCATTTTTAGCTTATACTGTATTGACAATTTTCTCTCCCTCTATACCTGTCACATGATAGAATTGTATGATATGATTTTCCTCCAGTGGTTCTTCATTTGTGTATATTAGTGGTCCTCCTCATCTACACTTACATGGGCATAGATGCATGTGATTTTTATTCCTTTCTACTGCTTGTTCCTGAGTGGTCCTCCAGTTTAGTCCTCCACATCCGGGTAGTGCACCACCTCCTGCAGCTTGGAGACTGGACCAATCAGAATCTTCCTATGCCAGGATGTATGCTGCTGGAGCTCCCATCAGCCCCCAGAATGTCCAGTCTCCTTGCAGCTGGAGGACGTGTGTGCCTGGTGTTAGGCTCACTTAGGGACAGTTGGAGGCAACACTAGAGAGACTTTGGGGATTTTTCTTTCTCACTCCTATATTTCCTTTGATTTATTTAATAGGTAGCTGTATCTTTAAAAAAAAAAGAAAAAAGAAAAGGGGTAGCAGGCGGCGATCGAGGAGCCGGGTCTGCACTGCCCTTCTGACTTTGCTGCAGAGGTGTCTTTTGCAGTCAGAGGCTAGCTCTCTCCTCCTAGACTGTACGGAGGAGAGATCTGCCTTTGGCAGCCATCTGCCTGGGTCCGGGAAGCCTCTGCACGGTCTGCTGGCTTCCGTTTCGCGATCCGACCTACTTTCTTGGCTTTGAGTGGCAGCCCGGAGCGGTAGCGCACTCCCGCTCAGGATTCGAACGGCGTGTCATCTGCCGGCGATTCTGTGCCAGTGCGGTGAGTTTCGGATGGCTTAGGCTCTGCAGGTCATTCCTTTGGTTTCATTTTGATTTCCTTTTCGCGCCGGCTGAAATGTGCCGGCGGCCATTTTCTAGCTCCGTTTTTTCCCGCCCGATATGAAGAGCTGTGCAGCGAGTTCCCTCTGCGCTTAGTGCGGTTTTGGCCTGGCGTTGTTATTGCTTGGGGGCATCTGAGTTTTCCCAGTTGCTAGTTGTTTTTTGAAAAAATACAAAAAAAACCGGGGGATTTTTTCTTTGCTTTCTTTTAACTTGAGTGTAGAGTCAGGCCCTTTTCACTGTAGTGGCTGCTGCGCCTGCATGGCTACGAGACCGCAGTGTGTTATCTGCGGTTCGCGCAGGGGGGCTCTGGCTGAGTCCTGGGATTTGCAGGGGCTGTGCCTCGGTTTCCACAGGCTTAGAGCAACAAATGGAGCATAAGGAGCTGTCAGACCCAGGAAGGTGCAGTTGGCAGCGCTAGCGTGCTACAGGGGCAAGGTTCTGGGAATTCCCCTAGGGGCACATTCGGACGTACAGCGTTTTCTTAAGGCGGTATTCAGGTTGAGACCTTCGCGCAGAGTGTCGGTTCCTTCGTGGGATTTGCATCTGGTATTACAAGCTTTGGTTCGCAAACCCTTTGAGCCCATTCGGCAGGCGTCTGTTAAGGATCTGACCCTGAAGACGGTTTTTCTGGTGGCGATCTGTTCAGCGAGGCGCATTTCTGAGTTGCAGGCGCTTTCGTGTAGAAAACCGTTCTTATCTATCTCTAGGGATCGAGTGGTTCTTCGGCCAGTTCCCTCCTTTTTGCCTAAGGTAGTTTTGCCCTTTCATTTGAATCAGCCCGTTTTTCTTCCGGTCCTTAATTCGGAAGCGGCAGGTGATACGGACGATGGGTTACATTGCCTGGATGTGCGGCAGATTCTTCGTCGCTACTTAAAGGTGTCGGAGACGTTCCGTAAGACTGATCGGTTGTTCGTGCCTTTTGGCGGGGCCCGCAAAGGTGAAGCAGCGGCAAAGGCGTCCATCGCTCGGTGGATTAAGGAGGCGATTGTATCGGCTTACATTTTACAGCATCGGCCGGTTCCATTGGGTTTGAGGGCCCACTCTACCAGAGCACAGACGATGTCCTGGGCAGAGCATAGTTTTATTTCGCCTGTGGAAATTTGTAGGGCGGCTACCTGGTCGTCTCTTCATGCCTTCAGTAAGCACTACCGGTTGGATGTGCTCGCCGCTCGGGATTCTTGTTTTGGTTCGGCAGTGTTGCGTGCCGGTTGGCAAGGTCCCGCCCATTGTTGACTGCTCTGTTACATCCCGGATGTGGAGGACTAAACTGGAGGACCGCTCAAGAAATAGAAATTACACTTACCTGGTAATTGTAGTTCCTGGAGGGTCCAGTTTAGTCCTCCTTCCCTCCCATGTGTCAGATTTGTTTGGTGCGGCGCGCTTACTGTGAACGGCGCGGAATTGTCTCAGCATATATCTTCGGGTTTCCGTATCAGGGGCTCGTTTCTACTTTCTTTTTGCCAGCTATTAAGTTCATGTGGCTGGGGTTATGACTGCCTCTGTATTCGGGTAAGATCAGAGGCAATGTGCAGAGTTCTGGCTTCCTCATTTGGGGAGGGGGTCGACTAACACATAAGGGGACTAAATTCTGTTCTGGTTTGATATTTATGCTTATCTCATGTATTGCTTTTTTAAGTCTGCTTTGTTACTAGTTCACTGGGGGCTGATGGGAGCTCCAGCAGCATACATCCTGGCATAGGAAGATTCTGATTGGTCCAGTCTCCAAGCTGCACGAGGATGTACACTACCCGGATGTGGAGGACTAAACTGGACCCTCCAGGAACTACAATTACCAGGTAAGTGTAATTTCTATTTTCCCTTTTTACCACATTTTACCTTTTTCAACCTTGTGTCCTTGAGTTTTATTAGTTTTTTTTCTTATTGTTTTTATGTGTTAACATATGCGCTTTTAGTTTATACTATTTTGCACAATTTTATGTTTTTACCTTGTTCCTATTTATTGATTGTAGTGTTTATTTATCTTGTTATATATGGATTATTCTAAGTTGTGTTTTTACCTTGTTCCTTTTGAGGTTTTGCACCTCCTGAAGAAGGCCTGTGTGGCTGAAATGCGTTGGGGTTGGTTTATCAATAAATTGCCTGTGTCTACTGTCTTTCCACCTGCTTTTCTTGTGGTTTTGATTCTCACGACATGGCTCTTGAAAGGGCGTGGCTGAGGAAACGAGGCTATTCAGTTGAGGTCATTGCTACCTTGTTGAAGGCTCGTAGGTGATCTACTACCCTGTCGTATGCTCATGTGTGGAGAGTTTCTGAAGCCTGGTGTGCAGGGGTTGTCAGTCTCCTCCGCAACTGCACCGTATGTTTTGGAGTTTCTACAGGCTGGCTTGGATAAGGGATTGGCATGCAGTTCCCTTTGGGTTTAGTTTGCAGCGATCTCCTGTTACTGCGGACAGGTTCAAGGGAGTTCCCTGGGGACCAATCCAGATGTAGTACGTTTCCTCCGAGCAGTGAAGCAAGTGAGATTGCCGGTGAGATTGGTAGTTCCGCCTTGGGATCTTAATCTGGTGTCGTGTTGATAATGGCACAGTTTGAATCCTTGAGCGTGTACTTTTAAATGACTTGACATTGAAAACTATCTTTTTGGTGGCAATTTGTTCGGCGAGAATGATTTCCGAGCTTCAGGCTTTGTCCTGTAGAGAGCCTTTTCTCTCTGTATCCAGTGCCCTCCTTTTTGCCCAAGGGACTTGCTGTGTTTCACTTAAATCAGCTGGCTACCTTGTCTGTTTTTTCAGGAGCAGGAGGGGGATGGACTAACCTCTCCTGCATTTCCTGGATGTGCATCAAGTGCTGCAGCATTACCTGAGGGCAACAGAGCCCCTCTGACATTCAGATCGACTGTTCTTTTGGAGGTAGTCGCAAAGGGGAGGCAGCTTCCAAAGCCTCAATTTCCCGTTGGGTGCAAGAGACACTAGCCTTGGCTTATTTGTTGCGTCAGAAGGCTTTGCCCAGTAGGCTGAAGGCGCAACTCGACCAGGGCACAGCATTCCGTGGGCGGAGGTTAGCTTAATTCCGCCAGTAGATATTTTCAAAGCAACTACCTGGTCCTTTTTGCATACTTTTGTTTAGCATTATTGGCTGGATGTGCATGTGGCGAGGGATGCGTGGTTTGGGTCAGCTGTGTTGAAGGCCGGGTTCACAGGTGCCTCCCATAGTTAGTGCTGCTATGGTACATCCCACAGGTCAGGGCGGGACTGGACTGGAGGGACAGTAAGGAAGGATTTGCCTGCTAATTGGCTTTCCTTGAGTACCTCCAGTTCAGTCCTAGACCCACCCAGAAGTCGAAAGGAACAATGTGCTTTTGCGATACCAAACCTAGAGAAGAATATTCTTGGATTAGGGGCCGGGGTCCAGAGGAAGTGGTTGTGGCCAGAGGAGTTCCGGTGAAGGATGACTTGTTCCTTATCGGTCCTACAGTTCAGTCCTCCACCACTGGGTAGTGCACCTCCTCCTGCAACATGAAGACTGGACAAGTCAAACTTGTGACATCACCGGGTATATCCTGCTGGTCTTCTCCCATGATCCCCCAGTGTGTCCAGTCTCCATGCAGCATGAGGACGTAGTGAGCCTAGGTGCTGGGCTCACTTGAGAAGCAGTTTAGGAGCAGTTAGTCAGGATTTGATTTACCTTGCATTTCTTTTGCCCTTCTTTAGGTGTAATCCTGTAAATTGAATTCATTTTCATTTAATTTCATTTACTTTTACTTTATTTATTTTCACCTAGTCTGCCTTAGTGTAAAGGGGGGTTCTGTCCCTTTTCAAAGTTCACGCTCCCAGCTAGCCTCTCTGCTTGGGATTCTTCGGTCTCTGTGCCCGGTGATGATCTGTCCCCCAGGACTGTACGGGGGAGAGCTCTGGAACACCTGCATTTTGGCAGTGTCCGTGCGGCAGATTCCCATTGCGGCGGGAGCCTCAGGCCGTTCGAGGTTCTTTAGCCGGTGGGCCGGGGCTCGCAGCGTCTGCTACTTCTGGTGGCGCGAGGCAGCAGCGTGTCTGGACAGCTCTTCACCTCGCAGCTACAGCGAGGTAACTGCTGCATCCCCACAAAGGGAGTCTCTCGAGTCCGCATGGAGGGGCTCTGAGCTCTTGCCACCTCTGTGGTGTTTGGCGCCAAACGGGCCTGCTTCGGATTGGCGCCATTTTCTCGGCAGGGCTGAGGCCTCGTGGCGGAGAGCGGAGCAGCCCCGCGTTTGAGCAGACGACGCTGTTCCACGCGGCTACACCCAGATAAGGACTTCCTTTTGCTGTTACTTTTAATTTTAATTCTAATTTCCTTTTAATTTCATGATAGTTTATAGTTCTTTGAATGCAATGTGATTGGTTTGGGTTTTACTTCTTGGGGGGGGGGGGTGCCTTTACCTTTTTCTGCATTCTGGCAGTTAGCGACGTCTGTCAGCAGCAGGTTTCCGTGCTAGGATTTGGCCATTCAGGGTCATCGGCACAACCACCTACAAATTGAGCCCTTTCTGAAATTGTCATTTACATAAGGATGCTATTTCCATGTTTATACGCTTGGAAATTGTGCAGACAGCCTCTAAATGTCGTTATGCCATCTGCAAATTTGATCGCCATGTTTGCTGATCTCTTTTCCAGATCATTTCAGTGCAGTAGATGTTACCAGATGCCAGTTCCAGTGCAGATCCCGAGACATTCCACTATTTACGGGTCTCCTGTGAGAAAACTGGCCATTTAGTCCTATTGTGTTCCTGTTTTTGATCCATTTCCCATTCTATAATAGCACATCATCTCCTTCCTCAGGAGAAGTTCATAAGGGGCTTTGTCAAGTACCTTCTAAAACATCCAGATACATATCATTTGGCTTACTCGCATGTTTATTAACCCTTTGAAAAGACAGCTTGATGCTGCTTTTCAGAACAAGTTCTATCATTTAACTGGCACTGAACTCAGATTCATTGGTCTGTAGTTTCCAAGATCGCCTTTGAAGCTCTTTAAAAAAACAAAACAAAAAAAAAACCCAATTAGTGTTACATTAGTAACTCTTCAATCTTTAGAGATCATTAATACTAATGTTATGATTGAGCCTGGCTGATATTATGAATGATCACTATTAGACAAAAATTAGCTAGGTTAAGACACTTTGATTTGGTTTTCTGCACTATGTTATCAGAGCGCAGCTTGCCCATTTGGCGGGAACACTGCCCATCTGGGGAAAGGCCCCTGCTGGGGATCGTGAGAAGTGTTGCTGGATGGCACAGTCCGGGGCTTAGTGTTCCAGGGTCCTGGAAGAGTTGATAGCGGCAGTCAGGCCTCCCTGTCTTTGCTATGACGGTCACCTAGGTTCAAGCATCCTGTGTTTTGGGTGACAAGAGTGGGACACCTGGACATGTGGTGCTGGATGGTTGGATAGGCTCATACTTCTTAGGTGCACTCTCCTTGAGTGCGTCTGCATGTCCGTGTTCCGTCTGTGATCTCATGCTCAGGTGATTGTTGCAGCAATGACAGAGATCGCTTGGGATATCGTGAGCGGGGTTGTCATGGTGTTGCATGGGGTTGCCAATGCAAGACGGGGCCATCCTGAGGAGTTTGGGCCTCAGTCATCAGCTTTCCCTTCGGTGGCCCGGCTGTCCAGGAGGCACCCCTCCAGATCCGCCGGTCCAGTTCTTCTCTGCCTCTTCTCAATGTGGGCAGGGGGGCTGGCAGATCTGGAAATTCACGTCCACTGCACGTTCTACTGTTTTACCTCTGTCTTGGGGTTCTGAGGTCATATATTCCCAATCATTTGTTTGGTGGGGTGCTGCTGTCTGTTGTGCAAGACAAGGTGGTCAACAGTCGGAGGCTGTCGTCTATTCCCCTTACCCCTGAAGGTGCTCACAATTTAAGTTTTTTGTACCTGCGGAGGTGTATGTTGTTAAAGGCTAGCAGGCGCACCTGTGGGACCAGAATCCTCGGTTCTTCCGACCTTCCATTGAGGTGCGCGTGTGGGGTTTACTCCCTTGGTCGGCTAGCAACTTGATTCACCCATTGGGCCTTCCCTTTCCTCAAGGCATCGTTGCGTCCCACTTCTTCGTGGGGGCTCGCCGCAGGGCCTGGAGTTATGCTCAGCCGGTTCCAGCCAGGGGTGAGTCCTTGGGGGGAGGCTCCGATCCTAACGATACAGGGAGTGCTGGGATCCGTTCAACCAGGTTCCTTCGGGCCCAGCGTACGTCGTCTTTTGCTGGCCGGTTTAGGTCTTCAGGTCGTGGCGGTGCTCCGAGAAGATCAGTAGGCTGCACAGTGCTTGTCTTGGAGCAAGCGCGGGATATCTGTAGGTTCATATTCAAAGCCGTCCGGTTACATGTCCCTCCATTGTGGAATGCTGTACTAGTAGGCATACTTCATATGCTGGGCTTACAAGTTGGCTTCCGTGCTGCTCGGCATCAGCCAAGGTGACTGCCGGTTTAGGCTGTGGAGTCAGCCTGGAGGAGGGGCCTTGCGTTCTCTGGACAATGCCCTGTTCGGTTGTGTGCCTTGTGGCCCTTATGGAGTTGTAAAAAGGAAAAAAAACAAAAAAAGAATAATCAAACAGGAAAGCCTTCCTAATTGCCCCACTTCTTTTTGTAAGGTTCTGTCCCTTTCTTCCCGGAGCTTGGCCGGAGCGTGGTTAGACTCATCTACATTTTGGCGATCCTTTATGTACAAGGCGTTTTAGTGTACGCAGCACGCTCAGTGTTCCATCGTCTGACTGGAACGGTACATGGTACGTCAGCCGTGGCAGGCGTTCACGGACACGGTAGCGGATCGAGCGCTGTAGGTGCTGTCTGAGATCTCCGGGATGGTGGCCTATTTCGATCGGCAGGGTGGAGTCGGTCGGGTGGTCAGGGTGGCCAGAGCGAAGGGACAGCGTGCGCGGTTGAAGCCTTGGCGGCCTGCGTTTCGGTGGGGACACTGTGGTGGCGAATGTCCTTAGCGGGGTCCGAGTGTTTGCCGGAGGAGTGAGATTGCATCAGGCGGTGTGTGCGCCGCGTGTGCTCAGATGCGGTCAGCCCATATTGGACCTCATGGCGACCTGTCAGTCTGCGGCGACGGGTCGATGTTTAGCAGAGGACATATGAGGCTACTGGATAGCGTCGACGCATTGGTACGGGGCCTTGGCCCGGTCCATTCTATGCCTTTCAGAGGTCATAGTGAAAATGGCCGACTGGGTCTGGTTGCTAAGATATGTGCTCTTTATTAGTCAGTGGGGACCATTACCAGTGTATTCTGCAACATTTGCGTGAGCTTGCATAATCTTTACTTGCAACCAATCGAAATAACTGTCCAAAACCAGTTGATGCAGTCACTACTTAAATTTGCCTCGCTTGACAGTAAAAAAAAAAAAAAAAAAAGACATTTATTTTATACCGATAGGTCACTCACAGCATATTTGGCGATTCCTCGTCCTGGTGTTAATCATGCAGATAATTTCTGCTCTAGTTGTGATGATGTGACTTTTACATCACAAAAATGGCATATGACTGTGGCGGTTCAGAAAGCCTACAATTTATATTTTGGCTGCAGAATAAAAGATCAGGATAAAAGCTAGGCGCCACACATGCTGCAATACATGTGTAGCAGATCTCAGGCTGTGGATGGATGGGAAAAGACCATCAAAGTCTTTTGCGGTTCCAATGATCTGGAGAGGGCCCATGGATCACGTCGGCGATTGCTACTTCTGCATGGTTCCTCCAATTCCGGAGGGCATATCCAGGTGATGTAAGCGGTTGGCCTACTGGCATTGCGTCGTGGTCGTGGCTACCAGAGTCTCCTTTCTTTTTTGTCACACCATGTAAGACTCCACATCTTCTGAAACAACGCTGGACTCTGGGGCACTTGACACCCTCTTATATGCCCTTGGTGGATCACGCTTGGTTTATTGCAACTCATTGCTTAGCTGCATTCCACATTCTCAATTAAAAAGACTCCAACTGGTCCAGGACATAGCTGTAGAGCTACTTTGTGTTGCAAAGAATAACGCCCTTAAGAGGTGTGACAAATAGGGTGTTTGACGCTGGTGGTTTTTCCATTTCCCTCATTTTGCTTCCCACCTCTGTCTGGATGGACCTCGGTTCCGTTCTCCCTCGTGGAATCCGGCTGTGCCTGTTTAGTTGTCGGTTTGGGACTTACGCAAGAACACTTTGCTTGTAACCTGCCTTCCTTGGACCTTAGGTGAGGTTCTGTCGCTTTCTGGGAGGTCTCTTCGCTGCCTGTCCCTCCGTGGAGGCGGGTTCTGCGGGAGAGCAGCGGTTGCTAACACTTGACACCCTGGTGGGGTCGAGAGCCAAGGGGGAGCTCAAGCGGATTTCTCAGGCGGAGCTCCGGTAGCCTTCTCAGTAGGTCTGTTTCTAGGGCGTTCAGTGTGTTTGCGATGGCGAGTTTGTCTTTCTGAAGCACTAGCGCTGCTTGGGGCAGAGTTCTGTGCTGTTTTCACCAGTGAAGAGAATCCAAGTGGGCTCTCGGTCGTGTCTTCCTGGTTGGCTTACCGCCTGTTGACGTGAGGAACGTTCTGGGGTCGGTGCCTGCTTTGTTCGTTTAGGGGCCGAGCCGACTGGATAGGTCCCTCCCAATGATTACTGCTCTGGTACATCCCAGTGGTGGAGGACTGAACTGTAGGACCGATAAGGAAATGGAAATTACACTTACCTGGTAATTGATGTTCCTTGAGGGAGTACAGTTCAGTCCTCATTCCCGCCCGGGGATGGATGTTTCAGGCGCGAGGCGTCAGTTCCGAGTATGCTTTCGGATCCTAGAGTCGGCAACGGGCTCTGATTGGCAGGTAATCGCGAGGGCAACCTTTTCTGCCTATACTCTTCCTTAGTTCTCCTTCCTTCTAGCTCTCTGTCTTCCGCTGTTTGGTGCGCAGGGGGACAGGGGCACGGAGGAGGGTGTTTTCGGCCTTTCTTTTTGGGGCCCTGTGTTTTTAAAGTTGAAGTTTGAGCATAGCTTTGTATTTAGTACTTTAACTGGTGGTTTGTTTGCTCCTTTGAGTCTGCTTTGACAGTAGGTCACTGGGGGATCATGGGAGAAGACCAGCAGGATATACCCGGTGATGTCACAAGTTTGACTTGTCCAGTCTCCATGTTGCAGGAGGAGGTGCACTACCCAGTGGTGGAGGACTGAACTGTACTCCCTCAAGGAACATCAATTACCAGGTAAGTGTAATTTCCATTTTTGTTTCTAGTTCCATAGGTGTGTAATGGTGAAGCCAACAAAAAGCATCATGAGAATGTATGGGTACCTGAAGGAGATGAATGTGTTTGACCTCAAGTGGTCATGGTTTGGACTCAGGGGTGTATATTAAACTACTTTATTAGTGCTTGTAGATGTCGGATATGGTAATCTGCCGTTTTTCCTTTATATGCTATATAAGGAATAATATAGTTTAAAATCTGACACTAATCTTAATTGTTGCTCCTGTAAGTCTGATTTGTCAGTAGGATACTGAAGGCTGGTGAGTGGTGCCAGCTGTCTGTGTATAGTGATTGACGATATCAGTCTCCAAGCTGCTGGTGGGGATTGAAAACCCACAGATCAGAACTGGACTGAAGGTACTTAAGGAAAGCCAATTAGCAGTAAGTCCTAATTTCACCATACTCTGATTTCCCTGAAAGGGCCTAATTAACAGGAACTATGTCGGTCCCTTCGATAGTGGACTGTTCCCTCCAACCTCGCTCGTGGTTGCCTGTTCCAGGAGCCACCGCACCAACTCACACACACCACAGACACTTCCAGTCTTGGCTGGGAAACTCATCTCCTTCACTTGACAACCCAGGGGAAATGGCCCACCCAAGGGAGATAGTCCACCATGTATATCAGTCTACTCGAGCTGCATGCAGTCTTCTATGCGCTCGGCGCCTTCATGGCCTGGGTTCACAACAGATCCCTACTGGTGCAAACTGACAATGAGGTCACCATGTTATGCATCAACAAGCAGGGGTGATCAGGGTCCCTCTGTCACGAGGCGATGCGTCTATGGCTCTTCGCTCAGTCCTTTGGAGTTTCCCTAAGAACAGCATACTTACTGGTGTCCCAAAACCAGTTGATGGATAATGTGATTGTCTCGACCCGCACATATGCTCCCTGTAATTGAGCGTTCTGCAGTGCGTTTTCTAGGAATGGGAGTCACTGGAGGGATCTCTTTGCCTTGGATAAGAATGTAAAGTGACCCCCCTTCTGCTCCATCTGTTCCAGCCCCTGCAGCCATTGGGCTTCAGGCGCCTTCATGATTTCATTGGGCCGCTGACTATTATGTTTTTTTCCCTTCTCATTCCTCACGTCCTGCACAGAATCCGAGCAGACAAGGCCATAGTGGTTCTAATAGTTCCACAGTGGCTCCAGCAAGTGTGGTTCCCGCATCTCCTAGCCATGAGAAGGAAGGGACCCTTATCCCCTAGATCCTCATCCATTTCTACTTACGCAACACAAGGGTCACCTGCTTCACCCCAATCTACCAGCACTGTCCTTGGCCACATGGAAACTGCACTGTTGCTAGTTCTGCAGGAGTATCTCTCCAATGACATCCAAGCCATCATTCTCACGTCCTGGAAACCCGCAACTGAGTGTTCCTACTCTTTCAGATATAGCCTCTCTGCTGTAGCAGCACCTCATCAACAGTCAGATTGAAAGCCCATTTTTATGCACCCTCTTGCAGGAAGTCTGAGAGGATTAATGAATGGCAAACCCCTACAAACCATCCACATCAGCATAGGATCTCAATATTTATTTATTCAACCAGACTTTTATACTGCCTTATCCTGAACTCAAACTTAAAACTAGATATAGTGAATTAGGATCAAAAAGGTTGGCATGCAGGGTACTTAACAGAATATAACCTATTTTCAACTGGCTTGACTTATTTACAGTTGGTTCATGCTATTTACAGTTAGGACGGAATTATTTGAAATCCATTCTAATGGTCTGTTTCAGGCCGAAGAAACCAGTGCGGTTGCTGGACTATGTGATGTTTCCGTAGTGTTCAAGGAACAGAAGGGTCTTGAGTTTCTTCCTGAAGTCTTTGATATCTCTGGAAGCTCGCATTTCGTTGGGGAGGGTGTTCCATAATTGGGGTGGGGAGGGGCAGCTAGGGAGAGGGCTCTTTTGGAAGTGGATTGTTTGCTTTTTTGGTAATCTGGGGGCACATTGATCATATACCTGTTTTGTTTGGCTTGGGGCAGGTGCCTGCATCTCTTATGACCAAGTCCTCTAGGAGTGATGCAGGATTTTGAAAATATTCAATATTGCCTTGAACTTGATATGAGCTTGAATCGCGAGCCAGTGAAGTTGGTGTAATGTGTGATGTGGTCTGTCTTAGTGGTTCCAGAAATGATGCGTGCCATGTTCTGCACCATCTATAAGAGGATGCGTGGCTTGCTTTTAAGAGTCCCTTGGTAGAGTGAATTGCCATAATCTAGTATTAGGGGGTGATAACCTGGCATACTGTTAGGAAATGGTCCTGTTTTAGGAGTGGTTTTAGTCCCCTTATGAGATTTAATCTGTGATATGCTTTAGCGGCAGTTTTGTTTGTGTGATTGGAGGTTGAGGTTTTTTGTCTTGGATGACTCCTTTTGAGAGGTGCCAGAGACCTTTGAAAGGATTAAATATGGAGAATGGCTTAGAATTCACTAGCAGCCTGGAGAGAGATGTGTACCCAAAACCAAGGTCATGTTTAGCAGAATGGGCAGAATGTTTTTGCTGCTTCTAATTTAGCTAAGCAATATATCTCTGCTTACTTTGTCCAATAAGACTTGCAACAAAGTGATGCTGACAACATAGTTTTTCTATCCGTCCCCCTCGAGTTTGCAGGACTGTGGACTCCCCTTCACTTAAGGCCTTAAGAATACGATGTTTTTAGCATAATTCTGTGTGTGACTTTTTATTACGTATTATTACTCTCTCTCTCCCATTGCTTTGAGTGAAGGGATGAAGCTCAAGAACCCAGTATCTGTTGCTGGTGAGGGGTGAAGCAGGGTACATTCAACTCCTATGTAGCATAATTCACTTCTCACAGATATTGTTTGATTTGGTAGATGGCTTACTTATGGAGGGTTGAAAGTGCTGTTTCTGGTGATATAGAGTGCTTCTGTTTTGCTGTAGTTTTAACATGAGGTGGTTGTTGCTGAGCCAAGTTGTTAACGTCTTCCAGGCATTGGATTATGGCTGTGAGGTTTGGTGTCTCCAGGTCGATTGGGGTGCATACCATGAGGTTGTTAGCATATAAGTGATGTGATATGTTATGCTGCTTGATGATGCTGCGGATGGGGTGTGTGTATTGATTAGAGGACTGAGGAGAGTGCAGAGCCTTGTGAAAGGTGCCGAGGAGTTTGCTCCGCATTTGACTTGTTGAAGCCTATTTTAGGTAAGAAGTGAACCATTTAAGGGTGTTACTGTAGATGCCACTGTCTCGGAGGTGTTGGATCAGGATGTTGTGTGACATGGTATCAAAGGTGGAGGAGATGTCAATGAATATGAGGAGGAACCCAGTCTTGATGTCTTATTCCCCTTATGATGTCATAGAGTAAGGTTAGTAGTGTTTTCACATTATGGCGTGGCTTGAAGCCATGTTGGTGTGGGTCAAGTGGTGCGTTGTGATCCATATTGTCCTGCAGCTGTATCTGCATGGTTTTTTTTCTATGATTTTTGCGAGAAACGGTAGGCTGAAGATCAGGCGGTATGCCGCGGGGTTGTTCTTGCAAAGTGATGCGTTCTTCGATATCTGCCATATAGAAGCTTGTTTGAGGGAAGATGGTATGTGTCCATATTGTAGGGATGACTTTTTTGTGTATAGATGGAATGAGCTGATCCTTGGCAGCTTTTATCCACTGTACAGGGCATGGGTCGTTGGAGATGTGGTTGTGTTGAGCGAGGTGACCATCTGCTCTATTTGTTTAACAGATGGCATAGAAAAATCTCCCCAGGCTTGGGTGGCGACTTGGTCTTTCATGTTATTGATATTCGAAGGTGTCAGTATGTTCCTGTTGAGCTTGTTCTGCTTTTTGATTAAGCAGTTTGTCTTGACTTGGGGGGTGCACTTTGAAGGTATCCTGTTGTGTAGTGTCTCTGGTGAGTGTTTGCACGATATTGAAAAGTTCTCTTGGTTGGTTTGCTGATTTCATGATGATTGTATGGTGGTGTGCTTGCAGCTCTTGATCAAGTTGTTAGTCCCTCTGTTTGACAGTGTACAAGTGACAGTGCATCAGGGGCTTTGTTTCTTCTCCATTTTCTTTCGAGTTTTCTTAATTCATGCTTTGCTTTCCTGATCATGTTAGAGTACTAAGGAGCAGTGGGTCTGCTGTGTGTGTGTGTGTGTGTGTGTGTGTGCATGCACGCGCGCAATTCCTGCTGGGCGCTGTTGCTACTGTGGATATGGTGGTGGTTCAATTCTCAATGGCCTTATCTAGATCTCCTATGTGTTGATATAGTTTGGGGATTACCTCTTTCAAGAAGGCTTCTTTATTGTGGGGCTCCTCCTGAGGGTTGTGTAGGATGGTCAATCCGTATTGTAAAGGTTATTAAGTGATGGGCTGACCACAACATTGGTGAGATTGAGGGGGGGGGGGGGTGACAATGTTGAGTACTTGTAGTAATTTGGAAACGCATATAAGGTCAGAGGTGGGACCGTTGATCGTATTGTAGTGATTCCATCGCTTTGAGGAATGATTTGGCATCTTTGTCTGGTGCTGTCCTGAGGTTACAGTCCTCTAGGACAAAGAGCGGTTTATTTGCTGTATCTTGGATAGGTTTTCTGCTTTGGCATTAGGGGGTTTATATGTGTGAGGCATATCCGTGTATTTGTTGAATATATTGATTATGCTGGATTCCTTTGTGCTGATCAATAAGGTGGTTTTGAATTTATATTGGCTCCTGGCTAGTATCGGCACTCCTCCCCTTCTGCCTGTTCTGGGGCAGTTGAAGGTGCAATGTATGTAAGTGGGCTAATCGGGTTTAAAATGACCTGATCGGTATCAGTATTGTCTTGTCTGAACTCATGAAGACACCCTTCTAGCCCTTAGGATCTGTTTCATTGAAGCATCTCACCTGGAAAATGACCTTCCTTGTGGCCATCACATTAGCACAAATGCTGGAACACCCTACCCCCCGACATTAGAGCCATTACCAATCTATATCAGTTCAGAAAGGCTCTCAAAACATACCTTTTCCGCCAATATTTCCCAGACAGCAACTAAACCAGATATCCCCTCCAAGAAATAACCCAATCTAGAAATGCCCGCACACTGCAGTGTAGATAGATTATGTATATAGTTAACCCAGTTATCCAAGTTTGTACTCCTGTTCAATGTAAAACCTGACAGTTTGTCGTAATGGTCGTTTTGTTATGATGTAAACCGCGCTGATTCTAAATAGCGCGGTATATAAGAAACTGTAATAAATGACAAAAGTGCTCCTTTGTACCCATCCCAAATTCTTGCCTAAAATAATCTCAAGACTTTCATCTCAATCAGTCCATCATGTTCCTAACTTTCTTCCTGGGTCCTGATGGAGTCTTCCCAGAAAATACCCTTCATTCTTTAGAATTTCAGCAAGCTCTTCTATATTACCTCAGTGCAGCACATCAAATTGGCACATTCTCACAACTTTGTGACCTTCAATCCCAACAGTCCTGACTGACATGCCTCCAAGCAGACAGTTTCCTCCTGGATCTCAGACTGCATAGTTTTCTGCCACATTCAGACTGGCTTACAACCGCCTGACTGCATCTGTGCCCATCGTCTTTGAGTTACAGCGGCGGCATTCACTAGTTTGGCCTCCGTCTCCACACAGGACATCTGCAAAGCCGCTACTTGGTCATCACTGCACATCTTTGCAAAGTACTACAGCTTGGGCCATTCCTCAGCACAAGATTTTGCCTTCGACCAAGCTGTCTTCATCTCTATGCATAACCTTTTTCACCTCCCAAGTTTGGGCCAGGCTGTATCATAGTAACATAGTATATGATGGCAGATAAAGACCAGTATGGCCCATCTAATCTGCCCAGCAAGGCGGCAAGAGTAGGTGCACTTGCCGCTCCGTGCAGGTCACCCCCTCCCATGCCTTTGTTTTAGTGATGTACCCACCGCTCCGTGTAGGTCACCCCTATTTGTTGAGATATGAGAGAGTTCCAAATCATTTTGATTGCCTACCTCTGAACAGTTTCTAGTCTTTTTATATCCTTTGCAAGATGTGGTCTCCAAAACTGAACACAATATTCCAAGAGAGGCCTCACTGGCGACTTGTACAGCGACATTAATACCTCCTTCCTTTCTGCTGGTAATTCCTCTTTGTATGCAACCCAGCATTCTTCTGGCTTTTGTCATCGCCTTGTCACACTGTTTAGCCACCTTGAGATCCTCAATCACTCTAAGGTTCTCCTGCTCCGTGCACACCAACCTCTCGTCTCCTATTGCATACCAATTCCCTTGGATTTCTGCTTCCTAAGTGCATGACACTGCACTACTTCACATTAAATCTTAACTGCCAAGCATTAGACCATTTTTCCAGCTTTTGTAGATTTTTCCTCATGTTATCTGCCGTCATTTACTATGTTACTATGTTTGTAGCTCAGGGGAATCTACTCTGTTGCAAATTTTCATGTCATCTGCAAAAAGACAGACTTCTCCATTCAGTCCTTCAGCAGTATCGCTCACAAATATATTGAATAGTACCAGTCCCAGGACTGAGCCCTGGGGCACACAGCTAATAACCTTCCTTTCATCCGAGTGAGTTCTGCTTACCATCACCTTCTGTTGTCTGTCAGGCAACCAATTTCTTTTTTTTTTATTTTATATTTTTGAATTTCAATTTACATTCAAGAATACATCTTGAAACAGAAATTGAGAAGGGTATAAGCAATACAGTTTAAACATAATCTCATACAAAAATACAAAGGCAAAGCAAATCCAACAACCCAACCCACTCTAGCCCACCATGATTAAAGGAGGGAATACCATAGATAGGAAATTAAACAATTCAACCAAATTCAGCAAGAAGTAGAGGTGTGACAAACAGCTAACCTAATTCTCGGGGTGGAGAGGGGGGAGGCACATCCATCAACCGATTGTGGCGGGCATTAATAAAGGCAAGCAACTGTGAGGGCTCAAAGAAAATAAAGGAATCTGACTGATACTTAATCAGACACTTACAGGGAAACTTTAGGAAAAAGAGCCCTCCAGTTGCTGTACCCCAGGGCGAAGGAGAAGGAAATCCCTCCGTCTCCGCTGGGTCTCCCTAGAGAGGTCTGGAAACATACGAACCTGCAACCCCTTGAACAAAACATTACGTTTTTAAAAAAATAATTTCAGCCATTCTTTGTCTGAAAGCAACGCTAAAGTAATCAACAAAGTGGAAGGTACCACTTGATCCTCCTGTGATGACTCCAGCAATGCAGTTACATTCAAAACATCTATATTAGATAACCCGTCAACCACCCCCAAACCCAGAGCTTTTTTCCCCAAGGGTAGATAATACATCTTCACTATCGGTGGGTGAGACTCAGGGGGGATCCCCAAAATGTCCACCAAATAACTTTTAAACATATCTCTAGGAGACATCATAGTTAACCTAGGAAAATTTACCAAACGTAAATTACAAACTCTAGACATATTGTCCAGCAATTCCAATTTGGCTCCAATAGGCACAATATTCTTCTTCAGGGTTTCCATCTCCTTTTCCAAAAGTGAAAACGTTTCCTGAGATTCGGCCACTACCTTCTGCAAATCTGCTATTTTAACTGCATGATCCTGAGTAACCAATTCAACGTTACTAACTTGAGAAGCCAATCCTAAGATCCGTGGTACCATCTCTTCCCGAAGTTGCATGATAGCGGCCCATATTGTGTCCAGAGTCACCACCGCCGGGTGTGCCATAGGGGGCGAAGGAACACCGACTCCCACTCCACCAGATGGTAAAGAAACGCCCGGAACAGGGGTTGACGTAGTAGGCCCCAAATCTGGGCCAGCACCTTCCTCCAACATCTCTCCAACAACCTGCGACCTTTGACTTTGCTCCGGGGAAGGACCAGCAACCGCCTCGCCCTCCTCAGGCAGGCGCTGCACCACCGGGGAGTCCAACGACTGAACCCCCTCCAACACCTTCCCTTCCAGGTCAGAGTCTTGACGAGGCACCTTCGAGGCTCGAACCGAGCCTGGGGAAGACAGATCACCGCCTGTAGCCGAAGCCGAGGAATCCACCTCCGACTGCTGCCTAGCCAGGCTAAACTTCCATGCACCCGATAGCTGTCTCGGAGCTGGCAAAAAATACGAATCGAGCGGACCGACGTCCACAGGTAACTGGGAAGCCACCGCGGGAGCATTAGAAGGCTGTTTAGCCCCCTTAGACTTCCGCTTCTTGCCCATAGGTAAACGCCGCTCCGAACACAAACCTCATACACCCGCCATCTTGGATTCCCCCACAGCTGACTCGATGAGGCAACCAATTTCTGATCCAGTTCACCATCTTGGGAACCCATCCCCCAAGCTGTAGAGTTTATTGATAAGCCTCCTATGAGGAACAGTATCAAGGGCTTTGCTGAAATCCAGGTAGATCACATCCATCACGTGCCCTTGATCTAGTTCTCTGGTCACCCAGTCAAATAACTTAATCAGATTTGTTTGGCAAGATCTTCCTTTGGTAAAACCATGTTGCCTCGGATCATGTAACCTGTTAGATTTTCTCGAAACTGCTATTAGCTCTTTCAGGAGCACCTCCATTACTTTTCCTGGCCTGTAGTTTGTCATTTCTTCCCTATTGCCCTGCTCCAATCTTGTGGAACCTCTACTTCTCCTGTCTCCAAGGATCTATTAAAAGCATCCTTTAACGGTCCTGCAAGAACGTCTCTGAGCTCTTTCAGTATCCTGGGATGTATCCCATCTGTTCCATGGCCTTGTCGATTTTCAGTTTTGCAAGCTGTTCTAACCCATCATCTTTTGTGAATGGGTGTGGTATCTACTCCATTCCCATTTGTATATTTGTCAATCACAGGTGGTCCTTATCCAGGATTTTCTTTAGTAAAAACAGAGCAGAAGTATTTTAGCATTTTTGCTTTTTCAGTGTCACTTTCCACAAATCTGTTCACAGCACTTTTGAGTTCTTCAATTCCACTTCTGATTTTCCTCCTCTCCCGAGTATACCTGAAAAAGGTTTTGTCGCCACACTTCACATCTTTAGCCATCTTTTCTTCTGCCTTTGATTTTGCAATCCTTATTTTTCTTTTTGGTTCTCTTGGTTTTATCCTGTATTTTTTTCTGTGTTCCTGTTTGTGAACGTCTGAATTTTATGAAAGCTATGTTTGATGTTATTTGTGCAGCCACTTCTTTGGAGAACCAAATAAGTTTCTCTTTCCTCTTATTTACTTTCCTTACATATCTGTTGCCCCTTTTATTGCCTCCTTTAGTTTAGTCCACTGCAATCCCCTCCCACCCTGCCAACTCCTCTTTCAGGTACTTGGCCATTTTACTGAAGTCAGTGTGTTTGAAATCTAGGACTGAGCTTGCTGTGATTGGACCTCCACCTTTTACTTTTACTTTTATTTCAAACCACACAGTGTGATTGCTGCTGCTCACATGAGCACCCACCATGTGACACGCTATTTCCGTTGGTGAACACTAAATCCTGCATCAAGATTTCCTTGGTCAGTTCCATCACCATTTGTCTAAGTAATGTATCTTGGAAGGCGTCCATGATTTTTTTTTACTTTCCAGATTTGCAGGAGGAGTACTCCAATCCACATTGGGTAGATTAAAGTCATGCAATATGATCACTTCCCCCTTCATGGCTATCTTTGCAATATCAATAATCAATTCGCTATCTGTTTCTTCAGTTTGAGTTGCCCTGTAGACTATATACCGGTATGGATGACAGTGCCATCTTCTCTTTCCACCACAATCTACAGCACTTCTTTTCCCCATGTCCCCTGCATTTCAGCAGCTTTGATATAGCTTTTGACATATAGGGCGGCTGCTGCTACTCCTTTTCTACTCTCACTCTCTCTCTCCTAAATAGATGATAGCCAGCTATGGCTGTATCCCATTCATGTGACTCGTTAAACCATGTTTCTGTAATGGCCACAATGTCTAAGTCCATTTCCACCATTAGAGCTTCCAGGTCAGGAACTTTGTTGGCTATGCTTCGAGCATTTGTGCTCATTGCTTTCCAGCATTTGTTGACTGGCTTGCCTGTATTTTGCATTGATTTTGTTCTATACGCCTCTTCCCACTTGCCAGTGATGTGTGGTTTAAGTGTGAATGTTTCCAATGTTGTTGTGCTTTTGCTGGGAGTGACTTCCTGAACTTGTCGTCCTCCTTCTGTCACCCCCCCTCCCCAGTTTAAATGCCTGTCCACATACTGCTTGAATTTTTCATTTAGGATCCTTTTCCCTGCAACGGAAAGATGTAGTCCATCAGCACAGTATAGTCTCTTGTTCATCCATCTGTTTCTCCAGTCGGTTATATTTCTCTATGGACAAGCAGGATGAGTCAGCCACCTGGGGTGACGTCATCCGACGGCGCCATGGATGGAATGCTTTCCAATAGCTCAGAAGAGTCGGAAGACTCTTTTGAGCATGTGCCAGTCACCCCACCCCAGGGCCCGTCCCCTTTCCCCTTTCCCCCTTTCCCCTTTCCCCTTTCCCCTTCAGTCTATTCTTTCCATCCAGCCATGCAGCCGGATCTCCATGCTTTCCACGTTTTCCTATTTTTCTAAATCTTACTGTTTAACTGTTTTTTCCCTTCTTTCCACAGGATCAGCTAATCGGGGCAGTTTTAGGCATGAAATTAAAACCCTCAAAATCATGTGGATCTACAGTGGCAGAGCCCTCCCCCGGGAGCCCTCTGGCCACTAGCTCAGCCTGCTGCCACCTCCTGATCGGCTTCTGGCTGCTGAATTCTGGGTTGGTAAACTCCGGCTAAATCCATGGCCGGGGAATCTGGCGTGCCAGAAGATCCAGAGCAATCTACTGCAGAGGAGCAGCCTGGAGAGCTGGAAGATCCAGAGCAATGTGCCGCAGAGGAGCGACAGCCCACTGCATGCGGCAGCATCTAAGAGCCTGACAGAGCAGAGCCGAATCCTCTCTTCCTTGCTCATATGCTGCCGATGGTGTGCGGCTGCAGAGAGATTGCAATGAGCCAGCCAGGCATGGGGGATGTGCCACAAAAGGCCTCCATCCCCGGCTCGACCCATTGGGAGCACCCCCTCCACCAAGGCTTGTGTGAAGATGGGGAGGCCCGGCCATCCATGATTGGCTCCACCACCCTATGGCCATTGGAGCATGCTCATCAGCGCGTCTCTGTGCCGATGGGGGAGCAGTTCCGGACCTCCTCGAAGTGCCCCTGCGCCGTCACAGCTGATGCACTTAACTGGCGCCGACCTACAAGCTCTGCCCCGGTTCTCCCAGCACAGTCCTTCGACCTGCAGGCTCTGCCCCTGGGTCCTCCTGGCGCAGTTGCTCCGACCTGCAGGCTCTGACCTGCAGGCTCCGCCCCCAGATTCTCCCAGCATGGTTGCTCTGACTCTCAAGGCACATGCTGATGCGCAGGCCCCTCCCCATCTCGGAGACTGCAGACTGTGGGCACTGATCACGGCGCTCAGACATCCACCCCTCCAAGCAGCCCTTCTTAAAGCCTTCCTGGGATGGGGGTGCTGTTCTCCACTCCATCAAATGGAGTACCACCAGTGGCCGTCGCCCAAGGACCTTCTGAACTTTCACAGCAGCTTGGTGGTTAGAGCAAACAATTTAAAACCCCAGAGACCAGGGTTCAATTCTCACTGGCACTCCCTGTGACCTAGCTTGGAAGAAAAGGCCTGATAATCTGTTTCTCCAGACCTCACTGGGAAGTACAAGAAGCATGCCCCCCCCCCCCCCCCAAATGAATCCTGGGGTACTCGTGTCCCAGTCCAATTCCCACCTCTGTGTGTTGGAGGTGTAGCCTAAAGGCTATTGCACAGCATTGGCAAACAGACCAGGGTTGAATCCCACTTGTTTCCCCCCCTCCCTCCCCCCCAGATCGGGAGTCCCTCATGGAAAACACCTTTATGGGGGCTACAAAAAACAAAAGCCTCTCCGGCATGGACTAACACATGAAAGAGGGCTATAGCAGTTCACTCAAAACAGCTCACCCCTGGCTTCGCTTTCCTTACAATGGTCTGCTTCCGCTGACCACCATGATACCTTGCAGGAACCCTCACATTGAGACCCTTCTAGAGAGGGGCCATGGACTTGGTGGCAACCTCAGGGGCAGTGGCCTGAGGGCCCTACAACGTCAAGGATATCTTTCCGGCACTCCCTCTTCCATGTCTTCTCTCAGAAGTGGTACAAGAGAATAAGGCTTAGCATAGTGGTTAAAAGCCAGCCTGCTGCCTGGAGGTCAAGGTTCAGTTCCCACTGACACTTCTGGACGCTCTTGCTGCTTGATAGACCTCGCTGGCAGGTGCAAAGCATATACTCTTGGGCCCTCACAGCACACCAGCTTGTAGGATTCTAATGGGGGAGTCTTCTGAAAACACACCTTCTAATCTAGTCGTGCCCCAAGAACAGTCCTTCAAACAAGCTCACCAGTTCAAGGGAATCGCCCTATGCCATTCATTGTGATGGGGCCTGACAGGGACATTACTGGGCTCCAAAGAGCCTCTGCTAGCCTCGACCACCATGACAGGCACATCAGTGGGATGTGACCACCCTTCCAGCAAGTTGCCAACCCTGCGGCCCAGCTCTGAACAGACGGCTTACACTGAAGGATGCTCATGCCTCTTGTTATAGGCCAGTTCTCACATTCTCTTCTCACTGCGCAGGTGAGGGTAGTGACACCCAGAGCTTCTGACCACCACCAGGCAGTTGCCCTTGAGGATGTCTTAGTGAGTATACCGGCTTCCCAAGCAAGGACCCAGAGCCCAACCTGCTTCGTGCATGAGTGCACAAGTAGCCAGATGCTTACAGCACTGACTACAGAAACCAGGAGATCACAGTTCCACTCCACTGCTATCCTCACTGATCTCCGGCCTACTAGGCAGAGCGACACACCGACTGGGGGTTCTGCATTACATCTCAACTACGGAATACTGAACTAGTAGCTCTGTCTTCTCCCAGAACCAAGGCAACAGTGCTGTCTTTGCCACTATGAGATGCAGCTGCTCTCTTCTGCAGACCCGGGTCTGAGACACCCACCTTTGGCACTTCACGCATGCTCCACAGATGGACTTATCCAAAACAGAGTTACCTTGCTCTACGGGTACATGGCCAAGGGAGAGAATAAGAACATAAAGGTCCTTCAACTGGTCAGACGAGTCCAGTAAGGCCAGTACCCTGCATTCAGCAGTAGCCAACCCAGGCTACGTGTACCATTCAGATTCCCAGAATGCAAGTTTCGCGATGCTTGTCCCCGTGTCTTCACTCAACAATGGCTTATGCTCCAGATGGGTCCAAACCCCTCTAGAACTCGGCCACACCAGTAGCGGTACTACATCCTCTGGTAATGACACCAGAGTTAAAAAAAACAAAACAAAAACAAAAAAACCCCCAAGATACAGAGAAATATATAATTCTTCTCATTGGACTCATACATGCCACGTCCTGCATCATTACTACAGTCCGTTGTACGGCAGCACCAGTGCAACCCCTTTGCTGCATGAAAGTATCCAGAGGTCAAGCCTCCCACGACAGTGAAAGGGTTTTGCTGTGCCAGCCCCCTTCCCCAAACCCCCACAAAGGGATTTATTTATTTAATGTTTTATATACCACCTTTCTTACATTCTAAGCGATTTGCATAGAACATTGCTACCTTTAGAAATTACATTGAACACATAATCGAGCAGGTACAGACTCCTCCACACAGGGAATTAACTTGATCAGGTGGGCTTGATCTGATGACAGTGATGCAGCCCCGAAGAGGTCCTGGACTTGGAAAGCCAACGGGTGAACACAGCAGGAGCTGACCCCCACATCAACTAACCAACCCTGAAGACTGAAATCTGGTGGTCCTCTCCAAATGCAGGCCTCATCCATGGCCCAGACATTCTGGTGGCATCCCCACAAATCCACCCAACCTGAGGGTCGCTAGCCTTCTCGTGTCACACCTACCCCACCAAATGGCCATAGATAACACCAATACAAGGTGCAGGTTGAGGAACCACACGCATGGGCTGCAGGCCATGTCACAGGACTGTATTGCCACCTCAGAACCTCATCTTTTGGGAGTGCAGGCACGGCACGGCACTCTGCAACCTCTCCCATCAGCAAAGAACAGCACCGATGATGCGTGCGACCATTTGTAAGGGGGAGCAACAGTCATCCCATCTGACAGGCGGGTCGGTACCATAGCCACTTAGAGAGGCTGCAACAGCCCTTAATAAACTGATGGACACCCCATGCGAAATAGCACTACAACCTGGAATAGAGCCATAAAGAAGGGCCGCATGCATTGGATGGCGAGTGGGCCCCTACCGACCACTGCCACCCCAAGTTATAGCACGGCCATTGCCATCCCAAGTTATAGCACAGCCTTGGGTGGAAGACTACCAGGATGGGGAACCAGGGCTTGAATCCCACTAGTACTTCAGATGTCCTTGGGTGAGTCACGTAACCCCCCCCCCCATTGCCTCAGGAAATTTAAGCTATCAAGATCCTTGTTTAATGTGCAGTACCAAGTCTAAACTATATGTAGACCACTTTGACAGGAAGGATAACACGGTAAATATATAACCCAGAGACCTGAGTGGATTTCCTGTAACACGCCTTGTGTGGGCAAGTCATGTTATCCTAACCCTGGCACTCTGCTCCCCAATATGCTGCCAGGCACACAGGTGACAACGGGGCCACCAGGAGTCAACCATCTCAAGAGATACATACTGCAGGCCTGAGATACACCCCCCCAATCACCCTGCATGGAAATTGGCTTGCTGTCACCCACCAGGCTGCTGCTAAAAGGCTGCCCACCCCCCAACATCTGGCATGGGAATTTGCTTGCTGTCACACTCCAGGCCTCTTATTCCTCAGTCACTGGAAGATCTACTTCCCATTCTACCTTATCCCTACCCTCGTGACGGATTGGCGACCCAGCCCATCATGAAATCCATCCCTCCGGGGAGGCCCATCCCCACCCCTTCTTTGTGGATGAGGACAGAGGCCTCCCACATGGAGATAGATTTGTTTTTATCTATGAAATAATAGAAACAAACAATCCTAGCCAAATTTTTGCCAGACACAGCATCACAGCACTAAGGGCAGTGCTGGTCTTTGGTACAGGTGGTCTACTGCCATGCCACAGACTAATAGTCCTACCACGGATGGGGGCCACCACTGACATGTGACCTTTGGGGCTGCAACAGGGACCACAATGAACTCTCCCAACAATTATAGCTTTGCGTATTCACCGAGCCCCAGGAGTGCCAGATAGCCCCTCTTAAGGGCGAAGGGTTCCTTATTTCATTAGTAGTTTCCAGTATTCCAGGATGTCTGGTATTCCACTATCTACCAACAACGGGCCACCACAATCCTCCCACAGAACCTTCCGTATCCACAGATTGCTCCAGTGACATCCTTGTCTATAGCCCTCGGGAGGCAACCCTCCCAGTCTGTCTTCAGCAGCTCAGTACAGGAGGAACCAGCACAAACAAAGCCTACTCGCAGATAGGGGCTTCATGCACAAGACTGTCCTGGTGCCATCCCAAGGGGCTCCACGCACCAGGCTGCAAAGAAGCAGACGTCGCCGTAGGAATCAAACTCTTCTCCTCAGCGATCAGAGTTAGGGAGTGTTAGCTGGAAGTTCTGGCAACAGGCATACCCAGGTAGCATGCCAGGGGTGCACCAAAATACAAGCCGGTATCACCATGCCACATGGCCATCTCCCACAGTCATCTAGCCTTACCTAACAGCTTCATCCTACAACAGCACACCTCACGGGCTGTGAAAGGGGAGCACAAACTACTACAAGAAGCATACTTTCACAGCCCTTTGCTAGGGAATTACCCAGGTGTGGCGGACTCATCCTGCTTATCCATGGAGAAAGTGAGGTTACTTACCTGTAATGGAGGTTCTCCGTGGACAGCAGGATAAGTCGGCCACACAAACCCAACCGCCTTCCCTCTATGATGAATCGGTTATCTAGGATGATCCTATCCTACGAGGAGCCCGTCTATATCTGGAGTACAGACTGAAGGGGTGGGGTGACTGGCACATGCTCAGAAGAGTCTTCCGACTTTTCTGAGCTATTGGAGAACATTTCGTCCATGGCACCGTTGGATGGCGTAACCCACAGGTGTGGCTGGCTTATCCTACTGTCCACGGAGAACTCCTGTTATAGGTAAGTAACCTCACTATCTAAATCCTTTGTTTGCACCAGGTTTGGAGTCGTGTATTAAAGTTGTTTATGCAATGCAGTCTTTTTGCCCCCTTACCAAGAACAGGTATAACTTCAGAGAATGCTATAGTGTTAACAATGGGCTTGTTTCTCTCCCGGAATCAAAATCCCTTTGACCTGCAGAGGCACTGTTTTCAGCCAAGTCATTTATACCCAAGTGGATGACAACATCAATTTTGGAGTGCTCGCTTTCTGCAGTAACTATACCAACAATTTGGTTTGTATTCCTGCTGGCTGAAGAGCCTGGGAGGCATTTGATCATCATCTCTCCTTTTGAGCTGTGTTCCCAAGTTGGTGCCTCTGATGTTGGAATCTCCAAGTAGTAGTAGTGTTCTGTTTTTGTGTTTTTTGTGTTTTTTTTTCCCCTTCATATTTGGTGCATTATCACTAGATTGGGCATGGACTCTCACTGTCTAGGGCAAAGCATATCTCCCCAATGACAGAGCTGTATTAATGAAATAATGACATAAGAACATAAGAGATGCCATACTGGGTCAGACCAAGGTCCATCAAGCCCAGTATCCTGTTTCCAACAGTGGCCAGTCTAGGTTATATGTACCTAGCAGTTTCCCCAAAAGAGACGGGTTCCGCAATGCTTGTATTGGGTCAAGCATTGATATCCTGGTCCCTTCTTAATAATGGTTTATGGACCTTTCCTCCAGGAACTTGTCCAAACCTTTTTTTAAACCCAGCTACACTAACAGCCTTTACTACATTCTCCGGTAACAAATTCCAGAATTTGATTACACGTTGAGTGAAAAAATATTTTCTTTTATTAGTCTTAAATAGTTTACCTTGTAGCTTCATTGCATGTCCACTAGTCTTTCTATATTCTGATAACGTAAACAATCGATCTACGTTTATCCGTTCCACTCCGTTCATTAATTTATAGACTTCTATCATATCTCCCTTCAGCCATCTTTTTTCCAGGTTAAAGAGCCCTAACCTTTTTAGCCTTTCTTCATAGGGATATCCTTCCATCCCCTTTACCATTTTGGTGGCTCTTCTCTAAACCTTTTCTGATAACGCTATATCCTTTTTTAAGATACGTCGACCTGGCTTACTAATAACTTAAACATCAACATAAAAATCTGAAGCCATCTTCATTACAAGGGATTCCACATTCTCTCCTCTACCTCTATCAACATCTCAAATACACAGATTACAATAAAATACTAAGTTTGATATCTTGGAGTGACTCTAGACCAGGGGTGGGCAAACTTTTTGACTCGAGGGCCGCAATGGGTTCATATATTGGACCCGGGGGCCGGACCAAGAGTAGATGGACGGTGTGTATGTGTGAATTAATATAAATTAAATTTAAATTTGTAACATTAAATGTTTAGATTAATTTAAGGTAGAAAAGCATAAAAAGAGTTATTTTACAAAACGTTTATGCAATGTATTTCTTTCATAAAATAGTACCTTCAATTTTAGTGGGAACAGTGTTGTTGGTCTCCCTTTTTTGTTAAGGCATCAAAGTCAGGAGATAGCTTTGCTGTTGCAATTCGCAGAATAGATCTGAGGTGTTGGTCAGTTAACTGGGATCTGTGACGGGCTTTATTGATGTTCATGACGCTGAACGTCTGCTCACACACGTAGGTCGAGCCAAACAAGGCCAGAATCTTCTGTGCCATCCCCCGGAGGTTTGGAAAACAGTCATCTTTAAGTGAGGCATAGAACTCTTTTAGTGGAAGAGAGTGGAAGTTCTCCTTTAAGATTGCATCAGATTGAAGATCGATTAGTTCCAATTGCACTTCTTGTGGTGCTGTTTCTGGGTCTTGTGAAAAGGGACAGGCCACCAGCTGAAGTGACTTTTCAATTTTTTCCAAATCTGAAAACCGACGGCAGAATTCTTCATGCTGTACCTGAATCTAATAACTTGAACTACTACTAGAAAGACATAAGCTGAATAAAAATAAAGTAAATAAATAAAAATAACCGCTGTGGCGATCAGTTCAGTCACCCCTGCTGTTTCTTTCTCTCTCAGGCCTATGCAGGCTAATTCAGACACCACTGCTGCCCCACTGTTTCTTTCTTCCAATCTTAATGTGGCACCCAGAGATTTCTAGGGTGTCTCCAAAGACCTTGTCATTTTAACAGAATCCCAGAATCTCCAGGTGTAACTTGCTGATGCCACCAAGGGGGTCCTCGTCTGCATCATGTTCTATGCTTCCAGACAATAACAGGACAAAACCAGGCCTGGCTTAGTCCGTTCCTGCGGTGACAGCAGATTTCCAACACATTGCCCCCGAGCACATGAAGTTGTGCCCTTCCCCGGGAGCCTGCGATGTTGCGATCGGATTCCGGCTTTCCACTCCTGCGTGCCACAGTTTCCGCTCCTCTCTTGTGCCCTTAAGTATATTTAGCTTCCTATAGCACCTGCCTTACCTTATATAGCAGATGCCACATGGGCTCCTCACTCATGTTATTAATAGCTCGGGAGAAGTTCATTGGAGGCTGAGTGCGAGAGGTGCGGGGGGACAGTCTGTGTCCTTGCCAGCAATCTGCTGCTGCTGCTGCAACAAAAAAAAAAGCCCAGCCCATGGCTCCAATCGCTCGCCTCTCGCCCGCCTCATCGCCGGATCCTGCAGGCCTCAGCAAGAGGTAAGGCGCCTGCCTGGGGCGGGGGGCACCTGCTTCTGCATTCAGCCCGAGAGCTCCGGCAGCCCACAAGCACCTTTCCTCCGCTTCTCAGACTTTCATTGCACCATTTCCCCCCTCTGCTGGGGCTGAAGACCATCTGCTAAGTTTCTGGTGCAGTGCAAAGCTCCTTCAAGGTGGGACCCCCTCCCTCAGGTGTCTGGCCTTCCATGTTAGTAAAGGGGGGGTTGCTGGGGTGTCTCCCAGACGCAAGTCCCCGTGAACAGGGACTCAGGGGCCTGCTTTCATTTGCACGGCGGTGACAGGATCTCATTAGCAGCGAGCTGGCTCCGTCCCATTGCCAGCTCTTCTCCCGGGGAAGGAAGAGGCGCACATGCGGCAAGCGAGTACCCGCGGGCCCAGGACTCCGGCTCTTGAACTTCCACCCCGAAGTAGTGCGCTACTTGCCCGGGACTCGGGAGGGGAGAGCAGACGGATCCGCTTCCCTTGAAAGATTAAGCAGCCCTGTGATGTTCGGAGAAAATGAATCCCACTTTGGAGTGGGGGAAGGGGGTTGCCAACTCGATTTAAGAGGTCTTCGGAGCCTTTTGCTTATTAGCCCGGTCCTAGGAAGGGATACTGGCGGGCCGGATTAAAAGGTCCGCCGGGCCGTATACGGCCCGCGGGCCGTAGTTTGCCCATGCCTGCTCTAGACAAACAACTTACCTTCCAACCACATATCAACAAGATATCCAAATCAGGTTTCTTCAAACTAGCAATGCTCTGGAGACTAAAACCCCTCCTCAAAGATCATTTCCGCATAGTATGCCAGGCAATCATTACACCTGTGCTGGACTACTGTAATCTCCTTTACCAAGGTCTACCTAAACAATCCACTCGTCCCCTGCAAATAGTACAGAACACTGCTGCCCGTATTATTGCTGGCACCTCAATACAAGACCATATAACCCCCATACTACATGACCTGCACTGGTTGCCAATCTCTTCATGGGCAAAATATAAATCAGCTCTCACCATCTTCAAAATTAAAAACACCGCATCAGCAGTAATACTACAAGAGCTCATCAGAACCAAAGAAAGCAAAAGACCGGACAGAAACAGCACCAAAAACACAATACCAACCCCCAGTCTCTTCACAAGAACCAGTAAATCAATATCCATGCGAGCCTTCTCTCTTGCTACCCCTGCTATTTGGAATGTCCTCCCAGAAAATCTAAGATCAACAACCGATATAAAAGATTTCCGAAAGTTGCTCAAAACCACTCTATTCATTGAACAATTCAACGAAGAACCCCAATCACACTAACCACTCCACAAGCCGATTTACACAAGCAAAGCCCATCTACACCAGTCAACCTTCCTACCACACTTATATACATTTTAGTAAGTAGAGTTGATGCTATAAAAGACTAAGTCTTTTGAAGTCACAATAATACTGCCTAAAATTACAAGTTATGTTAATGTTTAAATTTGCAAAAAAAAATTTTTTGTAAAAGTGAACGTTCAAATGATTAAAATTGCAAGCCCTCTGTTATTTAAATTTGCAAGTTCTCTGTAAAAGTTATTGTTTGAATTTTCAAGTTCTTGTAAATGTTAGTTATTGTTAACCACCTTGATTAAATGAAAAGGCGGTATATAAAAACTGTTAAATAAAATAAATAAAAATAAAATAAGCTGTCATCCTGCAATGCCTCGGTGCAAGCCTACAGAGCAGTCATGTCGCCTTAGCCCAAACACTCCTGTAGCTGCTAGGCCACATGGCGGCATCTGTTAGTTTTTCCTCTCGCAAGGCTCTGCATGTGACTCCTGCAGCGGTACCTCAGGTTAAACTGGAATCAGCGCATGCAATCTTTACACACACACATTCACGTTTCGGAAGACAATTGCCCACACCTGCACCAAAGCCTCCAGTGGTGGTACAACCTAGCCATCCTAATGGAGGGTTGTCCCCTTCACCACCTCACCCTAACGACCCGTGCTTCCATGTTCAGATGGAGAGCACACTTCCTCCATCTAGCCACATGAGGAAAATGATCACTGTAGGAGCATTCTCTCATACAAATGTTTTGGAACTGTGAGCAGTCGGTTTTTTATACCCTGATGGCTTTTCAGTCCTGGGCCACTCACTGTCCTTTGCAAATTGACAACCAGGTCACGATGTTCTACATCAGCAAACAAGGAGGGACGGCGTCCCTGTGACTCTGCTGAGAGGCTGCCTGTCTTTGGCTCCTAGCTTGATATATGCATGCCTCCCTCACGATGGTGTATCTCCTTGGGACCCAAAGCTCCCTGACAGATTCCCTCAGCTGGTATGTGGATCCCCACGGATGGTCCAATTTGGAAGTGGCACATGGGCTCTTTGCAAAAGGGGCAGTCCAGAGGTAGAACTCTTTGCCACCACTGAGAATGCAAAATGCCCCCTCCTCTGCTCCCTACGGCCCAGTCTGCACCGATGACCCCACAATGCGTTAGCAGTTAGCTGGAGCCTCTGTCAGCTGTATGTCTTCCCTTTGTTTCCTCTCATCAGCTGGGTACTCATATGCAGACCTCATCCTCATAACCCCACAGTTGCCTAACCAGATCTAGTACCCGCACTGCCTGGCCTTAATGGAGGACGATCTGTATCTGCTTGGGATGGACCTCTTCCTCCTTGTATAGAATCGGGGAACCTTACTGCACCCCAACCTTGACAGCCTGGAAAGTGGGGCCCCCCCTAATGGACAACCTTACCCTCTCAGAATGAGGTCTGTGACATCCTTGCAGATTCTAGGAAGCTTGTCACAAGGCTTTCTTACCCTCGAAAATGGTTTCGCTTCACTGCCTGTGTGAGAGAGACACCTGGACCCCTTCCACTGCTCCATAGGGCAGCTTCTCGCCTACTTACTACATCTCTCGCACTCAGGCCTGCAAACCACATCAGTTTTCTACCATCTCTCAGCCATCGCTGCTTCGCATGCTTCAGTGGATGGGAAGTCCATCTCTTATATCCCCTTGTTTCACGGTTCATGAAAGGCCTCATAAACACCAAACCTCCACCCCGACTGCCTCTCCAACCCTGGGATCTCAATATTATTCTCTCAGAACTTATGAAGCCTTCCTTTGAAGCCTTGATCTCACCTGAAAGCGGTTGCAATCACCTTTACATGGAGAATCTGTGAATTGCAGGCAATGGTTCACTGTCAACCTCCAGCAGCTTGGAGACTGAACAATGACATTCTTTGTCACCAGCATAAATACCCAAGGGACCGCCTCCTTGCTCCAGTTTGTTCAGTCTCCAAGCAGCTGGAGGTTGATGAGCCTAGAGATTCTGGGCTCACTGGAGGGACAATTAAGCATTTTTTGAATTTATTTTTGGAATTCTTTGAATTTATTTTTAAGTAATACAGTTATTGTGGCTTTAAAGCCTCAGATGTGCCCCCCCCCCTTTAAATTTTCTTCTCTGCCGGTTTTTAAAGCCGCGTTTGTGTTCTGGCTCAATTTATTTATTAACAAGTCTCCCAAACCTACTTACCATAGGTGAGGAGTACTTATTGGCAGAGTAAGGACAGCTCTTTGTTGTCGGGTAAGTGCTTTTTTTCTGGGAGGCACTGTTTCCTGTGAGCTGCATCCTTTTTGTTGAGCCGCCGGAATTTTTCAATTTTTTACTTCCTGGTTATGCGGCGCATCCATTTTCTCCTCCAATGCTGGAGAAAAGCTTAGCGTCGGGGAGCCGGTTGATTGGAGATAAGTTTCAAGGGGCTGGTTTCCTGCAGGCTGCGCTGTTTGTTTCCTGCTGCGAAGTTATTCGCTGGTGGCAGTTGCTGCAGGCTGTGCTGTTTTTAGCGCGTGCGTGACGAAACGCCAAACAGTAGTTGAGTGTGAAAACGATGAATAGTGCATTTTTCATTCTTCTTAGGTTTCTTTCTGAGGGAAACTTTGTTTTTAAAAGATATAGAAAATTTTTATTTGCTTTTAGTTAATTTCATTTTCAGCTTTTTACTGACTTATTTAAAAAAAAAAAGAAAAGACAGCATTCTAATAATTGAATTTATTCACAGTAGTGTCTTTTGAAATTAGATTAGAATAATGCCTTCTAAGCCACAGTGTTTGGTTTGTGGCTCTAGAAGAGGAACATTATCTGTCTCGGGGGTCTGTAAATCTTGTATTCAGGAAACTGAAGATGTGCAGCAGGGTTTGGATTCTAGTGCTGAGGGGGCTAGACTTGCTTCCTTATCTTTAGGAGGACGCTAATTCTCCTCCGCAGCTCTTCCCAGAGCCTGTTGCAGGGCCGCCTTCTTTCCCAGATGTGCCGCAAGAGCCTTCAATTTTTTCATCTGGTTTGTTGTCATTGTTTTCACAGGATTTTTTGTCTCTGCTTCAGCAGACCTTTGGAAATGGTCAAAAAAGCTCCCGTCCCTCTGTGGTAGCTGATCTTGGGAAGAAGCGGTTGGCTATTCCTTTAGAGATTGTTAAGGTTCTATTTCTGTCAAAAAGGTTAAAACAGGAAAGGATCTACAGGAGCATTCTATAACCTCTGATGAGATTCACACGGATCCTTTGGATCCAGATTTGGGTGTTGAGGGTGAATTAGAAGAGGGAGAACTTAGATCAGGAGGATCAGTCCAGAGTAGTTTGTGTTTTTCGTCGAGAAGAGTTACCTGCATTGATTATGGAAACTCTTAAAGGACTTAATATGCCAATGTCAGGACCAGAGGAGGGCTCTGCTTTGGAAGATTCTTTATTCCAGGCAATTTAGGAAGACGCAAAGGGCTTTTCCCGTTCACAGAGTGGTAAAGGAGATGATTCAACAAGAGTGGGATAGGCCTGAAGCTGGGCTTAAGGGGTCTAGGGTCATGGCCCGTTTTATATCCTCTACTGGATCAGGATCGGGAGTTTAAATCTCCGAAAGTGGATGCGGCGGTATCAGTTACTAAAAAGACTACAATTCCGGTGGAAGGTGGTGCCGCTCTTAAGGATAGCCATGATAGGAAGTTAGATACTTTATTAAAACAAATGTTTGATGTTAATGCTCTATCCAGACTTTGATTTGTGGAGCATTGGTAGCCAGAGCATGTCTTCGTTGGCCTCAACGGGTACATGGAGAAAATGTGGAAGACTTTGCGACAGAAGCATCTAGATTAGAGACTGGAGCGGCTTATTTAGCTGACATTCATTATGACCTTATTAGAGGTTTATCAAAGTCTCTGTTGTGGCAGCTAGAAGGTATTTGATTGCGTAACTGGACTGCAGATGCGTCTTCTAAAGCAAGACTCTCTAAGCTTCCTTTCAGGGGTAAACTCCTTTTTGGGGAGGACTTGGGAGATTCTAGAGGTGGCAGGCTGCCAGAGGACAGGCAGAAAGTAGGGCGCCCAATTCAGGCGTCTAGGGGCCTGTACAGAGATTTTCGTCGTTGTTCCGCACATTTCGGTCAATTTCAAAGAGGCCGTCAATTTTTCAGGAGTCAGGGTTTTCGAGGTGCAAACAGAGGATTTGCAACCTCCTCTTCCTCTTCGAACTCTAGAAAATCACAGTGATATGAGGAAGACCCAGGCGGATTTTATTCCTGTAGGAGGTCGGCTACGGGACTTTTATTAAGCCTGGGTTCAAATCACATCCGATCGGTGGGTGTTGGAAATCATTCGAGAAGGTTATGCTCTGGAACTTCAACGCCCGGTTGTCGATTTGTTCATTCAATCTCCTTGCAAGGCACGCATCAAGAGTGCAGCAGTGCGTGAGACCTTGTAAAGACTTTTGAATCTGAAAGCTGTTCCGGTACCGCCAAGCCAACGCGGCTCAGTTCGATACTCCATCTATTTTGTGGTTCTAAAGAAAGGTCTTTTCGACCAATTTTGGATCTTGGAAAGGTAAATCGTTACCTTCGGGTAACTCATTTTCGTATGGAAACACTGAAGTTTGTAATAATGGCAGTAAGAAAAGGGGGAGTTTCTTACGTCTCTGGATTTGACAGAGGCATATCTACACATTCCCATTCGTCAGGAGCATCAGAAATTTTCGAGGTTTGCAGTCCCAGTGGGTCATTTCCAGTTTCAAGCGTTGCCGTTTGGTTTGGCAACGGCTCCGCAGATGTTTACCAAGGTAATGGTGGTCGTTGTGGCAGCATTGAGAAAAGAAGGAATTCTAGTACACCCATACTTAGACGATTTGGTTGATTCGGGCAATGTCCGAGAAGGAAAGCAAGTTGGCAACAGCCAGAGTAGTGGAATTTTTACAAAGTCTGGGTTGGGTTGTCAATATGGCAAAGAGCAAGTTAATTCCGTCACAGAATTTAGAACACCTGGGTGCTCGATTCGATACAAAGATAGGAAGAGTATTTCTTCCTCAGTCGAGAACCCTGGTGTTGAGACATCTGGTGCGAAGTTTCTTGACCAGAGAAAATACCACTGCATGGCATTATTTGCAGTTGCTCAGAACCATGGCAGCAACCATTAGACTTGGCTCCATGGGCGAGAGCTCATATGCGACCATTACAGAGAGCGTTACTAAGGAGGTGGTTGCATCAGAGGGATCCTCTCTCAAGGAGGTTACCCTGCCTTCCGGAGACGCAGCAGGCTCTACGTTGGTGGATAAAACCTGGGATTCCTTTGTGTCCCTCTAGTCCAGTCCCGGAACCATAGAGTTTAGAATCTCCTCCAGCAGCCTTGGAGACTGAAAGACATCATCGCTTTGCTGGCACCAGTATAAATAGGCAGGGACCGCCCCCTTTCACCAGTACTTTCAGTCTCCAAGCAGCTGAGGAGATTCTGAGCCTGGGACTGGGCTCAGTGAGCAGCAGTAGAGTTTCAAATATGGCATTTCCTTTAAATTTTGCCATACTTAGGTTAAGGGGGTGATATTTCTGTAATTTTTGTCTACAGACCTTTTTGACTTTTGGTTTTTTGTTTTGTAGGGAGAGAGTGCTGTGCTGAAGAGTTTGTTTTCTGCTCTGGCTCCATCCTCCTTCTCTCCCCCCCTCCCCCCCCGAGGAGCTTTTTCCCCATCGTGTAAACAAGCATTTGGGGGAAGTTGGAGTTTGCTTGGCCTCCCTGCTCCCGGACCCGCTATTAAGGGTGAGGAGCAGGTGGTAGGCTTGGACACGGCACAAAGAGATCAGGCTGAGCCGCATACAGTCTTGACAGCGCCGGAGCTGAAGCCGCATGAAAGGCTGAGCTCCCGTGCAGGTGTCTCTCTCTGCCTTCTTTCTTCTTTCTTCCCCCGGCAAGACAGCACACGGTGAGTGGGGGCTGCTTGGCAAATCGGTGGACTTTGTCTTTGCAAGGGGGGGGGGATTGCCACGGAGCCTTCTCGTCAGCGGGCAGTGTGTTTTTTTTTCTTTAGCGTTTTTTGCGGCCGCGTGTAGCCGCGCAGGAAAAGCCGCGGCAGCCATTTTAGAACCGCGTTGAGTTTCCTAGGCTTTAGTGTAGACTGATCGTGGTAGCAGCTTCATTTTTGGGGGAAACTGTGTTGGACAGGCCTGTTGGGGCTGGCAGTGCCTTAGTGTGTGTTTAAAAAAAAAAAAAAAAAAAACCCCAACAAAACGACACCTGCGAATAGCTCAGCTGGAACACCTTAGTGTCAGTCAGATTCTGGCATTCCTTAAGGAGAGGTGCAGGGCAGAAGGGCTGCAGATAGCCTAGTATGCCTGCAAAGCCTCGGTGTTTGGTGTGTGGTTCACACCGTGGCACGGTACAGGACTCTGGGGTGTGTAAGCTGTGCACCCTGGAGGCAGTCGCGATGGACAAGGGGTCAGAGCAGTCCTCGGCGGGTCTGGAGGCAGTTTCTCCGGTAGGGGAGGTGCTCCTGCCTCCCTCTCTGGGCCCGGCGGAGCCGTTAGCAGGTTCGTCCTCGGGGGAGGGGCCTTCTACATCTCTGGGTTGCTCTCCGGGGGCGTCTGCTGCACTGATACCACCAAATTTCTTTTCCCTCATGCAGCAGGCCTTCGCATTGCTTCAACCGACCATGTCTGCTCCGCCTCAGGGGGCGCAGGGGCTGAAACGGCCGGGGTCAGTGGACAGCCCTGTGGAGAGCGCTCATGCAGCTAAGAGGTCACGAGGCATCAGGGAGGAGAGTCCGGTGTCTCGGAGGACCTCGGTGAGGTGGACGCACTTTTAGAGGAGGTCTCCGAAGGTGATTTAGAAGGCGAATTGCCTGACGCGGAAGAGCAGAGTAGGGTTGTCAGGGTTTTTCGCCGCAAGGAGCTGCCGGCCTTGATTACGGAGACTCTCAAGATGCTTAATATGCCCTCAGGTGGAGCGGCAGTGGAGTAAGCTTTGGAGGATCCCCTCTTGCAGGCAGTTCGCACATCCCAAAAGGTTTTTCCTGTGCATAGGGTTTTTAGGAGTATGATCCAGGAGGAATGGGACTTGCCAGAATCAGCCCTGAAGGGTTCCCGGGCCTTGGCTCACCTTTATCCGTTAGCTGATCAGGACAGAGAACTGTTTCGCTCCCCAAAGGTAGATGCGGCGGTCTCGGCGGTCACTAAGAAGACCACTATTCCGGTGGAGGGGGTGGCTGCATTGAAGGATGTGCAGGATCGAAAGTTGAATACCCTGTTGAAACAGGTGTTCGATGTTAGCGCCCTCTCCATGCAGGCCTCCATAGCCGGGGCATGGGTGGTGAGAGCCTGTTTGCGATGGTCCCAGCGGTTGCAGGGGGATCTCTTAGAAGGTCAGGTGGAAGATGTTGCGCGGATGGAGTCAGGGACAGCGTACTTAGCGGACATTCATTATGATCTCATACGCGGTTTGGCTAAGAGTATGGCTTCGGTGGTGGCAGCTCGGCGATATTTCTGGTTGCGTAATTGGTCGGCGGATGGGTTGTCAAAGGCTCGCCTTAGCAAGCTGCCTTTTAGGGGCAAGCTTTTGTTTGGCGAGGATTTGGTGAAGTTGGTCAAAGATCTCGGGGAGTCGAAAGGAGGTAGGCTACCCGAGGATAAGCCGAAGAAAGGCCGGGGTTCGGCCGGATCCCGGGGGACTCCTAGAGAGTTTTGTAGATTTCGTTCCTCTCGCTTTGGCCAATCGCAGCGGGCGAGGTTTCCCGCAAGGGGTCAAGGTTTCCGGGGCTTCCGGGGAGCAGGCCGGGGGTTTGCGCCGTTCCAGTCCTCGGCCACTAAAAAGTCCCAATGAAATAGTGCGGACTCAGGTGGGGGTGATTCCCGTGGGGGGTCGTTTGCGGGAGTTTTACCCTGCCTGGGTCCGGATTACGTCGGACAAGTGGGTCCTAGAGGTCATTCGAGAGGGTTATGCTCTAGAACTCCATCGTCCCGTGTTAGATTCCTTTGTCCGGTCTCCTTGCAAAGCGCCGCTGAAGTTGCGTGTGGTAGCTGATACTCTTCAGCGGCTGCTGCAGCTCAAGGCGGTAGTCCCCGTCCCTCCGTATCAGTGCGGCAGAGGTCGATACTCCATCTATTTTGTTGTGCCAAATAAAGAGGGCGCGTTTCGGCCAATTCTAGACCTAAAACGGGTGAATCGTTGTCTCCGGGTCACCCATTTTCGTATGGAGACGCTTCGGTCGGTAATTGCGGCAGTCAGAGCGGGGGAATTTCTGACGTCCTTGGATCTTACGGAAGCGTTTCTGCATATCCCGGTGTGGCCGGAGCATCAAACGTTTCTGCGCTTTGCAGTGCCGATGGGGCATTTCCAGTTTCAGGCGTTGCCCTTCGGGCTGGCTACAGCTCCGCGGATGTTCACCAAGATCATGATGGTGGTGGTGGCGGCAGCGCTCCGCAAGGAGGGAGTGCTGGTGCATCCGTATTTGGATGATTGGCTAATCCACGCAAAATCCAGAGAGGAGAGTGTCACGGCCACCGCCAGGGTAGTGCAGATGCTGGAAAGCCTGGGCTGGGTGGTCAACTTTGCAAAAAGCAGCTTGGTGCCCTCGCAGTCCCTGGAATATTTGGGGGCGCGGTTCGAGACATGGCAGGCGGCGGTGTTTCTCCCTGATCATCGAGCACAGGGGCTGCGACACCTAGTGACTCGTTTTTTGTCCAAGACGGTGCTGACGGCGTGGCAGTATCTACAATTGCTGGGAACGATGGCGGCAACAATCGAGGTTGTGCCGTGGGCCAGGGCGCACATGTGGCCATTGCAGAGCGCGCTGCTCCGGCGTTGGTCTCATCAAGTGGGATGATGAGCTGGGGAGCTCACGCTGAAGGAAGATTCGTTCAGGGTCAATGGACCGAACAGGAGAAAATTTGATCAATAAACAGATTGGAGTTGAGGGCGGTAACCTTAGCTCTACAAGCGTTTCAATGTTATCTTCAGGAGAAGGCTGTTCACATTCTGTCAGACAGCGCAACCGCGGTAGCTTATATCAACCTTCAAGGGGGCACAAGCAGTGTTGCTCTGGAGGCCGAAGCTGAGCAGTTGTTCATGTGGGCCGAGAGGAATTTGAAAGCTTTGTCTGCAAGTCATGTAGCGGGGGTGGACAATGTGGAAGCCGATTTTTGTCAAGTGAAAGTGGAGCCAGGAGAGTGGATTCTCCATCCCCAGGTGTTTCAATTGATAATAAATCATTGGGAAGTTCCAGTAATGGATCTCATGGCAACCTTCAAGTCGGCGAAGTCAATCGGTTTTACAGTCAAAGGCGAGAGAGAATGTCGGAAGGTCTGGACGCACTCATTCAGAGATGGCCGGAGCAACAGCTTCTATACGTCTTCCCTCCATGGGTATTGATAAGGCGTGTTCTACAAAGAGTAGAACGGCACAAGGGGCTAGTAATATTGATAGCTCCAGATTGGCCAAGACGTCCATGGTACGCAAATCTCATAAGAATGTTCGTAGACCGGCCTTGGCTCTTACCGATAAGAGAAGATCTGAGTCAGGGTCCGTTAAAGCATGCCTCAGGTGGATCGATTCTCGCTTACGGCTTGGTTCTTGAAAGGGCGAGGTTAAAGGCCAGGGGATACTCTTCGGCAGTGATTTCCACTTTGTTGAAAGCAAAGAAGAGATCTACCTCTTTGGCTTATATTCATACATGGAGGATATTTGAGGCGTGGTGTGAAGACAAGTGTTTTGAAGCATTTAAAGCTTCTATTTCTCAAATTCTATCTTTTTTGCAGGAAGGATTTGAAAGGTTTAGCACCGGCGTCATTGAAAGTGCAGTTGGCATGCCTTTCTTGTTATAGAGGGAGAATAAAATGTGAAGTGCTGGGTGCACATCCGGATGTGAAGCATTTTTTGAGAGCAGTTTCGTTATTGAGGCCATCGTGTAGACCACGCGTTCTGTCTTGGAGTCTCCATTTGGTTTTAGAGGCTTTAGTGCGCGAGCGGTTTGAGCCGTTGTCTCGAGCGTCATTAAAGAATCTTTCTCTCAAAGTAGTTTTTCTTGTAGCTATTTTGTCAGCCCGAAGAATTTCGTAATTGCAAGCATTGTCTTGTAGAAAACCTTTTCTATTATTTTTCAAGAAAAAGGTGGTCTTAAGGCCAGTGCCTTCATTTCTACCCAAGGTGGTGTCTGCTTTTCATATCAATCAGGAAGTTTCATTACCAGACACAGGAGTTCCGTAAAAGGTAGATTGTTCTCTTTGGAGGTGCAAAGAGAGGTCAGGCAGCTTCTAAGGCTTCTATTGCTAGATGGCTCAAGGAAGCTATAGCTTCAGCGTATTTGTTAAAGGGTAGAACAATTCCTGATGGGCTTAAGGCGCATTCAACGAGGGCACAAGCTGCGTCCTGGGCTGAGTACAGTTTGGTGCTGCCTGTGGACATCTGTAAAGCGGCTACTTGGTCGTCATTAAATTCCTTTGTTAAACATTATAGATTAGATATAGAGGCAGGCAGAAAGTGATTCCTGTTTTGGTTCGGCAGTGCTTCAGGCTGGCCTAGCAGGACCCACCCGTTAAAGGTTTTTACTGCTCTGTTATATCCCAGAGATTCCGGGACTGGACTGGAGAGACGATAAGGAAGGTGAAATTAGACTTACCTGCTAATTGTTACTCCTCCTTTTACATACCCGCTTTACACATTACAATGCCTAACCTTTTCCCTTGTATGATCTTTAAAATTTTACTTACATAGCACTGTACATAGTTCATCCCCCTGTTCATCCAGTTTTGTATCCCCTGTTGATTGTAAACTCAGTGTAGCCTGTTACATTGTTGTATATTTTGTTTAAATGTAAACCGCACTGATTATAATAGCGCGGTATATAAGAAATGCAAATAAATAAATAATAGATAAATAATTGTTGTTCCTTAAGGAACTCTAGTCCAGTCCCGCATCCCTCCCTGCGTTTAGTTGAACTTCAGGCCTGAAGTATAGAGAGATGGTATGGTCATGATGAGCCTTATTTATTTATTTATTTATTTAACTGCATTTATATCCCGCTTTTCACCGGGTCAAAGCGGTGTAACATGTAACATAGGGAGGGCTTATATAGGGAGGGTGATACTTTTGGGGATCTTTATAGAGGAGTATTCTTCTATAGAGACGGAGGGCAGACTATAATAGGAAAATTTATAGTATTACTTTAAGGGCACATTATGTGTCTTAATTTATAGTTGAAGTATGTTAATGTTTATTATAGTTCGTTAACGTTTGATAGCTATGTTGGCTACTTAATTGTTGCTCTGGTGAGTCTGCTTTATCAATAGGTAAACTGGAGCAAGGAGGCGGTCCCTTGGGTATTTATGCTGGTGACATCAAAGAATGTCATTGTTCAGTCTCCAAGCTGCTGGAGGAACCTATATTCCAGAGATTCCGGGACTGGACTGGAGTTCCTTAAGGAACAACAATTAGCAGGTAAGTCTAATTTCACCTTTCGCGGTTCATGAAAGGCCTCATAAACACCAAACCTCCACCCCCGACTGCCTCTCCCACCCTGGGATCTCAATATTGTTCTCTCAGAACTTATGAAGCCTTCCTTTGAAGCCTTGATCTCACATGAAGCGGTTGCAATCACCTTTACATGGAGAATCTGAATTGCAGGCAATGGTTCACTGTCCGCCACACTCAATTCTTCCACAACAGGGTCATCTACATACGCATCCAAAATTCCTCCAAGATCGTTTTTTCCTTTCATCTCAACCAAGCTGTTCTACTATCCTTCTTTCCCAGTCTGGCAGCAGCTTCTCTGGAAGAAACCCTCCACATGCTAGACTGTAGACAAGTTCTGTTCTACCTCCAAGCAACCAAAGATATGAGCTTCCTTGCAGCTTTTTTCACATTGAATCCCAATAGTCCAGGGAAACCTGCATCGAAAAAGACTATAGCCTCCTGGATATCGGACTGCATATCCTTCTGCTACGCCTGGGTGTAGCAACATTTCTTCACGAAAAGAGTGGTAGATGCGTGGAATAGTCTCCCAGTTGAGGTAGGAGAGACGAGGATAATATCTGAATTCAAGAAAGCATGGGACAAACACAGAAGAGCTCTAAAGGAAAAAAGGGGACTATTGTAGTTGATATGGAAGGGCAGACTAGATAGATCATATGGTCTCTTTCTGCCATCATGTTTGTGTTTCTAGCAGTTGCCAGCTGCGTAACGCCCCATTACCTACGGGCTACAGTGGCTAGCATAGCCTCCTATGCTCTGTTTCAATACAGGATATCTGTAAAGCAGCTTCACACCTTTGCCAAACTCTACAGTTTGACTGCTCTTCAGCTTAGGATCTTGACTTTGGCCATATGGTACTCGGGAACCTTTTTGCATCCTAAAACACCTTCATAGTTCCGAACTGCTTTGTCACCTTCTCCAGGACAACTGGGCTGCAGATAGCATGACATGAGGTGGCCCTCACCTCTGGACTTGAAATCAAGTGCAGCTGTATACCCCAGTCTGTCTACTCCTGTTACAGGTAAGCAACTCCACTTTCTCTGAAGACAGCAGGGTTATGCAGCCGCACCCTCCTGCCTGCCTTCCCCACACTAAAATAAAATAGAAAAAAAAAATCAATAAAAACAAAACTGAAAAAACAGCTCCAGCAAACAATACAGAGCTTAGGACTACCTCACTAAACTGAGAGACGACCAAGCTGGCAGGGCAGGAAGCGCACCATGCAAGCTTGGATAAGTCAGTACTTGTGCTGTCTCTCCCTAGCTGAGACATCAGGCAGTGTCTGAGATATCACCATCAAATGTGATTGCATACCCCTGCTGTCTGTGGAGAACCCCCATTATAGTTAAGTAACTCTGCTTTCTCCGTAGACAGCAAAGGTTATGTTGCTATGCTGTCCCTCCTGCCTTCCCCTCTTCCAAAAAAAAAAAAAAAAAGCAGAGCTGAGCATACATTACTTCTTTGTATGCTGCAGTGCACTCCAACACATGATGCTAAGTTAGCATAAGATAACACGAATAACTGCTTTGTTACGAACTTATTGGTGCTGCGCAGGACCTGAGAACGGGAAGGCACATGCATGCTCTGAGAAGTCCAACAAGACTTCTCTGAGCTAGGGTAGAACCTGGCACTGTGGTTCTGGCTCAGACATCACCAATGGAGTGTGGCTGCATACCCCTGTTGTCTACTGAGAATCCTAATTACAGGTAAACTACGCTTTCTCCCCTCATATCCCCTGCTCTCCATTACCCTCCATCCTTTTTTAGAGACACTACCCCTTTACATTTTTGCTGCCTCATTCCCCCCCCATCAGACCTTTTTATTGCTTTAGGCCAGCCAGAATTGTGGTGGGGTCTTTGCCGCAATCGCACCTAAAAAAGGAAAGAGGGGGAGGAAGAAAATCCCAGGTACAGATTTCTATTTGCATGACGACTCGGCGCCTGAGATTTGTCGAGCACTGCAGTAATATATCTGAAGGAACTAGGTTCTAAAGCACAGCTGGACAAATCCCAGGTACCAGATTGCCATGGCAACCAGAAATTTACACCTGGTGCATGGCATTTTCTTGCACCCTCTTATTTATATTTTTAATTTTTTTTTTTTTTTTTGGTGGCTTGTTTCAGCAGCTGTCTACCCACAGGGATCCCATTTCCTGCAGGCAGAAGAGAAGATTACAGCTGTGATTGCAGTGAAGATTTCTTCTATTTGCCTGCAGGACTTTGGATCCCTGTGGGCAGAATAGAAGGGAAATGCGGTGATGGTAGCCTGCAGCAACAAAAAGGTTGGAAGGGAGGGGGAAGTAAGGTAGAAAAGGCTGGGAAAAGTTAACGCGGCAGTGGGCTTAAGAAAAAAGGAGGATGGTGGGAATAGATATGGAGGGGAAGGGTCAGGAGTGCCAGGGAGATGGCGAAGAGAAAAGAGTCTGGAAGAAGAAGAGTAGGAGAGCCAGCAGAAGAGGGACTGGAATGGGAAGGGAAGAGTGCAAGGTATTGAAGGTTACAGAGATGAATGCATAGCAATAAAAGGCCACAATGTGCCTAAAAGTGCATCTTCCCCCCTCTCAGAATATATGCACAGGCATCCCTCCTCCATGCCATGTACTTCTGCATGCACACAGGCACCATACCCCACCCTCACACTACACCTATGCGCACACTTGTTATCTAAAGCTATAACTGCTTTTTATATATTTCTGTTTAAAGATGCTACATGATTGTAGGAACTCTGGCACTGGTCTTATGAGACTTGAGAACATGAGACCAATGTGAGACAATGGAGAGGGTTGGCGCAAGGAGGTCTCGAGCATTGATTTTGAAGATTTTTGACATGGCTCCTAAATCCACACACAACTTGTCAAGGCCTGCTTTAAAGAGAAGTCGTCCAGCACTGAGTCAGCGAAAAGACCTGCATTGTCCCAAGAAAGTGTGAGGTCAGACTCCCAATTGTGATACTGACTTGGTTCCTTTTCTTCCAGGGCATGGCCCGCAATGGGAATGAAGCAGAGATTGACGAGGGCTTATATTCCCGCCAGCTGTGAGTATGATGCATCACAGCATACAATGCATGAATAGGACGTGGTCTCATATCAGGGATCACAGATGAAAAGAGATTCTAGCAGTAAACCACTGTATGTGGCTGTTCCGGTTACTAACTTAAGTAACTGTTCCTTGTTGCTATAGCTGCTGAGTAGATGTAGATTGTAAAGCTAAAGATGTGTTCTCTGAGCTGATATGGGCAAGCTGCCTCATCTGGTGCATGCTGTGTTTCTAAGGCATCAGGTGTTTGCTGTCCTTAAGCTTAGCTCTTGGTTTTTTTTTTTTTCCCCCTCCACCCTTCCTAGGTATGTCCTGGGCCATGAGGCCATGAAACGGATGCAGAACTCTAATGTCTTGATTTCAGGCATGTGTGGTCTAGGTGTGGAGATAGCTAAGAACATCATCTTGGGAGGAGTTAAATCTGTCACCATTCATGACCAGGAGAATGCTGAATGGGCTGATCTATCGTCTCAGGTAAGAAAGATGGTCGTCTTAACTTCCTCGCTTTTCCTGTGTTCTCAGGTAGGTACTTTGCTAGACTGAGTTTGACCATCTCTTCCCTGCTTTTTCTCCCCTTAGTTTTACCTTCGGGAAGAGGATGTGGGCAAAAATAGGGCAGAAGTCTCGCACCCACGCCTGGCAGAACTCAACACCTATGTGCCAGTGACTGCTTTCACTTGCCCATTGACAGAGGAATTTCTCTCCAACTTTCAGGTGCATCTCCTGGAGACAGTCTCTGTTGCACTTCTAAACCTTGAACAAGAAACCAGTAAGGGTGGTAATTTTTAAATAGCAGATGCTTATTCTGGTCACACTGAATGAATGGTAACAGTTTCATTATACCCTCATCCAAGCTTCAGATCTTGGTACTAACTATGACTTATTCAATACTGCTCACTAAGATGATCCTGCCCACCATAAAATGTTAGGTCCTGTACTGCATGGTATGTGTTGGTTTAACCTATCACCTTTTAAAGACTTAACCAACCCCACAGTAGCAGTAATGTTGGGAGCATAACACCAGCAATCTTATCTGCAATAGTATGTTGACGACTTGGCAGCAGTTGAAATATACAGTAACTTGTTGCTGTGTGTGAGGTTACTAACATAGGAACTCCTAAGCAGTGCAGCTTAAAGTATTTATAGATATGCGGACCAAGAGATTTTTGAGAGATTTTAGGTTGTGAAGGTCTTGAGGCATGGAGAGTAGGTCTTGCTTCAGAGATAAGAGGATCCCGTTTTATTTGTGTTTTTGCGTGATATCACATAGCATAGGCAGTGAGACAGGGTTTCTGCCTGTCAGCCCCTAAGCATCTTCCGCTCTCCCCCCATGCAGGTGGTAGTGTTGACCAACTCCTCCTTGGAGGAGCAGCTGCGCGTGGGTGAGCTGTGCCACAGCAGGGGCATCAAATTCATCGTGGCAGACACCAAAGGCTTATTTGGGTAGGTTGGGCCTTCGCTTCCCCTACAGCCTTCCTTCACTTGCCCATAAGTGAAGGGAGGCAGTTTGCATTGTTAAGCATGTTTTTATTTAATATACTTCTGTAAAAAGGAACTGTTGTGCGAAGGGGAGATGTGTTTCTTACTATCCAGCAATTTACCAGCATTTTTGACCCGTGGCCATTCCATTATTTTCCTCACATCGAAGATTGGCAGTGCCCCTTGCTGTCATGACTGGGTAAAGATGAGGATATGATGTCAGTCTTCCTTATCGTCCCTCCAGTGCAGTCCCAACATCTGGGTTGTCAGCTCTCACCAGTAGCTTGGAGACTGAGCATGTCATCTCTGACGACATCAGTGTTCTTAGGCAGCCAGCACCAGCCCCAGTAAACTCATTCTCCAAGCAGCTGGAGAGAGCTGATCCCAGATGCTGGGCTTACTGCAGAGACAAATAAGGAGCAGTTTTGAAATGGGCTTTGTCCATAAAGAGAATGATTATCCGGGAACAAGCAGGAAGTCAGTCCTCGCATATGGGTGACGTCGACACCGATGGAGCCCGTGCGGAGCAAATCCCCAGCTTTCAAAGAAAGCCTTTGGGAGTTGCTACCACACGTGTAGTCCCCTTCCTGCCCAGAGGAGCCATCTTGCTCAGTCTCCTTTTTCCGCGGAGCCCTTCAGACGTAGTTTGTTATCTCCAGGAACAAGCAGGAATGTAGTCTTCACATATGGGTATTGTCGGTACCGACGGAGCCTGCGTGGGAACGCTCCCCAGCGTCCAATAGGAAAGCTTTTGGGAGCATCCCACAGCGCCTGTGTGATGCCTTCCTGCCTTTCCAACTGTTCCTCTCCAGTTTATTTTATTTATTTTTATTTATTTATTACAAGTTCTTATATACCGCACTATTCGGCATCAGCGCGGTTTACATTATAACATAAAGACCATAACAACAAGCTGTTTGGTTTACATCGAACAGGAGTACAAACTTGGAGAACCGGGGTAAACTATATACAAGAGATAATTACATAGAACAGAATAGAGTCTTAATAATATAAGAACGGCATGGTGTGTTCATAAGTGGGTCACTTCCTCTGGTTCAATTGCTGGTAGGGTAGTATTGAAGGAAGAGGTGGTATTTGAGTGCCTTCCTGAACTGGAGTAGGTCAGTAATGGTCCTTATGTCGGAGGGTAGAGCGTTCCAGCATTTGGGTACATAGAAACTGAAGGCTCTGTTTGAGGTTGTCATGTTGCACTTTGTCAACGCCTTCGAGGTTGTCAGTAGGTTTACGGCTGATGTTCTTCTGGATCTGTTGGGGGGTACAGTGTGAATCAGATCTGTGAGTGAGGAGGATGAGATACCCTTGATTGCCTTGAATGATAGGACTAGGGTTTTAAAGATGATCCTCCCATGGATGGGGAGCCAGTGAAGCTGTTTAAGAATGGGAGTTACGTGGTCGCTTCTGGAGGCTCCGTAGAGGACTCTTGCTGCGGCATTCATGGCCATCTGTAATGGGCTAAGAGTGGATTGAGGGAGACCTTGTAATATGGCATTTGCAAAGTCGAAGTGTGGCAGGATTAGTGCTTGGTATATGGTTCGGAAGTCATCAGGGTCCAACATGGAGCGCATATGCCTAAGCGAGCGTATTTTGAAGTATACAGCTTTGACTATGTTATTTATGTGATGTTTCATATCCAGACATTGGTCCAATGTAACTCCAAGGTATCTTATTGTTTCTTTAGCTTGTAGGTCAGCTTCCTTGACACTACAAGCTAAAGCTTCGTTTTCCGCGGAGCCGACAGGTCACATACCCTGTCACCGCAGAAAAATTGTCTTTAATCTTTGTTTTTGTGGTTGCGTCTATTTATTTATTTATTTATTTAACATTTCTTCTATACCGCGCTATTAAAATCAGTGCGGTGTACAATGAACACAACATACTACAATGCATACAAGCAACATTGAGTTTACATAGAACAAGGGATGATAAATGCATGGGATAACCGGGGAAACTATGTACAGTTGACTTATTATATATATATATTTAAACTATATACAATATTCTAAACTCGATTGGATAATGTGGGTGAGACATTTGGGTAACGTGGTAATTGGTCATCTTGGTTGTCTAGTGGGCTATCCTGTAGTCTAGTGGTTGTCTAGTGGGCTATCCTGTAGTCTAACCATTTTCTGGTTGTATTAGAGTGCTAATGCACCTGGGGTGTGTGGGAATCTTGGTAGATGTGTGAGTGACCAGGATAACTTCTGGGTAACATTTTGTGAACAAATGGTGTTTCACGGCTTTTCGGAATTGTATTAGGCTCTTGATGCCACGGATTTCGTGGGGGAGTGTATTCCAGTTTAGAGGGGCGAATATTGAGAAGGCTCTGTTTGACGTAGCTTTAGTACATGATGTCATCATCTTAGGAACTATTAAGGTGTTCTTAGCAGTAGTTCTCCTGTTTCTATTTTCGAGGGTGCTGTGAATTAGGTTGCTGATTGGTGTGGGTGGGTAATTATTCATGGCTTTGAAGGTCAGGATTAGTGACTTATAGTGGAGTCTGGCTTGTAGAGGTAGCCAGTGTAGGTCTTTCATGATAGGTGTTATGTGAGCAGATCTTGGTGACCCAGAGAGGACCCTTGCAGCTGCATTCATAGCCAGACGAAGTGGATTTAAAGTTGATTGAGAGATCCCGTGGAGGATGATGTTAGCAAAATCTAGATGTGGGAGAACTAATGCCTGGAAGGTTGATCGGTAGTCGGTGTAATCAAGTAGGGGGCGGAGGTGGCGTAGTGTTCTGATCTTATGATATATGGTTTTAGTCACATTCTTCACATGCGTTGTCATATCCAGGTGCTGGTCCAGTGTGATGCCGAGATATCGGATTGTGGGTTTGGACTTTAATTCTATGTTGTTGACCAGTAGTGATGGAGGAGGTATGAACTCACGATTCCTTGTAACAAAAAGAACATCCGTTTTGCTATGATTGATTCGTAGGTTTTGTGTCAACAGCCAATCAGCTACTGCTCCGAAGCAATTGGTTATTGGGGAAAACACTGGTTGGTCAATTTTGAACGGCATGTATATGAGGATATCATCTGCGTATGCCAGACATTGTACGTTGAAGGATCGGATCAATTCACATATCGGCTGCATATATATATTGAACATTAGTGCCGATAAGGAAGATCCTTGCGGTACACCTTGAGATTGTAGGAATGGTTCCGATGATTCCTGGTCTGTATTGACTTGTTGCCACCTATTAGAAAGGTAGGATTTACACCATTCCAGCGCTGTGCTCCGAATCCCCTTTTCTATCAGGCGTTGCAGAAGTATGTCGTGATTCACAGAGTCGAAGGCGGCGGAGATGTCTAGAAAGATGAGGACGAACCCTTGTTGGATGCTGTTTATTCCTGTGATAAGATCGTTGAATAGGGTTGTAAGGATTGTGTCGACTCCATGTGCTTCTCTGAATCCATGTTGTGATTGGTCTAGTGGAGCTTCCGTGTCAATGTGATGCTGGATCTGTTGTTGAGCAGCTTTTTCGATTATTTTTGCAAGTTGGGGAATGCTCGAGATTGGCCTAAATGATTCAACTTTGGATGAATCAAGTTTACTGTTTTTTAGAAGGGGCCTGATCAAGGTGTGTTTCAGGCGCTGGGGGAATGAGCCAGTTAGAAAGGACTGGTTCAGCATCTTGCATAGGATTTGGCTTAGATCATGTCGCAGTTCTTTGATCCAGCTGGCTGGGCATGGGTCATTAGGTGCCGTGCTAGGATTGATGGAGGCTATAATGTTCTCAATCTCACTAGTAGATACCGTGTTGAAATTGCTAAATGGAGTTATTGGGGATGCCTTGAGTGCTGCGGATAGTTTGTTGATATTTGTGTTAGTGCTGGCCTTAATCATTTTTGATTGCAGGTAGTTCGCGTAGTCCTGTGGCTGAGGCATTGCAGGTTGGGCTGAGACTGGCTCTCCTGTTATGGTTTTTACTAACCTGAATAATGCATGTGGTTTATTGATGGAGCGTTTCAGTAAGTTTGTGTGGTAGATTTTCCTACTCAGTGTTATCTTCCCACGGTGGGTAGCTAGGTATGCATTATATTCTACAAGGGCCTCTGATGAGTGGGTTCTTCGCCACTCTCTCTCGAGTTTGCGTAGGTGGTTGAGAGATGTACGCAGGTCAGTAGAGAACCATGGCGCGTGTTCTCTTTTTCTTGTTTTCTTGTCATTGTACAATGGACGTGAAGCGGCTCTGAGGTTCTCATCCCATTTGGCTATCAGGTCGTCTAAGTTGAGGGTGGTGTTGGTCACAAGTGGTTGTAGGCTTTCTAGGACAGTGTCACGGTTGAGAGGTTGAAAACGAGCTGTGTGTGTTCCAGATGTGTTAGATGGTATTTGGCTCTTGCGAGCAGTAATGGTGGGTATATTAAACCGGATAAGGTTGTGATCTGACCATGGTACTGGTAGGAACGACAGTGCAAGGTCTTGGTGTGTTGAGGTGTTGAAATGAGGTGCGAAGATGAGGTCTAGTATACCTCCCTTAGTGTGAGTGGGTGAGTCGACGAGTTGTTTGTAGCCTAGATCCTCTAGTGCATCTAGAAATGCTGCTGAGTGGCTGTCATGGAGAGAAGGGAGGTTGAAATCACCAACTAACCAATTTGGAGAGCGTGGGGAGGGTGTAGTGCATGCAAGCTCAATTATTGTTGGGAGGTCATCCGGTAATGGGGAGGGTGCTCGATAAAGAAGGTTGATTGAGCAGAGTTCATTAGATATGGTGAGGGAGTCAAGGTGGGCTGAGCTGGAGGAGCTGCATAGTTTGAAATTTAAATCTGTTTTGGTGAGAATGAGCGTCCCACCTCCTTTCTGAGTGGACCTGTGGCGTGTGTAGAGATCGAATCCTGGTGGCAGCATCTGATTCAGGAGAACGTTGTCACAATCAGACAGCCATACCGGTACCGCCGGCTCTTTCTTTAAAAAAAAACAACAAACCCAAAAAACCATTATAGTTTCTGAGGTGTTTTACTTTAGAACCTTTTTTTTACTTGGTGCTAGGCGCCATTTTGGGCACTAGGCCCAATTTGTTTCCTTAAAAAAATGGAAAAACCTATTTCAGGTTTTAAGAAATGTTCTAAATGTGGCGGTACTATTTCTGTCACAGACACCCATGATTGATGTCTCATATGTTTAGGTCCTGACCACTCTATTTCAGAGTGCCACTCCTGTGGAATGATGTCAAAAAGGGGCCAGCAGAACCGAGCTGCTAAACTTGAGTAGTCACCCGACACCTTTCGGACTTGGTGTGTCCCATCGGACTCACCGGAGTCTGAGCCTCGGAGACGGTCCTCACCGGAGGATACCCGGTTCTCGGACTTCGTGCGGGATATGGCCAAGGCCTTGGCCTTCCCCCCGGATCCCGAGGAGGAGCCTCGAGCCGAGGAGCTCGAGGCCCTGCAGTATGACTCTCCCCCAAAGAAGGTCTTTACTGTACTGGTTCCTCCGATGCTGGAACGGTTGCTCTTCCGCATGTGGGAGGCGCTGGCCTCGACGCCGGTTTTGAGCAAGAGGGTCTATTCCATCTATCGAGTCCGCAAGAGCCCCGGGTTCCAAAAGGCACAATTACCGCACCACTCTATGGTTGTGGAATTGGCCATGCATCGTCTGAAGAGTCAGAAGATGCACTCCTCGGTGCCTCCTGGCCGGGAGGCCTGGAACCTTGATGCCATAGGTAAGAAGTGCTTCCAGGGCTCTATGCTTGCTTGCCGTGTCCACACCTACCAGCTGTACATGGGCATGCACCTTCGAGACCTAGCAAAGGAGATTGCAGGGTTCTCTGCTGTTCTCTCCGAGGAACCTTTGCAGAGGTTCAATGCTCTGTCCTCGGGTATTTGAGAGTGCTCGAAGTTTATCTCTCGAGCAGCCTATGATGGCTTCGAGGCTTCGGCCTGGGTAGCTGCGGCCGGCATCGGTGCACGCCGTCAGGCCTGGCTACAGTCATCGGACCTCGAGCCATGGGTGCTGGACAAGTTGGTCGATGTCCCCTGCCGAGGTGAAAACCTCTTTGGCAAGCCCATGGCTGAAAAGGCTGCAGAACTCGAGACCGAGACTCTTACCCCGACAAGGCTGTCCAGGAAAACCTCTGCCCCTTCTCAGAAGAAGAAGGGCTCGGGAAAAAAGACTTTTTACCCGAGGAAGTCATCTGCCTATAAACAGTACCCTCATTTTCAGGCCTCTGTAGCTCCCCAACAGGGTCAGCAGGCCAAGGGGCAGGGACATGGGCCCCGTAGGCAGAAAACCCCCAAGCCATCAGCTCCAGCTCCTGCACAGCTGGGAGTGGGGTTTTGACTCCAGTGGCCTAGCCTCTCCTCCTCAGCTGGCTCCTATCAGCACGGGAGGCCGGCTGGCCCTGTACGCCCACAGGTGGTCAGCCGTAACAAGGGATACCTGGGTACTAAGTATAGTCCAGAAGGGTTATCTCCTCCACTTCCACCAGGTACACCCCTCCTATTTTCCAGGGGAGCCTCCAAGACTTCCTCTGCACAGGGACTTACTCCTGCAGGAGTTAGCAAGTCTTGTAAAGGAACAGGCAGTGGAACCGGTGCCCCACCACCTGAGAGGTCAAGGCTTCTATTCCAGGTACTTTTTTTTTTTTTTTTTTTTTTTATAATTTTATTTAATGCAATCCAAACACAAATATCACATAATTAGGCAATCCAAATGAAATATACATAAGAAATGAATTTACAAAATTATAAACCATTGCAAATTGCCATATTAAGCCACATCATGAAAAGCACAGCATAACATTGAACCTGAACAAAATTTCAAAGGCTACAACCCCTTACCCAGATGAAGGAAATATATAATTGTACAAAATCATAAACAAACAAACCTCCCCACTCAACCTGCTAAGGAGTCTAAGAGAGCCTCTAGCTGCGGACTATCAGTAAAGACATAACTATTTCCCTGGATAGTAATCAGGCATTTACAAGGAAAACGGAGAAAAAAGGTACCTCCCCCAGCCAAAACTCTAGGCTTCAGCTGGAGGAAGGACCGTCTCCGAACCTGTGTGTGTCGGGAGACATCCGGGAAAATGGAAACCTTGTGCCCATAAAAAGGAATATCCTTTTTCTTGAAAAAGGCCTTCATAATCAGGGCCTTATCAGCAATATTGACCAAGGTTATCACTAAAGTGGCACGGGTGGAAACAGGAATTTGCGAATTTTCCAAAAAGTCAGTCAGATTAAGGGAATCCTGAACCTCTTCCACCACAGTGCCACTGTCCCCGGAGGCCCCCCGAGCTACCACATAAAATGAATGAGCCACCAAAATAGAATCAACGTCAGACAATTGCAATACATCAGTACAATACTGTTTAAACAAGGAAATCGACGACATTAAACGAATTCTAGGAAAATTCAAAATACGAATATTTTTAGCTCGAAGACTATTCTCCAAAGACTCTACGTGCTGAAATAACGTTAAGGTATCTCTAACCGTGGATTCACTCGTAGTCTGAAGCGGACCAACGAGCGTCTCCACTTGAGTTAAACGTGAGGACAAATTTTTAACAGTACCATCCACTGCATGCACCCGGTCAATTACCTGGCGAGAAAAAAGAGCAGTTTGATCCATAAACCGGGACAGCAGTGAATGCGTAGCTGAAACTAATTTCCACACATCAGACAAGGAAACATTATCAACATTAGCAACCACAGGTAAAGATACTAAACTTTGGGGGCTAACTGCCAAGATAGAGTCAGACAAGGGTACCTCACTAGATGGTAAATGCAAAACAGCCAGTGGCGACTCCTCTTCCTCTCCAGTACCTGACGACTCTGAAGAGGAGGATCCATCCGAAGCAGTACTTTGAGAGGGTCCGGGATTAGGAGGAGGAGTCCTTTCGATCGAACCCTCGGCCCTAGTCGCTGGAAGAATGCCCAGGGGTCATGCGAAGCGGAAGAATAAGGCATCTACGTCGGATGTGCTGCCTGAGAAAGCCATTACAGTTACTTCTTCTTCTTCTGCAATCCGGGGTCCTATGGATCAGCATGTGATTGTTTTGCCTTCGGCTTCCTCTTCTGCACAGGACGTCTCGCTTTCTATTCCAGGTACTTTCTGGTACCAAAAAGAACAGGAGGCCTCAGGCTCATCCTAGACTTGTGGAATCTCAAGTTCCTGGAGAGGGAAAAGTTCAAGATGCTTACCCTTGGAATCCTGCTGTCGTACCTCCAGCAGGGAGATTGGCTATGCTCCTTAGACCTAAAGGATGCTTATGCTCACATCCTCATTCATCCAGACCACAGACAATATCTCAGATTTGTAGTGGGAGGAAACCACTATCAGTACAGAGTACTGCCTTTTGGCCTTATTTCCGCTCCCAGGGTATTCACCAAGTGCCTGGCGGTGGTGGCAGCCTACCTCAGGGTTCAAGGCCTCTGTCTTTCCATACCTGGACGATTGGCTCATCAGGGGTCAGTCCCCACAGGAAGCCATTCAAGCCACCCTTCGCACTGTCGCTCTGCTTCAGCACCTGGGGTTTGTTATAAACTTCGCAAAGTCCACTTTGCACCCCTCACAGAACATGGAGTTCATAGGAGCAAGACTGGACACCCTTCATGCAAAGGCCTTTTTACCCGTGCACAGGGCCCACAGGTTGATGGATCTAGCCAGGCAGTTCCACAGCAATTCTCTGGTCTCCACCAGACAATTCCTGAGGCTCTTAGCCACATGGCTTCCACGGTCCATGTAACTCCAAATGCCCATCTACACATGAGGCCAGCTCAATGGGGCCTCAGCACTCAGTATCACCAAGCCACAGGAAGCCTCACGGACAGAGTGAGGGTGTCCAAACTACTAGTCTTCTCTACAGTGGTGGCTTCATCTTCCAAATCTAGTGCAAGGGGTGTTTTTTCAGACACCTCCACACTCTCAAGTGCTGACAACCGATGCTTCTCTTCAAGGTTGGGGTGCACATTGCCAAGGAGTATGTATTCAAGGCCTGTGGTCTCCTTGGGAGGCCGCACAGCAGATCAGTCTCTTAGAACTGAGAGCTATCCGCTTGGCTCTGAGAACTTTTTCTCATCTCCTCTCTCACCAGTCCGTCCTAGTTCAGACGGACAACCAAGTTGCTATGTTCTATGTGAACAAACAAAGGGGGCACAGGGTCCCGCCTTCTATGTCGGGAAGCGCAGAGCCTGTGCTCCTGGGCAGTCAATCACGGCATTCTTCTCAAAGCGGTCTATCTCCCAGGTCAAGAGAATCACCTGGAAGACAGGTTGAGCAGGATCCTGCAGCCGCACGAATGGCAGTTGAATCCTTTAGTGGTTCAACAGATCTTCCTGAGATGGGGTCTTCCCACCATCGATCTCTTTGCCAGTCCTCTGAACCGTCAACTGCCCAGGTTCTGCTCCAGATAACCGCATCCTCTGATTAGCAGCAGATGCGTTTCTCATTCCGTGGTCTACAGGCGTCCTATATGCCTTTCCTCCCACTCCTCTAGTGCCCAAAACTGTTCAAAGTGCTCCGGGACAGGGCCTCGATAATTCTGGTGAACCCCCGTTGGCCACGACAGCCGTGGTTCCCACTTCTTTTGCAACTAGCGTTGGACACTCCTCTTCCTCTGGGGATGCAACCAGATCTCCTGTCTCAAGAGCAGGGGTCTCTTTTACACTCCAATCCCTCAATCTGATGGCCTGGCTGCTGAAAGGGTAGTTCTAGCTCCCTTACTACTGTCTAAGGAAGTGGAGGACGTGGTTTGGCTTCTAGTAGGCAGTCCACCCGAATATCTTATGCCCTTAAGTGGCATAGATTCTCTGCCTGGTGTACTCAGCACAACGAGGATCCTTTTTCATGCCTGGTACCAGTGGTGCTGCAATATTTGCTTCACCTGTCTAACCTAGGCATTAAGTCCAATTCTGTGAGTTCATCTTAGTGCTCTTTCAGCGCACCACACACCGGTGGAGGGTCAGTCTGTCTCGCTTCCTCGGGGGCTTGCTTTTGCTTAAACCTCCAGTGCGTCCACCTGCCCCTGAATGGGATCTGAATGTGGTCTTGCAACGGCTTACTTGCCCTCCATTTGAGCCTATGGCTACTTGCCCTTTGCGCTTTCTCTCCTGGAAAGCGTTGTTTCTGGTGGCTCTTACCTCAGCAAGGCGAGTGAGTGAACCTCAGGCCCTAGTATCAGATACTCCATATACTAGGTTCTATAGGAACAGAATAGTCTTACGGACTCACCCTAAGTTCCTTCCAAAGGTTGTCTCCTCTTTCCACCTCAATCAGGAGGTGGTTCTTCCAACTTTCTTTCCCAGGCCGCATGCCAGCCGGGTTGAGATGGTCTTGCATACACTGGACTGTAGGAGGGCGTTGTCCTTCTACCTTGACCGTACGCGGGAGCACCGGAGGGCTGTTCAGCTGTTCGTCTCTTTTGACCTCAATAAGTTGGGGTTGGCTGTCTCCAAGCATACTTTGTCCATATGGGTAGCCGACTGTATCGCCTGGGCGTACAGGGCAGCCGGCCTCTCCTTGCAGGGTCGAGTTACGGCTCACTGTGTCAGGGCGAAGGCTGCGTCAGTGGCTCATCTCTGCTCTGTTCCGTTGGCAGACATCTGCCGGGCCGCTACTTGGTCTTCAAGCCAGACATTTGCGGCCCACTACTGCCTTGAGAGGGAGTCCCGCAGGGACAGTGCTTTCGGACAAGCGGTACTTCATAATCTCTTTGGGGTTTAGGCAACTCCTACCCTCCGGCCCTGGTGTTGGGCTACCATTCGGGGGCGTTTTCAGAGAAGATTCTTTTCTCACATGCTGAGGCTCTAGAGGGAGCTCATTTTTTCAGCTGGGGTCTCCGGTAGCCTTAAGCTGGGTAGTCCCATATGTGAGGACTGACTTCCTGCTTGGTCCTAGAGAAAGAGTAGTTACTCACCTGTAACAGGTGTTCTCCAGGAACAGCAGGAATCAGTCCTCACAACCCTCCCTCCTCCCCTTGGAGTTGCAGTCATATACATTATTTTGTTATTTTTGCTGTCTCTTTAGCTATGTCATCAGACTGAGCAAGATGGCACCCTTGGGTGGGAAGGGGACCATGCATGCGCGCTGCATTCCCAAAGGCTTTCTTTGAAAGCTGGGGAAATGCTCCGCACGGGGGCTCCGTCGGCGCCGACGTCACCCATATGTGAAGACTGATTCCTGCTGCTCCTGGAGAACACCTGTTACAGGTGAATAACTACTCTTTCCTTGCTATCAAACGCAGTCTAGCGGCTCTTCTCATGGCTTCGCTACCATTGAAACCGCTTCAGACAACTCAACCAATACCGGTACCGACACCGGTACCGACTGCATTAGCATCTTCGGGTATGCCACCCATACCGAGTCATGCGTATGTCTCCGGCATCGACAGATCGGTACCGGAACAACCTGATACCGACTTTGATCGATACCGGTGCCATGCTTTGCACGATCACCGGGATTGGAGGTATTTTGAATCCTCTGAGTCTGAAGACTCCGAAGACTCCGAAGACTCTGCCGATACAAGAGTACTTCTCCCGGAGGAATCCTCTTCTCAGCGCAGAATGTCTCCGCCAGAGGATATGTCCTTTCAGGATATCCGTGATGTGGCCTGGGGCCTTTCCATCACAGTAGCTCCTGAAAGAGCCTAGGGCAAAGGAATTGGAAATTCTCCAGTACCCTAAGGCTCCCAAAGAGGCAGCTACTCTGCCTATTTGAGATTTTACATTATCTTATGCTAAGGATGTGGGAAACACCTTTAACCACATCTCCTCATTCTCGAAGACTCGATACCATGTATCGAGTTCCACCTTGTCCTGGCTTTCAAAAAACTCAATTACCACACCATTCAGTGGTGGTGGAATCAGCCATGAGAAGGATGAAAAGTGCAGAGAGACATGCATCCAATCCTCCAGGTCGTGAATGTAGGACTCTCGATGCTTTTGGGCATTGATGCTTCCAAGCTTCCATGCTCTCGGCTAGGATCAGTTCCTATGTCTTGTATATGGGAATGTTCCTTAAAAAGGTCTCAGGAGACGTGGAGCTTATGAGCCCCCCTCCTTCCCAATGACAAAAGGCAAGACTATCTTACTCTAGTCAAACATGCTCAGGATGTTTCCAAGTTTGTAAATCGTGCAGCCTTTGACTGTTTTGAGTGCCTAAGCAGAACCTCGGCTATTGCCATTGGTGCACGTCGGATAGCCTGGCTTCAGGCATCTGACTTGGAAATTTGGGTACAGGATAAATTAGGAAACATTCCTTGCACAGCAGAACATCTCCTTGGCAAGAATTGGCAGGAGAAGGCTAATGAGATAGATGCTGACAATATCACCTTGGATAGATTGTCCAAATCTACAGTCGATCCTGCAAGGAAAAAAATCCTCCTAAGAAACCATTTTTCAATAAGAAAAAAGTTTTATCCTTCCTATACCCAATAGGGACACCGTCCAGGTCAGACTGCCCAAAAGGGACAACAGCAACAACCTAGACAAAAGAAGCCCAAAGCTGCAAAACCTCAGCCATCTCAGCGGGCTCAGCCTCCTCAGAGGCTTTGACGTCTCCCTAGAGAACTTTGCCTTCCTGCCTCTGAACGGTCCAGAACCCTCGACCGTCCCAGGCAGGTTATGTCATTTTGCCCACAGATGGTACCAAGTAACAGCAGAAAATTGGACTCTGTCCATTGTACGAGAGGGGTATAAGCTTCATTTTCACAGCATGCCCCCTCCTACAATTGTAAGACAGTTCAATTCTCAGACCTCTCTCGACAGTCTCTTAGATCAAGAAGTCACAATGCTCCTTGCTCAAGGAGCAATAGAGGAAGTACCCATTCCTCATCAGGGTGCAGGGTTCTACTCCCCCTATTTCCTTATTCCAAAGAAAACAGGGGGACACAGACCCATTTTAGACCTCAGAGAATTGAACAAATATTTGTTCCGAGAGAAGTTCAAAATGGTCTCTCTAGGAACTCTGCTGCCATACCTTCAAAGTCAGAATTGGCTTTGTTCCCTAGATCTCAAGGATGCGTATACTCATATTCTCATCCATCCAAATCACAGGAGATTCCTCCAATTCCTTTTTCAAGACAAGCACTACCAATACAAGGTTCTTCCCTTTGGCCTGGCTTCTGCGCCAAGAGTGTTTACAAAATGCATGGCTGTGGTAGCAGTATTTCTCCTCACTCTGGGAATATTCGTCTTCCCTTACTTAGACGACTGGCTCATTCGAGCCCCTACAGTGCCAGAAGCCAGCTCTGCTCTGTTTTGCACAATGCGAATCCTTCAGTATTTGGGACTGGTCATAAACCTCCCAAATCCAATCTTGCTCCCACTCAGTCCCTAGAGTTCATAGGAGCTCATCTGGATACCAGACAGACAAGGGCTTTCCTTCCACAGCCCCACTGTCTTCGCATAGTACAACTAGCTTCCCAAGCAGTGCTCAAACATTCTCACTGCTCGGGAAATGCTACAATTGCTAGGCCACATGGCATCCACCGTGCATGTGGTTCCTTATGCTCGCCTCCATATGCGAACAGCCCAGTGGACTTTATCCACTCAGTGGACACAGGCCTTAGGCTGCCTGTCGGACAAAATAACAAATCGTCTTATTTCGTCCCTCCAATGGTGGCAATCACGCAGAAACCTTCTGGTGGGTTCTCCTTTCCAGCAACCCCTATCCCAAGCCTCCCTAACAGATGCATCACAGGTGGGATGGGGAGCCCACCTGCACGATCTCTCTACTCAAGGTACCTGGACTCCACAGGAGGCCTGCCTTCACATAAAACCTCTTGGAGCTCAGAGCAATCTTCTTTGTTCTTCGAGTATTTCACGCCCAGCTCAGCTACAAGACAGTCCTAGTTCAAATGGACAATCAGGTAGCTATGTTCTATGTGAACAAGCAGGGCGGAACAGGCTCTCTGTCGCTATGCAACGAAGCTTTGCGACTATGGGCCCTCGCCAGAGAGCATCAGATTCATTTCCTTGCGGTGTATCTTCCAGGCGTCCAGAACTCTTGGGCAGACAAACTCAGTTGAGTTTGGCTTCCACACGAATGGTCTCTCCACCCAGACCAGGTTGCCCAAATATTTCAGATTTGGGGAACCCCGAACATAGACCTCTTTGCAAGTCTGCTGAATGCCAAACTTCCCCGGTTCTGTTCCAGAATTTCGGCTCCATGTTGTCAGGCAAGGGATGCCTTCCTCCTCCACTGGGGTCAGGACTTCTTATATGCCTTCCCACCCATTCCCCTCATCCCCAAAACCCTATTCAAGCTTCAAAGAGACAGAGGTCATATGATCCTCATAGCTCCATGTTGGCCACGGCAAATGTGGTACCCTCTGCTCCTACATCTCTCTCAAGCTCTGCCTCTGGAGTTGGGATCTGCTCCAGATCTTGTCTCCCAAGAGGACAGGATGCTTTGGCATCCGAATCCCCAGTCTCTGCATCTCAGGGCCTGGTTGCTGAAAGCCTAGAACTTCAGGATCTTAACCTTTCCCAAAAGTTAAAGGATATCCTTCATGCTTCTAGGAAACCCTCCACAAGATGCTTGTATGCCTTTAAGTGGAAAAGGTTTACCATATGGGTCTTAACCCTTTTGCGATACCTCTAGAATCGATACTGGAGTATCTCCTTCATTTGTCAAATGCGGGTCTCAAGACAAATTCAGTAAGAGTCCATTTTAGTGCTATTGCAGCTTCTTACAAGCCTCTAAATGGACAACCTATTTCCTCTCATCGCGAGATTTATGAGAGGCCTTCTTTTAACAAAGCCTCCCATTTAGCCACCACTGGTGGAATGAGACTTCAATCTGGTGCTCAGGCAGCTCATGAAACCGCCCTTTGAACCATTAGCCACTGCATCTCTGAAATTCCTTTCTTGGAAAGTCCATCTTCCTCATTGCAATCACATCAGCACATTGCATCAGTGAATTGCAAGCGTTAGTGGCTGATCCTCCTTATACAAGGTTCCACCATGATAAGGTAGTTCTTAGGACTCATCCACACTTTATGCCAAAGGTGGTTTCGCCTTTCCATTTAAACCAAGCAGTTTACCTTCATGTATTCTTTCCGAGGCCTCATGCCTCCAGTGCAGAAAGGAGCCTTCATACCTTGGACTGTAAAAGAGCTTTGGCCTTTTACTTGCAAAGGACACAGCAACATAGAAAATCTTCTCAACTCTTTGTTGCTTTTGATCCTCGTCATTTGGGACTTCCAATTTCCAAAAGAACTCTATCTAACTGGATTGCTCAGTGCATATCCTTTGCCTATGAGAGTAAGAACCTTCCTCTTGAAGGCCATGTCACAGCTCACAATGTGAGAGCCATGGCAGCCTCAATGACTCATCTTCACTGTGTCTATTGACGACATCTGTCAAGCAGCTACTTGGGCTTCGGTACATACCTTCACAGCCCACTACTGCTTAGACAAGGACTCCCGCCGGGATGCCTTGTTTGGCCAGGCTGTTCTTCAACACCTTTTTTAGACTTGATCAACTCCTACCCCCACCGTCCCTGGTAGGATGCCAGAGACCCATGGGGGAAAGAATGGCCCTTTCACAAGGCCTAACAACTTCCTGGGGCCATCTCCCTGGCATCTGCAGCTAGGGAGTCCCCATATGTGAAGACTACATTCCTGCTTGTTCCTGGAGATAGCGTAGTTGCTCACCTGTAGCAGGTGATCTCCGGGAACAGCAGGAATTTAGTCTTCACAACCCGCCCACCTCCCCTAGGAGTTGTCTGTCTCAGCTATAAACAACTGGAGAGGGACAGTTGGGAAGGCAGCACGCAGGTGCTGTGGGATGCTCCCAAAAGCTTTCCTATTGGATGCTGGGGAGCGTTCCCGCGCAGGCTCCGTCTGTACCGACGATACCCATATGTGAAGACTAAATTCCTGCTGTTCCCGGAGTTCACCTGTTACAGGTGAGTAACTACGCTTTCTGTCCCGGAAAAAGTGAATTTCTTTTCTTTCTCTTTCCGGCTAGCACCGGTACTCCACCCGCCTGCCCCCGGTATCGGGTTCGCCCTTTTTTTCTTTTTTTTTCTTTTTGGGCGTCTCCTCCCCTGTTTTCCCTTGCTGGCAGCCCAAAGGATCTTTGACCTTTGCCGAGGTCCTTTTTCCCCCCATGGCTACTAGTTGTTTTAAAAAGTACAATAGGTGCAGAAAAAATTATGTCCCTCACTGATACACACGACTGGTGCCTCAGCCCGGACCACGATCCGGCTGTTGGTGGCCTTTGCAAACTGGTGTCCTCGAAGGCCTTGAGAAGCCGCCAGCAGCAGCAGCATGGAAAAAGATTCCCTGATTCCCCCATGCCTCCGAAGGCCAGGATCTCATCTGAGGTCTCCATGCTACGGGAGGAATGCTCTGAACCCGAGTGCCGTCAGAGGACCTCGGAGAAGGGGGTCCCTCTCAACGGAACCAAAAAGGAGAAAATCCTCTACGGCTGCATCTCTGGGCGGTTCAGAACGGCCAGATCCCTTGCGGGGCCAGTCACAGAGCCCCGAGCGCCAGCACGAGGCATCGGGGAAGGAGCGCCAGGTCAAGCTTTTCCAGAAGGATCCGGCCACGGACCAGCCCTGGCAAGCACATCCTATCCTAGTCAAGGACTCTTCTCCGGGGGAACCGGCTTCGGGCCTGAGTATGTCTGTGCCCGAACCGGATGCTGCGGAACCTCCGCAACCCGTGTCCTGGATGGTGTCCTTGGAAAGCAGGATCACTGCCTTCCTGAAGCAGCAGCGGGTGCTGGTATCTGGCACGTCCGGTTCCTCTGTCTAGACCCCACTGGAGGTTTGACGGCTAAGTCGACCCCAAAGGCCGAGCCGATCCTCGAAGCCCTACAGTCCCGATAGATCCTCTGCTGTGGTGCTGCTCGGTTTCCCGTTCCTCGGGACGGAGATCGTCGCCGGCAAGCCAGCGAGCGCTGGAGCAGCCTGACCCCTTGGGGCCCGAGGAATGTCTCCTGTCTTCCTCGGTGGCCTCCGCTTGGGAGTCCGAAGACGAGGTGTCACCGGACACTCATCTTCACCGAGATGTTCCGTCCGATTCCCCAGTATTGGAGCCTCGGAGAAGATCTCCTCCGGAGGACATGGCTTTTTGGGACTTCGTTCGAGACATGTCCAAAGCCTGGCTTTCCCAATGGAGTCCGAGTAGGATCCTCGAGCAGATGAGATCCTCCAGTACGAGGCCCCCCTCAGGAAACTCTCACGTTGCCTATCCCTCCTATCCTGGAACGCCTCATGCTCCACATGTGGGAGACGCCAGCGTCGACACAGGTGATCAGCAAGCGGCTGTACTTGATGTATTGGGTCTGCCGAAGCCCGGGTTTTCAAAAGTCACAACTGCTGCATAATTCCATGGTCGTGGAATCGGCCATGCATCGACTAAAAAGTCAGAAGATGCACTCCTCAGTGCCACCCAGTAGGGAGGCCCATACCTTGGATGCTTTTGGCAGAAAATGTTACCAGGGCACGATGCTAAATTGCCGGATCCCAGACCTACCAGCTCTACATGGGCCATGTACCTGAGACCTGACAAAGGAGATCGCCAGGTTTTCGGTTGGTCTCTCAGAGGAGCCTTTGCAGCGCTTCAAGGGCCTATCCAGGTCTCGAGTGGCCTACGACGGGTTTGAGTTAGCGGCCAGGGTAGCCGCGGCAGGCATCGGTGCACTTCACCAAGCCTGGCTACAGTCATCAGACCTCGAACAATGGGTGAAAGTAGTTGGAGACCAAGTTCATGATGAGAACTAAGCTCCTCTAAGAAGGGCTCGGGGAAAAAGCCCTTCTATCCGAGGAAGTCCACTGCTTAGCGGTTACCACCATTATCAGGCCTCCCCAGCGCCACAGCAGGCCAAGGGGCAAGTGCATGGCCCACGTAAGTAGAAGGCTCCCAAGCTTTGATGCTGGCCCAGCTCGGGGGGGAGCTTTTGACTCCTGTAGCATGGCCCCTCTCCCAATCGAGGCTGGGCAGCCCACAGGAGGTCGGTTCACCCTGTATGCCCACAGGTGGGGAGCTATCACCACCGAAGCATGGGTGTGTTGCAGGTGGTCAAGGAGGGTTACCTCCTCCGCCTAGCCGAAGTACCATCACATTATTTCCCCGGAGAGCCCTTCCGGCCTCCCCTTCACTGGGACCTTAATTTAATTTAACAGATTTTTATATACCGCTCCTTCCGTTGATCAGATGCGGTTTACATGGAACAACAGTAAACAGGGAGAGCTGTTTTTACAGATAAGTTGTAACTTACATTTAACAATTTGTGAACTATGTACCTTCTGTTGAAGGAATTGGCAGGCCTTCTTGATGACTGAGAAGTGGAATCAGTGCCCCATCATCGCAAGGGGTTCTACTCCAGGTATTTTCTCGTGCCAAAGAGGACAGGGGGCCTAAGGCCCATTCTCGACCTGTGCAACCTCAACAGATTTCTGTTATGGTTGAAGTTCAAGACGCTCTCCCTTGGAAGATTGCTGTCTTACCTCCGCTAGGGAGACTGGCTATGCTCTTTAGATCTAAAGGATGCTTATACACACATCCTAATCTACCCAAACCACAGGCAATACCTACGCTTTGCGGTGGGGGGGCCATCAATTTCAATACAGGGTGCTGCCCTTTGGCCTTGCCTCAGCCCCCAGGGTATTCACGAAGTGCCTAGCGGTGGTCGCCACCTTTCTCAGGCTTCAGGGGATTTTTGTTTTCCCCTATTTCGACGACTGGCTCATCAGCAGCACCACAGCCCCCGAGGTGCAGCAGGCCACGGCTTTCATTATCCAGGTTCTTCAGCACTTGGGCTTTGTTTATCAATTATCCCAAGTCCATCCTGTGCCCGGCTCAAGAGCTGGAATTTATTGGGGCAAGGATCAATACCCTTCACGCCAAGGTCTTCCTACCTGCAGACAGGGTTGGCAGGCTCATGGCGCTGGTCAGAAACATACAGCACAGTCCCTCAGTGCCAGCAAGACAACTGTTGCGCCTCCTCGGGCACATGGCCTCCACAGCCCATGTCACATCAGATGCCTGCCTCCACATGCGAATTGCGCAGTGCTGCCTCAGGGACCAGTGGTCCCAGGCAACGGGGCATCTCCAGGACAGAGTGAAAGTCACCAGGCGCCTGGTGCAGTCCCTGAACTGGTGGCAGTCGCCCCACCACTTGCAAGCGGGGATGCCTTTTCAGGCTCTTCATCATTCGAGGGTCCTCACTACTGAAGCCTCCCTGCTGGGCTGGGGAGCCCACTGCCTAGGGTAACACACCCAGGAAAAAGATTTAGGCGTCATTGTGGATACCATGTTAAAACCCTCGGCCCAGTGTGCAGCAGTTGCCAAGAGAGCAAATAGAATGCTAGGTATGATAAGGAAAGGAATGGAAAATAAAACAAAAGATATTATAATGCCTCTATATCGTTCCATGGTGAGACCGCACCTTGAATATTGTATGCAATTCTGGTCGCCGTATCTTAAAAAGGATATAGCGATTTTAGAAAAGGTTCAGAGAAGAGCCACCAAAATGGTAAAGGGGATGGAAGGATACTCCTATGAAGAAAGGCTAAAAAGGTTAGGGCTCTTTAACCTGGAAAAGAGACTGCTGAGGGGTGATATGATAGAAGTCTATAAATTAATGAATGGAGTGGAACGGGTAAACGTAGTTCGATTGTTTACCTTATCAGAATATAGAAAGACTAGGGGACATGCAATGAAGCTACAGGGTAAACTATTTGACTAATAAAAGAAAATATTTTTTCACTCAACGTGTAATCAAACTCTGGAATTTGTTACCGGAGGATGTAGTAAAGGCTGTTAGTGTAGCTGGGTTTAAAAAAGGTTTGGACAAGTTCCTGGAGGAAAGGTCCATAAACCATTATTAAGAAGGGACCCAGGATATCAATGCTTGAACCAATACAAGCATTGTGGAACCTGTGTCCCTTGGGGAAACTGCTAGGTACATATGACCTAGATTGGCCACTGTTGGAAACAGAATACTGGGCTTGATGGACCTTGGTCTGACCCAGTATGGCATATCTTATGTTCTTATGTAGGGCATTTGGTCCCCAGACGAGTTTCCAACAGATCAACCTCTTGGAACTGTGTGAAATCCGCCTCGCAGTGTTCCGGCGGCCACTGAGCCACAGGTCCGTCCTGGTCCAGACGGACAACTAGGTCGCCATGTTCTATGTGAACAAGCAAGGGGGCACGGGGTCCCGCGTCCTCTGCCAGGAGTCCCTGGACTTGTGCTCATACGCTGTCTGACAGGGCATTCTCCTCTGGGCAGTGTACCTGCCGGGCCAGGACAATTGGCTGGCCGACAGACTCAGCAGGCTGCTTCAGCTGCACGAGAGTGGCAGCTGAACCCAAAGGTGGCTTGTGGGCTCTTCCGGATCTGGGGGGAACCGAAGATGGACTTGTTTGCCATCCCGGACCACAACCAGTTGCTCCACTTCTGTTCTTGGCAACCACACTCTGCCAGGGTGGCTGCCGATACCTTTCTAATTTCATGGTTAGTGGGTCTTCTGTATGTGTTTTCCCCTGATGCCTCTGATCACCAAGACCCTGTTCAAGAATCTTCACGACAGAGCTTCAGTCATTCTGATTAGCCCCACAGTGGCCTAGGCAACTGTGGTTCCCACTCCTCCTGCAGTTGGCGGTGGAGACTCCCATCCCTTTGGGAACAAACCTGCAGCTTCTCTCCCAGAAGGGGGGCTCTCTCCTGCACCACAGCCCCAGCTTCCTCCTGCACCACAACCCCAGCTCCCTTTCGCTGACGGCGTTGTTGCTGAGAGGGTCTCATTAGCTCCGCTCCTACTGCCGAAGGAAGTGGAGGATGTTCTGCTGGCTTCACGCAGAACATCTACTAGACAGGCTTATGCTTTTAAGTGGCGCAGGTTTGTGCTTTGGTGTGCGGCACAGGGGGCCGAACCCTTTTCCTGCCCGGTGGTTATGGTGTTACAATATCATCTTCACCTCTCCAACATGGGGCTCAAGTCCAACTCCATCAGGGTACATCTGTGCCCTAGCAGCGAACCACCATCCAGTGGATAGAAACCCCGCTCTGCTCACCCAACGGTGTCCTGGTTCCTTAAGGGCCTACTCCAGTCTAAGTGCCCGGTCTGCCCTTCGGCGGCCGAATGGGATCTCAGTGTAATGTTGGAGCGGCTCACCCTACCGTTTTTCAAACCGATGGCTATGTGCCATCTCCGCTATCTCTCCTGGAAGGTGATGTTCCTTGTCGCACTCACTTCAGGCCCTTATGGCAGAGAAGCCTTACACCAGGTTCTACAAGAATAAGGTGGTGCTGCACACGCACCCCAAGTTTCTTCGAAGGTGGTGTCCTCGTTCCACCTCAATCAGAAGGTGATCCTACCTACCTTCTTTCCCACACCGCACACCGGTCGCGCTGAAGCGGCCCTCCATACCCTAGATTGTAGGGAGAGCTTTAGGCTTTATCTTTCTACATAAAACGCACTCAAGGCCACCGGAAAGCATCTCAGCTTTTCGTTTCCTACGGCCCCAGTAAGCTGGGGCAGGCGGTGACCAAGTGTATGTTGTCCACATGGGTGGCTTCTGTATTGCCCGGGCCTATGAGGAAGCAAAGCTGCCTTTGGAGGGCTGTGTCGCGGTTCACAAGGTCAGGGCCATGGCAACCTCAATAGCTCATCTGTGCTCCGTTCCTCTAGCAGACATCTGCCAGGCCATCACCTGGTCTTCAGTTCATTCCTTCGCAGCACATTACTGCCTGGATAGGGAGTCCCGATGGGACAGTGCCTTCGGCCAGGCTGTACTTCGTAACCTTTTTGAGGTCTAGGCAATTCCTGTTCTCCGACCCTTCTGTGTTCAGGCTACCGGAGCGCTAATTCCTTGACAGCTGAGAGTTTCCATTGCAGCTGCTTGCGGCTCTCAATGAGGGAGCCTTTTTTTGGCTATAGGTTCATGGTAGCCTGTAGCTGGGGAGTCCCATATGTGAGGACTGACTTTTTGCTTGTTCCCAAAGAAAGCGTAGTTAGTCACCTGTAACAGGTGTTCTTCGGGGACAGCAGGAATCAGTCCTCACAACCCTCCCTCCTCCCCTTGGAGTTGCAGTCCTCCTATATTTACTGTTTTGTTCTTTTTTGCCGTCTTTAGCTATGTCATTTTACTGAGCAAGATGGCTCCTTTGGGCAGGAAGGGGACCATGCATGTGTGGTAGCAACTCCCAAAGGCTTTCTTTGAAAGCTTGGGATTTGCTTTGCGTGGGCTCCATCGGCATCGACGTCACCCATATGTGAGGACTGATTCAGGTGAGAAACTATGCATTGTTTGCCCTTACTAAGTTGAGGATTGGGGAGGGGGTGGATTTTTTCTTTTTGGAAGTAATTAAAAGACCAGGGAAACACCGGACCTTTCGGGCAGCATGGTGAAGTGATGTCCAGACTGGCCGACATACTCGGTGGCTCCTGAACCCAGGCCGGGTGAGGAGCTGTTGTCAAAAGCAGGAAACTTTCACGTGCAGAAAGTTTCGGGCCTTGAAAAGCACTCTGTCCTTTCGCCAGCAGCCGGGGGAAGCGGCTGCACATGATAGCAAGCAATCCTCCTTGCGTCCAAGCATAATTAAATGCGGCGAGGTAAGCGGGGGGGGGGGGGGGGGGGGGGGTGCTTGTTCTAGACAGGGAGTGCTGAGCAATATTGTTGACGGGAACGTTGGACCAGGTACTGGCAGACCCACACAGGAAACCGCGTAGCTGCACAAAGGCTATTTTACAAACGCAGGAAATAACACCATTTTCTCAGGGGACCAGTTTAGTTTTGTACTGCATGGGGAAGTGGTCACAGATGCAGGGGGTGGGGAGGGCAGCTGGTCCATCGCGTTTTCTTATTTTTAAAGGGATTCCCTTCCCCACAGAGCTGATTGCTTGACTGCTTCCCCCCCCACCAGTTTAAATGATGCTGGGGAGCTTGTACTAATTTCTCTGATCCTCAGGAAAAATCTGTTTGGCATCCGTTGCTGGAGAGTGGCTGCTCCCTCATGTGGACTATGATGCTTTCCACGGCCATGTGTCTGGCATGTGGTGCCAAGTGCAGTTCCATTTCCATGGCGGGGTTTTGCTGTGGCTGTCAGGCATAGTCCAGATCCCTGGAAGACCTCTGCTTCAATGGGGCAGGTACTAGTGGGGCTGAGGAGACTGCCCAGACCTCAGGAGGATTGCCCATAGGAGATCCAGGGTCCTCACCAGCCCTGGAAGATGTAGACTGGCAGGGCCCTATCCCCACAGCCCTCAAAGTCTAAGGTATTTCCGGTGGATGTGCCTCCAGTGTCTGGGTTTACTCCAGAATTTGTGTTGCTCATGCATAAGGCATTCTGCTTGAAGCAGCAAGGATAAGAGCCAAGGGAACCGTCTGAGCAAAGAAAATGTAAAAGGGTGCTGGAGTCAGACGACAACTCCGCAGGGGCGGAATGGCATCTGGAGCAGGACCCCTGGGATGATACGGGTACCCTCTATTCAGACTACTAGGAGGATCTCGTAAGGGATCCCAACGGGTTTGAGCCAGGAAAGTTGGAGGAAGGTGAAATACCGCAGGAGATTTGTGATTTGTATGAGGGCTCTGCAGGGAGTAACTGCCGGCACTCACATTCTAATCTTTGCGAACTCTGAACATGGGAGCATGGGTGTCCCAAGAGGAAGATCCCTAGGAAGATCCCCTGTTTCATGTGGTGCGAAAGCTGCAGGTAGTTTTTCCTCTGCACAGGGTGATCAAACAAATGATTCAGGATGAATGGGATGTTCTGGAAGCTGTCCTGAAAGGAATGGGGACCATGGCAAACCTCTACCTCCTGCTGGAGCAAGAGAGAGAGAGCGCCTCTTCTCCCCTAAGATTGAGTCAGTGGCGTCGGCGGTCACAAAAAAGACCACCATTCCAGTAGAATAGCATCGCACTTAAGGACATGCAAGACCGGAAATTGGAAGCCTCGCTGAAGCAGGCTTTTGACATTAATGCCCTGTTGCTTCAAGCTTCGGTCTGTGGCGTGTTTGTGACTAAGGCCTGTCTAAGCTGGGTGCAGGGCATTTTAGAGATTGCAGGGCAAGGGCAGTCTCTGCCCCTGGAAGCAGCAAAGCTGAGTCCAAGTGGCATACTTGGCAGATGCCTTTTTATGACCTGATCAGGGGGCTGTCTAAGGGTATGGCCTCAGTGGTGGCAGCCAGACATTACCTCTGGATGCGAAATTGGTCGGCAAATGTCTCCTCTAATTCTCGGTTGAGCAAATTGCCGTTTAAGGGCAAGTTGCTCTTTGGCAAAGCCTTGGATAATAAATTGGTCAAGAACTTGGGGGAGACAAAGAGCGGTAGGCTTCCAGAAGATAAGCAGAAGCCGGGATGGCTGGCACTTTCAGACGGTATGGTTTGTGCCTTATCCAAAAGTATGCTATCTGGCCTGGGACAAGCTTTTTGGGGTTTCAAGGATCAGGGAGAGGTTTTTACTCCTCCACCTCGGCAGCCCCCAAGAAGACAGTGAGATGAGGGAGACCCAGCCAGAGGTAATTCCCGTGGGAGGTCTGTTACGGGAGTTTTACCCAGCTTGGGTCTGCATCGCATCTGACCAGTGGTTTCTGGAGATCATCAGGGAGGGCTATGCTCTGGAGTTGGCAAAGCCCATCCCGGACGCCTTTGTGCTGTTGCCTTGCGAGGCGGCAGGCAAGCGGCAAGCTGTAGAGGAGGACACTCAAACAGCTGCTGCAATTAAAGGCGGTAGTAGAAGTACCTCGAGACCAGTGCAGCTATGGTCAATAATACATTTATTTTGTGGTTTCCAAAAAGGAAGCAACTTTTCCGCCAGTACTGGATCCAAAACGCATAAACTGGTGTCTCCTTTTACCCAACTTCTGCTGCGGTCAGTGAATTGTAGCCGTAAGGGCAGGCGAGTATCTGACCTCCCTGGACCTCATGGAAGCCTACCTGCATATCCCGATTCAACCAGAGCATCAGGAGTTCCAGGCTTTACTCTTCGGGCTAGCAACCGTTCCTTGCAATTTTTTACCAAGATAATGGTGGTGGTTGTGGTGGCCCTAAGACAGGAGGGCATTTTGTTGCATCCGTACCTGGACGACTGGCTCATCAGAGCAAAATCTGCAGAGAAGAGCAAGCACGCCACGGAAAAAGTGGTAAAGTTTCTGCAGGAACTTGGCTGGATGGTTAATCTTGCAAAGAGCTGGCTGGCACCTTTCCAGGACCTTATTTATCTCTGAGCCAGGTTTCAAACAGACAAAGGCAGAGTAGCCCTGCCACGAAAAAGGATTCTGACATTGCACAAACAGATTCGGCAGTTCCTCACATGCGAATACCCAGGTATGGCATTATCTACAACTCCCGGAGTCTGTGGCAGTGGCAATCGAATTGGTGCTATGGGCACGGGCTCACATGTGTCCTCTGCAGAGAGTGGTGCTCAGACAGTGGTCAGCACAGTGCCACCCATTGACAATCCATTACAGGCGGTGCTTTGGTGGTGGCTGTGGCCAGCACGCTTGTTAGTTGGCATGCCCCTGGAGTCACCCGTCTGGGTACAGTTGACAACAGATGCCATTCTTGAGGGCTGGGGTGCCCATTGTCAAGACCTCATAGCGCAGAGTGGTCCATCAATCGTCTGGAAATGCAAGCAGTTTTTCCAGCATTGCAGCAGTTTCATCCCATAGTACAGGGCAAAGTGGTACGAGTGTTCTCGGACAATGCCACTAAGGAGGCTTATATTAATCAGCAGGGCGATACGAGCAGTGTGCAGCTCGAGGCCGAGATAAACCTGTTGTTGGACTGGGCAAAGGAGAATCTGCAGGCTATCTCGGCAGTTCACGTCACAGGAACCGACAGCATAACGGCAGACTATCTGTCAGGTTCGGTTGGACCCAGGAGAGTGGTGTCCCCCCCATCTGCTCACTATTTGTGCAAACATCTCCTTGCAGAGCAACCAGTCATGTATCTAATGGTGACCTTCACCTCCGCCAAAGTGAACCGTTTCTACAGCCGGCAGAGGGAGCAGATGTCTGAGGGACTGGATGCCCTGGTGTACAGCCTTGGCCAAGACTCCTATACGTGTTTCCACCATGGGTGCTAATCGGCCATTTGATTCAAAGAATAGAGTGGAGGAGTAGCCTAGTGGTTGGGGCAAGGTACTTCAGGCCGGAAGGTCGGTGGTTCAAATCCCACTAGAGGACAGCAACCTTGGGCCGGAAGGACTGGGGTTTCTAGTCCCACAGGTGCTCCTTGTGGTCTTGGGCAAGCCACTTAACCCTCCATAGCCCATGTTCCCTGTAAAATAGTTATCTCCAAGTTATAATACCCTATTCAATGTAATTTCAGTTTGTTCAATGTAAACCGCACTGATGCAGAATAGCGTGGTATATAAGAGAATGTAAATAAATAAAAATAAATAAAATAAATAGAGGCACATCAGGGTCTGGTCATCCTCGTTGCCCCAGAGTGGGCCTGCAGGCCATGGTATGTGGACCTGCTACAGTTGATGGTAGATCGTCCGTGGCAACTCCCCTACAGACAGTATCTTCTTTGCCATGGGCTGCTGAGAATGCCACAGGTGGATTGATACTCTCTTACGGCTTGGCTCTTGAAAGGGCAAGGTTGAGCAAGAGGGGACTGTTATACGGCAGTCATTTCCACCCTGCTTAAGGCCCATAAACACTCTACATCACTCTCGTACATCAGGGTTTGGAGGATTTTTGAGGCGTGGTGCAAGAGCAACGGCTGCCGGTCTCTCTCTGCGTTGATGCCGCAGATCCTAGCATTCCTGCAAACTGGACTGGAAAAAGGACTTATCTTTAGTTCCATGTGAGTCCAGGTGGCAGCCATTGCCTGCTATCTGAGTAGAGTCCAGGGAGTTTGATTGGGGGCCCATCCTGATGTCCGGTTTCTTCGGACGATCAAGCAAGTGCACCCTCCGGTTTGGGCAGTGGTTCCTCCACGGGACCTTTAACCTAGTACTGTCATTGTTGATGGAGGAGCCATTTGAGCCGAGGACTTGTATGTTGAAAGATCTCACGTTCAAGACAGACAGTGTTTCCAGTGGCAATTATGTTCCGTGCAACAGATTTTGGAGTTGCAAGCACTCTCATGTCGCAAACCTTATCTTGCCTTCTCAAAGGAGAAAGTGGAATTGAGTGGTTCCGTCCTTCCTACCTAAGATCCTCTCAGCGTTTCATTTGAATCAGCCAGTCACTCTACCAGTGTTCGTGGGCACGGAGGCGACTCGGCGGTAGCCAGGTCTGCAGCTCCTGGATGTGCTTCAGGCATTGTGGCGCTATCTGAAAAGAGAGGGTGCTTTTTGTAAGTTGGAATGTTTGTTCATTTTGTTTGGGGGACCACACAAAGGGAAGGTGGCCTCCAAGGCCTCTATCTCACGCTGGATTCAAGAAACCATTTTTTCTGTCTATCTGCTATGGCATAGACAGGTGCCGAGTAGCTTACGGGCAAATTCCACCAGAGCACAGGCAGCGTCATGGGCGAATTTAGCCATATCCCGCTGGTGGACATCTGCAGGGCGGCCACCTGGGTGTGTCCTTGCATACCTTTTGTGAAGCATTATCAACTGGATGTACAGGCAATGGGGGATGCGACATTCTGTGCGGCTGTAATTCAGGCCGGGCTTGCTGGTCCCTCCCGAGAATAGGTACTGCTCTGCTACATCCCAGATGTCGGTACTGCACTGGAGGGATGATAAGGAAGATGAAATTAGGCCTTACCTGCTAATTGGCTTTCCTTAAGGACCTCTAGTGCAGTCCCGGACTCACCCGAGTGTTTTCAGGGATGGCGACCCCGGACAAAGAATCATCCGTCTACCGTAGTTCAGGGATAACATGTGGTGCATAGTGGATACTATTCCCCTCCAAGCTGGCAGAGGAGCTTGAGGGATATATAGTTGGAGAAGAGACAGCAGAGTGTTGCGTTCAGAGGCGTAGCAAAGGAGACTGTTGGTCTCCAAATCTCAAAGAAGGTCTGACTCAGGAAGTCTGTGAATGTCTTCCCTTTTTGCAATTGCGGGGAACGTTGTTTTTCCTCAAAGTTGTCAAGGTTATGTGTTTTTCGTAATTAAAAAAAAAAAAAAAGTTTTTGAAGGCTGACATCTTATTTGCTGCTCCTGGGAGTCCGCTTTGTCAATAGTTTACTAGGGCTGGTGGGTGGCACCAGCTGCCTAAGAACACTGATGTCATCAGAGATGACGTGCTTAGTCTCCAAGCTGCTGGTGAGAGCTGACAACCCAGATGTCAGGACGACACTGGAGGTCCTCAAGGAAAGCCACTTAGCAGGTAAGGCCTATTTTCACCTTATGTTACAGTATTGACTTGCAGATCCATCTCTGATTGTGTCCAGCTTGCAGCTGTTTGGGGGGCTTAAGATGAAGCAGTAAATTGATCTCCAGCCAATGTTCCCTCTAATTTTCTGTAGGTTGTGTGCGCATAAAATATCAGCTGTGCAGCTTTTGAAGGAAGGTTAAATTTTTGTGCGCCACATAACGACACTCAGAGTTATATACTTTAAAATTTGACTATACGTCAGAATACAGTATATACACCACATTTATTTTAATCAAATTAAATGAAAATAGACGATTACAATCACAACTTTTAAATTTTAAGACGTCTTTCCTTAGCGTCCCTCTAGTCCAGTCCCGGAACCATAGAGTTGTCAACCTCCTCTAGCAGCTTTGGAGACTGAAATACATCATCGCTTTGCTGGCACCAGTATAAGTAGGCAAGGACCGCCCCCTCTCACCAGTACTTTCAGTCTCCAAGCAGCTGAAGGAGATTCTGAGCCTGCTTCTGGGCTCAGTTAGGGATATAGGCAGAGCTAAATAGAATACATTTACCTTTTCACTTTGACTTTATTTTTATTGATTTGCCCTTTTGGGTTTGTTATTGCAGGCGCTGTGTGACTGGTGCAGGAGATTTCTTCCTCTGGCTCCATTTGTCCCCCCTCCTTTTCCCCCCTCCCTCCTCTTACTTTTCCTCTGACTTTACATTTTTCTTTATTTGCCCCATTGTTTTAAACGAGCACCAGGATATTTCTGTGCCTCCCTGCTCCCGAACCCGCTTGGAAGGGTGAGGAGCAGGTTGCAGGCTAACAGCAGTGGCCCCGAGTGGGCAGGGCAGCTGACAGATTGCTGCTAGTGTTATAGCTGAAGCCACAGGCAGGCTGAGCTCCAGCGAGGCTGCTGCATCTCTCCCTCTCTCCTTCACCTCTTCTTGCTGTGGTGAGTTGAAGGGGTTATTTCTCTATTTTTTGGGGTCCCCCCTTTGGGGTTAGCAGGGGGGGGGTGCCTAGGTTTGCCTTTTAGTCCTCTCGGGGTGGCCTGTCGCGTGGTTTTTTCGGCGGGAATCGGCAGCGGCGGCCATTTTGAATAAATCCCGATTTTAATTTTTGCTTTTAATTTGCTTTTTCTGGGCTTTCTAACCGTCGTTTTGGCTGCAGACCAGCTGGGTTTGGCTGGGGGGTGTCTTAGCATCATAGTTTGTGAAGAATTAAAAAAAAACCCCCAAAAAAACCACGTTACTTTTAAACGGGGGTTTTCCTGGCTTCAGCCTCACAAGCTTTCTTTTTGCTGGGCTGTGCTGCGGACCCACGGGCAGGGGGTGGCAGGAGAGCTTCCCTCTGAGTATGCCTGCGAAGCCCCGCTGTGTGGTTTGTGGGGCTAAGCGAGGTTTGCTGACAGGGTCCAGCGTGTGTGGGTCCTGCACTCTGGCTTCCAATGTTATGGAAGCTGCGGCTCCTTCTCCGGCTATCGCAGGAGAGGAGGTTCCGCTAGGGGAAATGCCAGCTTTACCTCCGACTCTGGATTTTCAGGGGTCGGAGTCTTCCCCTGGGGAGGGGTCCTCGGCTTCGCAGGGTCAGACTTCGGTGGCCCTTGCCCCGGGGATTCCGCCAGATTTTTTCTCTCTCATGCAACAAGCCTTTGCGCTCCTGCAACCTGGCTTAGTCTCTTTGGCTCGTGCTCCGAAGGGGCTTAAGCGTATGGGGCCCCTGCCTCGGACGGAGGACGGCGCTCCTCCTGTGAAACTGGCTAGGGGGTCCGCGGAGGAGGGGTCTCCGTCTCCCCTGGGGGACAACCTCGGGGCGGAGGACAGGGATCTGGATGACTCCTCCGGTGGGGAGCTCGAGGAGGGAGAGTTACCTGACGCGGAGCAGCATAGTCGGCTCGTCAGGGTGTTTCAGAGGGAAGAGCTTCCGGTCTTGATTGCTGAGACTCTCAAAACGTTGAATATGCCGGCGGAGGCGACGGCGTCGGAGGATGCTCTGGAGGATCCTCTGCTCCAGGCGGTGCGAAAGTCTCAGCGGGTCTTTCCTCTGCATAGAGTCTTTAGAGGGATGATTCAGGAGGAGTGGGACTCGCCCGAATCGGCGCTACGGGGCTCTCGGGCCTTGTCGCGCCTTTATCCGTTGTCGGATCAGGATAGGGAGCTTTTTCGGTCTCCCAAGGTGGATGCGGCGGTATCAGCAGTCACTAAGAAGACTACGATACCAGTTGAGGGCGCCGCGGCCTTGAAAGATGTGCAGGATAGGAAGTTGGATACCCTGTTGAAGCAGGTGTTTGTATGTGCCCTCTCTATGCAAGCCGCCGTGGCGGGGGCTTGGGTTGCGAGAGGTTGCTTGCGCTGGTCCCAGCGATTGCAGGGCGATGTCGGGACAGCGCAGGTAGAGGATGCGGCGCGTTTGGAGTCGGGAGCCGCCTATTTGTCGGACATTCATTATGATCTCATCCGTAGTGGGGCTAAGTCAATGGCCTCTGTGGTGGCGGCGCACCGGTATTTATGGTTGCGCAATTGGGCGGCCGATAGTTCCTCCAAAGCTCGTCTTAGTAAACTTCCCTTTCGGGGGAAGTTGTTTGAGGATTTGGAAAAGCTGGTTAAGGATCTCGGTGAGTCTAAGGGAGGCCGGCTTCCGGAGGATAAACCGAAGCTGGTCAGGGCTGCCTCTGGCTCTCGAGCTGCCCCTAGGGATTTTTGCCGTTTTCGGGCGGCTCGTTTTGGTCTGCCCCAGCGGGGTCGGTTCCCGACTCGAAACCATGGGTTTCGTGGCTTCAGAGGAGCCGGCAGAGGCTTCTCCACCTTTCCTTCCGCCTCTGGTAAAAAGCCCCAATGAGATGAGGCGGGCTCAGGTGGCGGTAGTTCCCGTAGGAGGGCGGTTGCGGGAGTTCTACCCTGCCTGGGTCCACCTTACATCAGATCAGTGGGTTCTGGAGGTAATTCGGGAGGGCTACGCTCTCGAGCTCCATTGTCCCGTCTTAGATTCCTTTGTTCTTTCGCCCTGCAGTGCTCCGCTCAAGCGGAGGGCCGTCTGCGAAACATTGCAGTGATTGCTGCGCCTCAGGGCTGTCGTTCCGGTGCCGGAGGACCAGTACGGTTCCGGTCGGTACTCTATCTATTTCGTGGTGCCGAAAAAGGAGGGGTCCTTTCGGCCTATCCTCGATTTAAAAAGGGTAAATCGGTGCCTCCGGGTAACTCGCTTTCGCATGGAGACCCTTCGATCTGTCATAGCGGCCGTCCGGCAGGGGGAGTTTCTGACTTCGCTCGACCTCACAGAGGCCTACCTGCATATTCCGGTTCGGAAGGAGCACCAGCGCTACCTGCGCTTTGCGGTTCCCATGGGGCATTTTCAGTTTCAGGCGTTGCCTTTTGGTCTGGCGACGGCGCCACGCACGTTCACAAAGGTCATGGTCGTGGTAGCGGCGGCTCTTCGCAAAGAGGGGGTGCTTGTGCATCCCTATCTAGACGATTGGTTAATTCGGGCAAAGTCTCGGGCGGAGAGTGCGGAGGCCACCGCCAAGGTGGTTCAGTTGCTACAGAGTCTTGGCTGGGTGGTCAACTTTGCAAAGAGCAGGTTGACTCCCTCGCAGTCGTTGGAATACCTGGGGGCGCGCTTCAAGACGCTCCGAGCGAGAGTGTTCTTGCTGGATCAGCGGGCGCGAGCGTTGCGGGAGCTGGTGCAGCGTTTTCTCCGGCAGCCTGCGCCCACGGCGTGGCAGTATCTCCAGTTGCTCGGAACGATGGCAGCGACAATCGAGGTAGTGCCCTGGGCCAGAGCGCATATGCGGAAACCTCAGAGCGAGCTCCTCCGGCGTTGGTCTCATCAGCGCGATGCGTTGTCTCAGCGTTTGATCTGTCCCCTGGTGGTCCGTCGGGATCTTCGGTGGTGGTTGCGCCCGGAGAATCTTACCGCAGGCATGCCCTTGGAGCCTCCGTCCTGGAAGCTGCTGATCACGGATGCCAGCCTTCTGGGGTGGGGGGCGTGCTGCGGGGACGCGTATGCCCAGGGTCAGTGGTTGATGGTGGAGAAGGAATGGTCCATCAATCGGTTGGAGATGCGAGCGGTGTTCCTGGCTCTGCAGGCGTTTCGGGAGACTCTTGCACGGCAGGCGGTTCGGGTTCTCTCGGACAATGCGACCACAGTCGCTTACATCAATCGGCAGGGCGGCACCGGCAGCGTGGCGTTGGAGCGAGAGGCGGCTCAGTTGCTAGCTTGGGCCGAGTCGCATCTGCAGTGTCTGTCGGCACAGCACGTGGCAGGCGTAGAGAACGTAGCGGCCGATTTTCTGAGTCGCCGAAGGGTGGACCCGGGAGAGTGGGTCCTTCACCCCGAGGTCTTCGCGCTTCTGGTCGGGCGCTGGGGGATTCCCCTAATGGATCTCATGGCGACCTTCCAATCGGCTCAGGTGGATCGCTTTTTCAGCAGACGGCGAGAACGGATGTCGGAAGGGCTCGACGCCCTGGCGCAGCCCTGGCCGCAGGAGGTGTTGCTCTATGTCTTCCCACCTTGGGCGCTGATAGGCCGGGTAGTGCAGCGCATAGAGCGTCATCGGGGCCTCGTGGTGCTGGTGGCGCCCGATTGGCCCAGGCGACCGTGGTACGCGGATTTAGTGCGACTGTTAGCGGATCGCCCGTGGAGGCTCCCTCAGCAAGCCGATCTCTTGACTCAGGGCCCGCTGCGCATGCCTCAGGTAGCTCGGTTCTCGCTTACGGCATGGCTCTTGAGAGGGCTCGGATGACCGCTAAGGGTTATTCGCCGGCGGTCGTTTCGACCTTGCTGAGGGCTCGTAGACGATCGACTTCTTTGGCGTACATTCGCGTCTGGCGCATCTTCGAGGCTTGGTGTTCAGAGCGTACCATCCGTCCGTTGGGAGCTTCCGTGCCGCAGATCCTTTCATTCTTGCAGGATGGTGTGGATAAGGGTTTGGCGGCTAGTTCGTTGCGTGTGCAGCTTGCTGCCCTTTCCTGTTACCGCGGGAAGGTGCAGGGTCAGTCTCTCGGGGCCCACGCGGATGTCTGGCGGTTTTTGAGGGCGGTGTTGCTCATGCGGCCGCCTCGGCGTTGTGCTGTTCCTCCGTGGGATTTAAATTTGGTTTTGGAGGCCTTGCTGGCTCCCCCGTTTGAGCCATTGTCTACTGCTTCACTAAAAGACCTCACATTGAAAACGGTGTTCTTGGTGGCGATTTGCTCGGTTAGAAGGATCTCGGAGCTACAGGCCTTGTCTTGTAGGGAGCCCTATCTCTCTTTTACCGACCACAAGGTGGTTCTCTGTACCGTTCTGGCGTTCTTACCCAAGGTGGTGTCCGCGTTTCATGTTAACCAGGTAGTCTCCCTTCCCGTATTCTCCGATCGCGATGGGGCCGGACCGGGGGGTCGGTTGCGGCTGTTGGACGCCCGCAGGGTTCTCAAGAAGTATCTCGCCCGGACGGCGTCCTTCCGGCAGTCTGATCGACTTTTTGTGGCGTTTGGGGGTCCGCGTAAGGGAGAAGCGGCGGCAAAGTCCTCTATTTCCCGCTGGTTGAAGGAAGCTATCGCATCTGCTTACCTCTTGAAGAGCAAGTTGGTTCCGCTGGGTCTTCGGGCTCATTCCACTCGGGCGCAGGCGGCGTCTTGGGCGGAGTTCAGTCTGGTCCCGGTGGCCGACATCTGTAGGGCGGCGACTTGGTCGTCCTTGCATTCCTTTGCTAAGCATTACCGCTTGGATGTTTTGTCAGCGGAGGATGGGCGTTTTGGCTCGGCGGTGCTTTAGACTGGGCTGGCTTGTCCCTCCCGTTGATGTGCACTGCTCTGTTACATCCTCTATGGTTCCGGGACTGGACTAGAGGGACGCTAAGGAAGGGTAAATTAGACTTACCTGCTAATTGTTGTTCCTTGCGGAACTCTAGTCCAGTCCCGGATCCCTCCCTTGGTTTGAAGTGTTGCCAGCCTGATTGTTTCGGCTCCCGCGGGTACTCTGTTACCTTTTTTTCCGGGGGGCGCGAGATGAAGCCATTGGAGGACCCTCTTGCGTAGCGCTCTTGTCTGGCCATCCTCTTCGGAGGTGGGCTGGTGGGGTGCTTCTGTCTGGTCAGAGGATATTCTTATTCAGACACAGTCCATGAATGCAATTTCTTTCCTTGCAAAAAAAAAAAAAAAAAAAAAATTTACTTGGAGTGGAACAGGGCATACTCTGTTCTGTATATATCTCTATTGCTATGTTGAATGTATTCTGGTTAATTCTCCTTATGTGATGTTCTGCTTAGTGTGCTTTGTCAATAGGTACTGGTGAGAGGGGGCGGTCCTTGCCTACTTATACTGGTGCCAGCAAAGCGATGATGTATTTCAGTCTCCAAAGCTGCTAGAGGAGGTTGACAACTCTATGGTTCCGGGACTGGACTAGAGTTCCGCAAGGAACAACAATTAGCAGGTAAGTCTAATTTACCCGTGTTTTCTATCAGAATCAGAACCGTAATTTTTGTGCGCTCTGTTGTAAAGTATGTGTGCTCGCTCGGCAAGGTGTGTGCATGCGCAAACGCGCACAGCTTAGAGGGAACAGTGTCTCCAGCCCCTCTTTTTATGTACTGTTCTTTGTGTATTTATTCTTGTCTGATCACCTTTTGCCTTTCACCTTTTGTAGTCAGCTGTTCTGTGACTTTGGAGAAGAGATGATGGTGACTGACACTAATGGAGAGCAGTGCCTGAGTGCCATGATCTCCATGATAACAAAGGTGAAGTACTCACTGCTGCCCTCCATACCACATGATACAAGAATTCCATACTACTTTCTGTGATCACTGTCAATTCTTTCAACCCTGCTCCTCACTTGCAGCTACACAGCTTCTGCCATTTTAAGGATATAACTGAGCCTGCCTGGCTGTGGGGGAGGTAGTTGTGTTTTTTGCAGCAGGGCTGCATCAGTTATTGATCCCTGACTGTATGTTCTTTCCTCCCAGGATAAGCCTGGTGTGGTGACCTGTCTTGATGAAGCACGTCATGGCTTTGAGAGTGGCGACTTTGTCACATTCACGGAAATTCAGGGAATGAATGAACTGAATAATGGCGAACCTGTGGAAATCAAAGTTCTGGGTGAGGCTATTGGAAGACTATTTTTCCCCTCTCTTTATTTCAGCAGGTACTTAACCAAGAGGATTCTCACATCTTAGACTTTATTCTGTGGAAGAAAATGCCTTTCATATGCTTGATAACTTATTTTTGGTTTCCATTTGGGAACTGGACTAAAAGTGGTGATCTTAAATCACAATAGGGAAAATTTAGGTTAAATATTATAACTTTTATGATAAGATAATCTAGTGTAGGAAGGCATTGCTTGTGGAGCTGATGGAATTGGAGGTTTATGAAGGAAGATTAGACACACATTCTTGCTGAAACAGTTTAGGAAGAAATTATCAGGCCTTGAAGAAGGTGCTTTGGGATTGAAACCAGTAAAATGAACATGTGTTGCATATGTAGTTTTTACTCGAGTAACTTTTTTTGGGTTAGGAAACGTTCAAGAATGTTGGAGGTGGTAGGAGAACCTTCCTGGTTTGAAAAGGGGGCTTATTAAAGGGGGCATCCCAGCTCCGCACACTACTGCCCCGACCAGCCCACAACAGAACAACCAGACAAACCACCAACAACTCCCTCACCATCCCCCATAAACAAACCAAATGCAATCAGCGGACTTGCAACAGAGCCTTTGAACTATATGCACCAACCCTCTGGAACTCTCTACCGAATCACATCAGAAGCAACGAAGATCCCTTTTCTTTCAGGAAACAACTAAAAACCGCCCTATTCCAGGAATACCTTGGACCAGAAACAAGCACCCACCACTGACTACCTCCCAACCTCCCTATTTCATCCCCCTGAACATATGTTCTGTGAGACTGTAATACAATATCTATGTCCCAAATATGTGTTAAAATCATTAATGCTGGCCACCTGGTGAGGGCCCCAACCCCAGAAGTTGATTATTGTCCACCCCCCCCCCTTTTAATGTTCCACCGCTTTGACCTGGTGAAAAGTGGGATATAACTACAGCTAAATAAATAAATATTAAGGCTGTTCCAAGAAAATCCATCAGTTTTTCCAATTCATCCTGCTAGACCAGCCCAGACAAGTGGGCTAAGTCCCCCCCCTGTCAGCAGATGTTGGAGACAAAAGAAAGCTGTACCCTGGTAGATATGTAGCAATACCCCTAGGGGCCACCTTCAGTATTTCTCTGTCTTCAGCAGATGATGGTGCCTTTAAATCTCTCCTCGTAACCTTGGGAAAATTCTATTTCCAGGAACAAGCAGGAATGTAGTCTTCACATATGGGTATCATCGGTACCGACGGAGCCTGTGCGGGAACACTCCCTAGCGTCCAAAAGGAAAGCTTTTGGGAGCATCCCACAGTGCACGCGTGCTGCCTTCCCGCCTCACTGCCTCTCTCACTTCAGTTCTTCGTTTTCCGCGGAGCCGACAGAGCGTTTCTCCTGTCACTGCAGAAAACTTTATCTTCTTTCTTGTTTTTTGTGGTCGCGTCTGCCTTCTTTTGACGCCTACCGGTACCGCCGGTTCTCTTTTCTTATTTTCTTCTTAAAAAAAAAAAAAAAACTTTTTCTTCGGTGCCTCACCCCTCCTGGGGTGAGGCACCATTTTGGGCACTAGGCCCAAAAATCTCCAGACATGGAGCAGCCAAATAGTGGTTTTAAAAAAGAAATGTTCAAACTATGGCGGTACTATTTCAGTCACAGACACCCACGAATGGTGTCTCAAATGTTTAGGTCCTGAACATTGTCCAGTGGAGTGTCTCTCCTGTAGAAAGATGACCAAAAGGGGCCTGCAGAACAGCTGCAAAGGCCGGTTCTCTTTTCACGGTTGATATGATGTCGGTTGCATCGATGTCCTCCAGGGCTTCATCTTCCTCTCATGGGTCTCAGGTAACTAAACAAGTCTGTAAAGACTAGCCGGTCCTTGAAGGGTAAATCTCCTGCAAAGCATTGAGATGCCACTGGCACTACCCTCGAGGAAAGTATACCGGCAAAATTGCCCCGGCGGGAGTCTTCGGTCTCCAAAGCACAAACAGGGTCTCAGAATGTTCCAGAGGCCTCCACCTCTGCAGAACTTCTGTTGCCATGTTCTGGGGTCGTAGCCGCTTCCACCGGTACTGACCAGGCATCGGCATTAGCAGTGGATAAGAGAATCCTTGCTATTGAACGCAGTCTAGCATCCCTCTTAGCTGCCTCGGTACCGCTAAGACCGCTACAGACTGTTCAAATGAGCTCGGTACCGACACCGGTACTGGCTCCAGTGGCACCCACTCAGGTGGGATGGCTTCCTCCCATGCCGAGCTTTGAGAGTCTCTCCGGCATCGAGGGGTTGGAACCAAAACGCCACGGTACCGATATTATTCATTGGTACCAGCATCGATCGATGCAAAGCTCCGATGAGTCTTCCAATTCCGATGACTCGACCGATAAAAGAGCAGTTCCTGATCGTGTAACCGGTCTAGTCCCAGACCTCTGGGTTCCCTATCTCATCCAGCAGCTTTGGAGACTGAGAAACTCCTCCTTTTTATAATGTCACAGGTATATCTTCCCGGGATCCGCCTCTTGCCATCAGTTACCTCAGTCTCCAAGCAGCTGGATAGATAGGAGCCCGGACAGCCGGGCTCACTGGAGAAACAATTTTGCTTATTTTCTTTATTTTCCTTATTTCTTCCATTTACCTCCTTAATTTTGCTGGGGATTTAATTCCTTTGGAGAGAGCTTGTCATTAACTGGACTGTGCCTTTAAGTTGCAGCAGTCTGTTCTCTCTTTTTTTCTGTCTCCCTCTATATTCCCCCCCCTCCCCTCCTCTCTTTAGGGGGCTCAATGGGCCTTAACATATCCTCACTCTCTGGGGTCCCCCTGGCTCGGACAGCTGCCTTACTGGGAGAGACCCGGAGGTTTGCCTAGCCAGCGCCACACAGAGGGTTGCCTGTCAATGCGCTGGCAGGCCCTCCCGTTTGCTGACGCATTTGAGCAGTGTGAGAGTGTGCAGCCTCCGACGTTTAAAAAGCACTCGGGGAGCAAAGCGGTACGGTCCCGCTGAGTGTGCGGCAGTTCTGGCCTTGACTGCCCGAAGGTAAGAGGCCTCTTTTTCTTCTGGGCGCGGGAGTGCTAGCAGGTACTTTTGGCGCCAAACCGAGACAAGCGGGCCTGACCGCGTGGCGGCTCAGTGTAGAAGCGCCGTTTCTGCATGCGGCAGACATTTTGCGGGCCCGATTGTCTGGCCTGCTCCTGCCCTGCCGTTTTAGGATCCCTATTTCTTTTCCTGGCTGGTCTTTTCCATTAGTTTGGTGACATATAAAAAAAAACAAAAAAAACGGGACCTGTTTTCTGCTCCCCCTGGTAAGGGTGCAGTGCTTCTGGGGGAGGGCTTTTTGTCCCGGAGCTGTTTGCCTTCCCTTGGCCATGCCATCTAAGCCTCTGTGCTTGGTATGTGGCATGAAGAGGGGCTCTTCTTCGGGTGTGTGCAAGGCCTGTGCAAGAGACTCGGACGCCCTGGATCCCCTCCCGGTGATACCTCAGGGACGGTCCGGGCGGGGCGTCTGAGGCCCCTAGCGCGCAACCTCAGGAGTTGGCCCTGGGGGACCTGGTGGCAGGCCCCTCGTCAGCGCCAGTCATGTCTCCTCCTACTTTGGCGCTCCCCGCAGACTTGTCGGCAATCTTTTCAAAGTCCTTTGTGGCACTCCTTCAGCAGTCTTTCCTAGCCACCCCTCCGCAGGGCAGGGGCCCGGAGGCCTCGACAGGAGTTAAGAGGTCTGCGCCGCTAGCTCCGGCCGAGGGCCCTTCCGGTGGCGCCAAGAGACCGCGCTTGGAGGGGCTACTGATGGACTCTTCGGTGACCTCAGAGGGACCGCTGTCCGATGGCGAGGTGCCCGATTTGGACGTTGAGGAGGAACTGGAAGAAGGTGAGCTGGCTGAGCGAGAGGACCAGGCGCGTGTAATGCGTGTCTTTTGCAGGGAGGAGCTTCCTGCGTTGATTTTAGAAGCCCTCAAGGTGTTAAATATGCCGGTTCCCGGTGCAGGAGAGGATGACTCTTTAGAGGATTCCTTGCTTCAAGTTTTTAGGAAAACTGAGTGTTTCCTGTTCATAGGGTCTTCCGAGAGATGTTTCAGGAGGAGTGGAACCTGCCGGAATCGCCTTTGAAGGGTGCCAGGGTCATGAACCGCCTTTATCCTTTGTCAGACCAGGATAAGGAGGTGTTTAAGTCGCCCAAGGTGGATGCGGCAGTCTCTGCAGTCACCAAGAAGACTACCATTCCGGTGGAAGGTAGTACGGCTCTTAAAGATGCCCAGGATAGGAAGTTAGATGTGCTGCTAAGACAGGTGTTTGATGTCAATGCGCTGTCGCTTCAAGCAGCTATTTGCGGTGCATGGGTCGCTAGAGCTTGTCTTCGCTGGTCGCAGAAGGTTCAGGGGGAGCCCTGAGGAAGCCGAATCGGGCGAGGCGGCCAGGTTGAAGTCTGGCGCGGCCTACCTTGCAGACATTCAGTATGATCTTATGCGGGGTTTGGCCAAGAGCATGGCGTCAGCAGTGGCGGCTCGGCGGTACCTGTGGCTTCGTAACTGGGCAGCGGATAGTGCCTCAAAGGCCAGGTTAAGTAAGCTCCCGTTTAAGGGTCGCCTCTTATTTGGGGAAGACTTGGAGAAGCTGGTTAAGGACTTAGGTGAATCTAAAGGGGGCAAGTTGCCGGAGGACAAGCCGCGGACTTCCCGGCAGTTCTCGTCTAGCAGGGGGCAGCAGCGCGATTTTCGCCGCTTTCGGTCCCCAAGATTCAGTGCTGCTCAGAGGACGTTTCTTTAATAGGAGCCAGCCCTTTCGGGTTTTTCGCGGTGCGGGACGAGGTTTTGGTCCGTCAGCCGCCGCCGCCTCCTTCGCTGCCAAAAAGCAACAATGAGATACGGGGGGGCCCGGGCGCCCTTACTCCCGGTAGGAGGGCGGTTGCAGGAGTTTTACGCTGCCTGGGCCTGAGTAACTTCGGATCAATGGGTGCTGGAGGTGGTACGAGATGGCTACGCTCTCGAATTCTTGCGGCCAGTACGGGAGTCCTTCGTGATGTTCCCCGGAAAGTCTCCCGCCAAGCGCGAGGCGTTGCGGGAGACAGTCTGGAGGCTTCTCGATCTCAAGGCGATAGTGCCCGTTCCGCCCGACCAATGTGGCGCCGGTCGCTACTCGATTTACTTCGTCGTCCCCAAGAAGGGCGGCGGCGTCCGTCCGATTTTGGATCTCAAAGGAGTGAATCGTTGCCTCCGCGTTTCCCATTTCCACATGGAGACCCTTCGGTCGGTCATTGTAGCATTGCAGAGCGGGGAGTTTCTCACCTCGCTGGACTTATCGGAGGCTTATTTTCACATCCCCGTGCGACAGGATCATCACCAATTTCTCCGGTTCGCTGTCCCCTTCGGTCACTTTCAGTTTCGAGCGTTGCCCTTCGGCCTGGCGACTGCTCCTCGGACCTTCACCAAGATTATGGTGGTAGTGGTGGCGGCGGCTCTCCGAAAGGAGGGGATCTTGGTGCATCCGTACCTGGACGATTGGTTGATCCGTGTGAAGTCCAGGTCGGAGAGTCTTTCGGCCACGGCTCGCATAGTGGCTTTTCTGGAGGAGCTTGGTTGGGTTGTCAATCTGACGAAGAGTCACTTGGTTCCCTCTCAAGATTCTAGAGTATCTCGGAGCTCGCTTCGACACCAAGGTGGGAAAGGTGTTTCTGACGGAGGAAAGGGCAATGGGTCTTCGGAGGCTAGTAGCCCTTTTTCTTCAGTTCAAGGCGCCTTCAAGGTGGCATTATCTTCAATTGCTGGGCACGATGGCTGCGACAATAGAGACAGTCCCCTGGGCGAGAGCTCACATGAGGCCTCTGCAGAGAGCGTTACTTCACCGATGGTCGCACCAGCAGGATCCCCTGTCCAGGAAGTTGCCCTGTCCGGAGGATGCTCATCAGTCCCTGCAGTGGTGGTTGCTTCCCGAGTCCTTGGCGAGGGGAAGGGTGCTGACTACACCGGCCTGGGTGCCCGTGATGACCGACGCCAGTCTTTTGGGCTGGGGCGCTCACTGCCTCGGTATGTTTGCACAGGGCCAATGGACGGTTCAGGAGACAGCGTGGTCCATCAACAGGCTGGAGTTGCGGGCGGTAGCGCTAGCGCTGCGGGAGTTTCAACAGCTGGTGCAGGGCAAGGCGGTCCGTGTGTTTTCCGACAATGCCACGGCGGTGTCTTATGTCAACCGACGGAGGCACCAACAGTACGAGGCTGGAAGTCGAGGCTGGAGTCCTGTGCGACTGGGCCGAGACGCACCTTCTGGACCTGTCAGCGGCGCATGTCGCCGGAGTGGACAACGTGCAGGCGGATTTTCTCAGTCGGGTTCGGGTGGATCCGGGGGAGTGGGTTCTCCATCCCGAAGTCTTCGACATGATAGTGCGCCGCTGGGGAGCGCCGGTCATGGACCTCATGGCGACTTTTGCCTCGGCGAAGGCCAGCCGTTTTTACAGCAGGCGCAGAGAAAGGATGTCGGAAGGCTTGGATGCGCTCGTTCAGCGGTGGCCTGTAGGGCAGTTGCTGTATGTGTTTCCTCCGTTGGTTCTCATTGGCAGAGTTCTGCAGCGGATCGAAAGGTTCCGGGGTCAGGCCATTCTGATCGCTCCGGACTGGCCTCGACGGCTGTGGTACAGGGATCTGATTCGGTTGGTGGTGGCGAAACCTTGGCGGCTTCCGTCTTGTCCGGATCTTCTAACGCAGGGCCCTCTGTTCATGCCGCACGTGGATCGATTCTCGCTTACGGCCTGGCTCTTGAAAGGGCAAGGATGAAGGCAAGGGGCTATTCCTCGGCGGTTATCTCTACCCTTTTGAGGGCTCGGAAAACCTCCACTTCGCTAGCCTATGTCCGTGTCTGGAGGGTTTTCGAAGCCTGGTGCCTGGACAGGAAATTCGCGGCCTTGCGTTCCTCTGTTCCGCAGATCTTGGATTTTTTGCAGGATGGCTTTGCTAAGGGTCTCGCAGCGGCGTCGTTGCGAGTTCAGGTTGCGGCCTTGTCATGTTACCGAGGTAAGATAAGGGGTCAGACGCTCGGCTGCCATGCGGATGTTAAGCGTTTCTTGCGGGCGGGGTCCTTACTGCGCCCGCCGGTGCGACCGTTCGTTCCAAAGTGGCATCTCCCGTCCATTCTAGACGCGCTGGAGCGCGAGCCTTTTGAACCTCTGTCCCGAGCGTCGCTCAAGGACCTCACTTTGAAGGTTGCGTTCCTGGTGGCCATCTGCTCGGCGCGGAGGGTCTCCGAGTTGCAGGCACTTTTCTGTCGGGAGCCTTATATCTTATTTTATCCGTCGAAGGTGGTGTTGAGGACGGTGCCGGCCTTCCTTCCTAAGGTGGTCTCGCCTTTCCATGTGAAGCAGGAAATTTCTTTGCCGGTGTTTTCGCGGTCTGCAGATTCTTCGGGTCTGCGACGGTTGCACTTACTGGATGCTCGGAGAGCGCTTAAGAGGTATCTTCGGTGTACGGCCGATTTTCGCAAATCCGACAGGCTTTTTGTCCTCTTCGCAGGGCCCAGGAAAGGGGAGGCGTCGTCGAAGGGGTCCACCGCTAGGTGGGTCAAGGAGGCTATTGCCTCGGCCTATATCTTGAAAGGTCGCCCGGTTCCGGAAGGGCTGCGAGCCCATTCTACTAGAGCGCAAGCGTCTTCCTGGGCCGAGGTGCGTCTTGTGTCTCCGGTGGAGATTTGTAGAGCGGCTACTTGGTCGTCGCTGAATTCTTTTGCAAAGCATTACCGTCTTGATGTGCAGAGGGCGGAGGAGACCGCTTTTGGATCAGCAGTACTTCAGGCTGGTCTTCCGAGGCCCTCCCGGATTTGAATTTCTCACTGCTCTGGTACTTACCCAGAGGTCCGGGACTAGACCGGTTACACGATCAGGAAGATGAAATTAGACTTACCTGCTAATTGTAGTTCCTGGAGTGTAGCCGGTCTAGTCCCGTATCCCTCCCCGATTCTTACTGAGCTTGCAGTGCTCCGGATATTTACAGGTAAGGGGCTCTCTTCCTGTTTTTCTATGGCAGGTTGTTTCTGTTCATGGGGGACAGGACCAGCCTGCGTAAGTTTAAGTCACAGTTCGTTAACGGGGGGTGTTCCCCTAGCACTAGTGCAGGGGGTTGTCTTTTGGTTGACTTTAGTTGCATTTTTGCTTGTGTCTCCAGTGAGTCTGCTTTGTCAATAGGGTACTGATGGCAAGAGGCGGATCCCGGGAAGATATACCTGTGACATCATAAAAAGGAGGAGTTTCTCAGTCTCCAAAGCTGCTGGATGAGATAGGGAACCCAGAGGTCCGGGACTAGACCAGCTATACTCCAGGAACTACAATTAGCAGGTAAGTCTAATTTCATCTTCTGTTGAAGGATTCATCTCCTTCTCCTGAGCGCAGAATGTCTCCTCCAGAAGACCCGTCTTTTCAGGATTTCATACGTGATGTAGCTAAAGGGCTTTCAATCACGGTTACTCCTGAGAAGGAACCTAGGGCAGAAGAACTAAGAATTCTGCAATACCCTATGGCTCCCAAAGAGGCAGCGATGCTGCCCATTCATCAGATCCTTCAAGATCTTATGTTCAGAATGTGAGAAACTCCCTTAACGGTGTTGCCACATTCTCGATGCCTTGATACCATGTACCGAGTCCCACCTTCTCCAGGGTTTCAGTAGACTCGGTTACCACACCATTCCATGGTAGTGGAATCAGCCATGCGGAGAATAAAGAGTGCTAAAACGCATTCTTCCAACCCGCCAGGCTGTGAATTGAGGACACTCGATGCCTTTGGGCGTCAATGCTTTCAATCCTCCATGCTAGCTGCGATTGCTATCAAAGCACGGCGCATTGCCTGGCTCCAAGCATCAGATTTGGAGGAGTGGGTGCAAGAAAAGTTAGGAAACATTCCTTGCACAGGTGAAAAGTTATGTGGGAAGGATTGGCAGACCAAGGCTAATCAGATTGAATCTGACAATATCACCTTGAATAGACTATCAGTCTACAGCCAACCCATCAAAGAAAAAAATAGGCAAGAAGTTTTTCTTTTAACAAAAAAGAAAAAATCTTACCACGCTTATTCCCTTCCAATTCACTGTCCAGTTCATGCTCCCCCAGAAAGGGCAGCAACTTAGACAACAAAGAAAGCCGCAAGCTCAAAGAGCTCAACCGGCTCAGCAAGTACAGCCTCCGCAGGGGCTTTGACTTTTACTTAGAGAACTTAACCATTTTGCCTCTGAAGGGTCCAGAACCCTTGACCATTCCGGGTAGATTATGCCATTTTGCCAAAAGATGGCAACAAATAACATCAGAAAACTGGACTCTGTCTATTGTAGGACAGGGGTACAAACTTCACCTTCTCAGCATGCCCCCGCCTACAATGGTAAAACAATTCAATTCTCAAGGCCCTGTCACCGATATCCTGTGTCAGGAGGTCTCTTCACCACTTGCTCAGGGAGCAATAGAAGAGGTACCCATATCCTAACGGGGGAGGGGGTTCTACTCCCCCTATTTTCTTATCCCAAAGAAGACGGGGATACAGACCTATCCTGGACCTCAGAGAATTGAACAAATTTCTGTTCCGAGAAAAATTCAAGATCTCCCTCGGAACACTTTTACCATACCTTCAGAATCAGGATTGGTTATGTTCTCTAGATCTAAGAGATGCGTACATGCATATCCTCATCCATGTAAATCACAGGAAGTACCTTTGATTCCTCTTTCAAGGAAACCACTTCCAATACAGAGTCCTTCCATTCGGGCTGGCCTCTGCCCCAAGAGTCTTCACAAAATGCATGGCTATAGTAGCAGCATTCCTGAGAACTCTGGGGATATTCGTCTTCCCCTACTTAAGATGATTGGCTCATCAGAGCACCAACAGCTCCAGAAACGGAACAAGCTGTTTCTCGTGCCATGAGATTTCTCCAATATTTGGGTCTGGTAGTCAACCACCCAAAGACTCACCTCACCCCTTCTCAATCCCTAGAGTTCATAGGGGCTTGCTTAGACACGCAGCAATCAAAGGCATTCCTGCCACAGCCGCGCTGTCTACAAATAATAGAATTGGCTTCCCAGGCAGTAAAGAAAACACTCCTAAATGCCCGGGAAATGCTTCAACTGCTGGGGCATATGGCATCCACGGTACATGTGGTTCCTTATGCCCACCTACACATGCGAGCAGCTCAGTGGACCCTCTCTTCGCAGTGGACACAAGCCACAGGTCACTTAACGGACAAAATCAAGAATTTGACATGTCTCATTTTGTAACTACAGTGGTGGCAGTCCCTCAAAAACCACCTGGTAGGTTTCCCCCTTCCAGCAACCACTGCCCCAGATCACCCTGACAACAGATGTGTCCATGCCGTCATGTTGCTGTGTTTCTTATTCCAGAGATAAGCAGTGGATTTTCCTGGTCCTTTTTAATAGTGGTTTATGAAAGTTTCCTCCAGGAACTTGTCCAAACACTAACAGCTTTTACTACATCCTCTGGTAACAAATTCCAGAATTTGATTACGCGTTGAGTGAAAAAATATTTTCTCCTGTTTATCTTAAATGGGCTATATTGTAGTTTCATTGCTTACAAAGATGATGACCAGAATTGGCTCCACTGCACGACTTTCTTTCGAGTGAATTTCATTTATCACCAACCTCTTGTCATCTCAGTCTACCAGTTTCTAATCCAGTTTATCATGGGTCCTAGTTTCAGGCTGCTCAAGTTTATTCATGAGTCTCCTATGAGAAACTGGATTTCAGCAAAGCTTTTGATACTAATAGTCCAGTGCATGTCCTTGATCAAGTTACTTGATCACTCAGTCAGCCAATCTGATTCGGCTGGAACAATCTGCCTTTGGTAAAACCAAGCTGAGATTGTGACTAGAAACATGGTTTTGAGGGTCAAGTCCTTTAACGAGGCGCGCCCTGCCGGCTCGCAGGGTTCCCCAGCTAGCGCGTCCAGCACCAAATTGAGGTCCCAGGGAGGAACTGATGACCTCTGTTGTGGCCACAGGCGCTTCACTGCTCTCAGGAACCGACCTACATCTGGATGTTGTCCCAAGGACTGACCTTGACTCTTACCCCGGTAACAGGAAATCGCTGCCATCTGCACCTGCAACGAGCTGGCCGCTAGACCCTTTTTAAAACCAGCCTATAAAAAGTCTAAAATCTCTGGCACCGACACTGCCATAGGCCTCCTTTCCTGGGCTGCACACCAGTCCTTGAAGATGTGCCAGACCCTCACATAGTAGAGGCAGGTCGAGCACTCCCGAGCTTTTAGTAATGTTGTGATCACTGCCCCGGAATATACCCGCTTTTGCAACCTTGCCCTCTCAAGAGCCAAGCTGTAAGCGAGAATCGATCCACCTGTGGCATCCGAATCGGACCCTGCACGAGGAGATTGTCCCTCACCGAAAGCCACCAAGGGTGATCTGCCAGCAGCCTTATGAGATCGGTATGCCACGGCCAATCCGGGGCTATGAACTACGAGACCTTGGTGGGCCTCCACTCGCTGTAGGATCCTGCCTATGAGAGCCCAAGGGGGAACACATACAGAAGCCCCTCTGTGGGCCACCTCTGAACCAGAGCATCGAGGCCCTCCGACATGCTCTTCTGCTGAAGAAACGATTTGCCTTGGACGACCCCCCCCCCCCCCACTTGCCATGAGGTCCATGATGGGGGTACCCCATCTGCTGACTGCCTGCTCAAACACGTCCTGACAGAGCTCCCATTTGCCGTGATCCACCTTGAACTGGCTCAGATAGTCCACCATGACGTTCTCTACTCTGGCCACATGCGCCACTGACAGGGCCTAAAGATGGGCTTCGGCCCAAAGCATCAGACTCTCTGCCTCTTCTTCCAAGGAAGGGCTGCTTGTGCTGCCCTGCTGGTTGATATAGGCCACTGTGATCACGTTGTCCGAAAACACCCGGACCGCTTTTGTTTCTGACCCAGCACGCGAAGGCTTTGAACGCTAGCGCCACCGCCCGCATTTCTAATCAGTTGATGGACTACCGGGCTTCCAGGACCCTCCAGCAACCCTGGGCAAGGTGCCCCTCGCAGTGAGCCCCCCAACCACCCAGACTGGTGTCCGTCATCAATCAAATCCACTGAGGGGGCTTGAGGGGCATGCTCTCCAGATTTCCTGGTTGGAGCCACCACTTCAGGACCCCCCTGGTCTGCGGGGGACAGGGGAGCGCTGTAGTCAAGGTTGACTCTGAGACCAGCGCCGGAGAAGGGACCACTGTAGTGGTCATATGTGGGCCTGCGCCAAGGGCACTAGTTCGATCGTCACCGCCATGGTCCCCAGTACCTGGAGATAATGTCAAGCGGAGGGCATAGTCATGGCCAGGAACTGGCGCATCAGACGCCGAAGGTTCCTCGCTCTCTGAGCTGGCAAGAACACTCTGCCCCTGTGGGTGTCGAACCTTGCCCCCAAATACTCTAGCTCCTGAGAGGGAACTAATCTGCTCTTGGTCAGATTGATGACCCACCCCAGGCTCCTCAGTAAACCAACTACTCTGGCCGTTGCCCGAGCACTATCCTCCTTGGACTTGGCTCGATCGACCAGTTGTCGAAGTACGGGTGGACCAGAATCCCTTCCTTGCGAAGGGCAGCAGCCACCACGACCATTACTCTGGTAAAGGTGCGAGGAGCTGTCGCCAGACCAAAGGGCAATGCCTGAAACTGGAAATGTCCCATCGGTATTGCAAACTGCAGGAACTGCTGATGTGATGCATGGATGGGGGAATGTGAAGGTACGCCTCTGTGAGGTCGAGAGATGTTAGAAACTCCCCCCTGTTGCACCGCCACCACTACTGACCTGAGGGTTTCCATGCAAAAATGCGGCACACGGAGGCAACGATTCAACGATTGACTCGCTTCAGGTCGAGGATCGGGCGAAAGGAACCCTCCCTTTTTGGTACTACGAAATAAATGGAGTATCGCCCGCAGCCGCACTGGTCTGTGGGAACTGGCACAACCACTCCCAGAAGCAGAAGCCGCAACAAAGTTTCCTGCACCGCTGCTTCCTTTGTCGGAGATCTGCACAGCAACTGCACAAACGATGGGGGAATTGGTCTTGCACGTTCGAGGGCATACATGTCTCGAACTATTTCCAGAACCCACTGATCAGAAGTGACTCGGGCCCAAGCGGAGAAGAACTGTTGCAACCCACCATCCCATGGGCAGAACCTCTGCCCGGGCTCCCCTCGCTTCATTGCGGTTTCCTAGGATCGGAGGAGGAGGAGGAGGAGGCACCACCAAACCCCCTTCCAGCCCCCCTGAAATCCCCAGAAACCTTGTCCCCTCGTGGGGAAACGCTCCCTCTGAAAGGGCGTCGAGCGGGTCAGCTTAAACTTACAGGCCTCTCGTGGCTGGGACTGCGTCAGCACAGGGTTGTGACCCTGCTTCGGCCTATCCTCCGGGAGCCTACCCCTTAGACTCCCCCAACTACGGTTTCTGATATCATAGGCTGCTCCCGACTTGATTCTTGCCGCCTTACCTGCTGAGCTGACTAGAAGGCCATCTGGCAACTGTAGCTGTTGAGACCAGCGTAGACAAGACCTTGCCACCCAAGCGCCACACACCGACGCCTGGAGAGCCAGGGCATTGATGTCAAATGCATGTTTTAACAAAGTATCTAGCTTTCTGTCCTGGGCATCCTTAAGGGTCGCACTGCTCTCTACCAGGATGGTTGTCTTCTTGATTACTGCTGACACGGCTGCGTCCACCCTGGGGGACCGAAGTAAATCTCTCTTGCTCTGGCAAGGGGTACTACCGAGACATAGACTGCAACCCCCTTAAGCCTGACTCCGGCTGGTTCCACTCTTCTCAGATCATCTGTCGCACCACTCTGTGAACCAGAAAAACCTTTTGCAACTTCCTAAATGCCTGAATCAAGAGATCTTCCAATGCCGCCGCCGCCTCCACTGAGATGCCCGTGGAGATATTGAGGACCTTTAGAGACTCGCCGATCAAAGCCAGCAACTCTTCCCGGCGGAAAACGTGAACAATCCTGGCTTGCTCCTCGTCCTAGGATCGCGCCCTCTTTGAGCTCTTCCTTGTCCTCCCCCCATCTTCTGGTCAGAGGACTCTGATCGAGGGGAGCGCAAAGCTTCCCCCTCATCCAACCTCATCCTCTTTAGCGGCAACTGTACTTCTGGCTCCTTGGGGTCAGCCCCTCACTTGACCGTCCGCTCCTGTGCTGACCCCTGGCCTTGTGTTCCCTGTTGCTTTTTTTTTTTTTTTTTTTTTGAAAAAACGACAAATAAGGAAATAAAGGGCCTCTCACAGCACCTGTCAACATTCCAAACTGGCCACAGAATAAATCTCACTTGAGCCTTTAAGTTTTCACCGGCCTGATACCACAGCACCATGCGAAAAGTGCACGAAATCAAGGGCCTGCCTGCACCAGCGCTTGTCCAGTCCTTCAGGGCGGCAGGCTTCTCTCCTCAGCGCAGCCGGCGACCGCATGGTTGACTCGCCATGCCTGCCGATGCTTGATGTTCTTTGGCGCTGCCGATCAGTGCTCCGTTTCAGACTAGGCCTCAACTCACCAGTAAGTTCCTTCCTGCCCTCCTGCTCAGCCTTCCCAGGGCTTCGGCAGTGAGGCGGAAGAATGAAGATGGTCAGCCCCTGCCGGCAGTAACTAGTGCAACTGCAGCTCCTCACTCTTGCGGCTCCCAATCCCGGTGACTGCTGCTGAATTTCCCCCGAAGCTGCCTCCTTTCTTCAGCTGCGGTAGGAGGGGGCGGCGAGAAGGCTTCTCTCCAGCCACACTGCAAGACTGTTTCCTTGCTTGGGGCCCAATGAAGTGCTAAATCTCCAGGAAAATAAAGAAAACCCCTGCTAAACTTTCTAAGTGTCTCTCCAGTAATCTCTGTTCCCTGGCTTACTGCCTCTCTCCAGCTGTTTGGAGACTGAGCATACTGGAGTTGGTGGGAGGTGCCAGTGCTATTTATATCAGTGTCATCAAAAGGATGACATGCTCAGTCTTCAAGCTGCTAGAAGGGGAGCACAACCCAGAGGAAAGGGACTGGACTGGAGTTCCTTCAGGAATGCTAATTAGCAGGTAAGGTCTAATTACTCCTTGTCTGAGGTTTTGTGACCCATTGGATTGTAGAACGTTCACTATCCTTTAGTAGCATCTCCATTACTTTTCCATCCACCGAGGTAAGTATTAGCAGCCAGTAATTTTCCATCATTTTCTCTGTTACCGCTTTTGTGAAGAGGGACCACATCAGCTCTTCTGAAGAACCTCTCCTAAGGATAACCTAAGGATCTATTAGACATATTGAGCCTGATATTTCAAGGCATTTACATAGTTTACAACATGTAAATCGTGTAAATGCCCCAAGCAGGATATTCAGCGGCACTAACACGGTTAACATCGGGGTGAAGCGGTTCACAAACTGGTCAGCGGTGATTATTGAGCTGTGCCTGGTTTGCGATCTGTGCTGAAAGCCAGGAGCAGGAAACTCTGGCCTAACTTTCACCGTGTATTCCTAATCGGGCAGTGACTCAATATTGCTGCTGCCCGGTTAGCTATCGGGCTCTGTGGTGACCCCGGATATTCAATGCCAGGGCCAGATATGACCGCGGCATTGAATATCCACGTTTATGTTCAGTGCTAGCTGCCGTAATTGCACTAGCCGCCGGTGCTGAATTTTGGGCCCATTGTTAAGAGGACCCACCAGAATCTCTCTGGGAAATAGAAAGGAAGGAGGATAAAGGTTCTGTTGGCAATACTCTCCAACAAACTTCTAATTTTTATTCATCAAATGTCCTAGTAAAAGATGCCCATTATTGTGTGTTGTGATTACCCTACAAATCAGCGTGTATATATGTAAATTATTGCTCCTCTCTACAAAAGAACCCATTATTGTGTGTTGTGCTTACCCTACAAATCAACGTGTATATACTTCAAATTTTACTGTCCTGATTTGACAGTTTCCAATATGTAATCAAACCCGCTGCTGATTGCTGGAAGTAGCGGTATACAAATGGTGGTTAAATAAATAAATAAATAAATAAATAAAAGATGTGTTATAAAATTAGGTCACTCCTAAAAGCATGTGCAATGAAAGTTGGCACATGTGCAGTAGACGTGTTCAGGGAAGGAGTTTGGGTGGCGTGTGGGCAGAATTGTGATTTATGCACATATTTTATAAATAGGCATGTCCATGTGCCATATGTACTTCATTTGCAAGTAGTTTTGGCTGAGCAGGTATAATGTCCTCAATCTAGACATGGTTTTCTGCAGGATAGTTGATACTATTTTATAACTGTGCCTATGTACTTATTTGCCTTTATAAAATCTAAAGTAGGTGCCTTTTTCACCTGTCAGCCAAGATGCCTTGTTATAAAATTTATCCTTCAGACCAAATTTTCAAAGGGAAACCCTATTTATGACACTGTCTTCCCCTCCCCCCACCAGAGAGAAACTCACACACACAGGCAAGCACACACACTTTGTTGCTCTGCAGACATATTTCTGGCCCACGCTGCTGTCTGCTGCTCATGTGATCATTCAATCAGCAACCCCCCCCCCCCCCACTATCAACCAGCTCTGCCACCATTATGCAGTATTCTTGTGTTTTGCCGCCAGCTTTCTTTTGCAGCCTGCAGCAGTCTCCTCATTCCTAGCTCCTCTCGCCCACCCCCAAGGGCACTCGCTAGTCCCACTGGCTGGTATTCATCACAGGTGCATCAAATATGGGATGAGGAGCTCATGTGTTATCCATTTCCCCTAAAGGAACTTGGATGAGATGGGAAGGACTTGAGCAATATTCAGTGCTCTTGGAATTCTCACCATGCATAATTGAGAGATTTTGAATCAAATGGACAGCCAAGTAGTGATATTTTTATGTAAACAAACAAGGGGAAGTTGAATTGTACATGATGTAAAGATGCCTTAAAGATCTTGAAATAGCCAGGCGAGTACTAATATCGGGTGCTTTCAGTATATACTGGGAGCAGGGCTCCTTTTTATGCCTATCCCTTCATTTCATTAATATCCAGGACCCTGCAGAAGTTAAAACAAGGCCAGGTCATCATAATCTTCATTGCCCTGTTCTGGCACCTACAGGTATCATTTTCTTTTCTGTGTCGACGATTAGTCAAGATAATTCATCTATAAGATTCCTTTGCCCTAATAACTTTGGATCATGGGAAGATCCTTCACCCTAACATCCACTCCCTAGACATTAAGTATACATCAAAGCATTCCTTAAACTTTCTCAGGTAGTAGAAGATATCCTGATAGCTTCTAGAAAACAATCCACTAGAAAAGCTTATAACTTATAATCACCCTAGGTTAAACATTAAACACAATCAAAATTGTATATATCTACTAGTACACGATCGTACATTCTAAATGCATATAGTTCCTCCGTTAAATGTACATAGTTCCTATGTTTGGTTTTTTTTTCCCCCAAGTTTCAACAGACAGTGTACTATTGTGGATCGGGAACTGGTTAAAAGATAGAAAGCAGAGGGTAGGGCTAAATGGCCAATTTTCCCAATGGAAAAAGATGAATAGTGGAGTACCCCAGGGATCTGTACTGGGTCCGCTAATTTTTGACATATTCATAAATGACCTGGAAAAGGGAATAACTAGTGAGGTTATCAAATTTGCAGATGACACAAAACTATTTAAAGTTGTTAAAACCCAAGAGGATTGCGGAAAACTGCAGGAGGATCTGGATAAATTGGAAGACTGGGCATCCAAATGGCAGATGAAATTTAATGTGGACAAGTGCAAAGTTATGCACCTAGGAAAGAACAACCCACACTATGGTTACACAATGCAAGGTTCCACATTGGGAGCCACCATCCAGGAAAAAGATTTAGGAGTCATCGTGGATAACATATTAAAACCCTCCGTCCAGTGTGCAGCGGCGGCCAAGAAAGCAGATATAAAGTAGCTGATGACCTTCAAAGCCATCAACAAAATATCCCCCACATCCCCTAACTGACCTAATTCACCCCACGCCAGCGAATAGAGCAAGGAGAACATTCACCGCCAATACCTTACAAATTCCCAAGGAAATAACAAAATGCACCAAGACAACAAGGAACCGAGCCTTCAGGTTCTATGCCCCCAGCTGCTGGAATGCGCTCCCGACTACCATCAGGGCCATAACAGATCTTGCCCAATTAAGAAAAGCACTAAAACACCACCTCTTTCTCTTGCACTACTCCCAACCCAGTAACCTAACCTCATCCATCACACACCCAGCTAGGAATTCATAAGCCATAGTCAACCCATGTCCATACTGTAGATAGCTGTAAATAGATGTACATAGTTCCCCCAGTTGAAACCCAAGTTTAACCTCCAGTTCAATGTAAGTGCTTAATAGTGAGCCTGTTCTGCACAAAAACTGTTGTCTGTGAACCGCGCTGATTTTTAAGAGTGCGGTATATAAAAACAGTAAAATAAATAAATAAATAGAATGCTAGGTATCATAAGGAAAGGAATAGAAAGTAAAATAAAGGATATTATAACGTCTCTTTATCGTTCCATGGTATGACCGCACCTTGAATATTGTGTGCAGTTCTGATCGCCGTATCTTAAAAAGGATATAGCGTTATTAGAAAAGGTACAGAGAAGAGCCACCAAAATGGTAAAGGGGATGGAAGGCTACTCCTATGAAGAGAGGCTACAAAGGTTAGGGCTCTTCAACCTGGAAAAGAGACGGCTGAGGGGAGATATGATTGATAGAGAACGGGTAAACGTAGATCGATTGTTTACGCTATCAGAATATAGAAAGACTAGGGGACATGCATGTAATGAAGCTATAGGGTAAACTATTTAAAACAAGAGAAAATATTTTTTCACTCAACGTGTAATCAAACTCTGGAATTTGTTACCGGAGGATGTAGTAAGGGCTGTTAGTGTAGCTGGGTTTAAAAAAGGTTTGGACAAGTTCCTGGAGGAAAGGTCCATAAACCATTATTAAAAACGGACCCAGGATATCAATGCTTGACCCAGTACAAACATTGTGGAACCTGTCTCTCTTGGGGATACTGCTAGGTACGTATGACCTAGATTGGCCACTGTTGGAAATAGGATACTGGGCTTGATGGGCCTTGGTTTGACCAACTATGGCATATCTTATGTTCTTAAGCTGGGTTGGGGAGCCCACTTGCACGATCTTTCCACTCAGGGTCTCTGGACCTTACAAGAGGCCTCTCTTCAAATAAACCTCTTAGAGCTAAGAGCCATTTACAGTGCTATGATAGCATTTCAGGCCAGCTCAGTCAAAAGACAGTTCTGGTCCAAACCGACAATCAGGTTGCCATGTTTTACATTAACAAACAAGGCGGAACGGGCTCTCTGTTGCAATGCAACGAAGCTTTGCGACTATGGGTCCTCACCAGAGAGCTCCAAATTCACCTTCTAGCGGTATACCTTCCAGGCATTCAAAACTTGTGGGCAGACAAGCTCATTCAAATACTGCTGCCAAACGAGTGGTCTCTCCAGTCAGACCAACTGGCTCGAGTGTTCCAAACCTGGGGAACACCAGATATAGACTTCTTTGCAAGTCCACAGAATGCCAAACTTCCCCGGTTCTGTTCCGGAATTCCAGTTCAGTACTGTCTAGCAAACAATGCTTTCCAGCCCCATTGGGGTCAGGACTTCCTCTATGCCTTCCCACCCTTTCCCCTAATTCCCAAAACTCTTTTCAAGCTTCAGAGAGACAGGGGTGTTATGATTTTCATAGTTCCACGTTGGCCAAGGCAATCATGGTACTCTCTGCTTCTGCGTCTCTCTCAAGCAACTCCTCTAGAGTTGGGATATGCTCCAGATCTCCTTTCCCAGGAGAATGGGAAGCTTCCTCATCCCAATCCTCAGTCCCTGCACCTCTGAGTCTGGCTGCTGAAGGCATGGAACCTTTAGATATCCATAAGAACATAAGAGATGCCATACTGGGTCAGACCAAGGTCCATCAAGCCCAGTATTCTGTTTCCAACAGTGGCCAATCTAGGTCATATGTACCTAGCAGTTTCCCCAAGGGACACAGGTTCCACAATGCTTGTATTGGTTCAAGCATTGATATCCTGGGTCCCTTCTTAATAATGGTTTATGGACCTTTCCTCCAGGAACTTGTCCAAACCTTTTTTAAACCCAGCTACACTAACAGCCTTTACTACATCCTCTGGTAACAAATTCCAGAGTTTGATTACACGTTGAGTGAAAAAGTATTTTCTTTTATTAGTCTTAAATAGTTTACCCTGTAGCTTCATTGCATGTCCCCTAGTCTTTCTATATTCTGATAAGGTAAACAATCGATCTACGTTTACCCATTCCACTCCGTTCATTAATTTATAGACTTCTATCATATCTCCCCTCAGCCGTCTCTTCTAGGTTAAAGAGCCCTAACCTTTTTAGCCTTTCTTCATAGGAGTATCCTTCCATCCCCTTTACCATTTTGGTGGCTCTTCTCTGAACCTTTTCTAAAATCGCTATATCCTTTTTAAGATACGGCGACCAGAATTGCACACAATATTCAAGGTGCGGTCTCACCATGGAACAATATAGAGGCATTATATAATATCTTTTGTTTTATTTTCCATTCCTTTCCTTATCATACCTAGCATTCTGTTTGCTCTCTTGGCCGCCGCTGCACACTGGGCCGAGGGTTTTAACATGTTATCCACAATGATGCCTAAATCTTTTTCCTGGGTGGTGGTTCCTAATGTGGAACCTTGCATCGTGTAACCATAGTTTGGATTGTTCTTCCCTAGGTGCATAACTTTGCACTTGTCCACATTAAATTCATCTGCCATTTTGATGCCCAGTCTTCCAATTTATCAAGATCCTCTTGCAATTTTCTGCAATCCTCTTGAGTTTTAACAACTTTAAATAGTTTTGTGTCATCTGCAAATTTGATAATCTCACTAGTTATTCCCTTTTACAGGTGTCACCCACCAACGTACCCAGAGGCAAAGAGGCTTGGGTAGTTTAATGGGGCAGTATTTTAATGGCTGTAGACTTTCCTGTGAAGGCTTTAGAAAGGCCTTCTGGGACCTGTGGTTTTTAACATTAGCCAAAGAAGTGTAGTTGTAGGCAGAGGGTAAGGTTAAACACAGGCTTTATTCCCCGTCCAGGGTGGATTCATAACAGTGGAACACAAGGAATTGCAGACTCTTCGTCTGGTGACACAATTAAAGAAATGTTTCAAACAAAACTTGGCTTACTTCAGCATTAGTTAATGGAACAAAAAGCAAAAAGAAAACAGTTCATTTCACTTACAGAACTTTTCCTCCTGTTTCCTTTTCTAAACAGTTCTTGCTGCTTTCAACAAAGAGATGATATGCAATCAGCCAGAGTGTATGTACAGTCCATCTCACTCCCGTCTAAAGACTCTCCAATAGTCTCAAATTGCATTCCTTCCTCATCAGAGTAAACTTCTCCCGGCACACAACTGCCGTTGAGGTTATAATGTTCTTGCCGTTGAGCTAAAGCATTCCCCTCCTCCACTAAACTAGTGGCCCGTGGGAAATTACCATATTTACAGTAGTCAGGCTCATGAGAATTACACAGCTCCTGGTAAGTGCAGGGCAAATCAGGGTATTTTAAACCTCTTCTACTAGAGTAAATAGGCACTGCTACTTCCTGTTCTCTCGGTCGAGCAAAGCTCTGTTTTGAAGAACACTCTCCACGGTGTTTCTCTGTTAGCTTCAAACTTCCTTCAGGGTAAACGTTTTCCCTTGCTGAATCCCTGGTGTTGGGTAATCTATATACCTCCTGGACTTGGCTGCTGGACTGCCACCTCTGCTTACTTCGTAGCAATGCTCCTGTGGATATTGAAAAGCTGTGCACTGCTGCTCACAACAGCTTTCCTGGGAATCACCAGCCTCATATGCCCCGGGCAATCTCTGGCTCCATCCTTGCAGCTCCACTGGTTCTGCTTTCACGCTTAGCAGTTCTCTCAGTAGCATCTACTACTCCTTCAGTAGCTCCTGCCACTCCTCTCCCTCTACCTTCCGGTAAGTGAGTTTTAAATGTGTTTAAGCTGGTGTGTGTTTGGGCTCTGCCCCCATGCAGGTGCTCCTCATTTCCTAATGAGTTTTGTGCTAGCTTCTGTTCGGGCGTTCCCTCACACCTCGTGGCTTTGTTTTTATCTGTTGCTTATAGCAACCTTTCCCCATGTGTGAACCTGAGCTGTCAGTTTCACTTACGTTTTGCTCAGAGTTCCCTAGTTCCATGGGTTCTGACAGCGCTACCTTATGACACAGGTCATTTATGAATATGTCAAAAAGCAGCAGACCCAGCACAGATCCCTGGGGTACACCAGTATTTACCTTTCTCCATTGGGAAAATTGGCCATTTAGCCCTACCCTCTGCTTTCTATCTTTTAACCAGTTCCTGATCCACAATAGTACACTACCTCCTATCCCGTGACTCTTTAGTTTTGCCAAAGGTCTCTGATGAGAGACCTTGTCAAAGGCTTTCTGAAAGTCCAAATACACTATATCAACCGACTCGCCTTTGTCTACCTGTTTGTTCACACCTTCAAAAAAAAATAACATATTAGTAAGACAAGATCTTCCTTGTCTAAAGCCATGTTGGCTGTCTCCCATTAAGCCATGACTATCTACATGTTCAGCAATTTTGTTTATGATGGTTTCTACCATTTTTCCCGGTACTGACGTCAGGCTCACCGGTCTATAGTTTCCCGGATCACCCCTGGAACCCTTTTTAAAAATTGGCGTTACGTTTGCCATCCTCTAATCTTCAGGTATTACAGATGATTTTAATGATAGTTCACAGATTACTAATAGCAGGTCTGCAATCTCATATTTCAGTTCCTTCAACACCCTTGGATGCATATCATCCGGCCCAGGTGATTTTCTACTCTTCAGTTTATCTAATAGTTGTAATACATCTTCCTGATGTATTGATATTTCCTTCAATTCTTCTGCACCTTTAAATACCACTTCAGTCATGGGTAACATCCCTACATCTTCCTCAGTAAAGACCGAAGCAAAGAATTCATTCAGTCTCTCTGCTATCGCCTTGTTGCCTCTTAATGCCCCTTTAACCCCTCTATCATCTAATGGACCAACTGACACTCACAGGTTTTTTGCTACGAATGTTCTTGAAAGTCTTTATTATGTGTTTTTGCTTCCGCAGCAAGCTTTTTTTCAAATTCTCCCTTTGCCTGCCTTATCAATGCCTTGCATTTAACTTGCCAGTGCTTGTGCTGTTTCCAGGTTTCGTCGTTTGGCTCTTTTTTTCATTTTCTGAAAGATGCTTTTTTGGCAACAGCCTCTCTGACCTCACCTTTAAACCATGCTGGCAGTTTTTTGGACTTCCTTCCACTTTTCTTGTAGTAATAAGCATTTGTGTGGTTAGAGCATAGGATAAGAATTAGTATAATAGCATATATCTGTTGGAGGAATGTCCGTTTGTACATTTGTTGATTGCCTTGGTTTTTGTGGGTCTTGTATGCAGGGAGAGTATGATGGAGGTGGTGATCCTTGTTGGTATCAGCCCATGTGGATTGAGCTACTGTGTAATTGTGAAGGTCGAAAGTCTATCTTGTCGGTGTTGGTGTGAGGTTTGGATTTGTTTGCAGCGTGTGTCAGTTCATGCCCTGGGGCTCACGCCTAAGGGCCACACCAAAGGGTCCTCTGGCGAGTCCCTCAGGTGTGGGCCTGCCAAGCGCAGGAACGCCTTGGCTCTCCTGCAGGGTACCGACTGCCCTCTGGCCTGATTTGGTGCTTGAGGGGCTGAAGGGGGAGGAGCTCTTCTTCCCGCTCAACTCCCTGATGGCGATCAGGCCGGTGGTGTGCTGGTGGAGGGTGCGGCTCTTCCTGCTGTTTTGGTGCTCTTGCAGGGTACCAGCTGCCCTCTGGCCTGATTGGTGCTTGGGGGGCCGATCGGGGAGGAGCTGCTCTTCCCGCTCGACTCCCTGATGGCGATCAGGCTGACGGGGTGCTGGTGGAGGATGTATTTAGACGTGATTTCTTCTTCAGGACCGCGTGCGTTTTAATCCCCTGCTGTTTTAGGTGCCTGGGAGAGGCTGCCACTGGAGAATAAAGCAGGACAGAACAGCTTCCTCCTTGGGGTCTATTTCCAGTTTCCTTTCAATTTCAGTTTATTAGATTTTGCTAAATTGTAAATTGGTTTTATTTTGTTTTAGTTTAGTTCAGTTTTGTTCAGGTACTCTAGTACTCTGTACCTGAACCCGTAAAGATGCACTGTGCTAGGGATCCTTCTACCTACCCGGGTACAGATGGAGGGTATTCCTGGGGAGTACCCGCAGCCCTTCCCACCATGCCGGCCAGACCACAGTTTCTGGTATGTGATGTTTTCAAGAGGGGTGAACCCCACTTCGTACCACATCCTTAAGCATTCCTTGTGTTATAGAGCTCAAAGCTTATTCAGCGCACGATGACTTGATGCAGAGCTGTGGCAAAATCCTAACTAAATGTGATTTCAGAGAGCTGTTGTGCCTGTTCAGGAGATGTAAGTGACAGTTTGTTGAGACATTGTGACTTCTTCCTGAGAAGGATCAGGCAAAATAGTCAGAGACAGAAATAAATGAGATAAGTAGAAAAAAGTGCTGAGTAGCTTGTGTGGCTATAGTTTTGTTCTATGAAACAAGCAGCACCTGCATACAAGAAATGTATGTAACTAGAAAGACAGTCACTGGAAGGAGACAAATGAAATCCTTCCATCTGTCTATGGTCAGTGAGTGACCCGACATGATCTTCTTTTGTCTCTTAGCCCAGATTCTGTACTTACTAAATTAGTGATATTGCTTGTATGGGAAGCTGTAATCCTTACAGCAATTGTTATTACTTATAATAAAAATGTAAACTTTTACTCTGAGAAGGTGTCAGTCTGATTGGATGAATGCATGGTCCATTTCATATCTTTTAAGATACAACACGGCAGCGCAATCAAAAAAAATCCTCAAGATATGTGGGACCCAACGAGGAATAGTCTTGGAGGCAGGTGCCTGCCTAGACTGCACGCAAGAGGCTAGGTCATTGGAGCAGGGCCTGCAGGATGAGATGAGACAGATTCCGGTCCCCCCCCCCCCATCCCTGTCGCAAGAGACCCTGAAGCGGGGGTCGCTGTGTTACCTTCAATGGATCCAGCTCCTGGCCCCTGCACAGTGCCTGGACCATCCACCCCTCAAGCCCAGGGAGCAATAGGGCTCCCGGGGGAGTTCTCACCAGAGTTTGTCTTACTTTTGTATAAGGCGTTTTACTACATCAACAGGGTTTGGCAAGCGATGACTCAGCCCCAGCTAAGAGGGTGTTGGACACAAAAGAGCATTAGTTAGGGGCAGTGGTGACTAAGTGGGCTACAGGCTCAGAGGAGTGGCAGCAATCGCCATTGTTGGAGGGGCTGGAGGGGGAAGACCTCGACACAGAGCTAGATCTGCAGGAGGAGTTGGAAGAAGGAAAGATCCCGGAACAGGAGGATCAGGCCCGGATTGTTCGGTGTTCCACTGGAAGGAGCTGCTGGCACTCATTTTGGAGTCCCTTAAGGCTCTGAATAGGCCCGCTAATCTCCCGATAGAGGAAGAGTTGCTGGAGGGATCTGCTGCTTCAGGCAGTGTGGAAATCGCGGAAAGTCTTCCTGCTACATAGAGTAGTATGACAGATGATCGAGAGAGTGGGATCTGCCGGAGGCCAGCCTTAAAGGGGTGCGATCCATGACACGTCTGTACCCGCTACCGGAGTAAGAATGAGAGCTCCTTCGATTGCCTAAAGTAGATGCAGCGGTGTCGGCAGCAGGAGAGGAGACCTTGTCTCCTCTCCTGCTGCCAAGAGCTGAAGAACTGGTTCTGTGAGACCAGTACAGCTGCTGTTGATACCCCATTTATTTCATGATGCCCAAAAAAGGTTCCTTTCGCCCAATTTTCGACTTCAAGGGCATGAACCGCTGTCATGGAAATGCTGAGATCAGTAATAGTGGCAGTAAGGAGCGGAGAATTCTTGATGTCTCTCGACCTTGCGAAGGTGTATTGAACATTCTCCAGGACCAAGCAGGAAGTAAATCCTCACATATGAGTGACATAGACGTCGATGGAGCCCTTGCGGAGCATTTCCCCAGCTTTCTATGAAAGCCTTTGGGATTGCAGGCACGCATGCGCGGTCCCCTTCCCGCCTAATGGTGCCATCTTGCTCAGTCTCTCTTTCTCCGTGAAGCCCGTCGGACGTGTGTCCTAGTCCTCCCGGAAAATAGTTGGATTTTTTCGCTATTTTTTCTCCGGTTCGATGCCGGTTCCCCTCCCGCCGGGTTCGGTACACAGGTATCGAGCCCGTTCTTATTTTTTTTGGTTTTTGCCCTTCGTGGCTGGCATTCGCGCCCTTTTTTTCTTTTTTCCCCGATGGCCTCCAGTGGTTTCAAGAAGTGTGATCAGTGCAAGAAAGTAATGTCTCTCACCGACACACACGACTGCTGCCTTCGGTGCCTGGGTCCTGACCACGATCCTAAGATCTGTGGATCATGTGCAAAGATGTCTTCCAAGGCGCTTCGAAGTCGTCAGCACCAAAAGGAAAGGTTTTTCTCCGACTCTGCCTCCGGCCGGCCCCGGACCTCGTCTGAGGCCTCGACATCTCAGGAATCTGATCCCGAGCACCGTCGGGGCTCCTCAGACAGGGGGTCCCCTGACCGGGAACGAAAGAGGAAGAAGCGGCTCGCGAGGGCATTGGAGGAGGAGGTCCCTGGCTCCTCGAGAGCTAGGTCTCAGACCCCCGACCGCTGCCCTGGGCCCGTGGAACAGGAGAAGCCTCCAAAAGTACCTCATGTGGAGCTGGAGTCTGCTGGACACGTAAGTCCTGTAGTCCTCGTGGACTCTCCTCCCAGAGAGCCGACATCGGGCCTGAGTCGGTGGCTGCTGAGTCTCCTGAGCTGGGTCTCCCGGCTGACAGCCTTGGAGTGCAGATTGCCTTCATGGAACAGCAGCGGGCACTGATGGCCAGCCTGTCTGGTGCATCTGCCCCGACCACCGGGACATCGACGTCAAAGTCGACCCTGGAGATTGAGCCGATACTCGAGACCATGAAGGCTGGAGGTCGACCTCGGTCGCTGTCTCCCTCGACCTCCCGCTCGGGACCGAGGGCGTCTATGCCGGTGCCTCCGGCATCGGGGCGGGTGCTCACAGGCCCCGCGTGGTCGGAGCCCGATTCCTCATCGGACGAGTCCGCCTGGGAGACTGAGGACGAGGAGTCTCCCGACACCTTCCGGACTCGGTGTGTCCCGTCGGACTCACCGCAGTCTGAGCCCCAGAGTAGATCCCCTCCGGAGGATACCCGGTTCTCTGAGTTCGTCCGGAATATGGCCACCGCGTTGGCTATCCCAGCAGACCCCGAGGAGGAGCCTCGAGCCGATGAGCTCGAGGCCCTACAGTATGACTCTCCTCCGAAGGAGGCCTTTACTGTTCCGGTTCCTCCGATGCTGGAACGGCTCCTCTTCCGGATGTGGGAGGCACCGGCCTCGGCACCAGTTCTAAGCAAGCGGGTCGATTCCATTTATCGACTCCGAAAGAGCCCTGGCTTTCAGAAGGCGCAGCTACCACACCATTCCATGGTGGTGGAATCGACCATGCATCGCCTGAAAAGTCAGAAGATGCACTCCGCAGTGCCCCCTGGCAGGGAGGCCCGGAACCTGGATGGTTTTGGTAGAAAGTGCTTCCAGGGTTCGATGCTTGTTTGCCGTGTCCAGTCTTACCCAGCTGTACATGGGCATGCACTTGCGGGACCTGGCCAAGGAGCTGGCCAGGTTCTCTGCTGGTCTCTCCGGGGAACCCTTGCAGAGGTTCAAGTCCTTGTCCTCGGGGATCCGGGAATGCTCCAAGTTTGTCCCGCGCTGCCTACGATGGCTTCGAGACTTCGGCCCATATTGTGGCAGCTGGCATCGCGGCTTGACGCCAGGCATGGCTGCAGTCATCGGACCTCGAGCCATGGGTTCAGGACAAGTTGGTCGATGTCCCTTGCCGAGGTGAGAACCTTTTTGGCAAGCCCATGACCGAGAAGGCCGCAAAGCTCGAAACCGAGCACCTCACGAGGACAAGGCTGTCTAGAAAGACTTCTGCCCCTTCTCACAAAAAGAAGGGCTCGGGTAAAAAGCCCTTTTACCCGAGGAAGGGCACTGCCTACAAACAGTACCCACAGTACCAGGCCTCCCAAGCTCCCCCTCAGGGTCAGCAGGCCAAGGGGGCAGGGTATTGGGCCCCGTAGGCAGAGGACTCCCAAGCCTCTGGCCCCTGCTCCCACTCGGCAGGGTGGGGGTTTCTGACTCCTTGGGCATAGCCTCTCCATCCCTGCTCTCCCAACCTTGCACAGGAGGTCGACTTACCCTGTTTGCCCACAGGTGGCCACTCATCACTGGAGACAGTTGGGTGCTAAGCATCGTCCAAAAGGGCTATATGCTACACTTCCAACAGCTGCCTCCTCCATACTTTTCAGGGGAGCCTCCAAGGCCTCCCCTGCACACACATCTTCTCCTTCAGGAGCTCCAAGGTCTGTTGCAAGACAAGGCAGTGGAGCTTGTGCCTCCCCACCTCCAAGGTCAAGGGTTCTATTCCAGGTACTTTCTCGTACCCAAACGAACCGGTGGCCTCCGGCCTATTCTCGACCTCAGAAATCTCAACATGTTCCTGGAGAAAGAGAGAAATTCAAGATGCTTACTCTTGGAACACTGCTGCCCTACCTCCAGCAGGGAGATTGGCTATGCTCCTTAGATTTAAAGGATGCGTACACTCACATCCTCATTCATCCAGACCACAGAAAGTACCTCAGGTTCATTGTGGGAGGAAACCATTATCAGTACAGAGTACTGCCTTTTGGCCTCACCTCCGCTCCCAGGGTCTTTACCAAATGCCTGGCAGTTGTGGCGGCCTACCTGAGAAATCAGGGTATCTTTGTCTTCCCCTATCTGGACGACTGGCTCATCAGGGGTCAGACGTGCCAGGAGGCCAGACAAGCCACCCTCCGAACTCTTGCTCTTTTTCAGCACCTGGGGTTTGTCATAAACTTCGCAAAGTCCACTTTGCTCCCCTCCCAGAACTTGGAGTTCATAGGGGCAAGGTTGGACTCTCTGCTGGCAAAGGCGTTCTTGCCAGAAGACAGAGCCCAAAGACTGATAAACTTGGCAAACCAGTTTCTCAGCAGGTCACTGGTCTCCGCCAGACTCTGCCTGAGGCTTCTTGGCCACATGGCATCGACACTACATGTGACCCCCAATGCCCAGCTCCATATGAGGCCTACACAATGGTGCCTTCAAACTCAGTGGACACAGGCCACAGACAGCTTCAGAGACAGAGTAAGGGTGTCAGACAATTTCTGAACTCCCTCCGCTGGTGGCTGCACCCACCCAATCTACTGCAAGGGGTGTCTTTTCAGATTCCTGGGTACACAGTGGTGTTGACCACGGATGCCTCACTGCAAGGCTGGGGAGCTCATTGTCTAGGCAAGTGCACCCAGGGCCTGTGGCCTCCCTGGGAGGCCACACAGCAGATCAATCTACTGGAACTCAGGGCTATTCGGTTAGCCCTCAAGACTTTCTGTCAAACACTGGCTCATCAGTCTGTCCTAGTTCAAACAGACAACCAAGTAGCCATGTTTTATGTGAACAAGCAGGGCGGAACTGGGTCCAGGCTCCTTTGTCAGGAGGCACAGGACCTTTGCTTGTTTGCTCTCAGGCACAACATGCTCCTCAAGGCAGTGTTTCTACCTGGCCAGGACAACTACATGGCAGACCGGTTGAGCAGGATTCTGCAGCTCCACGAATGGCAGCTCCACCCCTTAGTGGTTCAGAAGATTTTCCTGAAATGGGGACTTCCAACCATACATCTGTTTGCCAGTCCATCGAACAAACAACTGGCAAGGTTCTGCTCCAGGCAACCGCATCCCCTGCGGCTGGCAGCAGATGCTTTTCTGATTTCCTGGTCCCAGGGCCTCTTGTATGCGTTTCCTCCCACGCCCCTGGTGGCCCGAACCCTGTTCAAAATTCTTCAGGACAAGGCCTCGGTCCTGCTGGTGGCTCCCAGATGGCCGAGACAGCCTTGGTTTCCACTTCTGCTTCAGCTGGCATTGGATCCCCCACTGCCTCTGGGGTTGCAACCCGACCTTCTCTCTCAGGATTAAGGTTCCCTTCTGCACCCAAATCTCAGAGCTCTCAATTTGATGGCATGGAGGCTGCAAGGGTAGTTTTGGCTCTATGGGGCCTACCTCAGGAAGTTGAGGACGTTGTCCTAGCCTCTAGACAGCAGTCCACTAGGAAAACCTATGCCCTGAAATGGAAGAGGTTTTCTGTGTGGTGTCAGCTACGTACAGAAGATCCTTTCTCCTGTGCTGTACCGGTAGTGCTTCAGTACCTACTGCACTTATGAAATCAGGGACTTAAGTCCAATTCTGTTCGGCTGCATCTCTCAGCTCTAGCAGCTCACCACTCACTGGTGGAAGGATATTCTCTGTCGGTTCACCCCTTGGTGTCCCGGTTTCTCAGAGGCTTGCTCTTGCTCAAGCCTCCAATCCGTCGTCCTGCTCCTGAGTGGGAGTTGAATGTGGTCTTGCAGCAACTGACTCGCCCACCTTTTGAGCCGATGGCTACTTGTCCTCTCCGCTTCCCGTCTTGGAAGACACTCTTCTTGGTAGCCCTAACCTCGGCCAGGCAAGTGAGTGAGCTTCAGGCCCTGGTCTGTGACCGGCCTTACACCCGCTTCTATAGGAACAGGGTAGTCCTTAGGACTCATCCAAAGTTCCTCACAAAAGTTGTCTCCTCCTTCCACCTTAACCAAGAGGTGGTTCTTCCAACATTCTTCCCTAGGCCTCATGCAAGCCAGGCTGAAGCAGTTCTGCATACCCTGGACTGTAGGAGGGCCTTATCCTTCTACTTTGACCGTACGCAGGGACATAGAAGGGCTACTCAGCTCTTCATTTCTTTTGACCCTAATAATTTGGGGTTAGCTGTGTCCAAGCGTACCTTGTCCACCTGGGTGGCTGACTGTATCACCTGGGCTTACAGGTCGTCTGACCTTCCTTTGCAGGGTCGGGTCACAGCCCATCGTGTTAGGGCAATGGCTGCTTCAGTGGCTCACCTCCGCTCTGTACCGTTCGTAGACATCTGCAGGGTTGCAACTTGGTCCTCAAGCCAGACTTTTGCGGTCCGTTACTGTCTGGAGATGGAGTCCCATAGGGGCAGTGCTTTTGGCCAGGCAGTACTCCGGAATCTCTTTGAGGTTTAGGCAACTCCCTCCCTCCAGCCCTCCGTTGGGCTACCGGTGGAGGTCCTTTCAGTGAAAAGCCTTTCTTTGATGCTGGGACTAGAGGTAGTTCTCTTGTTCAGCCTGGGTTTCTGGTAGCCCAGAGCTAGGGAGTCACCCATATGTGAGGACTGACTTCCTGCTTGGTCCTGGAGAAAGAGTAGTTACTCACCTGTAACAGGTGTTCTCCAGGAGCAGCAGGAATCAGTCCTCACAACCCTCCCTCCTCCCCTGGGAGTTGCAATTGTACATAGTTTGTTACATTTTTGTGTGCTGTTTTTAGCTATGTCATTTGACTGAGCAAGATGGCACCTTTAGGCGGGAAGGGGACCGCGCATGCGTGCCTGCATTCCCAAAGGCTTTCATAGAAAGCTGGGGAAATGCTACGCAAGGGCTCCATTGACGTCGATGTCACCCATATGTGAGGACTGATTCCTGCTGCTCCTGGAGAACACCTGTTACAGGTGAGTAACTACTCTTTCCCAGCTGTCCAGAACATTAGCAGTTGCTCCGGTTTGCGTTGCCAAGGGGCCATTTCCAATTTTTGGCATCACCGTTAGACCCGTACCTTCACCAAGGTCATAGTGATGGTGGCGGCAGCTCTCCGCAAGGAAGCAGTTTTCGTCCATCCATACCTAAACGATTGGCTGATCCAGGCAAAGTCCAGGGACGACAGCAAAAGAGTAACAGCACGGGTGGTGGAGTTCCTTCAAAGTCTTGGTTGGATGGTCAACCTGGCCTAGAGTCAGTTACGGCTGGCCCAGGAGCTAGAGTATTTGGGAGCATGCTTCGATACCCGTGTGGGCAGAGTTTTCCTGCCAGATCACCGGGCGCAGGAGCTATGACAGTTGATACAGCAGTTCCTGAAGATGGCGAGACTATTGACGTGTCGGCATTTATTTATTTAGCTGTATTTATATCCCGCTTTTCACCGGGTCAAAGCGGTCAATTGGGGGATACATTTAACACGAGGGAATATGAGACACATACACTAATACTTACAGGGAACATGGGCAGTGGAGGGTTAAGTGGCTTGCCCAAGACCACAAGGAGTGCCTATAGGACTAGAAATCCCAGTCCCTCCGGCCTGAGATTGCTGTCCCCAGGTGGGACTTGAACCCCCGACCCTCCGGCCTGAAGTACCTTGTCCTAACCACTAGACCACTCCTCCCTCCTGCAGGTTCTGAGGACTATGGCAACAACTCTCAAGGTAGTCCCATGGGCAAAGGCGCACATGCAACCATTGTAGAAGGCTCTGCAGCGGCGGTGGTCCCATCAGAGTCAGCCCCTGTCCCAAGAACTCCCTGCCTGCGGAGCATCAGGAGAGCTCTTAGGTAGTGGCTGCATCCACTACCTAAGAGCTCTCCTGATGCTCCGCAGGCAGGGACTCTCCTGCGTCAAATTAACCATAAACCGCACTGATTAATAAAGAGCGCGGTATAGAAGAGCTGTTAAATAAATAAATCCAGGGAGCCTGGAAGGGGGGCATGTCACTTGAATTACTGGTGTGTCTTCTGCTGATGACCGATGCCAGTATGTCAGGTTGAAGAGCCCTTTGCAAAGGATGCTTTGTTTTAGGGACAATGGAGTCCATAGGAGGCCCTGTGGTCAATCAACAGGCTTGAGATGCGAGCTGTGACCTTGATGCTAAAAGGTTTTGAGCAGTGGCTGCAGGGGAAAGGCAGTCAGAGTCCTCTCATACAGTGCGACAACAGTGGCTTACATCAAGTAGCAAGGAGGCATGGGCCATTCAGCCTTGAAGGAGGAGGCCGAAAGGCTGTTTGGATGGGCAGAGACTTGTCGCCAGGTGTTATCAGTGGCACATGTACTGGGAGTCCACAATGTGACGGCAGACTACCTCAGCTGAGGGTGTGGACCCTGGAGAGTGGCAACTCAACCAGGGCGTGTTCAAGCAGGTGGTTTGCTGATGAGGCACACCAGTCGTGAACCTAATGGCAATATTCGAGTCTGCCAAGGGCCTGTTGGTTTTTCAGAGGAAGTTGAGAAAGGATGTCCGAGGGCCTGGTTGCTCTAATTCTGCAGTGGCCCAAAGAGGGTCTTCTCTGTTTTTCCCCTGTGGGCGTTCATAGGCCGGGTAGTGCTATGGATAGAGGTGCATCGGGGATTAGTAATTCTGGTGGCACCGGACTGACTGAGGCACCTGTGGTATGCCAACCTGATTTGGATACTGGTGGATGGGCTTCCGGTTCGGAACATCCTCTTGACGCAGGGACCACTTTGCATGCCCCAGGTGGATCCATTCTCACTTATGGAATGGCTCTGGAAAGGGCGAGGTTGAAGAAGGGATATTCAGGCTCAGTGATTGCGACCTTGCTACAGGCCCGGAAGAGGTCTATGAACCTGGCATACATCCCTGTGTGGTGCATCTTTGGATCATGGTGCGGATAAAGACATTCCCTTCCATTGTCTCTATCCCGGACATTTTGGCGTTCTTGCAATCCGGTTGTGATAAGGGCCTAGTCGCCAGGTCCTTGAGGGTGCAACTGGCGACTATTCCCTATTATCGCAGGAAAGTCCACAGGGTGCCATTGGGTACACACCCAGATGTGCTGAGATTTTTAAGGGCGGTGTCCCACCAAGGAGGGAAGTGGTACCGCCTTGGGATCTCAATCTGGTGCTGACAGCGCTATTTGGGGAATCCTTTGAGCCGTTGAGTCAAGCTTCCCTGAAGTATTTGACTCTGAAAACGGTATTTCTGGTGGTGATTTGCTTGACAAAAAGGATTTCAGAGGTTCAGGCCCTGTTGTACCAGGAGCCATTCCTTTCCTTCCCAAAGAGAAAGTAGTCCTGCGCCCAGTACCTTCATTCTTGCCCACGGTGGTATCAGTATTTCATGTAAATCAGGCTATTTCCTTACTGACTCTGGCGAGTGCAGATGTGAGCCCTGCCACTCTGCACCTGTGCTGCCTGGATGTTAAAAGAGCCCTGCGAAGGTATGTGAAAAGGACATAGTCCTTTCGGAGATCGGACTGTCTGTGTGGCGGCAGCTAAGGCCTCCATTTTCAGATGGAGCAGGGAGGCAATCACGTTGGCGTACATCTTGAAGAGTAAAGCAGTGCTGGTGGGGTTGCATTCGCATTCCACGAGGGCTCAGGCAGCCTCATGGCAGAGTATAGTTTAGTTCCGCCGGTGGAGATCTGTAGTTCAGCAACATGGGTCGTCACTGTATACTTTCTCTAAGCTTTATCACCTGGATATCCAGACGGCTGGGGATGCTCATTTTGGATCAGCGGTGCTTCACTCCAGTTGTGCGGGTCCCTCCTGTTAGTTTAACCGCTCCCATACATCTCAGAGGTGTGGGACTGGACTGGTGGGACAATAAAGAAAGAGAAATTAGACTTGCCTACTAATTGTTGTTCCTTGAGGAAGTCCAGTCCCAGAACCATTCTTGAGTGCTTTCTGTGATGATCTGTACGCACCGCGGTCCTGAAGCTGGCTCCCTTGGTGGAGGAAGTGGTCAGGAGGAGCCGAGTTGTGGGATGTAATCGACTTTTGGGGGTGGGGGTGGGGCGGTTGGACTGGAAGAGCTGTCAGTCACTTGCTCCCACTGGTTGGAGTTGCTCAGGCGCTTAGGTAGGCCGCCTCATCCTGGAGGTCAGGACGAGGTATCCTTCCCAGGGGATGGAGGGAGTACTAGTTTATTTAGGCGTAGACATGTTTGTTGTATGTTTAACTATTTGTTGCTCCTGTGAGTCTGCTTTGTCAATAGATAATAACATTAAGTTAATCTGTACATAGTTCCCCCGGTTGTCCTATTGTTGAAGTTCCCTGTTCAATGTAAAACTCAATGTTACTTGTATGCATTGTAGTATGTTCTTGTTTAATGTACACCGCACTGATTGTAATAGCGCGGTATAAAAGAATTGTTAAATAAATAAATAAATAATGGGGCTGGTAGGCACTGCCAATTGCATAATTACACTGGTGTCATCAAAAAGATGACATGCTCAGTCTCCAAGCTGCTGGAAGAGGTACACTACCCAGAGGTGCGGGACTGGACCGGAGTTCAAGGAACAACAATTAGCAGATAAGTCTAATTTCTCTTTTTTGTTTAGTTGGACATTTTTGCTCTTCTGCCTCTCATATCAGGTACAACAAGGTGATTTACAAATAGAATTAAAAACAAAATAGAGGAAAGACAAACGGGGTTTATGAAAAAGACACAGTGCATGAATGGGACTATTCCCTTTAGCCCACACATCTGCAGAAGGCACTAGTAGTATATTTGGGATGTGCATATACTAGTTCCTTTAGGCAAAATCTTGGTGTTCTCTAGGAATAAGCAGGAAGTCAGCCCTCACGTATGGGTGACGTTGACTGATTCCTGCTGTCCCTGGAGAATACCTGTTACAGGTAAGTAACTACGCTTTCTGCAATCAATCTCTCAGCCATTTCTCTTAAATCCACTCTTCCCACTCTCCCCCCTCCTCCATGCTAGAGGCATTGTGCTATACATTTGTCTTTAGGATTTGCCTAGCTTTCCTATCATTTTTGTCCAAACATGGATAGTTTAAGTATATTTTAACTTACAGATTATTGCATAACTTACAACAAATGTCCATGGACAATAACTATATGAGATGGTTCTGAATTCTGATTGCTGGAAAACATGATTAGAGTAGAATAAAGCTGCATAGTAAATAAAACAGATAAGTGGAATATTTAGTATGTAACCAGTTTTGCATCAGAGGATAAAGTTCCTATGAAAATTTGACATATATTGAATGTGTCATAGTAACAGAGAAAATGATGGCAGATAAAGATTTGGCCTATTTAGTCTGCCAGCACATATAACTGCTCATTCTAAAGTGTTCCTACAGTTCAATCCAGACTCATGGGTTGTGTCCCTCTTCCAGCAGATGGAAATGGAGCACATTAGCTTTTGGTGATGTCACTACATAAGGAGCCAGTGCTGCTCCTACCAAGCCAAGTATGCTCAGTCTCCAGCAGATGGGACAGAACGCTGGTAGCCTGGGCTGACTGGGTATGCTTTCAAGTAAACAATAAACAAATAAAGAGAGAATGAAAAGAAATGTGTAATACTAGGCAGATAACCAAAAACGATTCCCTGTGTCAAATTAGTTGTAGTTGGGCTAGCAGTGCTGTGGTGACTGGGTCTGCCCCAGGGGACTGATGCCGTTTGGTCAGCAGTAGGATCCTGAGAGCAGTGAGGAACTTAATTCCTGCTACTCTGTGGTGCTGTTCAGACCAGAGCTTCAGTGACCCAGCCCTGGTACATACAGTTGTTTCCCTAGGGATTGCCTTCAGTATTTGTCTCCAGCAGATGATTTTTTTTTCTCCTGCTCCTGGCTGTTTGCTTTGAGGGTGTCCAGTCAGTGCGTTTTTTTGGTGGTGGACTTCTCCAGATTGCACAGGAGATGCCTCCCCTTGGAATTTCCCACACCCGCGCACACAGTCAACATAACAAACACTACATGAATACATAGATCATCAACCTATAATTAGTTAATCCTTCCAACCACCCCACCCCTTGTTCACTGTATATAGTTACCTGCTATAATGTAAATGTATAATTTCCAGTTCACTGTAAACTGCTTTGACCATTGCGAAAAGTGGTATATAAACTTAGTCACATACAAATAAATAAATACAATTTTGTTGGGTTAGGTTTCCTGATCAAGAGGATCAGGGTAGCTTCCCTTTTCAAGGAAGCAGGCTCCTGGTCAAGAGGATCAAAGCAGCCTGTTAGAAAAGGGACAAGAAGTCTTCAGTGTTTGTTCAGCGGGGTGATCTGTCCTTCAGCACTTCGGGACTCAGTCAACATGAGTGTGTTTAGCTCAGCATTTCTACTTCAGAAGGCTGTTCATAAAGATCGCAATGAGTGAACCTCCTCCCCCCCCCTTCCTCACTGGAACGATCGGCATAATGAGACATCCTGCGGTTACCTCTTTATTTTGGGGTCTCGGCCACATTAGGGGGGACCCTGCCTGCACCTCTTCCCGCTATTTCCCACTTATGGCAGTTCTACCATACTTGCAGCGGTCATTTTGCAGAGACTCCTGCTTTCCTCTGTTGCTGCCCACTGCCTCCAGGGACAGTTCTTCTCTTTTCTCAGATTCAGTGGCGAGTGATGCTACTTCAAGATGCCTTCAGCCTTGCAGTGTTGCCTAGTGTGTGGCCGAAAGTGCCGGGACCTTGTGGACCAGCTTTGCGCGGCCTGCTCTCCAATCCTGGAGAGTCATTCAGGTCATCGCAGGACCCCTCTGACTGTGAACGGAGCGCTCCATTGGGCACAGTACTGGAAGATTTCCACCTCTCCTCTTTTGGCTGGGGCAGCCATTGAATCAGCGACGACCCCTCATTCTGCAAATGCTGCCTCCCCACCCCTTCTACCTCAGCAATCAGGGGTTGGGGGTCAATCCGAGGTGGTCCCTGACCAGGATTCAGAGCGGTTTATGGCTCTTTCAGCAAGCTAAGACCACCTGGAGGGCAGAGCCTGCCTCTTCACAAGCTACAGCTTCATTACCCCATAAATCAGGGGTCTCAAACTCAAATTGCTTTGAGGGCCGAATGAGGACTTGTAAAGTAACCCGGGGGCCGCATAAGACACGGGCCTCATTTGCATAAGGGGCCTCATTTGCATAAATATTTGCATAATGTTGCATAATGAGTGCATGGATAAAGAAAGACTAGAAAATTTCTATATTACTATAATCCAGTGCCAACCGCCAGGCACATTAGGAACTGCTACTAACACTGCCCATTTGGAACCCATAGCAAACCCCCCGTATCATAACAGCACTACCAGGACTCACAAAGCACCAGACCCTACCTATCAAAAGGCAACACTGCAAATATTAAATCAATACATTTCAGAGAACAATACATGACCTACTGGGAAAAGAGAACAAGTAGCAATGTCAAATAGGAATTACACAGAATACCTCAGCACTGTAGAAATAAAACTATAAATAATTTCTTGTACCAAAGCACAGACATTAATGATGCACATTTCCCAGAGCTGACATATTCCAGTTAATAAATTCAAAATAAAGAGAGATTTTTCTACCTTTTGTGCATTTTTTTTCAGTTGCAATTGCTCCAGCCACTTCTGGTTTCTTCGTGTCTTCTGCTATCTCCATCGTCTGCTGTCCATTTGTCCTTTCTTCTCTCTTCTAGTTTTTTTCCATTCTCTCTCTCTACATCTGCTTTAACATACTAATCTTTCTCCTTTTGCTCTTTCCTCTGATCTATTTCATCCACTCAAATTTTACCCCTCCATCCTCAATCCCACTTACTCTCCCAATACCTGGCCAATTGTAGATTTGTCTTCTCTTCCAGACAAAATATTTTTCCCCTCTCCATTTCACTTTCCCAGCTCCATCCCATTCTAATCCTCCCCCAACATCAGCTCCCTTCTAGTTCCAGCCCCACCCAGCATCTGCTCCTTTCTAGTCCCTGCATCAGTCCATTTCCAGTCCTATCCTAGCCTCACCATCAGCCCATTTCCAATCCTAGCCCCCCATCAGCCCATTTCCAATCCTAGCTCCCTCCCCTCACAGCCCATTTCCATTCCAAGCCCCCCTCCCCATCAGCCATTTGCAGTTCAAGCCCCCCTTCCACTCAGCCCATTTCCAGTCCTAGCAACCCCCCCAGCCCATTACCAGTCCTAGACCCCCCATAGCCCATAACCAGTCCTAACCTCCCCATAGCGCACTTCCAGTCTTACCCCCCATCACCCTATTTTCAGTCTTACCCCCCCCATAGCCCATTACCAGTCCTAGTCCCCCCCCATAGCCCACTTGCAGTCGTATCCCCCATCACCCCATTTTCAGTCTTACCTCCCCTCATAGGCCATTACCAGTCCTAACCCCCCAATCAGCCCACCTCCAGTCCTAACCCCCATCACCCCATTTTCAGTCCTAGCCCCCACCATAGCCCATTACCAGTCATAACCCCCCCCTGCCTATAGCCCAGTTCCAGTCCTAACCCCCATCTGCCCATTTCCAGTCCTAGCCCCCACCATCGCCCATTACCAGTCATAACCCTCCCCTGCCAATAGCCCACTTCCAGTCCTAACCCCCATCTGCCCATTTACAGTCCTAGCCCCCACCATAGCCCATTACCAGTCATAACCCCCCCCCTGCCAATAGCCCACTTCCAGTCCTAACCCCATCTGCCCATTTCCAGTCCTGGCCCCCACCATAGCCCATTACTAGTTATAACCCCCCCCAGCCCCATTACCAGTCATAACCCCCCTGCCAATAGCCCACTTCCAGTCCTAACCCCCATCTACCCATTTCCAGTCCTAGCCCCCACCATAGCCCATTACCAGTTATAACCCCCCCCCAGCCCATTACCAGTCATAACCCCCCCCCTCCCCCCTCTGCCAATAGCCCACTTCCAGTTCAGTCAGCCCCTCCATAGCTCATTACCGGCCAACAACAAAAAAAACCCCAAAACCCTGGCTTCTGCTGCTGCCGTTGCCGCCGTGGCAGCAGCAGAATCAATTGTCAAATTAAAAAAAACTGACTTCTGCTGCTCAAGCAGCTGTCCTGCGGCCCCTTTCCCTCTGCCCGGAGATCCGACTCTGCTCTATCAGCGGCGTGCTTTTCAAGCCGCGACGAGAGTATTCCCCTCTCGCGCGGTTTTTCAAGCCTGGTCCCTCAAGGAGTCCCGGCAGCAGATCAACCTGCTGGAGCTCCGGGCCATTCGCTTCACGCTCAGGGTTTTCAGGGACCACTTGCAGCACCAAGCGGTGCTGGTCCAGACGGACAACCAGGTAACGATGTCCTATGTAAGCAAACAGGGTGGTACCGGCTCCTACAGCCTCTGTTCGGAGGCGATAGCCCTGTGCTCCTTTGCTGTGAGCTAGGGCAGAATCGTCCGGGCCACTTAACCTCCTGGGTTAGAACAATGCATTGGTGGACCGGCTCAGCAGAGTCCACCAGCCACACAAATGGTGCCTGTGTCCCCGAATGGTGCAGCGCCTCTTCCAGCATTGGGGGTTTCTGGACCTGGACCTCTTTGCCAGCCTGGCAAACTTGCAGTTTCTCCAGGGTGACGTCGGCATGGACGGAGCCCGCACGGAGCACTACCCAAGCTTTCAAAGAGAGCCTTTGGGATTGCTGCCACGCATGCGTGGTCCTCCTGCCCAAGGGTGCCATCTTGCTCAGTCTCCCTTTTTCCGTGGAGCCCTTCGACCGTACATCCGCGTCCCTCGGAAATTTTTTTGTTTTTGGCTTACTGGCCTTCTGTTTTCCAGTTGCACCGGTCCTCTACCCGTCCTCCTCCTGCTCTACCTTTTTAGAGCTGTTAGGGGATAGTTTTCTTTGCCTTTTTTGCCAACGGGCTTCATGCCCTTTTCTTTACCTAACCACTGGCTGCGTGAGTCTTCTACCTCGCGGGGGCCATTTTTGCTCTATGGCCTCTGGATTAAAAAATTGTGAGATGTTCTAAGAACATGCCTCTTACAGACACCCATGACTACTGTCTGCGGTGCCTTGGTGCTGCTCATGATCCGGAGCTCTGTTCGCTCTGTAAGAAAATGTCCTTTAAAGCCCTGCTCAGTCATAAGCAGAAGTCCAAAGACATTTTCAGAAAGGCCGCCTTGGACTCCCCAGTGGCGCCCTCGGTCGTCTCTCCACTGGTGGGATCCCCCACCTCGGTCCCGTGCTCTTGGCCGCACTCCGAGGGATCCCCTGAAGTAGAGCGGTGCAAGAAGGAGGAGGCCTTCCCATGCTCGGTCGCATAGCCCTCTTCAGCATTCCCAAGAGTCTGATAAGGAGCAGCCCCGCAAGGTACCCCACACAGATAGAGGCTTCCGGTGAAGGCGCCCAGTCTCCTGAGGGCCCTCCCGGTGAGGACATCCTCGACACCTGACCCGGTGATCCCGGGATTGATGTCACAGGGCCCCATGCCTGCGTGGGAGTCTCTCATGCTGGCGCTGGAACACAGCATTTCTGCGTCCATCGCTTCCCAGCAGGTGCGCTCAGCCAGCTTTGCTGACTCGTGCCCAGAGACCTTGGATCCCTCGTGTGGGACACCAAAATCCGTCCAGGAAACCTCCGAGAGCCGTGGGTCTCGTGAGGGTCCTCGATGTCTGTCTCGCTTGCCCTCCTGTTCCTCGGAGATGAGGGCTTCCAGGGCCTCCAGCTCCAATCAGCCGCTGGACAGGGCGACCTGCCTGGCTTGGACTCCTCAACCGAGTTCTCGGACTGGGAGTCCGATGTGGACACCTCCCCAGAGACCTGTACTCATCGGGATCTTCCGTTGGACCCCTCCCTGCCTGTGCTTCAGCAGCACTTGCCACCCGAGGACACCTCCTTCCTGGTGCTCTTAACCTGGCCACTCAGGCCGAGGAGGACTCAAAGCTGAAGGACTCAACATTCTTCAGTATGAGTCCCCGCCTAGGGAATCTCACCATTCCAGTCCCTCCCATTCTGTCTTAGCTGCTGCTCCGCATGTGGGAGGCACCTGCCTCGGTCCCCATCATGAGTAAGTACCTTGACACTATGTACAAAGTACAACATGGCCCTGGGTTCAGAAAGACTCAACTTCCCTACACCTCCATAGTGGTGGAGTTGGCCATGAGGAAACAGAAGGGCCCTAAATCACACTTGTTGGTTCCCCCGGGCCTTGAGTTGATAGCCCTTGACGCCCTGGGCTGCAAGGCTTATCAAGGCTCCATGCTCTCTTGTCACATTCAAGCGTACCTGCTCTACATGGACATGTTATTGCACGACTTGGCCAAGTAGCTCAGAGGTTTCTCTGCAAGCCTTGAGGATGAGTGCCTCAATAGGTTCAGTGCCCTGATGAAGTCCATTGGAGACTGCTCTAAATACCTCTCCTGAGCCACCTACAATGGATTTGAGTCATCGGCTCTGGTGGCGGCTGCAGGCATCAGAGCCCGCAGTCGGGCATGGCCTTAATCATCAGATTTGGAGCAGTGGGTGCAGGAAAAAACTCCGGACGTCCCCTGCCTCAGCGAGCAGCTCTCCTGCAAGCTGACGGAAGATAAAGCCGCGGAGATAGACTGAGTTCGTCACCAGAACCTGTCTCTCACGCAAGACTTCCACCCTCCCCCAGAAAAAGCAACAGGCCAAGAAGCCTTTCTTTCCCAGGAAGGACTTTCAGTACCATGGCAATCCACCATACCCCACCACCCCCACGCCGGCCACTCCGGCTCAGGGTAAGTCCGGCCAGGGGCATCGCAAGCCGAAAGTGCTCAAAGCCCAAACCCCGGCTCCACCACAACCCGCACAGGGGTTTTGACACCATTGGCATAGCCCCTTGCCCTCCGGCGACGCAGCAGCCAGTGGGGGGACCCCTGTCATCTTTCGCCCCCTGAGCTTCCATCACCTCGGACACCTGGGTTCTCCAGGTCATAGAAACATGATGACAGAAAAAGACCACATGGCCTATCTAGTCTGTCCTTCCATATCAACAATTACAACAGTCCACTTTTTACCTTTAGAGATCCTCTGTGTTGGTCCCATGCTTTTTTGAATTCAGTTACTGTCCTCATCTCTACCACCTCCACTGGGAGACTATTCCACGGATCCACTACTCTTTCCATAAAGAAATATTTCCGCATATCACTCCTGAATCTATCTCCCTTCACCCTCATCCCATGTCCCCTGGTAGCAGAATTTGCTTTCAATTGAAAGAGGCTCTCTCCCTGAACATTTATGCCACGGAGGTATTTAAACATCTCAATCATATCACCTCTATCCCGCCTTTCCTCCAAGGTGTACATATTAAGATCCTCAAGTCTGTCCTCATATGCTTTATAATGAAGCCCACTAATCATTTTAGTAGCCACCCTCTGCACCGACTCCATCCTGTTCACATCCTTCTGAAGGTGCGGTCTCCAGAATTGCACACTATACTCCAATTGAGGTCGCACCAAAGGCTTATACAGAGGTATTATCACCTCCTTTTTTCTGCTAGCCATTCCTCTCCGTATGCACCCAAGCATCCTTCTAGCTTTTGCCGTCACCTTTTCTACCTGTTTAGCTACTTTAAGATCATCAGACACAACCATGCCTAGGTCCCGCTCTTCTTTAGTGGACAAAAGTACTTCATCTCCTATACGATATTGCTCCCTTGGATTGCTGCAGCCCAAATGCATGACCTTACATTTTTTAACATTAAATCCCAGCTGCCAAATTCTAGACCATTCTTCAAGCTTAGCTAGATCCCTCCTCATGTTATCTACACCTTCCTGGGTGTTTACTATGGTTTCAAACTATGGTTACACGATGCAAGGTTCCACATTAGGAACCACCACCCAGGAAAAAGATTTAGGCTTCATTGTGGATACCATGTTAAAACCCTCGGCCCAGTGTGCAGCGGCGGCCAAGAGAGCAAATAGAATGCTAGGTATGATAAGGAAAGGAATGGAAAATAAAACAAAAGATATTATAATGCCTCTATATCGTTCCATGGTGAGACCGCACCTTGAATATTGTGTGCAATTCTGGTCGCCGTATCTTAAAAAGGATATAGCGATTTTAGAAAACGTTCAGAGAAGAGCCACCAAAATGGTAAAGGGGATGGAAGGATACTCCTATGAAGAAAGGATAAAAAGGTTAGGGCTGTTTAACCTGGAAAAGAGACGGCTGAGGGGAGATATGATAGAAGTCTATAAATTAATGAACGGAGTGGAACGGGTAAACGTAGATCGATTGTTTACGTTATCAGAATATAGAAAGACTAGGGGACATGCAATGAAGCTACAGGGTAAACTATTTAAGACTCATAAAAGAAATATTTTTTCACTCAACGTGTAATCAAACTCTGGAATTTGTTACCGGAGGATGTATTAAAGGCTGTTAGTGTAGCTGGGTTTAAAAAAGGTTTGGACAAGTTCCTGGAGGAAAGGTCCATAAACCATTATTAAGAAGTGACCGAAGATATCAATGCTTGACCCAGTACAAGCATTGTGGAACTTGTGTCTCTTGGGGAAACTGCTAGGTACATATGACCTAGATTGGCCACTGTTGGAAACAGAATACTGGGCTTGATGGACCTTGGTCTGACCCAGTATGGCATATCTTATGTTCTTATACTCTATTGCAGATTTTGGTATCATCTGCAAAGAGGCAAACCTTACCCAACAGCCCTTCCGCTATATCACTAACAAAGATGTTAAAAAGAATTGGACCAAGGACAGATCCCTGGGGCACACCACTGGTAACATCCTTCTCCTCAGAGTGAGCTCCATTTACTTGTACTCTTGGTCGCCTCCCACCCAACCAATTTCTAACCCAAGCAGTAACTTTAGGGCCCATCCCTAGGGTGCTCATCCTTACTTCCGCTTTTGTGTAAAGGCACCACATGAGCCTCTCTCCAGTCCTTTGGCACCACTCTCGACTCCAACGAGGCATTGAAAAGGTCAGTCAGTGGAGTTGCTAGAACGTCCCCAAGTTCCCTCAGTATTCTAGGGTGTATCCCATCCGGTCCCATTGCTTTGTCTACTTTAAGTTGAGCTAGTTTCTCACGAACACAGTCTTCTGAAAATTGTTCAAGATGTCCCTCGCTTGAACTATTTGTGGGTGTTTTCTGAGGTCCTGCTCCTGGTTCTTCATCTGTGAACACAGAACAAAAATATTTGTTAAGCAATTCCGCTTTATCCTTATCAGCTTCTACATATTCCCCCCCTGCACCCTTGAATCTGACAATACCACTTTTGCCCTTCCTCTTCTCACTAATATATCTGAAAAATGTCTTATCCCCCCATTTTATTACATTGGCTATTTCCTCCTCCTTTTGAATCTTTGCCTTCTTGACTACTTTGTTAGCTTCTCTAAGTTTTTCCAAATACAGATGCCTGTCTTCCTCTCTCTGTGATCTCTTGTATTTCATGAAGGCCTCCCTCTTTTTTTCATCACTTTTTCAGCTACTTCCTTAGAAAACCATAGCGGTCTCCTTTTCCTTTTGTCTTTATTTACCATTTTAACGAAAAGGTTGGTTGCCCTTAAAATATCCCCTTTCAGTTTTGCCCACTGTTTTTCTACATCCCCCAGCTGTTCCCATCCCACTAACGACTCCCTGAGGTATTGGCCCATCTTCGCAAAGTTAGTCTTCCTAAAGTCTAAGATCCTCACCTTGGAATGGATTCTAACAGCCCTAGTCCTAATACTGAACCACACCATCTGGTGATCACTGGATGCAAAATGATCTCCCACTGCAACATCAGAAACACTTTCACCATTGGTAAGCACCAAGTCCAGTATGGTCCCTTCACGTGTGGGGTCTGTTACCAATTGCCTGAATAGTTCTCCCTGTAGAGAATCCAGGATCTCCTTACTTCTAGATGATACTGCAGCAGGAATGTGCCAATCAACATCTGACATATTGAAATCTCCTATCAGTAGCACTTCCCCTTTCCTAGCAATGCTGCATATGTCTTCAATTAACTCTGTCCACCTCTTCCTCTTGTGAGGGAGGTCTGTATATCACACCAATGTAAATAGATTTCTCTTTCCCTCTTTCTAGTTTAACCCACAATGCCTCCTCTCTCCCTTTTAAGCTCTCTAATTCCAAAGCTTTAATAGTAGTTTTTACATATAGTGCCACTCCTCCTCCTCCCCTTCTTCCTATCCTGTCCTTTCTGAATAAAGTATAGCCAGGTATAGTTACATCCCAGTCATGGTTTTCTGTGAACCATGTTTCTGTTACTGCCATTAAATCCAAGTCAGCCACTCCCACCAAAGCTTCAACATCAGGGATCTTATTTCCCATGCTACGGGCATTTATACACACTGCTTTCCATCTGTTACCCCTGTTACCCATTTCCATAAAGGTATTTAATGTATCACCTACCTGGGGGCTTTCACTTACCTGGGGGCTTTCTTCACCTATCTCCAACGAATCTAGTTTAAAGCCCTCTTCAGTAGATTAGCCAGTCTACTACCGAAGGTTCGTTGACCTTTCTTGGACAGATGGATGCCATCTCTGCTCTCAACCCTTGGAACAGCATCCCATGGTCTAGGAAACCAAAACGCTCTCAATGACACCATCCACGCAGCCATGCATTCATCTCCAGGATGCGAGCCTCTCTGCCATGGCCTTTACCCTCAACAGGGAGGATTGAAGAGAACACCACCTGTGCACCTAACTGCTTCACCCTCTGTCCCAGAGCCATGAAATCACTTTTGATACGTTCCGAGGTATACCTGGTAGTATCATTTGTTCCAACATGGATTAGCAACATTGGGTAATAGTCAGTGGGCTTGATGAGTCTCTGCAAACTCTCCGTAACATCTTGGATTTTGGCACCAGGAAGACAGCATACCTCTCTGGACATCAAGTCTGGTCGGCAGATGGACGCCTCAGTACTCCTCAGAAGAGAGTCTCCAACCACCACTACCCTTCGTTTCCTTCTGGTCACTGATTCTGCAACTTTGGGGTACTTGAACTCTGGTTCTTCCCTTTCCAGGGATGCTTTCACCTCCTCCACTTCCAGGGCTGCATAATGGTTCTTCAATTCAAGGGCTGGAGAAGTTGTATTGGTGATTTTGCAGGCCCTGGTGACTTGTGTCCAACCATCGACATTCTGTTGGCACCCATCTTCTGTGCTGGAGAGCTTGGTTGCTGCAAGAAGCATCTCATCAATGTACTTCTCACTGTCTTGAATGCTCCTCAGCCTCGCCACCTCCTCTCTGAGTTCCTCCACTTGTTTCCTCAGAGTTTCAGCATGCAGGCACTCTGCACATGGAACTGGTCCTTCAACTGGCATTAGGACTTCTGTCTGGACCGAGGCAGAAGCTGTAACGGGGGCAACAGCTTTAGCAATACTTTTTTTCCCAGCCATTGTTCTGTTCGTGGAGCTTAGGTATCTGCTAAAGCAAAAGAGAGAGAGATCTACCAAGTACCAGTCGGTTTCGCAGCTGCCCTTTCAGAGAAAAAGCAGTTAAATCTCTTTAATTATATTCAAAATGTGCTGATCCAATTCTCTGTGATTTGTTAAAGGGGGAGGTGCCCTATAAAGCAAGACTGCTCACTAGGGGTGGGTGGGAGTCGGGGTGGGTAGGGAGCGAACTAACACCTGATTAGGTGTTAGCAGTTTCTAAACCTGAGGAGGTTACTAGAGTTCAGCAACCTATTGTGCTCAAGTAAAGTTCCCCTAAAGCACCAAAAAAAAGTAACCTTGCTTTAAAAAATATACAAAAAAAACTTTTAAGAGCTCCCAGTCAGAGAGCTAGCAATGTAATATAATAAAAACAAACAAACAAACCCTCAAATCCTTACTGTTTGTTGATCTGTAGAGCCCTGGTTAGGAAAGCCTCAACAGGGCAAGGCACTGGAGCCTTTTATGCAGGTCGTCTGAGATGGCTATTGCCTTCGCTTCAACAGGCTTCCATGTCTTTTCTCCCCGGTGGAGTCTCCTTGACTCCCTGTGCACCAGGTGTTTCTGCGGCAGGAACTAGTCTCTCTCCTCGCCCAACGGGCAGTCGAGAAAGTCCCTCCGCACCTTCGAGGTCGGGGCTTCTATTCCCAGTACTTCCTCATCCCGAAGAAGACGTGGGGTCTGCGGCCCATTCTCAACCTCCGAAAGTTAAACAAATTCTTGGTGCGTGAGGAATTGAAGATGTTATCCCTTTAGCCTTCTGCTGCCCTTCTTCCGGCAGGGCGACTGGCTATGCTCCTTGGATCTAAAGGATGCTTACGCTCGCATCTTGATCCACCCCCAGCACAGGCAGTAGCTGCACTTCAGGGTGCGGGGAGAGCACTTCCAGTACAGGGTGCTACCCTTCGGCCGCGCAGCTGCTCCACGTTTTTCACGAAATGCCTCTCTGCTGTCACTGCCCGTCTCAGGCGTCAGGAGTACCGTTTTTCTCCTACCTTGACGACTGGCTTTTTTATGGAATCCTCGGTCGAGGAAACCCTGTGAGCGATGTCATGCACAATCCTTCTGTTGGAAGGCCTTGGGTTCCTGGTCAATTACCCCAAGTTCCACCTCGAGCCAGTGCAGGCCTTAGAGTTTATCAGGGCATGCCTTGATACTTAGCGGGCGACCTCATTTTTGCCAGCAGATGGTGCCGACCGCCTCCAAGCCCTGCCGTCTCAGGTCCAAAGTACCCCCCCACGAGTCACAGTTCAGACTATGCTATGCCTCCTAGGCCACATGGCTTCCACGGTCCATGTGGTTCTCCATGCCCGGCTACACATGCAGACAGCACAGTGGTGCCTCAGCACCCAGTGGAGCCCATCCATCGGCCAACTCAGGGACCCCATCAGGGTTTTTCTCGACCTTTGTTTGTCCCTGAGTTGGTGGCAAAACCTCCACAACCTCCTCCAGGGGTTGCCCTTCCAGTCCCCACAGCACGACGAGGTGCTAACAACGGATCCTTTCCTGTTAGGGTGGGGAGCCCACTGCAGGTCGTTGTGCAGACAGAAGCAGTGGTCGCCCGAGGTGTGGCGATGTTCTGCGTCAACAAGGAAGGGGGTACAGGATTGCACTCCCTCTGCTGGGAAGCGGTCCTCCTCTGCTCCTTTGACGTCCGTCGGAAGATGTCCCTCAGAGCGGACAACTTTTGGGGTCAGGAGAATGTCCTGGCAGACAGGCTCAGCAGGATCCTTCACCCTCATGAGTGGCGCCTGGACCCAGGAGTGGCGGCTGGCTGTTTCTTCGCTGGGGGACGCTGGCAATAAACCTATTCACCAGTCCCCAGAATGCACAGCTCCTCTGCTTTTGCGGGCCGATACCGTACCCGGGCAGGGAGAGTCCGGGTGCCTTCCTTCTGAGTTGGTCCTCCGGCCTACTCTATGCATTCCCTCCCATACCACCCATTGCGAGAACCCTTCTCAAGGTTAAGCGGGACCGGGCATTGATGATCCTCGTAGCCCCCTCATGACCTCGGCAGCCCTGGTTCCCACTTCTGCTCCTGCAGTCGACGGAGCCCCTTGTTCCTCTGGGTTCTGCTCCGGGCCTACTAACGCAGGAGGAGGTGACGAGTGCAGCACCCGAACCTAGCCTCCTTATCCCTCACGGCCTGGCAGCTGAATGAGTCTCCCTAGTTTCGTTGGCTCTCCCAGAGGAGGTTGAGGAGGTGGTCCTCGCGTAGAGGAAGGACTCCCCTACATGAGCCTACGCCTTCAAGTGGCGTTGCTTCTCGGTCTGGTGCTCAGGGCTCCAGATTGACCCATTCTCGTGTCCCTTTCAATGGGTCTTTCAGACCTTCCCTCAAGAGATGGAGGAGGTACTGAAGTTGAACTCCATCAGGGTACACTTGACGCCATCTCGGTGAACCACCTCCCCATCGAGGGAAAGCCCCTCTCGGGGCCGCCGTTGGTCTCCCGCTTTATGCGGTGTCTTTTGCTATCCAAGCCGCCCATCCGGCCTCTCCTGGCAGAATGGGACCTGAATGTGGTGCTCATGCAACTGAAACGTCCATCCTTCGCGCCAATGGCAACATGCTCGCTTCGGCACTTGTCCTGGAAGGTGGCCTTCCTGGTGGCGCTGACCTCAGCCTGCTGAGTCAGTGAACTCCAGGCTCTTATGGCTGATGCCCCTTACACCAGGTTCTATAGGAATAGGGTGGTCCTCTGTACCCACCCCAAATTCCTGCCTGAAGTTTTCTCGGATTTCCATCTGAACCAGGAGATAGTCCTGCCGACTTTCTTCCTGAGACCCCACGCCGACCAGGCGTTGGCGGCTCTTCATATCCTCGACTGCAGAAGGGCTCTTGCCTTCTATTTGCAGCACACCCAGACTCATCACAAGTCTGGCCGACTCTTTGTGACCTATGATCCCAATAGTTCGGGGCAGGCAGTTACTAAATGCACCTTCTCTATTTGGGTGGCAGACTGCATTGTCTTCGCTCACACGAAGGCGGGTGCTCCGTTAGATTGTTGAGTCACCATACATGGAGTTCGGGCCAAATCTGCTACAGTGGCCTTGCTGCGCTCCGTACCCCTGATGGACATCTGCCGGGCAGCGACCTTGTCTTCCACGAATACCTTTGCTGCCTGGAGAGGGAGTCCTGCCGGGACAGCACCTTTGACCAGGATGTACACCGTAATCTGTTCAGGTTATAAGCAACCCCTGCCCTCTGACCCTTCATCATGGCTACTGAGGGCTTCACCTCGAGGACCCGAGGACTCAGGCTCCGTTGGGCATCGACTTCTGCTCACGAACTTGGAGGTGTTTTCTTTTGGTTACAGGTTCGGTAGCCTGTAGCTGGGGAGTCCCATAAGTGAGGACTGACTTCCTGCTTGTTCCTGGAGAAAGCGTAGTTACTCACCTGTAACAGGTGTTCTCCAGGGACAGGAGGAATCAGTCCTCGCTACCCTCCCACCTCCCCTGAAGAGTTGCTGGATTTTTGTTGTTCCCTTGTCATCTGCTTGGTAGTGCTCGAGCTAAGGGACCTGATTGATCAAGATGGCATCCTTGGGCGGGAGGAGAACCACGCATGCATGGCAGCAATCCCAAAGGCTTTTTTTTGAAAGCTGGGGAATTGCTCCGCATGGGCTCCGTCAGTGCCTACGTCGCCCATAAGTGAGGACTGATTCCTCTGTCCCTGTAAGAACACCTGTTACAGGTGTGTAACTACACTTTCCTTGGTTCTGTGGTCCCTTCCTGCACCCGGGTAGGGTGGCCCCCAATTCCTTCCTCATCTCGTAGGGCACGGGTCTGCTATATGCCTCCCCCCCCACACCCCTCATCGCCCGGACCCTTCTCAAGGTCCAGGAGGGCAGGGCCTCTGATTCTTATAGCCCTGAGGTGGCTCAGGCGGCCTTAGTTTCCCCTGCTGTTCCGTCTCTTGATGGAGCCTCTGGTCCTGTTCGGGTTCTCACTGGAGCTGCTGATGTAGGAAGAGGGTCTGCTGCTTCACCCCAATCTGAGGTCCCTGTCCCTCACAGCTTGGCAGCTGAGCGGGTAACTCTAACCTATCTCCCCGTGGAGAATGAGGACATCCTTTTGGCCTCATGAAAGGACTCGACCAGACAGGTTTACGCCTTCAAGTGGCGTCCTTTCTCGGTGTGGTGCTCGGATCTCCAAGCAGACCCATTTTCACGCCCTACCAGTTTGGTCTTTCAGTACCTGCTCCACCTCTCGAAGTCTGGGCTGAAGTCTAACTTGGTCAGGGTTCACCTGAGTGCTATCTCAGCGAACCACCACCCCATGGAGGGCAAACCTCTTTCGGGGCTACCGCTTGTGTCTCGTTTCATGCGAGGTCTGCTTCTTTCCCAGCCCCCTGCCCTCTGGCGGAATGGGATCTCAGTGGGGTCCTCACGCACCTGACCAAGCCGCCCTTTGAGCCCATGACTACCTGCCCACTGTGGCACCTGTCGTGGAAGGTGTGGCCTTCCTGATAGCTCTCATCTCTGCCTGGAGAGTCGGTGAACTCCAGGTGCAGATGGCCAAGGCACTGTACACAAGATTCTGTAGGAACTGAGTGGTCCTACGGGCTAACCCAAAGTTCCTCCCGAAGGTTGTCTCGGACAAATATAGGTGTCTGTCTTCCTCTCTCTCTGATCTCTTGTATTTCATGAAAGCTTCCCTCTTTTTCTTCACCTTTTCAGTTTCTTCTTTGGAAAGCCATAGCGGTCTCCTTTTCCTTTTACCTTTATTTACCATTTTAACAAAAAGGTTGCTTGCCCTTAAAATATCCCCTTTCAGTTTTGACCACTGTTTTTCTACATCACCCAGCTGTTCCCATCCTGCTAATGACTCCCTGAGGTATTGGCCCATCTTGGCAAAGTTAGTTTTCTTAAAGTCTAAGACCCTCGCTTTTGAATGGATTCTAACAGCCTTAGTCCTAATACTGAACCACACCATCTGGTGATTACTGGATGCAAAATGATCTCCCACTATAAACATCCGAAACCCTTTTTACCATTGGTAAGCACCAAGTCCAGTATGGTTCCTTCACGTGTGGGGTCTGCTACCAATTGCCTGAATAGTTCTCCCTGTAGAGAATCCAGGATCTCCTTACTTCTAGATGATACTGCAGCAGGAATGTGCCAATCAGCATCTGGCATATTGAAATCCCCTATCAGTAGCACTTCCCCATTCCTAGCAGTGCTGTGTATGTCTTTAATTAACTCTGTCCACCTCTTCCTCTTGTGAAGGAGGTCTGTATATCACGCCAATGCAAATAGATTTCTCTTTCCCTCTTTCTAGTTTAACCCACAGTGCCGCGCCTCTCCTTTTTAAGCGCTGTAATTCCAAAGCTTTAATATTTTTTACATATAGTGCCACTCCTCCTCCCCTTCTTTCCTACCTTGTCCTTTCTGAATAAAGTATAGCCAGGTATAGTTACATCCCCGTCATGGTTTTCTGTGAACCATGTTTCTGTAACTGCCAATAAATCCAAGTTAGCCACGCCCACCAAAGCTTCAACATCAGGGATCTTATTTCCCATGCTACGAGCATTTATACACACTGTTTTCCATATGTTACCCCTTTTACCCATTTCTATAAAGGTATTTAATGTTTCACTTACCTGGGGGATTTCTCACCTATCCCCAACAAATCTAGTTTAAAGCCCTCTTCGGTAGATAGCCAGTCTACTGCTGAAGACGCGTCAACCTTTCTTGGACTGATGGACGCCATCTCTGCTCTGCAACCCTTGGAATGGCATCCCATGGTCCAGAAACCAAAAATCATAAACCCATAAATTGTATGATTTTTATATTTTAATTATTTATTTACATGTGTTTTTTTACAGTTTGAATGTCAAATGATGGTTTTAGGCTCCAATGCAAGTATAGTGCTGTACATGCATGTGATTTTAATTTATGTATTAATAGTTTTTTTAATTTAGTATTTTTTATTTATGTACTATTAAGGTGAGTGGTGTTTATCATTTCATTCTTAATATTATATGTTTTATATTTTATTAGTTCTCTGATATGTTTTTATTATTGTATTTATATTTTTTAGCCATAATAGCCCCTGAGGAAGGCACAACGAAACACGGCCTGGGTTGGGCCAATGGCTGGAATCAATCAATAAAATAAATTCTTCCTTTGCTATCCATGGTTTGTACTGGGTTGGTTTGTTGCACGTGGATTGTGCTTTTTTGTTGGAAGTATTATTTGTTCAGACATGGATTAGCAACATTGGGTAATAGTGGGCTTGATGAGTCTATACAAACTCTCCCTTGGATTTTGGCACCTAGCAGACAGCATACCTCTCTGGACATCAAGTCTGGTCGGCAGATGGACACCTCAGTACCCCTCAGAAGAGAGTCACCAACCACCATTGTCCTTCACTTCCTTCTGTTCACTGATTCTGCAACTTTGGGGTACTTGAGCTCTAGTTCTTCCCTTTCCATGGATGCTTTCATCTCCTCCACTTCCAGGACTGCATAATGGTTCTTCAATTCAAGGGCTGGAGAAGTTGGATTGGTGATTCTGCAGGCCCTGGTGACTTGTGTCCAACCTTCGTCATTCTGTAGGCACCCATCTTCTCCTCTGCTGGAGAGCTTGGTTGTTGCAAGAAGCATCTCATCAATGTACTTCTCACTGTCTTGAATGCTCCTCAGCCTCGCTACCTCCTCTCTGAGTTCCTCCACTTGTTTCCTGAGAGCTTCAACATGCAGGCACCCTGCACATGGAACTGGTCCTTCAACTGACATTGGGACTTCTGTCTGGAGAGGGGCAGAAGCTGTAACAGGGGCAACAGCTTTAGCGATATTGCTGCCACTCTTTTCTAAGGAGAAGCTTCACTTCCTCCTTCAAGAGAAGAGAGGTATTAGCTCTCCACCCGGACCAGTAGCCTGCCTTTGTACCCTTGTAGTAGCCACTGGGCTATCACCCATACCGTGATCAGCTAGCTCAATAGGCTTGATTGCCATCTCTCCAAACCTTCCTCTCCCCACTCTTGACACCAATATATAGTCTATGCGTGAATATTCGCCCGTCTTGGCTAAATAGCATGTGTATTCTTTACTGCTCCTGTTTTGCAATTGTCGCAAGTCCTTAAGATCCCACCGCTTGATAATCTCCCTCAATTTCCACCCTTCTTTTATGCAGTTTTTTGGTAATTTAATCTATCCAATTCTCCTAGAATCAAATTCATACCCCTCCCCCCCAGCACCCAATCTCCTTTAGCCACTTTTGCGAAAGGTTTTAAGGGTCTCCTTGAAAAAGAATTTTTTTGGGACCATTGGGAGCATATAAATTAAGGAGGGAAATTTCAAATTGCTCAGTCCTCCCCACCAGCCAAATGTCCCTCCCCTGTGTATCCCCCCCCCCCCCGACTCAAAATGGACAAAAGGGATATGCTTATAAATTAATATTGCTACTCCCCTTTTTTTGGAATTGAAAGCTGAGCAAAAGACCTGTGTAAAACCCTTCTGTTTTTAATTTCTCATGCTCAAGAGCTGTTAAATGGGTCTTCTGTAGGAGAGCGATGTCTACTTGAGAGCAGTTCAGGAGATCCAGACCCTGGTCCTTTTTTGCAGGGTGGTTAATCCCCCTAATGTTTAGGGATACAATTCTATACCCCCTACCAAATCCCATGGTCCCCAATTAACACGATACCTGCTACTCCCCTCTTTCCTCTCCCCATGTGCATCCGTCCCGCCACCCACGCCTGAGTACTAATGTGGCACTTCAAAACCACCAAATTGTAAACCCACAAACATATTAAACACAAAATCAAATCTCCTCCCCCATATTTTTTACTTTTAACATGCTTCCAGCCTAATACCATTATTCTCCTACAGACCCCCTATGGCTCCCCCCCCCCCCCTCGCACATCCCCCTCAAGCACTTGACAGAGTCCAACCAGTCCATTAACAAGTCCGCTGCTCCAACCTCTCCGCCGTGATAGGCACTCCAGGATCAACGAGTTATACTTGCTTCAGCTCCTTTCATGCTTTTGACTAATGGGTCATCGGCCCTTCTCTGTGGCGCCTCCTGTGCGGTATGCTCTGAAGGCCTACTAAGCGCTTGTGCGCAATGCTGCTCTTTGAGCTCACTCTGGCCTTCCCTATTCTGCTGCTGCACTGTGGGGGGTTTCCCGGCTTGTTGCTATTGCTTCCCAATGCCTTCTGTCTGCTGACATACTAGCCAGGTTTCTCTGCTGCTTCCACTGAGTAGAAAAACATTCTCCTTCCATTCTCCATAATTGTCAACCGGGCTGGATACCACACTGCTGCCGTTATTCCACGGTTTAGTAACTGTGCTTTGTATTTGAGCAAGTCCTTCCTTCTCTGAACTGTTTCTGGAGCAAGATCTGTGTATATCCCCATCTCCCAGCTCCTATACTGCACCACTCCAGTTTTCCTTGCCTCTTTAATAACAAACTCTCGGTCCTGAAAGTGGGGAAGTTTGACAATAAAAGTTCTTGTTGTCGCCATACCTTGCAGCTTAGGTCTCAGCTCCCGGTGCGCCCGTTCAACCTCATACTCCCCCGGCGCTGCTGACCTTGGGAAGCACTCCTGCAAAAAGGCTCGAATGAAGGCACGGGGTCTTAATCGCCTTCGCCCTCTGGGATCCCAAAAATGTGTATATTCAACCATCGATTCTTGTTTTCATGGTCTTCTAATTTCTCCGCCATCCACGATATCTGTTTTCGCATTCGGAGGATTTTAGTTTGCTGCCCTTTGCTGATCCTTGGTGTTGCTTATCTGTTCTCAGCCTGCTCTAAATGATTGGTAATGATGACAAACTTTTCTTCCAGTCTTGCCATCACCCCTTCCACAATCGCATCTTTGGAAGCTCTGATTTCTTGCAAGACTGTGGCCAACATTCTTTCTCCAGTCACTTCCGACACCATCTCTGCACTGGATTTAGACGAACACGGCGAGGGTGGCTGCGAGCTCGTAGTCATCGTCTTGTCAGGAAACCTTTGCCTGGTGGAATAAATATCCTTCAGCATCTTTGCTGGAGTCTTTAATTTTATCGATTTCGGCAGTCTGATGGTCCCCCCCGTTCTTTTCCCGGTAACAAGTGGGGAGGGGGGGGGGGGGTTGGAGCACCTCGAGCTATGTCTGATCAGGCAGCCATATTATTAACTTTAGTATTTTAACTTTCACTGTTAAGGCAATGAAGATTACTAATAAAGTGTTCTGCTTTGCCAATAGTATCTGTAGAATTTTCCAAAAATTGTGTCCTGTTCGGTCTGGCAGTAGGGAGCAGGGTATCAAACTTCCCCTCCTCCACAGTAGCCACACAAGGCTTAGTAGGTATATAATACATCTGAACAATTTCTACAGGATTAATTAACTTAAGAATTTCTGTAAAATATTTAGCAAGCAAAATCTCCAGTGATAGCAAATGAGCAGTTGGGAAATTCAGGAAACAAAGGTTACGTGCCCAGGAGACATTTGCCAACACCACTAACCAGGCTTGAACCAGCAGAGTCCTTTTATGGAAGTCACATGCACAGTACTAACAGACTGTAACTGGGTTTCCACTCGGGACAAAGAATTATACACAGTAAGACAACTAGCATCCAATTCTGTAACCTTATCCACCATAGCCAAACTAAAGTTACACAAAGAAACAACCGTAGCAGATAATTTAACATCAATAACACGTATCTCACCCCATTAGTCCTTAAGTGTAATTTCTCCATCAGGTGAGAGGGTGTGGGAAACAACGTAGTCTCTGGAAGAGCTACTGGTTTAGGTATAGTTCTCCAGGAACAAGCAGGAAGTCAGTCCTCACATATATATGGGTGACGTCAGCACAGACAGAGCCCTTGCAGAGTATTTCCCTAGCTTTCAAAGAAAGCCAAGGGTGCCATTTTGATCAGTCTTCCTTTTTCCGCAGAGCCCTTCGGACATGCGTCCTGTACCTCCAGAAAAAGTTTCCAAAATTTCTCTCTTTAATTCTGGTTTTCCGGTCCTCTTCCTGTTGTCTCCAGTGCCCTTGCTTCGGTAGCGGGCTCCAGGATTTTTTTCATTTTGTTTTCTTGACCAGCGCGTCTTCATGCCCTTTTCAACCACATTTTCCGCAAGGCGGCCCCAGTGTCCCCAGTAGTTTCCCGCTCCACCAACCTTCAGTCTCTGGGGTCTCCTGCAGCTGCTTTGTGGCCCCGGCGTGCCTCTGAGCAAGGGTCCCCTGAAACAGGCCATGAGCGTTCTCACTCTTGGTCCCTCAGCCCTCCTTGGCAGTCCCAAGAGTCTGAGAAGGAGCAGCCTCAGAAGGTACCTCATGGATACGGAGGCCTCTGGCGATGGCACCTGGTCTCCCGAGGGTCGTCCCGGCGAGAACCTGCTCTCCTCCTCGACTCCTGACTCGAACCTGCTCTCCTCCTCGACTCCTGACTCGAACCTGCTCTCCTCGACTCCTGACTCGAACCTGCTCTCCTCGACTCGAACCTGCTCTCCTCAACTCCCGACTCATTCACCCCGGCGTTGGGATCACAGGGCCACATTCCCGAGTGGGAGGCCCGAATGCTTTCACTGGAGTGCAGCATTTCTGCCTGCCTCACTGCCCAGCAGGCACAGGCACCAGGCCCTGCTGGCACGTGCCCTGAGATCTTGAGGGCGATGCCTGTGATGGTTCCCCAGATCGCTGTGACAACCCCTGAGAGCCAGGGGGCCTCATGAGGGATCCCGGCAGAGATCGATCTCCATCCCGGTCTTCGGGTGCAAGAGATTCCCAAGCTAGCTCTTCCGGCTCCAGGCAGGCTGCAGCCTCGAGAGCCCAGCACAAGTCAGACTCTGCTCGAGCAAACCTAGCTCCGTGTCTTCCTCAGAATTTTCGGACTGGGAGTCCGAAGGGGACACTTCCCCTGAATCCTGGGCTCATCGGTACCTTCCCTCAGATCTTTCTCCACCGGTTCAGAAGCAGCTGTCTCCTGCCGAAGACACCTCCTTTCTGGGGTTTGTGCGGGACATGGCTCGAGCACTAGCGCACTCCACGCAGTCAGAAGAGGAGCCCTGTGCAGAACTAGATATTTTATAATGTGAGGCTCCGTCGAGGGAATCCCTCATGGTTATGGTTCTACCCATCCTAGCTCGACTGCTCCTCCGCATGTGGGAGATGCCTGTGTCTATCCCCATTGTCAGCAAGTGCCTGGACACCATGCACAGGGTCCAGTGAGAGCCCGGCTTCCGGAAGGCCCAGCTTCCTCGTACCTCAATGGTGGCCATGCGGAAGCAAAAGAGCCCAAAACTCACTCTTGGGTCCTGCCGGGTAGAGATTCTCACGCCCTCGATACCCTCAAGTGTAAGGCCTACCAAGGCTCCATGCTGGCGTGCCACATTCAGGCTTATCAGCTATACATAGGAATGTTCCTTCGTGACCTTGCAAAGGAGCTTGGAGGTTTCCAGGCAGGCTTTGGTGGCGATTAGGAGGGACTGGAAATGGCAAAGATAAAGTCAGTGGGGGACTGTTCAAAGTACCTTTCTCGCGCTGCATATGACAGCTTCGAGTCCTCCGCTCGGGTAGCGGCTGCTGGTATCGGGGCCAGGCAGCAGGCCTGGCTCCAGTCCTGATCTCAAACAATGGGTGCAGGAGAAACTGCTTGATGTACCATGCTTGGGCGAGCAATTGTTTGGCAAACCAATGGAGGACAAAGCAGCGGAGATTGAGACGGAGTACGTAACTTGCACCCGTCTCTCCCGAAAAACTAATTCCCTCCCGTGGAAGAAGCAACAGGGCAAAAAGTCTTTCTTCCAGAGGAAGGGTCTTCCCTACCGGGGCTACCCACCTTATCCTCTGGCGCCGACTCTGCCCCAAGGCAGACAGAGCAAGAGTGGCCATCAGGGCCCGCGTAAGCCAAAGGGTCCCAAAAGACAGACCCCGGCACCAGCCGAGATGGCCCCGGGCTTTTGACACCAGATGCATAACTGCTTGCCCTCCAGCGTCCCCAGGTATTGGTTGGAGGGTGCCTTGTCCACTTTGCTCCCCGATGGGAGTCTGTCATCTGACACTTGGGTCCTCCAGGTCATCTGTGAGTGGTGCCTCCTTCACCTGGACCAGCTTCCTCCACTTTTCTGCCTCATGGAGCCCCCTCGGCTCCCCACGCACCAGGTCGTTTTGGCGCAGGAGCTTGTCAACCTCCTCGAGGAGCGAGTAGTGGAAGTGGTCCCGCTGCACCTCAGAGGTCATGGGTTCTACTCTCGTTACTTCCTTGTGCCAAAGTGGACAGGCGGTTTCCGACCCATCTTCGATTTAAGAAATCTCAACAAATACCTGGTGTGTGAGAGGTTCAAAATGCTCTCCCTTGGTGCCTTGCTGCCCTTCCTCAGGGTGACTGGCTATACTTCTTGGACCTTTGGGAAGTGTACGCTCACATCCTTGTCCATCCCAAGCACAGGAAATATCTGCGTTTCAGGGTGCAAGGGAGCCATTATCAAAACAGGGTGCTTCTTTTCGGCCTGGCGTCTGCCCCATGAATGTTCACCAAATGCCTCGCAGTGGCCGCTGCCCACATTCGTCTACCCCTATCTAGACAACTGGCTCATTACTGGGTGTGGGGGGCGGCTGACGAGGTGCAGAGGCCACGGCCTGCACTGTCCACCACCTTTAGTACCTCAGCTTCGTGTTCAAGTTATCCGAAGTCTTGCCTCATTCCAGCCCAATTCCTGGAGTTCATCGGCGCGTGCCTCGACACTCAGCGTGCGACAGCCTTCCTTCTCCAAGATAGGGCAGACTGTCTCATCACTTTGGCATCCATGGTCCAATGCCACGACGCAGTATCGGCCCGAGCAATGCTCTGTCTCCTCGGCCATATGGTCTCATCGGTTCATGTCGCCCCTAATGCCTGGCTGCACATGCGGGTGGCGCAGTAGTGCCTTCAGGCTCAGTGGTCTCGGGCAACAGGTTGCCTCCGAGACGCTGTCTTGATCACTCCTCTACTCAGAGTCCCTTGACTGGTGGCGGGATGTCCGGAACCTGATCCGAGGCATGCCGTTCAAGGCCCTACAACACGATGTAGTCTTGACCATGGATGCCTTACCAGTGCGGCAAGCTCCACATACAGGGGACTTGGTCTCTGGAGGAGTTCTGGCAGCTAATCAACTTTCTCAAATTCCAGTCAGTCCTCCTTGCCCTCCGGGCGTTCAGGCACCGCGTTCACCACCGGGTGGTGCTCGTCCAGATGGACAACCGAGTAGCAATTTTCTATATGAACAAGCAAGGGGGCACCGGCTCTTACAGCCTCTGCCTGGAGGCAGTAGCCCTGTGGTCCTTTGCGGTTCGCCAGGACAAAGCCCTACAGGCCACCTATCTCCCGAGCCAGGACAATGTCTGCTCCTCCAGCTGCATGAGTGGCACCTCTTCCCATAGACGGCACAGCGACTGTTCCGGCATTGGGGGACTCGCAGCTCTCGCAGTTCTGTGGCCCGGTTCCACATCCGAACAGGGAAGGCCCCAATGCCTTCCTCCTGTTGTGGACGTACGGCCTCCTGTATGCATTTTTCCCCACTCCACTCATAGCACAAATTCTCCTCAAAATACAGCGGAACAGGGCCTCTGGTTCTCATGGCCCTGCGGTGGCCTTGACAGCCCTGGTTCCCGCTGCTGCTCCGCCTCTCATCTGAGTCTCCGGTTCTCCTGGGTGTGACGCACCGGGTTTGTTGACACAGGAGGAAGGTCTGCTATTTTACCCAAACTTGAGGTCCTTATCGCTCATGGCTTGGCGGCTGAACGGCTTGCTCTCGCCCCCCTTCATCTCCCGGTGGAGGTCAAGGACATACTGCTGGCCTCACACAGGTAGGAGGGCCTTTAAATGGCATCAGTTTTCCGTGTGGTGCTTGGAGCTATGGACCCACCTGTACTCCAGGACCAAGCAGGAAGTCAGTCCTCACTTATGGGTGACGTCGGCGCCGACGGAGCCCTCGCGGAGCAATTTTCCCCAGCTTTCAAAGAAAGCCTTTGGGAATTGCAGCGCGCATGCGCGGTCGTCTTCCCGCCCGAGGGTGCCATCTTAGCCAGTCTTCTTTTTTCCGCGGAGCCCTACAGACGTCCCCGTCTTGTCCCCGCGAAAAAGTCGATTTTCTTCATTATTTTATTCTTTTTCCTTTCGGTTCGACGCCGATCGCTTACCCGCCCGGACTCGCGACGCCGGTCACGAGTCCGCTTATTTTTTTCGGTTTTTCTGACTTAGTCAGCTTTCGTTTTCGGTTTCCCTGGCAGCCCGGTCCTTTGACCTCGCAGGGGCCCTTTTTCCCCCGATGGCTGCCAGTGGGTTTAAGCGGTATGGTCGGTGTGACCGAAATATGTCACTAACCGACACACACGACTTTTGCCTCCGCTGCCTGGGCCCGGATCATGAGGAACTGATCTGTGGGCCCTGCAGCAAACTGTCCTCAAAGGCGTTGAGGAGTCGGCGGCATCAGCGTGAGAGAATCTTCGCTGACCCCAGCCGTACCCGGACCTCGTCGGAGGCCTCCGCGTCGAAAGGCTCCAGCTCGGACCGTCGACGGAGCTCCTCCGACCGGGGTTCTCCCTCCGGGGACCATCGTCGGAAGGAAAAACCCGCGAGGGCGGCGTCGGTGGACGCTCCTGGCTCCGCGAGGGCCAGGTCGCATAGCCCCGACAGCCGCCCCGGGTCCTTGGAGAAGGAACATATCCTGAAGTGACCTCGCCTGGAGTCGGAGATGCCTGCCCGGGTAAGTCCTGTGGTCCTTCTGGACTCGCCTCCGCGACAGCCGACGTCGGGCCCGACGCCGTCGGGGCCCGAGTCGGGGGCTGCTGGGTCACCTGAGCTCGGACTCAGGTTGACGGCCTTGGAGAGCAGACTGTCTGCCTTCATGGACCAGCAGCGGGCACTGCTCGCTGGCCTCGCTGGCGCCGCTGCCCCGACCGCCGGGACGTCGACGTCCAAGTCGACCCCGGAGACCGAGCCGATCCTCGAGTCAATGAGAACTCGAGTCGATCCTCGGTCGAGGTCACCCTCGGCCTCCCGTTCGGGACCGAGGTCGCCGACGCCGACTCCCTCGACGTCGGGACGGCTGGCGCCGCACCCTGCCCGGGCCGACCCCACCGAGTCCTCGTCGGAGTCGGTCTGGGAGTCTGAGGAGGAAGAGTCACCTGATTCTTTCCGGACTCGGTGTGTCCCATCGGACTCACCGGGGTCCGAGCCTCGGAAGCAGTCCCCCCCGGAGGATGCCCGGTTCTCGGACTTCGTTAGGGATATGGCCAAGGCTTTGGCCTTCCCTGCGGATCCCGAGGAGGAGCCTCGAGCCGAAGAGCTCGACGCCCTCCAGTATGACTCTCCCGCGAGGGAGCACTTTACTGTGCCGGTTCCTCCTATGCTGGAACGACTACTCTTCCGCATGTGGGAGAGTCCGACCTCCTCGCCGGTCCTGAGCAAGCGGGTCGATTCTATCTATCGGGTCCGCAAGAGCCCTGGCTTTCAGAAGGCACAGCTGCCACACCATTCCATGGTAGTGGAATCGGCCATGCATCGTCTTAAGAGCCAGAAGATGCACTCCTCGGTGCCTCCTGGAAGGGAGGCCCGTAACCTGGATGGCCTTGGCAAGAAGTGCTTCCAGGGCTCTATGCTCGCATGTCGTGTCCAGACTTACCAGCTCTACATGGGCATGTATCTCCGGGATCTGGCTAAAGAGCTAGCCAGATTCTCCGCTGGTCTCTCCGAGGAGCCCTTGCGGAGGTTCCTAGCCTTGTCCACGGGCATTCGGGAATGCTCAAAGTTCATGTCCCGAGCAGCCTATGATGGCTTTGAGGCCTCGGCTAGAGTGGCCGCAGCCGGCATCGGTGCCCGCCGACAGGCTTGGCTTCAGTCGTCGGACCTTGAGCCCTGGGTACAGGACAAGTTGGTCGATGTCCCCTGCCGAGGCGAAAACCTCTTTGGCAAGCCCATGGCGGAAAAGGCTGCACAAATTGAGACTGAGACTCTCACCAGGACCAGGCTTTCTAGGAAGACCTCCGCCCCTTCCCAGAAAAAGAAGGGCTCGGGAAAAAAGTCCTTTTACCCGAGGAAGGCGGCTGCCTACAAACAGTACCCCCATTATCAGGCCCCTGCAGCTCCCCAACAGGGCCAGCAGGCCAAGGGACGGGGTAACGGGTCCCGTAGGCAGCAAGCCCCCAAGCCTGCACCACCAGCCCCTGCTCAGCAGGGTGGGGGTTTTTGACTCGCTCAGCATAGCCTCTCCCCCCCCGCTGGTTCCTCCCAGCACCGGAGGCCAGCTGGTTCACTTCGGCCACAGGTGGTTCAGCATCACCGCAGATGCCTGGGTACTTCAGGTCGTGCGAGAAGGCTACCTTCTCCACTTCCATCAGGTCCCTCCCTCCTATTTTCCGGGAGAACCTTCGCGCCCCCCTCTGCACAGGGAGTTGCTCCTTCCGGAGTTAGCAGGTCTTCTGCAGGAACAGGCGGTGGAACCGGTGCCCCACCACCTGAGAGGTGAAGGCTTTTATTCGAGGTATTTTCTGATACCGAAGAGAACAGGGGGCCTCAGACCCATCCTGGACTTGCGCAACCTCAACAAGTTCCTTGTGCGGGAGAAGTTCAAAATGCTTACCCTTGGAATCCTTCTGCCCTACCTCCAGCAGGGAGATTGGCTATGCTCCTTGGATCTAAAGGATGCCTACACGCACATCCTCATCCACCCAAGCCACCGCCAATACCTAAGGTTTGTGGTGGCAGGAAATCATTACCAGTACAGAGTACTGCCCTTTGGCCTATCCTCCGCACCGCGAGTCTTCACAAAATGTCTCGCGGTCGTGGCGGCCCATCTCCGGCTTCACGGCCTCTGTCTTTCCGTACCTCGACGACTGGCTCATCAGAGCAGCGTCCGCTCAGGAGGTCGCCAACGCCACGCGCCGCACGGTGACTCTGCTGCAGCACTTGGGCTTTGTCATAAACTTCGCAAAGTCCACTTTGCTCCCCTCACAGGATCTCGAGTTCATCGGCGCAAGGCTGCACACTCCTCGGGCACGAGCGTACCTTCCGCTCGACAGGGCTCAACGGCTCATGGACCTAGCCGACCGCTTTCGCAGCCAGCCCCTGGTCTCCGCCAGGCGCTTCCTGAGACTGCTCGGCCATATGGCTTCCACCGTCCATGTGACCCCCAATGCCCGCCTGAACATGCGGTCTGCTCAATGGTGTCTCCGCCAGCAGTGGCGACAAGCCACAGGCGGCCTGGCAGACCTAGTGCGCGTCTCCGAGCCGCTGCTCTCGTCTCTCCGGTGGTGGCTCCGGCAGCCGAACCTGATATTCGGAATGCCTTTCCAGTCACCTCAGCCGACCCGGGTGCTGACCACCGATGCATCCCTCCTGGGCTGGGGAGCACATTGCCAAGAGGCACGTACTCAGGGCCTCTGGACCACGTGGGAGTCTGCTCAGCAGATCAACTTCCTGGAGCTCAGGGCGATCCGCCTAGCTCTCAAGGCCTTCTCCCACCTGACTTCCCAACAGTCCGTCCTTGTTCAGACGGACAATCAAGTTGCCATGTTCTACGTGAACAAACAGGGGGGCACGGGCTCCTTCCTCCTCTGCCGGGAGGCACAGAAGCTCTGCTCTTGGGCCGTCAGTCACGGCATTCTCCTCAAGGCAGTTTATCTCCCGGGCCAAGAAAATTGCCTTGCAGACAAACTCAGCAGGGTCCTCCAGCCGCACGAGTGGCGTCTGGATCCCTTGGTAGTTCAGAAGCTCTTCCTCAAGTGGGGTCTCCCCACGGTGGATCTCTTTGCCAGTCCTCACAACCGGCAGCTTCCTCGCTTCTGCTCTCGTCAGCCACACCCCCTTCGGGTTGCGGCGGACGCCTTTCTGATCTCGTGGTCGGGGAGCCTTCTGTACGCTTTCCCTCCCATCCCGCTGGTCTCTCGGACTCTTTTCAAGGTTCTCCGAGACAAAGCCTTCATGATCCTGGTGGCCCCTCGCTGGCCCAGGCAGCCGTGGTTTCCGCTCCTGCTGCAACTGGCGGTGGAGGATCCAATCCCTCTGGGGGTACAACCGGATCTCCTCACTCAGGATCAGGGGTCCCTTCTGCACCCCAACCTCAGGTCTCTCAAACTCATGGCCTGGCTGCTGAGAGGGTAGTCCTTGCTCCCCTTCTCCTGCCGGCGGAGGTGGAGGAGGTCGTCTTAGCTTCGCGACGGCCTTCTACCCGCAAATGCTACGCCCTTAAATGGCGTCGCTTTGCAGTCTGGTGTACCCAACAGTCTCAGGATCCCTTCTCCTGCCCGGTGTCGGTGATCTTGCAGTACTTGCTGCACCTCTCTAATCTGGGACTTAAGTCCAACTCCGTCAAAGTTCACCTCAGTGCTCTTTCAGCACATCATGTGCCAGTGGACGGCAGACCTCTCTCCAATGACCCTCTCGTAGCGAGGTCTCTCCGAGGTCTCCTTCTACTTAAACCACCTCTGCGCCCGCCAGCGCCTGACTGGGACCTGAATGTGGTTTTGCAGCGGATCACCTGTCCGCCTTTTGAACCTATGGCTACCTGTTCTCTCCGTTTTCTGTCTTGGAAAACACTGTTCGTGATAGCCCTCACTTCCGCTAGGCGCGTAAGTGAATTGCAGGCCCTCGTGTCTGATCCCCCTTACACTAGGTTCTACAAGAATAGGGTAGTCCTACGGACTCACCCAAAATTTCTGCCTAAAGTGGTCTCCCCTTTTCACATCAATCAGGAGGTGGTACTTCCAACCTTCTTTCCCAGACCACACTCCAGCTGAGCTGAAACGGTCCTCCATACCCTGGACTGTAGAAGGGCATTGAACTTCTACCTTGACCGTACGCGGGAGCACCGTAAAGCTGCTCAGCTTTTTGTGTCTTTTGACCCCAATAAATTGGGGCTCCCGGTCTCCAAGCGTACTCTGTCCATCTGGGTTGCGGACTGTATCTCTTGGGCTTATGGGGCAGCCGGACTCTCCTTAGAAAGTCGAGTCACGGCTCATTGCGTTCGGGCAAAGGCCACGTCAGTGGCTTACCTCCGCTCTGTTCCGCTGGCAGACATCTGCCGGGCCGCTACTTGGTCTTCGAGCCAGACTTTTGCGGTCCATTACTGTCTCGAGAGGCCCGTAGGGACAGTGCTTTCGGACAGGCAGTCCTCCGTAATCTCTTTGAGGTCTGAGCAACTCCTACCCTCCATCCCGGATGTGGGCTACCGGTGGGTGATAATTCAGCGAAGATTCTATCCTTCTGTGCTGCTGAGCTAGAGGGAGCTCATTTTTGTGCTTCGGGTCTCCGGTAGCCTTGAGCTTGGGAGTCCCATAAGTGAGGACTGACTTCCTGCTTGGTCCTGGAGAAAGCGTAGTTACTCACCTGTAACAGGTGTTCTCCAGGAGCAGCAGGAATCAGTCCTCACTACCCTCCCTCCTCCCCTCGGAGTTGCAATCGTCTGCTTATGTTCTTTTTTTGCAATTTTTTATGCTGTCTTTTTTAGCTATGTCATCTGACTGGCTAAGATGGCACCCTCGGGCGGGAAGACGACCGCGCATGCGCGCTGCAATTCCCAAAGGCTTTCTTTGAAAGCTGGGGAAAATTGCTCCGCGAGGGCTCCGTCGGCGCCGACGTCACCCATAAGTGAGGACTGATTCCTGCTGCTCCTGGAGAACACCTGTTACAGGTGAGTAACTATGCTTTCTCTTGCCCCACACACTTGGTCCTGCGGTACCTGCTCCATCTCTTGCAGGCGGGCTTGAAGTCCAACTCGATCGGGGTCCACCTGAGTGCTATCTTGGCTAACCACCACCCTGTCGGGTAGACCTCTCTCAGGTCAACCACTGGTTTCCCGCTTCATGTGCAGGCTGCTTCTTTCCAAGCCCCCCTTCCAGCCACCTCCGGCGGAGTGAGACCTCAATGTCATCCTCACATAGCTGACTCAGCCACCCTTCTTGCCGATGGCGTTCTGCTTGCTTCGGCACCTTTCTACGGGAACCGGATGGTTCTCCGACCGCACCCCAAGTTTCTCCCAAACGTTGTCTCTGATTTCCACCTCAACCAGGAGAGAGTACTGCTGACATTTTTCCCTAAGCCTCACACCGACTGGGTGTTGGTGATCCTCCATACCCTTGACTGCAGGAGGGCTCTCTCCTTCTACCTGCAGCAGACACAGCTTCACCACCAGTCTGAGCGGCTTTTGTCTCCTACGACCCTGCCCGCATGGGGCTCGCTGTCACTATGCGGACCCTCTATCTGGGTGGTGGATTGCATTGCCTTTACCCAGGATGCCCCTGCACCACCAAGTCATGGCGCATGGTGTTCGTGCGAGAGCCGCGTCAGTGGCCCATCTGCGCTCCGTGCCGCTGGCAGACATCTGCCGAGCCGCAATCTGGTCCTTGGTTAATACCGTCCCGACACATTACTTTCTGGAGAGAGTCCCATCAGGATGCTGCCTTTGGCCAGGCTGTACTCTGTAATCTGTTCGGGGTTTAAGCAACTCCTGCCCTCCCCGACCCTTCTTTTGCGGCTACCGGGAGCTTGGTCATCTGGGGACCCGGGGTCCTCTGGCTGTCTCCGGTTACCAGTGACTGCTCAAGGCTTGCCGAGGCAATTTTTCTACAGGTCCTTGGTAGCCTGTAGCTGGGGGATTCCCATATGTGAGAACTGACTTCTGCTTGTTCCTGGAGAAAGCATAGCTGTTCATCTGTATCAGGTTTTCTCCTGAGACAGCAGGCATCCGTCCTCACAACCCACTCACATCCCCTTGGAGTTGCCCACTGTCCTTGGTATTTTTTTGTCTTTGCCTGAGCTGTGTCATCTGACTGATCAGGATGGCACCCTTAGGTGGGAAGAGGACCACGCATGTGTGGTGGCATTCCCAAAGGCTTTCTTTGAAAGCTGGGGAAATGCTCCGCGCGGGCTCATATGTGAGGACGGTTTCCCGCTGTCCCTAGAGAACACCTGTTACAGGTGAGTAACTATGCTGTACTTGAAATCCTTCTACCCCAGTAACTTGGAGGGGGGGGGGGGGGTTCCAAATACCATTGAGGACAAAAGAACAACTGGATGTGGGGGAGGCGTAGGAGCCCCAGCACTAAAGGACATTCCATCAGGGGAGGGTGTGACAGTCTGCAGGGGGAACCAGATGCCTATTGAGGGGACCAACGATTTTACCTGTAGGTGATGACACTGCAGCTGGTTTCATGCCCCTTTTGATCTTGCGTTTCCCCATATTCTTCAGCACTCACCGCACTTCTCAAACGACACTGGGATGCCGAAGGAGTGTGTCCCGCCCATTGCCGCAAGTTTGTAGAGCAAGCAGCAGGACCTCTACATAGAAGGTGCTAGTCAGTTGGAGTAACATTGGCAGCAGGTTGCAGGTGGGAGAACCCAAGAGCAGGTCACACGCCCCCATCCTCCAGAGCAGCAACCAATCCGGCTCAATCCCCCTATGACCTATATTAATAAATTTGGATGCTAAACTATTAGCTAAGATTTTAGCCACAAGATTGGTCCACCCCTGTTTCAGAAGATATCTTTATTTAATAGGTTTTTTTTAATACCGCTTTTATGCTAAGGCGGTTTACATAGAACAACGGTAACAAATGTGTGTTTAAGAGTTTCTTCAGATCTTGTATAGATTGCAGATCTGATGGGTTCTGGTAGTGTGTTCCAAATTGTTGGGGCAAAAAGGGTGAAGGTTCTGTTTGCTGAGAGCTTCTGGTCGAGGGGGCATATGACTAGAAGGTTCAGGTTTGCTGATCTTCTGGGTCTTGTTGAGGGTGTTCTTGTGATTAGATCTTTGAGGCAGGGGGCTGAAGAGTTGTGGAGGATTTTATAGATGGTGGTGGCGACTTTGTATTTTGTCCTTTGTGTGACTGGTAACCCATGAAGGCTCTTGAGTCGGTGTGATATGCTGTCGTCTTGATGTTCCTGTTAAGAGTCTTGCAGCAGTGTTTTGCACTAATTGAAGAGTGTATAATGCTTGTTTTGTTAGTCCTTGGTAAAGTATATTGCCGTAGTCAAGGTGTGGGGTTATGATGGACTGAAAGACTGTTCTGTAATTGTTGTATTATAATCTGGGTTATCTCTATGAGACAGGTCAGTATTAGGAAAATTCTGAACCTTGCTTGGGTGCCCAAAGGGATCAGTTTCCCTCCTTATCGATGGCCGTGGATGAGGAAAAAGCTTTTGACAGAGTGGAGTGGAGTTCCATGTTAGAGGTTCTCAGGCGAATGAGGGTGGGAGATACGTTTTTTTAGTGGGTAAGGCTCTATATAGAACCCCGTGAGCACGGATCAGAATTAATGGAAAATATTCCAGTGAGTTCCTATTGGGCCGGGGTACGAGACAAAGTTGCCCATTATCACTATTAGTATTTGCTCTAGTGATAAAACCTTTGGCAGAAGGGGTAAGGAGGTCAATATACTGGGGATAAAGTGGGAGCACGGGAGCATAAGATTGCCTTATTTGCCGATGTGATCTATACGATTAGCAATCCACTAACCTCCCTGACAGAGTGGAGGAGTAGCCTAGAACAGCCTACTACCCAGAAGATCTGGGTTCGATTTTCCCACTAACACTCCTTGAGGCCTTGTGTCACTTTACCCTCTATTGCCTCAGAAGAAAAGGCCTGGCAATCTACTTCTGGTCATACCTTACCAAGAAAACCCAGGAGTCAGGTGCTTAAAAACAAACAAAAAAAAACCTCCCTGCCAGACTTAATGGAGGAGATAAGGCAATATAGCAAGGTGTCGGGATATAAAATGAATATGGGAGAGGTGATTTTTGGTCCCCGCTAGATTACAATTAGTGGATTATTGACTGTAATGAAAGGAAACCAACAAAGCTCCTTTTAAACCGACCTCTACACTTGAAACAGAGCTGTTGCCTTTGTGGGGCTGGAAACACAATGCTGTGTTGCTTTGCTGACCAGCCAAATACTATTTTCTTTGTCTGGTTTATCAGCTAAGTACTTTATTTTGGTTTTTGTTTATCAGCCATTTAAAATGTGATTTTCTTAGTGTTTTGCACATTCAGTTGGCTTAGCACATATTGGTGGTTGGGTGGCACTTTATTTAGAATAAAAGGATATGTTATTCTGAAGGTTTTCTGACCTTGCACAACAAATGTTCCAACATTTAATCAGCATGTTTGCTCTGTTGACCTTTTTGCTGAGGCTGTTGCCAAAAAAGTATCTTTCAGGAAATGGAAAAAGGAGCCCAATGATGACAAAAGGAAACAACATAAGCACTGGCAAGTTAAATGCAAGGCATTAATAAGTCAATCAAAGAGAATTTGAAAAGAAGTTTGTCTTGGAAGCAAAAACATATAATAAAACCTTTTTCAAGTATGTTCGTAGCAAATAACCTGAGTCAGTTGGACCACTGGATGATGGTGTAAAAGGGGCGCTAAAGGAGGACAGGGCCATAGCGGAGAGACTAAATGAATTCTTTGCTTTGGTCTTTACTGAAGATGTAAAGAAGTTACCCATGCCTAAAATGGTATTTAATGGTGATGTTTTGGAAGAACTGGAATAAATCTTGATAAACTAGGAAGATGTACTACAATTATTTGATAAACCAAAGAGTATCAGATCACCTAGACCAGATTGTATACATCCCAGAGTGCTGAAAGAACTGAAATATAAGATTGCAGACCTATTAGTAATTTGTGAACTCTCATTAAAATCAACTGTAGTACCCAAAGATTGGGAAATGGCTAATGTAATGCCAATTTTTAAAAAGGGTTCCAAGGCTGATCCAGGAAACTACAGACTGCAGAATGGTAGAAACCATTATAAAGAATAAAGTTATTGAACATGTAAATAGTCATGGCTTAATGGGAGAAAGCTAACTTGGATTTAGCCAAGGAAAGTCTTGTCATACTAATCTGTTTTTTGTAGGTGTGAATAAACGGGTAGGTAAGTGAGCCGGTTGATATAGCGTATCTGGATTTTCAGAAAGCCTTTGATGAGGTTCCTCATGAGATACTCTTGGAGAAATTAAAAAGTCATGGGGTAGGAGGCAATGTACTGTTGTGGATCAGGAACTGGTTAAGATAGAAAGCAGAGAGTAGGGCTAAATGTCCAATTTTCCCAGTGGAGAAAGGTAAATAGTTGAGTATCCCAGGGATCTGTGCTGGGCCTCCTGCTTTTTAACATAGTTACAAATGACCTGGATAAGGGAATAACGAATGAGGTGATGAAACACATTTCATTTCCAGCTGAAGGCAACTTGTCTTGAATCTTTCAAATTAACTTGCTGAAAATTGTTTGATGGCCAAATGAGACTACATAAAGTTGTCCTTCAGCCTTCATAATCCAAATATCTGCACTAGTTCAAAAGTATGGTTCCTGAGCGGTCCTCCAGTTTAGTCCTCCACATCAGGGTAGTGCACCTCCTCCTGCAGCAAGGAGACTGGACCAATCAAATCCTTTCCCTATGGGGATGTATACTACTGGAGCTCCAATCAGCCCCCGAGTGTGTCCAGTCTCCTTGCAGCAGGAGGCGGTGTGAGCCTTTGTGGGCTCACTTGAGCTTTAGGACTTTACAGTTTTTGCTTGTTTTCCTTTTCATTGCTCCTTGTAGCACTTTTTGTTTTTCTTGCAGTTTAGGTGTCTGGGTCTTTAAATTCTGTATAGGAGGGAGCCAAGCTTGTACGGACCGTCTGCCTTCTGCTGAGCAACGGCACGTCGGCTGCACTTCTGTTGCTGCTGATCTCCCCTCCAGGACATTTCGGAGGAGGAATCTGGCCACAATTGCCATCTCCTAGCTTGGGAGTACCTTCAGGAACTCGAAGGACCCCAGGTCGCTTAGCGTTTCAGTCGGTGTTCTCTCACACCGCGGGGCCATTGCAGCTTGCTCCTTCTTGGGCTCAGCTCCGTTGCCTTTCTCTGTCCTGGCTTCGGGGTAAGTGTGCTTTTATTTTTAGCCCGTTTTGAAGTGTCCCTGTTCTTCGGATCAGCTGGATTGCGGCGATTTCGTTTGTTTTCATTGATTTTCCTTTTCTTTATTTTTCGCGCCTTTTTTCGGCTGTCCGGAGTGCCGGCGGCCATTTTCTTTTCGGATCCTGCTTTTTTCTTCAGGGGCTGTGCTGTGGCGCATTTGACACGGGGCGTCCTGACTCAGAAAGCTTTGCTTACTTTGCTAATTGTATAGCAGTGAGTCGGGGTGTGTAAAAAAAAAACAAAAAAAAAACGGGTCCTTTGCAACACGGGCTGGGCTTTGCAGTCCTGTGGCACATTTGGGCTGTGTTCTTCTGACAGCTCTGCACCGTTGCGATTCTCTTCACATGTCTCGTCGGCCGCAGTGTGTGATTTGTGGGTCCCGCAAAGGCTTCGTCTCTGACGCGGGAGTTTGCAAGGGCTGTGCCTGCCATCCGCCAGAGCTACAACAACCAATGGAGTCCAGCGTTCCTTTGGATTCCGTGGTCCCTCCGGTTTCTAGTGGGGAGGAACTGGCTACAGGGACTATCCTGCCTTCCCTTCCATCTACTTCGACTGCGCCGGCGGGTGTCCAGGCCTTGGGGTCTGCCGAGGTGGCCTGGGGGGATTTCTCTCCTGAGTTCATGCTTCTTATGCACCAAGCTTTCCAGAGGGGTCGCTTGGGAAAAGGATCTGAGCTGTGCACGGCTCCCTCGGCTCCACCGTCTCTCAGACTGGAGGGAGCGAGAGCAGACATCCCTAAGGCAGCTAAGCGGCTTCGTGTTTCTGAAATGGAACTCCCTGAGCTGGCCTGGCAAGAGCAGGAATGGTCTGATGCGGATCCCGAGGACAGACTCGAGGATTTGGAGGAAGGGGAGATTCCGGAACCTGAAGAACAGGCTCGGATCATCCGTGTTTTTCGCAAAGAAGAACTGATTCCTTTAATTACAGAATCTCTCCAAGCCCTGAATTTGACAGTCGGGCGACCCGGGGAGGAAGAGGTTTTGGAAGATCCTCTCATTCAAGCGGTCCGAGATTCTCAAACGGTGTTTCCGGTTCACAGAGTGGTGGATCAGATGATTCAAGCTGAGTGGGATCACCCTGATTCAGGCTTGAAGGGTATCAGAACGATGAATCGTTTCTACCCTCTGGCGGACAAGGATAAGGAGAGATTTTGTTCTCCGCGGATTGACAGCTGCGGTTTCGGCGGTAACCAAGAAAACTACAATTCCGGTTGAGAGCAGCGCGGCCTTGAAGGATATCCAAGATAGAAAGGTGGATGGTTTGCTGAAGCAGACCTTTGAGACTAATGCCTTGGCCTTACAGACCTCTATTTGTGGAGCCTGGGTTTCTAGGGCGTGTTTGAGATGGGCTCAACATTTGCGACAGGATTCCCGTCTAGACCAACAAGGGTTGTTGGAGGTTGCCCGCTTAGAATCGGGGTCCGCTTATTTGGCGGACATTCACTACGACTTGATCCGGACTTTGGCCAACAGCATGGCGTCTGTCGTGGCGGCGCGCCGTTCTATTTGGCTGCGCAACTGGGCTGCTGATGGCTCCTCTAAAGCGCGCCTCAGCAAACTCCCCTTTAAGGGCAGGCTGTTGTTCGGGGACGATCTGGATAAGTTGGTCAAGGACGATCTGGATAAGTTGGTCAAGGACCTCGGTGAGTCTAAAGGCGGGCGACTGCCGGAGGATAAGCCCCGACAGAATAGGGGTGTGTCCTCGACTAGAGGTTCGTTTCGTGACTTTTGCCGGTTCCGGGCTTCAAGGTTTGGGGGGTTCTAGCGCGGACGACTGGCAAATAGATCTTCGGGTTTTCGAGGGTTTCGAGGAGCGGGTAGAGGATTCTCGGCTGCCTCCTCTTCATCCTCCTCTTCCTTTAGTCGCAATCCGCAATGAGGCGAGGCGGACCCCGGAAGGAAGTCCAGTGATCGGGGGGCGGCTTCGTCATTTTCTTTTTTCCTGGGTCCAGGTAACTTCGGACCAGTGGGTCCTCGAGATCGTCCGGGAGGGGTACGCTCTAGAATTCGCCTGTCCTCTCTGGGATGCCTTTGTTCTGTCGCCTTGCAAGAGTCCTCAAAAAGTGTTAGCCGTTCGCGCAACGTTGGACCATCTGCTGGCCTTGGGGGCGGTGGTACCTGTTCCGGTACTCTATTTATTTCGTGGTGCCAAAGGACGGGTCCCTCCGTCCTATCCTGGATCTCAAGGGAGTGAATCGCTGCCTTCGGGTCCCTCATTTTCGGATGGAAACTCTGAGATCCGTCTTAGTTGCGGTGCGTCAGGGAGAGTTTCTGACGTCTCTCGATCTTTCGGAGGCCTACCTGCATATTCCGATCAGAGAGGCTCATCAAAGGTTCCTCCGGTTCGCTCTTCCGTGGGGCCATTACCAGTTTCAAGTGCTGCCATTCGGCCTAGCCACGGCGCCACGGGTGTTCACCAAGGTCATGGTGGTAGTCGCCGCGGCGTTGCGAAAGGAAGGGATTTTAGTTCACCCTTATCTCGACGATTGGTTAATTCGAGCGAAGACCAAGGGAGAGAGCTTGCAAGCCACCAGCCGAGTGATAGCTCTTCTGCAGAGTCTCGGCTGGGTGGTAAACCGGAAAAAGAGCCAGTTGGTACCGACCCAGTCCCTCGAATATCTCGGGGTTCTCTTCAATACGGCGAAGGGGTTAGTGTTTCTGCCGGATCATCGAGCACGAGCCTTACGCCTTTTGGTCCGCAAGTTTTTGGCGTTCCCGGCTCCGTCAGCTTGGTGGTACCTTCGGGTTCTTGGAACGATGGCGGCGACTCTAGATGTGGTTCCCTGGGCCAGGTTTCATATGCGTCCGCTGCAACGAGCCCTTTTGCGGCGTTGGTCGAATCAGACGGATTCGCTGAGCAAGCGGTTACCTTGTCCAAGGGGAGTGTGGCAGTCGTTACGCTGGTGGCTGAGCTTGAGGGCGTTGCAGGCGGGAGTTCCCCCTAGAGCAGCCGGTATGGCTGCCGGTGACAACGGATGCGAGCCTGACGGGCTGGGGGGCTCATTGCGACAGTCGCTTCGCGCAGGGAGCGTGGTCGGCTCTGGATGCTTCTTGGTCGATCAACCGCCTCGAGCTGCGAGCGGTGCTGCGGGCTCTTCAGGCGTTCGAACCTCTGGTGACAGGCCGGGCGGTAAGGATCCTATCCGACAACTCGGCGACAGTTGCCTACCTCAACCGTCAGGGCGGCACGGGCAGCAGAGCGATGGAAGCGGAGGCCGAAATGTTGTTCCAGTGGGTAGAGCCGTGACTGCTAGCCATTTCGGCGGGGCATATCGCCGGAAAAGAAAATGTGATGGCTGATTTCCTCAGCAGAGTGCACGTGGATGCCGGGGAGTGGGAACTTCACCCGCAAGTATACGCTCAGTCCGCAGGTGGGGGCCACCGATCATGGATCTCATGGCAACCTTTCAGTCGGCCAAAACCTCTCGGTTCTTCAGCAGACGGAGAGAACCCATGTCCGAGGGCATAGACGCTCTCATTCGCCCATGGCCGACTCCCAGGCTCCTTTACGTCTTTCCTCCGTGGGCATTGATCGGTCGCATGATTCAACGCATCGAAGCGCATCCGGGGAAGGTCCTTCTAGTGGCTAAAGATTGGCCCAGGCGTCCGTGGTATGCGGATCTCATTCGGCTCCTCGACGGGGTTCCGTGGCGGTTGCCGATCTTGCGGGACCTCTTCAGGGGCCGCTACAGATGCCGCAAGTGGATCGATTCTTGCTTACGGTCTGGCCATTGAAAGGGCGAGGTTGAGGCGGAAAGGTTATTCTTCAGCGGTTATTGCGACTCCGGTGCGAAAAGCTTCTACGTCGCTCACTTATGTGCGCGTCTGGTGAATTTTTGAAGATTGGTGTTCGAGGCACGATCTCCGGGCCGTGACGGCTTCCGTTCCCGCCATTCTCAATTTCTTGCAGGACGGGTTTGACAAAGGTCTTGCTGCGAACTCTCTAAAGGTGCAATTGGCGGCTCTGGCGTGTTACAGGGGTAAGGTCATGGGGGTTCCCCTGGGGGCTCACGCGTATGTACAACGTTTTCTGAGAGCTGTTTCAGCTGCGTCCTCTACGCAGGGTCACCGTTCCTCTGTGGGATTTGAATTTGGTGTTGCAAGCTTTGGTTCAGAAGCCTTTTGAGCCTCTTCATCTTGCGTCGCTCAAGGATCTCACGTTGAAGGCGGTGTTCTTGGTTCTTGGTGGCCATCTGTTCGGCTCGCCATATCTCGGAGTTGCAAGCGCTTTCATGTCGTGAACCCTTCTTATCTTTTTCTCGGGACAGGGTGGTCTTGCGTCCTGTCCCTTCCTTTCTTCCTAAGGTGGTGTCTCCTTTTCATTTGAATGAAGCCGTTTTCCTTCCGGTTTTTGACTCCCCGGAGGTGGACGAGTCGGGGGGGGGGGTTGCATCGTCTGGACGTTCGGCGGGTGCTCCGTCGATACCTCCGAGCTACCGAGTCGGTTCGTAAGACGGACCGCCTATTTGTTTTGTTTGGTGGTCAACGCAAGGGGGAGGCGGCGTCAAAGTCGTCCATTGCTAGATGGACCAAGGAAGCTATTGCGTCGGCATATATCTTGCATGGCCGGGCGGTCCCGGTGGGCTTGCGGGCCCATTCTACTCGGGCGCAGGCGACATCGTGGGCAGAGCACAGTTTGGTTCCGCCATTGGACATTTGCAGGGCGGCTACATGGTCGACGCTACATGCCTTTAGTAAGCATTACCGGCTGGATGTTCTGGCATCCCGAGATTCTTGCTTCGGTGCGGCGGTTCTGCGCGCCGGTTGGGTTGGTCCCTCCCGTTAAGTACTGCTCTGTTACATCCCTGATGTGGAGGACTAAACTGGAGGACCGCTCAGGAAATAGAAATTACACTTACCTGGTAATTGTAGTTCCTGGAGGGTCCAGTTTAGTCCTCATTCCCTCCCGAGGACTTTTGCCTTTACGTTCGGCGCGCTGATATGGTGTGAGAGAACGCTGGTTTGGCGTTTTGCCTGGGTTCCCTCGAGTCCAGTCATTTCTTTTTCTGTCATGGTGTAGCAGTGCCGCCTTTTTGCTCAGTGGTCCAGGTGGGCGCGATGTGCACAGTTTCGGTTCCCTCGTTTGGGGAGGGAGTCTAGTTTTTGGGGGAGGGGTATCATTGCTGTTTTCCATGCATATTCTTCGTTTTAGGTTTGCTTGTTAACAGTTCACTGGGGGGCTGATGGGAGCTCCAGTAGTATACATCCCCATAGGGAAAGGATTTGATTGGTCCAGTCTCCTTGCTGCAGGAGGAGGTGCACTACCCTGATGTGGAGGACTAAACTGGACCCTCCAGGAACTACAATTACCAGGTAAGTGTAATTTCTATTTGGTTTGTTAACTTGCTATGCCGCCCTTTGTAACATCAGGATGGTGTACATTAAAACCTATCAAGTTAGGAAAAGGAAAAGAATGCCATTAAAACTAGAGAGGGTAGGGTAGAGGGGGAAGGCAGGGGAGAGCAGAATTCAGAGTAGGCTATGGAAGGAGGCCATGTGCAAGTTGAAATAAGTGGGTTTTCAAAAAAGCCTTAAACTTGGGGAAAGGGGGCTTGAGATAGAGGTCAGTGGGGAGGGAATTCCAAAGGCTGGTACCTAGGAAAAAGAATGCAGAGTGCTGGGTGGTTTTAAGATGAGCCTGTGATGGGAAGGTGAAGTCGACTTGCATGAATAGAGCAAAGGGCCTGAGAAGGCACTTATGGAATAAGACAGGAGGAAAGATAGGCAGGGGTACCAGAGTGCAAGATCCTGTGATGAAGGGTAAGTAGCTTGTATTGAATACGAAAGGTCAGAGGAAGCCACTGGGACTTGATAAGAATTGGGGTGATGTGGCATGGTGAAGTAAGCGGTTGGCAGTACTTTGAACAAGGGTGAAGGTGTTTTGAGTTAAAGTGGTTGTCTAGAATAGATACAATTACAATCAAGCCTTGAGATAACCAGAGACAGGAAGAGAGTGATAATGGAAGAAGGAAGAAAAGATTGAATGGAGCTTATCTGGCGGAGTGCGAAGAACCACAGTCTTAAAATAGTACTTTTGCTTATGAAAGGTGAGAGATGAATCAAAAGTAACTCCAAGGTATTTGAGAGAGGGAACAGAAACGGGAAAATCATTGAGAGAGTGATAATCGGAAGTGGAGTGGAGAACCCAGTGAGCCAGATTGCAGAGGTTTTAGAAGAATTGAGTTTCAAGCAAGTAGAATGAAGATAGGCAACTAGTGATAAACAGGAATTGATAGAAGTCAGATCAGGGAGGATACTCGCACACCATGCTGCTGGATGAAAGTAGCGAGAGAGACAAGAAATATGTTAGAGGAGGTGGGGCAAGGACAGAGTCTTTCAGGCTTCATCTTCCTCTCCTCTCTCTTTCTTGTGAAGTCTCTCAAGACTCTGTCCTGGCCCCACCTGATTTGGGTAACCTCGTCTTCTTGCTAGCTTACCATATCTGCCAGCTAGTGTGCCTGGGAGTAAAATTTACCTTGTATTTTTTTTAAATTTTCTCTACCAGGCATTGCCAGGCAGTACTCTAATGCGACCAGCATTCCTTTAGAAATCTTAGCCACCAGAACGTCTGTTGTCTGTAGTGTGGCCTTGTTGCCTTTCAATGCCATTTTGGAGTTACACAACTTGTTCTCCCCCCCCCCCCCCCCCCCACACACACACATGCCAATAGCTGTTTCACAGTCATAATGCTCCTCCATAATGATTTAAAATTCAGTTTTATATTGCTCTGGTGGTTTACTCTTATCTCCAGGAACAAGCAGGAATATAGTCTTCACATATGGGTGACGTCTGTACCAGCGGAGCCCGTGTGGGAAGGCCCCCCAGCATCCAGTAGGAACGTTTTTGGGAGCATCCTATTGTGCCTGTGTAGCGGCCTTCCCACCTTCCCAATTTTCTCTCCTCATTTCTTCCAGGAGGAAGCAAATTCTGTCGCCACAGAAAACTTGTATTTCTTTTTTATCTCCAGGAACAAGCAGGAATGAGTCTTCACATATGGGTACGTCGGTACCGACGGAGCCTGCACGGGAATGCTCCCCAGCATCCAATCAGAAAGCTTTTGGGAGCATCCCTCGCGCCTGCGTGCTGATTTCCCGCCCTTTCCACTTCTTCTCCTCAGTTTTCGTTTCTCCGCGGAGCCGGCAGGACGTCGTCCTGTCACCGCAGAAACCTTTTTCTTTAAATACTTCATTTCTTGTTTTCTTGTGGTCGCGGCTGTTTTTCCCGCCAACACCGGTACCGCCGGTGGTTTTTTCTTTCTTTTTTCTTAAACTCTGAGAGATTTTTCCCTCTGTTTCTGTCTTAAGTTTTTGGGCCTACAAGGCCTCTCCATCATGGAGCCGCCTTCTCCTAAGAAGTGCCTTCACTGTGGAAACAGTTTTCTTTTTAGACTCCAATCTCTGGTGTCTAACCTGTTTGGGTCCTGACCCTTTTTCCCCTGAACTATCAGGCTGCAATGCTGAGAGAAGACCTTCCCTCTTTCGAGTTTCCCTCGATACCGTTTTCCCTCCTGCAGTGAGGGCACCGGGTTTTTCTTCTCTACAGGATCAGGTAACCCACAAACAGTCTGTTAAGACTTGCCAATCCTTGAGTGGTAGGTCTCATGCCACGCATGATGACGGCTCCGGCCTTGCCCTCAAGACCCCATTGGCATTAAAACCCCGGCGGAAGTCTTCGGGCTCCAAAGCATTTCAGGGGTTTCAGGTTGTTCCTGGGGCTCACCCCTCACAGAACATACCTGAGCCGTGCTCGGGGGTGGTATCCGCTTCGAGTGGTACCGATACCCCGCACCGGCACCGGTGTCGAGTGTCCCACTCTTCACCAGGGATTGTCATCTGGCGTCCTCGGTACCTTCGGGACCGATCGATATGTTCCAGATTGACTTTCCTGTTTCTAAGCCATGTTCGGTGGTGGTACCCGCTTCGAGCGGTACCAATACCCCGGCATCGGCACCAGTATCGAGTGTTCCACTCTTCACCAGGGATCGTCACCTGGCGTCCTCGGTACCTTCGGGACCGATCGATATGACCCAGAGTGACTTCCCTGTATCAGCATCGCCGGTACCACCACCGACGTCAGTGCACTCTAGACATGCATCGATAGACTCGCTCCCTTCGATGCCGAGTCTGAAATCGATATCTAGTCTAGATGACTGGGTACCGACGCGCCTTGGAACCGACCCTTGTCGTTTCCGGATATGCAGTACCGAGGATACTCACCAAGACTCTCTGGTTACCTCGGTACCGCTTGAGCAGCCTCCGATGATGGCCTCGATGCCATTATCGGTATCGATGTCGATTCCTGCAGTTACATCGGTGCCATCGATCCTTTCCATGCCTAGTTTGGAATCGATACCTGGCATAGACGATGCAGTACTAACTGCCTCAAATCGTGACTGCCAGTATCATTATCCATCTAGTAAAGTTCTTTTTCTGCACCAGACCAGTACATCCTCTGGTGCTCAGGCTGCATCTTCAACCTTAGCCTTCCCAGGGATGGTTCCCATTGGAGATCCTTCTTTTCAGAAGTTTCTCCTTGACATGGCAACCTTTCTTGCTATTCCTATCCCTGGCTGTAATCTTAACCAAGGCTCTTCTGCAGAAAAGGGAAATATAATGCTTCCTTTACATTATTCTTTGCAGGATCTTCTTCTGAGAATATGGGAATCACCTTTAAGGGTTCCCTCACCTTCTACAGCAACTAATGTTCTGTATCAGGTGCCCCCCTCTCCAGGGTTTCAAAAGAATCAACTTCCCCATCATTCCATTGTAGTGGAATCAGCAATGAGGAAGGTAAAAAGCAAGAAGAAGCATTCTTCTTATCCGCCAGGTCGTGCTTCTAGAGCACTTGATGCCTTTGGACGTCAAACCTTCCAAACATCTATGCTGGCATCAAGAATTATTTCTTATATATTTTATGAGTCTAACACTCCAGGAGGTCACAAAGAAATTATCTCTTTTGACTCCTTTTTTGTCAGAGCCTAAGGCTGCTGACTATTCCTTGCTTCTTAATCATAGCCGGAATATCTCTTGGTTTCTTTCTCGTGCTTCTCTAGACTCTTGAGTCTGTTAGCAGATCCTCTGCTATTGCCATTGGAGCACTTCGTAGAGCCTGGCTCCAAGCTTCTGACTTGAGCAGATGGGCACAACATACACTGGGTAATTCTCCTTGTACTGGAGAAAATCTCTTCAATAAGGAGGCTTTACGTCAGGTTGCTCATTGCTCCACTGACTTCCCTGGTTCTGGAGACCATTCTAAGCCGCCTTCTTCCCCAGGAGGTAGGAAATGTCCTACCAAGCCTTCTTTCCCTAAGAAAAGAAGGTTTCACTCTTCTCCTGCCCATCATCCAGAGGTGCCCAAGCAAGGGACACCTCGTCCTAGTCTGAAGTTTCCAAATTCTAGCCAGTCTCAACATACCCAGCAACCATAGGTTCTGAAGATTACAATCTACAGTTAACCTCTTCTTAACAGAAGTTTGTTCACTGTTTTTTCTTAAAGCTCTACACTGGGGTTTTCCTTTTTCAGTATGCTAAGCTGTCAGGATATCCTTGTCCATGGGTTACAGAATTCTCCTCTTTTTACTACCAAGAAGGGAGGTTACAACTATCTCATGATAGTTTCTGTCCCAACATGAACATTTTTTCCTTCAGCTGACTCGCCATATGGGTAAGTCACCCTCCCCCTCTCATCCAGGGTTTCCCCTGACTGAGTGGTACCATACTGAAAAGCTTCTCTAGCTTTCATTCCAGTGTAGACTTTTTGTTTCCTTGAATACATTCTCAAGATAACTCATCAGGCAGGGACAGGAATATCTCCTCTCCCTTTGTCTGTTTCTCTTTGTTTTGCACAGTAAGATTCTCTCTGCTGTCTTTTTCAGCTGCTGTGCATGCAGGAGTTCCAGTGATTGAACTACTGGTACTTTTCCACAAGTTCCAGTCTATCTTCCACAATTTTTGTCTAGCCTCAGTAGTGATTCCAAGCTAGTCCTCATCTATCTTGGATAATCCTACTCACTTTAGGCTTCTCACATTATCTTCTTTCTAGCCATCTCCTTTTCCTAGGATGTGGCAACACACCTGACTTCAGTCAGTTTCATCTCATAATTCTCCTGCACAATGCTCTCTGCAATCTTCAGAGAAGCTTTCTACTATGGGCCCTTGCTACAGAGCATTGATCTTTGTCTCTGAGGGCTATTCTATATAGTAGAAAAAAGCTTATAACTCATTCTCATGACTGTGAGGGTTCTCCACACCCTCTTGTCTCCTGTTATAATTCAATATCCAAGGCTATTAGTAACGCATGATACCCCTATGTCCCTCCAGTGGGTCCTCCTGGTATCTTCTCTATGCGTTTCTACCCATCTACCATGTCAGAGTTCTAAAGGACTCTCGACTTGCTCTTTACAGACTGATATTATCCTCTGTTTTTCACGCAACCATCCTGGTTATTTTACTGGATTGCATTCCTGCATCCTCTTAGCCCACGGAAATAGATTCTCTATATATCTGTCAAGTGGGTTTCACCCTCTTGTTATTGGATGAATCTTTCCCCTTCACATTCCCCATGTGAATGTTCTTATGGGGCTTAGTGTATCTTCAGACTTATCATGTATGTAAATATCTCTATATATGCCTCTACATACATATGTCTGTAAGCTGTGTGTGCATAATTTATGCCCCCATGTGTATATATATATCCACCTATGTATATATGTTGATACATATTCTGCATATCTAGATATACATTTATATATAGGTATATATATATCTCCCTATATATATATATATCTATCTATATATATATATATATCTATCTATATATATATATATATCTATCTATATATATATATATATATGTATCTGTTGGGAGACTTTTATAGATCGATATGTATTACATACTATCTCCTCACTGTCTATGCTATAGCAATTGTACCTTTCTCAGAGGTTACAGACAGTGGGCTCCCTTTTTCATACTGTTCCCTTAGTATGTGGGGACTGTTATGCTCTCAACCACTACTGTGGTGATAACAGCTTCCGCTTTGCTCTAGGTCTCCCTATCCTTGAAGATTCAAGCTTCAATATCTTTCCTATCTCTCATCAGCTAGGAAAGATAGTGTACATCTTCATTGTTTTTGAGTACACATTGTTCTGCTTGGGAATATGGGCTTTTTTCCATAACCCTTCTTCCCTCCAAGACTGGGCTAGTTGTCCAAATCGGTCAGTCTTCTTCTTTTAGTCCTCAATGTTATGACTCTGTACCTAAAAGAGTTTTCAGCTTTTTCTCATAAAGCTTTCCATTGAAGACCTGTCGTTCTAATCCTACCCCAGTTGACACCTGGATCACCTGCTAATTCCAGGTCTGGACCTTCACCCTCACTGCTGTGAGGTCACCTTGAGGATTCCGCTACTGCATATCCAGTAGACTCCATCACGCTTTCTACTTCCTACAATCCAGTAGGTAAGCTCCATATTATAACTGTTCATTAAATAATTTTAATGGTACTTATCATACATGCCATGGACTCCTCTCCTGTAGTCTTTGGGTTTGCTGTTTTCCTTACAGCTCTTCTATTCTCAACTCCTACCCTCCATTCCCTCATGGGATGCCGGAGATTCCCGTGAGGGAAATGCACTCCTGATCCAGGAACATGCATTTTATGGGATCTCCCCCCGGCATCTCTAGCTAGGGAGTCCCCATATGTGAAGACTCATTCCTGCTTGTTCCTGGAGATAGCACAGTTATCTGTGACAGGTGATCTCTGGGAACAGCAGGAATAAGTCTTCACAACCCACCCACCTCCCCTAGGAGTTGTATCTATCTATCTATCTTCCTTTCCTCTTTCTCTCCTTTGTCTCAGCTATGAAACTCAACTGAGGAGAAGAAGTGGAAAGGGCGGGAAGTCCGCGCGCAGGCGCGAGGGATGCTCCCAAAAGCTTTCTGATTGGATGCTGGGGAGCATTCCCGTGCAGGCTCCGTCGGTACCGACGTACCCATATGTGAAGACTTATTCCTGCTGTTCCCAGAGATCACCTGTTACAGGTAAGTAACTGTGCTTTGTGGTCAGTCTGCCTTCCCATCGATGCTGGAACAGTCTTTCTGTTGGTTCCCTAATTCTTCTTTCTTTCTTTTCCTTTTTCTGTTTAAAAAAAAAAAAAAAGACAGACAGACTTTTCTTCAGGTCCATCGATGCCATTTTAGGCCTTAAGCTTAACATATGGTCTACTGACACTATGGAGAAACAAACTAGTAATTTAAAGAAATGTTCTAAATGTGGCAGTACCATTTTGTCTACTGACACTCATAACTGGTGTCTAAAATGCCTCTGGCCCGATCACCAGCTATTAGAATGTCCCCTTTGAAAAATATGACAAAGAGAGGCCTGTTGAACTGGGCCTCGAAGTTTGGAACTTTCTTTGCCTCAGATGCAGTTTCTTTGGCATCGACATTGAGAGCATCATCTTCCCCTCATGGATCTCAGGTATCTAAGCACAAGTCTTCCTCAAAGACAGATCGCTTGTCCAGAGGTGGATCTCGTTCTAAGCATTGAGATACCTCTGGTGTTGCCCTGGAGGTAGATCGGCCAGCCAAACAGCCTCAGCGGGAGGGCCTGTCCTCCAAAGCCATTGATAGGCTCTACGATGTTCCCGAGGGTTCAACCTCAGGAGAGCTCCTGGTGCCATGCTCTGGGATGGGAGTGCAAGTTCCCGCTACCAATATCTGAGCATTGGTGAGTTCCATGGACCAGCGTATCCTTGCTATCGAACGAAACTTGGCAGCTCTGGTTCTGATCAATCCATTACCGACGGGTACCACCAGTACTGTCAATGGCATTGATGCACACTGCTACAGGATACATGCTGCTGGCTTCACTACCACCCATGCCTGCCCTCGAGTTCATTCCTGATAGAGGCCCTACCCAAGCAGATTCCCCAGCCAGATACTGACATGAAGCGGTATTGACACCTGGCAAAGCAGGAACACTGATCCTGCCGATAACTTTGAGTCCTCTGAGTCTGATGCATCATCCAAGTCACTCGATTCCTGAGGACTGCAAGGCCTGTCTTCGGAGCCCTCTTCTCCACCAGAATGGTACATGTCCCCTCCCGAGGACATTTCTTTCCAGGAGTTTGAGACCTAGCTAGGGGTCTTTCCATTACAGTAACATCTGAGAGAGAGTCCTGGCTTCCAAAAGACACAACTTCCCCACCATTCAATAGTAGTGGAATAGGCGATGCATCAAACTAAAAGTTCTAAAACACATTCTTCTAACCTTCTGGGGGGGTAGAGAATAGAGAACCCTCGATGCTTTTGGGTGTCAGAGTTTCCAGGCTTCCAAGCTTTCAGCTAGGATAAACTCTTACATACTTTCCTTATTGTTTCTCCAATTTAGTCCTCCACCTCTGGGTTGTGCACCTCCTCCTGCAGCTTGGAGACTGGGCATGTCAAAGTTGTGATATCACTGGATATAGCCTGCTGGTATCTCCCATCAGCCCCCAGTGTGTCCAGTCTCCATGCAGCAGGAGGACATAGTGAGCCTAGCTTCTGGGCTCACTTGGGGGGAACAGATAAGGAGCATTTAGTGTGACAAATTCTATTCTGATTTTACTTTTGATTTTTACTTTGAATTTTACTTTTAATTCAGTTACGTTTGGTTAATTGGCAATTGAGGATTAGTTCCCTTTAGTTATTAGGAACAAATTTCCTTATATTTACAGTCATTTTAAATTTGAGCCTGGCTTTTTAAATTAGTAGCAGCTCTCGCCTTCCCTCCTTGTCAGTTATTTTCACTTGCTGCAGGCATTCGCCGGTGCGGATCTCTCTCCCTGGACAGTACGGGAGAGAGCTCCGGGACCCGTACATCCACACTGAAGCTGTGTGAGACGAAGCCTCTCCGTTGCTGCGGGATTTTAATTTTACTCTGTGGAACCGGCTGAGTGGTCCTCGCCGCGGCTGCCAGGCGCATCAGTGCGGCTTGAGGATCTGAGGAATTCAAGGCGGTAGGAGCAGACTGTGTGGCTTTCGGCCCTGCTGGTAAGGCCTTCGGGCTCGGTCGGTCTGCTGAGGCCTCATTTTTGCAGCGGCTGTTCTTGGCGCCAAAATTCATTGGCAAAGGGGCGGCCATTTTCTCTCTAGGTATTTGGACTGCATGGTGAGAGTTGCAGGGAGCTGCCTGTGTGAGGAAGACAACAGGCAGAATAGCTAGATTTTTGGGCCTAGTGTTTTTCTTTTGTTTGTAGGTTTTTTGAGGCTCGCGGGTTCCTTAGCCTTAAAGGGGGCTGTTGTCAGTCCTCTTTATTTTTAAGTTTATTCTTAGTTTTATAGGACTGCAGTTTTGGCATTGATCTCTGATACCACATGTTCTTTCCCTCCTAATCATGTCTCTGAGGAGCATCTGTTAAGTCCAGGGATATTAGGCAAATTGCCAGCTTTTAGGTTCAAGAGCAGAGTCCTAACTTGTAGTTGGAAGGAGGGACAGGCTGGAAGTGTGCCTTTGTGTATTCTATAGTGAAAGTTGCCCAAATGCCTGTGGTTTCACAGGGACAGGTGTAGGAAACCTTAGGATATAAAGAAGTATATAACAGTTAACTGTCAACCAAGAAGTGACTGTGCTACGGTCTGTGGCCACCAGAGGGCAGCTGGTACACTCAATAGTGCCTTTCTGTGACTGTGTATATGCAGCCATATCAGACTGATCATTCCCTGCAAGTCAGGGAAGAAATAACCACAGGGCCACCTCATGGGCTCTCAGGAGTTAGTGAATAAACAAGCAACTGTAATGTTCTGCAAATCAAGATTATATGACTAAGATTTAAAGCTCTTAACGTCTGTATCGTTTGTTGGGCTTTGGTGCCCTAAAGGCCACCGGATGGCAGCGCTGCTCATGAATCACATATATTATTCAGTGCCCCCATCCCTGGGGGGGGGGGGGGTAAAATACAAAATCGTATTACTCATCAGGTTCACACAGGCAGCAACCTCTAAGACCTTCATTTGCAAGGTTGTCTGTGTAGCCCACTGCTATTTCTCTGACTGCAGGAAGGCCGGGGGGGGGGGGGGGGTGCCTGTGTGTTTCATAGTTTCACTTAGCATGCCCTTCCCAGGAAATTCTCATCTATTTCTAGATCAGGATTTCATTTCATTTCTCTGGTTATGTTTAATGCACAGTGTTAAGGGGCTGTGTTTGAAGGCTTGGGTCCCACAGACGTCCGTGTGATTTCAAAAAGAAAAAGAAACTCTTTAGTGAGAGATAGCCTTGTTCATTTTTAGCTGACACTGTTGATTTATTCGGTGGCCTTTTGCGTCCTGAACCCCAAGGTCGGGACACTGTTTGCTTCCAGGGGTTCTACTCTATTTCGCTGTTCAGCTCCCTGGCAGACGCAGCAGGCTGGCAGGGGGTGCGCAACGTGTCCTGCAATGCTGAATCCCTCAGGATAAGGGGGGAAGCAAAGCGGGGTGCGGCGGGGGCTGGTAGCTTCTTGCAAAGCTATAGGAGCAGTTCGGGTAATTTTAGCTGAGCTGCTTTGATTTCATTGGAGTTGGCGGAAACGTGGTTTTTGGAGTCCTATACTTTTAAAAAAAAAAAAAAAAAAAAAAAAGGGCATAGCTATGTTGATTTACAAGAATCTCCTTCCGCTATCCATAGAAGGTCCTATAAAGCGTTAAAGTCGGTTTATATGGCAGGGTAATATTTTGGCTTAGCTGCTGTGATATAGCGCTATGATCTGCTGTAAACATAATCTCCAGGAACAAGCAGGAATAAGTCCTCACATATGGGTACGTCGGTACCGACGGAGCCTGCGCGGGAAAGCTCCCCAGCTTCCTAGAATGGAAGCTTTTGGGACCTCCCACTGCACATGCGCACTGCCTTCCCGCCTTCCTGAACAGCTCTCCTCAGTTTCTCTTTTTCCGCGGAGCCAGCAGGTCGTGTATCCTGTCACCGCTGAAGAAATTGTAGTTTTTTGTTTTGTTTCTTTAGACCGCGTACCTGCCTTCCCATACCGATACCGGTATCGCCGGTCTCCCTTTTTCTTTCTTAAAAAAATTATTTTCTTTTATTATTTTTTCAGCACTTGGTCACTTCAGTTAGGCCTTCAGGCCTACTTTAATTCTCCACATGGAGAAGCCAGCCCCTGGATTTAAGAAGTGTACCAAGTGTACTGCTGTAATATCAGTCACAGACACCCATGAATGGTGTCTTAAATGTTTGGGGCCTGACCACTCCATTCCGGACTGCCCTTCCTGCTCCCAAATGTCTAAGCGTGGGCTGCAGAACTGGGCCAACAAATTCCATGTGCTGTTTGCTTCAGAGAATCCAACATCACAGTCATCCAGGTCATCATCCCCGGATGGATCTCAGGTAACCAAACCTTCTGTGGGCAAGTCCTCAAAGAGCAAATCTCCTTCAAAGCATCGAGAGGCTCTTAGTTTTGAGGACCCTGCCCCAGCCAAACAGCCCCGGCGGGAAGCCCTACCTTCCAAAACGCCAATACAGGGGCTACAGGTTGACATCGATGGCACGGCCTCGACAGATCACCTGTTGGACTGCTCTGGGGTACCGGCCCATACCGGTACCGACATCCAGGCAGCCGTGGCGTCTATGGGCAATACTGTCCAATCCATGCAGCAGGCCGTCATGGCTTTCATTAAAGCTGCAACGCCATCGGTACCGCTTCCAGCGGTTCCGGGCCCGGTTCCGGTATCGTCCGCCATGCCGGAACCCAGGCCTTCCTCTTCTAAACGCAAATCGGTACCGTATGGGCTTTCGCTCCATACCGCTTCCATACCCGGTACGCCCGATGTCGATACCGATCGGTATGCGTATCGTGCGTTGGAGGAAACTAGAGAATACACCGATTCCTCTGAGGATTTTGTCTCCTCTGATGAGTCTGCAGAGCTCTCCCTTGACCTTCCTGAGGAACCTTCTTCTCCAAAAAGGAGAATGTCTCCTCCAGAGGATTTGTCCTTTCAGGACTTTATTTTAGAAATGGCTAAAGGCCTTTCTATCACTACCTCCTCTGAAAGGGAACCAAGGTCAAAAAGATTGGATATTTTAGGATACTCTAAGTCTCCTAAAGAAGCAGTTACTCTGCCTATCCATGAAATCCTTCAGGAACAATTGATGGATTTCTGGGAGAACCCTTTAACTCTGTCTCCTTATTCCCGTAGGTTGGACACCATGTATCGGGTCCCTCCTTCTCCTGGTTTTCAGAAAACTCAATTGCCTCACCACTCCATTGTGGTAAAGTCTGCAATGAAAAAGATCAAGAGTACTAAAAGGCACTCTTCTACACCTCCAGGAAGGGAATGTAAGACACTAGACTCTTTTGGTAGGAAAATCTTCCAGGCTAGTATGCTTATAGCCAGGATTAATTCCTACAGCCTCTATATGGGCATGTTCCTAGGGGAACTTGCCAAGAAAGTACGGCATTTTGCCTCCCTTATCCCTGAGGATAAACAGGAGGACTTCCTTTCTGTTGTGAAACAACTTTTAGATGTTTCTAAGTTCTCCAACAGAGCTGCCTTTGATTCCTTCGAAGGAGCCAGCAGAGCTTCTGGCATTGCTATCGCAGCCAGACGTCTGGCCTGGCTCCAGGCTTCTAATCTGGAACCCTGGGTTCTAGATGGCTTACGGAATCTGCCCTGTACAGGTGAGAACTTATTCGGTGCAGAGTGGCAGGTTAAGGCCACTCAAATGGACGCTGAAAATGCCACCTTAGAGAGACTTTCTAAGTCCACTTCTACTCCCACTAAGAAGAGGTCTTTCAAGAGGCCTTATTATAAGAAGGCCAGATATGCTTCCAATACTGGCCAGCAATCTTCTCAACCTCGTTTTGCGGCTAAACGTCAGCAAACGAAACAAGCAAGAGCAAAGCCTACAGCAGCTACTGCAGCTCAACAGGCTCCACCCCCTCAGGGGTTTTGACTTGCCCCTAGAGAACTTGCCATTCCTGGTTCTGGACCAACCAGAACCTCTCACCATACCTGGAAGGTTAGCTCACTTTGCTCCCAGATGGGAACAGATCACAACAGAGCAATGGACCCTCTCTATCATCCGAGAGGGTTACAAACTTCATTTCTCCAGCCTTCCTCCTCATCACATGGTGAGACCCTTCAATTCTCCATCTCCTCTCCTAGCCCTGTTGGATCAGGAGATCTCTTCTCTGCTTGCCCAAGGGGCCATAGAAGAGGTTCCTCTTCATCAACAGGGGTCAGGTTTCTACTCCCCCTATTTTCTCATTCCAAAGAAGACAGGGAGATTCAGACCAATCCTAGATCTGAGAGAATTGAACAAATTTCTGTACAAGGAGAAATTCAAAATGCTCTCTTTGGGCATTCTCCTTCCATACCTTCAGAGTCAGGACTGGCTTTGTTCTCTAGACCTGCAGGATGCGTATACACATCTACTCATCCATCCCTCCCACAGAAAATATCTTCGCTTTCTGTTCAGGGGAAGTCATTACCAATACAGAGTACTTCCCTTCGGTCTCGCCTCTGCCCCAAGAATCTTTACCAAATGCATGGCAGTCGTAGCCGCATTTCTCAGAAGCATGGGGATTTTCGTATTCCCATATCTGGACGACTGGCTCATTCGAGCTCCAACTCAGTCGCAGGCCCAGATTTCCCTAGACCGCACAAGGCACCTTCTGCAGTATCTGGGACTAGTGGTAAACCTTCCCAAGTCTCAACTCAGCCCTACTCAGTCTCTAGAATTCACAGGGGCCCGGTTGGACACCACCACTGCAAGAGCCTACCTTCCACTGGTTCGGGGTCAGCGTCTGCTGAGCTTGGCCTCCCAAGCCCAGTCCAGTACTCATTTGACAGCCAGGGAAATGCTACGCCTCCTGGGCCATATGGCCTCCACAGTACATGTGGTGCCCTATGCTCGTCTTCATATGAGAGCAGCTCAATGGACCCTGGCCACCCAGTGGACTCAGGCGTCGGGAGCACTCTCAGACCAAATACAAACCTCAAACCGTCTGTCTTGGTCCCTCCATTGGTGGATATCCACCAAGAATCTGTTGTTGGGGGCTCCCTTTCAGCCCTTGCTACCCCAAGCAACCCTCACAACAGATGCCTCCCAATTGGGGTGGGGAGCCCATCTGCTAACTCTCTCCACTCAGGGCACTTGGTCTCCACAGGAGGCCACCCTTCATATCAACCTCCTGGAACTGCGAGCAATTTACCTTGCCCTCAAGGTCTTCCATACCCTCCTTGCCAACCTGACTGTCCTGGTTCAGACAGACAATCAGGTGGCCATGTTTTACATTAACAAACAAGGAGGAACGGGCTCTCTGTCGCTTTGCAACGAAGCTCTCAGATTATGGGCCTTCGCCAGAGAGCACCAAATTCATCTGCTAGCAGTGTACCTTCCAGGAGTTCAAAACTCTCGAGCAGACAGGCTCAGTCGAGTTCTGCTGCCACACGAGTGGTCCCTACACGTGGACCAGATAACCAGAATCTTTCAGGAATGGGGGACCCCGGACATAGACCTCTTTGCAGGTCCGTGGAATGCCAAACTTCCCCGGTTCTGTTCCAGGACTCCATGTCAGGAAGCTCAGGCCACGGACGCCTTTCTCCTCCATTGGGGTCAGGCGTTCCTATATGCCTTTCCACCCATTCCGCTGATTCCCAAGACTCTGTTCAAACTCCAGAGAGATCACGGCTCTATGATCCTCATAGCTCCACGCTGGCCACGCCAAGTGTGGTTCCCTCTGCTTCTACAGCTCTCCCAGGGATCCTCCCTGGACTTAGGAGCTGCACCAGACCTTCTGTCTCAGGAGGACGGGACTTTGTGGCACCCAAACCCCAAATCCCTACATCTCCGAGCTTGGTTACTGAAGGCTTAAGTCTTCAAGACTTTAATCTTTCTCAACCTGTGAAAGATATCCTTCATGCCTCTAGGAAACCTTCCACGAGGCGGTCTTATGCTTTCAAATGGAAACGTTTTTCCATTTGGTGTGCTCAGCAGGGCCTTGACCCTCTGGCACTTCCTTTGAATTCCCTCTTAGACTATCTCCTGCATCTTTCCAATGCAGGCCTTAAGACGAATTCTGTAAGAGTCCATTTAAGTGCTATTTCAGCATCCCTGAAACCTGTAAATGGACAACCTATCTCCTCTCATCCTCTTGTTGCAAGATTCATGAGAGGCCTGACCCTCACTAAACCTCCCATCAGACCCCCCCCGGTCGCATGGGATTTGAATCTAGTGCTTGGTCAGCTTATGAAGCCACCTTTTGAGCCGTTATTTTCTACCTCCTTGAAATTTCTTTCCTGGAAGGTATTATTCCTAATTGCAGTCACTTCCGCTCGTCGCATCAGCGAACTGCAGGCTCTAGTGGCTAATCCACCTTATACAAGATTTCATCATGACAAGGTGGTCCTTAGGACGAATCCCCACTTTATGCCTAAAGTGGTCTCGCCTTTTCATCTTAATCAAGAGGTATATCTACCTGTATTTTTTCCGGCTCCTCATGCCTCCAGTGCAGAGAGGAACCTTCATACTCTGGATTGTAAAAGAGCTCTAGCCTTTTACCTTAATAGGACTCAGCCACATCGAAAGTCTTCTCAACTTTTCGTGGCTTTTGATCCTTCACATTTGGGACTTCCAGTCTCCAAGCGTACACTTTCCAATTGGATTGCTCAGTGTATTTCCTTTGCTTACCAGAGTAAAAACATTTCTCTGGAAGGCCATGTCACAGCTCACAATGTGAGAGCCATGGCAACTTCTATGGCTCATCTGCACTCTGTTTCCATTGATCAGATCTGTCGAGCCGCTACCTGGGCCTCGGTTCATACCTTCACAGCCCATTACTGTTTGGACAAAGACTCCCGCCGGGATGCCTTGTTTGGCCAGGCTGTCCTCAAACACCTGTTCCATTCTTAGACAACTCCTGCCCACCTTCCCAGGATGGATGCCTGAGATCCATACGAAGATGGCGAACCTTGACAGGGGATCCCACGCATCTAAGCTAGGGAGTCCCCATATGTGAGGACTTATTCCTGCTTGTTCCTGGAGATAGCACAGTTACTTACCTGTAACAGGTGATCTCTGGGAACAGCAGGAATTAGTCCTCACAACCCACCCACCTCCCCTAGGAGTTGTATCTTTTATCTATCTATCTTCCTGTCCTCTCTCTATTGACTCAGCTATAAACTCGAAACTGAGGAGAGCTGTTCAGGAAGGCGGGAAGGCAGTGCGCATGTGCAGTGGGAGGTCCCAAAAGCTTCCATTCTAGGAAGCTGGGGAGCTTTCCCGCGCAGGCTCCGTCGGTACCGACGTACCCATATGTGAGGACTAATTCCTGCTGTTCCCAGAGATCACCTGTTACAGGTAAGTAACTGTGCTTTCAAGTCAAAAGGAATTGTGGTGATAACTCTCTTGGACAGTTGTAACAGGTGCTTGGGTGAGCGCCATGGCCAGTCCACAGATGTGGAATGCTCTGCCATAAGCAGCATGTCATGAGGGGTTTTATAGTTGTGTGGTTTCTTAATGGAAAATATTCCCATTTAGTTTGGCTTTGCCCAAATTATAAGATTTTATGGTAGGTTTGTAATGTCTTAATTTTGGCTATATGTGGTTTAATTTAATTTTACATATGGAAAAGGCAGCTCAGCGGAGAGAGGTTGCAAAATAGAACTGTGGGGTTTGAAGCTATCTATGCTCCCATTCCATTTATCAGAGGTTCTCCAGTATGGAGAGTATCTGCTAGTGTTCAGCGAATGCCTTAATGGGGGCCCAGAAGTATGCAGCCAGGCTAGTTCTCTAGCAGCAATAGCAGCAGCTCAGATTCTAGTAGGCATACATCATATGCTAGGCTTACAAGATGGCTTCCACGCTGATCGGCATAAGCCAAGATGGCTGCCGGTTTAGACTGTGAATGTGGAGGCAGCCTGGATGGAGGGACCTTGCGTTCTCTGGAAAATGCACTGCAATCACTGAATCATTTAAATTCGATCAGCTACTGGCAGGACACGATGCACTCTCGCATGCTGTTTTGCTTCAGTGGTCTAAAAGTGGAATCTCTTCCAGGTGGTATAAAGGGAAATTGTCTGCAGTTTCTCGGCTTCTTCATGGCTGACTCAATTACCACTGCGGAATGAGAGAGCTGTATTTCCTAACACCAGGTGCTAGTTGAACTTAAAATATAAAGTCCATCTTTGTGCAGTCAGACGGAATGGGGTGTTACTCTAGCAGGAAGGCCGTGGATTAGTATGCCTGTGATTGAGGGAGTTCTTTCTACTTCATATTGTTGGCACGGAAAGAGCTTCTCTTCAAAAATTCTTCCACCATATGTTGTTAAGAGATGTCTTTGTGGGGGGGGGGGGGGGGGAGTATTCAGCTGTCCTGAATTCGCCTGTTCTTGATTGACATTTTGAGGCTAAGCAGGGGCAGGCCTGGGTACTACGTGGGTGGGTGCACACCTTGCACTACCAGGGGATGTGGACTCACTGTATGGAAGAGAGCCCTAGCAATCTTCTTTAGCAGAAGATAGTAAAGTAGATGGTTCACTGAAGCGGTCGTTGGGGGCAATGCTCTGTCCTTACAAGCTCCCATTTGTGGAGCCTGGGGGGGAGCCGAGAGCATGCTTCAGCTGGTCGCAGTGTTTACGGCAGTCTACTCGCCTAGAACAGGAAAGGATCAGGGAGTTGAATCGACTAGAGCCTGATTTGCTTTGTGGCAAATGTGCATTATGGTTTAATTCGAACGCTAGCTAATATTATTGGCTTCCTTGGGGTTCACCCGGAGGTCTCTCTGGTGGAGGAATGAGGCGGCTGATGGTTCGTCCAAGTCGAGGCTCAGTAAGCTCCCAGTTAAGTCTTTGTCTTGTCCTTTCCCCATGTGCTCTCATAGGGCAAGTTTAGTGTATCGAGACTTTCGGGGAAAGGTATTCTTGGTAGCGCCCAGTTGGACGAGACTGCCGTACTATGCTGATCTCATTCGCCTACTCGACGGGCATTTCCTAGAGGTTGCTGGTAGCGAATGTTCTGCTGCGGCTAGGTCTGCGACAAATGTCTCAGGTGGATCGGTGCCCGCCTACGGTTTGGCCTTTGAATGGGCAGGACTGCAGAAGAAGGGTTATTCTGCAGCAGTCTTTGCCACCTTGTTGAGAGCAAGGAGGCAGGCTGCATCTGGTACATAGGTCCGTACTTGGCGCCTTTTTGAAGGCTGCTGTTCACGGCGGCAAGTCCGGGCGACAAAGGTGTCTGTATCCTTGGTCTAAGTTCTCTGCAGGACAGTGTCTGAAGGAGCTAGCGGCCAGTTCCTTAGAGGTTCCAGCTGGCAACTGTTTCCGGCTGTAGAGGTTCTGTGGAGGGAATAGCGCTAGGTGTTCTGATCGATGTGTGGCGTTTCCTTAAGTTGGGACCCGACTGCGCTCCTCAAGGAGAGTTCGGGTGCCGCTGTGGGATCCCGACTGGGCCTTAGAGGCGTTAACTAAAGAGCCCTTTGATTCTTTACTCCAGGCATCGGTAAAGGATTTGCTGTTATAGACAGTAGCTTTGATAGCTCTTTGTTCAGCGCAACGAGTTTCGGAGTTTCAGGCGTTGTCATGTAATGAGCCGTTTTCACCCTTTCTGAATAGAGGGTGGTGTTTGCGACCAGTCCCGTCCTTCCAAAAGGTAGTATCTGATTTTTCTCCTGAGCCTATTGGTTTCTCTTCCAATTCTCGGTTTTTCTGGAAGGGGAGGTTTTTATTCGTAGCTTACGCCGATAGAAAACATAAAATGCAGGGTGCGGTGTTCGTTTCTTTGTTGTTGTGTGTTGGTTGGAGGTCCCCGCGAAGGGGAAGCAGCAGCGAAGGCGGCCATTTTGCACTGGGTTAAGGCGGTGGTTGCCTCAGCATTCTGGTGGCGAGGTTGTACGATTCTGGGGGGCTTTCTGACTCTTGCTACCAGGGCGCAAGCAGCTTCATGGGTGGATCACTGTGTCATTCCACCAGGGGGGATTGTTAGAGCAGCTTCCAGGTCGTCTCTTCATTCCCTCAGTAACCACTACTGCCTAAATGTTCTGGCAGTAAAGGATGCCTGTTCCGGGTCAACGGTGTGGTGAGTTGGCTGGATAGGTCCCTCCCAATGATTACTGCTCTGTTACATCCCAGAGGTGGAGGACTAAACTGGAGGAACGATAAGGAAATAGAAATTACACTTACCTGGTAATTGTCGTTCCTTGAGTGACGACAGTTTAGTCTTCATTCCCGCCCAGGGGTGTGATTTCTTCAGAGTTTATTTTCAGGTGAAGTGGAGCATCAATCTCAAGGAGTAGACAGATCCTTTCAGATTCTAGATCGCAGTGAGTATCACTCTCTGTTGTTTCTTCCTTCTCTCTTATTTAAACGAGGGGATGGTATAGGAAACGTCTTTGCATAGGGTGGACGTGAATGTAAAGTTAAAAAAAATATATATGAGATTGATAAGGTTAAAAAGGTTCCTCAGGTTGAGTAATGGAGAGTTATTTAAAGTTATGGTATAGTTACTTATTTGTTGTTCCTTTGAGTTTGCTTTGCCAATAGTTCACTGGGGACTGATGGGAGATACCAGCAGCCTATATCCAGTGATGTCACGACTTTGACATGCCCAGTCTCCAAGCTGCAGTTGGAGGTGCACAACCCAGAGGTGGAGGACTAAACTGTCATCACTCAAGGAACGACAATTACCAGGTAAGTGTAATTTCTGTTTATATTGTTATGTTCCTCCAGGAGGTTACTAGGGATCTTAAGGCCATGTCCCCTCTTCTTCCAGTTAAGAGGTGACTCTGTTGCTTTAGTCAAGCATGCCCAGAATGTCCAAGTTTGTCAATAGAGCAACCTTTGATGCATTTGAGTGCACAAGCAGAGCCATGGCAATCTGCATCGGTGCACGCAGGATTGCATGGCTACAGGCCTCAGATCTTGAGCAGTGGATTCAAGATAAACTGGGCAACATACCCTGCAGAGGCGAGAACCTTTTTGGCAATTACTGGTAGGATAAGGCTTCTCAGTTGGAGTCAGAGAATACCACTCTAAATAGACTGTCCAGAACTACAGCCAACCCTCCTAGGAAAAAGACAGCTGCAAAGAAGGCCGCCTTTTAATAAGAAAAAGTAGTTCTACTCTTCTTATCCTCTTGCTTCTCAGTACCAGGCTCAAGGTCCTCAAAAGAGGCAGCAGCCTCCCCAACAGAAGAAGCCACAACCAGTTCAACAGTCACAGTCTGCGCCTGGTTTTTGACTCTTTTCTATAGAACATAGCCACCCTGCCTCTGGAGGACCCCTCCACATAGCAAGCAGACTGTCATTATGCCCACATGTGGCACCTCAGAGTAGTGGACACTAACCATAGTGAGGGAGGGGTACAGACTTTATCTACAAACTGCCCCCCCTCCACCCTAGTAGGTGAATATCATACACAGCCCCTTCTCGCTGCTCTTCTACAACAGATGTCGTCTTTTCTATCACAGGGTGCCATAGAAGAGGTCCCCATACTCAGTAGAGGAGGAGTTTCTACTCTCCGTACTTTCCCATCCCAAAGAAGAGCAGTGAGTACAGGCCCATCCTTGACCCCAGAAACCTCCAAGTTTCTGGTCTGTGAAAAGTTCATTCTCCAGGACCAAGCAGAAGTCAGTCCTCACATATGGGTGACGTCGGCGCTGACGGAGCCCTCGTGCGGAGCATTTCCCCAGCTTTCAAAGAAAGCCTTTGGGAATGCAGCGCGCATGCACGGTCCCCTTCCCACCCAAGGGTGCCATCTTGCTCAGTCGTCTTTTTTCCACGGAGCCCGATGGACATGTGTCGTCACCCGGTAAAAAGTTGATTGTCCTTCGTGGATTCGTGTTTTTGCCCGGTTCGACGCTGGCTCCCCTTCCCGCCTAGGCCTGGTACACCGGTATCGAGCCCGGAGCTAAGTTTTTTTGGGTTTTTGTCCTTCGTGACTAGCGTTCCCGCTTTTTTTTCTCTCTCTTTCACTGGCAGTCCGGTCTTTTGACCTTGCAGGGGTCCTTTCTCCCCCGATGGCTGCCAGCGGGTTCAAGAAGCGTGATCGGTGTAAGAAGCTGTTTCTCACCGACACACATGACTGCTGCCTCCGGTGCCTCGGGCCCGACCATTACCCGGTGGTCTGTGTCCCGTGTGGCAAAATGTTCTCTAAGGCGTTAAGGAGCCCTCAACATTAGCATGAAAGTCTCTTTTCTGACTCCACATCCGGCTGGGCCTGGATTTCGTCAGAGGCCTTGACATCTCGGGAGTCTGACCCCGAGCACCGTTGAGGCTCCTCTGAAAGGGGGTCTCCTTCGAGGGAACACAGAAGGAAGAAGAAACCCGCGAGGGCGCCGTCGGTGGACGCTCTTGGCTCCTCGAGGGCCAGGTCGCATAGCCCCGACCGCCGTCCCGGGTCCTCAGAGTCGGAGAGGCCTGCCAAGTTGCCTCAAGTGGAGCCGGAGTCCCTGAGTCACGTGAGTGCTGTTGTCCTCGTAGACTCCCCTCTGGGGGAGCCGACGTTGGGCCTGACGCCGTCGGGGCCTGAGTCGGGGGCTGCGGAGTCTCCTGAGCTGAGTCTCAGGTTGACGGCCTTAGAGAGCAGCTTGGCTGCCTTCATGGAGCAGCAGCAGGTACTGATCGCCGGTGTGACCGGTGCATCTGCCCCGACCACCGGGACCTCGATGTCGAAGTCGACCCCGGAGGCCGAGCCAATCCTCGAGTCGATGCGGTCTCGAGTCGATCCTTGGCCAAGGTCCCCCTCGGCCTCCCACTCTTGGCCGAGGTCGTCGACACCGGTGCCCTCGGCGTCGGGGTGGATGGCATCGGTGCCCGCCCTGCCGGAGTTGCTCGATTCCTCCTCGGAGGGGTCAGAGTGGGAGACGGAGGACAAAGGAGTCCCTGGATACTTTCCGGACCCGGTGCGTCTCACCGGAGTCCAAGCCTCGGGGATGGTCCCCACCGGAGGACACCCGGTTCTTGGACTTCGTGCGGGACATGGCCTTCCCTGCAGACCCCGAGGAGGAGCCTCGAGCCGAAGAGCTCAAGGCCCTCCAGTATGACTCTCCGCCTAAGGAGGCCTTTACTGTACCGGTTTCTCCGATGCTGGAACGGCTGCTCTTCCGCATGTGGGAGGCACCGGCCTCGGCACCAGTTCTCAGCAGACGGGTCGATTCCATTTATCCAGTCCGTAAGAGCCCTGGTTTCCAGAAGCACAGCTACCGCACCACTCCATAGTTGTGGAATCGGCCATTCATCGTCTGAAGAGTCAGAAGATGCACTCCTCGGTGCCCCCCCGGCCGGGAGTCCCGGAACCTGGATGCCCTTGGTATAAAGTGCTTCCAGGGCTCTCTGCTGGCGTGCCATGTCCAGACTTACAAGCTGTACATGGGCATGTACCTTTGGGACCTGGCAAAGGAGATTGCCAGGTTCTCAGCTGGCCTCTCAGAGGAACCTTTGCAGAGGTTTAAGTCTTTGTCATCTGGGATTTGAGAGTACTCAAAGTTTATCTCTCGAGCAGCCTATGATGGCTTCGAGGCTTCGGCCCGAGTAGCCATGGCTGGCATCAGTGCACGCCATCAGGCCTGGTTACAGTCATCGGACCGAGTAGCCGTGGGTACAGGACAAGTTGGTCGATGTCCCCTGCCGAGGTGAGAAACCTTTTGGCCAACCCATGGCTGAAAAGTCTGCAGAACTCGAGTCTGAGACACTCACCAGGACAAGGCTGTCCAGGAAAACTTCTGCCTCTTCTCAGAAGAAGAACGGCTCGGGGCAAAAGCCCTTTTACTCAAGGAAGGCTACTGCCTACAAATCCTACCCTCATTTTTAGGCCTCTGCAGCTACCCATCAGGGTCAGCAGGCCAAGTGGCAGGGACATGGGCCCCATAGGCAGAACCCCCCCCCAAGCCATCAGCTCCGGCTCCTGCACAGCAAGGAGCAGGGTTTTGACTCCCATTGCATAGCTTCTCCTCCTCAGCTAACTCCTCTCAGCACAGGAGGCCGGCTGACACTGTATGCTCACAGGTGGTCAACCATAACGGGATACCTGGGTGCTGAGCATAGTCCAAAATGGCTATTTGCTCCACTTCAACCAGTTACCCCCCTCCTATTTTCCAGGGGAGCCTCCAAGACTCCCTCTTCACAGGAACCTCCTCCTTCAGGAGTTGGCAAGTCTTCTAAAGGAGCAGGTGGTGTAACCGGTGCCTCACCACCTGAGAGGCCAAGGCTTCTATTCAAGGTACTTTCTGGTACCAAAAAGGACAGGAGGCCTCAGGCCCATCCTAGACTTGCGAAATCTCAACAAGTTCCTGGAGAGGGAAAGTTCAAGATGCTTACCCTTGGGATACTGCTGCCCTACCTCCAGCAGGGAGATTGGCTATGCTCCTTAGACCTAAAGGATGCTTATACTCACATCCTCATTCATCCAGACCACAGGCAATATCTCAGATTTCTAGTGGGAGGAAATCATTTTCAGTACAGGGTACTTCCCTTTGGCCTAACCTCCGCTCCCAGGGTTTTCACCAAGTGCCTGGCGGTGGTGGCGGCCTATCTCAGAAACCAGGGCATCTTTGTCTTCCCATACCTGGACGACTGGCTCATCAGGGGTCAGTCTCCACAGGAGACCAGACAAGCCACCCTTCGCACTGTATATCTTCTCCAGCATCTAGGCTTTGTCATAAACTTTGCAAAGTCCACTTTGCTCCCCTCACAGAACATAAAGTTCATAGGGGCAAGACTAGATACCCTTCAGGCAAAGGCTTATTTGCCCGAGGACAGGGCCCACAGACTGATAGCGTTAACCGCTCTGGAACTGATTGGCCATCTGGTCTCCGCCAGAAACTTTCTAAAGCTCTTGGGCCACATGGCTTCCGCGGTCCATGTAACTCCGAATGCCCGCCTGCACATGTGACCTGCTCAGTGTTGCCTCAGAGCTCAATGGGTGCAAGCCACAGGCGACTTGAAAGACAAGATAAGGGTGTCCAAACTGCTGACAGCCTCCCTACGGTGGTGGCTGCATCTCCCAAACCTGGTCCAGGGGGTGCCTTTTCAGGCCCCTCACCACACACAGGTGCTGACAACCGATGCTTCTCTTCAGGGCTGGGGTGCACATTGCCAGGGGGCTTGCACTGAGGGCCTCTGGTCTCCTGGGGAGTCCACACAGCAGATCGCTCTATTCGAGTTGCGAGCTATCCGCTTAGCTCTACAAACTTTCTCTCATGTCCTCTCTCACCAGTTTCTTAGTTCAGACAGACAATCAGTGGCAGTGTTCTATGTGAACAAGCAAGGGGGCACAGGCTCCAAGCTTCTGTGTCGGAAGGCAGAGGCCCTGTGCTCCTTGGCAATCAAACACAACATGTTTCTCAAGGCAGTTTACCTGCCTGGCCAGGAAAATTGCCTGGCAGACAGATTGAGCAGGATTCTACAGCCTCACGAATGGCAGTTGAATCCTCTGGTGGTCCAAGGGATCTTTCTAAGATGGGGTCTTCCAATCATCGATCTCTTTATGAGTCCACTGAACCGTCAGCTACCCAGGTTCTGTTCCAGATAACCACATCCTCTGCGAATAGCAGCGGATGCATTTCTAATCTCTTGGTCTACAGGCCTACTGTATGCGTTTCCTCCCACGCCTCTAGTGGCCCGAACCTTGTTCAAGGTTCTTCAGGACAAGGCCTTGGTGATTCTGGTAGCCCCCAGATGACCGAGGCAGCCGTGGTTTCCACTCCTTCTGCAGTTGGCGGTGGACACTCCACTTCCTCTGGGGGTGCATCACGACCTCCTGTCTCAGGACCAGGGATCTCTCCTGCACCTTAACCTCAAATCCCTCAACCTGATGGCCTGACTGCTGAAAGGGTAGTTCTAGCCCCCTTACTTCTGCCTAAGGAGGTGGAAGAGGTGGTTTTGGCCTCTAGGAGGCAATCCACCCGGAAATCTTATGCCCTCAAGTGGCGTAGGTTCTCCACCTGGTGTGCTCAACACAAGGAGGATCCTTTTTCGTGCCTGGTTCCAGTGGTGCTGCAGTACCTGCTCCACCTTTCGGACCTAGGCCTTCAATCCAACTCTGTTCGGGTCCACCTCAGTGCTCTATCGGCACACAACTCACAGGTAGAGAGCCAATCTGTTGAGCCACCCCTTGGTGTCCCATTTCCTCAGAGGCCTGCTTCTGCTCAAGCCTACGATCCATCCACCAGCCCCTGAGTGGGATTTAAATGTGGTCTTGCAACAACTCACTTGCCCACCGTTTGAGCCGATGGCTACCTGTCCTTTACACTTCCTTTCCTGGAAGGCCTTGTTCTTGGTGGCTCTTACCTCGGCCAGGCGTGTGAGTGAACTACAAGCTCTGGTTTCTGATAGACTGTACACACGGTTCTATAAGAACAGGGTAGTCTTGCGGACTCGCCCTAAGTTCTTTCTGAAGGTTGTCTCCTTCCACCTCAGTCAGGAGGTGGTTCTTCCAACATTCTTCCCCAGGCCATATGCCATCCAGGCTGAAACAGTCCTGCGTATACCCTGGACTGTAGAAGGGTGTTGTCCTTTTACATAGACCGTATGCAGGGGCATCGAAGGGCTGCTCAGCTCTTCATATCTTTTGACCCTAATAAACTGGGGTTGCCCGTCTCCAAGCGTATGTTGTCCCTTTGGGTAGCGGATTGTATCGCCTGGGTGTACAGGGCAGCCGGCCTCTCCTTGCAGGGTCGAGTCATGGCCCACCGTGTCAGGGCGAAGACTGCGTCAGTAGCCCACCTCCGCTCTGTTCCGTTGGCAGATATCTGCCAGCCCGCTACCTGGTCTTCAAGCCAGACTTTTGCGGCTCACTACTACCTCGAGAGGGAGTCCCATAGGGACAGTGTTTTCGGACAGGCGGTACTCCGTAATCTCTTTGAGGTATAGGCAACTCCTATCCTCCGGCCCTTGTGTTGGGCTACCATACGGGGGCGTTCTCAGAAAGGATTCTTTCATGGATGCTGATGCTCTAGAGGGAGCTTATTTTTCAGCTTGGGTTCCCAGTAGCCTTTAGCTGGGGAGTCCTATATGTGAGGACTGACTTCCTGCTTGGTCCTGGAGAAAGAGTAGTTACTCACCTGTAACAGGTGTTCTCCAGGAGCAGTAGGAATCGGTCCTCACAACCCTCCCTCCTCCCCTTGGAGTTGCAGTCATATGATTCATTTTGTTATTTTTGCTGTCTTTTAGCCATGTCATCAGACTGAGCAAGATGGCACCTTGGGCGGGAAGGGGACTGCGCATGCGCGCTGCATTCCCAAAAGCTTTCTTTGAAAACTGGGGAAATGCTCTGCACGAGGGCTCCTTTGGCGCCGACGTCACCCATATGTGGGGACTGATTCCTGCTGCTCCTGGAGAACACCTGTTACAGGTGAGTAACTACTCTAAATGGTCTCTCTAGGGACCGACCTTTCCTTCCTCCAGAGTCAGGACTTGCTTTGTTCTCTAGATCTAAAGGAAGCATATACACACATCCTCATTCATCCAGAACACAGGAAATATCTATGCTTCATTTTTCAGGGGAAACATCAATACAGAGTCCTGCCCTTCGGATTTTCCTCAGCCCCAAGAGTCTTTACAAAGTTCGTAGCCTCCTTCCTAAGGTCTCTCGGAATATTTGTCTTCTCCAGGACCAAGCAGGAAGTCAGTCCTCACATATGGGTGACGTCGGTGCCGACGGAGCCCCCGTGCGGAGCATTTCACCAGCTTTCATAGAAAGCCTTTGGGAATGCAGCGCACATGCGCGGTCCCCTTCCCGCCCAAGGATGCCATCTTGCTCAGTCTTTTTTCCGCGGAGCCCGACGGATGTGTTTCGTTTTCACCCGAGAAAAGTTGATTTTCTGCATGGATCCGTGTTTTTCTTTGGTTCGACGCCGGTTTCCCTTTCCCGCCTGGGCCCGGTACACCAGTATCAAGCCCGGACTTTATTTTTCGGTTTTTGTCCTTTGTGACTAGCATTCGTGCCATTTTTCTATTTTTCTCTGGCAGCCCTGTCTTGACCTTTTAGGGGCCCTTTTTCCCCCGATGGCTGCCAGCGGGTTTAAAAAGTGTGATCGGTGTAAGAAACTGATGTCTCTCACCGACACACATGACTGCTGCCTCCGCTGCTTCGGACCCGATCATGACCCACTGATCTCTGGTCCATGTGGGAAAATGTCCTCGAAGGCGTTGAGGAGCCGTCAGCATCATAAGGAAAGAATCTTCTCTGACTCCGCGTTCGGCCGGGCCCGGACTTCGTCAGCGGCCTCGACGTCTCGGGTCTCCCTCACGGGAGCACTGCAGGAAGAAGAAACCTGCGAGGGCAGTGTCGGATGCATTTGGTTCCTCGATGGCCAAGTCGCATAGCCCCGAACGCCGTCCCGGGTCTTCGGAGTTGGAGTGGCCTGCTAAACAACCTCTTGTAGAGGCAGAGTCCCCGAGTCACGTGAGTACTGTAGTCCTCGTGGACTCTTCCCCCGGGGGAGCCGATATCGGGCCCGATGCCGTCGGTGCCCGAGTCGGGGGCTGCTGAGTCTCCTGAGCTCGGACTCAGGTTGATGGCCTTGGAGAGCAGCTTGGCTGCCTTCATGGAACAGCAGTGGGCACTCTGCCCCGACCACCGGGATATCGACGTCCAAGTCGACCCCGGAGGCCGAGCCGATCCTCGAGGCCATGCGCTCTCGAGTTGATCCTCGGCCAAGGTCTCCCTCGGCCTCCCGTTCAGGACCGATGTCGTCGCAGCCAGTACCCTCGGCGTTGGGGTGGATGGCATAGGTGCCTGCCCGATCGGAGCCGCTCGATTCCTCCTCCGAGGGTCTGAACCTCGGAGATGGTCCCCCCTGGAGGACACCCGGTTCTTGGACTTCGTGTGGGACATGGCCAAGGCCTTGGCCTTCCCCGTGGAGCTCGAATCCCTGCAGTATGACTCTTCTCCCAAGGAGGCCTTTACTGTACCGGTTCCTCCGATGCTGGAATGGTTGCTCTTCCGCATGTGGAAGGCGCCGGCCTCGATGCCGGTTTTGAGCAAGCGGGTCAATTCCATCTATCGAGTCCGCAAGAGCCCCGGATTCCAGAAGGAACAGCTACCGCACCATTCCATGGTTGTGGAATCAGCCATGCATCGGCTGAAGAGTCAGAAGATGCACTCCTCGGTGCCTCCCGGCCGGGAGGCCCGGAACCTGGATGCCCTCGGTAGAAAGTGCTTCCAGGACTCTATGCTTGCTTGCCGTGTCCAGACCTACCAGCTGTACATGGGCATGTACCTTCGAGACCTGGCAAAGGAGATTGCCGGGTTCTCTGCTGGCCTTTCCGAGGAACCTTTGCAGAGGTTCACAGCCTTGTCAACTGGGATCCGAGAATGCTCGGTTTGTCTCGAGCAGCTTATGATGGCTTCGAGGCTTCGGCCCGAGTAGCCGCGGCCAACATCGGTGCACGCCGTCAGGGCTGGCTACAGTCATCGGACCTCGAGCCATGGGTGCAGGACAAGTTGGTCGATGTCCCCTGCCGAGGTGAAAACCTCTTTGGCAAGTCCATGGCTTAAAAAGCTGCAGAACTCAAGTCCGAGACTCTCACCAGGACAAGGTTGTCCAGGAAGACCTCTGCCCCTTCTCAAAAGAAGGGGGGCTCGGGGGAAAAGTCCTTTTACCCAAGAAAGTCATCTGCCTACAAATCTTACCCTCAGTACCAGGCCTCCACAGCTCGCCAAAGGGCAGGGACATGGGCCCCGTAGGCAGAAAACCCCAAGCCACCAGCTCCGGCTCCTGCACAGCAGGGAGCGGGGTTTTGACTCCAGTGGCATAGCCTCTCCTCCTCAGCTAGCCCCTCTCAGCACAGGAGGCCGTTGACCCTGTACGCCCACAGGTGGTCGGCCGTAACAAGGGATACCTGGGTGCTGAGCATAGTTCAGAGTGGCTATCTGCTCCATTTCCACCAGGTACCCCACTCCTACTTTCCAGGGGAGCCTCCAAGACTCCCTCTGCACAGGAACCTACTCCTGAAGGAGTTAGCAAGTCTTCTAAAGGAGCAGGCGGAGGAACCGGTGCCCCAACACCTGAGAGGTCAAGGCTTCTATTCCAGGTACTTCCTGGTATACTTATGGCATATCTTATGTTCTTATGTTCTGGTACCAAAAAGGACAGGAGGCCTCCGGCCCATCCTAGACTTGCGAAATCTAAACAAGTTACTGGAGAGGGAAAAGTTCAAGATGCTTACCCTTGGAGTACTGCTGCCCTACCTCCAGCAGGGAGATTGGCTATGCTGCTTAGACCTAAAGGATGCTTATACTCACATCCTTATTCATCCAGACCACAGACAATATCTCAGATTTGTGGTGGGAGGAAACCATTTTCAGTACAGGGTACTCCCTTTTGGTCTAACCTCCGCCCCCAGGGTGGCAGCCTACCTCAGGGTTCAAGGGATCTTTGTCTTTCCATACCTGAACGACTGGCTCATCAGGGGTCAGTCTCCACAGGAGACCAATCAAGCCACCCTCCGCACTATCTCTCTTCTCCAGCATCTGGGGTTTGTCATAAACTTCGCAAAGTCCACTTTGCGCCCCTCACAGAGCCTGGAGTTCATAGGAGCAAGACTGGACACCCTTCAGGCGAAGGCTTTTTTGCCTGTGGACAGGGCCCACAGACTGATGGATTTGGCCAGACAATTCCGCAGTAATTATCTGGTCTCCGCCAGACAATTCCTGAGGCACTTGGGCCGCATGGCATCCACAGTCTGTCACTCCAAATGCCCATCTGCACATGAGGCCGGCTCAGTGGGGCCTCCGGACTCAGTGGCTGCAGGCCACAGGAAATCTGGCGGACAAGGTGAGGGTGTCCCAGCTGCTGGCATCTTCTCTGCAGTGGTGACTTCATCTCCCGAATCTGGTGCAAGGAATACCTTTTCAGGCACCTCCACACTCCCAAGTGCTCACGACCGATGCTTTGCTTCACGGTTGGGGTGCACATTGCCAGGGAGCATGCACTCAGGGCCTGTGGTTTCCATGGGAGGCTGCACAGCAGATCAATCTATTGGAGCTGAGAGCTATCTGCTTGGCCCTACGGACTTTCATGTCCTCTCTCACCAGTCCGTCTTAGTTCAGACGGACAGTCAAGTTGCTATGTTCTATGTGAATAAACAGGGGGGGCACAGGGTCCCGCCCTCTCTGTCAGGAAGCACAGGACCTGTGCACCTGGGTAGTCAATCATGGCATACTTCTCAAAGCGGTCTATCTCCCTGGACAGGAGAATTATCTAGCAGACAGATTGAGCAGGATCCTACAGCCCCACGAATGGCAGTTGAATCCTCTAGTGGTTCAGCAAATCTTCCTAAGATGGGGTCTTCCAAACATAGATCTTTTTGCCAGTCCACTGAACCGTCAACTGCCCAGGTTCTGCTCCAGACAACCGCATCCTCTCAGAGTAGCAGCGGATGCGTTTCTCATTCCGTGGTCTACCGGCCTCCTATATGCATTTCCTTCTACGCCTCTAGTGCCCAAGACACTGTTCAAAGTGATCCGGAACAAGGCCTTGGTGACCCTGGTGGCTCCCAGGTGGCCAAGGCAACCGTGGTTCCCACTTCTTTTGCAACTAGTGGTGGCCGCCACTCTTCCTCTGGGGATGCAACCAGATCTCCTGTCTCAGGAGCAGGGATCTCTTACACCCTGTATTGCCAAGTTTTACGCTTTTCTTTTAACCCTGTCACTCACTAGTTCACTGACTAGGCAAAAAACATTCTGGCAAATACAGTATGAGTTAACCCTGTCACTCATTAGCTCACAGACTATGCATAGACACTTTAGTAAATGCAATATGAGTTTTATTAAATCAAGTCCTTTTGGAATAATAATAAAGCATAAAGGTAAGCATTAATACTTCACCGGATATTATAGCTCATCACTCCAGGTGGGGGACTGTTCAGCAATCACACTCAGGAGGAAAATCCGGGAAAAAAAACTACAGAGACATGCTTGCCTCGTATATCAGTTGCAGTCCCATCTTTTCCTTCTGAGAGTCCCCCTAAAGTACCTTAACTAAGATCGTGCCTGCTGCATGATATTACAATTCATTGGTTAACATGCTGCATGCTCAAATCAGGATTGGCCAGGGTCAATCCTGTGCACATGGTTCACACCAGGATTGGCCAGGGCCAAATCTGTGCTCGTGACCAGCAGTGTTAGCTGCTGAGTCACTGCATGAGTCACTCATCTAGTTTTGTCCGGCCAAACCTGTTTGCCTTCTTAGAGAATTTTGACCTACAACATTCTTTGCTGGTCAGACTCTCACATGAACTTCTCTCCACCCCATCCACCTTTTTTGCTTTGGTTTCCGGGCAGGCTTCTGATCACCCCCCTTGTGGTCAGACATCTGAGAATGCTCAAAGGACACATCCCCCATGGTCTACATTCCAAGGCTAGATGAAGTGTTCTTTTGTCATCATTAATGGGTTTAAATTTGTTTGCCTTAATCTTCCAGCATCTTCCTGTCAAGGGAGACACCCCCCATGGTTTTAGAAGCAGCTCACAACTTCTACATTATAATTGATGAATTCTGTCAGACTGTAAATACAGCTTTGGTCCACAGGCAGAATGGCTCATGAGTTAGAATGGCTCATGAGTTTAATTTCTTGCAATTTCTTTGCAAAGTAAAGTACAATATCTTTGCTGATCCAAAAATTCAAATAAATCTTTAATACATAATACACACCCCAACCTGCAGTCCCTCAATCTGATGGCCTGGCTGCTGAAAGGGTAGTTCTAGCACCCTTACTGCTTCCTAGGGAAGTGGAGGACGTGGTCTTGGCCTCTAGGAGGCAATCCACCCGGAAATCTTATGCCTTCAAGTGGCGTAGGTTCTCCACCTGGTGTGCTCAACACAAGGAGGATCCTTTTTCATGCCTGGTACCAGGTGCTGCAATATTTGCTTCACCTTTCAAACCTAGGCCTTAAATCCAACTCTGTTAGGGTCCATCTCAGTGCTGTCTCAGCGCACCACTCACCGGTGGAGGGCCAGTCTCTTTCCAGCCACCCTTTGGTGACTCGCGTCCTCAGAGGTCTGCTTTTGCTTAAGCCTCCGGTTCGTCCACCTGCCCCTGAGTGGGATTTGATTGTGGTCTTGCAACAGCTTACTTGCCCACCATTTGAGCCTATGGCTACTTGCCCTTTGCGTTTTCTCTCCTGGAAAGCGTTGTTTTTGGTGGCTCTTACCTCAGCAAGGCGAGTGAGCAAGCTTCAAGCCCTGGTGTTAGATGCACCATACACTAGGTTCTATAGGAACAGAGTAGCCTTGCGGACTCACCCTAAGTTCCTTCCAAAGGTTGTCTCCTCCTTCCACCTCAATCAGGAGGTGGTTCTTCTGACTTTCTTTCCCAGGCCGCATGCCAGCCGGGCTGAGATGGTCTTGCATACCCTGAACTGTAGAAGGGTGTTGTCCTTCTTCCTTGATCGTACGCAGGGACACCGAAGGGCTGTAAAGCTCTTCTTCTCTTTTGACCCTAATAAGCTGGGGTTGCCTGTCTCCAAGCGTACCTTGTCCATCTGGGTGGCAGACTGTATCGCCTGGGCGTACAGGGCAGCCGGCCTCTTGTTGCAGGGTCGAGTTATGGCCCACCGTGTCATGGAGAAGGCTGCGTCAGTGGCTCATCTCCGCTCTGTTCCGTTGGCAGACATCTGTAGTGCCGCTACTTGGTCTTCAAGCCAGACCTTTGCGGCCCACTACTGCCTCGAGAGGGAGTCCCGTAGGGACAGTGCTTTCGGGCAGGCGGTACTCCGTAATCTCTTTGAGGTATAGGCAACTCCTACCCTCCGGCCCTGGTGTTGGGCTACCGTACGGGGGTGATATCAGAGAAGATTCTTTTCGCACATGCTGGGGCTCTAGAGGGAGCTCATTTTTCAGCTTTTGGTCCCCGGTACCTTAAGCCTGGGAGTCCCATATGTGAGGACTGACTTCTGCTTGGTCCTGGAGAAAGTGTAGTTACTCACCTGTAACAGGTGTTCTCCAGGAGCAGCAGGAATCAGTCCTCACAACCCTCCCTCCTCCCCTTGGAGTTGCAGAGATATATATATATATATATATATATCATTTTGTTTTTCTGCTCTCTTAGTTATGTCATCAGACTGAGCAAGATGGCACCCTTGGGCGGGAAGGTGATCGCACATGCGCTCTGCATTCCCGAAGGCTTTCTATGAAAGCTGGGGAAATGTTCCGCACGGGGTTCCATCAGCGTCGACGTCACCCATATGTGAGGACTGATTCCTGCTGCTCCTGGAGAACACCTGTTACAGGTGAGTAACTACGCTTTCCCTTACTTGGACGACCAACTCATTAAAAACAGATACCTCCCAGGAGGTTTAGCTTTCTGTGCTTCGTACCATGCAGGTACTGCAGCACTTGGGATTTGTCATAAATCTTCCAAAATCCCACCTTGTTCCAACTCGGACTAGAATTCATTGGAGCTCTCCTAGACACACAACAGTCAAGGGCATTTCTGCCCCAACCCCGTTGTACTCGTCTCATGGAGCTAGCATCCCAAGCGCAACTCGGAGACCATCTAACTGCCCGGGAAATGCTGCAGCTTCTAGGGCATACGGCCTCAACGGTACATGTGCTACGATATGCCAGTCTACATATGCACACAGCCCAGTGGACTCTTGCCTCCCAGTGGAAGCGGGCCGTCTCAGGGACAAGATCCAAGTCACTTCCCCTCACCACATCCCTTCAATGCTGGTGTTCCCCAGAAAATCTCCTTGATGGGTTACTTTTTCAGATGCCTCCACATCAATGCACCCTAACGATGGATGCCTCCAAACTGAAGTGAGGGACTCACTTGGGCACACACTTTCCACACAGGGCCTCTGGACAATGCAAGAGTCAACTCCAGATCAATCTACTGGAGCTTTGTGCTATCTCCAATGCCTCAGTGTTTCAAGATCACCTAAGGTCCTACATGGTTCTGGTCAAGACAATCAAGTGGCCATGTTCTTTGTGAACAGGCATGGTGGAACAGGCTCTTGGCTTCTCTGCAAGGAGGCTCTCCATCTCTGGTCCTTCGCCATTGCTCATCAAATACACCTCCAAGCGGTGTATCTCCCAGGGGAGCTCAATATCTTGGCAAACAAGTTGAGTTGGAGCCGCCTTCCTCACGAATGTTCTCTCCATTCGTACACAACGTCCTACATCTTTCAGACCTGGGGAACTCCAGACATAGATCTGTTTGCCACTTCATAGAATGCTAAGCTTCCCTGCTTCTGCACCAGGGCTCCCATGTCCAGCAACCAGCAGATGGATGCTTTTCACCTCCATTGGGGTCAGGGTCTCCTTTATGCTTTCCCTCCCATTCCCAAGATGCGCTTCAAGCGGACAGGAGCCACATGATTCTCATAGCTGTGCACTGGCCACGTCAACTGTGGTTCCCTCTGCTGCTATGTCGGCCTCAGCCTCCATGACTGGAATCTGCGCCTGATCTCTTGTCCCAGGAAGAAGTGACACTGCTCCATCCCAATTTGCAGAGTCTCCATCTCACAGCTTGGCTGCTGAAAGTATAATATGCATTACAGGACCGTAACCTTACACAAGAGTTAAAGGAGATCCTTTTAGCTTCCAGGAAGCCATCTAATAGATGTTCATGCGTTTTCAAGTGGTGTAGATTCTCTACTGGTGTTCCCAGAAGGATCTCAATCCCTTCTCTGCTCCTATGGAGGCACTCCTTCAATATCTTCTCCACCTCTCCTCAACTGGTCTCAAGACCAACTTGGTGAGAGTTCACCTGAGTGTGAATGCCGCCTCTCATCTGTTGTATGGACAGCCCATCTCCTCATGACTGCTTTGTAGCGTGCTTTTAGGGGTCTTTTGTTGACCAAGCCTCCCATCAGACTACCTCCGGTGGCTTGGGACCTCAATGTAGTTCTAGCATAGCTTTTCAAGCTACCCTTTGAACACTTGGCTACAACCCCACTAAAGTTGCTTTCATGGAATGTCATCTTCCTTATTGCCCTCACTTCAGTTAGATGCATCAGTAAGATTCATGCTTTGGTGGCAGATCCACCTTACACCCGGTTCCACCATGACAAGGTTGTCCCTAGGACTCGTCTGCATTTCATGCCAAAGGTGGTGTCTCCTTTCCATTTGAATCAGTTTACCTTCCTGTATTCTTTCCTAGAGCAGAGGCAACCTTGAATACTCTTGAATGCAAGCATGCCTTGCCTTTTTATCTCCAGAGAACTCGATCACCGTAAAGCCTCGCAGTTCTTTTCCTTTGACCCTAGTCACCTAGGTCTGCCAGTATCTAAACGTACTCTCTCCAAATAGCAGGTTGCATCTCATTTGCTTATGATAAAGCAGGACTCACTAGAAGGTTACGTCACTCCTCATAATGTTCGTGCCATGGCTACCTCGATCCAAACAATAGTGAATATCCAGATCCCAAACTGAAACCAATTCTTATTTTTTGTCGGGCATAAACCGCAAGAGAAAGAGGAAAACCCCTCTCACTCCCACGCAGTACATGCCCCTTTTAATCGTTTTTATTCAAAAACTTAATTCAATACGTTCTTCTGTTTATCAAAATGAAAAACCACTCTTAACTTATCGATCACACACGAAACGTGCACATCGTGTGTGATCGATAAGTGTGGTTTTTCATTTTGATAAACAGAAGAACGTATTGAATTAAGTTTTTGAATAAAAACGATTAAAAGGGGCATGTACTGCGTGGGAGTGAGAGGGGTTTTCCTCTTTCTCTTGCGGTTTATGCCCGACAAAAAATAAGAATTGGTTTCAGTTTGGGATCTGGATATTCACTATTGTTTGGATTGTCCTTTGTTTGAAATACCTGTATGCTGGGTTTTATATTTTGTTTTGGATGGCTACCTTGATGGCTAATCTACGCTTTGTGACCATTGATGAAATCTGCAAGGTTGCAACTTGGTCTTACTTTTGTTGCTCATTACTGTCTAGACAAGGACTCCCGCCAAGATGCCACTTTTGGTCAAGCTGTTCTTCTGCACTTCTTTCAGACTTAAGGGCAGCTTCTACCCTCCGTCCTGGACATTAACGATACCAGACATCAATGAAGGATTCATGACGACTTGACGCCTACCCTGAGGAAAACCTTCACCTACAGTATTCTGAGGTCACTTTTCTGCATCTGGGAGCTAGGGAGTCTCATATGTGAAGACGACATTCCTGTTTGTTCCTGGAGATAGCGTAGTTACTCACCTGTTACAGGTGATTTCCAGGAACAGCAGGAATTTAGTCTTCACAACCCACCCTCCTCTAGGAGTTGTAGATTTTCTTTTTACTCTTCTTTTTCTTATCTACAAGCTCAATGGAGGAGGGAGAGTTAGGAAGTCGGTAGGGCAGCGACGCAGGCGCAGTGGGATGCTCCCAAAAGATTTCCTATTGGACGCTGGGGAGCGTTCCTGCATGGGCTCAGTCTGTACGGATGTCACTCATATGTGAAGACTAAATTCCTGCTGTTCCCGGAGATCACCTGTTACAGGTGAGTAACTACCTTTTCCAAGCTATGATTGACATCTCACGCTTGCAATTGGGTGTAAAGTCATTTTGTGCTTATTTTTTGAGAATTTGTTGTAGCCCTTTTCCCCTGGATCTTACCAGCTCCTTGGCATCAGCTGACCCCCCCCCCCCCCCAGATAATTATGCCTATTTTTTGATCATTGGTGGGCAAGGAGGTGGTGTGTGGAAAGCACATGGTCAGGCAAATACTTAATGCTTTTGAAGGTCTCTGCAGTGTGTACTGGAGTATTGTTATAATGTGCAGGAAAGGCTCATTGAAAAAGCTTGTCAGCAAAAACAAGTTGGCGGTATCTATCATATTTTATCCCCTTTTTCCTGTTTAAGGCAGCATGTAACTAGGAAGTCCCATCTGTGAAGACTTGATTTCTCCAGGAACAAGCAGAAAGTCAGTCCTCACTTATGGGTGATGGCACTGATGGAGCCTGCGCGGAGCAATTCCCCAACTTTCAGAGAGCCTTTGGGATTGCTACCACGCATGCATGGTCCTCTTCCTGCCCAAGGGTGCCATCTTGCTCAGTCGCCCTATTTCTGCGGAGCCCTTCGGACGCACGTCCTCGTCTCTCAGAAAAACATTTCATTTTCCTCTCCTTAATAGGCGCTATATCTTTTTTTTTTTTTTTTTTTTTTCCCGGTTGCACCGGTCCTCTACCCGTCCTCCCATTTGGTCTTTTGGAGCTTGCGGGGATATCCTTTCTAAATTTTTTCTTACCGGGCTTCGTACCCTTTTTTCTCTCCAACCACTGGCCCGCGTGGGTCTTCGACCTCACAGGGGCTGTTTTTGCCCCCATGGCCACCGGGTTTAAAAAATGCGATAGATGCTCTGTTCACTCTGCAAGAAAATGTCCTTTAAGGCCCTGCTCAGCCGTAAACAGAAGTCTGAAGACATTTTTCGAAAGACTGCCTCAGAGTCCCTGGTGGCACCCTCGGTCGTCTCCCCTCTGGTGTGTTCTCCCCCTGCGGCACCGCGTTCCAGACGGCATTCATACCAGGGGTCCCCCGAGATGGAACAGCACAAAAAGAAGGCCTCAAAGTTGCTGTCTGGGGCCCCCGACAAGCGCAAGCGCTCCCGCACCCGGTTGCTTAGCCCCATTCGGCATTCCTTAGAGTTGGACAAGGAGCGGCCCCGCAAGGTACCTCGCAGAGAAACAGAGGCCTCCGGCGAAGGCACCCAGTCTCCTGAGGGCCATCCCGGTGAGGACCCCCCTCATCGACGCCCGATCCGTTGACCCCAGTATCGGCGTCCCAGGGCCCCACGCCCGCGTGAGTCCTGTATGCTGGTGCTAGAATGCAGTGTTTGTGTTCATTGCTTCCCAGCAGGTGCTCTTGGCCAGCTTCGCTGACTTGTGCCCGAAGATTGTGGGTCCCTCGCGTGGGACACCCAAGTCTGTCCAGGAAACCCCTGAGAGCCACGGTCTTCGTGAATGTCCTTGACGTCGGTCTCGCTCTCCCGTTCTTCGTGGACGAGGTTGTCCAGGGCTTCTGCCTCCAGGCCATCAGACAGGGCAAACCGCCCGGCTCGGATCCCTCGACCAATTTCTCAGACTGGGAATCCGATGGGGACACATTCCCGGAGACCCGCACCCACCAGGATCTTCTGTTGGACCCCTCGCCGCTTGATCTCCAGTGGTGTTCACCACCCAAGGACACCTCCTTTTTTGGTGTTTGTTCGGGACATGGCTCGGGCCCTCAACCTGGTCACCCAGACCGACAAAGACCTTTGTGCTGAGGAACTCAATATTCTTCAGTACAAGGCTCCGCCTAGGGAATCCCTCACTGTGCCGGTGTGACCGAGACCCTGGCCTCGGTCCCCATTGTGAGCAAGCACCTTGACACAAGGTGCAGCAAGGGCCAGATTTCCGTAAGACTCAACTTCCACACACCTCGATGGTAGTGGAATCAGCCATGAGGAAGCAGAAAAGCCCGAAGTCCCACTCTTTGGTTCTGCCGGGCCGGGAGTCCAGTGCCCTTGATGTCCTGGGCCGCAAGGCCTATCAAGGTTCCATGCTCTCCTGTCGCATCCAGGCATACCAACTATATATGGGTATGTTCCTCTGCAACTTGGCAAAAGGAGGCTTCTCCGCGGGTCTCGAGTGTGAGCCCCTCGACAGGTTACGCATCCTGTTGAAATCAGTGGCGGATTGCTCCAAGTATATTTTCTCGAGCCTCCTATGACAACTTCAAGACATCAGCTTGGGTGGTGGCCGTGGGCATTGGAGCCTGCCGCCAGGCTTGGCTCCAATCTTCGGATTTGGAGCAGTGGGTGCAGGAGAAGCTCCTGGACGTACCCTGCCTCGGCAAACAACTTTTTGGTAAGCCGATGGAGTAGAAGGCTGCAGAGATTGAGACGGAGTATGTCACTAGGACCCGTCTCTCCCGCAAGACCTTGACGCTGCCTCAGAAGAAACAACCTGCCACGAAGCCCTTCTTTCCCAGGAAAGGCCTCCAGTTCCGCAGCTACCTGCTGTACCCGGCTACCCCCACGCTGACCACTCCAGTGCAGGGGAAGTCTGGCTAGGGTCACGGTAAACCAAAGGGCCAGAAGGCCCAGATGCCGGCTCCCCCACAATCCCCTCAGTGGTTTTGACACCAGTGGCATGGCCCTTCGCCCTCCGGTGGCGCAGCAGCCAGTGTGGGGACGCCTGTCCCGCTTCACCACGACGTGGGCGCTTATCACCTCAGCCACCTGGGTCCTTCAGGTCATCTGGGAAGGCTATTGCCTTCACTTCGACAGGCTCCCACCGCCTTTCTCCCCGGCGGAGCCACCTATACTCCCCGCACACCAGCTCTTGCTGCAGCAGGAATTACACTCCCTCCTTGCCCAACGAGCAGTTGAGAAGGTCCCTTCCCACCTTCGAGGTCGGGGCTTTTATTCCTGGTACTTCCTCGTCCCGAAAAAGACGGGGGGGGGGGGTCTGCGGCCCATCCTCGACCTCCGCAAGCTTAACAAGTTTCTGGTGCGGGAGAAATTCAAGATGCTATCTCTTGGCGTGCTGCTGCCCTTCCTCCGACAGGGCGACTGGCTATGCTCCTTGGATGTAAATGACGCTTACGCCCATATCCTGATCCACCCCCAACACAGGCAGTACCTGTGTTTCAGGGTGCGGGGAGAGCACTTCCAGTACAGGGTGCTCCCCTTCAGCCTTGCATGCACCCCACGGGTCTTCACGAAGTGCCTCGTTGTGGCCGCCGCTCACCTTCAGCACCGGGGCGTGTCGGTGTTTCCCTACCTCGACAACTGGCTCATTACGGGCTCCTCTGTCGAGGAAGCCCTGCAAGCGATATCATGCACTGTCGTCCTTTTGGAGCGTTTGGGATTCGTGGTCAACTACCCAAAATCTCACCTCGAGCCGGCACAGGCTCTCGAATTCATCGGGGCTGTATTGCCAAATTTTACGCTTTTCCTTTAACCCTGTCACTCACTAGCTCACTGACTAGGCACAGACACTTTGGCAAATACAATGTGCTTTTATTAAAATAAGTCCTTTTAGAATAATAAGTAAAAGTTAAACATCAATACATCACCGGGTTATTGTAGCTTCACTCCAGTCGGTCGGGGGACTTTTCAGCGATCACTTAGAGGAAAATCCGGGAGACCACAGAAACACGTCTGTCTCGTCTGTCAGTAGAAGTCCCATCTTCCTGCTGAAAGTCCCCCTGTTAAATACCTAACTAATGTCGTGCTTGCTGCATGCCATTACAATCCATAGGTTAACATGCAGCATGCTCAAATCAGGATTGGCTAGGGTTAATGCTGTACCCGTGGTCTACTATTGTAGGGTGTCAATTGTCTGAGTCATTCATTCAGTTCTGTCTGGTTAAAACTGCCTGCTTGCCCAGAGATTTTGACCTAAAGTAACCCCAAGCTTTGATCTCTGGGCTAGCAAACTGGCTCATCATGATTTCTCACATGCAGAATGGCTCAATTTCCTTGCAAAGTCCAATATTCTTTGCTGATCCAAAAATCCAAATAAATCTTTAATTAGAAATACAGGGGCATGCCTTGATACTCGGCAGGCCATAGCCGCCTTGCCGGTGGATCGCTCCACCTGCCTCCAGGCTCTGGCGGTGCGTGTGAAGAGCACCCACCAGGTCACCGTTCGGTTCATGCTACGTCTCTTGGGCCACATGGCCTCGACCATGCATGTGGTTCCTCACTCCTGCCTGCACATGCGGACGACCCAGTGGTGCCTCAGCGCCCAATGGAGTCAATCCCTTGGGCACCTCAGGGACCCCGTCAGGGTTCTTCCCGACCTTCGTTTGTCCCTGAACTGGTGGCAAAACCCCCTCAACCTCCTGCAGGGATCGCCCTTCCAGGCCCCAAAGCACGATGTGGTACTAACCATGGATGCTTCCCTATTAAGGTGGGGAGCTCATTGCGGGTCTCTCTGCACACAGGGGCAGGGATTGCCGGTGGAGGCTCAATAGTAGATAAATCTGCTCGAGCTCCGGGCCATCTGGTGGGCCCTGAAGGCCTTCGAGAATGTCCTCAGCAGGAAGTCAATTCTGGTGCAGACCGACAACTGGGTAGCAATGTTATATATCAACAAGGAGGGGGGTACGGGGTCGCGCTCCCTCTGCAGGGAAGCAGTCTTCATCTGCTCTTTTGTTGCCCGGCGGAGGATGTCCCTCAAGGCGACGTACCTCCCAGGTCAGGAGAATGGCCTGGCGGACAGGCTCAGCAGAATTCTTTGCCCCCACGAGTGGTGCCTCGATGCCAGAGTGGCAGGCTGGCTATTTCTATGCTGGGGCACTCCAGCGATGGACCAATTCTCTCGCTTCTGTGGCCTGGTGCCGCACCCGAGCAGGGAGGGCCCCGATGCATTTCTCCTGGATTGGTCCTCCAGTCTTCTCTATGCATTCCCTCCTTTCCCCCTCATTGGACAGTGGAGGAAAAGTTACCTTGAAATTTACCAATGTAATCTGGGGGAATTTTCGCATCTGCTTATATGGTGGAACAAGTGACGAGGGGCTCGCAGCGAAAGTGTTGCCATATGAGCACTATGTTTTTTTAGGCGAATTGACAATAGGAGTATTTACACACAATAAGGTATGAAACACAAGCCGATACAATATCTCATAGAAAAGAGTGAAGGGGGCAATGTTGGGGGCAGTTGGACTGGTATAGTGTAGCAAGATTACATTGTCAGCATAGTAATGGGCCGAGATACAATATTGCTGGACGAGAAGGGCTAGGGGGATTATGAATTCATTTGAGGCTGTCAGATTGATAGCATCATAATACATAGTCAGGACTAATGTCTCGGGAGGTATAATTGAAATTTTTTACAATGCAACAAAGTAGTACTAAAACTGTCCTTTTCTCAGTAAGCTGCATCAAACCCACAATCTCAGTGGCAGTTTCCCTAGATCTTTCTGCAGCGTTTGACCTTGTTGATCACTCTACCTTGCTTTCTCAACTATATGATCTTGAGATTGGAGGCATTGTCTTTCGGTGGTTTCACTCTTTTCTCATGCACTGGCCTTTTCTATTTTGGGTGATAACACATTATCCTCTTCACTTCCCCTACATTGTGGTGTATCTAGAAGTTCTGTTCTTGCACCTCTTCTATTCAATATTTTCATGATCCCCCTAGCCCTTCTCCAGCAACATGGTATCTTGGCCCATTACTATGCCGCGATCTCATCTTGCTACACCATACCACTCCAACTGTCCCAACATTGCCCCCCTTAATACCTGCCTTTCTGCTGTTTCTAACTGGTTATCCAATAATTTCCTTAATTTGAATTTGAGTAAATCAGCAGCTATTTGGTTCACTTTAAGCAGCTCCCCTCCCTCCCTTGGTCCCTTTCCTCTGGTGAACTCCCTCCAGTATTGGGGTAGTGTTTTGGACCCAGCACTTTCCTTTACGGCTCATATGTCCTCCTTATTTTGTTGTTGCTTTTTATCACTCCACCAAATACATGCTGTCTGGCCTTTTCTCTCACCTCATTCCTTTGCTGCCCTGTTACTTACTATAGGCATATCCAAAATTGATTATTGTAATATTATTTACCTAGGTTTAATCCAGTACCAGCTCTGCCATTTGCAATTAATTCAAAATACTGCTGTTCGTATCCTGTCTCATGCCTCAAGATTTGACCACATTACCCCACTCCTCATCCATCACCATTAGCTCCCAATGCAGTTCTGTTATCTCCAGGAACAAGCAGGAATGTAGTCATCACATATGGGTATCGTCGGTACCGACGGAGCCTGCGTGGGAATGCTCCCCAGCGTCCAATTAGAAAGCTTTTGGGAGCATCCCACAGCGCCTGCGTGCTGCCTTCCCGCCTTTCCCAACTGCCTCTCTCCAGTTCTTCTTTTTCTGCGGAGCCAGCAGGTCGTTGTTCCTGTCACCGTAGAATTCTTCATTTCTTTTTTGTGGTCACGTCTGCCTTCCTCGACGCTTTACCGGTACCGCCGATTTTTTCTTCTTCTTTTCTGTTCTTTAAAAAAATTAATAAATTACTAGGATTTTTCCTATTTTTCTTCAGGTGCATGAGCCTTTTTGGGCCTGAGGCCCAAAAACTTTTTCTTACAATGGAGAAACCTGCCTCAGGTTTCAAAGTGCACCAAGTGTGGCGGTACCATTTCAGTCACCGACACCCATGAATGGTGTCTAAAACGTTTAGGTCCTGACCACTCCATCACGGATTGTATGTCCTGCGCCATGATGTCTAAAAGAGGTCGGCAGAACCAAGCTGCTAAGCTCAGTACCCTGTTTCTCTCTGATGCAGCTTCGGTGACATCGACATCTTCCAGGGCTTCCTCTTCCTCCCGTGGATCTCAAGTAACTAAACATAAGTCCAGCCGGTCCTCGAAGGGTAGATCTCCTTCTAAGCACCGAGATGCCTCTGGCGTTGCCCTTGAGTATTCTGCACCGGCAAAATTGCCCCGGCGGGAGGCGTCGGCTTCCAAAGCATTATTGGGGCTCCAGGATGTTCTCGAGGCCTCGACCTCGGCAGAACTACTGGTGCTATGCTCTGAGGTACCGGTGGTCTTCTCCGGTACTGACATCCAGGCATCGGCAGCGTCGATAGACCAGAGATTCCTGGCTATTGAGCGCAGTCTGGCGGCTCTCCTTGAGGCATCGACGCCCTTGGAACCGCGACAGACAATCCGGTCAGTTCTGGCACTGGTACCGGTACCGATAGCATCGGTGTCTGCTTTGCCGGTATCCAGTCATCCGATGCCCTCGGGTACCGATACCCCGGTTCCAATTACTCTCGGTACCGACTTTGGTCGGTACGGGTATTGGGCTCTAAAGGAGCATCCGATCAGACGGTACTTCGAGTCCTCAGAAGAATCTGAGGATTCTGATAGTTCTGCCGATGCAGGAATACTTCTCCCAGAGGAGCCCTCCTCCCCTAAGCGCAGGATGTCTCCTCCAGAGGATATTTTCTTCCAGAATTTTATCAGGGAGGTGGCTCAGGGCCTGTCCATTACTGTGACCCCTGAAACAGAGCCCAGAGCTAAGGAGTTGGAAATTTTACAATATCCCAAAACTCCTAAGGAGGCAGCTACCTTGCCCATTTATGAGATTTTATATGATCTCATGTTAAAGATGTGGGAGACACCTCTTACCACCTCTCCTCATTCTCGCAGACTGGATACTCTGTATCAAGTCCCTCTTTGTCCTGGTTTTCCAAAAGACTCAGCTTCCTCACCACTCTATTGTAGTGGAATCAGCTATGAGAAGGATCAAGAGTGCAAAGAGGCATGCGTCTAATCCTCCAGGACGTGAGTGCAGAACCCTGGATGCTTTTGGACGTCGTGTCTTCCAAGCTTCCATGCTTTCTGCCAGGATCAGTTCCTATAGTCTCTACATGGGAATGTTCCTGAAGGAGGTCACAGATTTAGAAGCTTTAAGTCTATTCTTCCTGAGGATAGAAGACAGGATTTTCTCACTTTGGTCAAACATGCCCAAGATGTTTCTAAATTTGTCAACCGTGCAGCCTTTGACTGCTTTGAGTGCATAAGCAGAACCTCTGCTGTTGCCATAGGTACACGTAGAATTGCTTGGCTCCAGGCATCCGATCTGGAGCTCTGGGTACAAGACAAATTGGGAAATATCCCGTGTACTGGTGAGAACCTGTTCGGTAAAGATTGGCAGGAAAAGGCCAACGAGATGGATGCTGACAACTCCACCTTGGATAGGTTATCCAAGTCCACAGCTGATCCTGCTAGAAAGAAATCGTTCAAGAAACCATTCTTTTCTAAGAAGAAAAGATATTATCCTGCTTATGCTCAGCAGGGACGTTCTGCAGGTCAACTTGTCAGGAAAGGTCAGCAACTACCCAAACAGAAGAAAGCAAAGACTACTAAGCCTCAACCGTTCCAGCAATCTCAGCCTCCTCAAGGCCTCTGACTTGCAGCTAGAGAACTTAGCCTTTCTGGCTCTCGGGGGACCAGAGCCTTCCACCATTCCAGGAAGATTGTCACTTTGCCCCCAGATGGGGGCAGATAACAGCAGAGCATTGGACATTCTGCATCATAAAGGAGGGGTACAGGCTTCATTTTTCAAGCATGCCCCCTCCCACAATAATAAAGCAGTTCAGTTCTCTGACACCTCTCATCAACCTATTAGATCAGGAGGTCACTATCCTTCTTGCCCAAGTGGCAATAGAAGAAGTACCCACTCCTCAACAGGGTTTTACTCCCCCTATTTCCTTATCCCAAAGAAAACAGGGGGATACAGACCTATTTTGGACCTCGGAGAATTGAACAAATTCCTTGTCAAAGAGAAATTCAAGATGATTTCTCTCGGAATTCTGCTGCCATACCTTCAGAGTCAGGATTGGCTTTGTTCTCTAGATCTCAAGGATGCTTACACTCATGTCCTCACCCATCCAACCCCCAGAAAGTTCCTTCGGTTCTTTTTTCAAGGAAAGCGCTACCAATATAGGGTGCTTCCTTTTGGCCTGGCCTCAGCACCAAGGGTGTTCACGAAATGCATGGCTGTAGTAGCAGCATTTCTCCGTACTCTAGGGATATTCGTCTTCCCCTACTTTGTTGGGGCTCGAATGAGCCAGTCATCTGAGTCAGAGGCCAGGACTTCTCTAGCCTGCACAATGTGTATCCTTCAGTATTTGGGTCTGGTCATAAACATCCCAAAATCCAGTCTAACTCCCACTCAGTCTTTAGCGTTCATAGGAGCTTTGCTGGATACCAGAAAGGCAACGGCCTATCTACCCCAGGCCCCGCTGCCTTCGCATGGTACAGTTAGCTTATCAAGCAGTGCTAAAGTCTCATCTCACTGCTTGAGAAATGTTACAACTACTAGGCCACATGGCATCCACTGTGCATGTGGTTCCCTATGCTCGCCTCCATATGAGGGCAGCCCAGTGGACCTTATCCATTCAATGGACCCAGGCATCAGGATGCCTGTCAGACAAAATAGCAAACACAAGTCGCCTTATTTTGTCCCTCCAGTGGTGGAAGTCCACTCAAAACCTGTTGCTGGGGTCTCCGTTTCAACAACCCTTACCCCAAGCAACTCTCACAACAGATGCTTCTCCGATGGGTTGGGGAGCTCATTTGCAAGACCTCTCCACCCAAGGCACCTGGTCTCCACAAGAGACTCATCTACATATCAATCTCTTGGAACTCAGAGCAATCTTCCTTGCTCTTCGAGTGTTCCACACCCTGCTCAGCTACAAGACAGCCCTCATTCATACGGACAATCAAGTAACCATGTTCTATGTGAACAGGCTCTCTTTTGCTTTGCAACGAAGCTTTGCGACTATGGGCCCTTGCCAGATTCATCTCCTGGCAGTGTATCTTCCAGGCATACAAAACTCTTGGGCAGACAGACTCAGTCAAGTTCTGCTTCCACACGAGTGGTCTCTTCATGCAGACCAGGTGACCAAGATTTTTCAAATTTGGGGAACCCCCGGACATAGACCTCTTTGCAAGTCCGTGGAATGCCAAACTTCCCCGGTTCTGTTCCAGAATTCTGGCTCGGGGGGCTCAGGCCAGGGATGCTTTCCTCTTTTATTGGGGTCAAGACTTCCTCTATGCCTTTCCACCCATTCCCCTAATTCCCAAAACCCTTTTCAAGCTTCAGAGGGACAGAGGCCATATGATTCTCATAGCTCCACATTGGCCATGGCAAGTGTGGTACCCTCTGCTTCTACATCTCTCTCAAGCTCCCTCCCTGGAGTTAGGTTCTGCGCCAAACCTATCTCAGGAGGACGGAAAGTTATGGCATCCCAATCCCCAGTCTCTGCATCTCAGGGCTTGGTTGCTGAAGGCCTAGATCTTCATAGTCTTATTCTCCCTCAGGAAGTAAAAGATATTCTTTTTGCTTCCAGGAAACCTTCCACAAGATGTTCTTATGCTTTCAAGTGGAAAAGGTTTACCATATGGTGTTCACAAAAGGGTCTTAACCCCCTTGCGATACCTCTGGAATCATTGCTGGAGTATCTCCTTCATTTATCCAATGCAGGACTTAAGACTAACTCAGTAAGAGTCCATTTGAGTGCTATTGAAGCTTCTTTTAAGCCTCTAAATGGACAGCCTATTTCTTGTCATCCTCTTATAGCAAGATTTATGAGAGGCCGCCTTCTAACTAAGCCTCCCATTAGGACACCACCGGTGGCATGGGACTTAAACCTGGTTCTTGGTCAGCTCATGAAGCCACCTTTCAAACCTTTAGCTACTACCTCCTTGAAGTTCCTTTCTTGGAAGTTTATCTATCTTATTGCAATCACATCAGCACGTCACATCAGTGAGTTGCAAGCGCTAGTAGCTAATCCACCTTATACAAGGTTCCATCATGACAAGGTAGTCCTTAGGACTCATCCACACTTTATGCCAAAGGTGGTCTTGCCTTTTCATCTGAACCAAGCAGTCTACCTACCTGTGTTTTTTCCAAGGCCTCATGCATCAAACGCATAGAGGAATCTTCATACCTTGGACTGTAAAAGAGCTTTAGCTTTTTACTTACAAAGAACACAGCAACATAGAAAGTCCTCTCAACTCTTTGTTGCTTTTGATCGTTCTCATTTGGGACTTCCAGTCTCCAAGAGAACACTGTCCAACTGGATTGCTCAGTGTATTTCCTTCGCCTATCAGAGTAAGTACCTTTCTCTGGAGGGCCATGTCACAGCTCACAATGTGAGAGCCATGGCAGCCTCAATGGCTCATCTGCACTCTGTGTCCATCGACGACATCTGTTGAGCAGCCACCTGGGCCTCAGTTCATACCTTCACAGCCCATTACTGCTTGGACAAGGACTCCCGCTGGGATGCCTTGTTTGGTCAGGCTGTTCTCCAACACCTGTTCCCATACCTAATCAACTCCTACCCACCATCTCTGGTAGGATGCCAGAGATCCATGGGGGGGAAGTGGAGCCCTTCTCAGGGACACACAACTTCTGGGGCCTCTCCCTGACATCTAAAGCTAGGGAGTCTCCATATGTGATGACTACATTCCTGCTTGTTCCTGGAGATAGCATGATTACTCAACCTGTAACAGGTGATCTCCGGGAACAGCCGGTATTTAGTCCTCACAACCCACCCACCTCCCCTAGGAGTTGTATCTCTCTATCTATCTCTTTCCCTTTCCCTCTCTCTCTCTTTTTCTCAGCTTAAAACTCAGCTGGAGAGAGGCAGTTGGGAAAGGCGGGAAGGCAGCACGCAGGCGCTGTGGGATGCTCCCAAAAGCTTTCTAATTGGACGCTGGGGAGCGTTCCCGTGCAGGCTCCGTCAGTACCGACGATACCCATATGTGAGGACTAAATTCCTGCTGTTCCCAGAGATCACCTGTTACAGGTGAGTAGCTATGCTTTCAGTTCAAGCTACTTATTCTGGTTCATTGTGCATTACTTATTGGTCTCCCCGTCATCTCTGATTCCTTAATCCCTCACGCTCCTATGCCCTCAGTGAGATTCACGCTAACCGTTTATACCTCCCCTCCGCTTCACAAACCCATTTATCATTCACCCCTTCCTCTGCCTTCTATGTTCTTGGTCCCCCTTTATGGAATTCTCTCCCATCTACCCTCTGACTAGAAGCATCCTATACAAAATTCAGATCTGTCCTAAAGACTCACCTCTTCAACCTGTCATTTAACCTCCCCCTCCCCTCCTGAAGCTCCCCCCTCCTCCCTTACTGATTTCCTCATCCTCTTTGTTACCTGGGTGAATGAAGCTCCCTCTTCTTTGACTATTGGTATTCTATTTCTGTTCTTTATATTTTGTTTTTATATTGTACACCGCTCTGGCGGAACTGTGAAGGGCAGTTACAGAATGTTTACATTTATGTTTGTTAACTTTATGCGGAAGAAAATACCTAGCTGAGTAGCCATCCATCCATCTCTATTACAGCATTTCCATGCTATTGCGGAATCACCTGTGGTTACATTAGCAAGCACAAACACAGGAGAAACACATGCATGATTTATTGTTCAGAACCAATGTAGCATAGTTAGGGTTGCAGAGCACAAGAGACTTATCCTGGCACGATTTGCCAAATAGGCACAACTTTCCACCCATCATAGTTGGAGCAGCAGAAATCTAGGACATAAACATAGAAAGGATCCTTCTCTTAGGTAAATGCATTCTCTGTTTAAAGTGATAAATTTATCATGACCTGATAAGGCTAAAATGATTGTTATCTTTGCCTTCAGCAACTACTTTTCATTCATTGGCTGCGAATCTGATCCTTGGCTATTTTACCCAAACTTCTCCGGAAACAATCAGGAAGTCAGTCCTCGCATATGGATGATGTCAGCACCGACGGAGCCCTCGCGGAAGCATCCCCCCAGCTTTCAAAGAAAGCTTTTGGGAGATGCCATCACGCCTGCACGGTCCCCTTCCCACCCAAGGATGCCATCTTGCTCAGTCTCCTTTTTTCCATGGAACCCTTCAGACGTTGTCTGGCTTGTCCCTGGAAAAAGTTGATTTGTTCCCCGAGTTTCCAACTCGCCTCCAGTATTACACTGGTACTCTTCCTGCCTACTGACCTCGGTGCCTCTGCGTCAGATTCGGTTTAATTTTTGTAGTTTTGCACCTTTTTTTCACACTGGTAGCCCGGAGGGTCTTCAGCCTCACAGGGGTACTTTTTTGCCCCATGGTACCAGTGGTTTTATGAAGTGTGATCGGTGCTCTAAAATTTGTCTTTGACCGACACACATGACTGCTGTCTTTGGCTAGACCATAACCCGGCATCCTGCGGTCTCTGCAAAAGGATGCCCAGTAAGGCCCTCGAGCTGCCAGCAGCAGCACAATAAGTTTTTCCTGGTGTCCCTGATGCCTCTTAAGGCCAGGGCTTTGATGAGACCCCAACATCTCAGGCGGAGCTCTCCGAGCCCGAGCTGCATCGTGGGCCCTCAAAAGGGGCCTCCCTCAAGGGAACCCAGGAGGAAGAAGAAGAAACCCTCGAAGGTGGCGTCCTTGGATGGTTCAGACCCTCCAGGAGCTGCCTGGTCCCGCAGTCTGAGACGCTCGTCTGAGGCATCTGATAAGGAGCAACCTGCAAAGGTTCGCCAGAAGGATCTAGCCTCGGTCTCCAGACACCATCCTCGTCGAGGATTTCCCTTCGGGAGAGCCGGCATCTGGCCTGAGTCCCTCAGTGCCCACGCCAAAGGCTGCAGAGCCTTCTGGCCTGGAGTCCAGAATAGCGGCCCTAGGCTCAGTTTGTCTGCCTTTATCCCGATCACTGGGCCCTTGAAGTCCAAGACATCCCCGGAGGCCGAACCGATCCTCGAGGTCCTTTGGCCTCGAGTTGATCCTCGACCAAGGTCCTGCTCTGAGTCCCACTCGACAGGACCTCTGTCATCCCCGGCAAGTTTACTGGATGCCAGCTGCAGGGCATCGAGGCCCACAAGGCTGCCCTCCTACGAGTCCTCCAGACTACTCCGAGTGGGAGATGGAGGACGAGGAGTCCCCTGATATGTCGCCACTGCGATGTCCCCTTGGATTCTCCAATCTCCGAACCTCAGCGGCGGTCCCCGCCCGAGGACATGGGCTTCCTGGACTTTGTCAAGGACATGTCTAAGGGCCTGGCATTCTCGACCTTCGGGCGGATAAGTTGGAGTTCCTCCAGTACAAGACTCCTCCGTGGGAGTCGCTCATAGTGCCCATCCCTCCCATCCGAGAATGGTTCATGCTCCGTGTGTGGGAGACATCGGTGTCGGTGCCGGTGGTGAGCAGACGGCTCGACTCGATGTATCAGGTCTGCCGGAGCCTGGGCTTCCAGAAGTCACAACTGTTGCATAACTCCATGGTGGTGGAGTCGGCCATGCGTCGGCTGAAAAACCAGAAGATGCACTCAGCTGTGCCCCCCAGCAGGGAGGCCCGCATCTTGGATGCCCTCGGCAGAAAGTGGTACCAGGGCTCGATGCTCATTTGCCGCATCCAGGCCTACCAGCTGTACATGGGCATGTGCTTGAGAGACCTGGTGAAGGAACTCGCTGGGTTCTCAGCCGGCCTCTCTGAGGAACCTTTTACAGCAGTTCAAGAGCCTGGCCAAGGCCGAACTTGAGTGCTCCAAATTCATGTCTTGAGCGGCCTATGACTGGTTCGAGTCGGTGGCTCAGGTAACTGTGGTGGGCATCGGTGCACGCTGCCAAGCTTGGCTTCAGTCTGACCTCGAGCAGTGGGTTCAGGACAAATTGGTCGATGTCCCATGCCAAGGAGAAGAACGTCTTTGGCAAACCCATGACGGACAAGGCTGCCGAGCTGGAAATAGAGTTCATGATGAGGACCAGGCTCTCTAAGAAGACCACTGCCCCTCCCCGACGGCAGAGCACGGGTAAAAAGCCCTTTTACCTGAGGAAGGGGGCTGCTTACAGAAACTACCCTCCCTACAAGGCCTCCCCGGCTCCCCAACAGGGTCAGCAGGCAAAGGGACATGGGCATGGCCTGCGTAAGCAGAAGGCTCCAAACCCCAGGCACTGGCCTTGGCCTAGCCAGGGGGAAGTTTTTGACTCCTTGAGCATAGCCTCTCTACCCCAAGGAGATCAGCAGCTCACAGGGGGACGTTTGACCCTCTATGGGTAGTCGTGGAGGGTTATCTCCTCCACCTGGCTCAGATACCTCCCACTTATTTCCCAGGAGAGCCCCTCAGGTCTCCCCTCCACTGTGGCCACCTTCTGAAGGAGTTGGTGGGTCTTCTCGAGGACAAGGTGGTGGAACTGGTGCCCCACCACCTCAAGGGCAAGGGGTTCTACTCCAGATACTTTCTCGTCCCAAAGAGGATGGGGGTGTCTAAGGTCCTCCTTCAACCTGTGCAACCTCAACAAATTCCTGGTGAGGGAGAAGTTCAAGATGCTCTCTCTTGGAACATTGCTGCCATGCCTCCAGCAGGGAGACTGGCTATGCTCCTTAGACCTCAAGGATGCTTATACTGACATCCTCGTCCACCCCAACCAAAGCAGTACCTCTGGTTCGTAGTAGGGGGCAGGCACTTTCAATACAGGGTGCTCCCCCTTCAGCCTAGCCTTTGCCCAAAGGGTCTTCACAAAATGCCTGGCAGTTGTGGCTGCCTTCCTCCGGCTCCAGGGTGTCTTTGTTTTTCCCTACCTGGGCAACTGGCTTATAAAGGGAGGCACAGCTTCAGAGGTGCAGCAGGCTACCGCACGCACCATCCAGGTTCTGCAACACTTGGGCTTCATCATAAACTACCCCAAGTCTCGCCGCCTCCTGACACAGTGCCTGGAATTCATTTGGGACAAGGATCGACATTCTCCAGTCGAAGGCCTTTTTGCCCAAGGACCGAACCAATCATCTCAGATCTCTAGCTTGAGACGTACAGCACCGTCCCTCGGTGCCCGCCTGGCTGCTTCTGCACCTCCTCAGGCACATGGCCTCTACGGTCCATGTCACCCCAGATGCTTGCCTCCACATGAGGACAGCACAGTGATGTCTCCGGGACCAGTGGTCTTAGGCCACAGGCCACCTCCGAGACAGTTTTTGTGACCTGCCTGTTGGCAGACTTCCTGCTCTGGTGGTAGTCTCCCCAGCATCTTGAAGCGGGCATGCCTTTTCAGGGCCTGAGTCAATCGAGGGTCCTCACCATGGATGCCTCCCTGCTCGGCTGGGGAGCCCACGGTGGAGATCGCCGCACTCAGGGCAACTGGTCGCCAGATGAGAGCATCCCAGCAGATCAAGATCCTAGAGCTCTGAATCATTCACCTTGCCCTGTGGTTCTTCTGTCACCACCTGCGCCACCAGCTGGTGCTTGTCCAGACGGACAACCAGGTGGTGGTGATCTGTGTGAACAAACGGGGGCACAGGGTCTCGTACCCTTTGTCAGGAGGCACTGGGCCTCTGCTTGTACGTAATCTAACAGGGTATCCTCCTGAAGGCAGTGTATCTGTCAGGCCAGGACAACCTGCTGTCTGACAGACTCAGCAGAGTTCTCCAGCCGCACGAGTGGCAGCTGGATCCCAGGATAGCTAGTCTACTTTTCCGTCTCTGGGGGGGAACCCGTGATGGACTTGTTCGCCAGTCTGGACAACTTTGTTACCCCGCTTCTGCTCCCGGCAGGCCCACCCTTCCAGGGTGGCAGCGGACGTATTCCTAGTCTCATGATCGGAAGGCCTCATGTACGCCTTCCCTGTGATGCCACTGATCGCCAAGATCTTGTTCAGGACTCTCCGCGACAGGGCCTCACTCATCCTGATAGCTCCTTGGTGGCTCCAGCAGCCGTGGTTCCTGCTGCTTCTGCAGTTGACGTTGGAGGCCCCCATCCTCTTTGGGGGTCTGTCTCAGGAGGGGGGCTTTCTCCTGCACCCCAACCTAGGGTCCCTCTCGCTTACTGCATGGCTGCTGAGAGGGTGACTGGCTCCCTCAACCTTCCGGTTGAGGTGGAGGTCATTTTGCTGGCCTCTTGCAAGGCCTCTACTAGGAAGGCTTATGCTCTCAAATGACCCAGGTTCTCTTCTTGGTGTGCTGAACACGGGGCTGATCCTTTCTCCTGCCCGGTGACTCAGGTGTTACAGTACTTTCTCCACCTCTCTGTCCGAGTGCACCTGAGTGCCCTGGCGGCGCACCACCATCCGGTGGATGGTAAGCCCCTCTCGGTCCAACCTTTGGTGACCCATTTCCTTCGGCGCCTGCTCTTATCAAAACCCCCGGTTTGCCCTCCGGCATCCGAATGGGACCTCAGCGTTGTGTTGGGGCAGCTCACTCACCCATCTTTTGAGCATCTGGCTACCTCTCCTGGAAGGTGGTTTTCCTGGTTACGCTCACCTCCTCTCGCAGAGTTAGCAAGCTCCAAGCCCTGGTGGTGGAGGCGTGTCCTATACCAGGTTCTACAAGAACAGATTGCTTCTCACACACCCCAAATTCCTGCTGAAGGTAGTGGCGCCCTTCCATCTCAACCAGGAAGTGGTGCTTCCTACATTCTTCCCACAATCTCACTCCAGTCTGGCAGAAATGGTCCTTCACACCTTGTACTGTAAGAGGGCTTTGTCCTTCTATATCCAATGCATTCAGGGCCACCGCATAGCTTGTCAGCTTTTCATCTCTTATGACCCCAGCAAGCTGGGGGAGACGGTGACTAAGCTTATGCCATCCACATAGGTGGCGGACTGCATCGCCCTTGCTTATGAGCAGGTGAGGCCCTCCTGCTGGAGGGCCGTGTCAGGGCCATGGCGACCTCGGTGACAAACCTGTGCTCTGTCCCGATGGCAGACATCTGCTGGGCCGCCAGCTGGTCTTCAATTCATACCTTTGCAGCCCGTTATTGCCTGGAAAGAGAATCCCGATGGGACAGTGCCTTCGGCCAGGCTGTGCTCCATAACCTTTTCGCAGTCTAGGCAATTCCTACCCCTCCGACCCTTCTGTGTTCAGGCTACTGGAGTGCTGTTTTCATAGGACACAGGTCCTACTGGGGTCTGTGTACACGGACTAAAAGATTCCTGCTGTTTGCGACTCCCCATGAGGGAGCCCCTATTTTTTCCTATGGGCTTTTGGTAGCCTTTAGCTGGGGAGTCCCATATGTGAGGACTGACTTCCTGCTTGTTCCTGGAGAAAGCGTAGTTACTTTATTTATTTATTTATTTATTTAAAGTCTCTTTTATACCGCGCTATTCAGCTTCAGCGCGGTTTACAATGAACAGTGAACATACACATTTCCAAAAGTACTTTGTGTTTACATATGAACAGGATATTCAACTTGGCTAACAGGGTAACTATGTACAACCACAATATATACAATATATACAATTTGTAGGCTGTAACAGGTGTTCTCTGGGGACAGAAGGAATCAGTCCTCACAACCCTCCCTCCCTCTTGGAGTTGCTCTTTTACCATCTTTTATTTTTGCCGTCTTTTAGCTATGTCATCTGACTGAGCAAGATGGCACCCTTGGGCGGGAAGGGGACCACACATGCATAGTGGCATCTCCCAAAGACTTTCTTTGAAAGCTGGGAGGATGCTTCCGCAAGGGCTCCGTTGGTGCTAACATCACCCATATGTGAGGATTGATTCCTGCTATCCCCAGAGAACACCTGTCACAGGTGAGTAACTGCTTTTTACATCATTGGCCACCCATCGTTCACCTGTAGATCCAAAACAAGTTTGAGTAGGAGGAGGAAGAGAAGCCACAGCAGTAGGACACCTTTGGGCACAGGCAAAACAAGCAATTGGGCCACATGATCTCCAGCAGGAAAACTGAGATACTGGGTTTGTGGAAAGTAAAAACAATTTCAATTCAGTATAATGCCGCCCAAAGCAGTGAAACCCAATTAGGCCAGAGAGCTACAAATAGTGATATGACCATAGTGCGTAGAGGGCAGCTTAATGGCATTCCTCAAAAATATGCAGACTGTAGGGAATGGCTAGTGACATCCTCAGGAAGGTATAAATCAAGACCTGCAGCAGTCTGTGGCCTAGAGAGGCAATTTGGCTTGGGGATGTAGCAATTGAACCTCTAAGGTGTAAAAATGAGTAGCAACAGAAGGGGAATGATTTACCAGACACAATGTGCAACAATGGGATCTCCAGGAACAAGCAGGAATATAGTCTTCACATATGGGTGATGTTAGTACTGACAGAGCTCGTGCGGCAGTGTTCCTCAAAGTCCAATAAAAAAGCTTTTGGGAGCATCCCACTGTGCCTGCGTAGCTGCCTTTCTGCCTTTCCAGCTCTCCCTCCTCAGTTCTTCATTTTCCACGGAGCCGACAGGAAGCAAATCCTATCACCGTAGAAAGTTCCTGTTTTCATATTTTTGTGGTTCGTGTCTGCCTTACCGTTGACGCTGGTACTGACTCGCCATCGGTTCATTTTTTCTTTCTTTAAAAAAAAAAAAAAAAACTGAAGAAAGTTCCACTTTTTTCAGACGCATCGATGCCATCTTCGGCCTAGACCTTCCATTTGTCTCTGACACAATGGGAAAACTATCCAGTGGTTTTAAGAAATATTCCAAGTGTGCCATATAAAATGCCTAGGGCCTGATCACCAACTGTCAGAATGTCCTCTCTGTAGGAAGGTGATGGAGAGGCCTGCAGAATCGATCTGCAAAGTCAGGCACCCTCTTTGCTCAGACGTGGTTTCTCTAGCATCGACGTCATTAAAAGCTTCATCTTCCTCTCATGGATCTCATGTATCGAAACATAAGTCTTCATCGAAGACTGGTCATCCCCCTCTCCCCCCCCTCCCCCCCCAGGCTAGAGGCTAGATCTCTGAGCATCGAGATGCCTCGAGCGTTGCCCTGGAGGGGGGGGACACACCTTCCAAACAACTCCGGCAGGAGGACTTCCTTCAAAGCCATCGTGGGGTCCCAGGATGTTCCCGAGGCCTCTACCTCTGGAGAGCTCCTGGTGCCATGCTTAGGGATCGTGGCCCGCATTTCCAGTACTGAGATCCAAGCATTGGCAAGCTCCATGGATCAAAGCATCCTTGCCATCGAGCGGAGCTTAGCGGTCTTACTGGCGGCCTCCGTTCCAGTGAAACCATTAGTCAGTTCTGCAGATATCGGCGCCATTACTGGTACCGATACAGACGGCATAGACTTTCTTGCCGCTTTCCATGCTATCGCCCATGCCAGTCCTTGAATCAGTTTCTGGTGCCGAGGTTCTGGCTACACAAATTCCAAGTACTGGCTTCAACCAGTACAGAGTTTGCACAGAGCAGGAGCACCCTGCCTGTTGATACTTGAGTCTTCGGATTCCGATTCATCAGACGATGAATTGGCCGATACTCGAGACTTAAAAACTCTACCGGAGTTGTTCCCGTCTTCACAACATCACATGACCCCTCCAGAGGACGTGTCTTTCCAAGACTTTATTTGCAATGTTGCCAGGGGCCTGTCCATAACGGTAACATCGGAGAAAGAGCCTAGGGCTGAAGAATTGGAAATTCTTCAATACCTAACAGCTCCAAAAGAAGCAGCTATGCTTCCTATTCATCATATATTCCACGATCTCGCGCTTCGTATTTGGGAGACACCTTACTTCTCCCCATATCTGCCGGCTCGATACCATATACCAGTGTGTCCCAGTTTTCAAAAGACTCAATTGCTGCACCATTCCATGGTAATGGAATCGGCAATGTATCAGTCAAAAGTATGAAGACACATTCCTCTAACCCTCTGGCTAGGTAATAGAGAACCCTCTATGCTTTTGGTCGACGTTGCTTCCAAGCCTCCATGCTTTCAGCGAGAATCAGTTCTTACATACTCTATATGGGTATGTTACTCAAGGAGGTAACTAAGGATTTGGAGTCAATGATGCCTCTTCTCCCGGATGACAAGAGGGTAGATTATCTTACCCTTGTAAAACATGCTCAGAACATCTCAAAGTTTGTCAGCAGAGCAACTTTTGATTTTTGATCAGCATGACTACATCTATCTGCATCGGCGCGCAGGATTGCATGGCTCCAAGCATCGGATCTTGAACAGTGGGTTCAAGATAAGCTGGTTAATATCCCTTGCACCGGTGAGAACCTTTTTGGCAAAGATTGTCAGGACAAGGCCTCTGAGTCTGAGAAGACTATTCTGAATAGTCTCTCTAGATCTACTGCCAGACCAGCTAAAAAGAAGGCGGCGGCAGCAAAGAAGGCCACCTTTAATAAAAAGTTATATCCTTATATTCCTGCTGCTCAATGTCTGCATCATGCTGCTCAAAAGGGACAACAGCCTTCAAAACATCAAAAGAAGGCTCAGACTCCCAAGTCTTAGCCACCTCAGCAGGCTCAGGCTGCTCAGGGTGTTTGATTCCTTTCTAGAGAATATAGCTATCCTACATCTGAAGAATCTCGACCATATCCACATTCCCAGCAGACTGTCATTATGCCCACAGATGGCATCTCATTGCCTCAGAGCAGTGGACATTAACAATTGTACTGGAGGGAATCAAAAAAATCAAACCCCCAAACCGACAAGGTGATCGCAATAATACAACCCAAAAGAAAAGATCATCCTGTGTGCTATGCGCCACACTATAATTTTTGTCGGGCCAGAAGGTCAGGAGAGGGGTACAAATATTCCCTCTCGGATGGCCATAGTGTCCCTTTTTATTCAAATGTAAATTAAAACGTCTTCTTATCTGAAAGGCAGTCTAAACCGCACAAAAGGAAATTCGTGGCATGAAAATGATCCTTCAAGTTCTGTATCACAGAATGGGCGGCCCTGGAGCAAAACATCTCTGCTATCCTGGCCCTGTAGCAGGCAATGATGGCTGGTTCCTCTGCCTCATCTGTCCCGACGACTGGGCCCTCAACTGAGGGAGTCCCCAGTCATCAGCTGAGCATTGAGCGCCCTCTGCCTTAAGAGAGTCTTTGGTGCCAGTCCAGCTCCCGTTCGTCAGGCATCCATTCCTTGCCGGCCAATGTCAGCAACTTGAACTGCAGGTCTTCGGCAGGCCGTTGGCTCTTTGGCACTGGCCTCGACACAAGGAGTCTCAGGACCTCGGACTCCTCGTCACCGTTCGACTCTGAGTGGGAGACGGAGGACAAGGTATCCCTGAACACCAGAAGACACCGAGACATTCCCTCAGACCAGTCTCCCCTGGTGCCTTGACGCGATTCTCTTCCCAAGGACATAGCCTTCCAGGACTTCATCAGGAATATGGCCAGGGCTGTCTCGGTCCAAACTGATGTGGAGGAGGAGCCACGCACCAAGGATTTGGATTTTCTCGAGTATGAGGCGCCACCTAGAGAAACCCTCACAGTGCCCATACAACTGATCCTGTAGAGGCTGCTACTCAGGATTATGGGAGATCCTGACTTTGGTGCCTATAGTTAGCTGTCTGTTTGATGCTATGTACCGTGTCTGTAAAGGGCAGGGTTTTCACAAATCCCAGCTCCCACACAATTCCATGGTTGTTGAGACGCCAATGCAGAAGCTCAAGAGCCAGAAGACCCACTACTCCATTCCTCCTGGCAGGGAGGCTCAGGTCCTTGACGCCCTCTGGTGAAAATGCTATCAGGGCTCGATGCTGGGTTGGCGGATCCAGATCTATGAACTCTACATAGGCATGTACCTAAAGGCACTGGCCAAAGAGCTGTCGGGGTTTGCAGCAGGCCTCGTCGGGGAGCCCCTCCAACGGTTCCAGACCTTGACCTCGGGGGTGTGTGGGGGGGGGGGGGGGCGTTTAAGGGACTGCTCCAAGTTCCTCTCCCGGGCTGCCTATGACTGCTTCAAGTCGCGGCTCAAGTTGTGGTGGCCGGTGTCAGGGCCCAGTGCCAGGCCTGGATTCAGCCCTCTGGCCTCAAACAGTGGGTCCAAGACAAATTGCTCGATGTCCCCTGTACTGGTGAGAATCTCTTCGGCAAACCAATGGCTGAGAAAGCTGCAGTGATTGAGGCAGACTGTGACCCGTCACAGGCTCTCTAAGAAGGCCTTATCCCATCCCAGCAAAAAACGGGGGGGGGGGGGGGAGAGCACCCTTTTTTCCTCCAAGGAAAAAGTGTGCCTTTGCACATGGTCACCAGTACCAGCCCTACTCTGCCATCAGCACTGTTCTCCCCTCAAGTGGCAGGGACACAAGGCTCAGAAGGCAAAACCACCTAAGCCTCAGGCTCCAGCTCCCACCCGGCCTGGGGGGAGCTTTTGACTCCCTGGGCAGGACCTCCCCTCCCCCCCCAGGACATCTTCACCAGCTCATGGGAGGGGGTTGCCTGGTGCTCTTCGCCCACAGATGGGCCTCAACCACCTCACCTTTGGGTACTGCAGGTGGTTTGGGAGGGATATCTCCTCCACCTGCAGCAGATTTCCACCCAGGTTCTTTCTTGGAGAGCTGGTACGACCTCCTCTTCAGATCCTACTGCTCATAGAGCTCGCAGGTCTTCTCAAGGACAAAGCAGTAGAACCTGTACCAGACTTCTGTGGGACAACGGCTTTTACTCCAGCTACTTCCTTATCCCAAAGAGGACTGGGGGCCTCAGTCCCATCCTAGACCTGTGAAACTTAAACAAGTTTCTGGTGAGGGAGAAGTTCAAGATGTTCTCCCTTGGAACACTGCTGCCCTATCTTGGTCAGGGAGACTGGCTTTGCTCCTTGGACCTAAAGGAGGCTTACACACACATCCTGATCCACCCCTCCCACAGGCAGTACCTAAGGGTTGTGGTAGGAGGAGGCCACTACCAATACAGGGTCCTATCCTTCATCCTGGCCTCCTTGCCAAGGATCTTCAAAAAGTGCCTTGCAATGGTTGCTGCCCACCTGCATCTGCAAGGGGCCTTTGTTTTCCCATACCTGGACGACTGGATCATCGGGCAGCATGGCCGCAGAAGCACATCAGGCAATAGGGTGCGCAACCTTCCTGCTGTAGCACCTATGGTTTATCATAAACTATTCCAAATCTCATCTCCAGCCCAGAGCCTGGAATTCATAGGTTCTCAGACACCCTGCATTCCAAGGCCTTCATTCCCAGTGAAATGGCAGACCGCCTCGAAGCTAACGGCAAAGGTGCAGCACTGTTGCTCGGTGCCAGCCCATCTTCTCCTCCGCCTCCACGGTCCACATGACCCTGCTAGCCTGCCTGCACATGCGGACAGCTCAGTGGTGCCTCCGTACAGTGGGTGCAAGCCATGGGCAGACTGTGGGACAGAATCAGGGTGACCTGCCAGCTGGCAGAGTCCCTCGACTGGTGACAACTTTCCTGCCACCTCCAGGCTGGGATGCCCTTCCAGGCACCCACGCCCCAGAGGGTCCTGACCACAGATGCCTCCCTCCTCGGTTGGGGGGGGGGGCGCGCATTGCAAGGACCACCACATACAAGACGGCTGGTCCCAGGATCAATCTTTTGGAACTCGGGGCGATATTCCTGCCCCTACGGGCATTCTGCCACCACCTGTGCTGATGTAGACTGACGACAAAGTCGCTATGTTCAACGTCAACAAGTAGGGAGGCACGGGGTCATACTCCCTCTCTCAGCAGGCGGTGGCTCTCCTTTCCTTTGCAGCTTGCACCAACATGGACAACCTCCTGGCAGACAGACTGAGCAGGGTGCTCCAACCGCACGAGTGGCACCTAAACCCCAGAGTGGCCTCACGGCTCTTCTGTATCTGGGGGATGCCCGTAATGGATGAATTTGCCACCTCGGACAATACGCAGCAGTCCTGCTTCTGCTCGCGGCAGCTGCACCTGGCAGGGGTCATGGCAGACACCTTCCTGATCCTGTTGATGCAAGACTTTCTCTATACCTTTCCACAGACTCCCCCACCACCCGGTCATCAAGACCCTCTTGAAGATCCAGTGTGAGGAGACGACACTGATACTAATTGCCCCCAGATGGCCCAGACAATCTTGGTTCCTACTGCTACTCTCCCTGTACTAGTGATGGAGATTTGCAGATCCACCACATGGTCTTCAGTTCATACGTTTGCAGCTCACTACTGCTTGGAGAGCAAGTCCCATCGGGACAGTACCTTCGGCCAGATGGTACTCTGTAATCTTTCTGGGGTGTAGCAATTCCTGCTCTCCCGCCTTTCTGTGTTCAGGCTACTGGAGTGATGGTGCCTCTGGACGCTAGGATCTTGCAGTGTCTCTCTATGGGGATTCACCACCTGCAACTCGCAACTACCCGACTTGGTTGCCGTTGGTGCTGTTGTGGTTCAGTCCTCGGCAGCTGGGAGTTAGGGAGCCCCATATTTGAGAACTGACTCTCTGCTTGTTCTTGGAGAAAGCATATTACTCACCTGTAACAGGTGTTCTCCAGGAACTGCAGGAATCGGTCTTCACAACCTTCCTTCCTCCCCTGGGAATTGCCTCCCTACCTTGTTCTTTTTTACTACTTTCTAGCTATGTCATCTGACTGAGCAAGATGGCACCCTTGGGCGGGAATGGAACTACGCATGCATGGTGGCATCTCCTAAAGGCTTTCTTTGAAAGCTGGAGAGATGCTTCCACAGGGGCACAGATATCACCCATATGTGAGGACGGGTTCCTACTGTTCCTGGAGAACACCTGTTAGAGGTGAGTAACTGTGCTTTATGGGGTTTGTTGTGGGGTATATATATATTTTTTTAATACTTGAGTCAGTGTCTTATTTATTTATATTTTATTTTATTTAGCTGTATTTATATCCCGCTTTTCACCGGGTCAAAGCGGTCAATTGGGAGATACATTTAACACGAGGGGATATGACACACATACGCTAATACTTACAGGGAACATGGGCAATGGAGGGTTAAGTGGCTTGCCCAAGACCACAAGGAGTACCTATAGGACTAGAAATCCCAGTTCCTCCGTCCTTTGCTGTCCCCAGGTGGGACTTGAACCCCCGGCCCTCCGGCCTGAAGTACCTTGTCCTAACCACTAGGCCACTCCTCTCAATACTTTCACAGAACTAGGTCCTGCTTTATCCTTTTTGTCCATGTTGCTTTTAAAGTGCATCAGTTTTTGAAAAAAAATTCCCATTCTCTATAGTTCATAGGTTACTCTAATTAGTGGTTCTCAACCCAGTCTGTTGAGACCCCCAGGCCAATCAGGTTTTCAGGATATCCACAATGGATATGCATATCTGCATGCAATGATTCCATTGTGTGCAGTTCTGTCTCATACAAATTCATTGTGAATACACTGAAAACCCAACTGGACTAGGGGTCCCAGAGGGCTGGGCTGAGAACCACTGCTCTACAGTAGTTACAATGAGTCCTGTTTGGAGGCAAGGAATTCCTGGATGACTACCTAAGGTCTCTTCCAGCTAGAGGTTACCAAAATTTCTTCTCTTTAGGTCCATATACCTTCAGTATCTGTGACACCACTTTCTTCTCGGACTACATCCGTGGGGGTATTGTCAGTCAAGTGAAGATGCCTAAGAAGATCAGCTTTGTAAGTGACCTTCCCTTAGTGCCACCTTCACACTGCAGCTTTTTTTTCACTTCCTGGTTTCACAATGTTTTGGTGGCATCAAGCCAGTTTTCATAATCATGCTGATTCTACCCTTTTACTTCTGTTTCACTCCAGAAATCCTTAAAAGAGGCCTTAGTTGAGCCGGAGTTCCTCATAACTGACTTTGCCAAGTTTGATCACCCAGCACAATTGCATGTGGCCTTCCAAGGCCTACATGAATTTCACAAGAGGCATGGACGTTTGCCAAAGCCATGGAATGAGGTAGGTAGAAGGAGGTTGCTTTTGAAACACCAGCTTGTCAATTGATGATAAAATCATAGATTCTTCTACTTTGTTCCTCCAGGCTGATGCCAATGAGGTGCTTGGTTTTTCAAAAGCTGTGAATGAGGCAGCACCTGCTGGGGTACAGCAGAAGGAATTGAAGGATACCTTGGTGAAGAAGCTGGCATTTATGGCAGCTGGTGACCTGGCACCAGTCAATGCCTTTATCGGGGGTCTGGCAGCACAGGAGGCCATGAAGGTAAGACCAGAGGTATAAGGCAGATGAAACCAGCACAAAAGAGGGATATGGTAAATGGTGACAGTAACTTCTTTCTGCTAGGATTTGTTCAATCCCTGAGATGGAGGAGATAATCTCTTGAGGTCTTTCACACAATTGTTAGTAGAGTTTGGTATTAGTGAGGTAGTGTAGTAGTCTGGCTGATGCTGGTTTGTGTTATAGGCCTGCTCTGGCAAGTTCATGCCCATCATGCAGTGGCTTTACTTTGATGCTTTGGAGTGTCTGCCCGAGGAAGACAAGGACTTGCTGCCAACAGAGGAGAAGTGTAGCCCGGTATGTGAGCTGCTCCAGCTAATTTTAGTAAGAGATAAGATGAGCCCTCTACTCCCCACTCTTTGTTTTGCTGGCTTTAATAGTTTCATTTGCTTTTTCTTCTCTGCAGCGGAATTGCCGCTATGATGGACAGATTGCAGTATTTGGTTCAGACCTACAAGAAAAGCTGGGCAAGCAGAAATATTTCTTGGTATTTAACAGTTTTTCTATACCGCCTTTTCTTTCAATCAAGGTAGTTTTAATTTAATTTCTTTGGAGCTGTGCCACGTCTCAATTTCCTGCTTTATGCCAAACTCTGATAGTGTTTTCTTCACTATGCTTTCCATTAAAGCTCTTTTCCATATTCTGTAGGTAGGCGCAGGTGCCATTGGCTGTGAACTGCTGAAGAACTTTGCCATGATCGGTCTAGCAGCTGGAGAAGGTGGCAGTGTTACGGTGACAGATATGGACACTATTGAGAAGTCCAACTTGAACCGTCAATTCCTTTTCCGGCCCTGGGATGTCACAGTAAGTATGACTACATATGCTCCCAGATACCGCTATATACTGATGCTTTTTGTCTTCCTTGCGTTTGTCCTTTTTTACCACTTCACTCATTCTCTTCAGAAAATGAAATCTGAGACAGCAGCTGAAGCTGTGAAACAGATGAACCCAAATATTCATATCACGGGCCACCAGAACAGAGTTGGCCCTGAGACGGAGAAGATCTACGATGATGAATTTTTTGAGAGCCTTGATGGTGTGACTAATGCGTTGGACAATGTGGATGCCAGTGAGTGATGCAGAATTCGGGACAAAATCTTCTCTTTGAGCTCTTAGACTATGGGAAATGATCAGTAGACAGTGTCTCATTTTCTGACTCCTTGCAGCACAGAACTGCTACCAGTAACACAGGATCCTAGAGAGAAGATGCTGACCTGATGAGAGTAACCTACTGCCTTTTTCTGCTTTGTCTCCCTAGGGATGTATATGGACAGGCGCTGTGTGTACTATCGGACTCCACTGCTGGAATCGGGCACCCTAGGGACCAAGGGCAATGTTCAGGTGGTCATCCCCTTTCTGACAGAGTCATACAGCTCCAGCCAGGACCCCCCAGAGAAATCCATTCCCATCTGCACTCTAAAAAACTTCCCTAATGCTATAGAACACACATTACAGGTAAGTATTAAGCTAGTTAGAGATCTTTGCCGTGCTCTCTTTAAATGATTGATCTTTTCAGTAGCTTTTCATGGTATCTTTCTCTCATAAGACGTGAGGATATGAAATAACTTTGTATTATCAGTCAAGAGGCTTTATGTAGTTAGCATGCCTAGGCATGGAGAGACAGTTACCCAAGATTAGTCTGAAATGCCTCTAACTACAGAGAAGACAAGCTCTACTGTAGGTTTATAAGGGTACATCAAAGCAAGTTTCTTATTTAAGGAATGTAGCAAGTTTGCATACATTTGTTAGGTTCTCATTATCCAAAGCCTCACTTAGATTTATCCTTAAAATAAACTCCTGCACCTACACAAATGTCCTTGCAACATGCTTAGCCTTTATCTTTTGAATGAGAGTCCATCTAGCCTTCAACAGTTTTATGATTACTGATACAAAACAACTGCTGTCATTAAATATTGCTTCTAGTTCATCTTGTGTCCCCATGAACTTAGGCACCTTTGAGTTATCCAAGTTCTTCAGCGCTTCACCAGTTTGTCTTTAAAAGGAAGCTTCCTGCTACACCAGTCCAGACTAGTGTTTATTTCCCCCTGCCAGCAGATGAGAGACAGAGAAGAGAAAGTAAAACTTTGCGGTGACATTGCCACTAGCATAAAACCTAGCACAGCTAGAGGGAGCCCTCAGTATTTTCTTTCTCAGCAGATAGTGGTTTTGTTCCCAGAGGTCTACAGAGGCCTATAGCTCCTGCCCAGTCTGTGTTTGGGTGCAGTGCAGCTCTGCCACTTTAGATCCCAGGGGGTGTATGAGACACCCTTTCTGGTTGATCTGTTACTCTGGGGCTAGCTCCTGGCTAGGAGAGCCAGCGTAGCTTTGGAGCTTGGATCACGAGGATCCTTCTGAGGGGACCCTTAGTTGCCTTTTGGCCTTTTTCTTTTCTTACTCCCTTTATTTTTATTTCTTTTTTTAAAAAAAGAAAGATATAAAAGGGTCTGAAAGTCTTCTGCACAGCTCTGTGTGGCTGATCAGGGATTACTCTCTGCATCCCCCTACCACCACCCCTGTGTTCCTGGGGAACTGCAGCACTGAGGCTGCAGTGGATAGCTGCCTTTTGCAGTGGGCATCTGCAGAGGATCATCACCTGCACTTCACCAGCAGCAAAAAGAAGTCGCTGCACCTAACGTGTTTGTTGCGATCCTACCTTTCCTGCTTGACATCCCAAGCCTATGCAGGCCGTGCACCATTTTTCCTTCCTTAAGGCCTACAGCTTCTGGTCAGTTTGAGTGATTTCAGTGCAGCTTGACCGGCTGAGACCCCAGGGAGTATACGAGCTACCCCTCTAGCAGTTGTGTTTCTCCCTTCTGAGGCGAGCTCCTGGCTACGAGAGCAAGTGTAACTCTGTGGTGTGTTAGGTTCAGTGTCTACCTTGTTGCCCTGATACTTCGGCTGCAGTAAGTGGCAACGGTTCCCTTGTTGATCGTCTCTGCACTGCTTGCACAACCAATCCAGGGGAGACTTCTGCCACTTCAGTGTCCTTGTTAGCAGTTTCAGCTCCCAATTCCACCTTCCATATTGGGGGATTATCAGCGCGTCTTTGCCTGGGGCGCCCTCCCTTTCTCCTCCTCCTTCACCAAGCAGACCTGCTATTCCGCAGTGCTGAATTTCACCGTGGGACTGGCTTCTGTGGCTGTCAGTGAGTCTACTCGCCCTCCCTTTCCACAGTTGCAGTGCTCCCAGCCACAGCAGTCACAAGTGTTTCAGTTACAGCGGCTGTCCTGACCCCGTGGTCACAGATTTTTTGTTCATCTTCTAAGATGCCCGGGGGCTATGGAAAGGGGGGGGTCAAGGCCTTTTTCCCTCTCGGCTGGGGCCATCTTATGCTGCTCCTCCGATAGACCTTGCGGGCAGTTCCCACAAATGTTCGAGAGGGCAAGACACTGTCCAGGAGGGTCCACGTCCCCCTTCAAAGTCTTACTGGAGCAAGGTAGAATCTTTTGGCAATGACTACCCTAAGGACATTTCCCACGATGACTCCGGTTCAGCTGCCTCCAACCCGGAGGAAGGGAAACTCTTTCAGGGTGGAGAACCATATTGACTCTCATGTGGTGCGTCTCTTTTGCCAAGCGGAGATCTCCCCACCCCCTCCCTTGATTGTCCAGATTGCCACTGAACTGTGCATTCCCAATCTCTCTGGACCGGCCCAGACTCCCTCCACTTCTGATTCTGGCATCAGGGGGCCTTCCAGAGCCTTCCCTTTCCCACCAGAGCGTCTCCTGATGTGCCCTCAAGAAGGCCCAGCTGATCCCAGTGAGCCATCACAATGTTCATTGGGGGTTGCTCCTTTGATCCGGCAGGGTTGCTGGCTGAACAGCCTGCCTCTCCGGTACCTCCTGCGGCCCCTCCATTGGGAACAGCACTGCAGGCCCTCTGGGTCGTTCCTGGAGAGGGAAGCTGTCCCTCCAGTTTTGCTTCCCCAGCTCCACCCCCAGGGGAAGTTCTCCATTCCTGCGGTTGCAGACAGGGCTGCAGCTGAATTGCTGCATTTTTCTAACATACCTGGGCATTGTGGAAAGGGGGGCAGAGGTTGTTTCTGTCCCAAACTCAAGCTCCTGGTCAGTAACCACCCCCCCCCCCCCCCCCCCCCAGGGTTTGATCTTAGATCCTCAGTATCCACCAAGCCCATGGGAGCGGGAAGGAAGCACTTCTGCTCTGGGGATAGTGCCCACAACTGCAGGCATCCTTCCAAGGAATTGGCTTGGGGTCTGGGCAGTGCTGAGTCCCTTGGTGTCGTGGAGGCAGATCATGGGTTTTTGGATGACTCCACAGTGGGTGTGTCTACTCAGGAGGAGTAAATGTTCCTTCTGATGGCTGTGATTTCTGGGTAGTTTGACTGTTCCACAGGGAGGAGATCCTAGCCTTCGTTTTGCAGATTGCTTCAGTTCTTTGTAGCCTGGATTCATTGGAGGGGGAATCCAATCAATCACAGTCCAACCCCATTCTGGTGCGGATCAGGAAACCCTCTAGGGCTTTTCCCTTCCCACAAAAGTTGCTGCAGATGGTGTCTGGAATGGGTCTGCCTGAAGGCAGGTGGCTTAGTAGGATCTACGCCTGGTTTCACAGCAGCTTTAAATGTTGCGGTTTTCCAACAGAGATGCCTTGGTCATGGTTGTGACTAAGCACTCAACAATCCCAAGCGGCTTTCTGGAATCAATGGAGACAGTAAGGTGAAAGATCTAAAGATTGAATTCTCGCTGCTTCATTGTTGGTGCAGGTGGCTGTAGGTAGAGGCTTAGGCACTCACACCCTTTTGCGCTGGTTCCAGCTATTGCCAGAGGATGATGCTTAGGCTTCCTTAGTCAATGGTGGCTGTTCTGGAAAATGCTTTCTATGATCTCCTGCATTTGGCTGCCCGGTGAGGCAGTCACTGTGGCTCAAAACTGGTTATTTGTTTAACATTTTTTTATACCACTTTATTTCAATCAAAGCGGTTTACATTGTAACTTAAACTTGGTAATGTACATTAAACAGGGACGTTGATAACTTGGATTTTTCTGAGGAATGGAAGGTTAAGTGACTTGCCCAAGGCCACAAGGAGTGCTAGTGGGAATCAAACCTTGGTCTCTTGGTTCCTGAGCCAGTGCTCTAACCATTAGGCGGCTACTCCACTCCCTATGGCTTTGCAACTGGTCTGCCGATATGATCTCTAAGGCACAGTTGGCTAGGTTGCCATTTAAGGGTGATCTTTTTGGTGAGGATCTGGAAAAGCTAGTTGAAGACCTGAGAGATTCAGCCTCAGCGGCTGCTGAAGGATAAGGCCAGGATAGCAGATCTCTGTAGGTGGCAGGCCATGTGCTTTGGCACACATGGCCTGTTGCCCTCACCCCACTCAATGTGCCGTGCTGCCACCCCCTGCTGCCGCAGATTCCAATGGTGGGATCGGGGGCGACTAAGCTCAGCAGCCCATGGCAGGCCATGAGCTTTGATGCACATGGCCTGCGCTTCTGACCCCCTGAAGTTGTGTTGGAGGGGGGATCAGAAGCAATAGCCATGCTCAGCACTGGGGAGGGTTGAATGGCCAGGACTTCTGCCTAGGGTGGCAGAAACCCTTGGGCAGGCCCTGGATAAGCCCAAGGTCTCCTCCAAGTGTTCCTTTTCTTCGGAGGCAACTTCCTCGAGAGTCTTTTTCAGGGGTACCAGGTACTATGGAAAGCAGGCACCTGCCTTTTTTAACTCTGTACCAAAGTTGCAGCCCTTTTGAGGAACCCAGCAGTCAAGGGACTCCCCTTTGCCAGCAAGCTCTCATCTTCCTGCTACTCCCATTGATTGATAGGGGGTCCATTCCAGGATGCCACAGGTAGGCGGCCATCTTCATCTTTTCTACTACGAATAGGCCCGGATAACAATGGGTCGTTGGGTCCGAGACTACATATAGCAAGGCTATATTCTGGCGTGTGTGAGGCCTATTCGGGTATCCTTTGTGATATTCCCATATGGTTCCTCTGTGAAGAAGGCGGCACTGTGGGGATACCCTTCAGTGTTTTCTGAGTCTCTAGGTAAGTCCCCATGTGCCACCTTCGGCAAGGGGCACAAAGTACTCCATCTGCTTTGTGGTCCCCAAAAAGGACTGTTCCTTACGGATCATCCTCTACCTCAAAGGGGTCAACTGCTGTCTGAGGGTGGCCCAGTTTCAGATGGAGATGTTGTGGTTAATTATTCAGTCTGTACAGCAAGAAGAGTTTCTCGCTTCTCTGGATTTGGTTGAGGTATACTTTCATATTCCCATCATGGAGGATCAACAGCGCCTCCTGAGATTTGCGACACTTGGGGAGTACTTCCAATTTTGCACTCTGGGTTAGTGACTGCATCCAGGGCCACCTTTTGAAGGTCATGGTGGTGGTAGCAATGGCGTTCCATCGCAAGGGGATGTGTGTGTGTATCTTTACCTGGATGATTGGTTCTTCTTAGGTCTAAGGTGCTCCGGTTAGTGGATCCGGTGGTGCAGCTTCTCAAGGAACGGTTAGGTGGGTCAATCGTGCCAAGAGCTGACTTGTTCTTTCCCAGATATTGGAGTTTTTGGGGCCCACTTCGAGACTCATTGCTTCCTGGGTTTAGTCCAGGGTTGTGCGGTGTGCGTCTTTGGACGGTGCTACAGCAGTGTCTTATTTATTTAGCTTTATTTATATACCACCTTTCACCAGGTCAAGGCGGTTTACATAGAACAAATTCAAGTGCGTTGTAACAGTGGCATGAAACTATATACAACATGTGATCAAGACCCAGATGGGTTCTTAACTATATGCATTTCAGGCAATGTATAGCAGTAATGATAGATATCATGTTTTGTTCTTTGAGGAAGGGGCTTATGCGGTTGTGTTGAAATGCTCCATGAATGGATGTGTTTTTGGAAAGTCTTGAGGTCAGTGATGAGTCTGAGCTTTTCCAGTAATTTGTTCCATATGGAGGGTGCATATAACTGGAATGCTCTTTTCCAGCACATCCTGCTAGACCAGTCCAGACAAGCGGGTTTAGTCCCCCTACCAGCAGATGTTGGAGACAGAGAAATAGAAAAAAACTACCAGCAGCCTGATTGGCTGTTCCCTGATAATATGTAGCTGAACCCAGTAGAGGGAGCTCCAGCACTTCGTGATCAACAGGATAGGAAAGTGGAGAGCCTTCTCAAGACTGCCTTTTCGGCTTCGTCATCATCTCTCCAGGCCTCTGTTTGGGGGGGTCTAGCGGAACGAGCTCTTCTGCGCTGGATTCAACGTATGCCAGAGGATCCAGCTCTGGCTCGTCTGGAATCGGTCACAGCTTTCTTGGCAGATGATTTTTACAATCCCTTGCGCTTCTCGGCTAGATCGGTGGCGGCGGTTACAGTATCTTGCAGATTGCTCTGGCTTTACCAATGGTTGGCTGACTGCATCTAAAGCACGCCTCTCTAGACTTCCCTTCAGGGGAAAGCTTCTCTTTGGGGAGGACCTATAGACAAATTAGTCAAAGACCTAGGGGAGGTTTGACCCCAATGTCTTCTGAAAGATAAGCCTAAATTTCCTAATAGGCGTTCTTCCCATCGATATTTGCCTACCTCGCAACGTACCTCCAGGTATCGCGACGCTCATCGCTACCGTCCTGGGAAGCCCTCCGCCTCTTCGACAACTGGACGTTTTGGTCAGAGGGCACAGTCCTTTTGGGGTGCCCGCAAGTGATCCGAGTCCTGCTCAGGGCCTTCCAAGTTCTCTGGCCCCATGAGATCTTCCCTCTGACTGGCTTGGACAGTCCACCCCAGTGGCCTTTTCTGGAGGTCGGCCCATCTGGAGAGACGACTCTGGTAGGTGGCCGTTTGGCTCTCTTTTCTCATCAATGGTCTCTCGTTACTTCGAATCAATGGGTCCTCAACATAATCTCTCAAGGTTAAGTTCTTGAATGTTCCCAATCCATTCCCGGTGCGTTTGTCGTCTCACCTGGGGGAAGATCCCTGAAGAGGAAGGCTATTCGCTCCACCGTACACAGCCGCCTTCTACTAAGGGCTGTTCGACCAGTCCCTCAGAGAGAGAGTCTGTGGTCATTACTCCATTTATTTTGTAGTTCCCAAGAAAGATGGGTCCTTCCGCCTAATTCTGGATCTCAAAGGTGTAAATCGGTGTCTACGGGTGCCACGATTCCAAATGGAAACGCTTCGCTTGGTGATCCAGGCGGTACACGGAGGCGAGTTTCTCGCCTCTCTAGATCTTGCGGAGGCTTACTTCCACATTCCCATCAGAGACGACCAACAGCGTTTCTTGCGGTTTGCGGTACTGGGTCAGCACTTCCAGTTTTGTGCGATGCCTTTCAGCTTGGCTGCGGCGCCATGCACCTTTCTCCAAGGTTATGGTAGTGGTCGCAGCAGCTCTGCACAAATGAGGAATCCGAGTACATCCTTACTTGGATGACTGGTTGATTCGGGTGGACTCGCTGTTGGAAGCGCGTCAAACAGTGGCTCAAGTAGTTTCTTTCCTCGAGAATCTTGGATGGGTGGTCAATATGGCCATGAGCCATTTTCATCCGTCCCAACAACTGGAGTTTCTAGGAGCCTGCTTCGACACTGTGCAGGGGAGAGTTTTCTTGACATGCGAGTGGCTTCACAAATTCATGGGCGTGCTTTGTTTCTTCTCCAGACAGCTTTGAGGGTTTGGGTTACCTTCAAGTCCTGGGGTCCATGGCAGCCACTATTGAAGTCGTGCCTTGGGCCAGAGTGTGCATGAGGGAGCTTCAGAGGTCTCTCCTTTCACGCTGGTCTCCTGTGTTGGAAGTCTACGACATCCGGCTGCCACTCCTCCCGGAGACGCGACACAGCCTTCAGTGGTGGCTGGCGCCCTGTCATCTCCTCAGGGGTGTTTCCCTAGAGAACCTTCGGTGGGTCCTAGTAACAATAGATGCGAGGCTCTATGAGTGGGGTGCTCTCTGCCAGCATCAGTTGACGCAGGGTACTTGGTCGATTCATGAAGCGCACTGGTCCATAAATCGACGAAGTGCAGGAGGTTTGCCTCGCCCTCAGACATTTTCTACCTCTTCTCAAACACTAGGCAGTTCGGGTTCTATGCAACAACGCAACAAGTGATATATATATCAACCGCCAGGGTGGTACCAAATCCCTAGGAGTAGCCAGGGAAATGTTCCTTCTCCTTCCATGGGCAGAGGCACATCTGCAGACTCTCTCGGCACAGCATATCGTCGGGGTAGACCACTTTCAGGCCGATTTCCTCAGCCGATATGCTCTTGATCCCAGAGAATGGGAGCTAGCCCCTTGGGTGTTTCTGAAAATTGTGCGAGCATGGGGGCAACCGGTGATGGGTCTAATGGCGACGTCAGTGAATACCAAGGTACCAGAATTTTTCAGTCGCAGGAGGGAGTTTCATTCCTCCGGGTTGGATGCCCTGGCTCAACCATGGCCACAAGGGAGTCTGCTGTACATCTTTCCCCCATGGGTGCTAATCGGCAAAGTGCTTTGGAGAGTTCTCGTACACTGAGGGAAAAGTGATCCTGGTAGCTCCGGACTGGCCTTGGAGGTCCTGGTATGCGGACCTTATCCACTTAACGCGAGCCCTGCCGTTGCAGCTGGGGTCTCGGCAGGGGTTATTACGTCAGGGGCCAATTGTGATGGACGACCCGGCTCCTTACTCGCTTACAGCCTGGCTCTTGAACGCCACTGCCTGAGCAAGAAGGGTTACTCGGGTGGTTGTGACCCTTCTGGAGGCGCGCCGCTCATCGACTTTGCTGGTGTATTCCCGAGTTTGGCGAGTCTTTGAGTCCTGGTGCGTGCGGCACCATATCTCTCCTTTGAAGTCGGGAATCCCGAATATCCTTACCTTTTCTCCAGGACGGCCTGGATAAGGGTCCAGCCTTGGGTCTCTTCGGGTTCAAGTAGCGGCATTAACTTGTTTCCGAGGTCCTGTTGGGGTCGCTCTATAGCATCCTATACGGATGTGTCCCGTTTCCTTAGAGGTAGTCCGACCACATGTTCACCCTCCGGTGTCAACATGAGATCTGTCCCTTGTCCTAAAAGCCTTGATGCAGGCACCTCTTGAGCCACTTAAACACATCACATTGAGAGATTTGATGCTTAAGGCAGTGGTTCTAGTAGCGATAACTTCGGCTCGACGGGTATCCGAAATACAAGCACTTTCATGCAGGGATCCCTATCTTGCCTTCTCGAAAGGAGGAGTTTTCTTGTGTGCTGTTCCTTCATTCTTTCCAAAGGTTCTTAAACCTTTTCACATCAATGAGCCAATTTTCCTACCCTGTTTTTCTGAGGATCAGTGTGCGGGCGAGAATAAGGGACTCTGTTCTCTGGATCTCGGCAGGATCCTTCGAGATATCTTCGGGTGACAAATCCTTTCTGAATTTCTGATCACCTTTTTGTACTTTTTGCTGGACCCCGTAAGGGTCAAGCTGCTTACAAACGCACGGTCTCTCGGTGGTTGCGGTTAGGAATTGAATCTGCATACATCCTTAAGGGAAAATCTGTCCCCCTCAGTCTCCGGGCGCACTCTACGCGGGCGCAAGCTACATCTTGGGCGGAGCGCTCTCACGTTCATCCTCTTGATATCGGCAGGGCGGCCAGCTGGTTCTCCCTGTTCACTTTTGTGCATCAGTATCAGCTCGATATTCAATCTCGGGAAGAGGCGCAGTTCAGGGCAAAGGTTGTTTCGATGGCCGTATCTTCCCACCCAAAGAGCAGTTAGCTTGGGTACTTCCCGCTTATCTGGACTGGTCTAGCAGGATGTGCTGGAAGGGGAAATTTTCACTTACCGTTAATTTCCTATCTCCAGGAACAAACAGGAATGTAGTCTTCACATATGGTTATCTTTGGTACCGACGGAGCCTGCGCGGGAACGCTCCCCAGCGTCCAATAGGAAAGCTTTTGGGAGCATCCCACAGAGCCTACGTGCTGCCTTCCCGCCTTTCCCAACTGTACCTCTCCAGTTCTTTGTTTTCTGCGGAGCCGACAGGTCGCATATCCTGTCACCGCAGAAAATAATTCCCTTTTATTCTTCTTTTTTGTGGTCGCATCTGCCTTCCTTGGCTACACTGGTACCGTCGGTTCTTTCTTCCTTTTTTTTTCCAAAAAAACCTCAAACCCTTTCTTCTGGAGTCTTTTCCAGCTATTTTCTCCTAAGGTGCCACGCAGCATTTTGGGCACTAGGCCCAACTTTTTCCTTTAAAATGGAAAAGCCCGCTTCAGGTTTTAAAAAGTGTTCCAAGTGTGGTGGTACCATCTCCGTCACCAACACCCATGAGTAGTGCCTCAAATGTTTAGGTTCTGACCACTCTATTTCGGAGTCCGGATTGGCTTTGTTCTCTAGATCTCAAGGATGCATACACTCATGTTCTCATCCATCCAACTCATTGAAAGTTCCTGCAGGCCTGTTTGGCTCAAAACAGCAGGAGAGTATAGTGTAGAAGCAGGCTATCTCAGCCGTCGTGCTCGATCCTGGCAAATGGGAGCTGGCCCCGTGTGCCTTCAAATGCATAATGTATCATTGGATTTCTGCCGTGGACCTGATGGCCACAGGCTCCAATGCCTAAGTACCCTACTCTTTCAGTTGCTGGGGGAGAGCAAATTCCAAGGGGTCAGTGCGCTGGTCCAGTCATGGCTGCCTCCTCTTCTGTATGTCTTTCCTCTGTGAGCCATGATCATACATGTTCTCTGGAGGATAGATGCACACTCCCAGCTGGTGGTCCCAAATTGGCCATATTGCCCATGGTATGCTGATCTGATTCGCCGCCTTGTGTCACAGCCTCTGAGTCTGGGATCTTGCAGGAGTGCTTTGAAAGAGGCCCATCCTCATGGATGGTCCGGTTGCCTTCTCGCCTATGGCTTGGCCTTTGAGAGGTGCCATTTAGCTCAGAAGGGTTATTCCGCTGCAGTAGTCAGTACACTGGTTGAAGGTCAGGCACAGATCCACTTCCTTGGCCTATGTCTGCATATGGTGTCAAAGTACTGGTGCCGTCTGCATGAGGGTTTGTGCAGGTGCAGTCTGTGTTTGCATTACTGCAGTATGGCTTGGAGAAGGGTTTGACCTTGAATTCCTGAAAGTACAGGTGACTGCCCTTTCTTTTTTTCTGGGGGCCAGTGTTGGGACATTTCCTCCAGGGCATACAGTAATTGCATCCTCCAGTCCATCCAGTGGTTCCACCTTAGGATCTTGTTTTTTTTTTGCTAAGCTCTTTTTGACCCCCCCCCAGCCTTTGAAGAAAGTCAAACTAAAGAATCTATTGTTGAAAACTGTTCTTTTTGTGGTGGGTAACCTCAGTGTGCCACATCTCATAGTTGCCAATGCTTTCCTGTCAGGATCTTTTAATACTTTTTTGGCCGGGGGGGGGGGGGTTGTTACCTTGCAACCAGTACCATCGTTCCTACCCAAAGTGATGTCACCTTTTCATGTGAACCAAGTTATTTCTCTGTCACATTTTTTTTTTCTTTTTCCTGGGCATTTTTGCACTGTTCACTGGCATTGAGCCCTTCAGCCCTGCAGAGGCCATTTTCCTGAGAATGTTGAAGCTGGCCAACTGTTTTAAAACATGCACCCACTATATTCGCACCATTTCGGTGATGGATTGTCACAGCTAGTGCCTGCAGTGCCTCAGTCCTGAGCACGAGCCCTCTGCCTGCATTTGGTGCCTCCAGATGACCAAGAAGGACTGAAAAGCAGTGCAAGTCTCTCTTTGGGCTCTTGGACTCGGCATCCTCAGCACTGGCATGGTCTACGCCAGGAGTGTCAAACTCCAGTCCTGGAGAGCCACAAATCAGTCAGATTTTCAGGCTATCTTTAATGAATATGCATGAGATATATTTGCATGCACTCCTCCCATTATATGTAAATATGTTTTAGTGATATTAATTGGGGACATCCTGGAAAGCCAGGCTGGTTTATGGCCCTCCAAGACTGGAGTTTGACCCTTCTGGTCTACGCCCTCGAGGGGGATCCGAGGGGCCACGGCAACAAGGAATGGAAGCTCTCCATCAACTGGAGCCTTGGAAGGACTCGTCATTTGCCTTGTCAGTGTCGAAGAAGGCAGCCGGAGACTGTGCTAAGTAGGGGCACAGAGTCCCCCTCGGTGCAGTGTCAAGGGCGATGAGCAGGAACACCCTGCAAAGGTGCCCCAGTGGACGGAATAGACTCCCAAGATCTTGGAGGGTCACCGGCAATCTCCTGATGACCTTACCATAATTGAGTTCCGAGGACAGGTGAACGGAGTCTGTGGCCGAGATCATTGTACCAGCCCTGACACCCTCTGAGACCACAGTGCTTACTGAGCCTCTTTGGGCCCTGAAAAGCACACATGGCGGTTCTCATGGCTGCTTGGGCTCCGGTGCCCTCTGGCCATGCAACCTATCCTCGAGACCCATTCCTGCTCAGCTGTGGACGTCTGGTCAGTAGTCTGAGTGCACACCAGGTCTGACGGCCATTTCGCTCTCCGGGTCCGATGCCTGCCCTGGTGCTCAGGGGAGCACTGCCACTGACACTGCAGGAGGCTGTCTCTACTGGAGCGAAGCAGATGCCGGGAAGAGACACGAGGTATTTAGACTTCTCTGTCGGACTCTGATGGCTGGGAGACAGAGGAGTCATTGCTGGTCACCGAGAGGGAGTCCTTGGACATCCCCCTCGGAGCTGTACCCGCCATACGAATGGTGGAAGTTGCCCCTGAGGACATATCTTTCCAGGACTTCGTCTGGGATATGGCTAAGGAGATTCCCCTTTTCTCTGGAGGCGGAGGATGAGTGGAGGGCAGAGGAACTAGAGATCCTCCAGTACCCCTCAGCTCCAAAGGGAAGCAGTCATGGTGCTGGTGCACCAGATACTCCAAAGGCTTCTGCTCCACATGTGGGAGAACCCATTGACTCTGCTGGCCATTAGCACTGACTGGACTCAGTGTACTGGGTGAAGAAAGGGCCCCTGGGTTTGAGAAGCTCCAACTGCTGCACTTTTCCCTGGTCATAGAGTTGCCATGTGGCGTGTTAAGAACTTCAAAACCCACTCGTCAGTGTTCCCTTGCAGGGAGAAGAGGACCCTCAATGGGTTTGGTAGGTGCTGCTTTCAGGGCTCCATGCTAGTTGCCCAGGTCCTGTCATATCAGCTCTATATGGGGGTCTTTTTTGAAAGATGACATGGGGGACCTGAGCGAGCTTGGCTCCCTCATCCCAGCTGAACGCTTGGAGGCCTTCCATACCCTTGTTGGTCACGGGAAGAACATGTCAAAGTACAAGGTATGAGCCATGTATGATGCTTTTGAGTCAGTGGGCTGTTTGGTGGCAGTGGGCATCGGTGTGCGCCGGCTGGCCTGACTCTAGACCTCTGACCTGGAGCAGTGGGTCCAGGACAAACTGGCAGATGTGCCTTGCACTGGTGAAAACCTCTTTGGCAAGCTCATGCAGGAAAGGGTGGCTGAAATTGAGACTGAGCAGGTGACCATTTCCTGCCTCACGCAAGACTGTGGACCCTGACGAAAAAAAAGCATCAGGGGGGAAGAAGCCTCTTTTTACAAGCTGAAACGTTGGTACTATCAGAGCCCCCAGGGAGCTCGACCCAAGGTGCAGACCCTGCGGCCGCTGCGTAAGGTGAAGCTGTAGCATGCCCAGCTCGCACCCCAGTCACAGCTGGGAGTGGGTTTTTTTATTTATTTAGACAGTTTTTGTATACCGCCTTATCCTTCAATCAAAGCGGTCACAACACAATTGGGGGATACATTTAACACGCGGGGATATGAGACACATACACTAATACTTACAGGGAACATGGGCAATGGAGGGTTAAGTGGCTTGCCCAAGACCACAAGGAGCATCTGTGGGACTAGAAACCCCAGTCCTTCCGGCCCAAGGTTGCTTCCTCAGGAGCATAGCCAGTTGCCTGACCGTGGAGCCAGTGCCCCCCTCAAGTGGGTGGTCGTTCACTTCACACACAGGCTCAGCAACACGGACACCTGGATGCTGCAGATGGTGTGGGGTGGGTACCTGCTGCATTTTGCTCAACTGCTGCCTCCTTTCTTCCTAGGGGAAGTACCCTCTAGACCCACACCATTGGGGTCTCTTTCAGGCAGAAGTCGCCGCCCTGCTGGCCAAACTGGCCATGGAGCCGATGCTCCTGGCCCAGAAAAGGCAGAGATTTTACACCCATTAGTTCATTGTCCCCGAGAGGACCGGGAGGATTCTGGCCCATTCTCTACCTTAGGGACCTGAACCACTTTCTGGTCTGGGAAAAATTCAAGATGGTCTCCCTGGGAACCTTGCCTCCGTATCTTCTCAAGGGCGATTGGCTATGCACATTAGATCTGAAGGATGCTTACACACGCATCCAGATCCATCCCTTACACCAGTGGTTCTCAACCCAGTCCTCTGGGACCCCCAGGCCAGTCAGGTTTTCAGGATATCCACAGTGAATATGCATATAAGAGATTTGCATGCACTGCTTCTATTGTATGCAAATCTATCGCTTGCATATTCATTATGGATATCCTGAAAATCTGACTGGCCTGCGGTCCCAGAGGACTGTGTTGAGAACCATGGTCTTACACAGAAAATAACTGTTTCATGCTGGGCGGCTGGCATTTTCAGTACCAGGTACTGCACTTTGGAGTGGCGTCAATCCCCAAGGTCTTCACAAAGTGCCTTGCAGGCCTCACTGCTTATCTCCGGACCATGGGGGTCTTCATCTTCCTCCACTTAGACAACTGGCTGATAAAGGCCTTCACGCCAGACAGCACATGGCACTCAGCACCTGACAGAACAGGTGCTCGAGCATCTCTTATTCATGGTCAACTACCTGAAATCTCATCCGCAGCCTTCGCAGCAGCTGGAATTCATCAGGGCCCTTTTGAACAGCAGGCGGGCCAGACCTTTCTCCCAAGCAATTGCGTGCAGTGGCTCATGGAGATGGCACTCGATGGTATGAGGAATTCTGCACATGTTATGCCACATTTATTTTATTTATCTAAGTCTTTTTTTTTTATACTGCGCTCTTTAGAATCAGTGCGGTTTACAAATAATAAATTGTACAATGTAGAAAGGAACGTATATTGAAACTTAACAAGGAACAGGAGATAAAACTTGGATTTCAACAGGGATAACTATATACAAGTTTCTACAGAGGTGACTATATACAAGTTATGTAATTGTATCGACGGCTATGGTTTTGCCAACATGAAAGGTAAAGGGTGTGCTGGGTTATGTCATTGTGACGGGTAGAGAGGGCATGCTGGGTTATGTCATGTCACTGGGCTGAGAGTAAGCTGAAGGAAAAGATGGTGCTTTTAGAGGCTTCCTGAATTGTGCGAGGTCAGAAATAAACTGGATTGTGGTAGGTAGGGCATTCCGAAGAGTGGGTGTGTAAAATACAAAAGCTCTGTTCTTTGTTGCGAGGTAGCATTTTGTTATTGCCTTGGGGACAGCGAGTGTGTTGGCAGCTGTTGATCTTCTGGATCTATTCTAAGGAGTGGGGTGAACAAGGTCTGTGAGGGAGGTGGGGGATAGTCTGTTGAGGGCTTTGAAGGTAATTAGTAGAACTTTGAAGGTGAGTCTGCAGTAGATAAGGAGCCAGTGTAGATTTTGCAAAATAGGGGTTATGTGATCTCTTCTGGAGGCTCCGTGCAGGATACGGCAGCGGCATTCATTGCCAGTTGAAGTGAGTTAAGTGTGCTCTTAGGGAGACCATGTAGGATGATGATGGCGTAGTCAAAGAGGGGGGGGGGGGTGGTTACAAGAGCTTGAAATATCGCTCGGAAGTCAGCAGGCTCCAGTAGGGGACGTAGATGGCAAATTGTACGTATCTTGTGGTAGATTGCCTTGATATGGTGTTGCTTATATGTGTTTTCATGTCAAGCTGCTAGTCTAGGGTGATGCCCAAGTAGCGGGTGGTGGGCTTACTTGGGAGCTCTGCGTCTCACCTTAATTGAAGCAGGAGGGGTGAAGGATTGATTTCTTGTGATAAGACGTCAGTGTTATTGAAGTTAATTCTGAGGTTTTGCATGCCGAGCCAGTCAGTAACAGCATCAAAGCATCTTGTTAGTAGCGAGAAGTCAGGCTGCTCAGTAGGGAATGGTGTGAACAGTAGTACGTTGTCAGCATACACAAGGCAGGAGATGTTAAAGGAGCGGATGATTGAGCAGATGGTCTGTATATAGATGTTAAAAAGAAGGGCAGAGAGAGAGGAGCCTTGGGGGACGCCTTGCTTTTGTTGAAAAGGCTCAGAGGTAGTAGTCAATTTGTACTTGTTGCCATCTATCTGATAGGTAGGACTTGCACCAGCTCAAGGCTGAACCATAGATTCCCTTCTCTTGAAGACGTGTAAGGAGCAGCTCATGGTTGACTTAAGTCAAAAGTGGAGGCAGTGTCCATGAAGATTAGTGCATAGCCTTGTTTGATATAGTAACATAGTAACATAGTAGTTGACGGCAGATAAAGACCAGCATGGTCCATCCAGTCTGCCCAGCAAGATGGCAAGAGTAGGTGCACCTGTCGCTCCGCGCAGGCCACCCCTCCCCATATCCTTGTTCAGGGGTAAACCCACCACTCCATGTAGGACATCCCTATTTGTTGAGACGTTATATGGTTCAGAAGTTAGATGGTACAGTTTATTTTGTTGTTTTCCTATTTCTGTAAAGGGAACCTCTGTGTTGTCCCAATCCCAGTGAGAAGGGTGCTGAGTAGAGTGGTGAGGAGTGTCTCGACGCCATGGAGTTCTCTAAAGCCGTGCTGGCATGAGTCAGGAGGAGTGGCAGTCTCAATGTGGTGCTGGATTTGGAGTTGAACAACCTTCTCGATTATCTTTGCCAACAAAGGGGATGCTGGAGATTGGACGATAAGATTCTGCCTTCTGGGGATTCAGCTTGCTGTTCTTTAGGAGGGGTCGGATGGAGGTTTGCTTTAGAATCTGGGGGGGAATGCTCCTGTTGAAAAGGACAGCTCCATGATCTTAGCTAAGGTTGGGCTGAATTCGGCACGCAGGGATCTTATCCAGAAAATGCTGGGCAAGGGTCATTGGAGGATATGGTGGTGTTGATGGATATGATGGTGTCCTTGATGGACCTCTCTGAAGGGGGCGTGAAGGAGGTCAAAAGTTTTAGGGAGCATGGCGTGTGAATTGGTGTGGAATTAGGGAGAGAGGTGTTGGTTAGGCTGATTTTGGAACGTAGATGAACAGCGAATTCCTGAGGGTTTAGGAAACCAGGTTGGGTGGGAGAAGGCTCCTTAGTGAGGGTCTTGATGATAGAGGTCACGAGGTTTGTTTAGGGAGTGGAGCAGGATCTCAGAATGGTATTACTTCATTTTCTTGGAGACTGCTTCTCAGTGTGCATTAAGGTGGGATAAGTAGGCTCCATGATCGTCTGAGGACAGTGAACGTCGCCAATGTCTTTCGAGCTTCCTTAGGAGGAGGAGTGAAGTCCGTAGGTCTGAGGAGAACCATCGTACTGTTTGCCTTGGTGGCTTATTTGAAGCCGGTAGAAGTGCAAAGGAACTGAGACTGTTCCAGGTGGATATCAGCGAGTCGAGGCTGGGTGATGCCATACTGAGGTTTGTTAGGACTTTGTCAATTATCTCCTCTTTGTTGAAAGGCCGGAATCGTCTTGTGGGAGCTGAGGAAGCATCAGTGGCCTCCCGAGGAGTGTTGGGACCCTGAAGCATAGGCATCTAGAATTTAATTAAGCTGTGGTCGGACCATGGGACCGGAGTGATCGAGAGGGAGGAGTTGTAGTTTGAGTTGGTGGTTGATAGCGGTGCAAAGACAAGATAGAGTTTATTTCCTTTTGAGTGGGTAGGGGCATCGATTTTCTGTTTGTAACCCAACTCAGTGAGTGCTTCGAGGAAAGCATTGAAGTGGTTGCTTTGGAGAGCTGGTAAGTTAGTCGCCCATTACCCAGTTTGGTTTGAGTGGGTTACTGGGGTTGTAAGCAAGGTCTATTATAGTTGAGAGGTCATCCGGGGAAAAGGACGGGGATCTGTAAATGAGGCATACTGAGATGTGTTTGTTGGTTATGATGATTGAGTCTAGGTGTGTGGTACCTAATAAACCGGCATCTCCACCAGACGATTGCACAGAAGAAATCCAGTCCTTCTGGAAACAGTCCTCAGTGGAGACATGCTGGTCCGATGCCCTGCGACCTCAAGGCTCAGAGTGCAGTCACCATGCGTGGTCGATACCAAGGCCTTGCGGCCAAATAGTGCCTCCCGCTGCTTTTCTTGGTTCTTATGCCCCTTGCACGTCGTCTGGAGGCAGAGCGGTCAAGTAGAGATGCCGTGTTTGGCCCCGAGGCACTGAGGCAGCAGTTATAGCAGTCCGTGATGGACAGGGCCCTGCCACAGCTGCTGCACTTCTTAAAACCACCGAGGACGTAGCTCGGAAAATGATACCAGCGATGTCAGACTATTGTCCTGATCAGGGGGTGTGAGGAAAAACGTGTGCATCAGTGGAAAAGAGAAAAGAAAAAAAGCGGGACCCGAGAGAGCACGGCGCCAAGGCACCAACTGTGCCGGAATCGCGGGAAGGCAAAGATACACGTACTGAAAAAAGAACGAGAATGGCAAAAAAAAAATATCATTTCCACAAACACATTTTTCCAGGGTGCAGGCAACCATGTGAAGGGCTCCATGGAATAACGAAGACTGAGGTAAGAGACTCCTTTGGGCGTTAAGGCAACCATGCAAGCGTAGTTAATCTCCCAAAGGCTTTCTTTGAAAGTTGGGGAGAGTTACTGCGTGGGCTCTGTTGGTGACATCACCCATGAGGGCTGTTTCCTACTTTTCCTGGAGAACACCTGCTACAGGTGAGTAATTACACTTTATATGTCCATAAATCCATTTTACCTTTTTTATATAAAGTAAACCACCATTATTTGTAATGGTATTCTTACCTAACTCCAGTTTCTAGTGGTTCCCACTGTTTCAGATATGTCTGAAGAAGCTTCCTTGAGTTTTAAGGGTCTCTTATTTCCCAGGAGGAGATGCCATTTCAAAGTTTGGGATACTGTAACATCTCCATTCTGATTCCGGTTTCTGTTACTCCTGCCTGCTACTGAGTGACTTTTTCTTTTTATTCTTCTGCAGTGGGCCAGGGATGAATTTGAAGGTCTGTTCAAGCAACCGGCTGAGAATGTCAATCAGTATTTATCGTAAGTAAGGGCTCAGATATGCTGCTTCACATTGTAGTACTTCCCCCTGCAGGCTCATATGGCCAGACTTGCTCTGGGAGCCACTAATACTGACTAGGAAGTGGGGAATTTGCAAATGTCACTGGTAGGTTGGTGGATGAAGCATGATTTATTATTTTTTCCTTAGAGATCCCAAGTTCATGGAGAGAACCCTGAAACTTCCTGGCTCACAGCCCCTAGAGATCATTGAGGCCATCTACAAGAGCTTGGTGACAGAGCGGCCCACATCCTGGCAGGGCTGTGTGGCCTGGGCCTGCCACCACTGGCACAGCCAGTACTCCAACAACATCAGACAACTACTACATAACTTTCCCCCAGACCAGGTGGGTGAATTGTGCTCTGCTCTGAAAATCAGACAAAGATAGGACTGTACAAATGCCACATAAAAACAATCTCTAGTTACTGCTACACATATAGTCTAATCAACAACTGTTTAACCATGAACATCCTGACTAGCTAACTTAAAAATTGGTTAGTCTTGTATTGTCATTGCTAAACAAATTCATTGGTTTTATTTTTACTAGTTTTGCTTGAACTTCTGCCAATTGATCTTAACTGCCCAAGTTCAGGCAGTAGAATAGTTTGTAGGTGATGGGAGAATACATGTTCCTTCTAGATTAAACAAAGCTTTCTTTTTGCTATTACAGCTGACAACCTCTGGTGCTCCCTTCTGGTCAGGCCCCAAGAGATGCCCCCACCCATTGGTCTTTGATGACAGCTTGGTAAGAGGCACGGGCAAGGGAAGAGGGTGGGAGAAAACACATATACCTGGCATATTAATTCCATGGTGATCTAATGACATACAGATCCATCCTAATCGTTTTCTCACTCCAGGCTCTGCATCTAGATTATATCTTAGCGGCTGCCAACCTCTTTGCCGAGTCATATGGTATTGCTGGTTCTAGAGACAGAGCTGCAGTAGTGGAGATTGTGCATGGTGTGAGCGTGCCAGAATTTACTCCCAAATCTGGGGTCAAAATCCATGTTTCAGATCAGGAGCTGCAGAACTCTAATGCTTCCATTGGTAAGTACCTGTGGTTGTCCTTCCTCAGATTCTTATTTAACTTTTCAGGTCCTTGTGAGCCTGCCACAGTAATTGGTCCCATTTGTAATTGAGTTGGAATGGAGGCAGAAGTGTAGAGCAGCTTGTTGTCTCTTGCTAACTGCATACTGATTGTAACCTACAAATGACTGGGTTAGCATTAAAAATAGTGCTTTTGCAGTATCTTTATCTTGGCATTGGCTAATTTTTGGGTATTGGAAATTTAACCAAATGAAGATTAAATCTAAAATAAACCCGACAAAATGTATTTTTTGGTGTCCTGCATGCAGAAAAGCTCTTTTCAACAAAAGAAACTGCCACCTGCCTTTATTTTAGATGTTTCTGGGAATAAGAATCAGACAAGGTGTAGGTGATTGCTTTATCTCCAGGAACAAGCAGGAATGCAGTCTTCACAAATGGTGATGGCACAGGCTGAGCCCGCGTGGGAACGCTCCCTAGCGTCCAGTACTAAAGCACTCCACTGTGCCTTTGTGCCTGTCTTCCCAACTCCTCTCTTTAGTTTTTTGTTTTCCACGGAGCCAGCAGGGCACACAATCCTGTCGCAACAAAACCCCCCTTTTTGTTTAAATTTTCGGCATAGCATCGTCATTCTGCCTTCCCATCAACGCTGGTAAAGTCAAATCTGACATCACTTTTAATAGAATTTTCTTTTATTTTTTTCTTTATTTTTATTTTCTTTGCGGTTATCTCCAGGAACAAGCAGGAATGTAGTCTTCACATATGGGTATCGTCGGTACCGACGGAGCCTGCGTGGGAACGCTCCCCACCATCCAATTAGAAAGCTTTTGGGAGCATCCCACAGTGCCTGCGTACTGCCTTCCCGTCTTTCCCAACTGCCTCTCTCCAGTTCTTCGTTTTCCGTGGAGCCAGCAGGTTGTTCCTGTCACCGCAGAAAAGTTTTCCTTATTCTCCTTCTTTGTGGTCGCGTCTGCCTTCCTCGACGCTATACCGGTACTGCCGGTTCTTCCTTCTTTCTTTAAAAAAAAAAAATTATAGTATATTTTTCCAAACTTTTCTTTTTCAGGTGCACGCGCCATTTTGGGCCTTAGGTCCAAAATTTCCTCCACTATGGAAAAACCCGCTTTGGGTTTCAAAACGTGCACCAAGTGTGGCGGTACCATCTCAGTCACCGACATCCATGAGTGGTGTCTTAAATGTTTAGGTCCTGACCACTCCATCTCAGAGTGTATGGCTTGTGCCATGATGTCCGAGGGGTTGACAAAACCGAGCTGCTAAGCTCAGCACCCTTTTTTCCTCCGGTGAAGCTTCTGTGGCATTGACGTCTTCCAGGGCTTCGTCTTCCTCCCATGGATCTCAGGTAACTAAACATAAGTCTGGCCGGTCCTCAAAGGGTAGATCTCCTTCCAAGTATCGAGATGCCTCTGGCGTTGCCCTTCAGGGATCTGTACTGGCAGAATTGCCCCGGCGGGAGGCTTTGGCTTCCAGAGCATTATCGGGGCTTCAGGATGTTCTCGAGGCCTCAACCTCGGCAGAACTACTGGTGCCATGCTCTGGGGTACCGGCTGCTTTCTCCGGTACCGATACCCAGGCATCGGCAGCGTCGATAGACCAGAGGTTCCTGGCTATTGAACGCAGTTTGGCGGCTCTCCTTGCGGCATCGACACCCTCGGAACCGCGTCAGGCACTTCAACCGGTACTGGCACCAACAGCATCGGCGTCTGCTTTGCCGGCACCCAGTCATGCTATGCCTTTTTGTACCGATACACTGGTACTGATTCCACCCGGTACCGACTTCGGTCGGTACGGGTATCGTGCTCTGCAAGAGCATCCGGACAGAAGTTACTTTGAATCCTCGGAGGAGTCTGAGGATGGTACCGGAATACTTCTCCCGGAGGAGCCTTCCTCTCCTAAATGTAGGATGTCTCCTCCAGAAGATATTTCCTTTCAGGATTTTATCAAGGAGGTGGCTCAAGGTCTTTCCATTACTGTGGCCCCCGAAACAGAGCCCAGGGCAAAGGAGTTGGAGATTCTACAATATCCCAAGGCTCCTAAAGAGACAGCTACTTTGCCTATCCACGAAATCTTACATGATATCATGCTAAGAATGTGGGAAACACCTCTTACCACCTCTCCTCACTCTCGTAGACTGGATACCATGTATAGAGCCCCCCTTGTCTTGGTTTCCAGAAGACGCAGCTTCCTCACTGCTCTATTGTATTGTATTGCTCTATGAGAAGGATCAGGAGTGCAAAGAGACATGCCTCTAATCCTCCAGGACGTGAGTGCAGAACTTTGGATGCCTTTGGACGTCGTACTTTCCAGGCTTCCATGCTTTCTGCCAGGATCAGTTCCTATATTTTATATATGGGAATGTTCCTTAAAGAAGTCACAGGAGATTTGGAGATTTTAAGCCCTCTCCTTCCTGATGATAAGAAGCAGGATATTCTCACACTGGTTAAACATGCCCAGGATGTTTCTAAGATCGTCAATCGTGCAGCTTTTGACTGTTTTGAGTGCATAAGCAGAGCCTCTGCCATTGCCATAGGTGCACGAATTGCCTGGCTCCAGGCATCCGATTTGGAGCTCTGGGTGCAGGACAAACTGGGCAATATCCCTTGTGCAGGTGAGAATCTATTTGGAAAAAATTGGCAAGAGAAAACCAATGAATTAGATGCTGACAACTCCACTTTGGATAGAAGCCACAGCTGATCCTGCAAGAAAGAAATCTTTCAAGAAACCATTCTTCTCCAAGAAGAAGAGGTTTTATTCCTCTTATTCCCAGCAGGGACGTTCTGCAGGTCAATCTGCCCGAAAGACTCAGCAACCACCTAAACAAAGGAAAGCAGACTGCTAAGCCTCAACCATCTCAGCAGTGTCAGCCTCCACAAGGCCTTTGACTTCCATCTAGAGAACTTAGCCTCCTTGGCTGTCAATGGACCAGTGCCTTCCACCATTCCAGGAAGGTTGTGTCACTTTGCCCCAGATGGGGGCAGATAACAGCAGAACATTGGACACTCTCCATTATAAAAGAAGGGTACAAGCTTCACTTTCTGTGCATGCCCCCTCCCACAATGGTAAGACAGTTTAATTCTCAGACCTCTCTCATCATCCTGTTAGATGAAGAGGTCACTATGCTTCTTGTCCAAGGGGCAATAGAAGAAGTGCCCATTCATCAACAGGTTACAGGGTTTTACTCCCCCTTTCCTTATCGTTCCTCCAGTTTAGTCCTCCACCTCTGGGTTGTGCACCTCCTCCTGCAGCTTGGAGACTGGGCATGTCAAAGTCGTGACATCATTGATATAGCCTGCTGGTATCTCCTATCAGCCCCCAGTGTGTCCAGTCTCCATGCAGCAGGACAACGTAGTGAGCCTAGCTTCTGGGGCGGAACAGATAAGGAGCATTTAGTTTGACAAATTCTATTCTGATTTTGCTTTTGATTTTTGCTTTGAATTTTACTTTTAATTCAGTTACCTTTGGTTAATTGGCAATCAGGGATTAGTTCCCTTTAGTTATTAGGAACAAATTTCCTTATTTACAGTAATTTTAAATTTGAGCCTGGCTCTTTAAATTAGTAGCAGCTCTCGCCTTCCCTCCTTGTCAGTTATTTTCACTGGCTGCCAGGCGCATCAGCGCAGCTTGAGGATCGGAGGAATTCAAGGCGGTAGGAGCAGGCTGCGTGGCTTTCGGCCCTGCAGGTAAGGCCTTCGGGCTCGGTCGGTCTGCTGAGGCCTCCTTTTTGCAGCGGCTGTTCTTGGCACCAAAATTAATTGGCGAAGGGGCGGCCATTTTCTCTCTAGGTATTTGGACCGCATGGCGAGAGTTTCAGGGAGCTGCCTGTGTGAGGAAGACAGCAGGCAGAATAGCTAGATTTTTGGGCCTAGTGTTTTTCTTTTGTTGGTTTTTTGAGGCTCGGCGGGTTCCTCAGCCTTAAGGGGGCTGTTAGCCCTCTTTATTTTTACGTTTATTCTTAGTTTTATAGAACTGCAGTTTTGGCATTGATCTCTGATGCCACATGTTCTTTCCCTCCTAATCATGTCTCTAAGGAGCATCTGTTAAGTCCCGGGATATTAGGCAAATTGCCAGCTTTTAGGTTCAAGAGCAGAGCCCTAACTTGTAGTTTATTTTATTTATTTATTTTATTTAACAGTATTTTTAAACCGCCTTATCTTATTAATCAAGGTGGTATCACAGCAAACAATCGAGTAAAGTGAGTGTGTTAAACATGCAGTGAGGGTGAAATTTAGTTGGGTGTGTGTTGTATTGTGTGCTAGATTGGGTTGAGCTATGTACAAGGTGTGTTGTATTGTGTGCTAGAAGGTTTGAGCTATGTACAATGTGGGCTATATACAGTGGTGCTAAAAAACATTTTCTATACATAGTGTTTAGGCGGTATCTTGTGCTGTTATACATTCTCTTGGGTTATATGATGTGTCCATAGTGTTCTATGAACAGCATGGTTTTTAGCTGTTTTCTAAAGTCTTTGAGGTCTGTAGTTGCCCTCAAGTCGTCCGGTAGTTTGTTCCATATTGTTGGAGCAGCCATGGAGAGCGCTCTGTCGTGTCTTTGCGTGTGTGTTTGAATTCACTTGGGGTGCTGACTCGGTTGTGTGTTTTCTTCTAGGATGTGTGCTGGTCTCTGGTTGTATGAGGGTGTGCAGGCTGTTGGCTGATGTGTGCTGATTTATCTTAAATAGGTTTATGATAGTTTTATATCTGATGCGTGCACCGATTGGGAGCCAGTGTAAGTCCTTTAAGGTAGGTGTGATGTGGTCCTGTCTTGCAGTACCGGATATTATTCGTGCTGCACAGTGTTTTGTGCCAGCTGGAGTGGTTTGAGGGCTTGTTTCGGTAGTCCAAGGTATATCGGATTGCAGAAGTCCAGTATTGGGGTAATCAGTGCTTGACAGACGGTACTAAAGTGTTCTGGGGCGAGGAGTGTTTTCAGCCTCCTGATGATTCGCATCTTGTAGTAGACTTTCTCCAGGACCAAGCAGGAAGTCAGTCCTCACTTATGGGTGACGTCGGCGCCGACGGAGCCCTCGCGGAGCAATTTTCCCCAGCTTTCAAAGAAAGCCTTTGGGAATTGCAGCGCGCATGCGCGGTCCTCTTCCCGCCCAAGGGTGCCATCTTAGCCAGTCGTCTTTTTTCCGCGGAGCCCTACAGACGTACCCGTCGTGTCCCCGCAAAAAAGTTGATATTTCTTCATAATTTACTCTTTTTTTTCTTTCGGTTCGACGCCGGTCTTTTTCCCGCCCGGACTCGCGACGCCCGTCACGAGTCCTCTTCTTCTTTTTCGGTTTTTCTGACTTAGTCAGTTTCGTTTTCGGTTTTTCCCTGGCAGCCCGGTCCTTTGACCTCGCCGGGGCCCTTTTTCCCCCGATGGCTGCCAGTGGTTTCAAGCGGTGTGGTCAGTGTGACCGAAATATGTCACTAACTGACACACACGACCATTGCCTCCGCTGCCTGGGCCCGGATCATGAAGAAATGATCTGTGGGCCCTGCGGCAAACTGTCCTCCAAAGCGTTGAGAAGTCGGCGGCATCAGCGGGATAGGATCTTCGCTGACCCCAGCCGTACCCGGACCTCGTCGGAGGCCTCCGCGTCCAGGGGTTCCAGCTCGGACCGTCGCCGGAGTTCCTCCGACAGGGGTTCTCCCTCCGGGGACCATCGACGTAAGGTGAAACCCGCGAGGGCGGCGTCGGTGGACGCTCCTGGCTCCGCGAGGGCCAGGTCGCATAGCCCCGATAGCCGTCCCGGGTCCTTGGAGAAGGAGCACCTCACGAAGCGACCTCGCCTGGAGTCGGAGCTGCCTGCTCGGGTAAGTCCTGTGGTCCTCCTGGACTCGCCTCCGCGACAGCCGACGTTGGGCCCGACGCCGTCGGGGCCCGAGTCGGGGGCTGCTGGGTCACCTGAGCTCGGACTCAGGTTGACGGCCTTGGAGAGCAGACTGTCTGCCTTCATGGACCAGCAGCGGGCACTGCTCGCTGGCTTCGCTGGCGCCGCTGCCCCGACCGCCGGGACGTCGACGTCTAAGTCGACCCCGGAGACCGAGCCGATCCTCGAGTCGATGCGAACTCGAGTCGATCCTCGGTCGAGGTCACCCTCGGCCTCCCGTTCGGGACCGAGGTCGCCGACGCCGACTCCCTCGGCGTCGGGGCGGCAGGTGCCGCGCCCTGCCCGGGCCGACCCCACCGAGTCCTCGTCGGATTCGGTCTGGGAGTCTGAAGAGGAAGAGTCGCCTGATTCTTTTCAGACTCGGTGTGTCCCCTCGGACTCACCTGAGTCTGAACCTCGGAAGCAGTCCCCCCCGGAGGATGCCCGGTTCTCGGACTTCGTCAGGGATATGGCCAAGGCTTTGGCCTTCCCTGCGGACCCCGAGGAGGAGCCTCGAGCCGAAGAGCTCGACGCCCTCCAGTATGACTCTCCCGCCAGGGAACACTTTACTGTACCGGTTCCTCCCATGCTGGAACGACTACTCTTCCGCATGTGGGAGAGTCCGGCCACCTCGCCGGTCCTGAGCAAGCGGGTCGATTCTATCTATCGAGTCCGCAAGAGCCCTGGCTTCCAAAAAGCACAGCTACCACACCATTCCATGGTAGTGGAATCGGCCATGCATCGTCTTAAGAGCCAGAAGATGCACTCCTCGGTGCCTCCTGGCAGGGAGGCCCGTAACCTGGATGGCCTTGGTAAGAAGTGTTTCCAGGGCTCTATGCTTGCGTGTCGTGTCCAGACCTACCAGCTATACATGGGCATGTATCTCCGAGACCTGGCTAAAGAGCTAGCCGGATTCTCCGCTGGTTTGTCCGAGGAACCCTTGCGGAGGTTCCTGGCCTTGTCCACTGGCATTCGGGAATGCTCAAAATTCATATCCCGAGCAGCCTATGATGGCTTTGAAGCATCGGCTCGAGTGGCCGCAGCCGGCATGGCTTGGCTTCAGTCGTCTGACCTTGAGCCCTGGGTGCAGGACAAGTTGGTCGATGTCCCCTGCCGAGGCGAAAACCTCTTTGGCAAGCCCATGGCTGAAAAGGCTGCACAAATTGAGACGGAGACTCTCACCAGGACTAGGCTTTCCAGGAAGACCTCCGCCCCTTCCCAGAAAAAGAAGGGCTCGGGGAAGAAGTCCTTTTACCCGAGGAAGGCGGCTGCCTACAAACAATACCCCCAATATCAGGCCCCTGCAGCTCCCCAACAGGGCCAGCAGGCCAAGGGACGGGGTAACGGGTCCCGTAGGCAGCAAGCCCCCAAGCCTGCACCACCAGCCCCTGCTCAGCAGGGTGGGGGCTTTTGACTCCTTAAGCATAGCCTCTCCCCCCCCGCTGGTTCCTCCCAGCACCGGAAGCCGGCTGGTTCACTTCGCCCACAGGTGGTCCAGCATCACCTCAGATGCCTGGGTGCTTCAAGTCGTGCGAGAAGGCTGTCTTCTCCACTTCCACCAGGTCCCTCCCTCCTATTTTCCGAGAGAACCTCCACGACCCCCTCTGCACAGGGACTTACTCCTTCAGGAGTTGGCAGGTCTTCTACAGGAACAGGCGGTGGAACCGGTGCCCCACCACCTGAAAGGTCAAGGCTTTTATTCCAGGTATTTTCTAGTACCAAAGAGGACAGGAGGCCTCAGACCCATCCTGGACTTGCGCAACCTCAACAAATTCCTCGTGCGGGAAAAGTTCAAGATGCTTACCCTTGGAATCCTTCTGCCCTACCTCCAGCAGGGAGATTGGCTATGCTCCTTGGATCTAAAGGATGCCTACACGCACATCCTTATCCACCCAAGCCACCGCCAGTACCTAAGGTTTGTGGTGGCCGGAAATCATTACCAGTACAGAGTACTACCCTTTGGCCTGTCCTCCGCACCGCGAGTCTTCACAAAATGTCTCGCGGTGGTGGCGTCCCATCTCCGGCTTCACGGCCTCTGTCTTTCCGTACCTCGACGACTGGCTCATCAGAGCAGCGTCCGCTCCGGAGGTCACCAATGCCACACGCCGCACGGTGACTCTTCTGCAGTACTTGGGCTTTGTTATAAACTTCGCAAAGTCCACTTTGCTCCCCTCACAGGATCTCGAGTTCATCGGCGCAAGGCTGCACACTCCTCAGGCACGAGCGTTCCTACCGCTCGACAGAGCTCAACGGCTCATGGACCTAGCCGACCGTTTTCGCAGCCAGCCCCTGGTCTCCGCCAGGCGCTTCCTGAGACTACTCGGCCATATGGCTTCCACCGTCCATGTGACCCCCAATGCCCGCCTGAATATGCGGCCTGCTCAATGGTGTCTCCGCCAGCAGTGGCGACAAGCCACAGGCGGCCTAGCAGACCTAGTGCGCGTCTCCGAGCCGCTGATCTCGTCTCTCCAGTGGTGGCTTCATCGGCCGAACCTGGTACTCGGCATGCCTTTCCAGTCACCTCAGCCGGCCCGGGTGCTGACAACAGATGCATCCCTCCTGGGCTGGGGAGCACATTGCCAAGGGGCACGTATTCAGGGCCTCTGGACCACGTGGGAGTCTGCTCAGCAGATCAACTTCCTGGAGCTCAGAGCGATCCGCCTGGCTCTCAAGGCCTTCTCCCACCTGACCTCTCACCAGTCCATCCTTGTCCAGACGGACAATCAAGTTGCCATGTTCTACGTGAACAAGCAGGGGGGCACGGGCTCCTTCCCTCTCTGTCGGGAGGCGCAGAAGCTCTGCTCTTGGGCCGTCAGTCACGGCGTTCTTCTCAAGGCAGTTTATCTCCCAGGCCAAGAAAATTGCCTGGCGGACAAACTCAGCAGGATCCTCCAGCCGCACGAGTGGCGCCTGGATCCCTTGGTAGTTCAGAAGCTCTTTCTAAAGTGGGGCCTCCCCACGATGGATCTCTTTGCCAGTCCTCACAACCGGCAACTTCCTCGCTTCTGCTCTCGTCAGCCACACCCCCTTCGAGTTGCGGCAGACGCTTTTCTACTCTCATGGTCGGGGAGCCTTCTGTACGCTTTCCCTCCCATCCCGCTAGTCTCTCGGACTCTTTTCAAGGTTCTCCGAGACAAAGCCTTCATGATCCTGGTGGCCCCTCGCTGGCCCAGACAGCCGTGGTTTCCACTCCTGCTGCAATTAGCGGTAGAGGATCCATTCCCTCTGGGGTTAAAACCGGATCTCCTCACTCAGGATCAGGGGTCTCTGCTACACCCCAACCTCAGGTCTCTCAACCTAATGGCCTGGCTGCTGAGAGGGTAGTCCTTGCTCCCCTTCTCCTGCCGGCAGAGGTGGAGGAGGTCGTCTTAGCTTCGCGACGACCTTCTACCCGCAAATGCTACGCCCTTAAATGGCGTCGTTTTTCCGTTTGGTGTACCCAACAGTCTCAGGATCCCTTCTCCTGCCCGGTGTCGGTGATCTTGCAGTACTTGCTATACCTCTCTAATCTGGGACTTAAGTCCAACTCCGTCAAAGTTCACCTCAGTGCTCTTTCAGCACATCATGTGCCGGTGGACGGCAGACCTCTCTCCAACGACCCTCTCGTAGCGAGGTTTCTCCAAGGTCTCCTTCTACTTAAACCACCTCTGCGCCCGCCAGCTCCTGACTGGGACCTGAATGTGGTTTTACAGCGGATCACCTGTCTGCCTTTTGAACCTATGGCTACCTGTTCTCTCCGTTTTCTTTCTTGGAAAACATTGTTCTTGATAGCCCTCACTTCCGCTAGACGCGTACGTGAATTGCAGGCCCTCGTGTCTGATCCCCCTTACACTCGGTTCTACAAAAATAGGGTAGTCCTACGGACTCACCCAAAATTTCTTCCAAAAGTGGTCTCCCCTTTTCACATCAATCAGGAGGTGGTACTTCCAACCTTCTTTCCCAGACCACACTCCAGCCGAGCTGAAACAGTCCTCCATACCCTGGACTGTAGAAGGGCATTGAACTTCTACCTTGACCGTACGCGGGAGCACCGTAAAGCTGCTCAGCTTTTTGTGTCTTTTGACCCCAATAAATTGGGGCTCCCTGTCTCCAAGCATACTCTGTCCATCTGGGTTGCGGACTGTATCTCTTGGGCTTATGGGGCAGCCGGGCTCTCCTTGGAAGGTCGAGTCACGGCTCATTGCGTTCGGGCAAAGGCTACGTCAGTGGCTTACCTCCGCTCTGTTCCGCTGGCAGACATCTGCCGGGCCGCTACTTGGTCTTCGAGCCAGACTTTTGCAGTCCATTACTGTCTCGAGAGGGAGTCCCGCAGGGACAGTGCTTTCGGACAGGCAGTCCTCCGTAATCTCTTTGAGGTCTGAGCAACTCCTACCCTCCATCCCGGATGTGGGCTACCGGTGGGTAATAATTCAGCGAAGATTCTTTCCTTCTGTGCTGCTGAGCTAGAGGGAGCTCATTTTTGTGCTTAGGGTCTCCGGTAGCCTTGAGCTTGGGAGTCCCATAAGTGAGGACTGACTTCCTGCTTGGTCCTGGAGAAAGCGTAGTTACTCACCTGTAACAGGTGTTCTCCAGGAGCAGCAGGAATCAGTCCTCACAACCCTCCCTCCTCCCCTTGGAGTTGCAATCACCTGCTTTAGTTTTTTTGCAAATTTTTATGCTGTCTTTTTTAGCTATGTCATCTGACTGGCTAAGATGGCACCCTTGGGCGGGAAGAGGACCGCGCATGCGCGCTGCAATTCCCAAAGGCTTTCTTTGAAAGCTGGGGAAAATTGCTCCGCGAGGGCTCCGTCGGCGCCGACGTCACCCATAAGTGAGGACTGATTCCTGCTGCTCCTGGAGAACACCTGTTACAGGTGAGTAACTACGCTTTTTGGATTGTTTTGTCTGTGTGGCTTGAGGTTTAGTTTATTGTCCAGAGTAACTCCGAGGTATCTCACTTCTGATCTTATTGGTATAGTAGTGTTTTGTATCTTGATATTTGGCGGGTGTATGAAGCTTTGGTTCCGAGTGATGATTAAAGCTTCGGTCTTGTTGTAGTTTATTGCGAGGTTGTTGTTTTGACACCAACTCGTCATTTGGGTAAGGCAGTCTGTTATCTTAGAGAAGTCCGGGTTGTCGATTGATATCGGGGTGTATATCATGATGTCGTCTGCATATATTGTGTATTGAATGTTGTTCTCTTTCATGATGTTGCATATTGGTTGGATGTAGATGTTAAATAGGAGTGCTGAGAGTGCGGAACCTTGAGGTACTCCTTGACGGACATTTATGGGTCGGGAGGTGTTGTGTCCCACCTTGACCTGTAGCTGTCTTTCGGTTAGGTATGAGTGGAACCATTTCAATGTGATACCGTGTATACCAGTGTTCTTTAGTCTTTCCAGGAGCGTGTTGTGGTCCACTGTGTTGAAGGCTGAGGAGATGTCGATGAAGATCATTATGATTCCATTCCTGGTGTTGTCAATTATTCTTAGGATGCTGTCGAAGAGGTAGATCAGAAGCGTTTCGACTCCATGGTTGGGACGAAAGCCGTGTTGGTTGTCGTCGAGTGTTTCATGTTTGTCGATGCGTTCCTGGAGTTGTAGTTGAACCGTTTTTTTCGATGATTTTTGCCAGGAAGGGTATGCTGGAGATTGGTCGGTATGCTGCTGGATCTTTTTTGTCGAGAGTTGTTTTCTTTGTGATTGGTCTTACTGAGGCAAGCTTTAGTTGCTTTGGCATGAGTCCTTGAGTGAGTGAGTTGTGTACTATTTTGTGTATGGTGTGAATGAAGTTTGATTTGGTGGCTTTGACCCATGATACTGGGCATGGGTCCGTAGGAGCAGTGCTTGTGTTGATTGTAGAGATGATGTGGGATATCTGCTCTATTGAGGGTGAGTAGAATGTGCCCCAGGTCTTGGTGTGTACGTCTGTCCTGGTAGTCCCACTGGGTGTTGTACGCTCTGTGGAGTGAAATTTGTCTTTGATGTGGTCGGCGAATTCCTGTGGATCAACTTGTACTTCCCCTTCTGTTTGCTCTTTTGTGAGGATCTTGACTATTTCGAAAAGCTCTCTGGGTTTGTTGATGGAAGTATTTATCATGTTTGTGTGGAATTCCCTCTTTGATTGGTTGATGTGGTCATTGTATTGTTTTTGTTTTGTTAGGTAAAGATGTTGGTCGGCTGTTTTGTTTTTTCTCCATCTCCGTTCAATCTTCCTGAGCTCCTTCTTTTCCTGTCGTATTTTTGCTGAGTACCATGGTTTGTTTTGTCTCCTGTTGTGGTGGTGTTTCTCGTGCCCGCCACCAGATGGTTTGGAAGGAGGGACAGGCTGGAAGTGTGCCTTTGTGTATTCTATGGTGAAAGTTGCCCAAAGTTTCACAGGGACAGGTTTAGGAAACCTTAGGATATAAAAAAGTATATAACAGTTAACTGTCAACCAAGAAGTGCCTGTGCTACGGTCTATGGCCACCAGAGGGCAGCTGGTACACTCAATAGTGCCTTTCTGTGAGCGTGTGTATGCAGCCATATCAGATTGATCATTCTCTGAAAGTCAGGGAAGAAATAACCACAGGGCCACCTCATGGGCTCTCAGGGGTTAGTGACTAAACAAGCAACTCTTAACTTCTGTATCATTTATCGGGCTCTGGTGCCCTAAAGGCCACCGGATGGCAGCGCTGCTCATGAATCACATATAGTATTCAGTGCCCCCATCCCTGGGGGGGGGGGGTAAAATACAAAATCGTATTACTCATCAGGTTCACACAGGCAGCAACCTCTAAGACCTCCATTTGCAAGGTTGTCAGTGTATCCCACTGCTTTTTCTCTGACTGCAGGAAGGCTAGGGGGGTGCCTGTGTGTTTCATAGCTCCACTTAGCATGCCCTTCCCAGGAAATGCTCATCTATTTCTAAAGCAGGGTTTCATTTCATTTCATTTCTCTGGTTATGTTTAATGCACGGCGTTAAGGGGCTGTATTCGAAGGCTTGGGTCCCACAGACTTCGGTGGGATTTCAAAAAGAAAAATAAACTCTTTAGTGAGAGAGAGCCTTGTTCATTTTTAGCTAACGCTGTTGATTTATTCGGTGGCTTTTTGCGTCCTGAATCTCAAGGTTGGGACACTGTTTGCTTCCAGGGGTTCTACTCTCTATTTTGCTCTTCAGCTCCCTGGCAGATGCAGCAGGCTGGCAGGGGGTGCGCAACACGTCCTGCAACGCTGAATCCCTCAGGATAAGGGGGGAAGCAAAGCTGGGTGCAGCGGGGGCTGATAGTTTCTTGCAAAGCTGTAGGAGCAGTTTGGGTAATTTTAGCTGATCTGCTTTGATTCCATTGGAGTTGGCGGAAACTTGGTTTTTGAAGTCCTATACTTAAAGAAAAAAAAAAAAAAAGGGCATAGCTATGTTGATTTACAAGAATCTCCTTCCGCTATCCATAGAAGGTCCTATAAAGCATTAAAGTTGGTTTATATGGCAGGGTAATATTTTGGCTTAGCTGCTGTGATATAGCGCTATGATCCGCTGTAAACATATTCAAGTCAAAAGGAATTATGGTGATAACTCTCTTGGACAGGTGCTTGGGTGAGCGCCAGTTGTGGAATGCTCTGCCATAAGCATTGTCATGAGAGGGGTTTTATAGTTGTGTGGTTTCTTAATGGAAAATATTCCCGTTTAGTTTGGCTTTGCCCAAATTATAAGATTTTACGGTAGATTTGTAATGTCTTAATTTTGGCTATATGTGGTTTAGTTTTTCGTATGGAAAAGGCAGCTCAGCAGAGAGAGGTTGCAAAATAGAACTGTGGGTTTTGAAGCTATCTATGCTCCCATTCCATTTATCAGAGGTTCTCCAGTATGTTGAGTATCTGCTAGTGTTCAGCGAATGCCTTAATGGGGGCCCAGAAGTATGCAGCCAGGCTAGTTCTCTAGCAGCAATAGCAGCAGCTCAGATTCTAGTAGGCATACATCATATGCTGGGCTTACAAGATGGCTTCCACGCTGATCGGCATCAGCCAAGATGGCTGCCGGTTTGGACTGAATGTGGAGGCAGCCTGGATGAAGGACCTTGCGTTCTCTGGAAAATGCCCTGCATACACTGAATCATTTAAATTCGATCAGCTACTGGCAGGACACAAGGCACTCTCGCATGCTTTTTTGCTTCAGTGGTCTAAAAGTGGAGTCTTTACCAGGTGGTATAATGGGAACTTGTCTGCAGTTTCTTGGCTTCTTCATTGCTGACTCAATTGCCACTGCGGAATGAGAGCTGTATTTCCTAACACCAGGTGCTAGTTGAATTTAAAATATAAAGTCCATCTTTGTGCAGTCAGACGGAATGGGGTGTTACTCTAGCAGGAAGGCTGTGGATTAGTATGCCTGTGATTGGGAGTTCTTTCTACTTCATATTGTTGGCACGGAAAGAGCTTCTCTTAACATATGCTGAAGGAATTTTTGGTTGAGATGTCTTTGTGAAAAAAAAAAAGTATTCAGCTGTCCTGAATTTGCCTGTTCTTGATTGACATTTTGAGGCTAAGCAGGGGCAGGCCTGGGTACTACATGGGTGGGTGCACACCTTGCACTACCAGGGGGTGTGGACTCACTGTATGGAAGAGAGCCCTAGCAATCTTCTTTAGCGCAAGATAGGAAAGTAGATGGTTCACTGAAGCGATCGTTGGGGGCAATGCTCCCTTACAAGCTCCCATTTGTGGAGCCTGGGGGTGGCGAGAGCATGCTTCAGGTGGTCGCAGTGTTTGCGGCAGTCTACTCGCCTGGAAGAGGAAAGGATCAGGGAATTGAATCGACTAGAGCCTGATTTGCTTTATGTGGCAAATGTGTATTATGGTTTAATTCGAGCGCTAGCTAATATTATTGGCTTCCTTGGTGTTCATCCGGAGGTGTCTCTGGTGGAGGAATGGGGCGGCTGATGGTTCGTCCAAGTTGAGGCTCAGTAAGCTCCCAGTTTAAAGTCTTTGTCTTGTCCTTTCCCCGTGGGCTCTCATAGGGCAAGTAGTTAGCGTATCGAGGCTTTTGGGGAAAGGTACTCTTGGTAGCACCCGGTTGGACGAGACGGCCGTACTATGCTGATCTCATTCGCCTACTCGATGGGTATTTCCTAGAAGTTGCCGGTAGCGGACGTTCAGCTGCGGCTAGGTCTGCGACGAATGTCTCAGGTGGATCGGTGCCCGCCTATGGTTTGGCCTTTGAATGGGCAGGGCTGAAGAAGAAGGGTTATTCTGCGGCAGTCTTCGCCACCTTGTTGAGAGCAAGGAGGCAGGCTGCATCTGGTACATAGGTCCGTGCTTAGCGCCTTTTTGAAGGCTGCTGTTCACGGCGGCAAGTCCGGGCGACAAAGGTGTCTGTATTCTTGGTCTGAGTTCTCTGTAGGACAGTGTCTGAAGGAACTAGCGGCCAGTTCCTTAGAGGGTCCAGCTGGCGACTGTTTCCGGCTGTAGAGGTTCTGTGGAGGGAATAGCGCTAGGTGTTCGGATCGATGTGTGGCATTTCCTTAAGTTGGGACCCGACTGCGTTCCTCAAGGAGAGTTCGGGTGCCACCGTGGGATCTCGATTGGGCCTTAGAGGCGTTAACTAAAGAGCCCTTTGATTCTTTACTCCAGGCGTCGGTAAAGGATTTGCTGTTATAGAGAGTGGCTTTGATAGCTCTTTATTTGGCACGACGAGTTTTGGAGTTTCAGGCGTGGTCATGTAATGAGCCGTTTTCACCCTTTCTGGATAGAGGGTGGTGTTTGCGACCAGTCCCGTCATCCTTCCAAAAGGTGGTATCTGATTTTTCTCCTGAGCCTATTGGTTTCTCTTCCAGTTCTCGGTTTTTCTGGAAGGGGAGGTTTTTATTCGTAGCCGATAGGAAACATAAAATGCAGGGTGCGGCATTCGTTTCCTTGTTTTTTTGTGTTGGTTGGAGGTCCCCGCGAAGGGGAAGCAGCAGCAAAGGCGGCCATTTCGCACTGGGTTAAGGCGGTGTTTGCCTCAGCATTCTGGTGGCGAGGTTATACGATTCCGGGGGGCTTTCTGACTCTTGCTAACAGGGCGCAAGCAGCTTCATGGGTGGATCACTGTGTCATTCCACCAGGGGGGATTGTTAGAGCAGCTTCCAGGTCGTCTCTTCATTCCCTCAGTAACCACTACTGCCTAAATGTTCTGGCAGTAAAGGATGCCTGTTCCGGGTCGATGGTGTGGTGAGTTGGCGGGATAGGTCCCTCCCAATGATTACTGCTCTGTTACATCCCAGAGGTGGAGGACTAAACTGGAGGAACGATAAGGAAATAGAAATTACACTTACCTGGTAATTGTCGTTCCTTGAGTGACGACAGTTTAGTCCTCATTCCCGCCCAGGGGTGTGATTTCTTCAGAGTTTATTTTTAGGCGGAGTGGAGCATCAATCTCAAGGAGTAGACAGATCCTTTCAGATTCTAGATCGCAGCGAGTATCACTCTCTGTTGTTTCTTCCTTCTCTATTATTTAAACGAGGGGATGGTATAGGAAACGTTTTTGCATAGTGGGGACGTGAATGTAAAGTTAAAAAAATATATATATGAGCCTGATAAGGTTAAAAAGGTTCCTCAGGTTGAGTAATGGAGAGTTATTTAAAGTTATGGTATAGTTACTTATTTGTTCCTTTGAGTTTGCTTTGCCAATAGTACACTGGGGGCTGATGGGAGATACCAGCAGCCTATATCCAGTGATGTCACGACTTTGATATGCCCAGTCTCCAAGCTGCAGGAGGAGGTGCACAACCCAGAGGTGGAGGACTAAACTGTCGTCACTCAAGGAACGACAATTACCAGGTAAGTGTAATTTCTATATTTCTTTATCCCAAAGAAAACAGGGGGACACAGACCTATTTTGGACCTCAGAGAATTGAAAAAATTCCTGTTCAAAGAGAAATTCAAGATGATTTCTCTGGGAACTCTGCTGCCATACCTTCAGAGTCAGGATTGGCTTTGTTCTCTAGATCTCAAGGATGCGTACACTCATGTTCTCATCCATCCAACTCACAGAAAGTTCCTTTGGTTCCTCTTTCAAGGAAAGCACTACCAGTACAGAGTGCTTCCTTTCAGCCTGGCCTCAGCACCAAGGGTGTTTACGAAATGCATGGCTGTGGTAGCAGCATTTCTTCGCATTCTAGGAATATTCGTCTTCCCCTACTTAGACGACTGTCTCATTCGAGCCCCATCAGAGTCAGAGGCCAGGATTTCTCTATCTTGCACAATGCGTATCCTTCAGTATTTGGGTCTGGTCATAAACATCCCAAAATCCAGTCTAACTCCCACTCAGTCTCTAGAGTTCACAGGAGCTTTGCTGGATACCAGAAAAGCAAGGTCCTATCTTCCTCAGACCCGTTGCCTTCGCATGGTGCAGTTAGCTTCTCAGGCAGTGCTAAAGCCTCATCTCACTGCTCGATAAATGTTACAACTATTAGGTCACATGGCATCTACCGTGCATGTGGTTACTTATGCTCACCTCCATATGAGAGCAGCCCAGTGGACTTTATCCACTCAATGGACCCAGGCATCAGGGTGCCTGTCAGACAAAATAGCAAACACAAATCGCCTTATTTTGTCCCTCCAATGGTGGCAGTCCATTCAAAACCTGTTGCTGGGGTCCCCTTTTCAACAACCTTTACCCCATGCAAATCTCACAACAGATGCTTCACCAATGGGTTGGGGAGCTCATCTGCAAGACCTTTCCACCCAAGGCACTTGGACTCCACAGGAGACTCATTTACATATCTCTTAGAGCTCAGAGCAATCTTCCTTGCTCTTCGAGTGTTCTGCTCTCTGCTCAGCTACAAGACAGTCCTCATTCATACGCATAATCAAGTAGCCATGTTCTACCTGAACAAGCAGGGAGGAAAAGGCTCTGTCACTTTGCAACAAAGCTTTACCACTATGGGCCCTCGCCAGAGTATCAGATTCATCTCCTGGCAAGATATCATCTCCAGGAACAAGCAGGAATGAGTCTTCACATATGGGTACGTCGGTACCGACGGAGCCTGCGCGGGAACGCTCCCCAGCTTCCCAAAAAGGAAAGCTTTTGGGAGCATCCCACAGCGCCTGCGTGCTGCCTTCCCGCCTTTCCTAACCGCCTCTCCTCAGTTCTTCTTTGCCGCGGAGCCAGCAGGTCGAGCCCTGTCACCACTGAAGAAGTTCTTTGTTTTATTTTATTTCTTTGGTCGCGTGTCTGCCTCCCCCGACTCCGGACCGGTACCGCTGGTATTTTCTTTCTTTTCTTAAAAAAACTATATATTTTTCCCTCACTTAGTGTATTTTTTCTCTTTGGGCCTTAGGCCTCACAAGAAATTTTTCCTCAAGGAAAAACCAGCCTCCGGGTTTAAGAAATGCACTAAGTGCAGCGGTACTATTTCTGTTACGGACACCCATGAATGGTGTCTTAAATATTTGGGTCCTGAACACTCCATTTCGGATTGTCCGTCCTGCTCTTTGATGTGTAAACGGGGTTTACAGAACCGAGCAGCTAAGCTCCATGTGCTGTTTCCCGCTGATGCAGCTTCGGTGGCATCGACGTCTTCCAGGGCTGCTTCTTCCCCCAATGGATCTCAGGTAACCAAACATAAATCCAGCCGGTCCTCGAAGGGTAGATCTCCCTCTAAGCATCGAGACGCCTCCGGGCTTGCCCTCGAGGATTCTGCACCGGCAAAACAAACCCGGCGGGAAGCTCCGGCTTCCAAAGCTCCACCTATGGGGTTACAGGTTGACTTCGATGGCACGGCCTCGACCGATCACCTGTTAGAATGCTCTGGGGTACCGGCACAACCTTCCGGTACCGAGTTCCAGGCATTCATGGCGTTGATGGATCAGAATGTTCTGTCCATGCAGCAGGCTATCAGTGCCTTCATTCAAGCTGCGACGCCGTTGATACCACAACAAACTCCGTTGTCAGTATCGACTCGGGTACTGGCACCAGCGCCGATACCGGTACCGACTGCATCGGCATCGACCAGGATACCGACTGCAGCGGTTCCTTGTCCAGGGCTGCTCATCGGTACCGATCCGGTACCGATGACGCCCGATGTCGATACTGCTCGATACGCGTACCGAGCGTTAGAAGAGCACCCTGACAGACGGTACTTTGATTCCACTGGTGATTCTGATACATCAGAGGAGTCTGCTGAAGTATCCATAGCCCTTCCTGAAGAGCTGTCTTCTCCAAAAAGAAGAATGTCTCCTCCAGAGGACTTGTCCTTTGAAGACTTCATAAGAGAAGTAGCTAAAGGACTTTCTAGTTCGGTAACCTCTGAATCAGAGCCTAGAACAAAAAAATTAGATATTTTGGGTTATTCTAAGGCTCCTAAAGAGGCAGTCACCTTACCAATTCATGAGATTCTTTATGAACACATGATTGATTTATGGGAGACTCCTCTCACTATCTCTCCTCATTCTCACAGATTGGACACTATGTATCGTGTCCCTCCCTGTCCTGGTTTTCATAAAACACAGCTAACTCACCATTCCATTGTGGTGCAGTCAGCTATGAAGAGGATAAAGAGTACAAAGAGACACACTTCTACTCCTCCAGGAAGAGAATGCAGGACCTTGGATGCTTTTGGTAGAAAAATCTTCCAAGCCAGTATGCTCATTGCCAGAATCAATTCCTATAGTCTTTACATGGGTATGTTTCTAAAGGAGGTTGCAGATAAGCTGCACTCTTTCCTCCCTTTTCTGCCAGAGGATAAAAGGGATGAATTCCTTATTTGGCTTAAGCATACTCAGGACATCTCAAAGTTTTCCAACCGGGCAGCCTTTGACTCCTTTGAAGGTGCCAGCAGAGCTTCTGGCATTGCCATAGCTGCTCGCAGAATTGCTTGGCTCCAAGCTTCTGATTTAGAACCCTGGGTCCAAGATGGCTTAGGAAATCTTCCCTGTACAGGTGAAAACCTGTTTGGCAAAGAATGGCAAATAAAAGCCACTCAAATGGATGCAGAAAATTCTGCTCTGGATAGACTTTCAAAGTCAACCTCCATTCCTGCCAAGAAAAAACCCTTCAAGAAGTCTTTCTTCAAAAAGAGCAGATTCCCTTCTGCTTCTGGCCAACAATCCTCTACAGGTCGCTTTGCTACTAAGCGTCAGCAACCTAAGCAGGCCAGGCTTAAGACTACAGGGGCTGCTGCAACTCAGCAGACCCAACCTCCTCAGGGTTTTTGACTTGATGCTAGAGAACCTAGCCTTTCTGGCTTTAAAACAGCCAGAACCTCTCACCATTCCAGGAAGGTTAGCTCATTTTGCTCCCAGATGGGAGCAGATTACATCAGAGCAGTGGACCCTCTCCATCATAAGAGAGGGCTACAAACTTCATTTCTCAGACCTTCCTCCCCACACCATGGTGAGACACTTCAATTCTCCCACATCTCTTCTCGACCTTCTAGGTCAAGAGGTGGCTACCCTTCTTGCCCAAGGGGCAATAGAAGAAGTTCCCCTTCTTCAACAAGGGTCAGGGTTTTACTCCCCCTATTTTCTCATTCCAAAGAAGACAGGGGGATACAGACCCATATTAGATCTCAGGGAATTGAACAGATTTCTATGCAAGGAGAAGTTCAAGATGCTTTCTCTGGGCACTCTCCTTCCATACCTTCAAAGTCAGGATTGGCTTTGTTCTCTAGATCTCAAGGATGCGTACACATATGTCCTCATCCATCCATCTCACAGAAGATTCCTCCGTTTTCTTTTCCAAGGAAAACATTATCAATACAGGGTGCTTCCTTTTGGTCTGGCCTCTGCTCCAAGAGTGTTCACCAAATGCATGGCAACAGTAGCTGCATTTCTACGCACTCTGGGTATATTTGTATTCCCATACCTGGACGACTGGCTCATCCGAGCTCCATCTCAGAGGCCCAGATTTCCCTGGACCGCACAAGACGCATTCTGCAGTATCTGGGACTTGTGGTAAACCTCCCAAAGTCTCAGCTCACCCCTACTCAGTCCCTAGAATTCATAGGGGCCTGGTTGGATACTATCACTGCACGGGCCTACCTTCCTCAGGCCCGTTGCCAACGTCTAGTGCAGTTAGTCTCCCAGATTCAGTCAAAGAGCCACTTAACTGCCCGGGAGATGCTACAACTGCTAGGCCACATGGCTTCCACAGTGCATGTGGTACCCTATGCTCGCCTACACATGAGAGCAGCCCAATGGACTTTGTCCACCCAGTGGACTCAAGCATCAGGAGCTCTCTCAGACCAAATAGCAACCTCCAAACGTCTCTTTTGGTCTCTCCAATGGTGGATGTCCACTCAAAATCTGTTGCTGGGGTCCCCCTTCCAACAGTTGTTGCCCCAAGCAACCCTCACAACAGATTCCTCCCAAACAGGTTGGGGAGCTCATCTACATGACCTCTCCACTCAAGGCACTTGGTCCCCACAGGAGACCTTGCTTCATAACAACCACTTGGAGCTTTCTAGCTCTGAAGGTCTTTCATACCCTGCTCAGCTACAAGACAGTCCTCATTCATATGGACAATCAAGTAGCCATGTTTTACATAAACAAGCAAGGAGGAACTGGCTCTCTGTCGCTTTGCAACGAAGCTTTAAGATTGTGGGCCTTCGCCAGAGAGCATCAAATCCATCTCCTGGCAGTATACCTCCCAGGAATCCAAAACTCTTGGGCAGACAGACTCAGTCGAGTTCTGCTACCACACGAATGGTCCCTGCACATGGATCAGGTACTCAGAATCTTCCAAGAACTGGGAACCCCGGACATAGAACTCTTTGCAAGTCCGTGGAATGCCAAACTTCCCCGGTTCTGTTCCAGAATTCCGTGTCAGGGAGTTCAGGCCAAGGATGCCTTCCTCCTTCACTGGGGTCAGGGCTTCCTGTATGCCTTTCCACCCATTCCCTTAATTCCCAAGACTCTGTTCAAACTCCAGAGGGATCAAGGATCTATGATCCTCATAGCTCCACGCTGGCCACGCCAAGTGTGGTACCCTGCATCTCTCCCAAGCCCCCTCCCTGGACTTGGGAGCTGCTCCAGACCTTCTGTCCCAGGAGAAGGGGACTTTGTGGCACCCAAACCCAAAGTCCCTTCACCTCAGAGCTTGGTTACTGAAGGCCTAGACCTTCAAGGTGGAATCTTTCTCAACAAGTGAAGGATATCCTCCATGCTTCCAGAAAACCTTCCACTAGGCGTTCCTATGCTTTTAAATGGAAAAGATTTTCCATTTGGTGTGCTAAAAGGGGTCTCGACCCTCTAGCACTATTCCAATAGAATTCTCTATTGGAATACCTCCTGCATCTTTCCAATGCAGGCCTTAAGACGAATTCAGTAAGGGTCCATTTGAGTGCTATTGCAGCATCCCTTAAGCCTATCAATGGACAGCCTATTTCCTCTCATCCTCTTATTGCAAGATTCATGAGAGGCCTAACTTTAACTAAACCTCCCATTAGGCCTCCTCCGGTGGCATGGGATTTAAATCTGGTTCTTGGTCAGCTTATAAAGCCTCCTTTTGAACCCTTAGCCACCACCTCCTTGAAATTTCTTTCCTGGAAGGTTATTTTCCTCATTGCAGTCACCTCAGCTCGCCGCATCAGTGAGCTGCAGGCCTTAGTGGCTAATCCACCTTATACAAAGTTCCATCATAAGGTAGTCCTTAGGACCAATCCACACTTCACGCCTAAAGTGGTCTCACCTTAATCAAGAGGTATATTTACCTGTCTTTTTTCCAGCTCCTCATGCATCAAGTGCAGAGAAGAATCTTCATACTCGGGATTGTAAAAGAGCTCTTGCCTTTTAATTACAAAGGACACAGCAACATAGGAAGTCTTCCCAGCTCTTTGTTGCTTTTGATCCCTCTCATTTGGGACTTCCAGTCTCTAAGAGGACACGGTCCAATTGGATTGCTCAGTGTATTTATTTCGCCTACCAGAGTACTCTTCTCCAGAGAGCCATGTCACAGCTCATAATGTGAGGGCCATGGCCGCCTCTATGGCTCATCTAAATTCTGTGTCCATCGACCAGATCTGTTGAGCAGCCACCTGGGCCTCGGTTCATACCTTCACAGCCCATTACTGCTTGGACAAGGACTCCCGCCGGGATGCCTTGTTTGGTCAGGCTGTTCTCAAACACCTGTTCCATTCTTATTCAACTTCTACCCTTCTTCCCTGGATAGATGCCTGAGATCCATAGGAGGAGGTAGAGCCCTTCCCAGGGTCTCATATCCTTGGGGATCTCCCAGGCATCTTAGCTAGGGAGTCCCCATATGTGAAGACTCATTCCTGCTTGTTCCTGGAGATAGCACAGTTACTTACCTGTAACAGGTGATCTCTGGGAACAGCAGGAATAAGTCTTCACAACCCTCCCACCTCCCCTAGGAGTTGTATCTCTCTATCTGTCTTTCCTTTCCCCTCTCTCTCTTTTGTCTCAGCTTTAAAACTCGAACTGAGGAGAGGCGGTTAGGAAAGGTGGGAAGGCAGCGCGCAGGCGCTGTGGGATGCTCCCAAAAGCTTTCCTTTTTGGGAAGCTGGGGAGCGTTCCCGCGCAGGCTCCGTCGGTACCGACGTACCCATATGTGAAGACTTATTCCTGCTGTTCCCAGAGATCACCTGTTACAGGTAAGTAACTGTGCTTTCCAGGCATACAAAACTCTTGGGCAGACAGACTCAGTTGAGTTCTGCTTCCACACGAATGGTCTCTGCATGCAGACCAGGTGGCCAAGATTTTTCAGATTTGGGGAACACCAGACATAGACCTCTTGGCAAGTCTGTTGAATGCCAAGCTTCCCCGGTTCTGTTCCAGAATTCCGGCTCAGGGCTCTTGGGCCAGGGATGCTTTCCTCCTTCACTGGGGTCAAGACTTCCTTTATGCCTTTCCACCCCTTCTCCTAATTCCCAAAACCCTGTTCAAGCTTCAGAGAGACACAGGCCATATGATTCTCATAGCTCCATATTGGCCACAGCAAGTGTGGTACCCTCTGCTTCTACATCTCTCTCAAGCTCCCTCTCTGGAGTTAGGGTCTGCTCCAGATCTCCTGTCTCAGGAGGACGGAATGTTATAGCATCCCAATCCCCAGTCTCTGCATCTCAGGGCTTGGTTGCTGAAGGCTTAGATCTCCATGATCTTAACCTCCCTCAGCAAATAAGGGATTTCCTTTATGCTTCCAGGAAGCCTTCCATAAGACGCTCTTATGCTTTCAAGTGGAAAAGGTTTATCATATGGTGTTCGCAGAAGGGTCTTAACCCTCTTGTGATACCTCTGGAATCATTACTGGAGTATCTCCTTCATTTATCCAATGCAGGACTTAAGACTAACTCAGTAAGAGTCCATTTGAGTGCTATTGCGGCTTCTTTCAAGCCTCTAAATGGACAAGCTATTTCCTCCCATCCTCTTATAGCAAGATTTATGAGAGGCCTTCTTCTAACTAAGCCTCCCATTAGGCCGCCACCGGTGGCATGGGACTTAAACCTGGTTCTTGGTCAGCTCATGAAACCACCTTTCAAACCCTTAGCTACTACCTCATTGAAATTCCTTTCTTGGAAGGTTATCTTTCTCATTACAATCACATCAGCACGTCACATCAGTGAGTTGCAGGCACTAGTGGCTGATCCACCTTAACAAGGTTCCATCATGACAAGGTAGTCCTTAGGACTCATCCACACTTTATGCCAAAGGTGGTCTCGCCTTTTCATCTAAACCAAGCGGTCTACCTGCCTGTGTTTTTTTCCAAGGCCTCATGCATCAAATGCAGAAAGGAATCTTCATATTTTGGACTGTAAAAAAGCTTTAGCCTTTTACTTACAAAGAACACAGCAACATAGAAAGTTCTCTTAACTCTTTGTTGCTTTTGATCCTTCTCATTTGGGACGTCCAGTCTCCAAGAGAACACTGTCCAACTGGATTGCTCAGTGCATTTCCTTTGCCTATTAGAGTAAGAATCTTCCTCTAGAGGGCCATGTCACAGCTCACAATGTGACAGCCATGGCAGCTTCAATGGTTCATCTGCACTCTGTGTCTATTGACGACATCTGTCGAGCAGCCACTTGGGCCTTGTTTCATACCTTCACAGCCCATTACTGCTTGGACAAGGACTCCCGCCGGGATGCCTTGTTTGGTCAGGCTGTTCTCCAACACCTGTTCCATACCTTATCAACTCCTATCCACCATACCTGGTTGGATGCCAGAGATCCATGGGGGAAGTGGAGCCCTTTCACAGAGACACACAACTTCTGGGGTCTCTCCCTGGCATCTAAAGCTAGTGAGTCCCCATATGTGAAGACTACATTCCTGCTTGTTCCTGGAGATGGCATAGTTACTCACCTGTAACAGATGATCTCCGGGAACAGCAGGAATTTAGTTTTCACAACCCACCCACCTCCCCTAGGAGTTTTATCTCTCTCTTTTCTTTCCTTTCCCTCTCTCTCTTTGTCTCAGCTTTAAAACTTAACTGGAGAGAGGCAGTTGGGAAAGGCGGGAAGGCCGCACGCAGGCGCTGTGGGATGCTCCCAAAAGCTTTCTAATTGGATGCTGAGGAGCATTCCCACGCAGACTCCGTCGGTACTGACGATACCCATATTTGAAGACTAAATTCCTGCTGTTCCCGGAGATCACCTGTTACAGGTGAGTAACTATGCTTTCACTGCCATACTGGGCCTCAATGTTTCCATAGCCGCCTCTTCAAAGCGGCGTTTCTTTTTGAATGTATGGATAAACCAGTCATCAGTTTTAAGAAATGTACCAGGTGCACCGGTACTATTTCAGGCACTGATAAACGTGACTGGCGTTTAAAATGTTTGGGCCCTGACCATCAGCCCAACTCTTGTCTTTTCTGTCAGCAAATGACAGAGGCTCCAAGAACCGAGCCAACATGTTAGGATCATTGTTTGCCTCTCTGTTTCAGTGGCCTCAACTTTGAGGGCATCTGCTTCCTCTCAAGGATGTCAGGTTTTTCTAAGTCCAAAACCAAGAGTAAGTCACAATCTCTGGCTGCATCCAAATCCTCAGCATTGAGAACCGAGACCAAGGCCAAAAAGCATAAGCATCAAGACTCTCCTAGAGTTGCTTCTAATGCAGAATGGCCAGCCAAACAGCCCCGGTGGGAGGATCTCACCTCCAAAGCACAGATGGGGCTCTGGGATGCTCCTGAGGCTTCAATCTCTTGAGAGTTACCGGTGCCATGTTCTGGGGTGGTGGCACACATAGCCCTGTATGTAGGTGACTCCATCCAGACATTGGCAATCTCCTTGGATCAGCGCATGCTGGTCCTTGAGAGGAGTTTGGCAGCACTCCTAGAAGCTTCAGTATCAATAACATCGAGAGCTTTGGGAGTGTAGGCTCCGGTACCGGGCCTGCTGCCAGCTCTACCAGGGCCGATGCTGGCCCTCGAAAAGGCATTGTTGCTACCCTTGTTGGAACAGATTGATTCCCCCAGTGTTCAACAGACACTGTTCCGATACCTCAGAGTATCGGCATCCGCATTGACCTTTCACATCCATGAAGCATAGAGGTTGAACCAGGGATCATTGATACTTTGATTTCTTACTGGACTCTGTTTCTAGTTCTTCCAAATTTGATGGAACCGCACTCTGTTCCCAAGACCTTCAAGACATCCCTTCAGACCCCGCACTCTGTCCCCTCCAGATGATGTGTCCTTTCAGGAAATCATCAGATGGCAGCAGCGCTCACCATTACAGTAGTCTCGGAGAAAGGGCAGAGGAATTGCAGTTCCATATCGTCCCTCTGGTTTATGTCAGACGCTTGGGTTGTGCTCCTATTCCAGCAGATGTTGACTGAGCTTTCAGACTTTGATGTCGCCACTTGAAGTGTATTGCCAAATTTTACACTTCCTGTAACCCTGTCACTCACTAGCTCACAGACTAGGCATAAGCACTCTGGCAAATACAATGAGTTAACCCTGTCACTTACTAGCTCACAGACTAGGCATAAGCACTCTGGCAAATACAATATGAGTTAACCCTGTCACTTACTAGCTCACAGACTAGGCATAGACACTTTAGCAAATACAATATGCTTTTATTATATTGAGTCCTTTTAGAATAATAATTAAGAGTAAGGTATCAATACATCACCGGATATTGTAAACCGCACTCCAGCAGTCGGGGGACCAGCGATCGCCTAGAGGGATCCGGGAGACTACAGAGACACGTCTGCCCCGTCTTTGCCAGAGTGCTTATGCCTAGTCTGTGAGCTAGTGAGTGACAGGGTTACAGGAAGTGTAAAATTTGGCAATACAGGAAGGAACAACACCCTCTAGACCAGTACAGCTCAGTCTCAAACAGTTGGAAAGAGCTCAGTGCAGGGCTCTCCACTAGAGGGACGACTATCTTGAAAATTAAAAGTTAAAACAGTTACTCAGACCATTAGGTGGAGCAGTACCGGTTTACAAAAAAAAAAAGTTACAGGCTGAAGAGGAATGGCGCAGCTCTCCCTATGCAGCAGCAGTAGCTGGACCCTCCTGGGGAGTCCACACCATTCATTCGGCCTGTTGCACTCAGTGATTCTAAGGGGTGTCAGGGTCGGCCAAGGGGGGGGGTCCCGTTCAGTCGGGCCTTCCGCTTTGTCTTTTGTCTGTGTTGGTTATTGGCGCACTTTGCTGCCTTGCATCAGCACAACAGGGGTCGAGCAGGATTTGGGCCTTGGGATGCCCAAATCAGCATGTATGGCATGCAGCTCGCAGTGCAGTCGGTTTTCAGGTTCTGGGGTGTGTTGTGGGTGTGAGGCAGGAGAAGGCTCGGTTCGCCTCTGCTCCTGGGGGCGGATCTGGGGGCAGCGGGCTCTCCTGAATCAGTGCTTCAACAGAACCAGGAAGGAAGCATTCTCTGCGACGGCAGCCCAGGGTTTTTTTTGGCAGGAACCCCAGCCATTTTAGATGTCTCTGGTTCAGCAGCGACAAATGGAGAAGCCAGATGGATTTAGTTCCTGCGCTTCTTCAGAAGCCTGGAAAGCCAGGCAGAGGGCTGCGAAAGAAGGGGACTACAAAGAAGGGTTTCCATGAAGAGCTATTTTCTCCGGAGTTTGTACTTTTGCTACCTAAGGCTTTTTGTCTGAAGCACGGCAAGTCTGAGGAAAGGGTCCGCAGGAAAGCGTCTGCCTCCCCCCCTCCTCCCAGTTGGTGCGGGAACTCCCCATGGACACGGGAGGAGTGAGCATAACAGAGGTTGACCAGGACTTGGCTCACAAGCTGCGGTCTGATTACAGCTTGGGGGAGCCTGACTCAGAGTCCAACTCATCAGGCAGGGGCTGCGAGGGCCCTTTCGGGTACCAGTCTCCTGGTGGTCAAGTGGAGTCAGGGAATGCGGAGATCCCTCAGGGTGAGGATCCCTCCATAGTATGGGTATTTTGACAAGAGGAGCTGCCACTACTTATCACACAGGCACTAGCCACGTTAAATATTTCTTAGACATCTCAAGAGCTGGTGCCATCTCAAGAGCCGGAGGTATCGCTCGACGATCCTCTGCTCCAACGATTCAGGAAGTCTGAAACGGGGTTTTCCATTTCATACTGCTAGACCAGTCCAGACAAACGGGTTATGCACCCCTGCCAGCAGATCTTGGAGACAGAGAATTCTACCAGAGCTCTGATAGGCTGGAGCCTGGTGATATAATCCTACCCCTAGGGGTTTTTTCTCTGTCTCCAGCAGATCTGGATGCTTTTTTTTTTGCTCCTTCAAACAATTTAAAATGCTTTATTTCTTTGTGATTTCTCTTGGAGAGATTATGCCCTGAGTTGCCAGTGTACTTATCTGAGCACCAGGATGATTCCAGCTGAAGCTCCTGTGTCCTCTGTCACAGTAGAGATCGCTGATGTGCAGACTCCCCAGCACTAGTCATGAGGGCTATTTAGCTGGATGGTACGCCTCCTAAAATCCAGTCCCTGGGGCTGATTTTAGTGGTGAGGCAGCTGCAGTGGTTTGAGCAGCGGTCCGTGGCTTCTCTGCACTTTCGGTACTGTAAGTACAGAAACGGTCTTTCTCCCACTGCTGTCTGCAACTCTGTGGTAACTCGATTTATTTTTCTTGATTTTTCAGCGATTTTAGGCATTTCTCTCATGCCCGCAACCCTCCCACCTTCTCCTTTGACTTTTTAAGTTAATTCCTTAGCTTTTGGGGGTTTTAATTCACTCTTTTTGTGTTTTATTTTTGCCGGCGGCCATTTTGAATAGCTAATGAGCCTCGGTTTTTGGCGGGAAGCCAGATTACTTCTCTGCTGGCTTCTAACAGCTATATTGCTGTTTAAGTTTTTTTTTCCACAACACTTGCTAGCTGTGAGTTGTGAAGGGGTTCCTTTTTCTCTGCCTATGTATTAACATAATGAATAAAAAGTACAGAAGGTGTGGATAGAGAACAGGATGCAATTCAGAGCCACAGTACAATGCTAAGTCACTGACGAAGGGTGCAGGGCTCATGGGTTCCATCCCCCACTGTGCCCAACAAAGAAGGCTGGCTGAGGCATTACCTATTATGGGGAATATTGTTAAATGCCTGTTCCTGCGGGACGCAGTTATTTATTTTTAGTTCTCACTATGCCTTATTCAGGTTTACACTGCATAGGCTGTCAGAAGAAACACAGGGACCTCATGAATCAGCTCTGCTCTTCCCCCAGCATCTTGCTTCCCCAGATGAACTTGGGAACTCCTGAGCTTGGCTTCAGTGGAGCTCTCCATTGGCTTTACGCTGCGCTGAGTCTTTGCCACGAGAGTTTGGACACCTCCAGGAAGTGCCACGAGAGTTTGGACACCTCCAGGAAGTTCAGGTATCATTTCCTGAAAGAAAACAGGCTACTCACAGTTTTTTTCTTACTTGCCCCACCTGCTCTGGGATGATTTCAACTGCATCCGGACTGGCTGCCTCTGAGTTTTGAAGTTCCTTCTTTAAATGTTTAATCCACAAACTGCAGCCGGGTTACTTTGTACGTCTTACTGAATATTGTACCTGTCTTATTCAATAGACCATTTGATTGGAATTGTAAGTCAGTGTTTTGGATCCTGACTGTTTTGGGGCTCGGCCTAATTAAGCATACTCACTGTAATCTTCCTACAACTGGATTTGAGCTTCTACATCCCTCCCCAGAAACACCTTTCAGCCCCTACCATGGAGGTCTGAATAGCTGCGGAGGGATCACACTCTAATTTCCCTACTTTCAGTCACTGTAATTGCCTTACCCTGACTTTGAAAGTTTCTCTGTGCCAGCACAGTGAATGACTGACAAAGTTCCCTTCTCAGCTCAGTGAATACCTAAGTTTTTCTGTGCCAGCGGCTGTTTTGTTTTTCTCTTCAGTGTTTCTTTTTGGAGGAAACCGCTCTAAACAGCAGTTTCCACACATTTAAATATACTGTGGAGGCACGTGGAGTTTCAAAATCCTTTTCTTGAAGAGTCTTGGGTTTCCCTGAGCCTACCTTGCTTTTTGTTTTAAATGCAAAAAAAAAAAAAAAAAAAAAAAACCCCACACAAGAAGAGGAAAGGTGGTTTAAGTCTCTGCAATGCTTCTTTCTCTGGCTGTATTATATGTGATATGTAATCAGCCGAAGGGGACATTAATAGATTGCTTGTGTTCCACCTGCACGCTACATCCCGGAGACTTTCCCCATTCCCACTGTGCTGCTAGCTGGGTTCATCAGCACCTTATCTCCCCCCTCCTCAGAGCCCCTGCTGCAGGATCTTCCTGCAGGAGAAGATTCAGTCAGCTCCCATGTCGCTTCCACAGCCACTGGAGGCCACAGCAGCCTTGACTGACAGTGCCTTCCTCACACTCTTCCATCTGGCATGACGCCTGTGACTTTTGGAGTCTTGGATTATCTCCTACACCTGCCCAGTAGCAGGCGAGCATATGGCGTGGTCTCGCAAGTGGTCCCATAAGTCCTCAGACCTTAGAGCAGTACGTCCTCCTTGGGGCGTATCATGTGCCTTGCGGGGTACTATGGATATTCAAGAAGACTTTAAATCTTCGGAGGTCAGCCCTGACTCGTTGGAGTACGGAGATGGGGAATATTCTCCGTCTGTTTTTCGTCGCTGACGGTTCTCCGCCTTTTTCGGTAAGAGGAGTTGCCGGCTCTAATCACACAGGTGATGGAGTCGCTCCCCCTAGCCGACACGCCTGCTCCTCCGGATTCTCAAATCCGGTTGCAGCCGGATCCCATTTTCCAGTGCATTCGTACGGCACGCGGTATTGGTCGGTTATACCCTTGGTCTCCCTTTACTTGGCCGTTGGCTGCAATACCCGACAGTTGATGCATTCTGACCAGGGTCATCAGGCATACCACACTTCCGGTTGAGGGCGGAGAGGCGCTCCGCGACCAGCCAGACCTGAAGAGTTGGGAGACTGCTACAGTCCGGTTTTCCTTCACCCGCTATTTCCTTCTTGCAGGTGTGCGGAGGTCTGGCAGCTCGGACCTCCCTTCGATGGATTCCGCAGCTTCCAGGTGTTCCCGAGTTGGTTCATTTCGAATCCATTGCTGCATTCCGGGCAGAGGCATTCTGTGATCTCTTGCAGCTGTCAGCTCGCTTCCTAGCACCGGTGTCGGTAGCTCGGAGATGGCTTAGCCTGCGTCAATGGGCAGCGGATGTTGCTTCATTTAAAGGCTCCAGCGTTTAGATGCCATTCGTCCCAGTCCACCGTTGGAAGGAGGACTGGGCCGTTACTCTATTTTGGAATGCTTCAGGTCCTGGATTCTCTCGGGGCTGGGTGCAACACTTGTAGGGGACGGGTGTTTCTACCTCAGGAACGTTTTCAGAAGATATCTCTCCAGCTCCGCCGCTGCTTGGATCAAGCGGCGTCTCGGCCTTGGGGCTACCTTCAACTCTTGAGGTCCATGGCGGCAACGATAGCCCTCGTTCCGTGGGCAAGAGCGCTCTTGCGCTGCTTGCCGACGGCGCTTCTATCTCGTTGGTCGCCGGTATCGGAGAGTTATTGAATCCGGTTGCCTTTGCTTCTGCCGGTGCGCCGCAGCCTCCGCTGGTGGCTTCAGGCACACAATCTTCTACGGGCGGTCCCTCTGGAGTCTCTGCGCTGGATCTTGGTGACGCCAATCGCCGACCTCTCCGGTTGGGGAGCGCCTTGCGGCTTAGCCTCGGCGCAGGGGTGTTGGTCACCTCGCGAAGCCCAAGGGTCTATCAATCCTCTCGAGATGCGGAAAGTGCGCTTCGCCCTTCTTCAGTTTCAGCCTCTAATGCGGCGGTGTGCGGTTCGGATCCTGTCCGACGCCACGACGGTTGCTTACCTAAGCCGCCTAGGCAGCACGCAATGTCCAGATGTCTCACAGGAGAGGCTTTTGCTCCTCCCATGGGCGGAGGAACATCTTCATGCTGTCGGCACAGCACATCGCAGGCGTGAACAATGTGTAGGCCGATTTTCTCACCCGGCACTCTCTGGAGCCCGGGGGCTGGGCTCTGCGGCCGGATGCGTTCCGGTCCATTGTTCACCTGTGGGGACTACTGACCATGGATCTAATGGCTACGGCACAGACTGCCACGGCTTCGCTGTACTTCGGCCATTGGAGGGACGGGGGAACGCACGGCATAGATGCTCTCTCTCAACCGTGCCCGATTCATCTTCTCCGGTGTGTTTTCCCTCCCTGATCCGTGATATGCATGGTTCTCCAGTGGCTCCGAGACCGTCGCGACCCTGTACTCCTGCTGGCTCCGAATTGGGCTCGTGGACCATGGTATGCGGATCTCTTCCGTCTGTCTGGGGCGTCGATGCTCCGCCTCGAGGCGTTTCTCGGCCTTCTGATTCAGGGACCGGTGGAGATGGAAGACCCGGCTCCTTACTCGCTTACGGCCTGGCAATTCCACGCCGCTGGTTTGCTCGCTACGGCTATTCGCCTAGCGTGGTCATGACACTTCTCACGGCGCGGCGGTCTACCGCGACGCTGACTTACGCTCGGGTTTGGCGTCTCTTGATGGTTGGTGTTCGCGAAGTAACCTCTCCCCCTGGCATTGCGGTGTTCCGGATATCCTGTCCTTTTTACAGGCCGGAGTGGATAAGGGATTAGCGCTCGATTCCTTGCGAGTACAAGTGGTCGCCTCAACTTGTTTTCGGAGTCCTATAGCGGGGCGATCGATAGCTTCGCATTTGGACGTGTCTTGGTTCCTCCGCGGAGTTAGGCCTTCCGGCCTCCTCTGCGTTCGCCTGTGCAGGCGTGAGCTCTCGTGCTTGTCCTCTGTGCCCTCGTTGCTCCTCCCTTGGAGCCTCGGAGGGCATGTTCTCTTCTAGATTTGTCTCTGAAGGCAGTCTTCTTGGTGGCCATAACTTCGGCCCGCCGTCTTTCTGAGCTCCAGGCTCTCTCGTCGACATCCCTATCTCTCGTTTTCCTCCGAAGGCGTTTCTCTGAGAACTGTCCCTTCCTTTGTTGCCCAAAGTGCTGACGCCGTTCGCTGTTGACCAGCCTCTTTTCTTTCCGTCTTTAACAAAGGCGCAGTGTGACAGTGGTCAGTCTCCGTTGCGGGCGGTGGACCTTAAGGTTCTTTTTCGGTAGCTGGGGGTCGCGGGACCCTGCCATATGACTGTTGCTCTTTTGTCTTGTTCGCGGTTTCTCATCGGGGATCCGCAGCCTCCGAATCTACCCTTTCTAGATGGGTTACGGAGGCCATTGAGGTGGCGTACCTTCTTCTGGCAGAGCCAGCTCCACCGGGACTCCGTGCTCACTCCTCTCGGGCGCAAGCAACTTTGTAGGCCGGAAGGTCTCATGTAGTTCCTCTCAATTTTTGCCAGGCTGCGACTTGGTCATCGCTGTCCACCTTTGTCGGTCATTATAGGTTGGACGTTCATGCCCGTCAGGAGGTCCGTTTTGGAGTTGCTGAGCTGTCGGCGGCCTTGCCCCCTCTTGAACGCAGGTAGCTTGGGTACTGCCCGTTTGTCTGGACTGGTCTAGCAGTATGAACTGGAAGGAGAAATTTCACTTCCCGTTAATTTCCTTTCCTGGAATACTGCTAGACCAGTCCAGGACCCGCCCTGCTGTTGGTTGGAGTGCCGCTGGTGCGGTGCAGACGCCGACCGCGGTTCTTCTCTTTGCCGGTATGCCTCGCCATGGGCAGTCCATGGGTTCGTAGGTGGATACTGTTTTCAGCTCTAGGGAGTTCTTCGGCTCCCTTGTATATAGTTCACTTGAGACCCTCTGGGGTGATGTTACAGTTCATGTTGCATTAGCTTGTGGACGTAACTGAGGGAGACCCCTAGGGGTAGGATTATATCACCAGGCTCCAGCCTATCAGAGCTCTGGTAGAATTTTCTGTCTCCAAGATCTGCTGGCAGGGGTGCATAACTCGTTTGTCTGGACTGGTCTAGCAGTATTCCAGGAAAGGAAATTAACGGTAAGTGAAATTTCTCCTTCCAATCCACTGGGCACTCAAACAGATGATGGAGCTCGAGTGAGAGGTTCTTGAAGCGGGACTGTGGGGAGGTCATGCAATGGCGTGCCTTTATCTCCTCCCGGTGGATGAAAAGTTGTTGTTGAGGGTCTCCAAAGTGGATGTGCTAGTAGTGGCTGTGACCAGAAACACTATGATTTTGGTTGAGGGCACTGCGGCCCTTAAGGATGCACAGGATATAAGAAGTTGGAGAGGACATTGAAACAGGCTTTTGAGGTGAATGCCCTGACGCTTCAAGCTTCGCTGTGCGGAGCATTTGTATCTCGGGCATGCATGCATTGGTCAGAAGGAATCATGGGGGTGGGAGGACATCTCTCTGAGACTGCTCGACTGGAGTCTGGCTGTGCGTATTTGGTAGATGCCTTTTATGACCTGCTAAAGGCCGCCTCTTAAGAGCATAGTGACAGTGGTGGCGATCCGCTTCTTGTGGATTTGCAATTAGTTGGTGGACGTATCTTCCAAGGCCCGTCTTAGTTGGCTTCCCTTTAAGGGGGAAGTTGCTCTTCAGAGAAGCGCTAGAAAAACTGGTCAAGGAGCTCGGGGAAGATAAGCCAAAGACCGTCAAGAACCTGCCGCAGGCCAAGGGTCTCAGTTTCTGGAGGACTAGGGTGAATCAGTTTGCCCCTTATCTGAGAGCGCAATATTCTGTTCTGGGGCAGCTCTTTCGCGGGAGCCGTGGTGCTGGCTGGGGTTTCTACTTCGGTACTTCTGCGGGTCCTAAAGCCCCAGTGAGAGGCGGGGAACTTAGGCAGAGTTGATTCTGGCAGGCGGAAGGCTTCATTGCTTTTACTCTGCCTGGCTCCGAATCACATCGGACCAGTGGGTCCTCAAGGTCATCTGCAAAGGCTACGCACTGGAGTTTCTGCAGCCTTTTCTGGATGCCTTCCTGGTTTCGCCATGCAGAGTGCCAGACAAGTGACAAGCGGTTCAGGACATTTTACAACGGCTTCTTAGTCTCAAGGCAATGGTCCCAGTGGCAACTGACAAATTAGGTATTGGTTGATAATCCATTTACTTTCTAGTTCTCAAGGAGCATTTTAGCCCATCCTCAACCTAAAAGGAGTCAACAGAATGTTATGGGTGCCGCACTTCTGCATGGAGACTCTTCGCTCTGTGATTCTGTCAGTGCAGCAGGGAGAGTATCTTACAGCACTGTATCTGACAGAGGCATACTTGAATGTGCTGATCCGTCAGGAACATCAGCACTTCTTGCATTTTGTAGTGCCGATGGGTCATTTTCAGATTCAGGCTCTTTCGTTCGGCCTTGTCACTGCTCCATGCACGTTTACCAAAATCATGGTAGTCGTGGTGGCAGCTTTGAGGCAGGAAGGGGTGTTGATGCACCCCTATTTGGACGACTGGTTAATATGAGCAAAGTCTGCTGAGGAAAGTGTCGTCCGAATGCAATGGGTGCTCCAGATGCTTCGCAATCTCGGTTGGGTAGTCAACCTTGGCAAGAGCAGATTGACCTCATCACAAGACCACCTGTACTCGGGAACACCGTTTTGACATAGTGCAGGGGCAAGTGTTTCTCCCCCCTAGACTGGGCTTAGAAGCTTCAGCAACAGATCCGCCTCCTATTGAGCCTAGCGGCGCCCTCCTCATGGCAATCCCTCTGCAGGTCCTTGGATCGATGGCACCGACATTGGATTTGGTTCCTTGGGCACGAGCACACACGAGGCCATTGCAGAGGTCTCTCCTGTCCCGCTGGTGGTCTCAGATTCATCTGATGTTCACACTATTGCCCTATCCACAGGACATATGAGCCAGCCTTCAGTGGTGGCTCAGTCCTACGAATCTTCTGGCAGGGATGCCCCTGGAAACGCCGGTATGGACGGCAGTGACGACTGATGTCTGCCTAATGGGCTGGGGGGAGGGCTCAGTGTCTTGCCCAGGTGGCGCAGAGCAAGTGGATGCCTGAGCAACAGCAGTGCTCCATCAACCGGCTGGAAATGCAGGCTGTGTTTTTGGTGCTTCAGGCCTTTCAGAGGCTTATCCAGAAGAAGACCATGTATATGTTCTCAGACAATGCCATGACAGTAGCTTATGTCAACCACCAGGGAGTGCTGTATTGACGGAGAAGATCGGACCGCTTTGTCAGTAGCTGGAGCTGAATCTCCTGACGCTGTCAGCGGTGCATTTAGCAGGAAAAGATGTCTGGACGGACTTTCTCAGTCGACAGAGGTTGGATCCCAGGGAGTGTACCTTACGGGACTCCATCTTTCAGGTCATCATGCGGCAATGAGGAACGCCGATCGTGGATCTGATGGCAACCATAACGAATGCCAAAGCACCTCGCTTCTTCAGTCGACACAGAGAGAGAATGTCTGAGGGCCTAGACCCCCTGACACAAGTCTGACCGGCGGAGGAACTTTCTTCCCCTCTTGGCCTCTCATAGGTCAGGTGATTCAGAGGATCGAGGCGCATCACGGCCTTGTGATTCTGGTGGCCCCGGATTGGCTGCGCCGGCCTTGATATGCCAACTTGACTGTAGCAGAACCATGGTGGCTGCTAGCCCGAACCAGCCTACTTGAGCAGGGGCCGATCCTCATGCCTCAGGTGGATCGATTCTTGCTTATGGCCTGCTCTTGAAAGGGCACGGCTGAGAAAGAGGATACTCTTTGCAGGTGATTGCAACCTTGCTGCAGACATGGAGATCTACATTGCTCTCTTACATGTCGGTGTAGCATGCAGGGTGTGTGGGCCCTCGCGGTGTCTCTGCCGCAGATCTTGGCCTTCCTTCAGGCCGGAGTAGATAAGGGTCTCGCCCTCAACTCGTTGCGGGTGCAGGTGGTGGTGCACTAGCATGCTATCGGGGCTGGCAGCCCACCCAGATATGGCTTGGATCCTGCGAGCCATAAAGAATTTGCGACCACCTCGACATGCAGTAGGTATCAGCTTGGGACCTTAACCTCATGCTCTCCATGTTGGCAGAGGCACCTTTTGAGCCACTGGAAATGGTGATCCTTAAAGACCTTATATTAAAAGTGGTGTATTTGGCAATCTGCTTGGCGAGATGAGTTTCAGAACTGCAGGCACTCATGAGCCTTTCCTGAGGTTCGCCAAGGAAAAAGTGACTGGACGGGTACCTTCCTTCCTGCCTAAGGTGTTCTTGGCTTTTCACATGAATCAGGCTGTGGTCTTGCCGGCAATCCTGGCTTCAGCGGACTGACAGTTGCGCATGTTGGATGTTCAGGGGGCGCTTAAGTGCTATATCCGTTGTAAACGAGTTCCATGCTTCCAGTCATCTTTTTGTCCTTCATGGGGATGTGCAGAGAGGACAGGCGGCTTCTAAAGCCTTCATTGCACATTTTTGTGAGAGGCCATCGCGTTGGCTCACTTGTTATGAAACTGTAAGTTGCTGGTGGGTCTGCATGCTCATTCCATGTGGGCGCAAGCTTTTTCCTGGGCCGAGTGTAGCTTTGTGCCATTGGGGGAGATTTGCAAAGCGGCTACTTGGTTCTCGTTGCACACATTTGCTCGCCATTATCTCTTGGATGTGCAATCGCGGGAGAATGCGTGTTTTGGGGTGCAAGTGTTGCAGGCCGGCCTTGTGGGTCCCTCCCTAGTTTGAGTACTGCTCTGTTACATCCTAGTAGTCTGGCCTGGACCAGAGGGACAATATGTAAAGTAAGATTAGACACACCCTGCTTAGTGTGGCTAGTCGAGGCGGCATGAGAGGTTATCATCAGGGGTTAGATTACACTGGCGGTCTGGTGTTCCCTGGTGGGGGAATAGTTGCTGGCTGATTGCTATGGTCCGTTGGATCTGTGAATAGTTCTTGGTTTACGTTTTTTGGTGGTTCTGCTTTGCCATATGCTACTGGTCTGGAGGGGGTTGTCCCTTCCTCCTTAAGTGGTGACATCATAAAGTTTGAAAGCTCAGTCTTCATCTGCTGGAACAGGAGCACAACCCAGGAGTCTGGCCTGGACAGGAGTGACTCATGGAAAGAAAACTAGCAGGTAAGGTCTAATCTCACCATACTTGCCCTCCAACACCCACAGACACTGCTAAATTACCAGTGCATCGTAGCCTGCAAGATTTAATATTCCGCATGTGGAAGGCCCCGCTCATGGTTCCACCTGTCAGTAAGCGACTCAATATCATGTACCGAGTACCACAGTGCCGAGGCTTTCAAAAACCTTAGCTCCCACATCGCTCAATGGTGGTGGAATCGGCAATGCGCTGACTTAAGAGATCTAAGAACCATGCATCCACACTACCTGGCAGAGATTCCAGGACATTCAATGCCTTTGGGCGAAAATGCTTCCAGGCATGCATGTTAGCCTCCAGAATAAACTCTTACATGCTATACATGGGCATGTTTCTGAAGGATGTTACCAGAGATCTGGAAACTTTCACTCCTCTCCTCTCCTGATAAGAGGGGGCTTTTCAGATATTCATCAAACAAAGCCAGAACACTTCTAAGTTTCTCACCAGGCCTTTGAATCAACAAGCAGAGCTTCATTGGTGCTTGTGGGATGGCCTTGGTTACAAGCATCCAACCTTGAGCAATGGGTTCAAAATAAATTGGCCAATATCCCATGTACTGGGGGAAACCTTTTTGGCAAAGAATGGAGGAAACAGGCAGGAGAGAGTGACAAATAATTCCACCCTAAAATGCCTTTCAAGGAAAACAGCTGACCCCTCCAAAACAAAGGCACTTCCCAAGAAAACTTTCTATGCTAAAAAGGAGACAATATCCTTCGTACCTGCCTTCTGCTGCATATCAACAACTTCCACAGCAGCAACAGCAAGATCCTCGCCAACCCAGGAAGCCAAAGGCTCCTAAGCCTCAACCAGCCGCACAGCCACAACCTGCGCCAGGTTTTTGAGTCTTTTCTAGAGAGTATGGTCAATCTGCCTCTGGAAGGGCCCCAGTCCTTCCACATAGCAGGCAGACTTTGCCATTATGCCCTCATAACATTAGAGCAGTGGACACTCCAAATTGTCCAAAGGGGTTATCAACTTCACTTTGAGACTTTACCCACCCACCAGCTACAGAGGGGATTATCCCACACAACTCCTGCAAAGCACTTTCTTAAGAGAAGAGGTAACCATTCTGTTGTCCCATGGTGCCATATAAAGAGTTCCTCCCACTCAAGAAAAGATGGGCTTCTACTCTCCATAATTTCTCATTCCAAAGAAAATAGGAGGCTTCAGGCCTATCTTAGATATCAGAGACCTAAACAAGTTTCTGGTTCGAGAAGAAAAATTCAAAATTTTCCTAAGAAACTCTTCTACCATATCTCCAGAGACATGATTGGCTATGTTCTCTAGACCTCAGAGGCATACATGCATATACTGATACATCCTTCCTACACACAGTATCTTCACTTCATGTTTCAGGGAAACAATTATCAATACAAGGTTCTCCCCTTTGGTCTAGCCTCTGCCCCAAGGGTTTTCACCAAATGCATGGCAGTAGTCGCTTATCTCTGCACCTTGAGCATATTCGTCTTACCTTACTTAGACTGGCTGATCAGGGGAGGCTCCCCTCAAGAGGTAACTCTCCCTTCATTGTACCATCGTGGTGCTCCAAATCCATGCTTTGTCATAAACTTCCCAAAGTCTCATCTCGCTCCAACCCAACAACTGGTGGTCATTGGAGTGTTTTTAGATACCCAGCAGGCCTGAGCTTTCCTTCCACAGGATTGCTCTGCCCACCTCATCAAGCTGGCAGAGCACCTGCAAAAGCAGACCCATGTCACAGCTCGAGAGATGCTACGCCTCTTGGGACACATAGGATCCACAGTCCATATTGTCCCCTATGCTAGATTACACATGCATCAAGCCCAATGGACTCTAAATTCCCAATGGATGCAAGCAAAGGGGTGTCTGAGACAAGATCCACATCACCCCTCAGCTGATCAAGTCCTTTCAGTGGTGGTGGTCCCCTCGAAACCTGCTTGTCGGGGCACCTTTTCAGATATCTTTACCTCGATGCACGCTGACGGATGCTTCCACGCTGGGTTGGGGAGTGCATCTCAATGACTTAACCACACAGGAATTGTGGACACTAGAGGAATCTGCCATGCAGATCAACTTGCTGAACTATGAGCATTGACAAATGCTCTTCAGGTTTTCAACCCCAACATTCGGGCAACCTGTTCTTGTCAGAATAAACAAATCAAGTTGTCATGTTCTATGTGAAAAAGCAGGGGGATGGGTTCCCGTCCACTCTGTGAGAAAGTGCTTTGCCTGTGGTCCTTTGCCATCTCACACCACATTCACCTCAGAGCAGTGGACCTCCTGGGCGAATGCAGTGTCCTTGCAGACAGGCTAAGCCATATCCTTCGTCCACATGAATGGATCTTGCATCTGGAGACGGCTGCTCAGATCTTTCAAATATAAGTGTAAGGAACCCTACTCAGATCTTTTTGCCATTCCACAAAACACACAGCTTCCTCTCTTCTGTTCCAGAGTTCAGTCGCTACATAGACAGGCACCAGATGCCTGCCTTCTACACTGGGGGCAGGGTCTGCTTTACGCATTCTCTCCCATCCCCTTGATTCTTTTTTTTTAAACTTTAAAGTTTTATTAAATTTTCCACCACATTTACATCAAGCAAATAAAAACATCCTGTTACATTCAACCATATTCCTTCCACCCCTTCCCCTATATTATTTCTAACCCCCCCTCCCCCCTCCCCATCCTTTCCCTCTCCATCCTTCCACCTAAGCTCTCTTAGCCACCTCCATACCCCCTCCCACCGTTTCTCCATTTGTCCCCCCTACCCTTCTTTTCCCCCGTAATTTTATATATAAGAGATATTTCTGACAGTCTTTTTGCATAGCTGCTCATAGATGGCAAAATCATTCTGTTCCAGTGCCAGGCTATTTCACATCTGGCCACCGTAACACAGAAGCATATAATTTTCCACTCTCCTTCCCACTCCCCCTCCTTCTGCAGGAGACACATTTCAGGAGTCAGCTCTATTCGGGTTCCCACAATGCTGTTAATATTCTCCCCAACTCTCCCCCAATACCTTTTAACCACTGGGCAAGTCCACCACATATGCATCCATGTACCCTCTCCCCCACACTTTCTCCAACACTCTTTCGTCGTCATTATCCCCGCTTTATGCAGCCGCTCCGGCGTCAGATGCAATCTACTCAACACCTTGAAACCATTCTCTCGCAGTGCCGTGGCCATTGTAAATGTAGCTATACCCCTCGCCACCTCCTCCCACTCTTCTACCCCCCACTCCACCCCTAGGTCTCTTTCCCTTGCTTCCATATAGCTCAGCTTCCTGTCTCCCCTCGCTGTTAATCCTTTGTAGATTCTAGATATCATGCCCCTTTGTCCCATGGACCCCAGGCACGCCACCTCAAACCATTCTGTTCCCCCTCCACTACCCTGCCCCTGCTGCCGCTTACTAATCAGTGACCTTATTTGCACTTATGCATACTTATCTACTTCCTGCAACTGATACAAGTCCCGGACCCCCTCAAAACCCCTTATCTCCTTCCCCGCTAATAGCTGCGACACCTGGCTCAGCTCCCGTTCCTCCCATTTCTTCAATATTGCTCTCCGCGGTCCCGCCCCTTTTGCACAACATGCCTGGAGGGACATGGTGGGCGACCACTTCTTGTTCCCCACCATCCTCCGCCTAGTCTGCTGCCATATGTTTAACGTATCTACTTCAGTATTGTTGTGTCCTCTAATTATTCTCCTTAGGCTATGATTCTTTAGCTAGTATATCACTTCATATGAAAACATTAAACTATATATTGCAATCATAGTTATTAAAAAGAACTGAAGGTCTCAGACTTAGAATGGCACTATCTATCAGACTAGGTCTTGACTTGTGCCGGTTGCATCAACGGACCATTTTTTTATTTATCTAATTTCAGTTCCTTTCTCTATGATTTATAGTATTTCAATTATTGCAAATCTTTCAAAAAATGGTCGTGCTTATCTTATATGTTCCCCAACGCCACCTTCCGGCTCCGAAATTGCGTTTCACAGCAGTGGGTTTCTTCAGGGGGGCGTGTAAGAATAAAGCACTGATGTTGTCTACCGCACCAGGAATATACCGTGCTGTTCAATGTGCATTAAGTCAAATGAAGCACTTATTAATCATCTTCGCTGATGCAGTTCTTCATAGTTTAGCGTAGTTTTCAGAGCCTATCGGCTTCAAAAAAAATGTGGCGTTTTTTTTAAGCCGATAGGCTCTGAACACTACGCTAAGCTATCGGCTTCAAAAAAACGTTGGATATGTTTAACGTATGCAATACCATCGGGTTGCCCCCCTCTCCCCTTGACCCTCCCAGACTACGCGCTCTAACTCCCCAGGACTGAATTCTGCTACCTCCATCACTACCCATTGTTTATTCTGCTCTCTTATCCATGCTGATACCACCCTAAGCTGCGCTGCCCTATAGTACATAGCAAAATTAGGCACCCCCATCCCACCCTCCATCCCTTGTACCTGTAGCGTCTTCGCCGCCACCCATGGCCTCCCCTCCCCCCCACCCAAATGAACCTCTCTACTTGCTTTTGCACCTTCTTTAATACTCCTCTCGGTATTGCTGTGGGTAGCACTTGAAACAAAAACAAAAATTGAGGGAGCAGCATCATCTTAATGATCGCTATTCGCCTGAACCATGAATAGTACCCCCTACTCCAATCCCCCAGCCGCACCTCTAATTGCCCTAAGTTTTTTATAATTTAAATCAAATAATTCCTCCAGGAACCTCCCCACCTGAACCCCCAGATACTTGATCGACGACTTTGCCCATCGAAATGGGAAGCTCCTCTGGAGCTCCCTCTGCTGATCATCTTCCCCCACCACCGGTAATATTTCTGATTTCCCCCAATTAATTCGAAACCCCGCCACTTCCCCATATTTCTGAATCTCCCCCATTAACGCTGGTAAAGTTCCCCCTGGTTGCGTAACTGTTAATAGGATATCATCCGCAAAGAGAGACATCCGATATTCCCGTTGCCCTATTCTCACCCCCCTGATCTTGGTACTTGCCCTTATCTTAGCTGCCAACAGCTCCAGAGAAAGCGCAAATAGTAAGGGCGATAATGGGCATCCCTGCCTCGTCCCCCTCTTCAGCGGAAAAAAGCTTGAGTAGCCTCAATTTACCCTCACACATGCTTGGGGACTATTATAGAGAGCCTTTATCCACTTCACAAATTCTACCCCAAACCCCATAGCCCCTAGTACCGGGAACAAAAACTTCCATGACACTTGGTCAAATGCCTTTTCAGCATCTAACGATACTAGTATTGTAGGATCTCCCGAACGCTTCGCCGCCCAAATCACATTGAGCACCTTCCGGATATTGTCTGCCACCTGCCTCCCCGGAATGAACCCTGCCTGGTCCGCATGTACCAGCTTCCCTAGATACCTATTAAGCCTTGTTGCCAAAATTTTTGCCAACAACTTGGCATCATGATTTATCAGTGATATTGGTCTGTAGGACGCACATTCCAGTGGGTCTTTCCCCTCCTTGTCTATCACTGTGATAACGGCCCAACCCATTGTGTCTACCAACTTTCCCCCACTACGTGTCGCGTTAAAAGTTGATATTAAGGGCTGGATTAGCAGATTCCCAAATTTCTTATAGAAACTCGCTGTCAACCCGTCTAAACCCGGGGTTTTCCCTAGCTTCATCCCTTTAATCGCCCCTCGTACTTCCTCTGCCCCAATTTCCCTATCTAGATCCTCCTGCTCCCCTTCTGCCAACCTTGGCAATCGCACTCCTCCCAAATATGAGTTGACATCCCCCTCCGTTCCCTCTGCCTGGGGTGCATATAAAGTCCGATAATATTCCACAAATTTCTCTCTGATCTGCTGGTCATCCCGCACTATCCCCCTTCTTCCTCTAATCTGAAGTACATGGTTCCTTTCCTCTCTCTTCTTTAATTGCCTTGCCAAGTACTTCCCCGCTTTGTTGCCCCCCTCAAAAAAGTTTTGTCTCATCAACTGCAATTGATGCCTTATCTGCCCCGCCTCCAGAGCGTTTAATTTAGCCCTCACTTGTAGTACCTCTCCCCTACCTCTCCCCCCTCCCAGGGCATCCTTCTCTTCTAATTCCATTAGTTGGCGCCTCAGTATCGTTCCCTGCTCCTGACGTTCCCTTTTGGTCCGCGCTCCCCACTTAACCAGTACCCCTCACTACTGCTTTGAAAGCGTCCCAAACCACTCCCTCCTTAACCTCCCCCTTCCCGTTCTCTTCAAAATACGTCGGTATTAGCTTTTCCCCCTCCCCCCTTCCTACACCTCCAACCTGGAGATCTGACTTCCATTACAGTGACCTCAGATCGGACCCTCGCCTGCCTCCCCCTCTCTCCTCCCCCTCCCTCCGGTCTATCCCCCCACTTCCCCCCCACTAACACCACCTCTCCCCCCCTCCTCCTCAGCTCTTCAGTCCTCTCTCCCCTTTTGCTGTATTATTCAGTACTATCTCCCTAATCTTCCCCCACAATATTAGTTATCCAGCACAAGTCCATGCATTATCAGCCACTTCCTCCTGCTGCTCCATCACGCTGCCGCTCCTTGGCCAGTCTCGCCAACCTTCGACCGCCTTTTGCTGCTCTGTGCCATTTCAGGCTCTCCGCCATGTTTCCACTGGCCGTAGCATCTCTTGAGTCAACCAAGTTGTTGGCTCTCTCCGGTAGGTCCTCTGCCCCCAGCTCTCTCAGTGCCTTTCACGCTTCTGCACTTGTCCTCGCTCTCCTCGACCTCCCTTGTACCGTGATCAGCAGTCCAAACGGGTACAGCCACTTATATCTCAAATTAGCCCTTCTCAAGTAGGACGTGACTTCTTTCTTTTCTCGTCTACGCTGCAGCGTCCCCTGTGACAAGTCCTGAAACAGCTCTATTTTGTTTCCTTCCCACTGAACTCATCGTTGCTTTCTCGCTGCCCCCATTATTCGCTCTTTCATCTTGTATGAGGCCAAGCATACTATGTCTCTCAGTCGGTTTTCCCGTACTGGCCCCAGCCTTCTATGGGCCCGTTCTATTTTCACCTGGCTATCTTCTTCATCCTCCGCTGTGTATTCCTCCTCTTTTAAGATTTTGCCAAATATTTTCTGTACCACCACGTCGCTGTTCTTATATTTAGGGCCCTCCGGGACCCCCCGCACTCTGATGTTACACCTTCTTGACCGATCTTCCAGGTCTTCCATTTTTGCCTTCAGCTCCTCTTGTGCTTCCTTCAGCTCTTTCCAGCCTTTCTGGATTTGCTCTACCTCGGCCCCTTGGTTTTCCAGGTGATTCTCTACATCTTCTACTCGCTCTCCTAGCTCCTTAATATCGTGCTTGATTGATTGTAATGCCTCTTAACTCATTCTTGACTCCTCCAATCTCTTCCTTTAACTCTTCCTTCAAATCCATCAGCCACTGCTTGATTTTCTCTGCCACTCCCAAGCACTCTTCTCCTTCTGCCTCCTCCTCGTGCTCTGTCGATAAGCCCCCCCCTCTGCTTGCCCGTCTTCTCCCCCTCCTTTCCACCTCTAGGAGGCGCATATGGGGAGCGAAATTCTGCCAGCTTCTTCTTCACTGCCCCTTCTCTCTTTGCTTTCTCCATGCTGTATTTATGTAGTATCTCTCCGCAGGTATCTGTCTCCACGTCCGCCTCTTCTCTCTTCCCCCTCTCCGTTTGGTGCTGCTCAATCTGCGGGGATGTTCTCTGCCCCTTCCCTCTGTTGTGGCTCTACTGTTCCTCCTGCTCGTTCTTTCTCTCAGCAGCCCTGTCGTTTCCCCCGCAGTCTGTTCCCCCTTGCTGTCTCTCACTGTTTCTTGCCTTTTTGTAGCTGTTTCACGCAGCTTCCGCTGCAGGGCCCTTCAGCCCTGTCGCTCTCCAGGCTGTTCAGACTCTCTGCCTCTCCTCCTTCTCGTCTTACTGCTAGCTGGGCCGCTCTCCGTGCCCCCCTTCTTTCCCTCAGCAATCCAGCCTCCTCACCACCTCTCCTCACAGGCCCAGCTGCTCTCCTCTGTCACAGTCTGTCTCCTGCACTGCTATTGCTCCCAAGTTCGCAGGCTGCTCACCTCCGTTCTCTCCTACTCCTTCCTCGGCCGCTGGTAGGCTCTTCGCACGAGCTTCAGCTCCCTCTCGGCCCCCTTTGTGGTGCATATAGTCCTCTGCTCTCCACGCTCATCCCAGGCCGCGCTCTCACCGTCTCACTAGCCTTCGGGGTATGCCTCAGCTCACCGCCGCTTCTCCGCTTCACTTCCGCTCCTCTCTCTCTCATCCTGATCTCTCCGCGGCCTCTCCGGCTCTGCTGCAGTCTTCACCAGTGCCCTGATCGCTTCCTGCTGCTCCACGTGTCTGATCGGCCGGCACCTTTCCCTGCCGCCTCTCCGATTCTTGAAACGCGCAATCTGCAAAATTTAGTCTCCTCAGGGCTTGGGATAGACTGCCGCTTTGTCCCCTGCTTTATCCGCTTCAGTTATCCGTTTTTCGGCTCCGTTTTTGCCCTATTAGGCAGGCTCTGGTGGCGGAGCTCCTCTAGCTCGCCGCCTTGTAGTCCGCTGACATCACCGGAAGTCCCATCCCCCTGATTCTTAAGACTCTGTTAAAGCTATAGGCCAGGGGTGGGCAATTCCGGTCCTGGAGGGCCGCAGACAGTCAGGTTTTCATGATGTCCCTAATGAATATTCATGGACCTATTTCCATACAATGGAAGGCAGTGGATGCAAATATATCTCTTGAATATTCATTAGGGACGTCATGAAAACCTGATTGGTCTGCGGCTGTCCAGGACCGGAATTGCCCACCCCTGCTATAGACTGACAAGGGCTCCATAATCCTCATAGCTCCACTGTGGTTCCCTCTGCTTCTTCACCTGGCACAGACTCAGCCACTCAACCTGGGATGTGTGTGCCTGACCTCTTAGCACAATGGGACACTGCCCCATCCCAACATCCACTCCCTATGCCTGACGGCATGACTGCTGAAGGGCTAGTGCTTGGTAACCTCGACCTGCCACAGGACATCAAGAATATACTCACATCACGCAAAGACTCAACAGATGATCTTATGCATACAGGTGGTATAGTTTGCACTTTGTTGCTCCCCAAAGGGTCTTGACTCCTTTTCCTGCTCAGTGGAGTTCCTTTTACTCTCCTCCGCTTATCCTTAACAGACTTTAAAATTAACTCAGAGTGCTCCTTAGTGCCATTGCAGCTAATCACGAACCACTGCAGGGACAGTCTATTTTTTCGCATACCATAGTAGCATGCTTCATCCATGGTCTCTTGCTGTCTAAACCACCCATTAAACTACCTCCAGTGGCCTGGGATCTCAGTGTGGTTCTTGCACAACTACTAAAGCCTCCTTTCGAGCCTTTGGCCACTACTTCACTGCAATTTCTATTATGGAAGGTATTCTTCCTCATTGCCCTCTCATCAGCTCACCACCTTAGTGAACTGCAAGCTCTGGTGGTGGACCCACCTTGTACCCAGTTCCACCATGACGAGGTAGTTTTGCAGACCCATCCACATTTCCTTTCAAAGGTTGTCTCCTCCTTCCATCTAAATCAGTCACTCATCCTACCGATTTTCTTCTCTAGTCCGTATGTGTCTTGGGTGGAAGCAGTGCTCCACACTTTAGACTGCAAGTGAACGCTGGCTTACTACTTGAGTAGAACAAAGTTTCATCGACTATCCTCCCAGTTATTTATCTCTTTTGATCCTAGTCACCTGGGCCTCCCAGTGACAAAACGGACTGTCCAGATGGATAGCAGATTGCATTTCTTTGGCTTATGCTCAGGAAGGACTCTCCCTGGATGGTCTTGTTACTGCTCATAACGTATGGGTTATGGCAACCTCTGTAGCCAATCTCCGTTCAGTATCTATTCAGGAGATCTGCCAGGCAGCTACCTGGGCCTCCATTCACACTTTTGCTGCCCACTATTGTCTGGACAGACACTCTCATCGGGACTCTGTCTTTGAGACTTATCTGTCCTCCCCCTGTACTGCTACAAGAAACAAGACTACCTTTAGAGAGGATTGTCACCTACTGGAATCCAGTTCAAGATCCACAACTATTCCAGACTCTTCGGCTGCAATCTTTTGGCCTCAGGGATTGCACTGCTCTACCCCCCATGCCTGTCTGGTTCTGGGGCACTCTAGTGAGTCTCGTATGTGAAGATTGCATTTCTGCTTGTTCCTGGAGATAGCGTAGTTACTCACTTGCAACAGATGATCTCTAGGAACATCAGGAATCGGTCTTCACAACCCACCCTCCTCCCCAGGAGGACTTGGGTATATTTTTTTCCACTACCTTTCAGCTACAAACTCAATTGAGGAGAGGGGTTGGGAAAGCAGATGCAGTGGCGTGCTCCCAAAGGCTTTTCTTTTGGATGATGGGGAACTTTCCCGCACAGGTTCAGTCTGTATTGACGATACCCATATGTGAAGACTGATTCCTGCTGTTCCCGGAGATCACCTGTTACTGGTGAGTTAACTACTCTTTATTGATCTGTTAGTGACAGGCTTTTAAATAATAATTTTTTCTTCATCAGTTCCGTGAAGAAATGTAATGGAGACTGAAAGAAAGGATATTGGTCTTTATAGAATCCAGTGAGTTGCAAAATCCGAATCAACATGGCTTTTTGGTTCGTCCTGTTTAGACCAGTCCAGAGCAGTGGGTTGTGTGTCCTTGCCAGCAGATGATGGAGAAAGAACGAAGTTTCTGGTGATATCACTGTACTTGTGCTGGTGCAGCTAGAGGCACACTTCAGTATTCTGCAGATGGTGGTTGTTGGATTGGTATAGCTCAGACTTGGTGGCACCCTGGTAGCTGTTCTGAAGGGCACCTTCCCAGTGGAACCAGGGAGTGGTCATCTCCTGGACATATCTGCAGATACCCTGCTGGAGTTCCCTTCTTGAGGGGAGGGGGGAAGGCCACGCTCCCCATCAGTTATCTCTGGATGGTCGAGCACTCAGGCCTGTACTGGCTCAAGTCCCTTAACGTCACACAGCTTCCTATGCTTTTTTTTGTTTTCTCTTGTGTTTTTTGCATCTCCCCACCCCCACCAAAAAAACCCACCTCTGGCCTTCTAGTACTGCCCCAGAAAAAAAAGTAAAAGAAACAGAAGCAGGAAAATGATACTTGCAGAGGCCTGAGCATATACTGGATTACTGTAATGCTATCTACGCCGGCCTCCTCCCCTCCTCCCAGCTTTGCCGTCTCCAATTAGTCCAAAATACTGCAGCCTGTCTCATCACCTGTTCTCCCGCCCATGCTCACGTCACTCCCTGCCTCTTCGCCCTTCATTGGCTTCCGGTGAAGTTCGGATTCAGTTACAAATTACTCAACCCGCACAGAGCCCTTCATTCTGGCACCCCCCAGTACTTGGCAGACATCATTCATCTTCAACCCGCCCCATGCCTTCCTCGCTCAGCGCACGGTAACCGCCTCTTCATCCCCTCCCCTTCTCAGGCACGTCTGGAACTCGCTCGCCATTCCGCTTTCTTCTTTCTCGGCCCTGCTTTGTGGAACTCGCTCCCTCTTTCTCTCCGTATTGAACTGTCCCACCCCCGCTTTAGAGCTCTTCTCAAAACCCATCTCTTCTGTCAAGCCTTTGATCTTTCCCCTCCCGCCGATGACGCTCTGCCCCCCAGCCACGCCCCCCACTCTTCGTAGCACCCCTTCAAACTCCTTACTCGCCCCTTCCCTTGTGTATTTCCCGTCTAGCGTCATCCTTTCCACTTTATGGACCTCCTTTGTTTTCTATCTTCTGTCCCTCTCTGTCCTATTATTGTTGGCGTTCCTTTCTGACTTTATTTGTTCTGTAGCCATTGCCTTTTTGTATTGTACACCGCCCTGACGCCTCGGCTGGGGAAGTTTATCAAATCCTGCGAATAAAGATATAGTAGTGGCCTGGAACCCAGCACAGCTGGTCTGTCCTGGGCTCCCCAGGGGTAAGTGCCAACTCTGTTGGGCATCTGTTAGTACTGTTATTTTTGTAGCTGCAGCCATGGGGGGAGTTGGGCAAGCTCTTCCGTACCACACTATTCTTTTGGGCCTAGCAAGTAGCTATAGGTTCTGTGTTCCTGTTCATGCGTAAATTTCTGCTGCAGATGTTAAAAGGCCCCAACTCGCAGCTAGGCTGCACTTCAGGGAAAACACAATTAAATGTGCAATTGCAGCGTGGCTGATCCAAACTATGGTTACACAGTGCAAGGAACCACTACCTAGGAAAAGGATCTAGGCATCATTGTGGATAATAAGTTGAAATTCTCTGCTCAGTGTGCAGCAGCAGCCAAGAATGCTAATCATCATAAGGAAAGGAACCAAGGATATTATAATGCCTCTGTATCGTTCCATGGAGCGACCGCACCTTGAATACTGTGTGCAGTTCTGATCCTTAAAAAGGATATAGCAGAATTAGAAAAGGCACAGAGAAGAGCCATCAAAATGGTAAAGGATACCCTTATGAGGAAAGGCTTAAAAGGTTGGCTGAAGGGAGATATGATAGAGGTCTATAAAATGAATGGTATGGAACGAGTAAACCATAGATGGGTTGTTTACTCCAAAGCATAGAGAGTAGGGGGGCATGAAATGAAGCTTCATTGTAGCTCATTTAAGACTAAGAGAAGAAAATATTTTTTCATTCAATTTGTAATCAGACTCTGGAATTTATTACCAGAAGATGTAGTACAAGCTGTTAGCATAGCTGGGTTTAAAAAAAGGTTTAGACAAGTTCCCAGAGCAAAGGTCCATAAACTAAAGAACCAGGGAAATCCACTGTTTACCCCGGGATATTCAGAGTGGGACCTGTGTACCTTTTTGGGAACCTGACATGTACTTGGGACCTGGATTGGCCACTGTTGGAAACAGGATACTGGGCTTAATGGACTTTGGTCTGACACAGTATGGCATATCTTATGTTCTCCATAGACAAGCAAGAATGAGTCCTCACATATGAGTGATGTCCCTGATGGAGCCCCACATGGGAACACTCCCCAGCTTCTTCTGGAAGCTTTTGGGAGGCTCCATTGTGCCTGCACGCCTCCTTTCTGCCTGCTGCGGCGGTGTCATTTTAGACCAGTCTTTCTTTTTCCACAGAGCCCCATGGACATGTTCCAGTCATCCTCCGCTTGGTAAATTTTTTTTCACCTTTGAGTGTGCCTGCAATACCCCTGCTTGTCTCTGGAGAAGTCCTGACTGAGGCTTGTGTCCTGGATGTCTCTCAGCTCAGAAGTTTTGTTGTGCCTCTCTGACCATGGTGCCTCCTGGACAACGAAGATCAGTTTTTTTTCTTTGACAGCATCAAGTCTGCCATGGGTCTCTCTCCCTCTCTGCCTTCTTGTGACACTCCACTGGACACCCAATTGTCACCTAGTCTGCCGCAAAGCAAAACAAAAAAATTGATTAAAGGCGATTAACTTCTCTTCATGCTGGCACTGTCAACCATGCTTGGGCCTGCACTGCAGGAGTGCAAGTCAGCCAATCCTAAAGGCTGTGCACAACAAAAATAAATGACTAATAACAGCATCAGAATAGTGTAGCTGATGGAATAAGAGCAATCGGGGACAAGCACTGCTCATTGTTCATTTTGCCTCTGCGGGACCCTCCCATTATGACAAACTGTCATCATCTCTCCTCCCATTGGGACCAGTAAAGGCATTTCGGCTTTCAGAGGTCAACCACAGCACTGGTGTCTTCTCCCCCGGTTATGGCTGCAGGGTCAGTGGGTCCTCTTCTGGCTAGCCCTGCCAACCGTGGCCACCCCTTTCCCACCAGAGCTTACACCCAATGTTACTGCTTTCTGCTCTGATACCCAGTGAGCAGCACTAGCATTGAGTCAGAAAGCCAAGGGGGGGGGAAACACAAGCATCACAAACCTTTCCCTTCCTTGGAGGCCAGCTCGACTGGTAAGCTTCCCACCAAATACAAGCTCCTTCCACTGATGCTTGTTAACCTCCCCCCCCCCCCCCCCCCCGTGGGGTCCTTCATCCTCCCTCCTCTCTGTGCTGCAGAGGTTCGTCCAGGAAGCTCCACTATGCTACAGGCTACTTCCCCAATTTCCACTCCGCGCCCTGGTGCACACGTCAAATGCAGGATTTGCAGTCCACAAAGGATCGCAAGGTCATCCACCCTCATAGACTGGTGACCCCTGCCACCTCTCGATAAGAACATCAGCTCACTACGGGCTTACCTATGGAAGCCAAGCGAGTCCTTCATGGGGAGATCATCCCCCCCTCCCCCACCACCCCTGATCAGGACCTCTTGGAGGAACCACTTTCCTACCCAAAGTTCCTCCAAAAAATCTCCCATGCGCTCGCCCTCAGCAAATTCTCGAACTCCCACCAAGCATGACTTCCAGTCTATCCTGACAAGGAGATCCTTGCATTTTCCGTCCTCCAGATTCTCCAGGATCTAAAACCTTCATTTGGAAAACACTGACTTAGGGCAGCACCACATCTTGCCGTATTGACCTGAAGTACAAAGTCCTACCAGCTTGTGGCTTCTTATCCGTGGTGGGAATATTGTTCAGCTGAAGAGAAGATGCCACTTAAGACATCAGGGTCACTGATTCATACCTCTGAAGAGGTGGACAACATGGGACTCTCCTCATCCAGAGGGGAGAGAGTTCACTGTCTCCAGACTGGTCTCCACTGTGGCACTGCCCTCGTCTGAATCTGTGTTCTGATCCAAAGAAATGGGTAAGCGACACCCAAACTACCCTGATGGCTCTAGCTGACTAAGCTGTTTCTGCAGAGAAACTGGGGCCACCAGTTTCATAAAGGAAGCTGCTTTCAGCCAAGCTGAGGAATTTTGCAGGCATCTGAGAGGGGATCCCAAGCAGAGCTAGCACTACCCTTCCAAAACAACCATATTTGTTGGAAAAGTGAAAACGTCCAGCAAAAATGGCAGTTTGTGGGATGCAGGCCCACCCACTGTACCTCCCCACTCACCATCAACTGTCTTTTTTCCCATCGGTTTTAACCAGCACTGTGGATCATAGGTTCTGGAGCCGTGGATGCCTTTTTCAGGCTTGTCCCAGTGCTTGCACTCCTGAGACAACTGCTTAGATGTCTCTGCGCTTACTGGGGTCATGGGAGCCACCCCCATGGTCCCCCTTAAGAAAAGGTAGTTACTCACCTGTAGCAGGTGTTCTGCAGGAACAAGCAGGAAGTCAGTCCTCACATATGGGTAACAATGATGCCAATGGAGCCCTCGCAGAAGCATTTCCCCAGCTTTCAAAGAAAGCCTTTGGGAGATGCCACCATGCATGTGTGGTCCCCTTCCTGCTCAAGGATGCCATCTTGGTCAGTCTCCATTTTTCCACGGAGCCCTACAGATGTTCATCTTGTTCCCCCGGAAAAAAGTTGATTTAACCCGTACCATTGTGTAACTTTCCCGGCTTGCGCCAGCTCTTTTCCTTCCTTGGGACCCTCTGCTGTGGCATTGGGCCTCAAAATATTTTCTTTTGTCGAATTTTTGTTCTCCAGGATCAAGCAGAAAGTCGGTCATATATGGGTGACGTCTGTGCTGACTGAGCCTGCATGGAGCATTTCCCCAGCTTTCAAAGAAAGCCTTTGGTAATGCTACCACGCATGTGTGGTCACCTTCCTGCCATCTTGTTCAGTCTCCTTTTTTCTGCAGAGCCCAATGGACATGGTCCTCATCTCTCCCGGAAAATTATTTTTTTCCTTCCAAATTCTTAAACTTTAGTCTTGTACCGTCCTCTGTCTTGAGTCTGGCATCTCAGTGCTGTCCTCTGCCTCACTGCGGTCCATTATTGTCGATGTTTTCCTTGATCAGCGTTCGTACCTTTTTTCGCCTGGGGGTCCTCGATCCCGGCCGGGTGTTCTTCCACATGACTCCCAGTGGATTTAAAAAGTGTGACTGTTGTGGCCAAACCATATCGTTTACAGATACTCATGATTGCTGCCTCTGCTGTCTGGGCCTGGACCATGACAGCTCCTCCTGTGACAGGTGCCAGGCCATGATGTCCAGGACCAATAGGAAGAGGTCAGAGTTGCAGGGGAAGCTGTTCCCTAAGCCATATTCTGCTCTAGCATCCCCCTTGCCCAGTCTGAAGGAGGGTTCCTTGAGGGAGGTCCTCCGGTAGGTCACCAGACCCTCCTAAGAAGAGGAAGAAGGTGCGGCTTCCCGAGTTGCCGACAAAACCTGGGAAGGCCCTGCAATGGGACTCGGGCGACTCAGTTCAGCGCCCTCCAAAGGTCTCGAGGCAGGAGCCCTCGGCTGGCGGTTACTGCGCCAGGGTTCAAGAGCTCATAGTCCTCCTGGAGGATGCACACTCCAGAGTGCCGGCGTCTGACCCGAGACCCTTGGTGTCCACGTCGAAGGCTGCCATAGAGCAGAGCCTCTCCTCCATTCTGGCCTTGCAGCAGGTGTTGATGTCTGGACTCCCTGCACCATCAGCCCCGACACCTGGCCCTCTGGCCTCAGGGGATCCCTAGGGTGTCGAGCCCAGCACCAAGCACCGCCAGCCTCGGGTAAGCCCTCTGCCACAGTCGAGGTCCCGGTCCTTGGGACTCCGGTCCTCCCTAACAAGCCTTTGAGGGTCTGACCCCCCTGGTCCCCGGTTGTTCCCCACTTCTTCAGGGCTACTTTCGAGGCTGAGTCCTCGACTACCTCTAGATCTGAATGGGAGACCAAGGACTAGGCTTCTCCCAAGACCTCCCGGCATGGGGGCGTTCCTTTGGAACCTTACCCCCGCAGCCTCAACGCCACTCCCCACACAAGGACGTGGTGGTCTGATTTCATTCAGGACATGACCCAGGCACTCTCGGTTCAGATGAAGTCTGAGGAGGACCTGCACACCGAGGCACAGGAAATTTTGCAGTTCCACTCAAGGAGATTCTTGCTACCCGTCCTCGAGAGGCTTCTGCTTCAGACATGGGAGACGCCGGCCTTGGTGCTGGTGGTCAGCGTGTCGATGCCATTTACTGAGTCAGTAAGGTTGCGGGGTTCCATAAGCCTCAACTCCCCCACAACTCGATGTTGGTGGAGGAGTCAGTGCAAAGGCTCAAGAGTCAAGACCTACTCGTCTGTGCCCCCAGGCAAGGAGGCCTGGGCCCTCGATACCCTGGGCCATAAATGCTACCAGGACATCATGCTCTGGTGCCGTATGCAAGCCTGAGCTGTATATGGGGATGTATTTGAAGAGCCTGGTCCAGGAGCTCTCGGCAGGCCTCACCAGGGAACCCCTCCAGTGCTTCTTGTCCTTGACTGGGGCTGTCTGGGACTGCTCTAAGCTTCTCTCTCGAGCTGGGTTGGAGTCCTCAGCCTGGGTGGCGGGGCTGCAGATCTCGGACCTGGAGCAGTGAGTGCAGGAGAAGCTCCTGGACGTGTCTTGCAATAGGGAGAATCATTTTTGGAACGCCTATGTCCGATAAGGCCGTTGAGATCGAGGCCAAGGTAGTTACCCGGCAGTGTCTTACCAAAAAGATCTTTGCTCTCCCCAGGAAGAAGCCCTCAGGAAAGAAGACCCTTTTCCCGAGGAAAAAGGATTATCCCTCGGCTAGCCATTACCAGCCTTACCAGGGTCAGCCTCACCAACCGGCACAGCCAAAGGGCCAAGGGCGTGGGTTCAGGAAACCCAAGGTCCCAGGCGCCAACCCCCCTCAGCCGGGGAGGGGGGAGAGTTTTTAACTCCGTGGGCATGGTCTCCCCTCCCCTAGGAGACCCACTTCAGCCTAAAGGGGGTCGACTGGCCTCCTTTATTGACAGCTGGGCCACCATCACTTCAGACCAGTGGGTCCTGTGGGTGGTGAGAGAAGGTTATTACCTCCATCTGCATCAAAACCCTTCAGATTACTTTCCAGGGGAGCCATCCCGTCTGCCCCTTCAGCAGGCCTTACTTGTCACAGTTTGCAAACCTGCTCAGGGACAAGGTGGTGGAACCTGTGCCCCACCACCTCTACTTAAGATTTGTTTATTTATTTACATTCTCTTATATACCGTGCTATTCTGCATCAGTGCGGTTTACATTGAACAAACTGAAATTACATTGAACAGGGCATTATAACTTGGAGATAACTATTTTACAGGGAACATGGGCTATGGAGGGTTAAGTGGCTTGCCCAAGACCACAAGGAGTACCTGTGGGACTAGAAACCCCAGTCCTTCCGGCCTGAAGTACCTTGCCCCAACCACTAGGCCACTCCTCCACTCCAAGGTATTTTCTTGTCCCAAAAAGAACAGGAGGCCTCCAGCCTATCCTGGATCTGCACAACTTCAGCAGATTCCTGGTGATGGAGAGGTTCAAGATGCTCTCCCTTGGAACATTACTGTTCTACCTCCACCAGGGAGACTGGCCCTGCTCCTTGGATCTCAAGGACACTTATGCCCACATCCTGATTCATCCCTCCCATAGGCAACACCTGAGGTTTGTGGTGGGAGGTCTGCACTTCCAGTACAGGGTTCTTCCATTAGGCCTCGCCTCCTCCTTAAGGGTCTTCACAAAGTGCTCTGCTGCACACGTGCACCTTCAGGGGGCTCACGTCTTCCCCTTTCTAGATAACTGACTTGTCAGGGATAGCACTGCCCGGGAGACATACTGGGTCACAAGGCTTAACCATTCACGCTCTCCATTGGTTGGACTTCGTCATCAACTACCCCAGGTCCAGGATCTCCCCAGTATAGACCCTGGAATTCATAGGGCCCAGCTGAACACTCTGCTGGCCAAGGCTTTCCTCCCAGAAGACAGTCCACCGCCTGATGCGGTTGGCTGGGGAGGTGCAAGCCTGCAGGTCAGTGCCGGCCTGGTGGCTCCTCCACTTGTTTGGGCCACTTGGCCTCAACAGTGCATGTTACCCCTCTAGCCCGCATACACATGCGGGCGGCCCAGTGGTGACTCTGGTCTCGGGCCACAGGCGAACTGAGGGACAAGCTGTGGGTCATCCGGCAGCTGGAGTCCTCCCTTGCCTGGTGGAAGTCCTTACACCACCTTGGGGCGGGGATGCCTTTCCATGCACCGGCACCTCAGAGGGTTCTGACTATGGATGCCTCCCTGGTGGGTCAGGGTACGCATTGCGAGGGCTACTGGTCTTCTGAGAAGTCTCTCCTGTAGATCAACCTTCTCGAATTCCAGGGCATCTTTCTGGCCCTGCAGACCGTCTGCCATCTGCTCAGAGGTCTTCTGATCCTCATACAGATGGACAACCAGGTGGCCATGTTCTACTTTAACAAGCAGGATGGAACAGGCTCCTACTGTCAAGAGGCTGTAGTACTTCAGTCCTTTGCGGTACGCCATCGCATGATCCTAAGGGCTGTGTACCTACAGGGCCAGGACAACTTCCTGGCGACAAGCTCAGCAGAGTCCTCTGGCCGCATAAGTGATGCCTGGATCCCAAAGTGGCCCAAGGCTCTTCTGACTCTGGGGCAGGCCCTGCCTGGACCCGGTCGCCCCTCTGAACAACGCTCAGCTTCCATGGTTCTGCTCCCCTCAGCCACACCACGGGAGGGTGGCGGCAGGTGCGTTTCTGATATCATGGTCGCAGGGCCTGCTTTATGCATTCCTGCCGACCCCCCCCCCCCCCCCCGATACCCAAGTGTCTGTCCAAAATCCAGAGTGAGCACACCTCAGTGATCCTGGTGGCCACAGGTGGCCCTGGTTTCCCCTGCTGCTTTCTCTTGTCAGTGACAGCCCTGGTACCCCTGGGCTGCCTTTTGCAGGAGTAGGACTCCCTCCTGCACCCCAACCTGAGGACCCTAGCATTGAGGGCATGGCTGCTGAAAGGGTAGTATTGGCCCCTTTCCACTCACAAGGGAGGTTGAGGAGGTGGTCCTAGCCTCCAGGAAGCTCTTCACTAGAAGGGCTTACACCTTTAAGCGGAGGAGGTTCTCCGTCTGGTGCGCAGACAGGAAAGTGAATCCGTTCTGCAAGGTACAACTCGTGTTGCAGTACCTTTTGCATCTCTCGCACTCGGGCTTGAAATTTAATTCAGTCAGGGTGCATCTCAGCGCTATAGTGGCGAACCACCACCCTGTAGAGAGAGAGCCTCTCTCGACCCTGTCCCTTGTTTCCAGATTCCTCAGGGGCCTTCTGTTGTCTAGGCCCCCCCCCCTTCCGCCCTTCGGCTGCAGAATGGGACCTTAGTGTGGTGCTGTCCCAGTTCACCAGACCACCATTTGAGTCTGTCCACCTGTCACCTGAGGTACCTCTCTGGAAAGTGGCCACCTTAGTGGCCGTGACGTCTGCCCACAGGGTAAGTGAGCTGCAGGCCCTGGTGGTGGATACTCCTACACCCAGTTCTACACAGATAGTGGTGCTGCGTACGTATCCCAAGTTCCTTCCTAAGGTGGTGTCTGCTTTCCACCTCAAACAAGAGGTGGTTCTCCCTACCTTCTTTCCACTGCCTCACGCTGGCAAGGTAGAGTTGGTCTTGCACACCCTGGATTGCAAGAGGGCCCTGTCCTCCTATCATAGGACCAGGGACCATCACAAAGTGCCCCAACTTTGTCTCGTTTGACCTCCAGTAAGCTGGGGCTGCCGGTAACCAAATGGACTCTGTCCTCTTGGGTGACGGACTGCATCGCCTTCGCTTATGAGCAGGCTGCTCATTGCATCAGGCCCATTGCCGTGTCGGTGGCCAACCTGTGCTCGATAACGGTGATGGAAATTTGCAAGGCCGCCACATGGTTTTCAGTGCATACCTTTGCAGCACATTACTGCCTAGAGAGGGAGTCCCGCAGGGACAGTGCCTTCAGCCAGGTCGTAATCTGTAGCATGCTCTGTGTATAGGCAACTCCTGCCCTTCAGCCCATCGATGGTCAGGCTACCGGACTGATAGCAACGAGAGTAGCTGGGCGTTGCAGGGTCTCTTACTAGGGACTCGTCTTCTGCAACTGGTGGTCACCGTTGGTGCTGTCGTGGTTCTGGTTCCTGCAGCCTGGAACTAGGGAGTCCCATATGTGAGCACTGACTTCCTGCTTGTTCCTGGAGAAAGCGTAGTTACTCACCTGTAACAGGTGTTCTCGGGGAACAAGAAGGAAGTCAGTCCTCACATATGGGTGATGACAGCGCCGACGGAACCCTCGTGCGGAGCAAATCCCCAGCTTTCAGAGAGAGCTTTCACGCATGTTCTGTCCCCTTCCCGCCCAAGGGTGCCACCTTGCTCAGTCTCCTTTTTTCCACGGAGCCCTTCGGACATAGTCCATGTGTCCCCGAGAAAAAGGTTGTGTTGGCTTTTCCTCGACCAGTCGACACAGGTACCTCTTCCCGCCTTCGGCTCAGTACACCGGTATAGAGTCCGTCTCTGTTTTTCATTTTTTGTCCTTCGTGACTGGCATTCGCACCTTTTTTTTTTCTCTTTTTCACTAGCAGCCCAAGTCTTTGACCTTGCAGGGGCCCTTTTTCCCCCCGATGGCTGCCAGCGGGTTTAAAAAATGCGATTGGTGTGTGAAGTTAGTCTCTCACCGATACGCATGAGTGCTGTCTCCAGTGCCTCAGGCCCGACCATTAACCATCAGTCTGTAGCCCGTGTAGAAAGATGTCCTCGAAGGCCCTGAAGAGCCGCCAGCAGCAGCATAATAGGATTTTTTCTTTATCCGTGCCTCCGAGAGCCAGGACCTCTTCCGAGGCCTCCACGTCTCGGGGGGGAGCTCTCCGAGCCCAAGCAGTGTCGAGGTTCCTTGAAGAGGGGGTCTCCCTTGAGGGAGCACAAGAGGAAGAAATCCTCGAAGGCGGCGTCTCTGGATGGCTCCAAGTGACCCGGCTCATTCCGGGACCGGTCGCAGAGCCCTGAGCACTGGCCGGAATCTTCGGAGACGGAGCGCCCGACGAAGATGCCTCATCGACAACCAGATCAGCTGAGGCAAGTACCAACTGTCCTCGTCAAGGACTTCCCTCCGGGGGAACTGGTGGCTGCAGAGCTTTCTGGAATCGAGTCCAGAATGGTGGCCTTGGAGCACAGTTTCACTGCCTTCATGGAACAGCAGCAGGTGCTGATAGCCGGCCTGTCCGGTTCCTCTGCCCCGACCACCGGGCCCTCGACGTCGAAGTCGACCCCAGAGGCCAAGCCCATCCTCAAAGCCCTTTGGGCTCGAGTTGATCAGCCTCCCGTTCGGGACCAAGGTCGTTGGCACCGAGCCTGCCAGCATCGGAGTGGTTGGCCCTGGGGACCTTGATGCCTGAGGAGCCTGCCGATTCCTCCTCAGAAGTGTCGGCGTGGGAAACCGAGGATGAGGAGTCCCTGGATACCCACCGGCACAGGAATGTACCATCCGATTCTCTGGTATCCGATCCTCGGAGAATGCCCCCCCCCCCCCCGAGGACATGAGGTTCTTGGACTTCGTGCGGGATATGTCCAAGGCATTGGCGTTCCCCCACTGAGTCTGAGGAGGATCCTTGAGTCAACGAGTTTGAGATCCTCCAGTATAAGGCCCCCCTTGGGAGGCCCTTTCTGTACCCATGCCTCCAATCCTGGAACGACTGATGCTCCGCATGTGGGAGACACCGGCATCGGTGCCGGTGGTCAGCAAGTGGCTCGACTCGATGTATTGAGTCCAGAGCCCTGGTTTTCAGAAGTTGCAGTTGCCATGCGCCAGCTGATGAGGCAGAAGACGCACTCCTCGGTGCCCCCTGTTAGGAGGCCCGCAACTTGGATGCCCTCGGCAGAAAGTGCTTCCACGGGTCAATGCTGACTTGTCAGATCCAGGCTTGCCAGCTGTACATGGGCATGTACCTTGGACCTGGCGAAGGAACTCGCTGGGTTCTCGGCTGGTCTCTCCGAGGAACCCTTGCAGCACTTCAGGGGCCTGTCCAAAGCCGTCCATGAGTGCTCAAAATTTGTCTCGGGCAGCCTATGATGGGTTCGAGTCGGTGGCCTGGGTAGTCGCGGCTGGCGTTGGTGCATACCGCCAAGCATGGCTGCAGTCGTCAGACCTCGAACAGTGGGTTCAAGACAAGTTGGTCGATGTCCCATGCCGGGGGGAGAATCTCTTCGGCAAACCCATGACCAACAAGGCCGCAGAGTTGGAGACAGAATACATGATGAGGACACGGCTCTCCAAGAAGATCTCTGCCCCTTCTCGCAAGAAGGGCTCAGGTAAAAAGCCCTTTTACCCGAGGAAGGGTGCTGCTTACCGAAGCTACCCCATTTTCAGGCCTCCCCGGCTCCCCGACAGGGGCATGGCCTGCATAAGCAGAAAAGCCCCAAACCCCAGGCTCCGGCCCAGCCTGGCAGTGGCTTTTGACTTCTACTGCATGGCCACTCTTCCCACAGGGGAAAGGCAGATCACAGGGGGCCGGCTTGCTCTGTATGTCCACAGGTGGACAGCCGTTACCACCGATGCCTGAGTTTTTTGCAGATAGTCCAAGAGGGCTATCTTCTTCACCTAGCCCAGGTGCCTCCTCACTATTTTCCAGGAGATCCCATCGGGTCTCCTCTTCACCAGGACCACCTTCTGAAGGAGTTGATAGGTTTTCTAGAGGATCAGGCGGTAGAACCGGTGCCCTACCACTTGCAGGAAAGGGGCTTCTATTCCAGGTACTTTCTGGTACCAAAAAGGACAGGAGGTCTCAGGCCCATCCTCGACCTGCGCAACCTCAACAAATTCCTGGTGAGGGAGAAGTTCAAGATGCTCTCCCTTGGAATCTTGCTGCCTTACCTCCGCCAGGGAGGCTGGCTATGCTCCTTAGACTTGAAAGATGCGTATACACACATTCTAATACACCCAAACCACAGGCAATATCTGCACTTTGTGGTAGGGGGCAATCACTACCAGTACAGGGTACTCCCCTTCGGCCTTGCCTCGGCCCCCAGGGTGTTCACAAAGTGCTTAGCTGTGGTTGCTGCCTTTCTCAGGCTCCAAGGAGTCTTTGTATTCCCCTACCTCGACGATTGGCTCATCAGAGGTTCCGAAGCCCACCAGGCCACAACGCGCACCATCTAAGTGCTGCAGCGCCTAGGATTCATGATAAACTACCCCAAGTCCAGCCTCACTCCAACTCAGCAGCTAGAGTTCATTGGGGCCAGTCTCGACACCCTTCAAGCGAGGGCCTATCTGCCTGAAGACAGGGCAAGCAGACTTATGGCTCTGGCAGGCCAGGTGAGCCGCAAGTCTGCATTGTCAGCAAGGCTTTTCCTGCATCGCCTCGGGCACATGGCTTCCACAGTCCTTGTGACCCTGGACGCCCACCTCCACATGCGGACTGCTCAGTGGTGCCTCAGGGACCAGTGGTCTCAGGCCTCTGGACGCCTTCGGGACAGGGTCCGAGTAGCCAAACACCTAGTACGGTCCCTAGCCTGGTGGCTCCAACCGCATCACTTGGGGGCGGGAATGCCTTTCCAGATCCCTCAGCACATAAGGATCCTGAACACAGATGCATCACTGCTGGGCTGGGGAGCCCATTGTCAGGGTTTCCGGACTCAGGGACTGTGGTCCCCGAGCGAGAAGGCTCAACAAATCAATTTCTTGGAACTACATGCTATCTGCCTAGCGCTAGGAGTTTTCAGGCAGTTCCTGGCCCAGGAATCTGTCTTGGTCCAGACGACAACCAGGTGGCCATGTTCTGTGTGAACAAACAGGGTGGCACGGGGTCCCGCCGCCTATGTCAGGAAACCCTGGACCTCTGCACCTTTGCAGCCCGGCATGGCATTCGTCTCCGAGCAGTCTACCTGCTGGGCCAGGACAATTGGCTAGCAGACAGGCTAAGCACGATTCTCCAACCCCATGAATGGCAGCTGGACCCCGCGGGGTAGCCAGTTGGCTCTTCCAGACCTGGGGGCGGACGGTGATGGACCTGTTTGCGAGTCCGGACAATTACCAATTGCCCTTTTTCTGCTCCAGGTGACCCCACCCGCACAGGGTGGCCGCCGATGCGTTTCTGATATCAGGGTCCGGGGACCTTCTGTTGGGGTTCTCCCCCCCCCCCCCCCCCCCCGACACCTCTGGTGGCCAAGATGCTGTTCAAGATTCTCCAGGACAGGGCCTCGGTCATCCTTATTGCCCCTTGGTGGCCCAGGCAGCCCTGGTTCCCGCTTCTTCTGCAGCTAGCAGTGGAGACCCCGATCCCCTTGGGGTTCTCACCAAGTCTCCTGTCTCAGGAGGGAGGCGCTCTTTTGCACCCCAATCTCAGCTCACTCAACTTGATGCCGTGGCTGCTGAAAGGGTAATTCTCGCTCCGCTCCTCCTTCCAAAGAATATTGAGGTGGTCTTTCTGGCCTCAGGAAGGCTGTCGACCAGACAAACATACGCCTTGAAGTGGCGTAGGTTTGCGGTGTGGTGCAATGAGCGGGAGTTAGATCCTTTCTCTTGCCCGGTAGCCCGGTAGGGGTGGTTCTACAATATCTTCTCCAATTCTCTGATTTGTGCCTCAAGTCCAACTCTGTCAGGGTGCACCTCAGTGCCCTTGTGGCGCATCACCTTTCAGTGGATGAGAAGCCTCTCCACTCACCCTTTGATCTCTCTGTTCCTGAGGGGCCTACTTCTCTTGAGACCCCCGGTCTGCCCCCCACCTCCCCCAGCAACTGAGTGGGATCTCAATGTGGTGTTAGAGCAGCCTACTAGGCCACCCTTTGAGCCCATGGCTACTTGTCGTTTATGCTATCTATCTACAGGAACAAGCAGGAATGTAGTCCTCACATATGGGTATCGTCAGTACCGAAGGAGCCTGCGCGGGAACGCTCCCCAGCGTCCAATCCAATAGCAACGCTTTTGGGAGCATCCCTCAGCACATGCGCGCTGCCTTCCCGCCTTTCCATCTGTCCCTCTTCAGTTCTTCGTTTTCCGTGGAGCCCACAGGATCTATTCCCTGTCACCACAGAAAATTCCGTCTTTAAATTTCTTTCTTGTGGTCGCGTTTGCCTACCACACGACGCCTACCGGTACCGCCGGTTCTTTTCTTTTCATAAAAAAACAAAAAAAACAAACTTAGACTGTTTGTTTTCAGAAACTTTCCTCTTTGGTGCTAGGCGCCATTTTGGGCATTAGGCCCCATTTTCCTAATTCATGGAAAAGCCAACTAGTGTTTTTAAAAAATGTACTAAGTGTGGCGGTACCATTTCCGTCACTGACACCCATGATTGTTGTCTAAAATGTTTAGGACCTGATCATTCTCCAACTGAATGTCTCTCCTGTATGGGGATGACCAAAAGAGGAAGACAGAACCGGGCTGCAAAGCTCGGTACCCTCTTTTCTTCAGTTGCCAGATCCATTGCATCAACATCGTCAAGGGCCTCTTCTTCCCATGGATCTCGGGTAACTAAACATAAAAGCCGGTCCTCAAAGGGTAGCTCTCCTGCTAAGCATCGAGAGGCCATTGGCATAGCCCTTGAGGGAACCACACCAGCAAAACAGCCCCGGCGGGAGGCTTCGGCTTCCAAAGCATTGATGGGGCTTCAGGATGTTCTCGAGGCTTCAACCTCACAAGAACTACCTGTGCCATGCTCAGGGGTTCCGGACGTTCTTACCGGTACCGACACCCAGGCATCGGCAGCGTCGATAGAACAGAGGTTCCTTGCTATCGAGCGCAGTATCACAGCTCTTCTTTCAGCTGCAGTACCGATGGACCCAAGGGCACCGGTACCGACATAGAAGCCGATGCCAGTACAGACACCGGTACCGACAATGACAGTACCGACCCCGGTGGGAACTCTTCCCATGCCATCTCTGGCTGGAATTGACAAAGCGGTACCGGGTCACCTCGGTACCGACTTCGATCGGTACAGGGATCGTGCTTTGCAGGAGCATCGGGGTCAGGAATACTTAGATTCCTCCGATTCCGAAGACTGACCAATGTTCCCTTTAATTTTCTGTAGGCTGTGTGCGCATAAAATATCAGCTGTGCAGCTTTTGAAGGAAGGTTAAAATTTTGTGCGCCACATAATGACACTCGGAGTTATATACTTTAAAATTTGACTACACGTCAGAATACAGTATGTACACCACATTGATTTTAATCAAATTAAATGAAAATAGACGATTACTAAATGAAGTGGAAAATTTCTAGTAATTGCAATCACAACTTTTAAATTTTAAGACGTCTGTGTTTTCTATCAGAATCAGAACCGTAATTTTTGTGCGCTCTGTTGTAAAGTATGTGCGCTCGCTCGGCGAGGTGTGTGCACGCGCACAGCTTAGAGGGAACAGTGACTCTGACAATTCTGTTGGCACTAGAGGGTTTCTCTTAGAAGATCCCTCTTCTCCCCAACGCAGAATGTCACCTCCAAAGGACATGTCATTTCAGGATTTCATCCGTGATATGGCCAAGGGTCTTTCAATCACAGTAGCTTCTGAAGACGAACCCAGAGCAAAGGAATTGGAAATTCTCCAATATCCTAAAGCTCCTACGGAGGCAGCCACTCTGCCTATCCATAAAATTCTGCATAGCTTGATGCTCAGAATGTGGGAGACACCTCTGACTACTTCTCTTCACTCTAGGAGGCTTGATACTATGTATTGAGTTCCACCATGTTCTGGATTTCAGAAAACTCAGCTGCCACACCATTCAATGGTAGTGGAATCTGCCATGCGTAGGATGAAAAGTGCAAAGAGACATGCATCTAATCCTCCAGGTCGTGAATGCAGGACTCTGGATGCTTTGGGACGCAGGACTTTTCAATCTTCTATGCTTTCAGCTAGGATCAACTCATATATTCTGTATATGGAAACGTTCCTCAAGGAAGTTACTGGAGACTTGGAACTTGAGCCCATTTCTCCCAGATAAGAGACAAGATTTTCTTGCTCTAGTTAAGCATGCTCAGGATGTCTCCAAGTTTGTCAATCGTGCAGCCTTTGACTGCTTCAAATGCATCAGTAGAACTTCTGCTATTGCCATTGGCGCACGACGGATTGCCTGGCTACAGGCATCAGACTTGGAGACTTGGGTATAGGACAAGTTAGGCAACATTCCTTGCACGGGGGAGAATCTCTTTGGCAAGAACTGGCAGGAGAAAGCTAATGAGTTAGATTCTGACAATTCTACTCTAGATTGTCAAAGTCTACAGCCACTCCAGCCAAAAGGAAGCCTTATAAAAAACCCTCTTTTAGCAAAAAGAGGAAGTTTTATCCTTCCTATACCCAGCAGAGTCACTCAGGTTGCCCAAAAGGGACAAACTAGACAGCAAAAGAAACCAAAAGGCCCGAGAGCCCAACCAGCTCTCCAGGTTCAGCCCCCTCAGGGGCTTTGACTCATTCCTAGAGAGCTTTGCCTTCCTGCCTCTGAAGGATCCCCAAACCCCCCAATATTCCCGGCAGGTTATGCCTCTTTGTCAACAGATGGCATCAGATAACAGCAGAAGATTGGACTTTGTCCATTGTAGGAAAAGGGTACAAACTTCATTTTCACAGCATACCCCCTCCTACAGTTCTAAAGCAATTCAATTCACAAACCTCTGCAGACAATCTGCTAGATCACTAGGTCTCCACACTTCTTGCCCAAGGGGCAATAGAGGAAGTACCCATTCTTCAACAAGGTGCAGGGTTCTACTCCCCCTATTTTCTTATTCCAAAGAAAACAGGAGGACACAGACCCATTCTAGACCTCAGAGAATTGAACAAATATCTGTTTCGAGAGAAATTCAAAATGATTTCTCTAGAAACTCTTCTGCCATACCTTCAAAGCCAGGACTGGCTTTGCTCTCTAGACTTAAAGGATACATACACTCACATTCATCCATCCAGATCACAGGAAATTTTTATGTTTCCTTTTCAGGGAAAGACATTTCCAGTACAGGGTTCTTCCTTTTGGTCTGGCTTCAGCACCAAGGGTATTCACGAAATGCATGGTAGTAGTAGCTGCATTCCTACGAACCCTGGGGTTTTTCGTCTTCCCTTACTTGGATAACTGGCTCATTCGAGCACCCACAGTTGCAGAGGTCAGCACTGCACTGTCCTGTACAATGCGAATCCTCCAATACTTGGGATTGGTAATAAACTTCCCAAAATCACAACTTGTTCCTTCCCAATGCCTAGAATTCATAGGAGCCTGTCTGGATACCAGACAGGCAAGGGCTTTCCTTCCACAAGCCCGGTGTCTTCGCATAATGCAGCTAGCTTCCCAAGCAGCAGGCAAATCCTCCCTCACTGCTCGGGAGCTACTGCAGTTACTGGGACATATGGCATCCACAGTTCATATAGTCCCATATGCTCGCCTCCACCTTGCGTACAACTCAGTGGACCCTCTTCACACAGTGGACACAGGCCACGGGTCATTTGTCGGACAAAATAATAATCTCTCAACGACTAATTTTGTCCTTCCAATGGTGGCAATCACTAGAAAATCTGACAGTGGGGTCTCCTTTCCATCAACCCCTCTTTCAGGCCACCCTAACAGATGCATCACAGGTAGGTTGGGGAGCACACCTGAATAGTCTCTCTACCCAGGGCACCTGGACTCCCCAGGAAGTTGGTTTACACATAAACCTCCTGGAATTAGGAGCAATCTATTTAGCTCTTCGAGTATTCCACGCCCAGCTCAGCTACAAGACAGTCCTAGTCCAGACGGACAATCAGTTAGCCATGTTCTATATGAACAAGCAGGGCGGAACAGGCTCTCTGTCGTTATGCAACGAAGCTTTACGACTGTGGGGCCCTCGCCAGAGAGCATCAAATTCACCTTCTAGTGGTATATCTTCCAGGCATTCAAAACCTTTGGGCATACAAACTCAGTCGAGTACTACTGCCTCACGAGTGGTCCCTACACTCATTATCAGATATTTCATCTCTGGGGCAATCCAGACATAGACCTCTTTGCAAGTCCACTGAATGCCAAACTTCCCCGGGTCTGTTCCAGGATTCCAGCTCACAGCTGTCAGGCAAGGGATGCCTTTCTCCTTCACTGGGGTCAGGACTTCCTTTATGCCTTCCCACCCATTCCCCTCATCCCCAAAACACTCTTCAAGCTTCAAAGAGACAGGGGTCGCATGATTCTCATAGCACCACGATGGCCACGCCTACATGGTATTCCCCCCTCCTACATCTCTTTCAAGCGGCACCTCTGGAATTAGGGCATGCTACAGATCTCCTTTCCCAGGAGAACGGGATGCTATGGCACCCGAATCCCCAGTCCCCTGCACCTCATGGCCTGGTTGCTGAAGGCTTAGATCTCCAGGATCTCAACCTGTCCCAACAGGTAAAAGATATCCTTCAGGCTTCTAGGAAACTTTCCACAAGAAGATCTTATGCCTTTAAGTGGAAACGTTTTTACTATATGGTGCTCCAAGAAAGGATTAAACCCCCTGGTCATACCCTTAAAATCAATACTAGAGTATCTCCTTCACTTATCCAATTCTGGTCTAAAGACCAATTCGGTAAGAGTCCATCTTGGTGCAATTGCAACTTTCTTATAAGCCCCTGAATAGAGTGGATGAGTAGCCTAGTGGTTAGAGCAACTGCCTAGTACCCAGAAGATCAAGGGTTCAATTCTGACTGGCACTCCTTGTGACCTTGGGCAAGTCACTTTACCCTCCATTGCCTCGGAAGAAAAGGCTGGCAATCTACTTCCGGTGATACATTGTCAAGAAAGCCCAGGGGTAGCTGGGTCGCTATGAGTCAATACTGACTTGATGGCACTTAAAAAAATAATAATAAATAAAATAAGCCCCTGAATGGACAATCAATTTCCTCTCATCCACTCCTATCAAGATTCATGAGAGGCCTTTTATTAACTAAACCTTCCATCAAGCCACCACCGGTGGCATGGGATCTAAATCTAGTACTTGGGCAGCTCATGAAGCCGCCTTTTGAACCTTTGGCCACTACAGCCCTTAAGTTTTTGACCTGGAAGGTCATCTTCCTAATTGCAGTCACCTCTGCCCGTCGCATTAGTGAATTGCAAGCTTTAGTGGCTGATCCTCCTTATACTAGGTTTCATCATAAGGTGGTTCTTCAAACTCACCCACACTTTATGCCAAAGGTGGTTTCGCCTTTTCATTTAGATCAATCAATTTATCTTCCTGTATTTTTTCCAAGGCCTCACGCCTCTAATGCAGAAAGAAACCTTCATACTTTGGCTTGTAAAAGGGCCTTAGCTTTTTACATACGAAGAACACAGCAACATAGAAAGTCCTCACAACGTTTTGTAGCTTTGGACCCTAGTCATTTGGGACTTCCAGTCTCCAAAAGAACTTTATCTAAATGGGTTGCCCAATGCATATCCTTTGCTTATGAGAGTAAGGGTCTTCCTCTTCAGGACCATGTCACAGCTCATAATGTGAGAGCCATGGCAGCTTCTATGGCTAATCTCTATTCTGTGTCTATCAATGACATTTGTCGAGCAGCCCCCTGGGCTTCGGTACACACCTTCACAGCCCACTACTGCCTGGATAAAGCCTCCCATCGGGATGCCGCCTTTGGCCAAACTGTTCTTCAAAATCTCTTTCAAACATAAACCAACTCCTACCCACCAACCCTGGAGGGATGCCAGAGATCCATGGGAGGAAGGATTCCCACCTTCTAGGGTGGCACCTTCCTGGGGCTATCTCCCTGGCATCTTCAGCTAGGGAGTCCCCATATGTGAGGACTACATTCCTGCTTGTTCCTGGAGATAGCGTAGTTACTCACTTATAACAGGTGATCTCCAGGAACAGCAGGAATTTAGTCCTCACAACCCACCCACCTCCCCTAGGAGTTCTCTCCTATCTCTTTGTCTCTTTCCTCTCTCCCTCTATCCTTTCACTCAGCTACAAACGTAACTGAAGAGGGACAGTTGGAAAGGTGGGAAGGCAGCGCGCATGTGCTGAGGGATGCTCCCAAAAGCGTTGCTATTGGATGCTGGGGAGCATTCCCGCGCAGGCTCCGTCGGTACCGACGATACCCATATGTGAGGACTAAATTCCTGCTGTTCCCGGAGATCACCTGTTACAGGTGAGTAACTACGCTTTCTTGGAAGGTGGTTTTCCTGGTGGCACTCGCATCCGCTCAGCAGGTGAGTAAGCTCCAGGCCCTAGTGTCGGAAAGACCCTATACCAGGTTCTATAGGAACCGAGTGGTGCTTCGCACGCACCCCAAGTTTCTTCCGAAACTGGTCTCCTCGTTCCACCTCAACCAGGAGGTGGTTCTGCCTCTCTTTTCCCAGGCCGCATGCCAGTCGGGCAGAGTCGGTCCTGCATACCGTGGACTGTAAGAGGGCGTTGGCCTTCTATATCCAGCGTACGCAACCGAATCGGAAGGCTTCTCGGCTTTTCGTTTCTTACAACCCCAGTAAGCTGGGGATGGCGGTATCTAAGCGTACACTGTCCACCTGGGTGGCAGACTGCATTGCCTGGTCATACAGGGCAGCCGAGCTTCCTATGGAGGGTCGTGTTACGGCCCATAGGGTCAGGGCCATGGTGGCTTCGGCTCATTTGCGCTCTGTTCCTTTGGCAGACATCTGCCGGGCTGCCACCTGGTCTTCGAGTCAGACTTTCGCAGTCCATTACTGCCTGGATAGGCAGTCCTGGCAGGACAGCGCCTTCAGCTAGGCTGTACTCATAACCTTTTCAAGTTCTAGGCAACTCCTGCCCTCCGACCCCTCTGTGTTCAGGCTACCGGAGTGCTATTCCCTTCGTTTTCATTGCTGTTGTGGCTGCTTGCAACTCTCGTAGAGGGAGCCTTTTTTTTTTTAAGCAATGGGTTCTCGGTAGCCTATAGCTGGGGAGTCCCATATGTGAGGACTGACTTCCTGCTTGTTCCCGGAGAAAGCATAGTTACTCACTTATAACAGGTGTTCTCCGGGGACAGCAGGAATCAGTCGACCCTTCCTCATCCACTTGGAGTTGCAGTCCTATTATATTCTTTTTGCTTCTTTTTAGCTATGATGTTTGACTGAGCAAGATGGCACACTTGGGCGGGAAGGGACCGCGCATGTGTGGTAGCAACTTCCAAAGGCTTTCTCTGAAAGCTGGGGATTTGCTCTGCACAAGGGTTCCATCGGCGCCGATGTCACCCATATGTGAGGACTGATTACTGCTGTCCCCTTGGAGCAGCTGGTTCATGAACCGACCAGAGGGGAAGCCATATTGGACCTAGTCCTTAGTGGAACACCAGATCTGGTGCAGCAGATTAGGGCGTTAGGGACCACTTGGCAGTAGTGATCATAGCATGATCGCCTTTGATTTAATTAATGGAGGAGGGATGGTAAGGAAATCCACAGTACTACCTTTTAACTTTTGAAAGGGAGACTATGATAAAATGAGGAAAATAGTTAAGAAAAAACTAAAAGGAGCAGTTGCAAAGGTTAAAAACTGACTTCAAGCATGGGTGTTGTTTAAAGATACTGTCTTGGAAGCCCAGACCAGCTGTATTCCATGCTTTAAGAAAAGAGGAAGGAAGTCCAGAAAACTGCCAGCATGGTTTAAAGGTGAGGTCAGAGAGGATGTTGCCAAAAAAGTATCTTTCAGGAAATGGAAAAAAGAGCCAAATGACGAAAACTGGAAACAGCATAAGCACTGGCAAGTTAAATGCAGAGCATTGATAAGGCAGGCAAAAAGAGAATTTGAGAAAAAATTAGCTGTGGAAGCAAAAACACATAATAAAGACTTTTTCAAGTACATTCGTAGCAAAAAACCTGTGAGAGAGTCAGTTGGTCCGTTAGATGGTAGAGGGGTAAAAGGGGGCAGTAAGAGGGGACAAGGCTATAGTGGAGAGACTGAATGAATTCTTTGCTTCAGTTTTTATTGAGGAAGATGTAGGGATGTTACCCATGACTGAAGTGGTATTTAAAAGTGATACTGCAGAAGAATTTAAAGAAATATCGCTACACCGGGAAGATGTATTACAACTATTTGATAAACTGAAGAGTAGCAAATCACCTTGACCGGATGGTATACATCCAAGGGTGTTGAAAGAACTGAAAAATGAGAATACTAATAGCAGGTCTGCAATCTGTGAACTACCATAAAAAATCATCTGTAATACCGGAAGATTGGAGGATTGTCAATGTAACGCCAATTTTTAAAAAGGGTTCTATGGGTGATCCGAGAAACTACAGACCGGTGAGCCTGACGTTGGTACCGGGAAAAATGGTAGAAACTATCATAAAGAACAAAATTACTCAGCATGTTGATAGTCATGGCTTAATGGGAGACAGCCAACATGGCTTTAGACAAGGAAGATCTTGTCTTACTAATCTGTTATGTTTTTTTGAAGGTGTGAATAAACAGGTAGACAAAGGTGAGTCGGTTGATATAGTGTATTTTGACTTCCAGAAAGCCTTTGACAAAGCACCTCATCAGACGTTTGGCAAAACTAGAGAGTCATGGGATAGGAGGCAGTGTACTATCGTGGATTAGGAATGGTTAAAAGATAGAAAGCAGAGGGTAGGGCTAAATGGACAGTTTTCCCAATAGAGAAAGGTGAATAGTGGTGTACCCTAGGGATCTGTGTTGGGTCTGCTGCTTTTTGACATATTCATAAATGACCTGGAAAAGGGAATAACGAGTGAGGTTATCAAATTTGCAGATGACACAAAACTAAAGTTGTTAAAAACCCATGAGGATTGTGGAAATTTACAAGAGGATCTTGATAAATTGGAAGACTGGGCATCAAAATGGCAAATGAAATTTTGTGTGGACAAGTGCAAAGTTATGCACCTAGGGAAGAACAACCCAAACTATGGTTACACAATGCAAGGTTACACATTAGGAACTACCACCCAGGAAAAAGATTTAGGCGTCATTGTGGATAACATGTTAAAACCCTCGGCCCAGTGTGCAGCGGTGACCAAGAGAGCAAATAGAAAGCTAGGTATCATAAGAAAAGGAATGGAAAATAAAACAAAGGATATTATGCTCTGTATTGTTCCATGGTGCGACTGCACCGTGAATTTTGTGTGCAATTCTAGTCGCCATATCTTAAAAGGGATATAGTGTTAATAGAAAAGGTTCAGAGAAGAACCACCAAAATGGGAAAGGGGATGGAAGAATACCCCTATGAAGAAAGGCTAAAAAGGCTAGGGCTCTTCAACCTGGAAAAGAGACAGCTGAGTGGAGATATGATAGAAGTCTATAAATTAATGAACGGAGTGGAACGGGTAAACGTAGATCGATTGTTTACGTTACCAGAATATAGGAAGACTAGGGAACATGCAATGAAGCTACAGGGTAAACTATTTAAGACCAAATAAGAGAGAATATTTTTTCACTTAACGTGTAATCAAACTCTGGAATTTGCTACCGGAGGATATAGTAAAAGCTGTTAGTGTAGCCTGGTTTAAAAAAAAATTTGGACAAGTTCCTGGAGGAAAGGTCCATAAACCATTATTAAAAAGGGACCCAAGATATCACTGCTTGACCCAATACAAGCATTGTGGAACCTGTGTCTTTTGGGGAAACTGCTAGGTACGTATGATCTAGATTGGCTACTGTTGGAAACAGGACACTGGACTCGATGGACCTTGGTCTGACCCAGTATGGCATATCTTATGTTCTCCAGGACCAAGCAGGAAGTCAGTCCTCACTTATGGGTGACGTCGGCGCAGACGGAGCCCTCGCGGAGCAATTTTCCCCAGCTTTCGCAGAAAGCCTTTGGGAATTGCAGCGCGCATGCGCGGTCCCCTTCCCGCCTAGGGATGCCATCTTGCTCAGTCTTCTTTTTTCCGCGGAGCCCTACAGACGTAGTCTGTTACCGCCGCAGAAAAGTTGATTTCTTTGATTTGTTTTTACGTTAAATTTTTCTCGGTTCGTGTGTTCCTCTTCCCGCCGGGCCTCGATATCCTCTATTGGGCCCATCTACGTTTTTATAATTTATTTTATTCCAACTGGCGTTCCCGCCACTTTTTCCTTCATCCCTGGCAGCACGGTCTTTCGACCTTGCCGGGGTTCTTTTTCCCCCGATGGCCGCCAGCGGTTTTAAAAAGTGTGATCGTTGTATCAGACTCATGTCTCTCACCGACACGCATGACTGCTGCCTCCGCTGCCTCGGGGCCGAGCATGACTCTATGAGCTGCGGCCCGTACAGCAAGATGTCCTCGAAGGCGCTCAGGAGCCGGCAGTCGCAAAGGGATCGGATCTTCTCTGACTCTGCGCGGACCTCGTCAGAGGCCTCGACGCCTCGTGGCTCCGGCTCGGAGCATCGTCGGAGCTCTTCTGAGCGGGGCTTCCCCGGCCGGGAACACCGGCGGGAGAAGAAGCCCGCGAGGATGGAGCCGGGAGGCGATCCCGGTCCTTCGAGGGCCAGGTCACCTAGCCCGGTCCGACACCCCGGGCCGTCGGAGGGGGAAGGCCTTCGAAGCTTCCTCGTCTCGAAGTGGTGTCTCCTAGACACGTGAGTGCTATAGTCCTCCTGGACTCCCCCACGGATGAACCGACGTCGGGCCCCGAGTCGGCGGCTGCTGGGTCTTCTGAGCTTGATCTCAGACTGACGTCCTTGGAGCGCAGTATATCTGCCTTCATGGACCAGCAGCGGGCATGGATCCCCGGCCTCACCAGTGCTTCTGCCCCGACCACCGGGACGTCGACGCTCCAGTCGACCCCGGAGGCCGAGTCGATCCTCGAGTCCATGCGAGCTCGAGTCGATCCTCGACCTAGGTCTCCCTCGGCTTCCCGTTCGGGACCGAGGTCCTAGACGCCGGCCTCGGCGTCGGGGCGGCAGTCCCCGGGCCCCGCCCGCACGGAACCGCTCGATTCCTCCTCGGAGGAGTCGGGCTGGGACACGGAGGAGGACAAGTCACCCGGTTCTTTCCAGACTCGGTGCGTCCCCTCCGACTCGCCCGAGTCGGAGCCTCGGAGGCGGTCCCCCCCGGAGGATACCCGGTTCTCCGACTTCGTGAGGGGCATGGCCAAGGCTTTGGCCTTCCCCGCGGATCCGGAGGAGGAACCCCGAGCCGAGGAGCTCGAGGCCCTTCAATATGACTCCCCCCCGAGGAAGGCCTTCACTGTACCGGTTCCCCCGATGCTGGAGCGGCTTCTCTTCCGCATGTGGGAGAGCCCAGCCTATACGCCAGTGTTGAGCAAGCGGGTCGATTCCATGTATCGAGTCCGCAAGAGCCCCGGGTTCCAGAAGGCGCAGCTTCCCCACCACTCCATGGTGGTGGAGTCAGCCATGCATCGACTTAAGAGTCAGAGGATGCACTCCTCGGTGCCCCCGGGTAAGGAGGCCCGGAACCTGGACGCCCTCGGTAGGAAGTGCTTCCAGGGCTCTATGCTTGCTTGTTGGGTCCAGACATATCAGCTGTTGCAGCGGTTCCAGGTCTTGTCCTCAGGGATTTGAGAATGTTCGAAGTTCATTTCTTGAGCGGCCTATGATGGCTTCGAGGCATCGACTCGGGTAGCCGGAGCCGGCATCGGGGCTCGCCGCCAGGCTTGGCTTCAATCATCCGACCTCGAGCCATGGGTGCAGGACAAGTTGGTCGATGTTCCTTGCCGAGGGGAAAACCTCTTCGGCAAACCCATGGCCGAAAAGGCGGCGGAGCTCGAGTCAGAGACTCTCACCAGGACTCGCCTCACCAGGAAGCCCTCTGCCCCTTCACAGAAGAAGGGCTCGGGCAAAAAGCCTTTTTACCCGAGAAAAGTGTTTGCTTATACGCATCACCAACCACAATATCAGGCCACTACCCCCCTTCAGGGGCAGCGGCCTAGGGGACAGGGTAACGGTTCCCGGAAGCAAAAAGCCCCCAAACCCACCACGCAGGCCCTGGCCCAGCAGGGTGGAGGTTTTTGACTATGCCAGCACGGGGGGTCGGCTGACCCACTTTGCTCACAGGTGGTCAGCCATTACATCCAATGCCTGGGTGTTGCAGGTGGTCCACAAGGGCTACCTCCTGCGTTTCACCAGGTGCCCCCCCTCTACTTCCCAGGGGAGCCTTCCAGACCCCCGCTGCACGAGGACGTACTCCTTCAGGAGTTGCAAAGTCTGCTTCAAGAACGGGCGGTGGAGCCAGTGCCCCAACACTTGTGGGGTCACGGGTTTTACTCGAGGTACTTCCTGGTTCCAAAGAGAACAGGAGGCCTCAGGCCCATTCTAGACTTGCGCAACCTCAACAAGTTCCTGCAGCGGGAAAGGTTCAAGATGCTTACCCTTGGAACCCTACTGCCCTACCTCCAGCGGGGAGATTGGCTATGCTCCTTGGATCTAAAGGATGCTTATACCCACATCCTTATTCATCTGGACCACCGACAATAGCTAAGGTTTGTGGTGGCAGGGAATCATTATCAATACCGAGTGCTACCTTTTGGCCTGTCCTCCGCTCCCAGGGTGTTCACGAAGTGCCTGGCAGTGGTGGTAGCCTTCCTAAGGCTTCAAGGCCTCTTCGTCTTCCCATACCTGGACGACTGGCTCATCCGGGCGTCGTCGGCTCCAGAGGTCGCCCAGGCCGCCAAACGTACGGTGGCTCTGCTTCAGCACTTGGACTTCGTCATAAACTTCGAAAAGTCCACTTTGCTCCCCTCTCAGGACCTCGAGTTCATAGGGGCACGGCTGGACACTCGGCGGGCTCGTGCCTTCTTGCCTCTGGAACGGGCCAACAGGCTCATGGCCCTAGCTGGCGGGTTCAGCGGCGAATCGCCGGCCCCTGCCAGACAGTTCCTGCAGTTGCTCGGGCACATGGCCTCCACGGTCCATGTCACTCCGAACGCCCGTCTACATATGAGACCTGCCCAGTGGAGCCTCCGCTCTCAGTGGCATCAGGCCACGGGGAGGCTGTCGGACCTGTTACAGGTTTCCGACCGTCTGGTCTCCTCCCTGCAATGGTGGCTTCACCTGCCCAATCTAGTGCTCGGCATGCCCTTTCAGTCTCCACTGCCGTCCCGGGTGCTCCTGGGTTGGGGGGCGCATTGTCGGGGGACATGCACTCAAGGCCTTTGGACGCCTTGGGAAGCCGCCCAGCAGATAAACATCCTGGAGCTCCGGGCGATCCGCCTAGCTCTGCGAACCTTCTCTCACCTAACGTTCGGTCAGTCCGTACTGGTGCAGACGGACAATCAGGTGGCAATGTTCTACGTGAACAAGCAGGGGGGCACGGACTCCCTCCTTCTATGTCAGGAAGCCCGGAGGCTGTGCTCTTGGGCGGTCGATCACGACATCCTCCTCAAGGCGGTTTACCTGCCAGGGCAGGACAACTGCCTTTCAGACAAGCTGAGCCGGATCCTGCTACCACACGAATGGATGTTGAACCCCGCGGTGGTTCAGCAGATCTTCCTCCGGTGGGGCTCTCCCACCATGGACCTGTTTGCCAGTCCCCTGAACAGGCAGCTCCCCAGGTTCTGCTCCCGGCACCCTCATCCTCTTCGAGTAGCGCCGGATGCTTTCCTGATCTCGTGGTCCACGGGTCTGCTGTATGCCTTCCCTCCCACGCCACTGATGTCCCGGACATTGTTCAAAGTTGTCCAGGACAGGGCCTCCGTGATCCTGGTAGCGCCCCGGTGGCCGAGACAACCGTGGTTCCCTCTGCTTCTACAGCTGGCGGTGGACACCCCTCTCCCTCTGGGGTTTCAGCCCGATCTCCTGACCCAGAATCAGGGAACTCTTCTGCACCCCAACCTCCGGGCTCTGCACCTGATGGCCTGGCTGCTGAAAGGGTAGTCCTAGCTCCGCTTCTGCTACCCCCGGAGGTGGAAGCCGTCGTCCTAGCATCTCGGCGACCTTCCACCCGGAAATCTTACGCCCTCAAATGGCGTCGTTTCTCGGTCTGGTGTTCTCAGCGATCTGAGGACCCCTTCGCTTGTTTAGTATCGGTGGTACTGCAATATTTGCTTCACCTATCCGATCTAGGTCTCAAATCCAACTCTGTCAGAGTTCACCTCAGTGCTCTCTCTGCACATCATTCACCGGTTGAAGGCCAGCCTCTCTCTTCGCACCCCTTGGTGGCGCGTTTTCTCAGAGGCCTCCTTCTACTTAAGCCTCCGTTGCGCCCCCCAGCCCCTGCCTGGGACCTCAACGTGGTTCTGCAAAGGCTTACCTGCCCACCTTTTGAGCCCATGGCTACCTGCCCTCTTCGTTTCCTCTCCTGGAAAACTCTTTTTGCTAGCCCTCACTTCCGCGAGGCGAGTAAGTGAGCTACAAGCCCTAGTGTCGGAGCCCCCGTACACTAGGTTCTACAGGAATAGGGTAGTCCTGCGGACCCACCCCAAGTTTCTTCCAAAGGTGGTCTCCCACTTTCACATCAACCAGGAGGCGGTTCTTCCGACCTTCTTTCCCAGGCCGCACACCAGCCGAGCTGAAACGGTGCTGCATACCGTGGACTGTAGAAGAGCCTTATCCTTCTACCTTGACCGTACGCGAGAGCATAGAAAAGCGGTCCAGCTTTTCGTCTCGTTTGACCCCAATCGGTTGGGGGTACCTGTCTCTAAGCGTACTCTGTCCACCTGGGTAGCCGACTGTATCGCCTGGACATACGGGGCAGCCGGTCTCTCCTTGGAAAGTCGTGTCACGGCGCATCGGGTCAGGGCGAAGGCCGCGTCTGTGGCTCACCTCCGCTCTGTTCCATTGGCAGACATCTGCTGGGCCGCTACTTGGTCTTCAGGTCAGACCTTTGCGGCTCATTACTGCCTGGAAAGGGAGTCCCGCAGAGACAGTGCTTTCGGTCAGGCAGTCCTCCACAATCTCTTTGAGGTTTAGGCAACTCCTGCCCTCCGGCCCCGGTGTTGGCTATCGGCCGGATGCGTATTCAGAGAAGATTCCTTCCTTCTGTACTGTTGAGCCTCAGGGAGCTCTTTTTAGGCTTGAGGTCTCCGGTAGCCTTAAGCTTGGGAGTCCCATAAGTGAGGACTGACTTCCTGCTTGGTCCTGGAGAAAGAGTAGTTACTCACCTGTAACAGGTGTTCTCCAGGAGCAGCAGGAATCAGTCCTCACAACCCTCCCTCCTCCCCTCGGAGTTGCAGTCATTCTTTTTGCTAACTTTTGCTGTCTTGCCGCTATGTCATCAGACTGAGCAAGATGGCATCCCAAGGCGGGAAGGGGACCGCGCATGCACGCTGCAATTCCCAAAGGCTTTCTGCGAAAGCTGGGGAAAATTGCTCCGCGAGGGCTCCGTCGGCGCCGACGTCACCCATAAGTGAGGACTGATTCCTGCTGCTCCTGGAGAACACCTGTTACAGGTGAGTAACTACTCTTTCTTATGTATAGGTGAGTAACTACGCTTTCTGCGGGAACAGCAGGAATCAGTCCTCCCAACCCTCCATCCTCCCCTGAGAGTTGCTGCCTCTGTTTTTATTTTTTTGTCTGTCATCCGACTGAACAAGATGGCACCCTTGGGCAGGAAGGGGACCACACATGCGTGGTAGCATTCCCAAAGGCTTTCTTTGAAAGCTGGCGAAATGCTCCGCGCAGGCTCCGTTGACACCGACATAACCCATTTGTGAGGATTGATTCCTGCTGTTCCCGGAGATCACTTGTTACAGATGAGTAACTGCTTATCTCCAGGAACAAGCAGGAATGAGTCTTCACATATGGGTACATCGGTACCGACGGAGTCTGTGTGGGAACGCTTCCCAGCGTCCAATCAAGAGCTTTTGGAAGCATCCCAGCACGCCTGCGTGCTGCCTTCCCGCCTTTCCCAACTGCCTCTCCTCAGTTTTCCTTTTTTCATGGAGCCGGCAGGACGTCCTCCTGTCACCGCAGAAAATTCTTGTTCTTATTTCTTAGTTTTCTTGTGGTCGCGGCTGTCTTCCCGACGCCACCGGTACCGTCGGTGTTTTCTTTTCTTTTCTTGTAAAATCTTCCTTTTCCACGGGATATTTTTTCTTCATAGTGTCCCACGGTCTCTTAGGCCTTTTAGGCCTCTTCTTTTTCCTTCATGGAACCAACTGCCAGACACTTTCTCCAAGAAATGTTCAGACTGTGGCGGTACAGCTTTATTTTTAGACCCTCAAAGTCGGTGTCTAACCTGCTTGGGTCCTGACAACAGTTTGGTGAGAAGACGTCTTCAACATAGAGGTTCCCTCGATACACGGTTGCCCTCCAACTTCGGGGCACCATCCCCTTCTTCTTCCACACAGGATCAGGTAACCCACAAACAGTCTGTTAAGACTAGCCAGTCCTCGAGTGGTAGGTCTCATGCACAGCATGTAGATGGCTCTGGCTTTGCCCTCGACGGCCCACTGGCTTTAAAACCCCGGCGGGAGTCTTCGGTCTCCAAAGCAAATAAGGGGTTTCAGGTTGTTCCTCGGGTTCACCCCCCACAGAACATACCTAAGCCGTGTACGGTGGTGGCATCTGCTTCGAGCGGTACCGATACCCCGGCATCGGCACTGGTGTTGGATGAAACACTCTTCACCAGGGATAATCATCTGGAGTCCTCGGTGCCTTCGGGACTGGTGGATACTCCCCAGATTGACTTTCCATTATCGGTACCAACACCGATACTACCACCGACGTCAGTACCCTCCAGATGTGCATCGACAGCCTCGCTTCCTTCGATGCCGAGTCTGGAATCGATCTCCAGTCTGGAGGACTGGGTACCGACTTGCCTTGGTACCGTCTCGCGGCGGTACCGAAGGCTCGGTTCCGATGACTCGGATCCGCAACTCTCTGTTCCCCCGAGGCCGATTGAGTTGCCACTGGTTGACCTTCCTTCACTGGTATCAGACACGATACCAAAGTCGGTACCGATGTCCTCATTACCCTTACGGTCGGTGCCTTCCATGCTTCGCTTATCAGGCTCTCTGCCCTCGATGCCGAGTTTGGAATCAATCTCTAGTCTAGAAGACTGGGTACCAATAGGTTTTGGTACCGACACCGATCGATACCGGTGCTTCGGTACCGAGGATAGTAGCCGGAGGTTTTCGGTTACTTCGATACCGGTTGAACTGTCACCGATGACTGCTCCGATGTCTTTGTCGGGCTCGACTCCGACATCGGTACCAGTATTGCCATCGGTACCGGTATCCACAGTAGCATTGTGGCCAACTCCTGCCATGCTTTTTTTCAACAGGATCGCTCCTTTCTATACCAAGCTTGGAGTCGATACCTGGCATGCACAATGTGGTAAGGACGGTTGCTGCTCCTGACAGCCAGTACCAGCAACCATTCCTTAAGCATTCCACACTGCACTCTGCAGGATCTTCTATTCCTATATATTTGGATAACTCTGTGGGTGCTCAGGCTAGTTCTTTAGATCTAACCTGTCCAAGGGAGATTCCTGTTTGGGATCCCTCTTTTCAGAGTTTCCTCCTGGATATAGCAAGATCCCTTGCCATTCCTATTCCAGGACATGATCCTGCACAAGGCTCTGTTTCTGCCAAAGCAAAGGACAACATAATGCTTCCTTTGCATCATTCCTTGCAGGATCTCCTTCTAGGAATGTGGGAAACACCTTTTAGGGTACCCCCACCTCCCAGGGCAACTGATCTCTTATATCAGGTGCCCCCCTCGCCAGGGTTTCAAAAGACTCAACTTCCTCATCATTCCATAGTAGTGGAATCAGCAATGAGGCGGGTAAAGAGTAAGAAAAAGCACTCTTCTTATCCGCCAGGTCGTGAGTCTAAGACACTAGATGCCTTTGGATGTCAAACCTTCCAGACATCTATGCTTTCTGCAAGAATTCTCTCATATATTTTTTATGAGTCTTTCTCTTGAGGAGATCACAAAGCAATTACATCTTTTGACTCCTTTCCTTCCAGATTCCAGGAGTACAGACTATTCCTCACTGCTTAAGCATATCCAGAATATCTCTTGGTTTCTTTCTCGTGCTTCCCTAGACTCTTTTGAGTCTGTTAGCAGGACTTCTGCTATAGCTATAGGGGCACGACGTAGAGCCTGGCTCCAAGCTTCAGACTTGGACAAATGGGCACAACAACGGCTGGGACATACTCCTTGCACTGGAGAAAATCTTTTCAACAAGGAGTCTTTGTCAGGTTACTCAGTTATCCACTGATTTACCTGTTCCTAAGGGTTGTTCTACACCTTCTGTCCCAGTAGGTAGGAAATGTCCTACCAAACTTTCTTCCCACAGGAGAAGGTTTTATTCATCACTTACCCATCATACAGATGTTCCCCAACAGGGGAGGCATTGTCCTGGTCTGAAGAATCCAAACTCTCACCAGGCTCAGCAAACCCAGCACCTGCAGGGTTTCTGATCAATCATGAGATGCTTGTGACTCTCGGGGTTAGAATCTACAGTTGCTTCTTCTCAATAGAGGCAATCCACTGCTTCATTCTAACCCCTACACATGGATCTCTTTCCAAAAGACATCCATTTTTTCTATATTTCTATGAGCTGTCAGGATGTTCATGCCTATAGGTCACAGGTTTCTCCTCTTTTCCTGCTAGGGAAAGAGGTCTGACCACTATCAAATGAGAGTTCCTGTGCCAGCATGTATTTTTCCTTTCTATAGACTTACTACTTGGTAAGTCGTCTTCAGCTCCATTCTCTTCACCCTCTTACCACACTGTAAGAGCGGAATTACTTGCTGGGGGGCTTTTTCTTCAGCCTCTCTAGTTTTTGTCACTTTCCAGCGCGGAGATTTCCTCTCTGAGTTACCTCCCCTGTTTCAATCTTACTTTGAGGCAGCTTATCAGACATGTCCAGAGTTTTCTACTCCTGTCTGTTCTTTCTGTTTTTGAACAGTAAGATTCTTTCTGCTGTCTTGCTAGTAGCTGCCTATGCAGGAGCCTTAATGTTTGGTCCACTGGTTCTTGTCCACAAACAACCAGATTTGTCCTCCACTAACATTCTGTCTAGTCTTAGTAGTGGCTCCAAGTCAGTGCTTTCATCTATCTTGGAGATTATCTCACTACAAGCTTTCTGGATTGGTCTTCTATTTCTGCCATCTCCATGCCCCTGGGTTTGGCAGCATAGTTGGCAGAGATACTGGCTCTCTAGCAGCCAGTTCTATCTCCTCATTCTCCTGCATCATGCTCTTTGCAGTTCTACAGAGAAGCTTTCCACTATGGGCCCTTGCTAGAGAGCATGGGTTTTTTTCTCCAACAGCTATCCTAGATGGTTGGAAAAGGCTTTCCAGTCATGTCTCCCATGACTAGAAGGTTCTCCCTTCTTTTACTATCTCCTTTTGATATAAAGGACATAGGCCTTCTCTTACGTAAAGGCTTAAGGAGTTGCCAATTCCCTGCTTTGGTCCATAGCATTCCCAATCGGGGATATGCTCTTTCTCCTTGCAGTTCGTCCTCATGGTAAGAACGCATGATACGTTTTGCCCTTAAGCAGGTCAACATGGTATCTCATCTCTGTGTGTCTTCTGTCTACTTACCATGCTAGAGTCCTGGAAGACTCGGGACTTGCTGGCTGCAGATTGATATTATCCTCTGTTTTTCATGTAACCATCCTGGTTATTTCACTAGCTAGCATCCTTGCAGATCATAACCAGGGGGAATAGATTCTCTATATATCTTCTCAAGTAGGTTCCACCTCCTTGTTAGATGAATCTTTCCTCTCCACATATTTATTTATTTTCATTCTCTTATATACCGCGCTATTCTGCATCAGTGCGGTTTACATTGAACAAACTGAAATTACATTGAACAGGGCATTATAACTTGGAGATAACTATTTTACAGGGAACATGGGCTATGGAGGGTTAAGTGGCTTGCCCAAGACCACAAGGAGCACCTGTGGGACTAGAAACCCCAGTCCTTCCGGCCCAAGGTTGCTGTCCTCTAGTGGGATTTGAATCCCCGACCTTCCGGCCTGAAGTACCTTGCCCCAACCACTAGGCCACTCCTCCACATATCCTATGTGAATACCGTGCTGTAGGCATATTTCTGTCTGTTTAATTGCAGAAACCCATATTTAGGCCTACATATTCATATTTATCTTTTGTGTGTATTTTATGCCCCTCCATATCTCACTATAGATATGTTTTTATATGTCTATCTATATATCTATATGTATATATATATATATCCCTCACTTGGTTTGCAGCTTGTCGTGCTGTGAGGGCTTGTGTGCATCAGTGATGCTGAGAGCTAAACTATCGGTAGTTTAACTACTGGCAGGGTCTCCCAAGATGGACAGGTCTCAGCTGAGATGCCAGACCAAGACAAACCACCCATCTGGGCAGCAGCAGAATGGGATAGTGTTGACGGCGGAGGATCACATTTCTGTGACAACGGCAACAACACCAAACTTAAACTGCCGGAAGAAAGGCCCGGCAATCTACTTCTGTATCTTGCCATGAAAACACAATGGATAGTTACAACAAAACAAATTGTGCTGTAGTGCTGGAAGATGAGACCCCCAGGTTGGAAGGCACTCAACTAGCTACTGGGGAAGAGCTGAAGACTTTTCAGAGTAAAGCCAGCATTTATGATGTGGTTGGATCAAAGCCCTCGGGACGTCTGACTGCTGATGTAGCTGCGCATGAAATGAGAGTCAGAAGCTGTAAAGATGTCTTACACATTGGAACATGGAACATACGAAGCATGAACCAAGGGAAGTTGGAGGTGGTCAAGAATGAAATGGAACGTGTACAACTTGATCTGTTGGGTGTCAGCGAACTGAAATGGACTGGCATCGGGCACTTTGCATCAGATGATCACATGGTCTACTATGCTGGAAATGGAAGACAAAGAAGAATTGGTGTTGCATTTATATAATAAATAAACTTGCAAGAACTGTAATGAAATACAATGCAGTCAGCGAACGCTTAATCTCTATTCGTCTACGAGGAATGCCTATCAACACAACTATAATTCAAGTATATGCCCCAACAACAACTGCAGAAGAGAATGAAATTGAAGAGTTCTATGAACAAGTACACGCTGAAATTGACAGAACATGCAAACAGGATATCCTGATAGTCATGGGTGATTGGAACTCAAAGGTTGGCAACAAAGAAGAAGACAAAGTAGTTGGAAAATATGGACGGCAACAGAAATGAAGCTGGAGAAAGACTGATAGAATTCTGCAAGACCAACGATCTATTCATCTCGAACACCTTCTTCCAGCAACACAAACGGCGACTGTACACATGTACTTCACCCAATGGATTGTATAAAAATCAAATTGACTACATCTGTGGAAGTCAACGATGGAAAAGCTCTATAACATCAACAAAGACAAAACCTGGAGCTGACTGTGGTACAGATCATCAACTACTAGTATGCAAACTCAAGCTAAAGCTGAAAAAGAGCAAACCACTCATGAATGCAGCAAAATATGACCTTGAGAATATACCACTGGAATTTAAAGACTGCAAAATCGATTTGCTGCTTTAGATACAAATGATAGAGTTCCAGAAGAGTTATGGAATGACATCAAAAAGGTTGTGTTGGAAGAAAGCGAGAAGTCTCTACAAAAGGTAAAAAAGAAAAAACGGCCAAAATGGATGACGGAAGAAACTCTGAAAATTGTCCAGAAACGCAGAGAAGCTAAAGCTAGAGGAGAAAGAAAGACAATCACAGAACTCAACAGAGATTTCCAACGTGCAGCAAGACAGGACAAGGAAAAGTACTACAATGATGCATGCAAGGAAATAGAAGCAGAAACTATTAGAGGAAGAACATGATCAGCTTTCCTAAAGCTATGAGAGTTAAAGAAAAAGTTCCAGCCTCGAATTGGAATGTTACAAGATGCTCAAGGTTCTATGTTGAATGATGCTGAGAAGATCAAGAAAAGATGGAAGGAATATACAGAGTTTTTATATGATAAAGATCAAGTGGACCAACAGCCGTTTCAACCTGTACCTTATGATCTGGAAACATTGGTGATGAAAGAAGAAGTTGAAGCAGCATTGAAAGCCTTATCAAAGAACAAAGCACCAGGCATTGATTGCATTCCCATAGAAGTATTACAGCAATCTGATGCAGCTGTTACCATACTTACAAGGCTCTGCCAAGAAATATGGAAGACAGCATCATGGCCAACTGACTGGAAAAGATCTGTGTTTATACCAATACTAAAGAAAGGTGATCCAACTGACTCTGGAAATTATCGCACAATCGCTCTGATCCCACATGCCAGCAAGATTCTACTGAAGATTATTCAAAAGAGACTACAGTCATACCTGGAACAAGAACTACCTGAAGTGCAAGCAGGGTTCAGAAAAGGGCGAGGAACGAGAGACATCATTGCGGATGTGAGATGGATCCTTGAAAAGACTAAAGAATACCAAAAGGATATCTATTTGTGCTTTATCGACTATAGCAAAGCTTTTGACTGTGTAAACCATGAGAAACTCTGGGCCACATTAAGAAGCATGGGTATACCAGAACCCCTGATTGTTCTCTTGCACAATCTGTACATTGATCAAGAAGCAACAGTTCGAACAGAACAAGGAGAAACAGAATGGTTTAAAAGAAGCAAAGGTGTAAGACAAGGCTGCATACATTCCACCTACCTGTTTAATTTATATGCAGAACAAATCATCAGAGAAGCAGGATTGTATGAAGACAACAGAGGTGTGAAGATTGGTGGAAGACTCATCAACAACCTTCGCTATGCTGATGATACCACATTACTGGCGGAAAGTGAAGATGATCTGAAACATTTGCTTCTCACAATCAAAGAACATAGTCTCAAAATGGGCCTGCACCTTAATGTAAAGAAGACAAAGATCATGACAACTGGCATAATCAACAGGTTCATCGTCGAAGGAGAAGAAATTGAAATCGTGAATAACTTTAACCTACTTGGATCAACTATCAATAAAAAAGCAACAAGCAGTCAAGAAATCAGACGACGCATTGCTCTTGGCAGAATGGCTATGAAAGACCTAGATAAGATTCTCAAGAGCAGAGATGTCTCTCTCCATACAAAGATTCGACTTGTTCAAGCCATGGTATTTTCAATAACATCATATGGATGTGAAAGATAGACAGGAAGAAAATTGATGCCTTTGAATTATGGTGCTGGCGGCGAATACTGTGTATACCATGGACTGCCCGAAGAACAAACCAGTCTGTACTAGAGGAGATCAAACCTAAGCTTTCTTTAGAAGCTCAGATGACATGACTTTGACTTTCATATTTTGGATACATCATGCGAAGAGAGAGATCATTAGAGAAAGACATCATGCTTGGCAAGATAGGTCAACGCAAAAGAGGAAGGCCAGCAATGAGATGGATCGATACAATAACAGCAGCTATGAGTACCAGTCTGTCAACAATAAGCCGCCTGACTGAAGACCGAACACAATTTAGGATAGCTATCCAGAGGGTTGCCATGAGTCGACTCCGACTCGACGGCACTTAACAACAACAACATATATATATATATATATATGTATCTGTCGAGATATTTCATTATAGATAGATATGTCTCCACATACTTATGTGTCTATGCTCATATAGCTATATGTTTCTGACAGAGGGGCTTTACCCATACCTATGCTATCCAGCAGGTTTGGGGTTCTACGCACACAACCACTCCTGTGGTAGTCAACAATTTTTATACCATAACCTAAGGGTTTAGATACCTCTGAAGCTCTCCGTGCCCAATATCTCTCCTAGCTTACCCCAGTTAGGAGAGACATTGTGGATCTTCAGTTAATCACAGGCTTTAACGCCTCAGGCATTTGTCCTCTCTTTTTGGGATACAAGGGGTTCCCATACCCTTTCTCCCCACAAGGACTGTGCCTTTTTGTCCAAATCGGTTAGCCTTTCTCTTTTTGCTCCTAAGACTGAGCCACTCTGCTGCCAAAAGAGTTAGGTTTTTGTCATACAGCCTTCCGCTGAAGGCCCACCGTTTTTGTACTACCCCAGTTTTTCCTACTGGGGTTACCTGTTACCTTTCAGAATTCTGACCTCCGCTGTTTTCCTACAGGTTTATTACCTCCACTTTACAGTGAGGTCCTCTTCACGGTTCCTCTACTGGGTTTCCCAGTAGATCCATGAACCTCCATACTTCTGTGAAATCCTGTCAGGGGAGGTCCATATTGCAATATTCTTTGCAATATCATTGATGACAATCATCATCCACATATGGACTCCTCCTCTGCAGTCCTATGCTAGGTTAGCTGTTCCACAGCATCTTTCTTCAACTCCTACCCTCCATCCTCAGGATGCCTGGTGTTCTGGGAGATAGCATGTTCCAACCTATGACATGCTGGGACTCCAGGCATCTCAGCTTGGGAGTCCCCAAATGTGAAGACTCATTCCTGCTTGTTCCTGGAGATAGCACAGTTACTTACCTTTAACAGGTGATCTCTGGGAACAGCAGGAATAAGTCTTCACAACCCACCCACCTCCCCAGTAGTTGTCTGTCTATCTTTCCTTTCCTCTCTCTCTCTCTTTGTCTCAGCTTTAAAACTTAACTGAGGAGAGGCAGTTGGGAAAGGCGGGAAGGCAGCACACAGGCGTGCTGAGATGCTTCCAAAAGCTCTTGATTGGACGCTGGGAAGCGTTCCCGTGCAGACTCCGTCGGTACTGACATACCCATATGTGAAGACTTATTCCTGCTGTTCCCAGAGATCATCTGTTACAGGTAAGTAACTATGCTTTCCAATGCGTTCACTCCCTTTTAATCCGCTGTCTGCGGCTTGGATCTTCGACCTTGCGGGGTTCCTTTTTGCCCCAATGGCCACCGGTTTAAAAAAAAATGTGATCTGTGCTCAAGCATGTCCCTCACCGACACCAATGATTGTTGCCTCCGGTGTCCAGACACTGACCATGACCCAGAGGAATGCCCCTTGTGCAAGAAAATGTCCGCAAAGGCCACCCAGAGCAGTCTGCTTAAGCAGGATGATATCTTCCACAAGGCAGACTCTACCCAGATATCCCTGGTAGCCTAAGAACATAAGATATGCCATACTGGGTCAGACCGAGGTCCATCAAGCCCAGTATCCTGTTTCCAACAGTGGCCAATCTAGGTCATAAGTACCTAGCAGTATCCGCAAAAGACACAGGTTCCACAATGCTTGTACTGGGTCAAGCATTGATTATCCTGGGTCCCTTTTTAATAATGGTTTAAGGACTTTTCCTCCAGGAACTTGTCCAAACCTTTTTTAAACCCAGCTACACTAACAGCTCTTACTACATCCTCCGGTTTCAAATTCCAGAGTTTGATTACACATGCTCGATGGCCCCGCATGGCTCCTTGGAGTCGTGCAAGGCTCCTGTGGCCCCTCAGCATCCCACAGGCACTCCAAACAAGGTTCCCCAGAGAGAGCTTCGGAAGAAGACTACCTCGAGAGCCTCTTCCGGAGAAGCAGACAAGCACGGGAAGTCCCACGCCCAGTCCCTGGCGAGAACCCGAGGAGTCGGAACGGGAGCGTCCCTGAAAAGTGCCCAGAATGGGCATCGTGGCCTCTGGACCTCGGTCTCCCGAGAGCCATCCCATCAAGGACCCACTCTCCTCCTCGGTATCTGACCCGGTCACCTCGACATCTGTGTCGATGGCTGCTACCCCTGAGTGGGAAGCCCACATGTTTCCCCTGGAGAACATCATTTCTGCATTCATCGTTTCCCAGTGGGTGCCGCCCAGCCCTGGAGAAGACTGCAGGGACAACAGGATTCAGTGTTCTCATATGGGTGACATCCTTGATGGAGCCCCACATGGGCATGCTCCCCAGCTCCTACTGGAAGATTTTGTGAGGCTCCATTTTGCCTGCGTGCCTCCATCCCGCCTGCTGCTGTGGCGCAATCTTAGATCAGTCTGATAACTTAGCTGTAGCAAAAGACAACTCCTTCAGGGAGGTGGGAGAGTTGTGAGAACTTATCCCCCACTGTCCATAGAAAACACCTGCTACAGGTGAGTAACTACTTTTTCTCCATGGACAAGCAGGAATGAGCCCCATTTATGGGGCCACCAAGAAGCCCAACAGGAGTAAAACTCAACTGTGGAATGGTGAGAGGTAATTGTAAGTCAGATACCAACTATGTACAACAGCAGAGATCGTATTCCCTTTTTAATTTTTTTTGGTAGCCTGGACAGAATAGAATGGGCCTGGGGGGGGATGGAGTTGGATTCTAATCCCCAAACAGATTCCGGAGTACATATTAGCCGAAGTTGATGTCGGGTCAGGAATCTCCATTTAGGCAATAATGAGATGTGTGGACAGACCACGTTGCAGCCCTGCAGATCTCTTCCATGGAGACTGCAAGTCTGTTCCAATGCAGCCATGGCTCTGACATCGTGAGCTGTGACATCGACTATCAAGGCTCAGGCCTGCCTGGGCATAAGCGAAAGAGATGCAGTCCACTAGCCATATTGAAAGAGAGCATTTGGAAACAGCAGCCCTAAGCTTGCTATGGTCAAAAAAACAAAAAGCTGGATGGACTTTCTAAGGCTCGCTTGCAGTCCAACATGTGCAATGCAGCTTTCCTGTTGTGGGCATGAGGCAGGAAAAAATGTTGGCAGAACAATTGATTGATTAAGATGGAAATCTGATATCATTTTCGGAATGAATCTAAGATGACTTCGGAGGACTATTCTATTATGGTGTAATTTGGTATAGGGTGGATGAACTACTAGAGCCTGAAGCTCGCTTGCTCACTCTGCATGTTGAGATGGCCACCACCAGAAACAAGACTTTCCAGGTCAAGAATTTCAGTGAGCAGGAATTGAGTGTCTGAGGGAGCTTTCATGAGCTGCGCAAGAACTTCATTGATGTCCCTAGACTCTGCAGGGGGTTTCTAAGAAGGTCCCTCAGCCTTTTTTTACCAGAAGCGAGCCAGAGTCATCACCAATTGCCGGATGCGCAACATTCAGCATGATTCTCCAGGACCAAGCAGGAAGTCAGTCCTCGCATATGGGTGACGTCGGCGCCGACGGAGCCCTCGTGCGGAGCATTTCCCAAGCTTTCAAAGAAAGCCTTTGGGAATTGCAGCGCGCATGCGCGGTCCCCTTCCCGCCCAAGGGTGCCATCTTGCTCAGTCGTCTTTTTTCCGCGGAGCCCGACGGACGTAGTTCGTTTTTCGCCGAGGAAAAAGTTGATTTCCCTGTTTTTTGTACTTCTCCTTCGGTTCGACGCCTGATCCTTTTCCCGCCTGGGCTCGATACACCGGTATCGAGCCCAGTCTCCCTTTTTTCGGTTTTTGTCCTTCGTGACTAGCGTTCGCGCCATTTTTCTTTTTTCACTGGCAGCCCTGTCTTTTGACCTCGCAGGGGCTCTTTTTCCCCCGATGGCTGCCAGCGAGTTTAAAAAGTGTGATTGGTGTAAAACTTATGTCTCTTACCGACACACATGACTGCTGCCTCCGCTGCCTCAGACCCGATCATGACCTGATGATTTGTGGTCCGTGTGGCAAAATGTCCTCGAAGGCGTTGAGTCGGCAGCACCAGAAGGATAGGATCTTCTCTGACTCTGCGTCTGGATGGGCCCGGACCTCGTCAGAGGCCTCGATGTCTCGGGACTCCGGCCCCGAGCAGCGTCGAGGTTCCTCTGAGCAGGGGTCTCCTTCCCGGGAACAGCGCAGGAAGAAGAAACCCGCGAGGGCGGCGTCGGTGGACGCTCCTGGTTCCTCGAGAGCCAGGTCGCATAGCCCCGATAGCCGTCCCGGGTCTTCGGAGTCAGAGAGGCCTGCCAAGCAACCTCGTCTCGAGATGGAGTCTCCTGGACACGTGAGTGCTGTAGTCCTCGTGGACTCTCCTCCAAGGGGGCCGACGCTGTCGGGGCCCGAGTCGGGGGCTGCTGGGTCTCCTGAGCTCGGACTCAGGTTGACGGCCTTGGAGAGCAGCCTCGCTGCCTTCATGGAACAGCAGCGGGCATTGATCGCCGGTCTCACCGGTGCATCTGCCCTGACCACCGGGACATCAATGTCCAAGTCGACCCTGGAGGCCGAGCTGATCCTCGAGTCCATGCGGGCTCGAGTCGATCCTCGGCCACGGTCTCCCTCGGCCTCCCATTCGGGACCGAGGTTGTCGACGCCGGTACCCTCGGTGTCGGGGCGGAGGGCATCGGTGCCTGCCCGACCGGAGCCGCTCAACACCTCCGAGGAGTTGGGCTGGGAGACGGAGGACGAAGAGTCACCTGACACCTATCGGACTCGGTGTGTCCCATCGGACTCGCCGGAGTCCGAACCTCGGAGACGATCCCCACCGGAGGATACCCGGTTCTCAGACTTCGTGCGGGATATGGCCAAAGCCTTGGCCTTCCCCGCGGATCCCGAGGAGGAGCTCGAGGCCTTCCAGTATGACTCTCCCCCGAAGGAGGCCTTTACTGTACCGGTTCCTCTGATGCTGGAGCGGCTGCTCTTCCGCATGTGGGAGACCCGGGCCTCGACGCCAGTGTTAAGCAAGCGGGTCGATTCCATCTATTGAGTCCGCAAGAGCCCCGGGTTCCAAAAGGCACAATTACCGCACCACTCCATGGTTGTGGAATCGGCCATGCATCGACTGAAAAGTCAGAAGATGCACTCCTCGATGCCTCCCGGCCGGGAAGCCCGGAACCTGGATGCCCTCGGTAAGAAGTGCTTCCAGGGCTCTATGCTTGCTTGCCGTGTCCAGACATACCAGCTCTACATGGGCATGTATGGAGTGGAGGAGTGGCCTAGTGGTTGGAGCAAGGTACTTCAGACCGGAAGGTCGGGGGTTCAAATCTCACTAGAGGACAGCAACCTTGGGCCAGAAGGACTGGGGTTTCTAGTCCCACAGGTGCTCCTTGTGGTCTTGGGCAAGCCACTTAACCCTCCATAGCCCATGTTCCCTGTAAAATAGTTATCTCCAAGTTATAATGCCCTGTTCAATGTAATTTCAGTTTGTTCAATGTAAACCGCACTGATGTAGAATAGTGCGGTATATAAGAGAATGTAAATAAATAAATAAATAAAATGTATCTCCGAGACCTGGCAAAGGAGATTGCCGGGTTCTCTGCTGGTCTCTCCGAGGAACCTTTGCAGAGGTTCCTGGCCTTGTCCACCGGTATTCGAGAGTGCTCGAAGTTTATCTCTTGAGCAGCCTACGATGGCTTCGAGGCTTCGGCCCAAGTAGCCGGGGCCGGCATCGGTGCCCGCCGACAGGCTTGGCTACAGTCATCCGACCTCGAGCCATGGGTACAGGACTAGTTGGTCAATGTCCCCTGCCGAGGTGAAAACCTCTTTGGCAAGCCCATGGCTGAAAAGACTGCAGAACTCAAGACCGAGACTCTGACCAGGACTAGGCTGTCCAGAAAAACCTCTGCCCCTTCTCAGAAAAAGAAGGGCTCGGGGAAAAAAGACCTTTTACCCGAGGAAGTCATCTGCCTATAAACAGTATCCTCATTTTCAGGCCTCTGTAGCTCCCCAACAGGGTCAGCAGGCGAAGGGGCAGGGTCATGGGCCCCGTAGGCAGAAGGGCCCCCAAGCCACCAACACCGGCCCCTGCTCAGCAGGGTGGGGGGTTTTGACTCAGAAAGCATAGCCTCTTCTCAGCTGGCTTCTATCAGCACAGGAGGCCGGCTGGCCCACTTTGCCCACAGGTGGTCAGCCGTCACATCAGATACCTGGGTGCTTCATATAGTCCAAAAGGGCTATCTTCTCCATTTTCACCAGGTACCTCCCTCCTATTTTCCAGGGGAGCCTCCAAGACCCCCTCTGCACAGGGACCTACTCCTTCAGGAGTTAGCAAGTCTACTAAAGGAACAGGCTGTGGAACCGGTGCCCCACCACCTGAGAGGGTCACGGCTTTTATTCCAGGTACTTTCTGGTACCAAAAAGAACAGGAGGCCTCAGACCCATCCTAGACTTGCACAACCTCAACAAGTTCCTGGAGAGAGAAAGGTTCAAGATGCTTACCCTTGGAATCCTGCTGCCCTACCTCCAGCAGGGAGATTGGCTATGCTCCTTAGATCTAAAGGATGCTTATACTCACATCCTTATTCATCCAGACCACAGACAATATCTCAGATTTGTTGTGGGAGGAAACCACTATCAGTACAGAGTACTACCCTTTGGCCTGACCTCCGCTCCCAGGGTGTTCACCAAGTGCCTGGCAGTGGTGGCGGCCTACCTAAGGCTTCAAGGTCTCTTTGTGTCAGGCCACCCTTCGCACTGTGGCTCTGCTTCAGCACTTGGGGTTTGTCATAAACTTTGCAAAGTCCACTTTGCTCCCGTCCCAGAACTTAAAATTCATAGGAGCAAGGCTGGACACTCTTCAGGCGAAGGCTTTTCTGCCAATGGACAGAGCCCACAGGCTGATGGATCTAGCCAGGCAGTTTCACAGCAATTCCCTGGCCTCTGCCAGGCAATTCCTGAGACTTCTCGGCCATATGGCTTCTACGGTTCATGTAACCCCCAATGCCCACCTGCACATGCGGCCTGCTCACTGGAGCCTTCGAACTCAGTGGCATCAAGCCACAGGGAGCCTATCGGACTCAGTAAGAATATCCGACCTGCTCGTCTCCTTTCTGCAATGGTGGCTTCATCTTCCGAAACTGGTACTCTGAGTGGTTTTTCAATCCCCTCCGCCTTCTCAAGTGCTGACGACAGATGCTTCTCTTTTAGGTTGGGGAGCACATTGCCAAGGGACATGTACTCAGGGTCTCTGGACCCCTTGGGAGGCTGCTCAACAGATAAACTTCCTGGAGCTACGGGCGATACGCCTAGCTCTGAGAGCCTTCTCCCACCTCACCTCTCAACAGTCTGTACTAGTTCAGACGGACAATCAAGTTGCCATGTTCTATGTGAACAAACAAGGAGGCACAGGCTCCTTCCTTCTATGTCAGGAGGCACAACGGCTGTGCTCTTGGGCCGTCAATCACGGAATCCTCCTCAAGGCTGTCTACCTCCCAGGTCAAGAAAATTACCTGGCGGACAGACTGAGCAGGATCCTGCAACCACACAAATGGAGATTGAGCCCGTTGGTGGTTCAGCAGATCTTTCTCAGGTGGGGCCTCCCCACCATGGATTTTTTCGCCAGTCCTCTGAACCGGCAACTCCCGAGATTCTGCTCCAGACAACCGCATCCTCTCAGAGTAGCAGCGGATGCGTTTCTGCTCTTGTGGTCCACAGGCCTACTGTATGCGTTTCCTCCCACGCCACTAGTATCCAGAACACTGTTCAAAGTCCTCAAGGATCCTGATAGCCCCCAGGTGGCCGAGGCAACCGTGGTTCCCGCTTCTGCTGCAACTGGCGGTGGACACTCCTCTTCCTCTAGGGTTTCAACCCGATCTCCTGTCTCAGGAACAGGGGACTCTCTTGCACCCCAACCTCCAGTCCCTTCATCTGATGGCTTGGCTGCTGAAAGGGTAGTCCTGGCTCCCCTACTACTGCCTCGAGAGTGGAAGATGTAGTCTTAGCCTCTAGACGGCAATCCACCAGGAAATCCTACGCTCTTAAGTGGCGTAGATTCTCCGTATGTTGTGCTCAGCACTGCGAGAATTCCTTCTCGTGCTTGGTTAGCGGTGGTATTGCAATATTTGCTTTACCTCTCCAATCTAGGCCTTAAGTCCAACTCTGTCAGGGTTCACTTCAGTGCTCTCTCAGCGTACCACTCGCCGATGGACGGAAGGCCTCTTTCCAACCACCCTTTGGTGGCTCGTTTTCTCAGAGGCCTCCTTCTGCTTAAGCCTCCTTTGCGTCCACCAGCCCCTGAGTGGGATCTGAATGTGGTCTTACAGCGGATTACTTGTCCGCCATTTGAACCTATGGCTACCTGCCCTTTCCGTTTTCTCTCCTGGAAAACCTTGTTTTTGGTAGCTCTTACCTTTGCTAGGCGAGTAAGTGAACTTCAGGCACTAGTGTCTGATCCCCCTTACACTAGGTTTTACAGGAATAGGGTAGTCTTACGGACTCACCCTAAGTTTCTTCCTAAGGTTGTCTCCCCTTTTCGCCTCAATCAGGAGGTGGTTCTTCCGACCTTCTTTCCCAGGCTGCATGCCAACCGGGCTGAAATGGTCCTGCATACCCTGGACTGTAGGAGGGCGTTGTCCTTCTACCTTGACCGTACGCGGGAGCATCGGAGGGCTGTTCAGCTCTTCGTTTCTTTTGACCCCAAAAATTTGGGGTTCTACCTGTCTCCAAGCGTACTTTGTCCATATGGGTAGCTGACTGTATCGCCTGGGCTTATGAGGCAGCCGGCCTCTTGTTGGAGGGTAGAGTCATGGCTCATCGTGTCAGGGCGAAGGCTGCGTCAGTGGCTCATCTCCGCTCTGTTCCATTGGCAGACATCTGCCGGGCCGCTACTTGGTCTTCAAGCCAGACTTTTGCGGCCCATTACTGCCTTGAGAGGGAGTCCCGCAGGGACAGTGCTTTCGGACAGGCAGTACTCCATAATCTCTTTGGGGTTTAGGCAACTCCTACCCTCCGGCCCTGGTGTTGGGCTACCGGTCGGGGGCGTTCTCAGAGAAGATTCCTTCCTTATGTGCTGCCGAGCTAGAGGGAGCTCATTTTTTCGGCTTGAGGTCTCCGGTAGCCTTAAGCTAGGGAGTCCCATATGTGAGGACTGACTTCCTGCTTGGTCCTGGAGAAAGAGTAGTTACTCACCTGTAACAGGTGTTCTCCAGGAGCAGCAGGAATCAGTCCTCAACCCTCCCTCCTCCCCTTGGAGTTGCAGTCATATTATTTATTTTGCTAATTTTTTTGCTGTCTTTTAGCTATGTCATCAGACTGAGCAAGATGGCACCCTTGGGCGGGAAGGGGACCGCGCATGCGCGCTGCAATTCCCAAAGGCTTTCTTTGAAAGCTGGGGAAATGCTCCGCACAAGGGCTCCGTCGGCGCCGACGTCCCCCATATGTGAGGACTGATTCCTGCTGCTCCTGGAGAACACCTGTTACAGGTGAGTAACTACTCTTTATGTCCTGGAGTTACGGGGAGGCTATTTTGGACACTTTCATAGTTTCCTTGTGGTTTAAATACCAAAAAAGGCTGCTTTCTGGTCCACTTTGGCGAAACCTCTGCGACTACAGGTTATTGTGCCCATACCTCCTGTCCAAACGGGGCACAAATCAGTACTCTGTTTACTTCATCATGCCTAAGAAGGATGAAACTTTCAAGCCGATCCTGTATCTCAAGGGCGTTTATGCCTCTCTGAAAGGGTCTCGTTGCCAGATGGAAGCACTGACCGGGAGAGTGTTTCTTCACTGAAAACGTACCTTCACATTCCCATTCAGGAGGATCGGCAGCATTTTCTGCTCTGTCGTTCTCAGCACGCTCTTTCAATTCTGTGCCCTATCCTTCGCTCGCAATCGCTCCCAGTATCTTCTCCAAAGTCATGATGGTCGTGGCCGCAGCTCTGTGGCAGGGCATATATGTGTATTCTTATTTCGACACTTGGCTCATTCCGGCTAAATCCTGGTCAGAAGTGGACAGGGTGACGTCCTGTGTGGTCCAATTTAAGAGCTTTAGCTGGGTAGTCAACTGGAGTAAGAGTCATCTGGAGTCATCTGTTTTGGGTATCTGGTGGCCATCCTTGTTTTTTTTTTCTTTCAGGAAAGGCTGAACAAAGGTTTAGCTGTCAGTTCGTTGAGGGTACAGGTGGCAGTCTTTTCCTTTTGAGGACCTGTATCTGGCTGGTTCATGGCCTCAAACCATGATGTTGCCTGCTCCCTTTGTGTGGGTGGGGGGGAGCTGTCATATGGCATTTGTGTCCTCCCGTGCGATCTCTTGTGCCACCTTGGGACTTGAGCTTGGTTCTTCAGGCTCTGTTGTCAGCACCTTTTAAGCCTTTAAAGCGAGCTGTGTTAAAGATCTTTTCCTCAAGGCCATCTTTTTCTGTTTGCGATCCGTTCAGCACGTCACTTTTTAGAGTTGTAGGCTTTGTGTTGTAAAGATGCTTCTTTGACCACATCAGAAGAGTCTGTTTTTTGCTAAAGCAGTCTCCACTTTTCTTGTCAACCAGATGGTCTCTCTCCTGCCCTTTTCCTTGGTGCAGTATAAGGGGAGAGATAAGGACCTGATCTTGCTACACCACTGAACCACAGGGAGGCATGGTTGATGGTTGGGCTTGTCGCATGGTAACCACCTTAACAGTTCTGAGCCCATTGGTCTTGGGGTCCTCCAACTGCCAGAGGTCTCCAGAGATAGCACCCTCCTTGGCAAGCTAATCAGCAAGATCGTTTCCGATCTTGTCAGGATTGTCAACACGGGCATGACCTTTCACTTTCTTCCAGTAGATGGTCATGCCATTTTCATGAGCTACTCTGTCCAAGGCTAGAATTAATTCACCATGTTTGACAGGCTTTCTTTTGGAATTTAGCATATTGTATTTCCAAATGGGTAAGTGGGAAACAAAGTTCTGCTGGACGTAGTCTGAGTCAGTACAGATAGAGTGCGAACCCCTCCCTGAGCAGCGGACTAGAAAGCTGCCAGTACTGCAGTTAGCTCAGCATATTAATAGCTTTGGTACTAGACGGTACTTCAAGGGTTCACAAGGGTAATTCTGGTTCCAAACCACACCTATGCCTACTACCAGATCATGGTCAGGCTCTCGACAGTAAGCGCAACCATCCACGTAAACTTTGGGGTAGTCTTTGCAGATGTTCTATCATAAGGAAGATGACGAGATGGCTCAGTTGTAAATGACTCCATCTTGGGGTCTAAATTACCCACTAATGGTTCGCTGGTAGTGCAGTTGTGCAATTCAGCCAGGCCCTGTGTGGCAGTATCCTTGCGGTTTTGAGCATACCTTACCTCCATGGGCCATACATGACGGACTAAGGTCCAGAAAACAATGCGACTGTTAGACACTTGTCCTGATTTAATCCGATCACTGCCTAGGAACTTGATGGGTTGGTGATGGGTCTCGACAACCAGCCTCTCACCTTGGATATAACTGCGGAAATATTGGAGGGCCCAGACTGTAAACAGGAAGGACGTCTCACAATCGGAGTATTTCTTCTCCACTTACATTAAAGCTTTGCTGGCGTAGGCAATGCCTTTTCTATCTGTCATGCATTTGATACAGAATAGCACTCATAGAGTGATTGGTGAAACCTAGCTCCACAAAGAATTCTCTGCCACTGTCTGGATAGGCGAGACAGTGAGCTTGACTCAAGGCAGCTTTCGTCTCTTTTAGGGCCCCCTCTCGGTCGGGACCCCATGCCCAAGGTCCATCTCTTTTGAGGAGTTTGACCAGGGGTGGAAAATCTCTGCATATTGGTCCACAAATTGGCAGAAATAATTGCAAATACCCAAGAATGTGTGCAGCTCACTCAGGTTGGTTGAGCATTTGAGTTGTTGCAAGGCTTCAGTTATTTTCCTTTGAGGCTGCAGCCCATCAGCAGAATCTTCATATCCCAAATAATTGAGAGATTTCCAGGACCATTAGCCCTTTGACAAGGACAGCTTTGCTCCCTCAGCTTTCAGTTGCTGGAAGACATGCTCTATTTCTTGCAAATGATCAGAGAAACTGGTGCTCTTCGCTAGAATGTCATCTACATAGACAAGGGTGCCTCTAGCCTTGGCATCGGGCAAAGCCTTATTCAGGAAAATATTGAAGTTTGCTGGTGCATTCAGATAACCAAACGGTGTCAGATTCCAAGTGCATTGTCACCTACCAAAGGTAAGCTAGCTTATGTTGGTCCTCTGGATGGACAGGTATAGTCCAAAATCCTGAGGCCAGATCCAGACTTATAAAGTACTTTATGCCCTTAATTGTGGCTAAGTTCTGTTCCAGATGTGCCATAGGCCATCTGGATAAGGGTACCTTCTTATTAAGCTGGCAAAAGACTCCAGCTGGTGCATAGCTCTGGACTTTCTTGACAGGCCAGAGCGGGGCATTGTAGGTAGTTGCATTGGCATATAATGCCTTTTTGTTCTAGGGAATTAATGATTTCCTGGACACATTCATAGGCCAATGGGATTTTATACTGTCTCACAAAGACAAGTTTACTGTTTGGATTCGTAGGGATACGGGTGACATGTAGGTCGCTGAGACCACAATCATAGGTATCAGTGGCAAAGAGGTCCTTATGTCGATACAGCAGTTCTTTTAATTGGGCCCTTTCTGACTTATCAGTGCAGGTGTCTGCTTCAGCAAGTTTTTCCGCAACCATTTCATCAAATCCGAGCGGGTTTGTTTGGGGGTATTTCAACCTTCTCCTCTTGGAGAGAGGAGGCCTCGATGGCTTGGACGGCATGGGGCTCCCCCCCCCCCCCCCCCCCCCGGGTTGGGTGAGGGAACTAACAGCCTCATTGAGTTTACTTGACAAAATCAGATGGTCCGACTAGGTCCACTTGAAAGGTCACAGTACTATGTGGCCAGACAACTGTAGGGTGAAGAGGCCTCGGGGTAAGGTTCTTACACACCCAGGAGTCCCCCCCCCCCCCTTATTTTATTTATTTAACCAGACCAGGGGCGGTTTACATGAAACGTCACAGGAAACTTTTACATTGAACTTTGAAACTATGTACAGTTAACGTGCTATAGCTGTATACAATAAACTGTACAGTATGGACGAAAACATATGTCCCAGGAAACAGGGGCTTCCTCAATAATCTGGAGACTCAATTCCACACTTAGGAATGATTCTCCCACTAGGAATCCTAGGAGCTCGCCTTTCACGAAGTGAATGCGATCGGGCTTTGGTTTGGTGACCAATAGGTGCAGTGAGGGCACTGTGGCCTCTATGCAGGGTGTGGGACGCATGGCTAGGCCCAGATCCTCAAAGTGGGAATTAGGACTGAAGAAGACCAGAATTTCTGAGACCACTTGTCCTCGGGTCACATGTATCTGCAGGGGACAATCTTGTACCCTCCCAGGTAATTGGATGTCTTCTGCACTGACCACTTCATGAACCTGAGGAATCATCTGACTAGTCCGCAGTGATGGGCAGGTACTAGAGAACTCCACTGGCTCTCATTCTATCCTACTCCAAAGGATGATCACTAAATCCACATACGTTTTTAGTCTAAGAAGGCAGTTTGAGCCTTTGTAGAGGGGCATGTCAAGTCCTCTAATGATGGAGAAAGTGTGCTGAAAACCTTTGGCCCCAACTTGCAGAGGGAGATTGCAGTAGCACACTAATGTCTTGAGGCCTTCCCCAGGCACTTGGAACAAAGTCTTTGCTCTCCCAACCCAATCAAGGGTGGCCTGTTTGAGCCGATAGAAGAGTCACAGTGGGGTAATAGGCCTTTTCCTAATGTGGCATGCCCACCCACAAATGTATAAAGGGACCTTTCTCAGCAAAGAATGTCTGTCAGTCTCCTAGGGTGGCCTAGGCAGGGATTGGATGGAAGAGGGGTTTGTACCTCTCAAACTTCCAGGGGCTCTTTTCCCTGGTCCTACTGGACCAGGGGTTCCTTCAGAAATATCTGCAGGCAGTCAGCATTAAGGACAGTGTTTGCTACCGAACCCGCTTCGATTGCAACCACATCGCTACTTCCCTGATCCTCATCTCCACCCCCTTCATACTTGAGCTGTAGGATTTGGGGGGTCTGTTGACCTCTGAAAATTAATCCTGATGGACATGTCCTTTTGTTCCACAGAACAAGGACCACTGACCCTTAGCATAAGGTATGGGATGTGACCTGTGTCCACATCACCTCTTTGACGTAGTTCACTATGGGGCGTAACCTTTTCAGGTGCTCATTGCCAATCAAGAGTTCTTCCCCAGGGCACTTGGTAATGATGACAGGATGCTTCACCTGCAACATCCCAGTTTGGAGGGTAAGCCGGACCTGGCCCATTGACTCAGTGGACTGATCCCCATAAGCTGTGAGTGACAAATCACTGGGTGTGATGCGTAGGGTTTTCTGACCCCCCCCCCCCCCCCCAAAAAAGTGAGCCTATCGAAGAGGTATTCTCCAGGAACAAGCAGTCAGTCAGTCCTCACTTATGGGTGACATCGGCACAGACAGAGCCCACGTGGAGCAATTCCCCAGCTTTTAAAGAAAGCCTTCGGGATTGCTACCACGCATGCGTGATCCTCTTCCCGCCTAAGGGTGCCATCTTGCTCAGTCTCCCTTTTTCCACGGAGCCCTTCGGGCGCACGTCCTCATCCCTCGGAAAACGTTTGTTTTCCTCACCTTAACAGACTATATCTCTTTTTCTGTTGCACTGGTCCTCTACCTGTCATCCCATTGCTCTCTTTTTGAGCTTGCGGGGATACGCTTTCTAAATTTTTTTCTTCCTGGGCTTTGCATCCTTTTTTTCTCCAGGACCAAGCAGGAAGTCAGTCCTCACATATGGGTGACGTCGGCGCCAATGGAGCCCCCTCGTGCAGAGCATTTCCCCAGCTTTCAAGGAAAGCCTTTGGGAATGCAGCGCGCATGCGCGGTCCCCTTCCCGCCCAAGTGTGCCATCTTGCTCAGTCTTTCTTTTTCCGTAGAGCCCAACGGACGTGAGTTCGTGTCACCCAGTAAAAGTAGATTATTTTTTTTCTGCGATTTTCACTTTTTCTTATCCGGTTCGATGCCGGTTCCCCTTCCCACCTGGGCTCGGTACACCGGTATCGAGTTCGTCATTCTTTTTTCGGTTTTTGTCCTTCGTGACTAGCGTTCACGCCTTTTTTTGTTATTTTCACTGGCAGCCCGGTCTTTTGACCTTGCAGGGGCCCTTTTTCCCCCGATGGCTGCCAGCGGGTTCAAAAAATGTCATCGGTGCAAGAAACTTATGTCTCTCACCGATACACATGACTGCTGCCTCCGATGCCTTGGGCCCGATTATGACCCTCTGGCTTGTGGCCCATGCGAAAAAATGTCGTCAAAGGCACTCCGGAGCTGTCAGCATCAACGTGAGAGAATTTTCTCGGAGTCTGCGTCCGGCTGGGCCCGGACTTCGTCAGAGGCCTCGACATCTCGGGAGTCGGAACCCGAGCACCGTCATGGTTCCTCTGAGACGGGAGTCTCCCACCCTTATGATGGAGAGGGTCCATTGCTCTGCTGTGATTTGTTCCCACCTGGGAGCAAAGTGAGCTAACCTTCCTGGAATGATGAGAGGCTCTGGTTCTTTTAGAGCCAGAAAGGCTAAGTTCTCTAGTTGAAAGTCAAAGGCCCTGAGGAGGCTGAGGCTGTTGGGCCGTAGCAGCCCTTGCAGCCTTAGGCTTGGCCTGTTTAGGTTGTTGCTGTCGCTTTGCAGCAAAACGACCTGCAGAAGATGCCTGTTGACCATAAACAGGATAATATCTCCCCTTTTTGGGAAAAAATCCCTTTTTGAACAACCTTTTCTTAGCAGGAGCAGAAGTAGACTTTGTAAGTCTGTCTAAAGCAGAATTTTCAGCATCCATCTGAGTGGCCTTTGCTTGCCAATCTTTGCCAAAAAGGTTTTCACCTCAATGTTCCCTCTAATTTTCTGTAAGCTGTGTGCGCATAAAGTATCAGCTTTGTGCAGCTTTTGAAGGAAGGTTAAATTTTTGTGCGCCACATAACGACACTCGGAGTTATATACTTTAAAATTTGACTACACGTCAGAATACAGTATGTACACCACATTGATTTTAATCAAATTAAATGAAAATAGATGATTACTAAATGAAGTGGGAAATTTCTAGTAATTACAATCATAACTTTTAAATTTTAAGATGTCTGTGCTGTTTTCTATCAGAATCAGAGACGTAATTTTTGTGCGCTCTGTTGTAAAGTATGTGCGCTCGCTTGGCGAGGTGTGTGCGCGCGCACACGCGCACAGCTTAGAGGGAACAGTGTTTCACCTGTACAAGGAAGATTTCCTAGTCTATCCTGAACCCAGGGTTCCAAATCAGAAGCTTGTAGCCAAGCAACTCTGCGTGCACCTATGGCAATAGCCGAGGCTCTGCTAGCACACTCAAGAGTCAAAGGCTGCACGGTTAGAAAACTTGGAAACATCCTGGGCATGTTTAAGCCAGGTGAGAAACTCCTCTCTTTTATCTTCTGAAATAAAGGAAGATAAAGTTTGTAGGTGATCTGTAACCTCTTTTAGAAACATCCCCATATAGAGACTATAGGAGTTGATTCTAGCAACAAGTATATTGGCCTGGAAAATTCTCCTGCCAAAAGCATCTAAGGTTCTGCATTCTCTTCCTGGAGGATTAGATGAGTGCTTTTTTGCACTCTTTATCCTCTTCATAGCAGACTCCACCACAATAGAGTGGTGAGGAAGCTGAGTTTTATGAAAGCTAGGACAAGGAGGAACACGGTACATGGTGTCCAACCTACGAGAATGAGGGGAGGTGGTGAGAGGTGTCTCCCATATGCCCAACATGTGATCATAAAGGATCTCATGAATTGGTAAAGTAGCTGCTTCTTTAGGAGCTTTAGGATATTGTAAGATATCCATTTTTTTGGCTCTAGGCTCTGCCTCAGGGGCCACTGAAATGGAGAGGCCCCTGGCCACTTCCCTAATGAAGTCTTGAAAAGACAAGTCTTCTGGAGGAGACATTCTTCTTTTTGGAGAAGAGGGCTCCTGAGGAAGGAGTACTGATGCTTCGACAGAGACCTCTGATTCATCAGAGTCTTCAAAGGAATCGAAGTATCGCCTATCTGGATGTTCCTGCAGAGCCCGATACGCGTACCGAGTGGTATCGACATTGGGAGTGATCGATACCGATGGGCATCACAGAACAGGGTACCGCTGCAGTCGACACCGAAGCCGATGTCGATGCAATCGGTACCGGCACCGGAACCGATATCGGTTGCGGTACCGGAGGCGTCGCAGCTTGTATGAATGCCGTAATGGCACGCTGCATGGTCAGAATATTCTGATCCATCTACGCCACCAATGTCTGGATGTCGGTACCAGTGGGAACCACCGGTACCCCAGAACATGGCAACAGGTGATCAGTCGAGGCCGAGCCATCGATGTCAACCTGTGACCCCATAGATAAAGCTTTGGAAGCCAGAGCCTCCCGCCGGGGTAATTTTGCCGGTGCATATTCCTCAAGAGCAAGTCCGGAGGCATCTCAATACTTAGAGGGAGATCTACCCTTCGAGGACCGGCTGGACTTGAGTTTGGTTACCTGAGAATCCATGGGAGGAAGAAGAAGCCCTGGAAGACGTCGATGCTACCGAAGCTGCATCAGAGGGTAACAGGGTACTGAGCTTGGCTGCTCGATTCTGTAGACCTCTTTTAGACATCATGGAACAGGACTCACAATCCGTGATGGAGTGGTCAGGACCCAAACATTTTAGACACCAGTCATGGGTGTCAGTGACAGAAATAGTGCCGCTGCACTTCGTGCACTTTTTAAACCCGGAAGCGGGCTTCTCCATGAGGAGAATTTCTCGTAGGCCTAAGGCCAAAAGAAAAAAGCACAGAAGTGAAAATAGTAGTCTTTTTTTTTTTTTTTTTAAAGAAGAAAGAAAGAAAGACCGGCAGCACCAGTCCGACATCGAAGAAGGCAGACGCGCGACCAAAGAAATAAAATAAAATAAAGAACTTCTTCAGCGGTGACAGGAACACGACCTGCTGGCTCCGTGGAAAAGAAGAACTGGAGAGAGGCGGTTAGGAAAGGCGGGAAGGCAGCGCGCAGGCGCTGTGGATCCTCCCAAAAGCTTTCCTTTTGGACGCTGGGGAGCGTTCCCGCGCAGGCTTCGTCGGTACCGACAATACCCATATGTGAAGACTCATTCCTGCTTGTTCCTGGAGATGCCCTTTTTCCTGAGGAAGGGTGCTGCCTACAAATCCTACCTTCAATATCAGGCCTCTCCAGCTCCCCAACAGGGCCAGCAGGCCAAGGGGCAGGGGCATGGGCCCCGTAGGCAGAAGACCCCCAAGCCACCATTTCCGGCTCCTGCATAGCAGGAAGCGGGGTTTTGACTCCCACAGCATAGCCTCTTCTCCGCCACTGGCTCCACTCAGCACAGGAGGTCGGCTGACCCTGTACGCCTGCAAGTGGCCAGCCATCACAGGGGATACCTGGGTACTCAGCATAGTCCAAAAGGGCTACATGCTCCATTTCCACCAGCTACCCCCCCCCTCCTACTTTCCAGGGGAGCCTCCAAGACTCCCCTCTACATAGAAACCTCCTCCTTCAGGAGTTGGCAAGTCTTCTAAAGGAACAGTTGGTGGAACCGGTGCCTCACCACCTGGAAGGGCAAGGCTTCTACTCCAGGTACTTCCTGGTACCAAAAAGGACAGGAGGCCTCCGGCCTATCCTAGACTTGCAAAACCTGAACAAGTTTCTGGAGAGGGAAAAGTTCAAGATGCTTACCCTTGGGATACTGCTGCCCTACCTCCAGCAGGGAGACTGGCTATGCTCCTTAGACCTAAAGGATGCTTATACTCACATCCTCATTCATCCAGACCACAGACAATATCTCAGGTTTTTGGTGGGAGGAAATCATTTTTAGTACAGGGTACTTCCCTTTGGCCTTACTTCTGCCCCCAGGGTTTTCACCAAATGCCTGGCGGTGGTGGCGGCCTCTCTCAGGAATCATGGAATTTTTGTCTTCCCATACCTGGACGACTAGCTCATCAGGGACCAGTCTCTCCAGGAGGCCAGACAAGCCACTCTTCGCACTGTCTCTCTTCTTCAGCATCTGGGCTTTGTCATAAATTACGCAAAGTCCACTTTGGTCCCCTCTCAGAACCTAGAGTTTATAGGGGCAAGATTAGACACCCTGCAGGCAAGAGCTTACTTGCCCAAGGACAGGGCCCATAGATTGATGGGCTTGGCCAACCAGTTTCAGAGTAATTCTCATGTTTCCGCCAGGCACTACCTGCAACTCCTGGGCCACATGACATCCACTGTACATGTGACTCCAAATGCCCGTCTGCACATGCGGGCTGCTCAGTGGTGTCTCAGCTCAGTGGGCGAAGGCCACAGGTGACCTCCGAGACAGAGTAAAGGTGTCCAAACCACTTTTGGACTCCTTACAGTGGTGGCTACATCTCCCAAACCACCTCAGGGGGGTACCTTTTCAGGCTCTAGCACACAGAAGGGTGCTGACGACTGATGCTTCCTTAAAGGTCTGGGGTGCACATTGCTGGGGCACATGCACTCAAGGCCTCTGGTCTCCTCGGGAGGCCATACAGCAGATCAATCTTTTGGAGCTGCGAGCAATCTGCTTAGCTCTACAGACTTTTTTTCATGCCCTCTCTCACCAGTCTGTCTTAGTTCAGAGGGATAATCAGGTGGAAATGTTCTATGTGAACAAACAAGGGGGTGCAGGCTCCTATGTCAAGAGGCGCTGGCCCTTTGCAGTCAAACAAGGCATGTTTCTCAAAGCAGTTTACCTGGACAGGAGAATTTCCTAGCAGACAAACTAAGTAGGATTCTCCAGCCTCACGAATGGCAGTTGAATCCATGGGTGGTCCAGCAGATCTTTCACCGCTGGGGACGTCCGTCCATCGATCTCTTTGCCAGTCCACAAAACCGTCAGCTGCCCAGGTTTTGCTCCAGACAGCCGTATCCCCTGAGAATGGCAGCAGATGCTTTTCTGATCTCTTGGTCTACGGGCCTCCTGTATGTGTTTCCTCCCATGCCCCTAGTGGCCCGAACTCTGTTCAAGATTCTCCGAGACAAGGCCTCGGTGATTCTGGTAGCCCCAGATGGCCGAGGCAACCGTGGTTTCTACTTCTGCTGCAGTTGGCGGTGGAAACTTCACTCCCTCTGGGGTTGCAACACGATCTCCTGTTTCAAGATCAGGGTTCCCTTCGGCACCCCAATCTTAGATGCCTCAATCTGATGGCCTGGCTGCTGAAAGGATAGTGCTATCTCCCTTGCTTCTACCTATGGAGCTTGAGGTGGTGGTCTTGGCCTCTAGGAGGCAGTCCACCAGAAAGTCCTATGCCCTCAAGTGGCGTTGGTTTACGGTATGGTGTGCTCAGCGCAGTGAAGATCCTTTCTCTTGCCTTGTGCCAGTAGTACTGCAGTATCTACTTCACCTGTCAGACCTAGGCCTTAAGTCTAACTCTGGGTCCACTTCGGTGCTCTATCAGCGCACCACTCCCCGGTGGAGGGACAGTCTGTCGGTTCATCCCTTGGTGTCCCGATTTCTCAGAGGTCTGCTTCTTCTCAAGCCTCTGGTTCGTCCACTGGCGACTCAGTGGGATTTGAACGTGGTCTTGCAGCAACTTACCCACCTTTTGAGCTGATGGCTACTTGCCATTTGCGCTTCCTTTCTTGGAAAGTGCTCTTCCTGGTAGCTCTTACCTCGACCAGACGTGTGAGTGAGCTACAAGCTCTGGTTTCTGATAGACTGTACACACGGTTCTATAGGAACAGGGTGGTCCTACGGACCCATCCGAAGTTCCTTCCAAAGGTGGTGGTCTCTTTCCACCTCAACCAGGAGGTGGTTCTTCCGACCACCTTTCCCAGGCCGCATACCAGCCAGGCTGAAACAGTCTTACATACCCTGGACTGCAAGAGGGCGTTGTCTTTTTACATAGAACGTGCACGGGGGCATCGAAGGGCTACTCAGCTCTTCGTCTCCTTTGACCCTAATAATATGGGGTTACCTGTCTCCAAGCGTACGTTGTCCACTTGGGGAGCAGATTGTATCACCTGGGCGTACACGGCAGCCGACCTCCCCTTGCAGGGTCGAGTCACGGCCCACCGTGTCAGGGCAAAAGCTGCATCTGCTCATCTCCGCTCTGTTCCGTTGGCAGACATCTGCCAGGCCGCAACTTGGTCTTCAAGCCAGACTTTTGCAGCCCATTACTGCCTCAAGAGAGAGTCCCGAAGGGACAGTGCTTTCAGACAGGCGGTACTCCGTAATCTCTTTGAGGTTTAGGCAACTCCTACCCTCCGGCCCTTGTGTTGGGCTACCGTATGGGGGCGTTCTCAGAGGATATTCTTATCACAAATGCTGAGGCTCTTGAGAGGGAGCCATTTTTTAGCTTAGGGTTCCCGGTAGCCTAAAGCTGGGGAGTACCATATGTGAGGACTGACTTCCTACTTGGTCCTGGAAAAAGAGTAGTTACTCACCTGTAACAGGTGTTCTCCAGGAGCAGCAGGAATCAGTCCTCACGACCCTCCCTCCTCCCCTGGAGTTGCAGTCATATACTTCATTTTGATTTTTTTGCTGTCTCTTAGCTATGTCATCAGACTGAGCAAGATGGCACCCTTGGGCGGGAAGGGGACCGCGCATGCACACTCCATTCCCAAAAGCTTTCTTTGAAAGCTGAGGAAATGCTCCGCACGAGGGCTCCATCGGCGCCGACGTCACCCATATGTGAGGATTGATTCCTGCTGCTCCTGGAGAACACCTGTTACAGGTGAGTAACTACTCTTTCTCTCCAACCGCTGGCCACTTGGGTCTTTGACCTTGCAGGGGCAGTTTTTGCCCCCATGGCCACCGGGTTTAAAAAATACGATAGATGCTCTAGGAACATATCACTTACAGACACTCATGACTGCTGTCTAAGGCAGGGGTCTCAAACTCAAATTGCTTTGAGGGCCAAATGAGGACTTGTAGAGTAACCCGGGGGCCGCACAAGACGCAGGCCTCATTTGCATAAGGGCATCATTTGCATAAATATTTGCATAATGTTACCATACATTAACTTTTAGTAAACATGCCTCTTAATGAGTGTATGGATAAAGAAAGACTAAAAGATTTCTACATTACTATAAACCAGTGCCAACCGCCAGGCACATTAGGAACTAGAAACACTGCTCATTTATAACCCATAGCAAACCTGCCGTGTCCTAACAGCACTACCAGGACTCACAAAGCACCATACCCTAACTATCAAAAGGCAACACTGCAAATATTAAATCAACACATTTCAGAGAATAGTCACGGCTTGTCTCTTGGCTGTTAGGCTCCAAATGGAAGCAATAGCTTAATCTAGGAAAGCATCTGTAATTCTCCTTTCAGCCAAGGGCGACAGAAAATGCAAATCATCCTCCCCCCAAAGAAGAGAGAAACAAATTTCACAGCCTCTCTCATAACAATACACGAGCTTTTGGAAAACCAAATAAGTCTGTCGGAGCTCGTCTGATAAATATACCTGTTTTGCTGGCAAAGGAAAGCCTACCATTTTCCCGGCTTCAGGCTCGCGGCTCCCACTGATTGCAGCCTCTTTTCCGGATTCCGGGTCTGCTGGTGACGTCACTGGGAGGGGACAGACTCTCAGCCAACCAGTCTGGCCACTCTCTGCTCAGCTGATCTGTATGAGCCGGGTCAGGAAAGAAGCGCTAACGCGGAGAAGCGTGGTCTCGCGATCAATCGCTATCTGGTCTGACTAATTAAACCTGCACATTACGTATGAGAGGATACAACATAACTGAGAAGGACACAGTTGCAAAGTGTGTATCACTTAAAACAGTAACCAAAAAAGCACGAATCCCATACAAGTAGCATTTCTGAGCAGCTATGAACCGCTACTTCCGATTCAGGAAACTTTATTCATTTATAAAGGGAGAGGAGCATCAAGTTCTTTGCATATTTTTTATCAAAGACAGAAAAAATGTAGTAGAAAGATACATAAATTGGCATAGTTACAAACAGCTCAAGTCAAGCTCCCTGGTTACCTGCTCTGCGACCTGCTTTCTGATTCTAGTCCCAAATCTCCCAGCTGTCTGAAAATCCCAACGGGCTTAAGGTATCTCATTTCTTCTCAACCACCACAACAGCTAGGGCCGGATTTAAGATTTTGATGCACATAGGCAATACCAGACAGCAGAGACAAGTGGGAGAGTACGGTAAGAGACTGGAGAGCCAGAAAAGCAGAGGGAGGCAGTGATGCACCTGGAGGTGCTTCCTTTTGAATGTTGCTGTGTCCGGGGATTATGGTGGCCCTGACTGGCCTTGTGGAAGTGATCGGGGAGGGGCTTTCCTTCCTGCTCACCTCCCCGACGCCGATCAGGCTTGTGGTGGCTGTAGCGGCATTAAGCAGCACCTGGAGGTGCTTCCTTTGGAATGTTGCTGTGTCCGGGGGTTCCGGTGGGCCTGATTGACCTTGTGGAAGTGATCGGGGAGGAGCTTTCCTTCCTGCTCAACTCCCCGATGCTGATCAGGCTTGTGGTGGCTGTAGACAGAGGCTGCAGAAGCCGGGGGTTTTTTTTTTTTTTCTGTGCATCGCGGGCCGCACAAAGGTCTCTCGCGGGCCGCATGCGGCCCGCGGGCCGCGTGTTTGAGACCCCTGGTCTAAGGTGTCTGGGAGCCGACCATGACCCAGGGTTCTGTTCGCTCTGCAAGAAAATGTCCTCTAAGGCCCTGCTCAGCTGTAAGCAGAAGTTCGAAGACATTTTTCGAAAGGCTGCCTCGGAGTCCCCGGTGGCACCCTTGGTCGTCTCTCCTCCAGTGGGTTTTCCCCCTGCAGCACCGCGTTCTAGACAGCATTTGGACCAGGGGTCCCCCGAGGTGCAGCGGCGCAAAAAGAAGGCCTCGAAGTCCTCTGGAGCCCCCGACAAACACGAATGCTCCTGCGCCCGGTCGCTTAGCCCCATTTGGCATTCCCGAGATTTGGACAAGGAGCGGCCCCACATAAGGTACCTCGCAAAGAAACAGAGGCCTCTGGTGAAGGCGCCCAGTCTCTTGAGGGCCATCCCGGTGAGGACCCCTTCTCCTCAATGCCTGATCCGGTGATCCCGGTATCTGCATCCCATGGCCCCACGCCTGCATGGGAGTTCCATATGCTGGCGCTAGAATGCAGCATTTTTGCATTCATTGCTTTCCAGCAAGCGCTCATGGCCAGTTTCGCTGACTTGCACCCGGAGACCACGGGTCCCTTGCGTGGAACGCCCAAGTCTGTCTAGGAAACCCCCGAGAGCCACGGTCCTCGTGAGGGTCCTCGACGTCTGTCTCGCTTGTTCTCCCGTTCTTCAGGGGTGAAGTCATCCAGGGCTTCTGGCTCCAGGCCATCAGACAGGGCAAACTGCCCAGCTCGGATCCCTCAACTGATTTCTCGGACTAGGAATCCGATGGGGACACATTCCCAGAGACCCGCACCCACCGGGACCTTCCGTCGGACCCCTCGCCACCTGATCTCCAGCAGCGTTCACCACCCGAGGATACCTCCTTTTTGGTGTTTATTTGGGACATGGCTCGGGCCCTCAACCTGGTTACCCAGGCTGAGGAAGACCCTCGTGCTGAAGACCTCGATATTCTTCACTATGAAGCCCTGCCCAGGGAATTCCTCACTGTGCCGGTGCCGCCGATCCTCTCCCGGCTGTTACTCCGCATGTGGGAGTCCCCAACCTGGGGTCCCCATTGTGAGCAAGCGCTTTGACATGATGTACATGGTGCAGCAAGGGCCAGATTTCCGTAAGACTCAACTTCCACACACCTCGATAGTAGTGGACGGAGCAGAAAAGCCCAAAGTCCCACTCCTAGGTTCTGCCTGGCCGGGAGTCCAGAGCCCTTGATGCCCTGGGCCGCAGGGCTATCAAGGTTCCATGCTCTTCACATCCATTTATTCCAATTTTATATGGTATGTTTCTTTGCAACTTGGCAAAAGAACTTGGAGGTTTCTCTGCGGGTCTCGAGGGCAAGCCCCTCGACAGGTTCCACATCCTGTTGAAATCAGTGGCAGATTGCTCCAAGTGTATTTCTCGAGCCTCCAATGACAGCTTTGAGACATTGGCTCGGGTGGCAACCCGCAGGCATCAGAGCCCCCGCCAGGTTTGGCTCCAATCTTTGGATTTGAGCAGTGGGTGCAGGAGAAGCTTCTGGATGTACCCTGCCTCGACGAAACAACCTTTTGGTAAGCAGATGGAGGAGAAGGCTGTGGAGATTGAGACTGAGTACATCACTAGCACCCGTCTCTCCTGCAAGACCTCGATGCTGCCTCAAAAGAAGCAGCCTGCCAAGAAGCCCTTCTTTCCCAGGAAAGGCCTCCAGTCCTGTGGCTACCCGCCCTACCCAGCTACCCCCATGCTGACCACTCCATCGCAGGGGAAGTCTCACCAGGGTTACCGTAAACCAAAGGGCCTGAAGGCCCAGATGCCGGCTCCCCCACACCCCCCTCAGGGGTTTTGATGCCAGTGGCATGGCCTCTCTCCCTCTGGTGGCGTAGCAGCCAGTGGGGGGGCGCCTGTCCCACTTCACATCTGGGAGGACTATCACCTTCACTTCGACAGGCTCCCACCCCCTTTCTCCCCGGCGGAGCCTCTTCGATCCCCCGCACACCAGCTCTTGCTGCAGCGGAAATTACACTCCCTCCTCGCCCGACGGGCAGTCGCGAAGGTCCCTTCCCACCTTCGAGGTCGGGTTTTTATTCCCGGTACTTCCTCATCCCGAAAAAGATGGGAGGTCTGCAGCCCATCCTCAACCTCCGCAGCTGAACAAGTTTCTGGTGTGGGAGAAATTCATGATATCTCTTGGCGTGCTGCTGCCCTTTCTCCGTCAGGGCGACTGGCTATGCTCCTTGGATGTAAAGGATGCTTACGCCCATATTCTGATCCACCCCTAACACAGGCAGTACCTGCGTTTCAGGGTGCAGGGAGAGCACTTCCAGTACAGGGTGCTCCCCTTCGGCCTTGCATCTGCCCCACGAGTCTTCGCCAAGTGCTTCGTCTTGGCCACCACTCACCTTCGGTATCGGGGCATGTTGGTGTTTCCCTACCTCGACAACTGGCTCATTACGGGCTCCTCCTTGTTCCCTGTTAGGGTGGGGAGCCCATTGCGGGTCTCTCTGCACACAGGAGCAGTAGTCACCGGTAGAGGTTCAACAGCAGATAAATCTGCTCGAGCTCCGGGCCATCCGGTGGGCCCTGAAGGCCTTCGAGAATGTCCTCAGCGGTAAGTCAGTTCTGGTGCAGACCGACAACCGGGTAGGGGGGCACGGGGTTATGCTCCCTCTGCAGGGAAGCAGTCCTCATGTGCTCTTTTGCTGCCCAGCAGAGGATGTCCCTCAAGGCGACATACCTCCCGGATCAGGAGAATGGCCTGGCAGACAGGCTCAGCAGAATCCTTTGCCCCCCATGAGTGGTGCCTCGATCCCAGAGTGGTAGGCTGGCTGTTTCTACGCTGGGGCACTCCAGCGATGGGCTTCTTTGCCAGCCCTCAGAACACACAACTCCCTTGCTTCTGTGGCCTGGTGCCGCACCCACGCAGAGAGGGCCCCGATGCATTTCTCCTGGATTGGTCCTCCAGTCTTCTCTATGCATTCCCTCCTTTCCCCCTCATTACGAGGACTCTGTTCAAGGGGACGGAGCATCACTGATTCTCGTGGCCTTGGCAGTCTTGGCTTCCACTCCTGCTCCGGCTGTCATTGGAGCCTCCTATCCCCCTGGGCTCTGCCAGGGACCTGCTGATGCAGGAGGAGGGTTGGATGCTACACCTGTATCTATCCTCCCTATCCCTCACAGCCTGGCGGCTGAACGGGTCTCTTTAGCCTTTCTGGCCCTTCCGGAGGAGGTCGAGGAAATCCTCCTTGCCTCGATGAAGGACTCCACTAGGCGAGCTTACACCTTTAAATGGAAACGCTTCTCTGTCTGGTGCTCAGAGCACCAGATCGACCCCTTATGTCCGGTTCGGTGAGTTCTCCAGTACCTTCTCCACCTCTCGAGGGATGGGCTGAAGTCAAACTCTGTTAGAGTTCATCTGAGCGCCATATCGGCTAATCACCTCCCTATCAAGGGAAAGCCTCTTTCGGGGCGACCACTAGTCTCCCACTTCATGCGGGACCTTCTGTTGTCCAAGCCACCCATCCGTCACCCTCCAGCGGAATGGGACTTGAACGTGGTTACCACGCAGCTCACTTGTCTGACTTTCGAGCTGATGGTGACGTGTTCGCTCCGGCATTTGTCCTGGAAGGTGGCCTTCCTCGTGGCACTGACCTCGGCTCGCCAAGTCAGTGAGCTTCAGGCCCTCATGGCTGGTGCCCCTTACACCAAGTTTTATCGGAACAGGGTGGTCCTCCGGACCCATCCTAAATTCTTACCCAAGGTCGTGTCGCCTTTCATCTCAACCAGAGATAGTGCTCCCGACCTCCTTCACGAGGCCCCACGCCGATCAGGCGTTGGCGACTTTCCACACCCTCGACTGCAAGCGGGCCCTCGCCTTCTACTTGCAGCGTTCCCAGACCCATCGCAAGTCTGACCATCTCTTCGTGACCTACAATCCCAATAGGCAGGGGCAAGCAGTCACCAAGCACACCCTCTGTTTGGGTGGCAGACTGCATCGCGTTCGCCCATGCGAAGGCAGGCGTCCTTCTGGATCATCGAGTCACTGCACATGGGGTCTGAGCCAAAGCGGCCTCAGTGGTTTCGCTGGGCTCCATGCCCATGATGGACATCTGCCGGGCGGCAACCTGGTCTTCTACGAATACCTTTGCCGTCCACTACTGCCTGGAGAGGGAGTCCTGCCGGGACAGCGCCTTTGGCCAGGCTGTACTCCATAATCTGTTTGGAGTATAAGCAACTCCTGCTCTCCGACACTTCTTCACGGCTACCGAGGGTTTTGCCCTGAGGACTTGGGCTTCTGCTTACGGCCTCACGGAGGCGGTTTTTTTGTTACAGGTTCGGTAGCCTGTAGCTAGGGAGTCCCATAAGTGAGGACTGACTTCCTGCTTGTTCCTGGAGAAAGCGTAGTTACTCATCAGTAACAGGTGTTCTCCAGGGACAGCAGGAATCGGTCCTCACTACCCTCCCACCTCCCCTGATGAGTTGCTGAAATTTTGTCCTTCCTTGCCATCTGCTTGGTAGGCCTCGAGCTAAGGGACCTGACTGAGCAACATGGCACCCTTGGGCGGGAAGAGGACCACACATACATGGTAGCAATCTCAAGGGCTTTCTTTGAAAGCTGGGAAATTGCTCCGCTTGGGCTCCGTCGGTGCTGACGTCACCCATAAGTGAGAACTGATTCCTGCTGTCCCTGGAGAATACCTGTTACAGGTGAGTAACTACACTAGCAGGGTAGCCTTGGAGGCTGAACCTTTCAGGCCCTCACAGAGGAATGCCTGTTGAATTTTAATAGGAACAGTGTACTTCTGTCCTTTTGGCTTGCGTTTACCCAGAAAATACTTGTGCTTCCTGATGGTGTCGAAGGCTGGAACCTCGCTGTCCACTGTGGGACTGTCATTGTGTTGATGGGGTGGCTTCTCCGGCTGGTCCGGATTTCTGAACTGGCTGCACCTATGAAAGTGTGACCTGTGGGACACAGTTGATTAGTCATTGTCTCATTAGAAGGGGAAGAGGAGTTAACCAGTCCCTCCTTAGGTTTATGAGGCCCAGAACTGTTCTTGGGCCACTGGGCTTCACCTGTGGCTTAGCTGGCTCTCTAATGGCAGAGGTCTCTTTTGAGGCATTGGCAGATATAATGAAGGCTGCCACTGCATCCAACTTGCTTATTTTCTTTTCCAGCTCCTGAATCTTGTTAAACTCTGACTTCCTTTTGCAGTTCCTGTTCTGCAGAGGGTAACGCTGGTTCCCAGAGTGCTGCTTAGGCCCAGATGACTGGTTATTCTGAGGTGGCCTGGGAGGATTCTGTGAAACAGGAGAAGAGTTACTTTCCAAAGAGAGGGTAGATTTTTCAGCACTGACACTCTTTCGGTTCCTTGACTTTGCTTAGAGCCTTTACTTTGCTGCCATTGTTAGCCCTAGTGCTAGCAAAAGCTTCAAAATTCCTCTCGGTGTGTTCTAACAACCGTGACAGGGGTTTGTGATGCTTGTCAGCCAGGTAAGCCTTGGTGGACGGAGGGAGCATCTGATAGAACAGATCACAGAACTCCTGGTGGTGATCCAGTGTTTCCCAGGGGAGATCACTCTGAAAGAAAGTCTGCCTAAGTTTCTAGGCAAACTCTGGGTGATTCATCTTTCCCACAAGTCATACTATATGCTGTCTGTTTGGCAATGATCACATCAGGATATGGCGCATAATGTTTCTTTGGTGCCTTTTCAGAGGTGATGAGATTACTCTTTTCACCTTCTGCCATGGTCTGGATAAACTGCTGACAAGGTACATCAAAAGACCTGGGAGATACTGAACCATGTCTTCCTCCCTGGTAATTCCCAGAGCCTGGAAGACTTCTTTGACTGCAGCTAAATGTTCATTTATGGTTACATGACCATTTTTCTCATATTATGCAGATATTTAATAATTCTGAAGCTGGTCCACAGGAGTAAGAACATTTCTATCTTTTTTTTTTTTTCCTCTTGCTGGACCCCGGAGCGTGGGAGATTTTGTTTGTGTTCAGTTACCTCTGGTGGCCAATGTTGGTACAGTTTTCTATCACTAGGGGGACTTCCCACCCCTCCCTTAACCTCTTCATTTAAGGGGAGGGGTCTAGAGTAGGGTGTCTCTCTCCTCCCTGTTTCTCTCCATTGCTCAGGCGCTGATGGGAGAGAACTGACTTTGTCCTGGAAAAGCTGCCTTTCTACACTGGGCAGGTTTTCCACTGGCAAACAGCCCTCATCTACCACTTGGGAATATAAGCCTGGAGAGAGAGAATGGCATCTGTCCTCTGGCTCGTCACTCTGCAAGTTAAACTCGTATGTCAACAGAAAAAAATTTCTCAAGCAGTGAATCTCTTGATTTACTCTTTCTCTTCACATTTACACTGTGTGGCGGCTAGCTCCATTTGGAGTCTATCACTTTTCTCTCTTGCCGCATTCCAGGGCAGTCTCTGTTGCGTTTAACTGGGCAATTAGAGCATTTTCTCTCTGCTGGTACAAAGCCATTTCATTTTGACATTTTGTTTTTCTCTGCCAACTCAGTTCTACAAACTGTCAGGAATTGAATTTCTCTCTGATCCTCAGCATTCCGCTTCCTGAGAGCGGAAACCTGATCCAACAAGTCCTGGCATGCAGACACCATAGGTTATGGGTAATCGGGGGGGGGGGAGGCTGTTGGCAGCCCCCCCTCTTTCAACCTGAATCTCAGTGACCTGGTACCATAAATCAGTTTTCATTTTCAGGTTTTCCTGCTTTGACCGTAACAGTCTGTAACTGGCTCTGGGCTGTCAGATCAACCTGAAGCAGTTCAGATTTGTCTCGCATGTGAAATAGCGCCTCCTGCAATTTATTCTTAAAGATATGCAGAACACATGCATGTTCAGCAATTACATCCACAGTTAGTTTAGCCTTGTGAGCCATTTAACCGGTCTAAAATCTCGCTGAAAAATCCATTAGCGCTAACAAACTCTTGCGTATCTGTTTTCAGGCACTTAGAAATCTTTTCAATGTGGGCCGCAATTTTATCTTGCGGACAGCATAGAGACTCAAGTTTCTGCAGTGCTAGAGCATTCTTATTGGTCACGACTATTGCGTGAGCCATCATTAATAGCTGAGACTCTAAGAACAAAACACAGGAATAGCTGCTGAAGAATTACTCTAGTTCTGTAATAGGTAACTCATTGCGAGATCCCGTAATGTGGGTTCCAATCCCTTCCCAGCAGACAATAGCTCTCTAACTACAAGCCTCGGCATAAACAGCTGCTTTGGCTGTAATAAATCAGTTCAGAATTATTAAGCAAATTCTGTGAGACGTAGCTCGTTCAGACATGCTTATCCCTTGGAAGAGCGCTCATGTCTGTAAAGACGTGACTCATTCAGGGATACTCATCCTTGGAAGAGACCCCCATGATGTAGGGATTATTAGTAGGAAACCAAGCTAAGTTATGCTCTCAGTTGTGTCCAGGGGAAATTAGCTACTAATACCCAGCCTGAAATTCTATTAGTGTGCTGGTAATGAGCCTCAAAAAAAGTTTTGTCTGTATATGTGTGTTCTCCAGGAAAAAGCAGGAAGTCCGTCCTCACGAGTGACATTGACACCGATGGAGCCCGCGCGGTGCAGTTCCCCAGCTTTCAAAGAAAGCCTTTGGGATTGCTGCCACGCATGTGTGGTCGTCTTCCCGCCCAAGGGTGCCACCTTGCTCATTCTCCCTTTTTCCATGGAGCCCTTCGGACGCACGTCCCTCGTAAAAAGTTCTTTCTTGTCTGGTCCTTTAGCCTTTTTTCCGGTTGCACCGGTCCCCTCCTGTCCTCCCCGATGCCCCTGCTTCAGCTGTGGGCCAGGGGATTCCTATTTCTCCCCCCCCCCCCTTTTTTTAAATTCGGGTCCTTTTCGCGCCCTTTTTCTAACCACTGGCCTCGAGGGCATTCAACCTCACAGAGGCTCTTTATGCCCCATGGCCACCGGCTTCAAAAAATGTGACAGATGCTCCAAAAATGTCTCTCACGGACACCCATGACTGTTGTCTGATGTGGCTCTGCTTGTTCTGTAAGAAAATGTCCGCTAAGGCCTTGCTAAGCCGTAAGCAGAAGTCAGGTGACATTTTCTGTAAGGCAGCTCCGGTGTCCCCGGTGGCGCCTTGCTTCACAGATCCACCACTTGCGGGGTCCCCCGCAGTGACTCTGCATCCCAGGCGTCCCTTTGACCAGAGTACGCCCAAGGTGGAATAGCGAAAGACGACGACCTCAAAGTCACTGTCGGGGGCTCCGGATAAGCATGAGCAGTCTTGTGCTCATTCCTTTAGCCCTCCCTGGTGTTCCCGAGAGTCGGACAAGGAGTGGCCTCGAAAGGTACCTCGTACATATACAGAGGCATCCGGCAATGGCGCCTGGTCTCCTGAGGGTCGTCCTGGTGAGGAACCCCTCTCCTCCTCCACGCCAGACCCGGTAACGTTGGGGTCACGGGGACCCATCCCTGAGTGGGAGTCCTGTATGCTGGCACTAGAGCGCAGTGTTTCTGCCTTCCTAGCTGCCCAGGAGGTATTTTTGCCCAGCATGGCTGGCTTGCACCTCAAGACTGAGGGTCCCTCGACTGTGGTCCCGAACACTGCCTTGGAAACCCCCAAAAGCCATGGGTCTCGTAAGGGTCCTCGCACTGGTCGCTTGCCGTCCTGCTCCTTGGAGGTGAGGTCTTCCAGAGTCAGTGTCCTCCGGCTCCAAGTGGGCCTTGGCCACCGGACATGGGGATCAGCCCTACTCAGAGTCCTTCTCGGACCTCTCAGGCTGGGAATCGGATGGGGACACGTCCCCTGAAACCTGCACCCATAGGGACTTTCCTTCTGACCTGTCCCCTCCCGCCTCGCAAAGCCGGTCACCTCCCAAAGATACCTCTTTCTTGGTATTTGTACGGTATATGGCTCGGGCCCTCAATCTGCACACACAGACCAAGGAAAAGCCAAGGGCAGAGGAACTCGACATTTTGCAATATGAGTCTCCCCCTAGGGAGTCTCTCACTGTCCCTGTGCTGTCCATCCTGACCCGGCTGCTCCTCCACATGTGGGAAGCACCCGCCTCGGTCCCTATTGTCAGTAAAAGACTTAATGCCACGTACAGAGTCCAGCGCGGTCCTAGGTTTCGGAAGACCCAACTTCCCCATACCTCCATAGTAGTGGATTCCGCTATGCCGAAGCAGAAGAGCCCGAAGTCGCTCTTCAGTTCCACCTGGTAGAGAATCCCATGCCCTGGGGCACAAGGCTTACTAGAGGCCCATGCTGGCATGCCGCATCCAAGCATACCAACTATATATGGGTATATTCTTTTGCGACCTCACTAAAGAGCTCGACGGTTTCTCCGCAGGCCTCGGAGGTGATGACCGATCTCAGGAGTGTCTGAAATCTGAGAAGGTGGTGGACTGCTCGAAATACCTTTCCCGTGCCACATATGACGAGTTCAAGTCTTCCGCCCATGTGGCAGCGGTTGTCATCGGAGCCTGGTGTCAAGCATGGCTCCAGTCCTTAGACCTGGAACAGTGGGTCCAGGCGAACAACTGTTAAGCAAGCCCATGGAGGACAAGGCAGCCGAGATCGAGACAGAGTTTGTGACCCGCACTCGTCTCTCTTGGAAAACCTCTTCCCTCCCCCGAAAGAAACCCTTCTTCAGAGGAAGGGACTCCCTTACCGACGATACCCACCCTATCCGCTTGTCCCTGTGCCGACGCCCAGCAGCCAAGGCAAAGGGGGGAGCTCAGGGTCTCCGGAAACCTAAGGGGCCCAAGACCCCACCACAAGCGCCACCCCAGCCAGCCCCTGAGTTTTGAGGCCAAATGCATAGTCCCTCGTCTCCTGGCGGCATCCCCATCAGTGGGAGGACGTCTGTCCCTTTTCGCCTCTTGAGTGGGAGGCCATCACATTAGACACCTGGGTCCTCCAGGTAGTCCGGGACAGTTATCGTCTTAATCTGAACAGACTACCTCCTCCCTTCTCCCCAGCGGAGCCTACTCGGCTTCCCTCTCACCAGACTTGCTTACAGCAACAAGAACAACCTCCTCGGTCAACAGGCAGTCAGAAGGATCCCGGAGGACGGGGGCCTGCGCGCCCCATCCTCAAGCTCAGGAATCTGAACACATTTCTGATGCGGGAGAAGTTCAGAATGCTATCGCTTGGTGTCCTGCTGCCCTTCCTCTGGCAGGGTGATTGTCTTTGCTCCTTGGATCTAAGAGAGGCTTACACCTACATCCCTGTCCACCCCAAACACAGAAAGTACCTGCGTTTCAGGGTGCAGGGGGATCACTTCTAGTACAGAGTTCTCCCCTTCGGGCTCGCGTTTGCCCCGTGAGTCTTCACAAAATGCCTGTCAGCGGCCGCAGCCCACCTTTGGCTGCAGGACATATCCGTCTACCCTTACCTAGATGACTGGCTCGTCATGGGCGCATCAGTAGAGGAGGCTCACCTCTCAGCATCGCGCACAGTCGTCATCCTCCTCGAGCGCCTCTGTTTCCTAATCAACTACTCAGTCCCACCTCAAACCGGTGCAGGCACTGGAGTTCATCTGCGCTCTGCTCAACACAGAATGGGTGACCGCCTTCCGTCCTCGAGGAAATGCAGACTGCCTCTACGCTCTGCCTGCCGAGATCCAAAGCCAGTTCAGGGTCTCAGCGCGGGCCATGCTGCGCCTTTTGGAGCACATGGCCTCGACCGTACGTTTCGTTCCCCACGCTCGCATGCATATGCGAGCAGCTCAATGGTGCCTCAGAATGCAATGGCCCCAAGCCTCGGGCCTGCTCTGGATCAAATTTCGGTCTCACGCAGCCTATCCAGTTCCCTGGATTGGTGGCAGAACCCCCAAAGCCGCCTTTGGGGCATGCCCTTCCAGACTCTGCAACACGAGCTCATCTTGACGACAGATGCTTCACTGTCGGGCTGGGGAGCCCACTGCGACAATCTCTGTATCCAGGGACGTTGGTCACCCGAGGAATCTTGGCAGCAGATCAACCTGCTCGAACTTCAAGCAGCCCGGTTGGCCCTGAAAGTCTTCGAGTACCATTTGCGAGGCAAGTTGGTGCTCATGCAGATCGACGACAAGGTTGTGATATTCTACATAAACAAGGAAGGGTGTAAGGGCTTCCGCCTCCTCTGTCGGGAGTCAGTTGTCCTCTGCTCCTTCGCCATACGCCGGGGCATGACTCTGAGTTGTCAACCTCCTGGGCCAAGACAATGTCCTCGTGGACAGGCACAGCAGGCTTCTCCACCCGCACGAGTGGCACCTGAGTCCAGAGGTGGATCTCCACCTGTTTCACCATGGGGGGCTCCATCCATAGACCTGTTCACCAGTCTGGCGAGCACACAGCTTCCCCGCTTTTGCGGGCCAAGACCGCACCCGAGCAGGCTAGCCCCAGACGCATTCCTCCTGAACTGGTCCTCCGGGCTTCTGTATGCGTTCCCCCCCCCCCCCCTACACTCCTCTCATTGCGAGGACCCTCCACAAGATTCAGCGGGATTGAGCCTCGGTGATTCTCGTGGCTCTCTCGTGGCCTCGACAGCCTTTGTTCTCTCTTCTACTCCGACTCTTGTCAGAGCCCCTGGTCCCCCTGGGCAGTGCCCCAGGTCTGCTGACACAGGAGGGGGGGACAGGTTCTTTGCCCGAACCTGGACTCGCTATCCCTAACAGACTGGCGGCTGAATGGGTCTCTTTAGCTTCGCTGCACCTCCCAGAGGAGATCAAGGAAGTCCTACTCGCGTCGAGGAGGGGCTCGACGAGACGGGCCTACGCCCTCAAGTGCCGGCGCTTCTCAGTCTGTTGCTCTGAGCTCCAGATCAATTTGTTCTCCTGCTCCACCCGGTGGGTTCTCCAAAACCACCTCCATCTCTCACAGGTGGGGCTGAAATCCAGTTTGGTCAGGGTTCACCTGAGTGCCATTTCAGCCAACCACTTCCTCGTCGAGGGTAAACCCCTCTCAGGCCAGCCTCTGGGCTCCCACTTCATGCAGGGCCTCTTGCTTTCCAAGCCCCCTGTCCGGCCTCCGCCAATGGAGTGGGACCTGAACATTGTGCTTATGCAGCTGACGTGCTCGCTTTGGCACCTCTCCTGGAAGGTAGTCTTCCTGGTGGTGCTGACCTCAGCTCGGCGAGTCAGCGAGCTACAAGCCCTCATGGCTGCGGCTCCCTACACCAGATTCTATGGGAACAAGGTGTTCCTCCGAACTCACCCTAAGTTCCTATCGAAAGTTGTCTCTGATTTCCATTTCAACCAAGAGATAGTCTTACCGACTTTCTTCCCGAGACCTTGTGCCGACTGGGCGTCGGCAGTTCTGCATACATTCGACTACAAGAGGGCTCTCGCCTTCTACCTGCAGCGCACCCAGGGTCATCGCAAGTCCGACTGGCTCTTCATTGCCTATGACGCTAATTGTCTGAGGCTTGCAATTACCAAACACGCACTCTCCATCTGGGTGGCGGACTGCATCACCTTAAGACAAAGGCTTGGGCCCCGCTGTATTGGCAAGTCACCGCGCATGGTGTCTGTGCCAAGGTGGCATCTGTGGCTTCACTGCGCTCAATGCCTCTGACAAACATTTGCCAGGCTGTGACCTGGTCCTCAGCGAATACCTTTGCTTCACGTTACTGCCTGGAGAGAGAGTCCCGCCGGGACAGCAGCTTCGGCCAGGCTGTACTCCTTAATCTCTTTGGGGATTAAGCAACTCATGCCCTCCAACCCTTCTTCTGCGGCTACTGGGAGCTTGGCCCCCGAGGACTCGGGCTCCCTTCGGATTGTCAGCATCTGCTCACAGCTTCGCGGAGGCGCTTTTGCTTACAGGTTTTGATAGTCTGTAGCTGGGGAGTCCTATAAGTGAGGAATGACTTCTTGTTTGTTCCTGGAGAAAGTGTAGTTACTAACCTGTAGCAGGTGTTCTCCAGGTACAGCAGGAATCAGTCCTCACTACCCTCCCACCTCCCCTTAAGAGCTACTATTCTTATCCTTCCCTTGCCATCTGCTTAGTAGGGCTCTAGCTATAAGACCTGATTGAGCAAGATGGCACCCTTGGGCGCCACGGGAAGAGGACCGCATATGCGTGGCAGCAATCCCAAAAGCTTTCTTTAAAAGCTGGGGAATTGCTTTGCGCGGGCTCCGTCAGTGCCAACGTCACCCATAAGTGAGGACTGATTCCTGCTGTCCCTGGAGAGCACCTGCTACAGGTGAGTGAGTACGCTTTATGGACAGCGAGGTAGAAAAATATACAGACATACAACTAAAGATATATAATTAGAAACATGAGGTAGCAAGTTGTTGCAGCACAAGATTGCAGTTAGACAAAGCGATAAATCACTAATTAGTAATCAGAAATCACTCATTCGCTCTGCACTGAGAAGAGTTATGGAATAAGTTTCTAGCTAACCATCGCCCATCCGGAGGAGGAGAAATAAGACGGCACCAGAGAAGGTATATGTAGATAGATATACAGATGAGACTTATTTCGTGGCTCATTACCAGCACTTATAGAACTTTTGGGTATCAGTAGCTAATTTCCCCTGGAAATAACTGAGAGCATAACTTAACTTTGTTTGCTACTAATAATCTCTACAGACCAGCATTTGATTTATGTATAGTTGGTGCGTCTCAGATATCTAAAGGTTACCAACTTGTTCCGCAGTTTGGACATTTTTTGTGCTTTACATGGACTGCATGAGGGCGAAATGACCTCTAAAGCCTACCTTAAGAGTGCTGGGTAAGAGAGGCAGTGGTCTATCTCTTGAAAATGAACTGTTCCTGAGGGATTGCAGACTTGTTCCACCCAGGTGCAGGCTTTTTCTTGGGCAGAGCAGAGTTCTGTTGCCCCAATTGATTGTCAGGCAGTGACATGGTCTTCCCTCTTTGCCTAAGTCAAATATTACTGGTTGGATGACCATTCCAGGACATACATGGCTTTTGGTGCAGAGATTTTAAAGGCAGACATGTCGTCTTCCAGCCCACTGGAGGGATAGCTTAGGTACCTCTGACTAGTCTGGACTGGTCTAATAGGATGATTTTGAATTTTATTTAACTTGATGACTTTCTTTCCTGGAGTCTTGCTAGACTAATCCAGGACCCTACCTACTATGCTCTTTCTGTGATTTTGACCTTCACAGGGTTATGGTCATTATAATAGATATTCTCTGCATAGTTCTTCTGTTTTGCTCCTTATTTTCTGCACTATGCTCAAGGAAGTTATATTTGGACTGGGGCGTGTTTATGACATTTGAATTTGCCATTTACTTGATTAATACTGAACTGTGCCCCTAGCTGCATCAGCACAAATACAACTGATGTCACTGGAAGCTTCTAGTTTTCTCGGGCCCCATCATTTGCTGGCAGGTGATACAATTCACTGGTCAGGACTTGTCTAGCAGAACTCCGGGGAAAGGAAATTATCAAGAAAGTGAAATTTAAACTTACCAAGGGAAGATCGTGTCAAACAAATCTGTTTGTTGACTAGGTGATCAGGGGACTAAATCAGAGGTATGCAATGGATATGGTGTACATGGATTTCAGCAAAGCCTTTGATACTATTCCTCAAAGGAGGCTTTTGAATAAAGTGAGCAGCCTGCAGATGGCTCCAAGGTGGTAAGCTTATAGTTTCCGAAAAACAGTCTATGAAGTTCAATAATCAAAGCTGTTTACAATCCAATTTAATATTCAGGCATTAAGAAAGGAACTCCACAAATGATATGTTTATGTTTATGTTTATTTCAAATTTGATATACCGCTCAGGCCAGAGGCATTAGAGCGGTTTACAATACTATATCATTTGAGGAAAAACAGAAAAGAACGCCATTTATATGATAGGACAGAGAAGAGGACAGAGACAGTCAAACAGATAGGAGAAGAAGGGGAACAAGGAACAGCAAGTTACCACGACATAGCAGCACATCACTCTAGTCCACAATATGTCATCAATGCCACCCATAGCAACGGACGCCACCGACCAACGCCTAAGGGCCACGCCAAAGGGCCCTCTGGCGAGGCCCTCAGGCGCGGGCCCGCAAGGCGCGGGCGCGCTCCGAAGCGGCAGGTTTTATGCCGTTGGTGAGGCAGGCAGGGGAGAGGAGGAGGAGCTCAAAAAGAAGAGTCTTTAACAAAATTGGAATTGTTTGTTAGAATTTGATGTATCGCCCTTAGAAGTTGGCAGAACGGTTTACAATAAAAGCATAAATAAAAAAAGAACTTCAAAGTCATGGACAGGAAAGATTGGCACACATACTAGGGGGAGAACAGGGAGAGAGAAAGGGGGGAGAGAGGGAAGTCATCCACAGGGTCCAATAGGTAAAGTGATGGCGATGTCAAATGCCTTATGAAATAGAAGGGGGGAGCCTTAAGTTGAGTTTTGAGCAGACAAGGGGAGACTCTAGATGAAGGGCAGGGGGAAGGGCTGTTCCACAGGTGGGAGCTGAGGAAATAGAAGGCTGAATTCCACATCAACTTATATGTGGCATGGGAGGCAGTGGGCAAATGAAGACAGTTTGAGTGGTGTGAGCGGAGGGCGTGTTGTGGGGCGTGAAGAATGATGCCAGAAAAAAGGTGGTAAGGAATTCCAGTGTGAAGAACTTTGTGAACCAAAACAAGAATTCTGAAGTGGATGCAGAACTGAATGAGAAGCCAGTGGTAGTGGACCAGAAAGGGGGGGGGGGGGGTGACGTCATACCGTGAAGCATGAACGAGGAGATAGACAGTGTTTTAGATGAGTTGAAGGCGAAGGAGTTGATGCTGAGGAAGACCTGCAAAAATTACATTGCAATAACCCAGCTGGGAAATCACCACGGAGAGCAATAAGGTGGTTAGAGCAGAGGAGGAAAGAGAGAAGAGGAGCTCTGAATTGGTGTACATTGAAAAGGGATTTGTGAATAATGGAGGAAATAGTGTCATGGAAAGTCAGTGCTAAATCAAGGACTGCACCAAAGTAGCAGACAGAGGAAACAAGGGAAATAGGGGTGCCAAGAAGAAGAGGAGCAGAAGTGGGTGGGGGGGACAGAGCCAGTTAATCAAGTGGAGGAGCAGCATGTAATAATATGCTGAGATGCCTAGTTGTTGAATGAGAAAAGAGAGTGGAGCAAGGAAAATGTTGAATAGTAGCAGGACAAGAACAGAGTCCTGTAGAACTCCGCAGCCCAAAGGAAAAGAGATGGAAGTAGAGGAGTTAGTGTGGACAGAGAGAGAGCGGTTAGAGAAAAAAGAGCAGAACCAGCAAAGAATAGGGCCACGAAGACCAAAGTGATAGAGGAAGTGGTCGACAAGATCAAAAGCAGAGGAAAGATTGAGCCATGATGAGTGAATGTTGCCTTTATCCAAAAATTCCCGAACCTCACTGAGGAGAGAGAGGATAAGTTTGTGTTGTATCCTGGGTGGAAACTGCCCTGGTGAGGATGATGGGCATTGGTAGAATCTGGATAGTGAACGAGTTGCGAAAAGACAAGTTTTTCTAAAATCTTTGATAGGAAGGGGAGATTGGAAACTGGTCCATGGCTAGATGGCGTCTGATGAAGTATGCTTAAGGATAGGGTGAACCAGAGCATGTTTCCATGCTAAGGGGAAGGTGCCAGACTAGAATTGATAATAGAAAAGGATCAGAGAGCCAGGAGGAAGGGATGGGATCAAGAGGGCAGGTGGTCATATGGAAGGTGGAGATTTGCTTAGAAATTGCAGCTGATGAAACAGGGTTGAATTATTTGACTGATAGACAATAGAGTGTGGTGGTGAATAGAATTTGCTCGGAAGAAAGGTAAGTAGTGAAGTGCCTCAGGGATTGGTCCTGGGACCGATAGTGGTCATTGTTTTAAAGGACAATATTGCCAAAGGATAAGAAATTGTATGCCTTACGAGTTCTCCTTTCAGATTAAGTAGTTGTCAGAAGACTAGAATGGGGTTCAGTGGTGAGAACAGAAAGCAGGGACTATTTATTTAAGAACTCATAAGCCAGTTGGAGCTTTATAGCCTCCATGCCACCATTAAGCTTGTTTCCTCTCTTTCTGTCTGACAGATGACAGTCGGTTGGAAGAACTGAAGAACGCTCTCCCTAGCCCAGAAAAATTGGCTAGCTTCAAGATGTTTCCTATACACTTTGAGAAGGTATAAGTGATGTGTGCATGGGGAGGCTGAGGTAAAGGGAAGTGAGGGGAAAGTAGAGCGCCTTGCCTAATCCACCTTCCTCCTCCTGCTTGGCCAGTCCAGACAAGTGGGTTATGTTGCCCTACCAGCAGATGTTGGAGACTGAAAAATCCAGAAACCTTCCAGTGACATCACTGGCATAAGGAGAGATGCATCTAGGGACACTCCTCTAGTGCTTTTCTGTCTCTAGCAGATGGTGGTGGCTGGATTGGTGTTCCCATTGAGGCTCCCGGGGCCACAGTTAATAGACTGCTCTCCCTGGTAGAGCTAGGCTTAGGGTTACCAGGGTGCCAGACTGTGGTTTGGCATACTTGGTTGAACGAGTCCAGTGCTATTGCCAGGGGCATGACTCCGGCCATCCCCTTGTAATGAAGGTGTCAGTGGCCTGCCTCTCACTGCATTTTAGCATAGTTACAGCCCCACTTCCCCTCACCTATCAAGTGAGGGCTGCCCCAGGCTTAGGGAGCTCAGGGAGGTTTGTCCCCCACTTTCCCTACCCTTGTCTGTTGCTTTCTTTCTCGCACCCTCCTTTCTTCAGGCTCAAAGCAAAAAAATAAGTAAATGAACATTTGAAAGCCTTGGGGGGAGGGGGCAGCGGCAGGAGAGTACCTGTTTATCTGGCCCACAGTAAGCGTCTCAGGAGGAAGCATGGGCCTGGTAGAGGGAGGCCTCAGTTGATCATCATAGGGGTTTTTGGTGGTGGTGGGGACTGGATCTGTGGCTGGTGGTGAGGGCACAGAGGGTGGCTGGGGGCCCGGGAGATTGCTGCATGTGTGCTGCCTTCCTCAGAGCCCTGAGCCATGGCCTCTTTTTGCTCCAACTGAGGTCTGCATCAGGGCTTAGTCACCTCTAGATGCAAGGGAATGTGGTCACAACCTTTCTAGAGCTTCAGGCAGGCTTCTCACCATGCTATGGCAGCCTATGGTCTTCGTTGTCACCTGTGGGAGACAAACATTCCACATCAATGGTAGATTGCTTGTGGGCAGGGTATGCAGTAGATTGCGGAGCCGCCTCCAGCAGCAGATGGGGGTTCCAAGCTCCCTCCCACTCTGTGTGCAGAGCCAAGTGGCCCTCCCCAGTTGCATGAAGGCAGGGAGCACAGCCATTTTGGTTGGGGACCCTAACATGGCAGTCAATGTGGGGGCCCTCCACTTTTGTACCCAGAATAGGAGGATCATGGGAGTCCATTGCTGGGCGCCTGGGGGTACCTCTCTCCTTGCATGATATGCTCTGGGCCTTGCAGCAGACTTCTCGAGCCTTGGTGTTGCCTCGGGGTCACTTTATGGGCAGGGGAGGGGCTTTTGCCTCTGGCTGCCACCCTCTCAGTCTGTTCTTTGTCTCAGGGTGGCTGGAGATGAGGAATGCCCGATACTGGGTCTGGACTCTGGTTACTGAAGGCTGACACAGATAGGAAGAGTGTAGTGGACGGGGGAGCCCTGTCCTTGGTGGGGAAGGAAGTCCTTTGTGATCAGCTTGTTTATCTGGGAGGAGCTCATATCCAGTTTCGCATGCGACAACAGCTCTTTGCATTTTGGAGATTCCAGTGGAGGTTGCAGTAGATGAGGATTCTATTCTGGAGGTAATTTGTAAGCCCTCTGGGCCTTTCTACTCCCGCAAGTGGTCTGCCACATGATTCTAGTAGAGTAAGATGTGCCAGATGGTGTCCTCAGAGGGGGGCAAGGTTCTGTAGTGGGTTTGAAGAGTTGGTTCTGCTTCCCTAAGTTGGATGATTGATTGTGGCTGTGACCGAAGGAACTGCTATTTCTGTAGAGGGTGGAGCTGCATTCCATGATAAGCTTCTCCAGCTTCTGGTCCTGCTGAAGACTGGATTTTTGCCTGTGGCTTTGTGGTTCCAGGTTTCTGTGTGTGGTGGTGTTAAGGCCAGAGCCCTCTTGTTTTTATTTATTTATAAAACTTATTTCCAAACATCTTGCTAGACCAGTCCTTACAAGTGGGTTATATCCCCCTGCCAGCAGATGTTGGAGACAGAGTACCAAAGGCTTCTCTGAGCATGTCCTGGCACCTATGTGCTCCCCCTAGGTCAGGGGTGGGCAATTCCGGTCCTGGAGGGCCGCAGACCAGTCAGGTTTTCATGATGTCCCTAATGAATATTCATGGACCTATTTCCATACAATAGAAGGCAGTGGATGCAAATAGATCTCATGAATATTCATTAGGGACATCATGAAAACCTCACTGGTCTGTGGCCTTCCAGGACTGGAATTGCCCACCCCTGCCCTATGTGTTGCCTTCAGTATTTCTGTCTCCAGCAGATGCTGGACCTTTCTCCTCTCGTTCCTCAAATTGTAATTGTTTTCAGGACTAGTCCAGTCGTCTTTTACCTGGGGAGGTCTCTCAGGAGCACAGGAGTAGCCACTGTAGAGTTTGACCACACATCTGTGCCTTTTCGACTAGGGACAGTCATTGATCATGAGGATCAGGTGCTCATGGCTGAGCAGCCTAATTGAAGACAGCTGCCTTCCATGCATTTGCCTTCAAAGTAGCCCTTACCAGAACCATAGCCGCAACTGCAGATCAAGCTCCTGGCTCAACAGCCTTTCTTCTCTCCTGTCTGGCAATGTCCGCATCCATCAAACTTATATTTCGCATACTTATATATACGTCAGTGGAGACGCTCCCCTAACCCAAACACACAAGAGCTCTACAAAAGCAAACTCCAAACTTACTGCTCCGAAACTCTAAAACATAAAAGAGAATACAACGAAAACTTGATCCTACGTTCTCTCAATAAACCGAGAGAGCTCTTTTCTATCGCTAATTCCTTAATAATGGAACCCTAACCCCAGGACTCGACTCCTAAGATAACCTCTCAAACTATAGCCAACCATCTTATCTCAAAATTCCCCCACTCTCTTCCACAACTATCCCCCAACCAATACATGACCATAGTGCCCAACCTCCCACTCCCACCTCCTCAATTACCTGGAATGACTTTGAACCCCTCACCCTGAAAGACATATCCAACACCATCAAAGATCTAAATGCTTCAACCTTTGCCCTGGACCCTTGCCCTGTATCCTGGCTTAAGACCGCTAATACCTCTATTAGCCCCTACATACTCCAAATTGTACAATCTTCCCTCCAGACTGGCTCTGTACCAGCGCCCCTAAAACGTGCCTCTATCCGTCCCATCCTAAAAGGATCAAAACTTGACCCTACCTCCCCTACCTCCTACAGACCTAGCTCTAGTATCCCCTTCCTTGCTAAAATAGTAGAAAAGCTAGTACAAAATCAGCTTCAAAACGTTATAGATGAGCACTCTCCTCTCGACTTACTCTATCATGGCTTCAAAAAGAACCATGGAGTGGAAACCCTCTTTGCCTCTTTTAGACTCACTGTACCAATTTACCCAGAATCCCACCCAAGGATGCCTCCTTATATTTCTCGACCTATCCTCAGCTTTTGATTCCCTTCCTCACCACCAACTTCTAGATAGACTCTATGAAATAGGATTGAGGGATACAACACTAAAATGGTTCCACTCTTATCTAGAAAATAGAACTCAAGAGGTCCGTATAGGCAATGACATATCCCTCCCATTCATTCTGAAACAGGGAGTTCCACAAGGCTCCAGCTTATCTGCGCTTTTATTTAACATATTCCTTCAACCAGTCTGTAAAATTTTTCAAAACCATGGCATCTGTTACCAATTATATGCAGACGACATTGTGTTATACCCCTTTCAATTTAACAAACCCTAACTTTTCAAACCTAACTGAATGCATCACAAACCTGAAGACTTGGCTTTCAAATCATAACCTCATAATCAATCAGTCAAAAACTGAAGCACTTCAAGTATACACCAACGCTTCTTATACCCCACCTCCTATCCTTACGCTTGGAGATATCACCCTTACCATAAAAAGTCAAGTGAAATATCTTGGTCTTATCCTTGATCAGAACCTTACATTCCATGAACAGATTTAAAAAACTACTAACACAATATACATGAAACTACGTACTCTTCGAAACCTCCAACCGCTTCTAAACCCAGACTCCTTCCGCACTGTCTGCCAGGCTCTCACCATCCCTACCCTTGATTTCTGCAATCTCATCTATCATGGCCTTCCTAAAAGCAGCCTACATCTTATCCAAATGGCACAGAACACAGTAGCCCGGCTCATCACGAATAACCCCAGGCGCTCACACACAACCCCAGTCCTCCTTGATTTACACTGGCTCCCCATTCAGTCCAGAACTAAATTCAAAGCAATCACCCTCATTCACAAAATCATTTCAAATGAATCCGCTCCTTGCCTCTCCTCGCTTCTATCCAATTCCAACAACAATAGAGCACGCCGCACCTCTACCAAAAACCTTCTATCCATCCCATCATCTAAGAGAAAATACAGCCAGACTACAATGCAATCGGGCATTCTCCCTTTACGCCCCATCTATCTGGAATACCTTACCACATGAACTAAGGAACTGTCCCAATCACTCTGAATTCCGGAAGAAATTGAAAACTCATCTCTTCCAGGAACACGTCTCCCTACTTACATAAGCTCCCCCTAACCACCTCTATAATTATCCATGTAAATAGTCCCTAGGCAGCCATGTAAATAGTTCTTAAGCCCCCGTTCCTTGTTCCTTGTTTATCAGTTACACTGTGTTCTAATGTTACAATGTATTCAGTTGAACAATACTGTTATGTCCCCTGTAAACTGTCTTGATTTGTAGAAAGTCGGTATATAAAAACTGTTAAATATTTCGCTCATCTTAAACGTTTTCAGCGGATTACAAACTCACATCTGAAACATGGCAATAATACACAAACAAAAACACATTAAGTTAAAACACAGCATTCACATCCAAAGCCCTAATCTCTCTATCTATAAGCCTGAGTAAATAAAAATCTCTTCAGTTTCTTCTTAAAATCTAGCTGATCTGATGATACTAATTGCAAAGGGACAGGCAAATGGTTCTGTAAAATAGGTGTAACTAAGGGAAAAATTCTTTCAATCGCCCTTACTTCCTAAAACCTAACCAGAGCACCGGGGTGGTTCTTGATTGTTGGGAGCTTGTTCTGCTTTGTTACTAGTACTGAGAAATGCTCCTAGCTGCATCTTTGTTGGTGATCTCAAGCCAATCGCATGTGCAGTGATGCTTTCCAAAAAAACAAAAAAAACCTTTGCCAACCCTCTCAGATAAACTGGGATTAAAACTTTTCCCCAGCTACTGAAAGACCATGAACATCACTGACATTCATGACCTCTGCATCTGGGTGCTGGGTACAACCAGGGGCGGCCCAAGGGGGGTGCGGGGCCATGTGCGGAGACTCGGTGCAGGGCCTCATTTGCATAAATATTTGCGTAATGTTACCATATACTAACTTTTAGTAGACATGCCCCTTAATGAGTGTATGAATAAAGAAAGACTAAAAGATTTCTACATTACTATAATCCAGTGCCAACCGCCAGACACATTAGGAACTACTACAAGCACTACCCATTTAGAACCCATAGCAAACCCGCCGTATCCTAACAGCACTACCAGGACTCATAAAGCACCATAACCTACCTATCAAAAGGAAACATGCAAATATTAAACCAATACATTTCAGAGAATACCAATACATGACCTACTGGGGAAAGAGAACAAGTGGCAATGTCAAATAGGAATTATATAAACAGAATACCTCAGCTCAGTTACACATGAACAGAACATAAACCATCACCAAACAAGGAATCACAATTTAGAAACAGGACGACAATAATTAAACTGGGAATCCCAAAAGCCAAACTTGGAATGTACAACACTGTAGAAATAAAACTATACATTAATTTGCTCTTGTACTAAATAAAGTGCAGACGTTAATGATGCACATTTACCAGAGCTGACATATTCCAATTAATAAATTCAAAATAAAGAGATATTTTTCTACCTTTTGTGCATTTTTTTTCAGCTGCAATTGCTCCAGCCACTTTCTTCTGGTTTCTTCGTGTCTTCTGCTAACTCTCCATCGTCTGCTGTCCATTTGTCCTTCTCTCCTAGTTTTTTTTCCATTCTCTCTCTACATCTGCTTTAACATACTAACTTTCTCCTTTTGCTCTTTCCTCATTCCTATTTCATCCACTCAAATTTTACCCCTCCATCCTCAATCCCCACTTACTCTCCCAATACCCGGCCAATTGTAGATTTTTCATCCCTCCCACACAAAATATTTTTCCCCTCTCCATTTTACTCTCCCAGCCCCATCCCATTCTAATCCTCCCCCAACATCAGCTCCCTTCTAGTTCCAGCCTCACCCAACATCCATTCCCTTCTAGTCCCTGCATCAGCCCATTTCCAGTCCTAGCCCCCCATCAGCCCATTTCCAGTCCTAGCAACCCCCCAACCCAATACTAGTCCTAGCCCCCCCATAACCCACTTCCAGTCCTAACCCCCCATCAGCCCATTTCCAGTCAGCCCCCCATAGCCCATTGCCAGTCCTAACCTCCCCCATCAGCCCACAGCCCATTACCAGTCCTAACCCCATCAGCCCACCTCAGTCCTAACCCCTCCCCATCAGCCCATTTCCTGTCCTAGCCCCCCATAGCCCATTATCAGTCCTAGCCCCCCCATAGCCCATTACCAGACAGCCCCCATCAGCCCACAGCCCATTACCAGTCCTAACCCCTCCCCATCAGCCCATTTCCTGTCCTAGCCCCCCCATAGCCCATTATCAGTCCTAACCCCCCATAGCCCATTACCAGACAGCCCCCATCAGCCCACAGCCCATTACCAGTCCTAACCCCCCCAACAGCCCCCAGCCCATTACCAGTCCGAACCCCATCAGCCCACCTCCAGTCTTAACCCCCCCAGTCCATTTCCAGTCCTAGCCCCTCCATAGCCCATTACCAGTCCTACCCCCCCCCCCCAATTTGGTTCAAGGAACATTTAAAAAAAAAAAAAAAAGCTGGATGCTTCCGCCGCGGCATAATGGAGTTTCCCGCAGGGCCCCCACGGCCCGGCGTAGTCCCTCCCGCGGCGACGGCTGAGCCCCGCTGGGCCGGCTTTCAGAACCACGAAGGGAGAGTGTCTCCCTCGCGTCTCTGTTAAGCCCACAGGGGCTGATGGGAAATCCCATCAGCCCCTGTGGGCTTAACAGACGCGAGGGAGACACTCTCCCTTCGCGTATCTGAAAGCCGGCACAGAGGGGCTCAGCCGTCGCAGAGGGACAGCTCAGCCGGGCAGAGGGGGCCCCGCGGGACACTTCATGCTGCCGCAGCAGCAGCAGCAGCGGTAGCAACCAGCTTTTTTTTTTAAACTTAATTTTGAAAAAAAACAGAATGTTCTTTGCGCGGGGCCCCCTGAAACGCGGGGCCGTGTGCAAAAAACATTCTTGCTCAATGGACGGGCCGGCCCTGGGTACAATATTCTGGCCTGCCCTCGCTCTGCCTGCATATCCCCTAGAGCTAAAAAGCAACATAAGCTCTCTGCAGGAGAATCTGCAGCAGTCCGGGAAAGCCTTTGACCAGTCCCCTTCCTCCCTGATCACTCTGACTGGTAGCCCTGGAACCTCCTTCGAGGCTATGTCCAAGGCTCCATAAATAAAGACTCGTAATGATGTGCACTGTCGCAAACCTGCTGTGACTCTGAATGCCATAGACTCCAATATTTCTCCCCTAGAACAGTTCAGTGCTTGGGTAGGTCCAGCCCAGCAACAACTAAGCATGACACCAGTCCCCATACTGACATACACATCTCTCTTCTGCACAGGCTCCATCCTTGACCAGTCGCTTACTGCGCAGGGATAAGGAAAAAGCAGTCTCTGCTCCCACAGCATCGCACAAAGGATGCTACAGTGCCACTTAAAGGCTCCAAGGGGAACTGCAGGTTCCTACTGTGAAAAACAAGCATCTTCAGTTGGCAAAGCTTTAGAGCCTCTCAAATGAACTCAACACCACCACCCCCCTCCCCGAGCCAAACACGAGTCCCCAGCATATCTGCTAACTCTTTCTCCAGGACCAAGCAGGAAGTCAGTCACACATTTCCCCAGCTTTCTTAGAAAGCCTTTGGGAATACACCCACGCATGCGCGGTCCCCTTTCCGCCCAAAGGTGCCATCTTGCTCAGTCTTTTTTTCTGTGGAGCCCAACGGACATGTGTCCGTGTCACCCGAAAAAGTTTGATTTTTTTCTGCGATTTTAGCTCTCTTTGTCCGGTTCGACGCCGGTTCCCCTTCCCGCCTGGGTTCAGTACGCCGGTATCGACCCGATCTCTATTTTTCGTTTTTTTGCCCTTCGTGGCATGCGTTCGCGCTCTTTTCTTTTTCCCTGGAGGGCCGGTCTTTTGACCTCGCAGGCGCCCTTTTTCCCCCGATGGCCTCCAGTGGTTTTAAAAAGTGTGATCGTTGTAAGAAGCTCATGTCTCTTACAGACACACACGACTGCTGCCTGCGTTGCCTCGGGCTGGACCATGATCCCAAGGTCTCTGTCCTGTGTGGAAAGATGTCCACTAAGGCACTCAGAAGCCAGCAGCATCAGAAGGAGAGAATTTTTTCTGACTCTGTCTCCAGTCGAGCCCGGACCTCGTCAGAGGCCTCGACGTCTCGGGAGTTGGACCCTGAGCTTTGTCGGGGTTCCTCTGAAAGGGGGTCCCCCAGTCGGGAGCATTAGAGGAAGAGAAAGCTCGGGAGGGCAGCGTCAGAGGATGCCCCTGGTTCCTCGAGAGCCAGGTCTCGGACCCCTGACCGCCGCCCTTGGAGTTGGAGAAGCCAACTAAGGTATCCCGTGTAGAGCCGGAGTCCATCGAGCACGTAAGTCCTGTTGTCCTCGAGGACTCTCCTTCCAGGGAGCCGATGTCGGGCCCGGCGCCGCCGGGGGCCCAAGTCGGTGGCTGCTGAGTCTCCTGAGCTTGGACTCAGGCTGACAGCCTTGGAGTGCAGACTGTCTGCCTTCATGGATCAGCAGCGGGTGCTGATGGCCAGCCTGACTGGTGCATCTGCCCCAACCACCGGGACGTCGACGTCTAAGTCGACCCCGGAGACCGAGCCAGTTCTTGAAGCCATGAAGGCCCGAGTCCGGACTTGGTCACGGTCTCCCTCGACCTCCTGTTCGGGACCGAGGGCGTCGGGGCGGGTGTTGCCGGAGCCCACGCGGTCGGAGCCCCTTGACTCTTCCTCGGATGAGTCTGCATGGGAGACGGAGGATGAGGAGTCCCCCGATACCTTTCGGACTCGGTGTGTCCCTTCGGACTCACCGCAGTCCGAGCCCCGGAGTAGGTCCCCACCGGAGGACACCCGGTTCTGATTTTGTCAGGGACATGGCCAAGGCTTTGAATGTTCTTGCGGATCCCGAGGAGGAGCCGAAGAGCTCGATGCCCTACAGTACGACTCTCCCCGCGGGAGGCCTTTACTGTGCCGGTTCCTCCGATGCTGGAACGGTTCCTCTTCCGAATGTGGGAGGCACCGGCCTTGGCTCCGGTTTTAAGCAAGCAGATCGATTCCATGTATCGAATCCAAAAGGGCCCTGGGTTCCAGAAGGCACAGCTGCCGCACCATTCTATGGTTGTGGAATCGGCCATGCATCGTCTGAAGAGCAAGAAGATGCACTCTGCGGTGCCCCACGGCAGTGAGGCCCGAAGCCTAGATGCCATCGGCAGAAAGTGCTTCCAGGGCTCGATGCTTGCTTGCCGTGTCCAGTCCTACCAGCTGTACATGGGCATGTACTTGCGGGACCTGGCTAAGGAGATAGCCGGGTTCTCGGCTGGCCTCTCCGGGGAACCTTTGCAGAGGTTCAAGTCCTTGTCCTCGGGGATCCGGGAATGCTCCAAATTCATCTCCCGGGCGGCCTACGATGGCTTTGAGGCTTCGGCCCGCGTAGCAGCGGCCGGCATCGGTGCTCGACGCCAGGCATGGCTACAGTCATTGGACCTCGAGCCATGGGTACAGGACAAGTTGGTCGATGTCCCATGCCGGGGTGAAAACCTCTTCGGCAAGCCCATGGCCAAAAAGGCCGCTGAGCTCGAGACCGAGACTCGGACAAGGTTGTCCAGAAAAACCTCTGCCCCTTCTCATAAGAAGGGCTCGGGGAAAAAGACCTTTTACCCAAGGAAGGCATCTGCCTACAAACCTTTCCCTCATTATCAGGCCTCCCCAGCTCTCCAGCAGGGTCAGCAGGCCAAGGGGCAGGGACATGGGCCCCGTAGGCAGAAAGCCCCCAAGCCTCCAGCTCCTGCTCCTACTCAGCAGGGAGGGGGTTTTTGACTCCCACTGCATAGCCTCTCCACCTCTGCTGGCCCACCTCAGCACGGGAGGTCGGTTGTCCCTGTTTGCCCACCAGTGACCATCCATCACAAAAGATGCTTGGGTACCGAGCATAGTCCAGAAGGGCTATCTGCTCCATTTCAATCAAGTACCCCCTTCTACTTCCCAGGGGAGCCTCCAAGGCCTACTCTGCATCAGGAACTCCTCCAGGAACTGCAAGGTCGTCTTCAAGACAGGGCGGTAGAGCCTATCCCTCCCCACTTGCTGGGGCAGTGCTTCTACTCCAGGTACTTTCTTGTGCTAAAGAGAACTGGAGGTCTCCGGCCCATTCTGGACTTGAGAAATCTCAACAAGTTCTTGGAAAAAGAAAAGTTCAAGATGCTTACTCTTGGAACACTGCTGCCCTACCTCCAGCAGGGAGATTGGCTGTGCTCCTTAGATCTGAAGGATGCGTACACTCACATCCTCATTCATCCAGACCACAGAAAATATCTAAGGTTCGTGGTGGGAGGAAACCACTTTCAGTACAGGGTACTGCCCTTTGGCCTAACTTCCACCCCACGGGTCTTCACAAAGTGCCTGGTGGTGGTGGCGGACTACTTGAGAAACCAGGGTATTTTTGTCTTCCCCTACCTGGACGACCTGCTCATCAGGGGTCAGACTCTCCAAGAGGTCAGGCATGCCACCCTCTGTACTGTCTCTCTCCTTCAGCATCTAGGCTTTGTCATAAACTTTGCAAAGTCCACTTTGCTCCCCTCCCAGAACCTAGAGTTCATAGGAGCACGGTTAGACTCCTTGCAAGCAAAGGCTTACTTGCCAGCAGACAGAGCGGGAAGGCTAATGGACTTGGCCAGCCAGTTCCTAAACAACCCACTGGTTTCCACCAGTCTGTCTAAGGCTCCTGGGCCACATGGCATCGACAGTACATGTGACTCCCAATGCTCGCCTGAATATGAGGCCTGCACAGTGGTGTCTCAGGATTCAGTGGAGGCAGGCTACAGGAAGCCTAAGAGACAAAGTAAGGGTGTCCAAACCCTTCCTGAACTCCCTGCAGTGGTGGCTACACCCCCCCCAATCTTCTACAGGGAATTCCTTTTCAGGTACCTGTTTCCACTGTGGTACTCACAACCGATGCCTCCTTGCAGGGCTGGGGTGCACATTGGACAAGTGCACACAGGGCCTGTGGTCTCCATGGGAGGCCACGCAACAAATCTCCTGGAACTCAGGGCGATATGCTTAGCCCTCAAGGCCTTCTCTCACACCCTGGCCCACCAATCCGTCTTGGTGCAGACAGACAACCAGGTGGCAATGTTCTATGTGAACAAACAAGGGAGCACGGGGTCCAGACTCCTGTGTCAGGAGGCACAGGCCCTCTGCTCTTTTGCACTTCGACACAATATGCTGCTCAGGACAGTCTATCTTCCTGGCCATGAAAATTTCCTGGCAGACAGATTGAGCAGGGTTCTACAGCCTCACGAATGGCAACTGCACCCTTTGGTGGTTCAGAACATTTTCCTGAAATGGGGACTTCCATCCATAGACCTCTTTGCCAGTCCCCTGTACCGGCAGCTGCCTCAGTTCTGCTCCAGGCAACCGCATCCCACGAGATTGGCAGCGGATGCCTTCCTGATATCATGGTCCAAGGGCCTCCTGTATGTGTTTCCTCCCACGCCCCTGGTGGCCCGAACATTGTTCAAGATTCAAAGGGACAGGGCCTCGGTCATATTGGTAGCCCCCAGATGGCCGAGACAGCCCTGGTTCCCGCTTCTGTTACAGCTGGCGGTGGACACCCCACTCCCTCTGGGGTTGAAACCCCGACCTTCTTTCTCAGGATCAGGGTTCCCTTCTGCACCCCATCTCAAAACTCTCAATTTGATGGCCTGGCGGCTGCAAGGGTAGTGCTGGCTCCCTGGGGCCTGCCTCAGGAAGTTGAAAAGGTGGTCTTGGCCTCTAGGAAGCAATCCACCAGAAAGACCTATGCCCTGAAGTGGAAACGGTTCTCCTTGTAGTGTGACCAACGCCAGGAGAACCCTTTCTCCTGTCCTGTGCCAGTGGTGCTTCAGTACCTGCTGTACTTGTCTAATCAGTGTCTTAAGTCCAATTCTGTTCGGGTACACCTTTCTGCTCTGGCAGCCCACCACTCACTGGTGGAAGGGCACTCTTATCGGTTCACCCCTTGGTGGCCTGCTTCCTCAGAGGCTTGCTCTTGCTAAAGCCGCCTCGCCATCCGCCAGCCCCTGAGTGGGAGTTGAATGTGGTCTTGCAGCGGCTTACTCGCCCTCCCTTTGAGCCGATGGCTACGTGTCGTCTTCGCTTCCTTTCTTCGAAGGTTCTTTTCCTAGTGTCACTGACCTCGGCCAGGTGAGTGAGTCAACTTCAAGCCCTGGTCTGTGACAGGCCATACACTCGTTTCTATAGGAACAGGGTAGTCCTTAGGAGTCATCCTAAGTTCCTCCCGAAGGTAGTCTCCTCTTTCCACCTCAATCAGGAGGTGGTTCTTCCAACATTCTTCCCTAGGCCCTATGCCAGCCGGGCTGAGGAAGTCCTGCATACCCTGGACTGTAGAAGGGCCTTATCTTTCTACATTGAGTGTACTAAGGGTCATAGAAGGGCTACTCAGCTCTTCGTCTCCTTTGACCCAAACAACTTGGGGTTGCCTGTCTCCAAGCGTACCTTGTCCATATGGGTGGCGGACTGTATCACCTGGGCTTACAGGGCAGCAGACCTTCCCTTGCAGGGTCGAGTCACAGCCCACCGTGCCCGGGCAATGGCTGCATCAGTAGCTCATCTCTGTTCTGTACCATTGGCAGACATCTGTAGGACTGCAACTTGGTCCTCAAACCAGACTTTTGCAGCCCATTACTGCCTGGAGAGGGAGTCCCGTAGGGACAATGCTTTTGGTCAGGCAGTACTCCGGAACCTCTTTGAGGTTTAGGCAACTCCTGCCCTCCAGCCCTCTTGATGGGCTACCGGTGGGATCTCTTCTCACTAAAATTCTTTCCCTGATGCTGAGACTTCACAGAGGGAGCTCTATTTTTCAGCCTGGGTTCCTGGTAGCCCAGAGCTAGGGAGTCAGCCATATGTGAGGACTGACTTCCTGCTTGGTCCTGGAGAAAGAGTAGTTACTCACCTGTAACAGGTGTTCTCCAGGAGCAGCAGGAATCAGTCCTCACAACCCTCCCTCCTCCCCTGGGAGTTGCAGTTGTACATAGCTCATTTTGTTTTTTGTGCTGTCTTTTAGCTGTGTCATCTGACTGAGCAAGATGGCACCTTTGGGCGGGAAGGGGACCGCACATGCGTGGGTGTATTCCCAAAGGCTTTCTAAGAAAGCTGGGGAAATGCTCCGCATGGGGGCTCCATCGAAGTAGATGTCACCCATATGTGAGGACTGATTCCTGCTGCTCCTGGAGAACACCTGTTACAGGTGAGTAACTACTCTTTTCCAGAGCATCTTGCTAGACCAGTCCAGACAAGTGGGTTATGCCTCCCTGCCAGCATATGATGGAGACAGAAAAAAAAAAACTGGAGGGTGCACCTAGCTGCACCAGACTTAATATCAGTGATTATGTCACCGGACTTGTTTTTCTCTGTCTTCAGCAGATGGTAGTTGTCTGTGGTCAAGTTTCTGGACTCCCGGTAGCCGTTCTGATGGGTGCCTTCCAGTGTAGCCTTTTCTGACTGAGGTCTCCAGGGCATATTTCAGGATACCCCTCTGGAGTTGTCCACCCAGCATTAGGGATTCTGATTTCTGATCAGGATCAGTGGAGCAGGGACTGTGCAAGTCCATAGGGGCCTTGGGTTTTCTGTTGGCCTTACAAATCTTTTTATTAAAAAAAAAAAAGATTTGCAGTGACTGGCTGTGCAGTAGACCTCTGGATTGTTTCTGTCCCCCCTCCCCTCAGCCGATTACCTCAGGCTATGGTAAGTATCTGGCTTCAATTTAGGGAAGGCCGTGGGAGGCAGGTGATCTAGCCGAGGCAGGACTGTGTGCTGCAGGAAATGAGCCACGGAAGACCACAGTCCCGGGGGGATGTGTGCACAGGTGTGTGTTCTCGGGTGCTTCCCAACATCAGGCAGGCCTACAGAGGGGCAATTTTGTAGCAGGGGCAGCTCTGCTTCGGGACAGACAGGTTGGGCGGCCACTCCTTCCCTGTAGCCCAACTGCTGCTCTTCACGCTGCCTTGTGGTATATCAGCCATTTTGGAAATTTGCAAAATCTAATGCCACAAGCCTTACAGCATCTTTGCCTGGGCTGTGAGAAGTAGCACTGGGTGCTTATGGATGATTTATGTGCCGCATGCTCTGATGATCAGGGGGAGACATCTCAGAGATCCCAGGAAGAACTTTTCAAGATCAGCATTCTGAAGAGGGGCCTACTGCTCCTGCTGAGTCGGGGGCCTGATGCTGACAGTTTTCCTCTTGTCTTGGCACCTAAGATGCCTCTGAGAACAGCAACTGCGCAGGATCTGTCGGCAGTGGACCTTTTCTTCCTATTTTAACAGATCTAGTCAGCTTGGTCAGTGGGTCGCCAATGCAGGGGATCTTGGCTAGGTAGTCTGGGCGGGTTTCCGCAGATGTAATTTCAAAGACTGCAGTCTCTTTCAGAAAGCACAAGATATCCCAGGAGTGTCCAGGGGAGTATCAAGAAGTGGTTAATCGTGGCTCCCTAAGGCACCACTTTGGCTGTCGAGGGACGACTTGTTAGAATACAGGGATGATGCATCCATCAGCGACACCAACCGAGAGGAGGGAGAGCTGTCCCCTCTGGAAGATGTGGATACATTGAGTATCCATCTCTTCCAGAAGGAGAAAGTTCAGCTTTGATCTGCAGATTACCACGCTCCATATTTTGGAACTGGTGAGCAAGGAGAAGCCTAAGTTCCAGTCGGACCCCATCTTAGCGAGACCAGCGAGAGCTTTTTCCCTTCCCATTGGAATTACAGTAGTTGGTTTCCACAGAGTGGGATGTTCCCAGCGCTATCTTATGGATTGGGTACCGTTTGGGGAAGATTTACACCTGGTATCAAGCCAACTTGGATAAGTGGCTGCGTTTCCCGAAGGTGGATGCCTTGGTGGTAGCAGTCACGAAGCGTACCCCACCATTTCTGTTAAGGGTGGCGCTACTCTCTGGGACCACCAGGATAGGAAGTTAGAAGGCCTATTGAAGACTGGATTCTCAGCCTGATCTCTTGCCATGCAAGGTTTGGCTTGTGGTGGTCTGAAATGGCTCTAGCTTTCACCTGAAGATCTGGCCCTGGCCCGCCTGGAGTCAGTGGCAACCTTTCTGGTGGATGCCATTTATGATCTAAGATTAGCTGCTAGGGGTGTGGTGGCAGTGACTGTGGTACACAGATGTCTTTGGCTCCAAGTTACCCTTCAAAGGCAAGCTTCTCTTTGGGGGAAAATCTGGAGAAGCTTGCTAAGGATTTGGGTGAAGTGAAGCCTCATCACACTGGAAGTTAAGCCTAAGGCATCTTCCAAGTGATGATCATCATCTTTGGCTGTGGAATCTTTTAGGCCACGCTTTCAAGAGACCAATAGATACTGGCCCAGCAAACAGGCTAGTTCCTTTCCCCGCCTCAGGGGCCAAGTCTCAGCCCTTTTGGAAGGTGCAGCGATCTCAGGATGGTGCCAGCTCTTTAGAATCCTTTTCGACTCGTCCAGTTCATTGGTGGGCAACAGGCCCATTCTGAGGTTCTGCAGGTTGGGAAGGTTGTGGCCATTTTATCAGGAATGGGCCCAAATAACATTGGATGCTTGGGTACTAGATGATATTAGGCAGGGCCATGTGTTGGAGTGCACACATCCCATTTGAGATGCCTTTGTGGTTTCACCCTGTAGTTCTGCAACCAAATATGTGGTAGTGGAGGCCACATTACAGCGTCTCCCTCATCTCTGTGCTATCTTCATAGTACCACCGGCTGAGAGGGGGATAGGCTGTTACTCCATATATTTTATCATTCCAAATAAAGACGGCACCTTATTTATTTACAGTCTCTTATATACCGCACTATTCAGCATCAGCGCGGTTTACATGGAACAAAAATGCTCAGTACAGTTAACACATGAGTTTACAGATAACAGGGCAAAAAACTTGGATAACAAGGGTAAACTATTTACAAAACTTGCTACATAGAGTCATATGAACAGGAGAGTTTCATAGAAACATATGCACCACTAAGGTTAGAGTATCTGTCTTGGCGTGTTGTTGAGATTCCAAATATTTGCTTAGCGAATTGTATTGTTGGACTCTATGGGGTGTCGTTGGGCTCTGAGGTACTTGTTGAAAAGGTGGAATTTGAGGGCTTTCCTAAACTGTGTTAGGCTCTTAATAGCGCGGATACCTGGGGGTAATGCATTCCAGCATCTTGGCGCACTGAGACTAAAGGCCCTATTGGCTGTAGATGTAGTGCAATCTGTTAGTGCTTTCGGGACTTTTAGAGAGTTTATAGCTGTGGATCTTCTTGCTCTATTTGGAGATGTGGTATGGATGAGGGCAGTTAAGGATGCAGAGGAGAGCTTGTTAACAGCTTTAAAAGTGAGTAACAGTAACTTTCCATCCCATTCTCAATATGAAAGACATCCACCTTTGTTTGCGAGTTACCCGCTTCCATATGGAGACAATCTGTCATTCAAGCAGTGTGCGCAGAGGAGTTTCTCGCGTTTGGACCTCACAGAGGCCTACATCCACATTCCCATTTGGAAAGACCAGCAATGATTCCTGCGGCTTGCCATTTTGGGCCATCACTTCCAGTTCTGTGCCTTGCCCGTTGGCCTGGCCATCGCTCCTCTGGCTTTTTCCAGTCATGGTAGTTGTGGCAGCGGTGCTATCCCAAAAAGGTGTGTGTGTCCATCTCTACTTGGGCAGCTGACTTATTCAAGCGAAGTTCCAAGTAGATGCTCTGCAAGTCCTTGTGAGTGTGGTCCAGTTCCTCAAGAATTTAGGCTAGGTAGTGAACCACTCCAAGAGTATTTGCAGCCATCCCAGTCCTTGGAATGCATGGGAGTAAAGTTTGGCATGCACAGGGGGAGGGTCTTCCTCACCAAGGAACGATGCGACAAGTTGCTGTCTCAACTACTATTCTTTCAGGTTCACTGGGTGCCAAGTGCATGACATCACCTTCACATTTTCAGTTCCGTGGCTGCTACCCTGGATCTGGTTCCTAGGGCATGGGCACACATGCATCCTCTTCATCCTCTTGAGTTGCTGGTCTCCTTCGCAGAATTACTTGGTATGCAGTAACAGCCATTCTTCGCTGGTGGGCCTGTTCCACCAGTATGCTACAAGGATGCCGCCAGAGCCCCCTGGTATGGACGGTCCTAACATTTGATGCCAGTCTGTCCAACTGTGGGGAGCTCACTGCTTTGGCCGCTCAGTACAGGGATTTTGGACTTCCAGGAAGGAGCATTGACCCATCAACCAGCTCAAGACCAGACCGTCCATTTGGGTTTACAGGCAGATCGGCACTTGCTCTTAGGTTGAACAGTTAGGGTGCTATCTGACAATGCGACAGCAGTGGGCTTATATCAATTGCCAAGGACTTGTCCAAAAACGAAGAAAACACACCCACAAAATACAGCACAGTAACCAAAGGGGCAGGGTGACGAACCACACCGTAGATGGACATTTAATTAGAGGTTTTTGATACTTCTACAGTGGTGGTCATTACCCTGCTCCTTTGGTTCCACTTGCCAAGGAGGAAACAGGAGTGCAGGGGTAACACAGGAAACAACTTTCCTCTTCCCATGGGCCAAGCGTCATCTTCAGGCATTGTTGGCACAGCACATTGCTGGGGAGGAGAATGTGGAAGCCAGCTTTATTAGCTGGCATATGTTGGACCTGGGGGAGTGAGAGCTAGTGCTATGGGTGTTTTGTCACATAATTCAGCATTGGGGTCCTTCTGAAATGGACCCGATGGCTATGGAAGCCAATTGCAACGTGCCGTGGCCGATGATTGCTTGCATTCTTCTCCATATAGAGGATCATCTGGGATTGGTGATCCTAGTATCTCTGAACTGGCCACAGTGTCCATGGTATGCAGATCTAAGGAATCTTAGTGGCACAGCCCCTTTTCCTAGGGAGGCACAGGGGAGTTGCTGCACCAGGGGCCCATCCTCCTGGACGATTTGCTCCCTTCTTGCTTACAGCTTGGCTATTGAGAGGTGACAATTAGCCTGTAAGGTATATTTGGCAGTCATTTCCACACTGCTAGGAGCCAGGTGCAGTTAGACTTCCCTGGCTTACATGCGGGTGTGGTGCATGTTTGACCTCTGGTGTTGTAGAGAGCATATTTCACCATGGCAAGCACAGGTGCTGGCCATGCTGGTATTCCTACAGGATGGATTTGAGAAGGGTTTCACCTTTAATTCGCTCGCGGTTCAGGTGGTGATCTTGTGTTTCTGGGGGTTGATCACTAGCTGGCCGGCTTGCTCCTTGCTTCTCATATAGATGTAGCACGTTTTCCTTGTGGGGTGTATTTGCTGCTTTGCTTCAGTGTGCCTGATGGTACAGCCTCGGGATCTCCCTCTCGTACTCTGGGCTTTTGTTGGCTCCCTTTGAACCCTTAAAGAGTTCAATGCTGAAAGATTTTTCCTTTGAAGGCTCTCTTTCTAGTGGCAGTGGCTTTAGTTTATGGAGTGTCTGAGTTTCAAGCCTTGTCCTGCAGAAGACCCCTTTTTGACTTTATCCCCTCAGTGGTTTCCTTACGCTCGGCCTTTCCTTTTTGCCTAAGGTGGTGTCTGCATTCAATGAAAACCAAATGATTTTCCTGCCTTTCTTTTAGTCAGAGAAATGCACTGGCAAGGACAGATACCTGCGTTTTGTAGATGTTTGCCTGGGGTTTTTTTGTGTTTGTTTTTTTGGTACCTGGAGGTTACAAACTAGTTTCGCATTTCAGACTACTTATTTGTCCTTTTCGCCGGCCCCTGCAGATGTGATGTGGCCTGTAAGGCCACATTTGCTCGTCAGATTAAGGAAATGGTTGTGTCGGTGTATCTTTTGTGGGGTAAGCTGGTTCCCGAGGGTCTCAAAGCCCATTCTACTTGGACGAGGGACTTCATGGTCAGAATACTGTCATGTCTCTCCCTTGGATATCTGTCATGCAGCATTTTGGTCTTCCTTGTCTACCTTTATCAGACATTGTCTGGATTTTCAGGCCAGAGCAGAGGCTCCAATTTGGTTCTCTGGTTTTGGCTGCTGTGGGGTCTTCCCCACCTGGAGTAGCAGTAGCTTTGGTACTTCCCACTTGTCTGGACTGGTCTAGCAGGACTAGAGGAAAGGACATTAATGGTAAATAAAATTTTACCACCTGTGACTCTGCCTGCGGCAGAGCTACTGGCTACACCTCCACAAGCTGCATTGCAGGCTGCTCCACTTCAGTCACTGCAGCACTTTATTCAAGACAATCTGTCTTTATTTCATTCTGACTTAATCAGTCGCCAGATCCTGCCACTGCTCTTATCTCCTAACCAAGCACCCTCAACATCTGTGGCAGGGGAATCCCTGTCAGTTGCTTCAACACCTGGGCAGTACTGGCTATCATCCATATGTTTCTCTGACAGCAGTCTCTCGGAAGTCCTCAGCTCACCCCAAAATCCAGAATGGGATTTCCCTTCACCTCCCCTTGGATTGGGGTAATGGAGGAGGTACCAGCAACCAAACCTATCAGGGGCAATTGCTTGCTCAGGAACAGAAGGCTTTCTCTCTCCAAGGACAGCACCTAACCTAAGTTCCTTTAGTAGCTCTCTTTCCCTTATAATCTCGGCTAACTCCAATCAACTACTTGACTAGCTGTCTCAAGTATACTGTTGTCCCCATTCAACAGCTCCTACAGGATCTCATTGAAAGCTTGACACAGTTGTTTGCAGCTCCCACCAATCAGTGATTGGTTGAGGCAGCCCTAATATGGCTACGATTTTGCACCCACCGAACAGCAAGTGCAACAGTCACTCGAAGCCACCAAGTCAACCCTGCAGTGCCTTGGCTTCACAAACTACTAGAAATCAACGTAGTTGCCCATACAATCCATGGAGTTGAATACTCACATCCTTACCCTTAAGCAAGAATCTCTCTATCAAACATCTGCCAGCTGTTCATTGTTGAACTCTGCTCACAGCACACACCATCTTCAAACTCCTAGATCACTTCGCAGCCACAGTCGATGACATTCCCCTTGCACGACTCCACATAAGGGAACTCCAGTTTCTGCTGAAGTTCCAGTAGAGCCAGCATACTCAACTGCTGTCAGCATTATCACTATCATCACCTTCATCTGGCAAGCTTTGTACTGGTGATGCCGATGAACTTAGCAGCCTTGTTACCAACTAACCGTTACTGTTGATACCTTTCTAATGGGCTGGGGAGCTCACCTCCAGACACTAGGCATCTGGCCCTCCACAAATGGAACAGTCACATCAGTCATCTGGAGCTCGGAGCCATCTTCAGGGCCTTGCACACATTCACGCACTGGATCAAGAGGTAAATCCTCTTCAAGATGCACAATCAGATAGCCATGGATTGCATCAACAAGCAAGGGGGCTCCGGCTTCCTCAAGCTATACATTGTAGTGATCAAAATCAGGCACTTGGCATCCTCCTGCCCTGATCAGCTTTGTTCTGCCCAGCAAGGAGAACACAACTCAATCCACATGAATGGTCCCTGGACCAAACTGATGAATTGAATTTTCACTCAGTAGAGAATTCCAAACATTGACCTGTTTGACTCTTATTAACTTCAAATGCCAGTTATTTTGTTCCTGGAGACTGACATAAAATAAACTCGCTCATGATGCCTTTCCAATTCACTGGGGTCAGAGACTTCTGTATGCCTTTTTCCCTGATTCCCCTCCTCTCCAGACCCATTAGAAGGTCATCTAAGACTCGTAGCATTTTGATAATCCTGCATTGGCCGTGACAAATTTGGCTCCTATATGTCTGTTCTGGCCATAGCCCTGCTGATTCCACTGGGAACATATCCACACCTTCTGACGTAGCAAGACTGCACCCACACCTGCAGTCACTAGTGCTGATGGCATGGATGTTGAAAGATATATGATCGCTATTCTACCAATTCTCCAAGAGATCAGACATTTATCATTGTCACTAGACTACCATCCATCCACCAGGAGGTCATACTCCCCCCCCCCCCCAATCCCCCACACACACTTAAAATATCTCCTATCTCTCTGAGGCAGGATTCTAAATCAGCTGTGTGACACTGAACCTGAATGCCATTGTAGCATACCATGAACCAATGGACACAGAGCAATTCCTTTGCACTCCATAATCTGCATATCTATGAAGGGTTTCCTGTAAACAAAGCCCTCCCAAATCTCACTCCCGTGGAATGAGACTTCAATCTTGTACTAGCTCAGCTCGTGCACCCTTCCCCCACCCTTTCCCTTTTGAACCCTTGATGATGCCTCTCTGAAGAAAGGCCTTCATTCTCACTGCATTTACAGCAAGAAGAGTAAGCAAGTTGCGAACTTTGATGCACTAACTCCCCTGCACCCACTTCTAACAATAGGGTGGTCCTCTGAACCCATCTGAAAAATTTTTTTTCTCTAAAGTGGGTATCCTCTTTCCATCTCAACCAGTCTATAGTTTTTCCTTTTTTTTTTTTTTTCATGGCCCACTCTCAAGTAAGGATGAGGCCGCCTTGTACACTCTGGACTGCAGATGAGCGCAGTTGTATAAGATGTGATCTTCAGGAACAAGCAGGAATGTGGTCTTCACATATGGGTATAGTCTGTACCGACGGAGCCTGCGCAGGAATGCTCCCTAGCGTCCAATTGGAAAGCTTTTGGGAGGAATCCACTGCTCCTTCGTATCTGCCTGCCTAAGTCCTCTCTTCAGTTCTTCATTTTCCATAGAGCCAGCAGGTTGTTTTCTTCCTGTCACTGCCGAAAACATCATTTTTTTGGTTTAAATCTGTGCTTTGCCTTTCCGTTGACAGTGGTACCTTCCCTGGTACCGGCCCCAATAACTTTTCTTTTTAAAATATTTTCTTTCTTTTATTTTTCATTTTTTCCAATTTTGGTGATTTCTACTGCAAAATTAGGCCTTAGCCTACTTTTCTTCAGCCATGATGAAAAAAATACATCAACGGCTGCAAAAAAATGTACCAAGTGTTCTGGTACAATATCAGTTGCCGATAAACATGACTGGTGTTTAAAATGTTTGGGTCCGGACCATTTACCGAATGAGTGTCCTTTGTTGCCAGCAAATGACAAAAAGAGGCCTAAAGAACAGAGCCAGGCAGTATGGTTCTGTTTGCCCTGGACTCTATTTCAGTGGCTTCTACATCGTTCTGGATGTTAGCCTCCTCTCTTGGTTCTCATATCTCCTCAAAGTCCAAACATAAGACTTAAGTCTAAGTCATCGGCATCTAAACTCGATACCGATCCTCGAGGTAAGTCCCTTCATCATTATCTAGATTCACTGAAGGGTGCATCTGATACAGACAGGCCTGCCAAACAGCTCCACGAGAGGACCAGCCCTCCAAAACACAACAGGGGGTTCTAGGATGCTCCCGAGGCCTCGACCTCCAGAGAGCTACTGGTTCCATTCTCTGGGACAGTGGCTGAGAGTCCCGTACAGGATTCCACCCAGGCATTGGCCTCCTCCCTCGACCAGTGCATCCTGGCTATCGAGAGGAGTTTGGCAGCACTCTTGGAAGCCTCTGTACCAGCTTTATTGACTGCTCTAGTGGTGTAGGCATCAGCATCCAGCCCACGGCCGATATCTCCGGGGCTGATGCCAGACCTCAAACATGCATCGGGGGACCCTCTTTCTCCGATGTATCCTTTGGAACAGGCAGGCATCATTGTTACCCAACAGGTTCCCAATGCCGTACTGACTGATCATCAGTATCTGCATCAGGCCTCTGCTTTGATACAAGACAGTCGATACTTTGACTTTCTCTTCAGAATTGGACTCTCCCTCCGATACCAATGATGCATCAGAGGATTCCAGGGTAACCTGAGATCTCCCTTCTGCTCCATCTTCTCCTCATGAGCAGTGTCGATACCTGTCAGAGAATGTCTTTTCAAGACTTCATTCAGGAATGGCAGCAGACCTACAGATTATCATGGCATCGGAGACGGAACAGAGGAATTAGTAATCCAGTACCCCTCAGCGCCCTGCAGGATCTAATGCTATATATGTGGGAGGCCACGCTTACCCACCTATCAGCAAATGACTCAATTCCATATACAGAGTTCCACCATGCCCCGGCTTCCAAAAGCCTTGACTACCACACCACTCCATGGTGGTGGAATTGGCGATGCAGTGCATTAAGAGTTGTATGATTCATTTTCCATGCCTCCCAGTAAGGACTTTAGAACTCCCGATGCCTTTGGCCATTAGTATTTTCAGGCATGCATGTTCACTTCTAGTATTACGTCCTACATGCTCTATATGGGCATATATCTCAAGGATGTCTCCAGTGACCTAAACCTTTCCCCTATCCTTCCTGATGACAACCATGATGCATTCCAAGCCCATATCAGGCAAAATCAGAATACACCCCAATTTCTCACCATATCTTTCAATGCCTTTGAGTCATCCAGCAGAGCTTCCAGTCTTCATCGGTGCTCGTAGAATGGCCTAACTACAGGCATCTGACCTTTAGCAGTGGGTTCAGGATAAATTGGCCAATATCTCCTGCTCTGGAGAGAACTTTTTTTGGAAAAGGCTGGAGAGAGAAGGCCAGAGAGATTGAAACAGATGATCTTGTTCTCAAACACCTCTCCAGGAAGATGTCAGACCCCTCTAGGAGAAGGACTAATCCAAAGAAGTCTTTCTATCCTAAGAAGAAAAGATATTCTTCTTATCCACCTTCAGCTGCTTACCAATCTCAGCAGTGACAGCAGGGTGCTAGCCAGCCCAGAAAGTCTAAGGCACCTAAGCCACAACCAGCTGCACAGCCAAAGCTAGAACCTGTTTTTTTACTCCTTAGAGAGCATAGCTACTCTGCCTCTGCAGGGTCCCCCACCCCTGCACATAGCAGGCAGACTTTGTTCCTATGACCACAGGTGGCACCTCATCACATCAGAACAGTAGACTCTCAACATCATCCAAAAGGGCTATCTGCTTCATTTCAAAAGCTTGCCCCCCACCACCTCCACAAGGTGTCCACCCTGTTAGCTCAGGAGGCTGTAGAAAGAGTTCCACCCATCAAGGAGGGCAGAGGCTTCTACTCTTCTTACTTTCTTATCCCCAAGAAGACAGGAGGGTTCAGGCCCCTTCTGGATCTAAGGAACCTAAACAAATTACTCATTTGAGAAAAATTCAAGATGATTTCCCTTGGTACACTTTTGCCATACTTTAAGAGGAACGACTGCCTATGTTCTCTAGACCTCAAGGAGGCATACACACATTTGCCGATCCACCCTCAACACAGTATCTGTGTTTTTGGTTCCAGCAAATGCACTACCAATACTGGGTACTCCCCTTCAGGTTAGCCTTCATGCCCCGAGTGTTCATAAAATGCATGGCAGTAGTTGCCGCCTACCTTCATACTTTGGGGATCTTTGTCTTCCATTACTAAAACGACTGGCTAATGGGGAGAATCCCCACAAGAGCTAAAACTATCTCTTCATCGCACCTTTGCTGTTCTTCAAAATCTGGGATTCGTCCTAAACTTCCAAAAATCACACCTGGTTCCATCCCAGCAGCTCAAATTTATCAGAGCACTTCTGTGGACACTCGTCTAGTTTGAGATTTCCTTTCATAGGATCGCTCTGCCTGCCTCATCAAGCTAATCAACAGCATAAAGGTTCAGTGCCATGACAAGCTCGAGAGATGCTATGCCTTCCGGGGCACATGGCTTTCACCGTCCGTGTCATCCCTTATGCTGCCTGCACATGTGGCAAGCCCAATGGACTCTGTCGTCTGTGGACCCAAGCAACCGGGTATCTCTGACATCTGCATCACCGCTCCACTTATCAACTCCCTTCAGTGATGGTGCTTCCCTCAAAACCTACTCAAGGGTCACCTTTTCAGATGCCTCCACCTCAATGCACCTTGACAGCGGATATTTCCAAACTTGGGTGGAGAGCACATCTAGACAGTCTCACCACACACGAGCAGTGGACATTACAGGAATCTCTGTTACATATCAACCTTCTGGAGCTATGTGCTCTCACGAATGTCCTTTGGGATTTTCAACCCCAACTTTCGGGTAAACGGGTCTTAGTCTGAACAGACAACCAGGTGGCCATGTTCTATGTGAACAAGCAGGGATGAACAGGTTCCTATCCTCTCTGCCAGGAAGCCCTTCATCTCTGGTTTTTCTCCATTGCACACTCCATCCATCTCAGGGCGGTGTATCTTCTGGGTGAATTCAATTTCCTTGCGAACAGACTCTGCTGTATCCTCCATTCACCCCAGTGGACTTTAAATCGGGGAAACTGCATCTTGGATCTTCCACATGTTGTGGAACTCCAGAATAGATCTATTCATCACCCAGAAGAATGCACAACTTCCACTGTTTGCTTGAAGCTTCTCTCCTGGCACAGCCAGGCAATGGATGCCTTCCTTCTCCTCCATTGGGGAAAGGGCCTACTTTTATGTACTCCCGCCCATCCCCTTAATACACAAGACCCTATTCAAGCTGCAGGCTGGCAGGGGTTTTATGATCATAATAGCCCCTTACTGGCCCCATCATCCATGGTTTCCTCTGCTGACTCGTCTGGTGCAGACTCCACTACTCAGCCTGGGACATGCGCCCAACCTTCTCTGTCAGGATCATGGGATGCTTCTCCATCCCAATCCACAAGTTCAGTCTGTGTGGCTGCTGAAAACATAATTTTTGCAGACCTCGACCTTCCACAACAGATCAAGGACATCCTATTTGCATCTCGCAAGCCGTCTACCAGTTGTTCTTATGCCTTCAAAACATATTGACCCCTGTGCCTGCCCAGTAGAATTCCTTTTACAATATTTCCTCTACCTTTCTACTTGGACAGAACCAAGAATCACAGGTCTCAAGACTAACTCAGAATTCATATTGAGTGCCATTTCAGTCTATCATAGGCCGGTGAACAGGCATCCTATTTCTTCGCACCCCTTGGTGCAACGATTTTGGTGAGAACTCTTGCTGTCCAAGCCTCAATCAAACCACCACCTGTGGCCTGGGACCTCAACGTGGTCCTAGTGCAACCTCTAAAGCCTCTTTTGAGCTTTTAGCCACCACTTCTTTAAAATTGTCTTGGAAGATAATCTTCCTCATTGCCTTCACCTCAGCTCACCACATCAGCGAAATGCAGGCTTTAGTGTTGGGTCCTCTGTACACCTGGTTCCACCATGACAAGGTGGTTCTCCATACTCATCCACACTTCCTTCCAAAGGTAGTCTCAATCTCCAGGAACAAGCAGGAATGTAGTCATCACATATGGGTATCGTTGGTACCGACGGAGCCTGCGTGGGAACGCTCCCCAGCGTCCAATTAGAAAGCTTTGGGAGCATCCCACAGTGCCTGCATGCTGCCTTCCCGCCTTTCCCAACTGCCTCTCTCCAGTTGAGTTTTAAAGCTGAGACAAAGAGAGAGAGGGAAGGAAAAGAGATAGAGAGATACATCTCTTAGGGGAGGTGGGTGGGTTGTGAGAACTAAATTCCTGCTGTTCCCGGAGATCACCTGTTACAGGTGAGTAACTATGCTATCTCCAGGAACAAGCAGGAATGTAGTCATCACATATAGGTATCGTCGGTACCGACGGAGCCTGCGTGGGAACGCTCCCCAGTGTCCAATTAGAAAGCTTTTGGGAGCATCCCACAGCGCCTGCGTGCTGCCTTCCCGCCTTTCCCATCTGCCTCTCTCCCGTTCTTCTTTTTCCGCGGAGCCAGCAGGTCTTTCCTGTCACCGCAGAAGAATTCTTCTTTTTTGTGGTCGCGTCTGCCTTCCTCGACGCTTTACCGGTACTGCTGGTTTTTTCTTCTTCTTTTCTGTTCTTTAAAAAATATATTTATATATACTAGGATTTTTCCTATTTTTCTTCAGGTGCACGCGCCTTTTTGGGCCTTAGGCCCAAAAACGTTTTCTTACAATGGAGAAACCTGCCTCAGGTTTCAAAAAGTGCACCAAGTGTGGCGGTACCATTTCCGTCACTGACACCCATGAATGGTGTCTAAAATGTTTAGGTCCTGAAAACTCCATCACGGATTGTATGTCCTGCGCCATGATGTCTAAAAGAGGTTGGCAGAACTGAGCTTCTAAGCTCAGTACCCTGTTTCCCACTGATGCAGCTTCGGTGGCATTGACTTCGTCCAGGGCTTCCTCTTCCTCCCGTGGATCTCAGGTAACTAAGCATAAGTCCAGCCGGTCCTCAAAGGGTAGATCTCCTTCTAAGCATCGAGATGCCTCTGGCATTGCCCTTGAGGATTCTGCACCGGCAAAATTGCCCCGGTGGAAGGCTTCGGCTTCCAAAGCATTATCGGGGCTCCAGGATGTTCTCGAGACCTCGGCAGAACTACTGGTGCCATGCTCTGGGGTACTGGCGGTCTTCTCCAGTACCGACATCCAGGCATCGGCAGCGTCGACAGACCAGAGAGTCCTAGCTATTGAACGCAGTCTGGCGGCTCTCCTTGCGGCATCGACGCCCTCGGAACCGCGACAGACAATTCGGCCAGTACCGGCACAGGCCCTGGCATCGGTATCAGTGCCGGTACCGATAGCATTGACATCAGCATCGGTGTCTGCTTTGCCGGTACCCGGTCATCCGATGCCCTCGGGTACCGCTACTCCGGTACCGATTACTCCTGGTACCGACTTTGGTCGGTACGGGTATCGGGCTCTTCAAGAGCATCCGGACAGACGGTACTTTGAGTCCTCAGAAGAATCTGAGGATTCTGGCAGTTCTGTCGATGCAGGAATGCTTCTCCCAGAGGAGCCCTCCTCCCCTAAGCGCAGGATGTCTCCTCCAGAGGATATTTCCTTCCAGGATTTTATCAGGGAGGTGACTCGGGGTCTGTCCATTACTGTGGCCCCTAAAACAGAGCCAAGAGCTAAAGAGTTGGAAATTTTACAATATCCCAAAACTCCTAAGGAGGCAGCTACCTAGCCCGTTCATGAGATTTTATATGATCTCATGTTATGGATGTGGGAGACACCTCTTACCACCTCTCCTCATTCTCGCAGACTGGATACTCTGTATCGAGTCCCTCCTTGTCCTGGTTTCCAAAAGACTCAGCTTCCTCACCACTCTATTGTAGTGGAATCAGCTATGAGAAGGATCAAGAGTGCAAAGAGGCATGCCTCTAATCCTCCAGGACGTGAGTGCAGAACCCTGGATGCTTTTGGACGTCGTGTCTTCCAAGCTTCCATGCTTTCTGCCAGGATCAGTTCCTATAGTCTCTACATGGGAATGTTCCTGAAGGAGGTCACAGATGATTTAGAAGCTTTAAGTCCTATTCTTCCTGAGGATAGAAGACAGGATTTTCTCACTTTGGTCAAACATGCTCAAGATGTTTCTAAATTTGTCAACCGTGCAGCCTTTGACTGCTTTGAGTGCATAAGCAGAACCTCTGCTATTGCCATAGGTGCACGTAGAATTGCTTGGCTCCAGGCATCCGATCTGGAGCTCTGGGTACAAGCCAAATTGGGAAATAACCCGTGTACTGGTCAGAACCTGTTTGGTAAAGATTGGCAGGAAAAGGCCAATGAGATGGATGCTGACAACTCCACCTTGGATAGGTTATCCAAGTCCACAGCTGATCCTGCTAGAAAGAAATTGTTCAAGAAACCATTCTTTTCTAAGAAAAGATATTATCCTGCTTATGCTCAGCAGGGACGTTCTGCAGGTCAGCTTGCCAGGAAAGGTCAGCAACCATCCAAACAGAAGAAAGCAAAGACTGCTAAGCCTCAACCGTTCCAGCAGTCTCAGCCACCACAAGGCCTTTGACTTGCAGCTAGAGAACTTAGCCTTTCTGGCTCTCAAGGGACCAGAGCCTTCCACCATTCCAGGAAGGTTATGTCACTTTGCCCCCAGATGGGGGCAGATAACAGCAGAGCATTGGAGACACTCCATCATAAAGGAGGGGTACAGGCTTCATTTTTCAAGCATGCCCCTTCCCACAATAATAAGGCAGTTCAATTCTCTGACACCTCGCATCAACCTATTAGATCAAGAGGTCACTATCCTTCTTGCCCAAGGTGCAATAGAAGAAGTACCCACTCCTCAACAATGTACGGGGTTTTACTCCCCCTATTTCCTTATACCAAAGAAAAAAGGGGGATACAGACCTATTTTGGACCTCAGAGAATTGAACAAATTCCTTGTCAAAGAGAAATTCAAGATGATTTCTCTCGGAACTCTGCTGCCATACCTCCAGAGTCAGGATTGGCTTTGTTCTCTAGATCTCAAGAATGCGTGCACCCATGTTCTCATCCATCCAACCAACAGAAAGTTCCTTTGGTTCCTTTTTCAAGGAAAGCACTACCAATACAGGGTGCTTCCTTTTGGCCTGGCCTCATCTCCAAGGGTGTTCACGAAATGCATGGCTGTAGTTAGCAGCATTTCTCCATACTCTAGGGATATTTGTCTTCTCCTACTTAGACGACTGGCTCATTCGAGCCCCAACAGAGTCAGAGGCCAGGACCTCTCCAGCCTGCACAATGCGTATCCTTCAGTATTTGGGCCTGGTCATAAACATCCCAAAATCCAGTCTAACTCCCACTCAGTCTTTGGAGTTCATAGGAGCTTTGCTGGATACCAGAAAGGCAAGGGCCTACCTCCCCCAGGCCTGTTGTCTTCGCATGGTGCAGTTAGCTTCTCAAGCAGTGCTAAAGGCTCATCTCACTGCCCGAGAAATATTACAACTACTAGGCCACATGGCCACAATACAGTATAGGAGGTGAAGTACTTTTGTCCACTAAAGAAGAGCGGGACCTAGGCGTGGTTGTGTCTGATGATCTTAAAGTAGCTAAACAGGTAGAAAAGGCGACAGCAAAAGCTAGAAGGATGCTTGGGTGCATACGGAGAGGAATGGCTAGCAGAAAAAAGGAGGTGATAATGCCTCTGTATAAGTCTTTGGTGCGACCTCATTTGGAGTATAGTGTGCAATTCTGGAGACCGCACTTTCAAAAGGATGTGAACAGGATGGAGTTGGTGCAGAGGGTGGCTACTAAAATGATTAGTGGGCTTCATTATAAAGCATATGAGGACAGACTTAAGGATCTTAATATGTACACCTTAGAGGAAAGGCGGGATAGAGGTGATATGATTGAGATGTTTAAATACCTCCGTGGCATAAATGTTCAGGGAGAGAGCCTCTTTCAATTGAAAGCAAGTTCTGCTACAAGGGGACATGGGATGAGGGTGAAGGGAGATAGATTCAGGAGTGATATGCGGAAATATTTCTTTACAGAAAGAGTAGTGGATCCATGGAATAGTCTCCCAGTGGAGGTGGTAGAGATGAGGACAGTAACTGAATTCAAAAAAGCATGGGACCAACACAGGATCTCTAAAGGTAAAAAGTGGACTGTTGTAGTTGTTGTTATGGAAGGACAGACTAGATAGGCCATGTGGTCTTTTTCTGTCGTCATGTTTCTATGGCATCCACCGTGCATGTGGTGCCCTATGCTCGCCTCCATATTAGGGCAGCCCAGTGGACTATATCCACTCAATGGACCCAAGCATCAGGATGCCTGTCAGACAAAATAGCAAAAATAAGTCTCCTTATTTTGTCCCTCCAGTGGTGGAAGTCCACTCAAAACCTGTTGTTGGGGTCCCCTTTTCAACAACCTCTACCCCAAGCAACTCTTACAACAGATGCTTCTCCAATGGATTGGGGAGCTCATCTGCAAGACCCTCTCCACCCAAGGCACCTGGTCTCCACAGGAGACTCATCTACATATCATTCTCCTGGAACTCAGAGCAATCTTCCTTGCTCTTCAAGTGTTCCATACCCTGCTCAGCTACAAGACAGTCCTCATGCGTACGGACAATCAAGTAGCCATGTTCTATGTGAACAAGCGGGGGGGACAGGCTCTCTGTCGCTTTGCAACTATGGGCCCTCGCCAGAGAGCATCAGATTCATCTCCTGGCAGTGTATCTTCCAGGCATACAAAACTCTTGGGCAGACACTCAGTCGAGTTCTGCTTCCACACGAGTGGTCTGCATGCAGACCAGGTGGCCAAGATTTTTCAAATTTGGGGAACCACAGACATAGACCTCTTTGCAAGTCCATGGAATGCCAAACTTCCCTGGTTCTGTTCCAGAATTCCGGCTCAGGGAGCTCAGGCCAGGGATGCTTTCCTTCTTTATTGGGGTCAAGACTTCCTGTATGCCTTTCCACCCATTCCCCTAATTCCCAAAACCCTGTTCAAGCTTCAGAGAGACAGCTCCACATTGGCCACGACAAGTGTGGTACCTTCTGCTTCTACATCTCTCTCAAGCTCCCTCCCTGGAGTTAGGGTCTGCTCTAGATCTCCTATCTCAGGAGGACGGAATGTTATGGCATCCCAATCCCCAGTCTCTGCATCTCAGGGCTTGGTTGCTGAAGGCCTAGATCTCCATGATCTCAATCTCCCTCAGCAAGTAAAAGATATTCTTTTTGCTTCCAGGAAACCTTCCACAAGACGCTCTTATGCTTTCAAGTGGAAAAGGTTTACCATATGGTGTTCGCAAAAGGGTCTTAACCCCCTTGCGATACCTCTGAAATCCTTGCTGGAATATCTCCTTCATTTATCCAATGCAGGACTTAAGACTAACTCAGTAAGGGTCCATTTGAGTGCTATTACAGCTTCCTTTAAGCCTCTAAATGGACAGCCTATTTCCTCTCATCCTCTTATAGCAAGATTTATGAGAGGCCTTCTTCTAACTAAGCCTCCCATTAGGCCACCACCGGTGGCATGGGACTTAAACCTGGTCCTTGGGCAGCTCATGAAACCACCCTTCGAACCTTTAGCTACTATCTCCTTAAAATTCCTTTCTTGGAAGGTTATCTTTCTTATTGCAATCATATCAGCATGTTGCATTAGTGAGTTGCAAGCGCTAGTAGCTAATCCACCTTATACAAGGTTCCATCATGAGAAGGTAGTCCTTAGGACTCATCCACACTTTATGCCAAAGGTGGTCTCGCCTTTTCATCTGAACCAAGCGGTCTACCTACCTGTGTTTTTTCCAAGGCCTCATGCATCAAATGCAGAGAGGAATCTTCATACCTTGGATTGTAAAAGATCTTTAGCCTTTTACTTACAAAGAACACAGCAACATAGAAAGTCCTCTCAACTCTTTATTGCTTTTGATCCTTCTCATTTGGGACTTCCAGTCTCCAAGAGAACTCTATCTAAGTGTATTTCCTTCGCCTATCAGAGTAAGAACCTTTCTCTGGAGGGCCATGTCACTGCTCACAATGTGAGAGCCATGGCAGCCTCAATGGCTCATCTGCACTCTGTGTCTATCGACAACATCTGTCGAGCAGCCACCTGGGCCTCGGTTCATACCTTCACAGCCCATTACTGCTTGGACAAGGACTCCCGCCGGGATGCCTTGTTTGGTCAGGCTGTTCTTCAAAACTTGTTCCATACCTAATCAACTCCTACCCACCATCCCTGGTAGGATGCCAGAGATCCATGGGGGAAGTGGAGCTCTTCTCAGGGACACACAACTTCTGGGGTCTCTCCCTGACATCTAAAGCTAGGGAGTCCCCATAAGTGATGACTACATTCCTGCTTGTTCCTGGCGATATCATCGTTACTCACCTGTAACAGGTGATCTCCGGGAACAGCAGGAATATAGTCTTCACAACCCACCCACTTCCCCTAGGAGTTGTATCTCTCTATCTCTTTTCCTTTCCCTCTCTCTCTCTTTGTCTCAGCTTTAAAACTCAACTGGAAAGAGGCAGTTGGGAAAGGCAGCATGCAGGCGCTGTGGGATGATCCCAAAAGCTTTCTAATTGAACGCTGGGGAGCATTCCCACGCAGGCTCCGTCGGTACCGACGATACCCATATGTAAGGACTAAATTCCTGCTGTTCCCGGAGATCACCTGTTACAGGTGAGTAACTATGCTTTCTCTTATTAGTCTTAAATAGGTTACCCTGTAGCTTCATTGAATGTCCACTAGACTTTTTATATTCTGAAGACATAAACAATCGATCTACGTTTACCTGTTCCACTCCATTCATTAATTTATAGACCTCTATCACATCTCCCCTCAACCGTCTCTTTTCCAGGTTGAAGAGCCCTAACATTTTTAGCCTCTCTTCAGAAGAGTATCCTATCATTCCCTTTACCATTTTGGTGGCTCTTCTCTGTACCTTTTCTAATAACGCTATATCCTTTTTAAGATACAGCGACCAGAATTGCACACGATATTCAAGATGCTTTGCACCATGGAATGATACAGAGGCATTATAATATCCTTTGTTTTATTTTCCATTCCTTTCCTTATGATATGTAGCATTCTATTTGCTCTTTTGGCCGCCACTGCACACTGGGCGGAGGGTTTTAAGATGTTATCCACAATGACGTTTAAATCTTTTTCCTGGGTAGTGGTTCCCAATGTGGAACCTTGCATCGTGTAACTATAGTTTGGGTTGTTCTTTCCTAGATGCATAACTTTGCACTTGTCCACATTAAATTTCATCTGCCATTTGGATGCCCAGTCTTCCAATTTATCAAGATCCTCTTGCAATTTTCCACAATCCTCTTGGTTTTTAACAACTTTAAATAGTTTTGTGTCGTCTGAAGTTTGATAACCTCACTCGTTATTCCCTTTTCCAGGTCATTTATGAATATGTCAGAAAGCAGCGGACCCAGCACAGATCTTTGCGGTACTTCACTATTCACCTTTCTCCATTGGGAAAATTGGCCATTTATTTATTTATTTATTTATTGAACGGTTTTATATACCGCTTTTCAGAAAAATCAAAGCGGTTTACATAGAACAAAACTTGAACATTACATTGAAACTTATTCAAACAATTGAAATTACAGTGAGCATTAAATTGTATATAATAAAAATGGTAATTTGAGGGTTACAATGCTGAGTAAATGCTGATTAGGTATATAGATAGTTTAAACATATATACAGATTTAAATATTTACAAATTTCAAAAATCTTATCTGAGCAAGGAAAAATGTATTGTAGTTCACTAGAATTATTAGTGTAAAGAGTAAATGTGATAATGTGGAGAATTGGCCCTTTAGCCCTACCCTCTGCTTTCTATCTTTTAACCAGTTCCTGATCCACAATAGTACACTGCCTCCTATCCCATGATTTTTTAGTTTTGCTAAAACTGTCTGATGAGGGACCTTGTCAAAGGCTTTCTGAAAGTCCAGATACACTATATCAACAGACCCACCTTTGTCTACTACTTTATTCACACCTTCAAAAAAAATGACAGATTAGTAAGACAAGATCTTCCTTGTCTAAAGCCATGTTGGCTGTCTCCCATTAAGCCATGACTATCTACATGATGAGTAATTTTGTGTATGATGGTTTCTACCATTTTTCCCGGTACTGACGTCAGGCTCACCAGTCTATAGTTTCCCGGATCACCCCTAGAACCCTTTTTAAAAATTGGCGTTACATTGGCCATCCTCCAATCTTCAGGTATTACAAATGATTTTAATGATAGTTGACAGGTTACTAATAGCGGGTCTTCAATCTCATATTTCAGTCCTTTCAATACCCTTGGACAGGGCCGGATTTACCTTGAGTGAGGCCCTACGCCAACAAAAATTGTGGGCCCCCAGAAAAGATAAAAACGAGCACGCCGGATCAGCTGCGCGCTGTTGACCCTGACGTCATAATTAAACTGGGAATCCCAAAAGCCAAACTTGGAATGTACAACACTGTAGAAATAAAACTATACGTTAATTTGCTCTTGTACTAAACAAAGCGCAGACGTTAATGATGCACATTTACCAGAGCTGACATATTCCAGTGAATAAATTCAAAATAAAGAGGTATTTTTCTATCTTTTGTGCATTTTTTTTCAGCTGCAATTGCTCCAGCCACTTTCTTCTGGTTTCTTTGTGTCTTCTGCTAACTCTCCATCGTCTGCTGTCCATTTGTCCTTTCTTCTCTCTTCTAGTTTTTTTCCATTCTCTCTCTACATCTGCTTTAACATACTAATCTTTCTCCTTTTGCTCTTTCCTCATTCCTATTTCATCCACTCAAATTTTACCCCTCCATCCTCACTTACTCTCCCAATACCCAGCCAATTGTAGATTTTTTATCCCTCCCCCATTTTACTCTTCCAGCCCCATCCCATTCTAATCCTCCCCCAACATCAGCTCCCTTCTAGTTCCAGCCTCACCCAGCATCCATTCCCTTCTAGTCCCTGCATCAGCCCATTTCCAGTCCTAGCCACCCATCAGCCCATTTCCAGTCCTAGCAACCCCCCAACCCAATACCAGTCCTAGCCCCCCCATCAACCCACTTCCAGTCCTAACCCCCATCACCCATTTTCAGTTTAAGCCCCCTCTATAACCCATTACCAGTCCTAACCCCCCATCAGCCCACTTCCAGTCCTAACCCCATCAACCCATTTCCAGTCAGCCTCCCATAGCCCATTGCCAGTCCTAACCCCCCCATCAGCCCACAGCCCATTACCAGTCCTAACCCCATCAGCCCACCTCAAGTCCTAACCCCTCCCATCAGCCCATTTCCTGTCCTAGCCCCCCCATAGCCCATTATCAGTCCTAACCCCCCCATAGCCCATTACCAGTCCTAACCCCCCATCAGCCCACAGCCCATTACCAGTCCTAACCCCATCAGCCCACCTCCAGTGTTAGCCCCCCATCAGCCCATTTCCAGTCCTAGCCCCCCCCATAGCCCATTATTTATTTTTATTTTATTACAGTTGCTTATATACCGCACTATTCGGCATCAGCGCGGTTTACAGTATAACAAAATGACCAAAACACACATTCTGTTTGGTTTTACATAGAACAAGGGTATGAACTTGGATAACAGGGGGGGGATGAACTATATACATGAATTATATACATGAGATAGGTTACATGCATGACGCAAAAGTCCTGTAACATGGTTGAGTTGAACAATATGCCAAACCCCCTCCCAACAGCCCACAGCCCATTACCAGTCCTAACCCCATCAGCCCACCTCCAGTCTTAACCCCCCCCCCAGCCCATTACCAGTCCTACCCCCCCATCGGCTCAAGTAAAATTGAATAGTTTAAAAGAAAACGCTGGCTGCTGCTGTCCCGCGGGGCCCCCTCTGCCCGGCTGAGCCCCTCCGTGCCGGCTTTGAGAGGCACGAAGGGAGAGTGTCTCCCTCGCATATCTGTTAAGCCTGCAGGGGCAGATGGGAAATTTCCCATCAGCCCCTGCAGGCTTAACAGACGCGAGGGAGACACTCTCCCTTCGCGTCTCTCAAAGCCAGCACGGAGAGATTCAGCCGGACAGAGGGGGCCCCGCGGGACAGTTCATGCTGCCGCGGTAGCAGCCAGCGTTTTTTTTTAAACTATTCAATTTTTGTGGGCCCTTGCCAGCTGTGGGCCCTACGCCACGGCGTAACTGGCGTATAGGTAAATCCGGCCCTGCCCTTGGATGTATATCATCTGGTCAAGGTGATTTTCTACTCTTCAGTTTATCAGATAGTTGTAATACATCTTCCTGGTGTATCGATATTTCTTTCAGTTCTTCCGCAGTATCACCTTTAAATACCACTTCAGTCATGGATAACATCCCTACATCTTCCTCAGTAAAGACTGAAGTAAAGAATTCATTCAATCTCCACTATAGCCTTGTCCCCTTTATTGCCCCTTTTACCCCTCTACCATCTAATGGTCCAACTGACTCCCTCATAGGTTTTTTGCTACGAATGTACTTGAAAAAATCTTTTACGTGTTTTTGCTTCCACAGCAAGTTTCTTCTCTAATTTTCTCTTTGCCTGCTTTATCAATGCCTTGCATTTAACTCGCCAGTGCTTGTGATGTTTCCAGTTTTGGTTATCTGGCTCTTTTTTTCCATTTCCTGAAAGATGCTTTTTTTTAGCAACAGCCTCTCTGACCTCACCTTTAAACCATGCTGGCAGTTTGTTGGACTTCCTTCCACTTTTCTTAAAGTGTGGAATACAGCTGGTCCAGGCTTTCAAGATAGTATTTTTAAACACCCAAGCTTGATGTAAGTCTTGGACCTTTGCAACTGCTCCTTTTAGTTTTTTCTTAGCTATTTTCCTCATTTTATAATAGTCTCCCTTTTGAAAGTTAAAAGAGAGTGCTGTGGATTTCCTTACCATCCCTCCTCCATTAATTAAATCAAAAGCGATCATGCTATGATCACTGTTACCAAGTTGCCCCAGCACCCTTATTTCTTGCACCATATCTGGTGTTCCACTAAGAACTCGGTCCAAAATGGCTTCCCCTCTGGTCTGTTCATGAACCAGCTGCTCCAAGAAGCAATCGTTTATTTCATCTAGAAACTTTATCTCCCTAGCATGTTCAGCCGTGACACTGACCCAGTCAATATCGGGGTAATTGAAATCACCCATTATTATTACTGTTCTGTAACTTTTGTTAGCTTCCCTAATTTCTTTGAGCATTTCATCATCCATTTGTTCTTGCCAAGCAGTCGATAGTACAACCCCACTGCCATCGCCTTCCCCTTTTTACATGGAATTTCAATCCATAGAGATTCTACAGCAAATTTTGTTTCCTGCAAAACTTTAATCCTTTGTGACTCAATGCCCTCTCTGACATAGAGTGCAACCCCTCCACCAATTTGATCAGCTCTGTCATTACGATATAGTTTGTACCCAGGTATCAATGTCCCACTGGTTGTCCTTCCACCATGTCTCTGAGATACCAATCATATCTAGCTTCTCATTTAGTGCTATATATTCTAACTCTCCCATCATATTTTTTAGACTTCTAGCATTTGCATACAAGCATTTTAGAGACTGTATTTTATTGATATTAATCTGGTTATCGTTAGGCAGGGGCAATTTGGATTCTTTAAGCTCTGTCTGCTCTGTACTCAAGGGCATTTGGGCTACCTTTGTCTTTATTGGAACCTCTCTGCTGATGTGCACTAATTTCATTTTTTTGGTAGTATCCTTCAAGGATACATTGCTCCGAACCATGCGCTCTTGGACAACTGTCGGCTCTCCCCTATTATCTAGTTTAAAAGCTGCTCTATCTCCTTTTTAAAGGTTAATGCCAGCAGCCTGGTTCCATCCTGGTTAAGGTGAAGCCCATCCCTTCAGAAGAGCCCCTCCTTTGCCCAGAAAGTTCCCCAGTTCCTAACAAATCCAAAACCCTCATCCATGCACCATTGTCTCATCCGCGCATTGAGACTCTGGAACTCTGCCTGCCTTTTGGGTCCTGCACGTAGAACGGGAAGAATTTCGGAAAACGCTATTCTGGAAGTTCTGGATTTCAACTTTCTACCTAAAAGCCTAAATTTAGCCTCCAGAACCTCCCTACCACTTTTTTCTGTCATTGGTACCGACATTTACCAAGACAGCAGACTCTTCCCTAGCACTATCTAAGACCTTGTCTAGGGTGGCGCGTGAGGTCCTCTACCTTTGCAATAGGGCAGGCATGTTTCCAGGCGATCCTCGCGTCCACCAGCCACCCAGCTATCTACATGCCTAATGATCGAATCACCAACTATAACGGCTGTCCTAACCCTTCCCTCATGGGAACATAGCCATGGAGAAACTTCCTCGGTGCGAGATGGTTTTACATCAACTGGAGGACAGGTCCTAGCTATAGGATCACTTCCTGCCAAACCAGGGTGATGCTCTCCTGTTATCTGACCTCTCTTCTCCATGGCAATAGGGATGCTGCCAGACTGGAGGTGGGACTTCAGGACTATATCCCTGTAGGTCTTGTCTATGTATCTCTCTGTCTTCCTTATGTCTTCCAAGTCTGCTACTCTTGCCTCCAGAGATCGGACTCGTTCCCTGAGAGCAAAGAGCTCCTTATGCACACGTAAGACCTCTCACCAACTGGGAGAAAATCATACATGTGACACTCAATGCAGAAGACTAGAAAGCCCCCATCTTGCTGCTGTCTGCATCTTAGTTTGGTTTTTTTTTTTTTTACATTTAACTTTTTATTAATATTTTCCAATATTGTAACAAATATCTACTGCCTGCTCATTATACAACTTGTATGACTTTTACACATCCCCATATAGAATATTCAACTCTGGCTGTTACAACTGCTGTGGTGTCTCTTCTTCTACAATCCCCCCCTCCCATCTCTATTCCCCCATCTTTGAGTTTTTATTTCTATATCTCAACAAAACTTTCATAGTTATTTCAAATAAGAATATAAACTCTCCCGTTATATTACAGAAACATAACTTTATACCTATAACGATCTTTGCTTCGTTTCATCCCTCCTTATTTCCCCCCACCTTTTACTCCCCTTCCCCATTCTTGTAACCATCCCCACACCCCCTTCCAGTGTTACATACTACTCTCTCCTTTCCCTTGCCTCAGCTTGGTCAATCAGTGCATCAAACACAATTCCGTTATTCTTCTAATGAAGCCTTCACTCTGTGATAAAGACGTCCCTGTCCAACATTTTGCTATCTCACACCTTGCTGCCACAATGCAGTGGTGGTGTACCCCCTTATCCCTCTCTAGTATAGTCTCCTCTAATTGATGCAGCATACAAACTTCTGGGGTCCTCTGTATTCTGTGTCCTGTCATCTCGTATATTATATCCAACACCCAGCCCCAATATGTTTGGATCTTTCCACACTTCCACCACATGTGTAGCGTATCCCCCCTCTCTTGACAGCCCCTTCAGCACACATCAGATTTCCCCAGTCTTGCTCGCCTTTTACGCATCGGCATCCAATACCACCTATATAGCACTTTATAGGCGTTTTATCTGAGTTGCAATTGATATGCCTGCCATGGTCTGTATAACCTTTTCCCACTCCGCTTCACTCCAATTCACCCCTATATCTTCCTCCCATTTCTTCATAAACTCTAATTTACCCCCCCCCTCCCTCCATTAACACTTGCTCCCTTTTTGCCTAGCTGTCCTGATATCAGGGCCTCAAACCACCCTCTCTTCCACCATAAATCCTGCCATACCTTTTGCTGTCACAAAAAGTGGCTAATCTGGATGTAGCTATAATCATTTCTTGTTAACCCGTATAAATCCCTAATACCCTAAAACTCTCTAACCCCCTCTTTGGCCACTATTTGGGAGAGATGCGTGAGCCCCAAGTTTGCCCATTTTCTCAATAAACTCACTCCTGGCCCCTGCCCCCTCCTGAAGCATGCCATTAATGTCGTCCCTTGTGAGTATTCTTTATTTTGTATTAAGACTTTCTTGTTCTGCTTCCATACCTTCACACTGTGTGCTATCATAGGGTTTAATGTGGCCCCTTCCCCTAGTTTACTTCCCTTCCATATTATCCTCTCCAAGCCCACTCCCCTTACTGAGTCCTCTTCCATTTGGACCCATTGCTTCTGTTTCTCTCGTTGCCAGTCATATACCGTTTTCAACTGTGCTGCCTCATAGTATTTTCTAAAGTTGGGAACCCCTAACCCCCCCTCCCCCTTTGCCCTCTGAATGACTGACAATGCTACCCTGGGGCTCCTATTTTGCCAAATAAAGCGATTAATGATCTTTTGCATATGCGTTAACTTTCTATATGGCACCTGTATCGGCAGTGTTTGGAACAGGAATAGAAATCTAGGCAGTAACATTTTTACAACAGCTATTCGTCCAAACCAGGACACATACCCTTGCCCCCAACCGTGCAACCAACTCTCCACTTGCCCAAAGAGTTTTACGTAGTTTGTCATATAATGATTCCAACCTGTTATGTGAATACCTAAATATCGAATCGACCCCGAGCCCATCTAAATGTGTATTTCTTTTGTATAATTTCCTGCTCGTTCTTTATTGACAAATTTAATATTTCAGATTTTACCCAATTAATAGTAAATCCCGACATTTGCCATATTCTTCTAATTCCCACATCAATATTGGTAAAGTAAACCCCGGTCTGGTCGCACTCATAATATCATCCACGAACAAAGATATTCTGTATTCGTTCTTCCCTTCCATTATCCCCCTCAGATCTGCCCGCTCTCTTACCTTTTCCGCGAACGGCTCCACTGACAGCACAAACAGTAGAGGTGACAAAGGGCAGCCCTGCCTCGTCCCCCCTCCCCTGCTCGAAAAAAGTTGAGTACGCTCCATTGACCCTCACACAAGCTTTTGGGTTGCGGTACAAAGCTTGTACCCAACCCATGAATTCTCCTCCCAACCCCATTCTTTCCATTACCTGAAAAAAAAAGACCAAGACACTTGGTCAAAGGCCTTTTCCGCATCCGAAGATAACAATAGGGCCTCCTCCTTACTGCTTTCAATCGACCCAATTATATTTAGTGTCTTTCGAATATTGTCTGCTACCTGCTTACCTGGTATAAACCCCTCCTGGTCTAGATGTATCAATTTCTCTATTACCCGATTTAATCGCGTAGCCAATAGTTTAGCATCCAAATTTAGTAAGGAGATAGGTCTGTAAGATGAACAGTCTTGCGGGTCTTTTCCTGCTTTATGTATTACAGTGATGCCTGCCCACCCCATAGTGCTTGCTAACAAGCCTCCCTCCCTTGGTAAATTGAACAACCTCACTAGTGGCTTAATTAATAACTCACCAAACAGTCTGTAGAATCTCGCTGTGAGCCCATCTTGTCCCGGTGCCTTATCTGCTTTCAACTGCTTTATTGCTTGCAAAACTTCCCCCTCTGTTATGACTGTTTAACTCTTTTTGATTCACCTCCCCCAACTTTGGTAGCTGTATCGAATCTAAGTAACTTTGTACCCTGTCTATCTCTGGTGGGGTCCTTGCCTCGTAGAGCATTTGATAAAATCTCTTAAAGGCCTCCCTAATATCCCCCATCTTTAGTAACTAGGGTCCTCCCTGCATCTCTAACCGTCAGTATGTGTGATCTCAACTTCCAATGATTCAATTTCTGCGCCATGTATCTCCCCGCTTTATTATCCCCTCAAAAAAATTCCTGTCTCAAAAGCTGCATTGCGATACCGTATAATATCGGCCTGCATTGCATTTATTTTCGCTCTTACTGCCAACAATTGCCCCCTATATGTTCCTTTTCTGTCCTGCACATCTAATTCTTCCAATTTCATTAACCTTTCTCTCAATTCCCTATCTCTTTTCTCCCTTTCCTTCCTTTTTCGAGCCCCCCCATTTGATCAGTACCCCTCTCACTACTGCCTTATGTCCATCCCAGACTCCCCCCCCCCACGCCACCTCCCCGTTATCATTCCACTTAAAATATTCTCTTGTTTCCTGCTCTGTATCATCTCATACCTTTACATCTTCTAGTAGAGATTCATCCAATCTCCAGAATTTTATGCCCTTCTCCCCCCCCCCCTCTATTTCCAATCTAATTTCCACTAAGGCATCGTCAGACCACGTTAGAGTCCATCTCCGCCCCTTTAATTCGTCCCGCCACTTCCTTAGTTATCCATATGGCATCTATTCTGGAATATGAACCAAGTACCAGGGAGAAGTATGAAAATTGTCGTTTCCGAGGATGCTGTAATCTCCACGCATCTATTAGACAATTCTGTGTTACAAAATGATATTTGCTCTGTCTGCTCTCTTGCCCTCCCTTTTCCCTGTGGCATCTCTAGCCGGGTTCCAGGTTAAGTTGAAATCCCCACCACAGATAAGAATACCTTCTCCTATCTTTCCCACCTCTTCATTGAGCTTTGTCCAGAAGTCTCCTTGCATCCCTGTAGGCACATATACATTCATAAGACAGTACCATTCCTGCCCTATTTTTAACCACATTATCATATATCTCCCTTCTTTATCCCTGACTACTTTCTGTAACTCCATCTTAACTCTTGAGTCTGCAAAAATTGCAACTCCTCCCTTCTTTTTTTTCTATTGTGTTTGATGCAAAGAGACAGACCCCATATCCTTTAGGTTTTACCAAACGTTCTGTTGCCCTGGTGAGGTGTTTCCTGTATGAGTACCACCGATGCCTTTTGGGGTGCTATTTCTTTATACAGTTTCTGTCTTTTAAATGGCAAATTAAGCCCTTTGACATTTAATGTTGTAATTTGTAACTCACCTTGGATATTTGTTGCACCACCCCTCCCCTGCCTTCATCATCCCCCCTGCCCCCTTCCTCCTTCCTCGTCCCCTGCTTGGAGACTCGACTTCCATATGTCGTGACTATCAATCGGTCCTCAGCCTTCCCTTCCTCCCTATTCCTCCTCCCCCCCCCTCTTCATGTGCTATCCCCAACTCTCATATTACAGCCTACCCCCACTCATCTAACCGTTCTTAACCCCCCTTAACTAAATTCACCACATCACTCCTCCCACCTTCCCTCCCCCTTATTCTAGCTCCCAATCATTACACTCCAAGTTGACCCACAATCCTCAGCCCCCTCACTTGACTACCCTCCTTCCCCCCTCCTCCCTTACCCTTACCCCCAACATCCCTTACAAGCTTCTTATCAATGTCCCACATTGCAGTTCATATGATGGTTCATCTGGTACCAGGATATCCGCGTTCTGTCCCCTCAGCCAATCTCCTGCGCCATCTCTTGTATGCTTTGGCTACTTTTGGTCAGTCTCGCTGCACTCTGGCTATTAGTTCGTACTCTGTGCCATTTCCGATTAGTTGCCGGGATCCCGGATGTTGTGGTCATCTTGGTTCTTGCTTGGTTCCCATTGCTGCCCGGCAGATTGGTCAATTCCATATCTCCGAGCACCCGCCAAGCTTCCTCGCAAGTCTTAACCTTTCGTGAGATACCGTTTGCTGTAAATAAAAGGCCAAATGGATACAGCCATCTGTATCTTGTCTCTTCTCTCTTCAAGTAGTCCGTCACTTCCTTCATCTCTCTCCAACGCTGCAATGTGCCTAAGGAGAGATCCTGAAACAACTCCACTGCATGTCCTTCCCATTTAAAATGTCCCATTTTCCGTGCCGCTTTCAATAGGTTTTCTTTCATTTTAAAGGATCTGACACACCACGATATCTCTTGGTCGATTGTCTCTTATTGGCCCTAGTCCCCTATGCGCCCTCTCAATTTGTAAGCTTTCGCCTTCCCCCTGCCTTTGAGGGCGGCCGCTTGTAATAATGCTTCAAACACTTTTGTAATGACATCTTCACAACTTTCGTTGTAGTCCTCTGGCACTCCTCTCATTCTGTTACTCCTTCTTGACCGATCTTCCAGATCCTCCGCCTTCTCTTTAAATTCCTCTTGAGTTTGCTTTAACTCTTCCCAACCTTTTTGGAGATCCTCCAAAGCTTCTCCATGTTCCAGCTGAATTTCCGCTTCCTCTACCCGGGAGCCCAGGTCCGCTATATCTTGTCTTAAAGATTGCAATGTCTCTTTTAATTCATTTTTTACTCCGATAATTTCCACTTTCAATTCTTCTCTTAGTTCAGTCAACTACGTCTTAATCATGCCTGCTACTCCCGGGCTCCAGGAACTCTCCGTCTCCTCCGCTGGTTCAGCCTCTTGCTCCGCTGCTGCTTTGCCCTCCTCCCTTACCTCCTCTCGAGGTGGCATATGGGGATCTGAATTCCGCCAATTTCTTCTTTGTAGATGATCCTCCTTTAGACTTGTCCATCTTTATTTACATTCTCTTATATACCGCGCTATTCTGCATCAGTGCGGTTTACATTGAACAAACTGAAATTACATTGAACAGGGCATTATAACTTGGAGATAACAATTTTACAGGGAACATGGGCTATGGAGGGTTAAGTGGCTTGCCCAAGACCACAAGGAGCACCTGTGGGACTAGAAACCCCAGTCCTTCCGGCCCAAGGTTGCTGTCCTCTAGTGGGATTTGAACCCCCGACCTTCCGGCCTGAAGTACCTTGCCCCAACCACTAGGCTACTCCTCCACTCCTTTGTGTCTTCCAACCCCCACTCCCCTTTGTGTCTTCCAACCCCCACTCCCCTTTGTGTCTTCCAACCCCTCGGGTCGTCAGGGGTTGGCGATCTCCGGGCTCGGCCACCTACTTCACCCAGCAGGCTCCTCTTCAATACTGACTGCAAGATTACTCTTCCCTCCTTTGTATGCTTAGCGCAAATTTATCGGTGTCTATGCATTATAGTTAGCTGTTCCCAGTAGCGTATGTGTATCTGTATTTTTGGCTGGATATTTTTATGGTTCTTTAACCTTAGTATCCCCCTTCTTTGTCCGGTTTATTATGGGATGGTTTTTATACTATTATTCATCAGCACAAGTGACTCCACCTTCTCTCTCTGTCTTCTACCTGTCTGGCCACTTTCCTCTCCACCTCCTCTTTCTCCACCGATATTCTTGTCAGGAGTTCTCACCCCATCGTGCCCGTGCCGCTGTTTCCTGCCGCCTTGTTCAGCCTTTTGGTGGGCTAACAGGGACAATTTTACCTTGTATATGACTAAGCCCTATTTTATTTTGTTTGATACAATTGTTAGTAATATAGAGATGATTGTCCCTCTTGATTAATGAAGCTCTCTTCACTGGTCTGACCTTTGTGGGTGTCTTCCTGGTAGCTGCACCACTCTTTCTGCTCACTCTCCCTTTCTGCCGCTGTTTCGGCTGTTCTCCCTAATACCGCTTGTTTTCACCGACTGCAATGCCTGGATCACTTTCCCCGATTGTCTCGGGGCCTTCACCTCCTTTCGCCACGTGCTCTCCCGTGCACTCGCGCGGCTTCGCTGTCCGCCTGCCAGGGATATAATCGCCTCCACTCCCTCTGCCACTTTCTCCTGTGCCGGCGGCTCCTCCGCTTCTGCTTCCCCAGTATGCCTCCCTCAGTCACCTGTACTCTCCAGCCCTCCAGATGTCCGCGAGATCACCAGAGCTGCTCCGTTCACCACACAGCCTGACCACGCGGCCCTCCTCACCGACTCAAAGGCTGTGCTTTGGGGGTGATCGCGGACCTCTTGCCCTTCCGCTTCAAACCGGGGTATATTTAACTCAGTGCCCTTTCCTTACATCGCTGCCTCGCTTCGTTTTAGGGGCTTTTATCTCCCTTCATAAGGCTTCGGCGGCGGAGCTCATTTACCGTGCCGCCATTAGGTCTGCTGATGTCACTGGATGACCTGCATCTTTGTTTTAAGGTTGTGTTTAGATATTTAAGTTCTATCTCCAGAAACAAGCAGGAATGTAGTCTTCACAATATGGGTATCGTCGGTACCGACGGAGCCTGCGCGGGAACGCTCCCCAGCGTCCAATAGGAACACTTTTGGGAGCATCCCTCAGCACATGCGCACTGCCTTCCTGCCTTTCCAACTGTCCCTCTTCAGTTCTTCGTTTTCCGTGGAGCCCACAGGATCTATTCCCTGTCACCGCAGAAAATTCCGTCTTTAAATTTCTTTCTTGTGGTCGCGTTTGCCTACCGCACGACGCCTACCGGTACCGCCGGTTCTTTTCTTTTCAATTAAAAAACAAAAACAAAAACTGATTCTTTTCAGAAACTTTCCTCTTTGGTGCTAGGCACCATTTTGGGCATTAGGCCCCATTTTCCTAAATCATGGAAAAGCCAACTAGTGGTTTTAAAAAATGTACCAAGTGTGGCTGTACCATTTCCATCACTGACACACATGATAGGTGCCTAAAATGTTTAGGACCTGATCATTCTCCAACTGAATGTCTCTCCTGTATGGGGATGACCAAAAGAGGAAGACAGAACCGGGTCGCAAAGCTCGGTACCCTCTTTGCTTCAGATGCCAGATGCATTGCATCAACATCGTCAAGGGCCTCTTCTTCCTCCCATGGATCTCAGGTAACTAAATATAAAAGCCGGTCCTCAAAGGGTAGCTCTCCTGCTAAGCATCGAGAGGCCATTGGCATTGCTCTTGAGGGAACCACACCGTAAAAACAGCCCCGGCGTGAGGCTTCGACTTCCAAAGCATCGAAGGGGCTTCAGGATGTTCTCGAGGCCTCAACCTCGCAAGAACTACCAAGCTCAGGGGTTCCGGCCGTTCTTACCGGTACCGACACCCAGGCATCGGCAGCGTCGATAGACCAGAGGTTCCTTGCTATCGAGCGCAGTATCGCAGCTCTTCTTTCAGCTGCAGTACCGGTGGTCTCAAGGGCACCGGTATCGACACCGATGCCAGTACTGACACAGACGATGACAGTACTGACAGTAGCGGCCCCAGTGGGAACTCTTCCCATGCCATCTCTGGCTGGAATTGACAAAGCGGTACCGGGTCACCTCGGTACCGGCTTCGATTGGTACCGGGATCGTGCTTTGCAGGAGCATCGGGGTCAGGAATACTTAGATTCCTCCGATTCCGAAAACTCTGACAATTCTGCAGGCACTAGAGGGTTTCTCTTAGAAGATCCCTCTTCTCCCCAACGCAGAATGTCACCTCCAGAGGACATGTCATTTCAGGATTTCATCCGTGATATGGCCAAGGGTCTTTCAATCACAGTAGCTCCTGAAGACAAACCCAGAGCAAAGGAATTGGAAATTCTCCAATATCCTAAAGCTCCTAAGGAGGCAGCCACTCTGCCTATCTGAAATTCTGCATAGCTTGATGCTCAGAATGTGGGAGACACCTATGACTACTTCTCCTCGCTCTAGGATGCTTGATACTATGTATTGAGTTCCTGGATTTCAGAAAACTCAGCTGCCACACCATTCAATGGTAGTGGAATCTGCCATGCGTAGGATGAAAAGTGCAGAGAGACATGCATCCAATCCTCCAGGTCGTGAATGCAGGACTCTGGATGCTTTTGGATGCAGGACTTTTCAAGCTTCTATGCTTTCAGCTAGGATCAGCTCATATATCCTATATATGGGAATGTTCCTCAAGGAAGTTACTGGAGACTTGGAACTTATGAGCCTATTTCTCCCAGATAAGAGACAAGATTTTCTTGCTCTAGTTAAGCATGCTCAGGATGTCTCCAAGTTTGTCAATCGTGCAGCCTTTGACTGCTTCGAATGCATCAGTAGAACTTCTGCTATTGCCATTGGCGCACGACGGATTGCCTGGCTACAGGCATCAGACTTGGAGAATTGGGTACAGGACAAGTTAGGCAACATTCCTTGCACGGGGGAGAATCTCTTCAGCAAGAACTGGCAGGAGAAGGCTAACGAGTTAGATTCTGAGAATTCTACTGTAGATAGATTGTCAAAGTCTACAGCCGCTCCAGCCAAAAGGAAGCCTTATAAAAAACCCTCTTTTATCAAAAAGAGGAAGTTTTATCCTTCCTATACCCAGCAGTCAGACTCCAGGTCAGGTTGCCCAAAAGGGACAAACTAGACAGCAAAAGAAACCAAAAGGCCAGAGAGCCCAACCAGCTCTCTAGGTTCAGCCCCCTCAGGGGCTTTGACTCCTTCCTAGAGAGCTTTGCCTTCCTGCCTCTGAAGGATCCACACCCCCCCCCCCCCCAATATTCCAGGTAGGTTATGCCACTTTGTCAACAGATGGCATCAGATAACAGCAGAAGATTGGACTTTGTCCATTGTAGGAGAGGGGTACAAACTTCATTTTCACAGCATACTCCCTCCTACAATTCTAAAGCAATTCAGTTCACAAACCTCTGCAGACAATCTGCTAGATCACAAGGTCTCCACACTTTTTGCCCAAGGGGCAATAGAGGAAGTACCCATTCTTCAACAGGGTGCAGGGTTCTACTTCCCCTATTTTCTTATTCCAAAGAAAACAGGAGGACACAGACCCATTCTAGACCTCAGAGAATTGAACAAATATCTGTTTCAAGAGAAATTCAAAATGATTTCTCTAGGAACTCTTCTGCCATACCTTCAAAGCCAGGACTGGCTCTGCTCTCTAGACTTAAAGGATGCATACACTCACATTCTCATCCATCCAGATCACAGGAAATTTTTACGTTTCCTTTTCAGGGGTAGACATTTCCAGTACAGGGTTCTTCCTTTTGGTCTGGCTTCAGCACCAAGGGTATTCATGAAATGCATGACAGTAGTAGCTGCATTCCTACGAACCCTGGGGATTTTCGTCTTCCCTTACTTGGACGACTGGCTCATTCGAGCCCCCACAGTTGCAGAGGCCAGCACTGCACTGTCCCGTACAATGCGAATCCTCCAATACTTGGGATTGGTAATAAACTTCCCAAAATCCCAACTTGTTCCTTCCCAATGCCTAGAATTCATAGGAGCCTGTCTGGATACCAGACAGGCAAGGGCTTTCCTTCCACAAGCCCGGTGTCTTCGCATAATGCAACTAGCTTCTCAAGCAGCAGACAAATCCTCCCTCACTGCTCGGGAGCTACTGCAGTTACTGGGACATACGGCATCCACAGTTCATGTAGTCCCATATGCTCTCCTCCACATGCGAGCAGCTCAGTGGACCCTCTCCGCACAGTGGACACAGGCCACGGGTCATTTGTCGGACAAAATAATAATCTCTAAATCGACTAATTTTGTCCCTCCAATGGTGGCAGTCACTAGAAAATCTGACAGTGGGGTCTCCTTTCCATCAACCCCTCTTTCAGGCCACCCTAACAGATGCATCACAGGTAGGTTGGGGAGCACACCTGAATCATCTTTCTACCCAGGGCACCTGGACTCCACAGGAGGTTGGTTTACACATAAACCTCCTGGAATTAAGAGCAATCTATTTAGCTCTTCGAGTATTCTACGCCCCGCTCAGCTACAATACAGTCCTAGTCCAGACGGACAATCAAGTAGCCATGTTCTATGTGAACAAGCAGGGCGGAACAGGCTCTCTGTCGTTATGCAACGAAGCTTTACGACTGTGGGCCCTCGCCAGAGAGCATCAAATTCACCTTCTAGTGGTATATCTTCCAGGCATTCAAAACCTTTGGGCAGACAAACTCAGTCAAGTACTACTGCCTCACGAGTGGTCCCTACACCTAGACCAGGTGGCAAAGATATTTCATCTCTGGGGCACTCCAGACATAGACCTCTTTGCAAGTCCACTGAATGCCAAACTTCCCCGGTTCTTTTCCAGGATTCCGGCTCACAACTGTCAGGCAAGGGATGCCTTCCTCCTTCACTGGGGTCAGGACTTCCTTTATGCCTTCCCACCCATTCCCCTCATCCCCAAAACACTCTTCAAGCTTCAGAGAGACAGGGGTCGCATGATTCTCATAGCACCACGATGGCCACGCCAAAGGTGGTTTTCCTTACTTCTACATCTCTCTCAAGTGGCACCTCTGGAATTAGGGCATGCTCCAGATCTCCTTTTCCAGGAGAACGGGACGCAATGGCACCCGAACCCCCAGTCCCTGCACCTCATGGCCTGGTTGCTGAAGGCTTAGACCTCCAGGATCTCAACCTGTCCCAACAGGTAAAAGATATCCTTCAGGCTTCTAGGAAACTTTCCACAAGGGGATCTTATGCCTTCAAGTGGAAACGTTTTACTATATGGTGCTCCAAGAAGGGATTAAACCGCCTGGTCATACCCTTAGAATCGATACTAGAGTATCTCCTTCACTTATCCAATTCTGGTCTAAAGACCAATTCGGTAAGAGTCCATCTTAGTGCAATTGCAGCTTCTTATAAGCCTCTGAATGAACAATCAATTTCCTCTCATCCACTCCTATCAAGATTCATGAGAGGTCTTTTATTAACTAAACCTCCCATCAAGCCACCACCGGTGGCATGGGATCTAAATCTAGTTCTTGGGCAGCTCATGAAGCCGCCTTTTGAACCTTTGGCCACTACAGCCCTTACGTTTTTGACCTGGAAGGTCATCTTTCTAATTGCAGTCACCTCTGCCCTTCGCATTAGTGAATTGCAGCCTTTAGTGGCTGATCCTCCTTATACTAGGATTCATCATGATAAGGTGGTTCTTTGAACTCACCCACACTATATGCCAAAGGTGATTTCGCCTTTTCATTTAAATCAATCAATTTATCTTCCTGTATCTTTTCCGAGGCCTCACGCCTCTAATGCAGAAAGAAGCCTTCATACTTTGGATTGTAAAAAGGACCTTAGCTTTTTACATACAAAGAACACAGCAACATAGAAAGTCCTCACAACGTTTTATAGCTTTTGACCCTAGTCATTTGGGACTTCCAGTCTCCAAAAGAACTTTAAATGGATTGCCCAATGCATATCCTTTGCTTATGTGAGTAAGGGTCTTCCTCTTCAGGACCATGTCACAGCTCATAATGTGAGAGCCATGGCAGCTTCTATGGCTAATCTCCATTCTGTGTCTATCGATGACATTTGTCGAGCAGCCACCTGGGCTTTGGTATACCCCTTCACAGCCCACTACTGCCTGGATAAAGCCTCCCGTCGGGATGCCTTCTTTGGCCAAGCTGTTTTTCAAAATCTCTTTTAAACATAAACCAACTCCTACCCACCAACCCTGGTGGGATGCCAGAGATCCATGGGAGGAAGGATTCCCACCTTCTAGGGTGGCACCTTCCTGGGGCTATCTCCCTGGCATCTTCAGCTAGGGAGTCCCCATATGTGAGGACTACATTCCTGCTTGTTCCTGGAGATAGCGTAGTTGCTCACCTGTAACAGGTGATCTCTGGGAACAGCAGGAATTTAATCCTCACAACCCACCCACCTCCCCTAGGAGTTGTCTCTCTATCTCTTTGTCTCTTTCCTCACTCCCTCTATCCTTTCACTCAGCTACAAACTTAACTTAAGAGGGACAGTTGGAAAGGCGGGAAGGCAGCACGCATGTGCTGAGGGATGCTCCCAAAAGCGTTCCTATTGGATGCTGGGGAGCGTTCCTGCGCAGGCTCCGTCAGTACCGACGATACCCATATGTGAGGACTAAATTCCTGCTGTTCCCAGAGATCACCTGTTACAGGTGAGTAACTATGCTTTACTTACTAAGGGTTGCTAATAAATCTCTATACCTAATACGTTTAATGTGCTTTGTTCACCTGAAGTTTAATTAATCTCAGGTCCTTAATATGTGCTGATGAGAATAAACAGCTGCACCTGAGAGTGAATATGGCACCTCCTTTCCTTTGAGGTTTAAGCACCTATAAAGCTATGATTATCCCAGGAGTTGGATGGGTGTCGGGGAGGGAAGGAGGGAAAGAAGACCTATTAATAAAAGTTGGCTGCTACACAGTACCCTGTCCTGTGCTTCTAAGGTAATCTGTGACCAATCTCCAGGGGGAGTCCCACAGCCCTTGCTTTGATAGAGTGTGTCTTGGGTTTTAAATTTAACCAGAAAGCTCTCTGTGTGTTAAATTTAAACTGAAAACTCTTTGCTGCTACTAGGCCCTGACTGATTTAACAATTACACTAGGTTCACAGATTGATCAGCTTTAATATAAAGAATTCTTTTTTCCCCAAGATTTATAAAAATTCCCACAAATACAGTTGCAGATCTCTCTCCAGAAGTAGTAGTCCAATGGGGTCGCTTTGTATCTACACCTTCTCTGCTCTATTCTTTAGCCTCGGGGATACCACTGCTTCCAATTCCAGTCTGATACCTCGGAGCTAGTGAGTCCCATATGTGAAGACTACATTGCTGCTTGTTCCTGGAGATAGTGTTATTCACCTGTAACAGGTGATCTCTGGGAACTGCAGGATCAGTCTTCACAACCCACCCTCCTCCCCTAGGAGTTGTAGCGTGGTATTTTTCCTCTATCTCTCAGCTACAAACTCAACTCAGGAGAGGACTTGGGAAGGCAGATGCACAGGCACAGTAGATTGCTCCCAAAAGCTTTCCAATTAGGCGCTGGGGAGCATTCCTAGGTGGGCTCTGTCTGTACCGATGATACCCATATGTGAAGACTGATTTCTATTGTTCCTGGAGATCTCTTACAGGTGAGTAACACTTTGTTTAGTATAAGTGTTCACAGCTATTTGTCTCCTTTAATCCCAGCAGATTGAGTATACCAGTTAACAAGTGTACCATCTCAAACTAGATTGCGGCCTGTATTAACTTTTGCTACTCACAAGCTTAAATCTTTCTGCCTTGCAGGGTTCAACTGCACACCTAACAAGCCATTGCAGCTATTGCCAACCTAAAGTCTGCTCTTCCATTCGACATTTGCAGGACTGACCTTGTCTTCTAGTCATACTTTCATGTGACACTACTGACTTGACCAGTCATTCAGATAAGATGCCGCCTTTGCACAGACTATATATCACACTCTCCAGGAACAAGCAGGAAGTCAGTCCTCACTATGGGTGACGTCGGCACCAACAGAACCCACGCGGAGCAATTCCCCAGCTTTCAAAGAAAGTCTCTGGGATTGCTGCCATGCATGCGTGGTCCTCTTCCCACCCAAGGGTGTCATCTTGCTTAGTCTCCCTTTTTCCGCAGAGCCCTTTGGACACACGTCCTCGTTCCTCGGAAAACGTTTTTCATTTTTGGCCTACTGGCCTTCTGTTGTCCGGTTGCACTGGTCCTCTACCCGTCCTTCCCCTGCTTTGCCTTTTTTGCCAGTGGGCTTCACACCCTTTTCTTTATTTAACCCCTGGCCGCGTGGGTCTTCAACCTTGCAGTGGCCATTTTTGCACAAAAATTGTGATAGATGCTCTAAGAACATGTCGCTTACAGATACTCATGACTGTTGTCTGCAGTGCCTCGGTGCTGATCATGATCCGGAGCTCTGTTTGCTCTGTAAGAAAATGTCCTCTAAAGTCCTGCTGATTTGTAAGCGGAGGTCCGAAGACATTTTCAGAAAGGCTGCCTCGGAATCCCTGGTGGCACCCTCGGTCGTATCTCCTCCGGTGGGATCCTCCACCTCGGCCCCGTGCTCTCGGCAGCACTCCGACCAGAGGTCCCCCAAAGTGGAGCAGCGCAAGAAGAAGGCGGCTACCTCGAAGTCGCTGACAGGGGCTCCCCACTTTGGCATTCCCGAGAGTTTGACAAGGAGCAGCCCCATAAGGTACCCTGCACAGATATGGAGGCTTCCTGCAAATGTGCCCAGTCTCCTGAGGGCCGTCCCGGTGAGGACCCCTTCTGCTCCTCAACGCCCGACCCAGTGACCCCGGATTCAGCGTCACAGGGTCCCATGCCCGCGTGGGAGTCCTGCATGCTGGCGCTGGAGCGCAGCATTTCTGCGTTCGTTTCCCAGCAGGCACTCATGGCCAGCTTGATTGACTCACGCCCAGAGACACTGGGTCCCTTGCTTGGGATACCGAAATCTGTCCAGGAAACCCCTGAGAACCGAGGGCCTCATGAGGGTCCTCGACGTCTGTCTCACTCGCTCTCCCGTTTCTCGGAGGCGAGGTCTTCCAGGGTCTCAGACTCCAAGCGGGTCTTGGCTGCTAGACAGGGCGACCTGCCTGGCTCGGAATCCTCAACCAAGTTCTCAGACTGGGAGTCCGAAGGGAACACCTCCTCGGAGACCCCACTCGTGTTTCAGTGGTGCTCACCACCTGAGGACGCATCCTTCCTGGTGTTTGTCCAGGATATGGCGCGGGCTCTTTACCTGGCCATTCAGGCCGAGGAGGACCCTCGAGCTGAAGAACTCTGCATTCTTCAGTACGAGTCCTCGCCTAGGGAGTCTCTCACTGTTCCGGTCCCTCACATTATGTCCCGGCTGTTGCTCCGCATGTGGGAGGCATCCGCCTGTCCCCATCGTGAATAAGCACCTAGACACTATGTACAAGGTACAACGTGGCCCTGGGTTCAGTAAGACCCAACTTCCCCACACCTCCATGGTGGTGGAGTCGGCCATGAGGAAACAGAAGAGCCTGAAATCGCACTCGTCTATTCCCCCGTGCCAGGAGTCGAGAGCCCTTGATGCCCTGGGCCGCAAGGCTTATCAAGACTCCATGCTCTCTTGTCATATTCAAGTGTACCAGCTCTACCAGCCCAGTGTGCAGTGGTGGCCAAGAGAGCAAATAGAATGCTAGATATCATAAGGAAAGGAATGGAAAATAAAACAAAGGATATTATAATGCCTCTATATCGTTCCATGGTGAGACTGCTCCTTGAATATTGTGTGCAGTTCTGGTCGCTGTATCTTAAAAAGGATATAGTATTAGAAAAAGTTCAGAAAAGAGCCACCAAAATGGTAAAGGGGATGGAAGTATACCCTATGAAGAAAGGCCAAAAAGGTTAGGGCTCTTTAACCTGGAAAAGAGACGGCTGAGGGGAGATATGATAGAAGTCTTTAAATTAATGAACGGAGTGGAACGGGTAAACGTAGATCGATTGTTTACATTATCAGAATATAGAAAGACTAGGGGACGTGCAATGAAGCTACAGGGTAAACTATTTAAGAGTAATAAAAGAAAATATTTTTTCACTCAACGTGTAATCAAACTCTGGAATTTGTTACCGGAGGATGTAGTTAAAGGCTGTTAGTGTAGCTGGGTTTAAAAAAGGTTTGGACAAGTTCCTGGAGGAAAGGTCCATAAACCATTATTAAGATGAGACCCAGGATATCAATGCTTGACCCAATACAAGCACTCTGGAACCTGTGTCTTTTGGGGAAACTGCTAGGTACGTATGACCTAGATTGGCCACTGTTGGAAACAGGATACTGGGCTTGATGAACTTTGGTCTGACCCAGTATGGCATATCTTATGATCTTACATGGGCATGTTCTTGCATGACTTGGCCAAGAAGCTCGGCTCAATAGGTTCAGTGCCCAAATGAAGTCCATTGCAGACTGCTCTATATACCTCTCCCTAGCCGCCTATGATGGATTCAAGTCATCGGCTCGGGTGCTGGTCGCGAGCGTCGAAGCCCTTCACCAGGCATGGCTCCAATCATCAGATTTGGAGCAGTGGGTGCAGGAAAAACTCCTGGACGTCCCCTGCCTCGGCGAGCAGCTCTTTGGCAAACTGATGGAAGATAAAGCTGCGGAGATAGAGATGGAGTTAATCACCAGAACCCCTCTCTCGCACAAGACCTCCACCCTCCCCCGGAAAAAGCAACAGGCCAAAAAGCCTTTCTTTCCCAGGAAGGGCCTTCAGTACCATGGCTACCCACTGTACCCGATCACCCCCGGCGCAGGGTAAGTCTGGCCAGAGGCATCACAAACCAAAAGAACCCCAACCCCAGCTCCACCACAACCCGTACAGGGGATTTGATGCCATTGGCATAGCCCCTCGTCCTCCAGCGATGCAGCAGCCAGTGGGGGGACGCCTGTCTTTTTTTGCCCCTCTGTGGACTTCTATCACCTTGGACATCTGGGTTCTTCAGGTCATCCAAGACGGCTATCGCCTTGGAGTGGAGGAGTAGCCTAGTGGTTGGGGCAAGGTATTTCAGGCCGGAAGGTCGTGGGTTCAAATCCCACTAGAGGACAGCAACCTTGGGCCGGAAGGACTGGGGTTTCTAGTCCCACAGGTGCTCCTTGTGGTCTTGGTCGGGGGTTCAAATCCCACTAGAGGACAGCAACCTTGGGCCGGAAGGACTGGGGTTTCTAGTCCCACAGGTGCTCCTTGTGGTCTTGGGCAAGCCACTTAACCCTCCATAGCCCATGTTCCCTGTAAAATAGTTATCTCCAAGTTATAATGCCCTGTTCAATGTAATTTCAGTTTGTTCAATGTAAACCGCACTGATGCAGAATAGCGCGGTATATAAGAGAATATCAATAAATACATAAATAAACTTCAACAGACTTCCACCTCCCTTCTCCCCGAAGAAGCCTCCTCGACTCCCTGCACACCAGGTGTCCCTGCAACAGGAACTAGTCTCTCTCCTTGCCCAACAGGCCGTCGAGAAGGTCCCTCTGCACCTTTGAGGTCGGGGCTTCTATTCCCGGTACTTGGGGGGGGGGGGTTTGCGGCCCATTCTCGACCTCCAAAAGTTAAACAAATTCTTGATATGGGAGAAATTCAAAATGTTATCCCTTGGCGTTCTGCTGTTCTTCCTCTGGCAGTGCGACTGGCTATGCTCCTTGGATCTAAAAGACCCTTATGCTCACATCTTGATCCACCCCAGCACAGGCAGTACCTGTGCTTCAGGGTGCGGGAAGAGCACTTCCAGTACAGGGTGCTCTCGTTTTGGCCTCGTGTCCGCCCCACGAGTCTTCACGAAATGCCTCTCTGCGGTCGCCGCCTGACTCAAGTGTACTGGTCTTTCCCTACCTCGACGACTGGCTTGTTACGGGATCCTCAGTCAAGGAAACCCAGGGAGCGACGTCGCACACAATCTTTCTGTTGGAAGGCCTGGGATTCTTGGTCAACTACCCCAAGTCCCACCTCGAGCCGGTGCAGGCCTTACAGTTTATCGGGGCACGCCTTGATACTCAGCGGGCGACCGCATTCTTGCCAGCGGATCGCGCCGACCTCCTCCAAGCCTTGGCATCTCGAGTCCAAAGCATCCCCCGAGTCATAACTTGGACTATGCTAAGCCTCCTGGGCCTCATGGCCTCTACGGTCCATGTGGTTCCCCATGCCTGGCTACACATGCAAACAGCTCAGTGGTGCCTCAGCACCCAGTGGAGCTCATCCATCGGTCACCTCAGGGACCCCTTCAGGATCTTCCCCAACCTTCGTTTGTCCCTGAGTTGGTGACAAAACCCCTGCAACCTCCGTGGGTTGCCCTTCCAGCCCCCCCCCCTCCCCCCCCCCCCACGGCACGACAAGGTTCTGAGAACTGATGCTTCCCTGTTAGGGTGGGGAGCCCACTGCAGGTTGTTATGCACACAGGGCCAGTGGTCGCCCGAGTAGTCTCAGCAGCTGATAAACTTGCTCAAACTCCAGGCAATTTGGTTGGCCCTGAGGGCCTTCGAGGGGCACCTGAAGGGGCGGTCTGTACTCGTGCAGACGGACAGCCACATGGCGATGTTCTACGTCAACAAGGAAGGGGGTACCAGATCGCGCTCCCTTTGCCGGTAAGTGGTCCTTCTCTGCTCCTTTGCCGTCCGTTGGAAGATGTCCCTCAGGGCGGCCTACCTTCCGGATCAGGAGAATGTCCTGGCGGACAGGCTCAGCAGGATCCTTCGCCCTCCCGAGTGGCGCCTGGACCCAGGAATGGCAGGCTGGCTGTTTCTTTGCAGGGGGATGCCGGCGATAGACCTATTCGCCAGTCCCCAGAATGCGCAGCTCCCCTGCTTTTGCGGGCCGGTAATGCATTCGGGCAGGTAGAGTCTGGATGCATTCCTTCTGAGTTGGTCCTCCGGCCTACTCTGTGCATTCCCTCCCATCCTGCTCATTGCAAGAACCCTCCTCAAGGCTCAGCGGGATCGGGCATTGATGATCCTCATAGCCCTCTCGTGGCTTTGGCAGCTCTGGTTCCCGCTTCTGCTCTGGCTGTCGACGGAGCCCCCTGTTCCTCTGGGCTCTGCTCCAGGTCTACTATCGCAGGAGGAGGGACGGGTGCAGCACCAGAATCTAGCCTCCTTATCAATAACCTCACGGCCTGGTGGCTGAATGGGTCTCCCTAGCTTCGTTGGCTCTCCCAGAGGAGGTCCTCCTCGCATCGAGGAAGGACTCTACTAGACGAGTCTATGCCTTCAAGTGGCGGCGCTTCTCGTTCTGGTGCTCAGGGCTCTAGTTTGACCCATTCTTGTGTTCCATTCGATGGGTCCTTCAGTACCCCCTCCATCTCTCGAAGGAAGGTCTGAAGTCTAACTCTGTCAGGGTACACTTGAGCGCCATCTCGGCGAACCACCTCCCAGTCGAGGGAAAGCCCCTCTTGGGGCAGCTGTTGGTCCTCCCGCTTTATGTGGTGTCTTGGGACCTGAATGTGGTGCTCATGCAACTGACACGTCCACCCTTCAAGCCGATGACAACGTTCTCGCTTCGGCACCTGTCCTGGAAGGTTGCCTTCCTGATGGCGCTGACCTCAGCCTGCCGAGTCAGTGAGCTTCAGGCTCTCATGGCTGATGCCCCTTATTTCAGGTTCTGTAGGAATAGGGTGGTCCTCTGTACCCACCCCAAATTCATGCCTAAAGTTGTCTCTGATTTCCATCTCAATCAGGAGATAGTCCTGCCGATTTTCTTCCTGAGACCCCATGCCGACCAGGCGTTGGCAGCTCTTCATACCCTCGACTACAGAAGAGCTCTTGCCTTCTATTTGCAGTACTCCAGGCTCATCGCAAGTCTGGCCGACTCTTTGTGACCTACGATCCCAATCGTCCGGGGCAGGCAGTTACGGAACGCACCCTCTCTATTTGGGTGGCAGACTTCATCGACTTCGCTCACACGAAGGCGGGTGCTCTGTTAGCTCGTTAAGTCACTGTGCACGGGGTTAGGGCCAAAGCAGCTTTGGTGTCCTCACTGCGCTCCGTACCTCTGATGGACATCTGCCAGGTGGCGACTTGGTCTTCCACGAATACCTTCACTGCACACTACTGCCTGGAAAGGGAGTTCTGCTGGGACCGCGCCTTCACCAGGTTGTACTCCGTAATCTGTTTGGGATATAAGCAACTCCTGCCCTCTGACCCTTCTTCATGGCTACCGAGGGCCTTGCCTCGAGGATCCGAGGACTCAGGCTCCTTTGGGCATTGACTTCTGCTCACGACGTTGCTGAGGCGTTTTTCTTTTGGTTACAGGTTCGGTAGCCTGTAGCTGGGGAGTCCCATGTGAGGAATGACTTTCTGCTTGTTCCTGGAGAAAGCGTAGTTACTCACCTGAAACAGGTGTTCTCCAGGTACAGCAGGAATCAGTCCTTACTACCCTCCCACCTCCCCTGAAGAGTTGCTGGACTTTTGTCCTTCCCTTGGCATCTGTTTGGTAGGGCTCAAGCTAAAGGACCTGACTGAGCAAGATGGCACAGTTGGGCGGGAAGAGGACCACGCACGTGTGGCAGCAATCCCAGAGGCTTTCTTTGAAAGCTGGGGAATTGCTCCGCGTGGGCTCTGTCGGTGCCGACGTCACACATAAGGAGGAGTTGATTCCTGCTGTCCCTGGAGAACACCTGTTACAGGTGGGTAACTACGCTATCTTTTTGCCTATCCGCTTCAACTCCAGATCGCCAAATACTGACTTTCCCTGGTTGCAGGACATAATACCAATTAAAGACAGCATTCCTAAGCTCTGGAGTCGCCACCCGTGTGCCTGCATTCATCCTTGTTGACAGAGAAAACATAGTTGCTTACCTGTAATGGAGGTTCTCCGTGGACAAGCAGAAATGAGTCCTCTTGTATGGGTGATGTCCATGAAGGAGCCCCACGTGGTAATGCTCCGCAGCTTCCTTTGGAAGATTTTGGGAGGCTCCACTGTGCCTGCATGCCTCCTTTCTATATGCTGCTGCGAAGCCATCTTGATTCAGTCTTTAGTTTTCCGCAGTGCCCCACGGATACATTCCTGTCATCGTCCACTTGGTAAACTTTTTTTTTCCCCTGAAGGGGCTTTCTGTGTGTTACCTAATCACCTGCTATCGGTCCCTTCTTTTTTTTTTTTTTTCATTTTTCTCCCTTAATCGCTAGGGGGGGGGGGTTTCCTGCTGCAGCACTCTTCCCACACCAGCGCTGGTGCTCCGGTCAGGCCCTACCTTCAGCATAGTCATCTGACGTGGCTGTGGCAATTTTTCCAGATGATGTGACCCAGAAATCGACCAGTGGGTTCAAAAAGTGTTTCCAGTGTGCTAAGACCATATCCACCATAGATATGCACAATTGGTGCCTTCGATGCCTAGGTTCCGATCATCAGCCCTCTTCTTGTAAATTGTTTTTGCAGATGACAGAGAGGAGACCTATGGCTTCCAAGACTTCATCAGACGGTGGTGGTGCATTGACATTGAGGACCTCTCCGGCTCAATTGGAGCCGAGCACCCATGGTGCCCTGGAGCATTGGCCATTGATCGATCTCCATCCGAAGATGAAGGATTCAACCTCGTCTTTGACATCGAGGGGTATTCAGCCGAACACAGAGCGAAGACACTAGTGCTTCGTCATCTGAGTCTGTCAAGGCATGGCATCAAGAGCGGTGGGGGTCTGTGTGAGCACTCCTTGAAGGTGCTCCAAAGGGAGGGAGTAAAGCTTATCCTCCAGGACATCGTAGGGGTACAGACAGCCTACAGAGACCCAGCTGCTGATACCCCTGTACAGATACAAGGCACATCAGTTGAAGTTGCTCAGACCCTGCAGCCTTCAGAATCGGCAGCCATGGAAAAGCGCCTTCTGCAGGTGTTCAAGAACGTATCACGGTGTTGCTGGCAGTGCAGCATGCTGGAGCCTCGACAGCAGCAGCCGTGCAGCCATTTCTCAAGTTGCATGCCCTGCCTGCAGGCGAGACATCAACATTGGGGCATCAAAAAACCCAAACACCGGTACCTGCCTGGCTGATATCCCTCTCTAGCTTCTCAGGGTCTGATGCACCCTTGAAATCTAGAAAGACATTGTGCATCATCGCTCCCGAAGGAGCTCCCAGTCCCTTTCAGGTAGGAGAGAGAGCCAGGCAGAAAAGTATTTTGACTTCCTCCCTGATTCTGACTTCAGAAGGCTGGGCGACCAAAGTGGAATCAGAAGACTTGTCAGAGGGCAGGTGCCCTGAACTTCCATCGGACACTTCTTCACCTCATGAGTGGCATAAGTCCCTTCCTGAGAACATGATGATCCAGGAGTTTGTGAGGAATATGGCAAAAGCCATAACATTTTCTTTGGAGACTGAGGATAAACCCAGGGCAGAAGAATTGGAGATCTTACAGTACTCCTTGGCAACTAAGGAAGTGGTGTCAGTGCCCGTGCACCGCATCCTACAGAGCACAGATGAGAATGTGAGATTACCCTCTTACTGGAAGGGAGGAGTGGTCTAGTGGTTAGGACAAGGTTCTTCAGGCCGGAGGGCCGGGGGTTCAAGTCCCACCTGGGGACAGCAATCTCAGGCCGGAGGGACTGGGATTTCTAGTCCTACAGGCACTCCTTGTGGTCTTGGGCAAGCCACTTAACCCTCCATTGCCCATGTTCCCTGTAAGTATTAGCGTGTGTGTGTGTCATATCCCCTCGTGTTAAATGTATCCCCCAATTGACAACTTTGACCCGGTGAAAAGCGTGATATAAATACAGCTAAATAAATAAAATACTATACCTCTGGTTAGTAGAAAGCTTGACTCTTATATACAGAATTCAGAAGGCTCACAGATTTGAGAAGCCTCAGCTTCTGCACCATTCCTTGGTCAAATCAATCTTAAAGAAAATCAAGCGTACCAAGACTCACTCCTTGGTGCCCCCAGGAAGGGAGGCTAGGATGTTGGACTCTTAAGGTGTTTCCAGAGTTTTTGCCCACGTGGCCTCTTACCAGCTCTACATGAGCATGTTCTTGAAGAACAACATGTGTGACCTGGCTGATCTAGCCTAGTTTCTTCCTCCAGAGAAGTTGGAGCAGTATCATGCCCTGATGGCCCACAGCAAGGACTGTTCTAAGTTGATGGTGCAACCACCTATGACTGCTTTGAAATGCCAGGGAGAACCTCTTCAGCGAACAGATTGAAGAGAAGGACAGCTATATTTAGAAGCAGCATGTCACACTGATTACTCTCCAGGCGCACATCTGAACTAGCCACCTACCATAAGAGGTACCAGGGTGGGAGCTAGAAGACCTGCTACCATCGCAGACATAGGTACTTCCCTGGGCCCCAGACCTCCCAGCTCAAACGGGTGCCCCACCAACAGCAGCATATAGAGAAGCCTGCGGCAGGGTTTTGACTGCTTCCTTCAGAGCATAGCTACTCTTCCAATGACTGCAATAGGAACCTTTCAGTCGGAGGAAGGCTCACCCTTTTTTGCACAAAGGTAGCCCCTCATAATCTCAGAAACATGAGTCCTACAGATCATCCACAGGAGTTACAAACTTCATTTATTGGAACTACCGCCAATTTGCCCCCAAGGATGCATTATCTAAACTCGCTGCATCAAGAACTGCTTGAGAGAAATCACCACCCTCTTACCAGATCTCATAATCAAGCTTGTGCCACCAGAACTAAGAGGTCAAGGGTTTTATTCCAGGTACTTCCTGATCCCAAAGAAAATGGGGACCTAAGAGATCTGAACACGTATTTGGTAACAGAAAAGTTCTGAATGATTTTTCTAGGCACCCTGCTCCCTTCAAAAAAGGAGATTGGGAGAGTCAGACCTGCAGTGAAATGAGCAAAATCTGAGCTCCTGCCCCTATTAAAAAAAAAAAAAAAAAAAAAGCTGCAGTTTAAGGCCACAGAGTCCTAAGTGTTGAGGGGTGGAGGCAAAACCAAAAGAAAACAAGACTTGGAGTTTGTGTATGTGAGTACCACTGCAAAAAAAAACCCCGGAGAAGTTGGCAGGCGCGGCAGTTCAGCTGGCGGGAAACCACAACCCAAACACATCGGCAAAAGCCCAACAGTGGAGACTATAGGCAAAGGGGGCCTACAGGAAGAAATGCGCACTTGGTTCAAAGAATTAAAGCTAGACTTAGCACAAGTGTGAGCAGAAGTGTTGGTGAGTATAGAAGACCTGCAAGCATGGCTGACTGAGCTCTGCAGAGGAGATGGAGTATTGCATGGAAGCGAATGTGGAAGGTCTGGGCGAAGTTGGAAACAAGCTGGAGATGCTAGAGCCACCTACATGGGGAGCTGGAAGTCAAGCTGGAGGATTTGGAGAATAGGTCCCGGCGACCAACCTCCATTTTCGAGGAGTGGCAGAAACAAACTTTTTGTGACTGTAAAGAGGTAGTCCAAAATATAGCAAAAGCTCTACTGCAGGAAGGTGACTTGCCATTTGATCAAATGTATCTGAGAATAGACCAGGCACATAGAGCACTACAGTGCACGGGCCTCCCAAATAACAATGTGTCCCGTGACTATACAGCTTGCTTTCATGACTATGGAGTGAAAGAACAAGTGGCCCTGCAAGCGAGAGAGCATGGAGCGATAGAATGGGAAAACAACAAAGTGGAAATTTTTGCGAATCTAACCCAATTGACATTGCAAAAACGTAGAGGCATGCATGATACAACATCTAAGCTGCAGGGAGAGAGCATATGTTATGCTTGGACCTTCCCCTTTGGCTCGATTTTCCTGCTTCGAGGGAAGAGGTAGTGAAGTAGAACGCGCGAGGAGGCGATCTGTACACTAGCAGCGGTCTGAATTGAAGGACTAGAGATGGAACCCAGGACAGATGGGGAAGCGAGCAGATCCACCGCGGTGGCAGAGAGTAACCCACAGCAGTAAGAAGCTGCAGAGGCAATCCAGGGGCGAGGAACCAGCAGTACGGCGAAGGCCCCTGCCTGAAAGACCATATGTTTGAGGAGACAGGACATTGTTTCATCTGGGAGGTAAACCATTGGACTCCTGGAAGGCATCTCTTGGTGATGACTGGCTATGATGTGGTGGGCATGTCTCCAAGAAAGGACGTAGATTGGGAGGAGGACTGCTCAGTAGAGATGACGGCTAGCTCCCACCCTTCGTTTATAATGTTATGGTTCGATGTGATTAAAGTTGAAGGGGAAGGGGGGTGGGAATGGAAGTTGAGAAGGGGGAAGGAACAGATGGGGGAGGAATGTAACGGGGCAGGAGATGGGGAAGGGTGGGTCGGGGAGCTGGATGGGGACTGTCTGCTGCGGGATGTTGGCTCCTACTATTCAAGATTAGGGGGAAGGGGTGGATAGTACAAGAGTTAGGGGAAGAGGAGAGAGGTCAGGGAGTGGGGGATGGGGGGATAGTGGGGAGCAAAGCTGAGAGAGGTTATAGAAATGGGGGAACTTAAATTGTAACCATGAATGTGCGTGGGCTGAACTCCCCTTTTAAGAGACAACTATTAGAAAAAGAAACGATATGGCATAAAACTGACATTTGTCTGGTGCAAGAAACACATTTGTGTAGGAAGCACGAATGTCTTGTGAGGCCAAGAGGATATACCTTGGGACTCTTCACATCTAATCTGGTGGAGCAGAAAAAGGGGAGAGTGGCAATTTTTATTGCCTTCCACCTGAGGATGGAAGTAGGAGAGGTGGTGAAAGATAGGGGAGAGGGGGAGATACCTCCTAGTGAAGGTAAAGATAGAAGAAGAGGGGCTGCGGGTAGTGACTATTTATGCGCTCAATGGAAATCAGGGAGGGTTCTTCAGAGAAGTAGAGGACCACATTGAGAACCTTGGAGAGGGGCTATTAATATGTTGAGAATACTTTAATTTATCAATGGAACCAGGGAAAGATAGCACCTGGAGGGGGGCGGGTAGACAGACCAATTAGGATAAAGTTAAAGCGCTTTATATGAGCCCTGGACTTAGTAGATGCTTGGCGCTTCCTTAATTCTAGGAGGCAGCAGTTTACCTTTTACTCTTCAGTACATGGAACATACTCCAGAATGGATATGGATGGGGAAGGAAGGCCTAGTGAGGCTTGTAGATGCTAGCATGGAGGCGATAACCGGGTCAGACCATGCACTGGTGGAAATTCACATCAAGACCCAAGGGAAGGGTAAAATTTTGGCTACTTAACAATTCCCTCCTAGGGGACACCAGAGTGATCCAAGAGAATGAAGAGACTATGATTACTTTAGAGAAAATGGTAATGGGGAGGTGGGATGGGGGTAGTATGGGATGGATTCAAAACGGTAGTGTAGGCATCCTAATTAAATGGGGGAGCGCTGAAAAAAGGAACACCACGATCGGGTGAATAAATTATGCTACCAGCTCCTTTTGCCACAGATGCTTGTGACAAGTGGGGAAGGTATCGAGGCCAGGTTCTAGCCTTTCAAGCTCAATTAAATAAATTGGAAGCAGGGGAGATGCACCATAATATGCAAATAGCTGGACAGGACTATTTTGAAAGCAGAAATAAAGCGGGGAAGTACTTGGCATAACAGTTATGGAAACGTAAACTATGTTCCCATATCTTAGCTATTAGGGGAGAGGGCGGGACACTAACCCAATCCAGAGAGGGCATGTGTGCAGAATTTGTCAAATTCTGTAGACATTTATGTGCAACTCCACACGCACCCCCATGGGAGCAAATGGAGAGTTATCTTACATCAGCTAACCTTGCTAAATTAAACTCAAAGGAGCAACACTTTCTAGATAAAAAAAATTACTACCACAGAGGTGCTACAGGCCATAAAAGGGCTTAAAAATAAGGCCCCAGGTCTTAATGTCTTCACAGAGAGTTTCTATAAGAAATTGGGTGCATTGCTCCATGCCCTGCTAGTATGGCTTTTCAATACTCCAAGGGAAGAAGGAGGGAAGTTAACAGACACTATGGGCTGGGCTGGGATCACTGTACTTCCCAAAGAAAGGAAAGACCCACATAACTGCTCCTTCTATAGGCCCATCTCACTGCTCAATATTGACACACAACTTCTCGTAAACAATTAAATCGCGCAATTCTGAGCTTGATCCATGAGGATCAGGTGGGCTTCATGCCTGGGTGCCAGATCGCAGATCATGTGCACAAAGTCCTTAATCTTACATGGGAGGCTCAACGACATCCGGAGCCAGCCCGTGTGATCTCACTAAATGGAGCTCACTTGGATGAAAGGAGGGTGATTAGAGGGGTGCCCCAGGGTTCGGTCTTGGGCCCGGCACTGTTCAATGTATTTGTGAGTAATATTCCTGAAGAACTGAATGGAAAAGTCAGTCTTTTTGCAGATGACATGAAAATTTGCAACAGAGTAGACTCCCCTGAGGGAGTGGATAACATGAGGAAAGATCTACAAAAGCTGGAAGAATGGTCTAATGCTTGGCAGTTAAGATTTAATGCAAAGAAGTGCAGTATAATGCACTTGGGGGCAGAAGTCAAAGGGAAATGTACGCGATAGGGGGTGAGAGGTTGGTGTGCATGGACCAGGAGAAGGACCTTGGTGTGATGATTTCTGAGGATCTCAAGGTGGCAAAACAGTGCGACAAGGCAGTGGCAAAAGACAAGAGGATGTCGGGTTGCATACAAAGAGGAATTATCAGCAGAAAGGAAGAGGTACTAATGCCACTGTATAAGTCACTGGTGAGGCCTCACTTGGAATACTGTGTTCAGTTTTGGAGACCATATCTCACAAAGGATGTAAAAGGACTGGAAACGGTTCAGAGGAAGGCGACTAAAATGATTTGGAGCCTGCGTCAGAAGACTTATGAGAAGAGGCTTGAAAACCTAAATATGTACACTCTGGAGGAGAGGAGGGATAGGGGAGATATGATTCAGACCTTTAAATACTTAAAGAGAAATAATGAACAAACAAACAAACCTCTTCCAAAGACAGGGAAGCTGTAAAACTAAAGGGCATACCATGAAGCTGCAAGGGGGTAAATTGAAAGGCAATATCAGGAAATACTTTTTCACTGAAAGGGTGGTGGATACTTGGAATGCTCCCCCCCCCCCCCGATGGACGTGGTGGGGGCAAATACAGTGACAGAATTCAAAATGGCATGGGACAGACATGATCGATCCCTTTACAGCAACAGGTTAAAATCAAAATAAACTGAACTATCTAATTTCTCAACAAATGGTGTCCTACACAGAGCGGTGGGTTCACCCCTAAACAAAGACATGGGGAGGGGTGGCCCGGACAGAGCGGCAGGTGCACCTACTCTTGCCATCTTGCTGGGCAGACTAGATGGACCATACTGGTCTTTCTCTGCCATCATTTACTGTGTTACTATGTACTATGTTACTAGATGCGGTGAAAGCATTTGACCACGTATTATGGGATTTCATGTTTCAGGTGCTGGGTAAGATGGACTTTGGGGAGTACTTTAGGGGTTGGGTGTGGGTGCTGTATCATAATCCCTGGGCTTGTGTGAAAGTAAACTGTCGATACTCTGAGTTTTTTTCCTCTGGAAAGAGGAACAAGACAGGGGTGTCCTCTGTCCCCCTTATTTGCGCTCACAATGGAGCCTTTGGCAGCCCAGATTCGAGCCAGCCAAGATATACGGGGCATCAACGTAGGGGGCCAAGAGCACTGTATTTCCTTATTTGCTGATGATGTGATCATGACAGTCACCTGACCTGCTATTTCACTACCTATAATAATGTGGGAATTAAAGGAATATTGGCAGCTATCTGGGTTTTGAATAAATAGGGACAAATCCACCATACTCAAGCTCACTGCACCAGAAACATTGAAAATGCGATTACAATCAAGTCTGCCATTTAAGTGGGCAGAACACTATATCCACTACCTGGGGGTCTGTATAAGGCGAGACCATACAGAGCTATATAAGTTAAACTACAGGTGTCACCTCTATCTAGCTGAGGCAAGAAACACCTATCCTGGCAGGGTAGAATAGTGGCAGGTAAAATGCTGCTCCCGCATTTTATGTACCTTTTTCAAGTCGTCCTGGTAGAGGTGCCCCATAAGATTTTGAAACAAATACAGCAGCAAATCTCTCAATTTATCTGGGGAGGTAGGCCCTCTGGGTTGCAAGAGCAGTCATGCGGACACCATGCAACGAGGGCAGGTTGGGGCTCTTTATTTTATTATTTTTTATTAGCTGCATTTATATCCCGCTTTTCACTGGGTCAAAGCGGTTGGGGGATACATTTAACACGAGGGGATATGAGACACATACACTAATACTTACAGGGAACATGGGCAATGGAGGGTTAAGTGGCTTGCCCAAGACCACAAGGAGCACCTGTGGGACTAGAAACCCCAGTCCTTCCGGCCCAAGGTTGCTGTCCTCTAGTGGGATTTGAACCACCGACCTTCCGGCCTGTAGTACCTTGTCCCAACCACTAGGCCACTCCTCCCTCTTTGAACTATCAAAATATCAGGCAGCACAATTAAAGACGAATTATACTTGGATAAAGGATAAGTAGTAATAGTTTATTTAACATAGAAGGATCGGGGCAATACGCAGACTCATTGGATATTATAATTTAGCGGCGGGGCCAGCAATGGAGGCCGAACCCCTTCACTTGCTTTACTTTGGGGGTATGGAAGAAGCATAGATCAGCATTATTAGCTGGGAAAAGTGTCCTCAGTCATGCCCATTACAGGCTGTTTTGGAAAGGAGGGTGGGCCACAGCGGTTGACAATGGCAAGATGGGAAAACAAGAGGTTGACATTGGTATCACAGTATCTCCAGGAACAAGCAGGAATGTAGTCTTCACATATGGGTATCGTCGGTACCGACAGAGCCTGCGCGGGAACGCTCCACAGCGTCCAAATAGAAAGCTTTTGGGAGCATCCCACAGCACCTGCGTGCTGCCTTCCCGCCTTTCCCAACTGCCTCTCTCCAGTTCTTCGTTTTCCGCGGAGCCAGCAGGTCATGTTCCTGTCACCGCAGAAAATTATTTTCCTTATTCTTTTTGTGGTCGCGTCTGCCTTCCTCAACGCTTCACCGGTACCGCCGATTCTTCCTTCTTTCTTTTAAAAAAAATTTAATAGTAATAATCTTTTTTCCAAACTTTTCCAGGTGCACGCGCCATTTTGGGCCTTAGGCCCAAAATTTCCTCCATCATGGAGAAACCCGCGTCGGGTTTTAAAAAATGCACCAAGTGTGGCGGTACCATCTTCTTCACCGACACCCACGAGTGGTGTCTTAAATGTTTAGGTCCTGACCACTCCATCTCCGACTGTATGACTTGTGCCATGATGTCCAAGAGGGGTCGACAAAACTGAGCTGCCAAGCTCAGCGCCCTTTTTCCCTCCGGTGCAGCTTCGGTGGCATCGACATCTTCCAGGGCTTCGTCTTCCTCCCATGGATCTCGGGTAACTAAACATAAGTCCAGCCAGTCCTCAAATGGTAGATCTCCTAAGCATCGAGATGCTTCTGGCGTTGCCCTTGAGGGTTCTGTACCGGCAAAATTGCCCCGGCGGGAGGCTTCGGCTTCCAAAGCATTATCGGGGCTCCAGGACGTTCTTGAGGCCTCGGCAGAACTACTGGTGCCATGCTCTGGGGTACCGGCTGCTTTCTCTGGTACCGATACCCAGGCATCGGCAGCGTCGATAGACCAGAGGTTCCTGGCTATTGAATGCAGTCTGGCTGCTCTCCTTGCGGCATCGACGCCCTCGGAACCGTGTCAGACAGTTCAACCGGTACCGGCACCAATGCCGGTACCGATAGCATCAACATCGGTGTCTGCTTTGCTGGCACCCAGTCATGCGATGCCTTCTGGTACTGATACCCTGGTACCGATTCCCCCTGGTACCGACTTTGGTCGGTACGGGTATCGGGCTCTTCAAGAGCATCCGGACAGAAGGTAATTCGAATCCTCAGAGGATTCTGAGGATTCTGACAGCTCTGTCGGTACCAGAATCCTTCTCCCGGAGGAGCCTTCCTGTCCTAAACATAGGATATCTCCTTTCAGGACTTTATCAGGGAGGTGGCTCGTGGTTTGTCCATTACTGTGACTCCTGAAACAGAGCCCAGAGCAAAGGAGTTGGAAATTTTACAATATCCCAAAGCTCCTAAGGAGGCAGCTACTCTACTCATCCATGAGATCTTGCATGATCTCATGCTAAGAATGTGGGAGACTCCTCTTACCACCTCGCCTCACTCTCGTAGACTGGATACTATGTATCGAGTCCCTCCTTGTCCTGGGTTTCAGAAGACTCCGCTTCCTCACCACTTTATTGTAGTGGAATCAGCTATGAGAAGGATCAGGAGTGCAAAGAGGCATGCCTCTAATCCTCCAGGACGTGAGTGCAGAACTTTGGATGCTTTTGGACGTCGTACTTTCCAAGCTTCCATGCTTTCTGCCAGGATCAGTTCCTATATTTTATATATGGGAATGTTCCTGAAGGAAATCACAGGAGATTTAGAGGTTTTGAGCCCTCTTCTTCCTGAGGATAGAAGGCAGGATTTTCTCACATTGGTCAAACATGCCCAGAATGTTTCTAAATTTGTCAACCGTGCAGCTTTTGACTGTTTTGAGTGCATAAGCAGAACCTCTGCCATTGCCATAGGTGCACGTAGAATTGCTTGGCTCCAGGCATCTGATTTGGAGCTCTGGGTACAAGATAAACTGGGTGATATTCCTTGTACTGGTGAGAACCTGTTTGGCAAAGATTGGCAAGAAAAAGCCAATGAGTTGGATGCTGACAGCTCCACCTTGGATAGATTATCCAAGTCCACAGCTGATCCTGCAAGAAAAATCTTTCAAAAAAACCATTCTTTTCCAAAAAGAAGAGGTTTCATCCTGCTTATTCCCAGCAGGGACGCTCTGCAGGTCAACCTGTCCGGAAGGTCAGCAACCACCCAAAGGAAAGCAAAAACTGCTAATCCTCAACCATCTCAGCAGTCTCAGCCCCCACAAGGCCTTTGACTTTCATCTAGAGAACTTAGCCTTCCTGGCTCTCAATGAATCAGAGCCTTCCACCATTCCAGGAAGGTTCTCACTTTGCACCCAGATGGGGGCAGATAACAGCAGAGCATTGGACACTCTCCATCATAAAAGAGGGGTACATGCTCCATTTTTCGAGCATGCCCCCTCCCACAATGGTAAGACAGTTCAATTCTCAGACCTCTCATCAACCTATTAGATCAAGAGGTCACTATACTTCTTGCCCAAGGGGCAATAGAAGAAGTACCCATTCCTCAACAGGGTACAGGGTTTTACTCCCCCTATTTCCTTATCCCAAAGAAAACAGGAGGACACAGACCTATTTTAGACCTCAGAGAATTGAACAAATTCCTGTTCAAGGAGAAATTCAAGATGGTTTCTCTAGGAACTCTGCTGCCATACCTTCAGAGTCAGGATTGGCTATGTTCTCTAGATCTCAAGGTCTCAAGGATGCGTACACTATGTTCTCATCCATCCATCTCACAGAAAGTTCCTTTGGTTCCTTTTTCAGGGAAAGCACTACCAATACAGGGTGCTTCCTTTTGGCCTGGCCTCAGCACCAAGAGTGTTCACGAAATGCATGGCTGTGGTAGCAGCACTTCTCCGCACTCTAGGGATATTCGTTTTCCCCTACTTAGACTGGCTCATTCGAGCCCCATCACAGTCAGAGGCCAGGACCTCCCTATCTTGCACAATGCGTATCCTTCAGTATTTGGGTCTTGTCATAAACGTCCCAAAATCCAGTCTAACTCCCACTCAGTCTCTAGAATTCATAGGAGCTTTGCTGGATACCAAAAAGGCAAGGGCATTCTCAAGCAGTGCTAAAGCCTCATCTCACTGCCTGAGAAATGCTACAGCTACTAGGCCACATGGCATCTACCGTGCATGTGGTTCCTTATGCTCGCCTCCATATGAGAGCAGCCCAGTGGACTTTATCCACTCAGTGGACCCAGGCATCAGGGTGCCTGTCAGACAAAATAGCAAATACAAATCGCCTTATTTTGTCCCGCCAATGGTGGCAGTCCACTCGGAACCTGTTGCTGGGGTCTCCATTTCAGCAACCGTTACCCCAGGCAACTCTCACAACAGATGCTTCACCAATGGGTTGGGGAGCTCATCTGCAAGACCTCTCCACCAAGGCACTTGGACTCCACAGGAGACTCATCTACATATCAATCTCTTGGAGCTCAGAGCAATCTTCCTTGCTCTTCGAGTGTTCCACACTGCTCAGCTGCAAGACAGTCCTTATTCACATGGAGAACCAAGTAGCCTTGTTCTTCGTGAACAAGCAGGGAGGAACAGGCTCTCTGTCGCTTTGCAATGAAGCTTTGCGACTGTGGGCCCTCGCCAGAGAGCAACAGATTTATCTTCTGGCAGTGTATCTTCCAGGCATTCAAAACTCTTGGGCAGACAGACTCAGTCGAGTTATGCTTCCACACGAATGGTCTCTACATGTAGACCAGATGACCAAGATTTTTCAAATTTGGGGAACCCCCGGACATAGATCTCTTTGCAAGTCCGTTGAATGCCAAACTTCCCCGGTTCTGTTCCAGAATTAATGGCTCAGGACTCTCAAGCCAAGGATGCTTTCCTCCTTCACTGGGGCCAAGACTTCCTTTATGCCTTTCCACCCATTCCCCTGAATCCCAGGACCCTATTCAAGCTTCAGAGAGACAGAGGCCGTATGATTCTCATAGCTCCATATTGGCCTCGGCAAGTGTGATACCCCCTCTGCTTCTACATCTCTCTCAAGCTCCCTCCCTGGAGTTAGGGTCTGCTCCAGATCTCCTATCTCAGGAGAACGGAATGTTGTGGCATCCCAATCCTCAGTCTCTGCATCTCAGGGCTTGGTTGCTGAAGGCCTAGATCTCCATGGTCTTAACCTCCCTCAGCAAGTAAAGGATATCCTTTATGCTTCCAGGAAGCCTTCCACAAGACGCTCTTATGCTTTCAAGTGGAAAAGGTTTACCATATGGTGTTCGCAGAAGGGTCTTAACCCCCTTGCGGTACCTCTGGAATCATTACTGGAGTATCTCCTTCATTTATCCAATGCAGGACTTAAGACTAACTCAGTCAGAGTCCATTTGAGTGCTATTGCAGCTTCTTTCAAGCCTCTAAATGGACAACCTATTTCCTCCCATCCTCTTATAGCGAGATTTATGAGAGGCCTTCTGCTAACTGAGCCTCCCATTAGGCCACCACCTGTGGCACGGGACTTAAACGTGGTTCTTGGTCAGCTCATGAAGCCACCTTTCGAACCCTTAGCTGCTACTACCTCATTGAAATTACTATCTCCAGGAACAAGCAGGAATGAGTCTTCACACGTGGGAGACGTCACCGATGGAGCCCGCACGGGAATGCTCCCCAGCATCCAATCAGAAAGCCTTTGGGAGCATACCCCGCGCCTGCGCGGTGGCTTCCCGCCCTTCCTACTGCCTCTCCCCAGTTTTTCGTTTTCCGCGGAGCAGGCAGGACGTCCCTCCTGCCACCGCAGAAATTTTTCCTTTTTTCTGTAGTCGTGGCTTTCCCGCTGAGGGTGGCACCTCCGTGCCCCCCTTTTCTTTCTTTTAATTATTTTCATTTAATTTTTGTCGCCCCCTCCGGGCGCTGAGGACCAGGGCATGGAGCCTTCTTCCCCCCAGCCTCACGGCGGGGACTTAATTTTCCACGTGGACTCCAATGCCTGGTGCCTCTCCTGTTTGGGGCCTGACCCCTTTTTCCCGGATTCCCCGGGCTACAGTGTCGGAAGAAGACCCTCTTTCGGGTATCCCTCGATGACGTCTTCGCGCCCAAGGCGCGGTTGTCGGGTTGTTCTTCTCTCCAGGATCAGGTAACCACACAACAGTCTGTTAAGACTAGCTGAGTCTTGAGGGGCGAGTCTCATGCGCAGCATGGCGACGGCTCCGGCCAACCCCTCAAGTCCTCCTTGGCTGATATACCCCGGCGGGAGTCCTCGGGCTCCAAAGCATTTACGGGGTTTCGGGATGTTCCTGAGGTTCGCTCCTCACAGAACATTCCCGAGCCATGCCCGAGGGAGCTACCCGCTTCAAGCGGTGCCAATTCCCCGGCGTCGAGTGTTCCACTCTTCGCCAGGGATCGTCAGCCGGTGTCCTCGGCGCTTTCGGGGCCGATCGACTCGACCCGGTCTCACCTCCCTACATCCCAGCCATGCTCGGGTGTGGTAGCCGCTCCGGGCGGTACCGAGCCCCCGGCGTCGGTGTCGAGCGCTCCGCTCCTCACCGAGGATCGTCGGCTGCTGTCCTCGGCACCTCCGGGGCCGATCAACGGTCCAGCTGGCGTTCCTCCATCCCTGCCATGCGCGTGGACGGTACCCGCTTAGGGCGGTACCGACCCCTCGGCGTCGAGCGTTCCGCTCCTCACCGGGGATTGGTGGCTGCGGTCCTTGGCGCCTCCGGGGCCGACCGACTCGCGCCGGTATGGCGTTCCTACAGGGGTGGTATCCGCTTTGGGCGGTACCGACCTGTCGGTGTCGAGTGACCCACTCCCCACCAGGGATCGCCAGCCGCTGCCCTCAGCACCTCGGGGGCCGATCGACTCGACACTGTCTGACGGCCCTACGTTCAGGTCATGCGCAGAGGTAGTACCCGCTTCGAGCGCGTGGGCGTCGGTGGTTCCGCCCCGTGCCGGGGATGGTCATCTGGCCTCCCTCCACTCGGGGCCGCTCGCTTCGAGTCGCCGGTATCCCAGCCCTGCGCAAGGGTGGTACCGGGTTCGAGCGGCGCCGAGCACGAGGGACCGCCATCAACCTTCCCCGGGGACCTCGGGGTATGTCGGCCAGCGCACGGGCGACTCCCCGGCATCAACGTGGCCATTGAGGGCCCCGCCCTTTCCTAGAGAAGGGGCCTCAGGGTCTTCGACCGCTTCGACCCAATCTGGATCTGCGCTGCCCCGCAACGGTACCCCGACGTCGGCGCAGGGGCTTTGCACCCCCCCCCCCCCCCCCGCAGGGACTCGTCGTTGGGTCCCCTCGGGGACGGGCCGTATGCCCCGGAAGGATTTCTCTCTGGGTCGGACGGGTTCGAGAGGGAGCCCGGCATCGGGCAGTGCCTGCCGATCGGCGCCGGCGTCAGGTGACCCCCTCTCCACCGAGCTCCGCCCTCGGGGACCCCTGATGCTCGCGGCACCGATCGACGCGGTTCCGATCCGCGCTCCGGGATCTCCACCACCGGCGCGGTCGCCCCCGCCGGGTCCCTCTAGAAGGGAGTCGATCTCCTCGCTCGGTTCGATGCCCAGCCTGGAGTCGGTATCCAGCCTTGAAAGCCTGGACACTACACGTCTCGGGATCGGTCCCTGTCCCCTCCCACGACGCAGAGCGGAGACCGCTGGCCCCTGCCCTCCGGCGGCCGCGGAACCGCTTCGATCGCCGGGAGCAGCACCACCCCCGGGTTCAGGGCCGAGGCCAATTCCTGCGGCGCCGTCGGTGCCATCGACCCCTTCGATGCCTAGCTTGGAATCAATCCCAGGAGCCGACGACGCCATGGGGACTGCCCTGATCCGGGTCGGTTGGTCCCCTCCTCTGCCCAGCGGGCATCGGCCCGAGCGGCCTCTGTGTGCCCTGGCAGCCTCCCCCGCCATAACTCCTCCGGCAGAGCCACCTTTTCAGGATTTCCTCCTTGACATGGCGGACTTGCTGGCCATCCCTACCCCGGACCCGAGCCCAGGCCCTGCGGAACAGGCAGCCGTGATGCTTCCTCTACATCCCTCCCTGCAGGATCTCCTGCTGGGGGCTTGGTGGTCGCCTTTGAGGGTTCCGGCACCGTCGACTGCGATGCAGGCTCTGTACCGGGTGCCTCCGTCCGCAGGTCTTCGGCAGCACCAGCTTCCACATCGGTCCATTGTGGTGGAATCGGCGCTGAGGAAGGCCGGAAGCAAGGAGAAGCATGCTTCTCGCCCCCCAAGCCGTGCCTCAAAGACGCTAGATACTCTAGGACGTCAAGCCTTCCAGACGTCTATGCTGACGGCCAGAATTATTTCATATATATTTTATATGAGTCTGTCGCTCCGGGAGGTCACCGAGAGGTTGTCTCGGTTATCCCTCTTTGTATCTGCAACCAAGACCTTTGAATATTCCCTGCGCCTTTATCACTGCAGGACTATCTCCGGGTTCCTTTCTCGTGCTTCGCTGGACCCCTTCCAGTCGGTCAGCAGAGCCTCTGCTGTTGCCATTAGAGCACGCCGTACAGCATGGTTGCAGGCGTCCGAGTTGTGTAGACGGGCACAGCACAACCTGGGTAATTCTCCCTGCGACGGAGATCATCTCTTCAATAGCGAAGCCTTGCGTCAGGTCGCACAGTGCTTCGCTAACTTTCCCAGAGTTAGCAGCCAGCCTAGGGCCCGGCCCCCCGGCGGTGGTAAACGCCTCTCCAGACCCCCCTTCCCTAGGAAGAGGGAATATCAGCCCTCCGCCCACCCTCCAGGTGCACCCAAGCAAGGGACCTCTCACCCCGGGTTGATGCTCCCGGGCCCGCGCCAGGACTCTCATACTAAGCATTTTTAGGCTCAGGCGGGCGGCTGCCTGCACTTAACCCTCTTATCGGAAGTTTAAAAATTGAGCTCTACTCTGGGGCTCGTTCAGTTGACAAATGTTTCGGAGGCTTATCTAGGGGTTCAGGTATTCTCCTTCCGTGATAGCTATGGCCCACGGCCAACTTAATTACCCTTCGGTACGTCTCCGAACCCTTCTCAGCCAGTATCCCCCTGCTGATTGCTTCCGTACCAGAATTCCCCTCCAGCCGCTATAGTCCCCCAATGCTTGCCAGGACTATACCCTCCTGTCCCCCGTCTGTGCGGGGGGCGAGTTTTCTGCGTGCAGGTCCTGGGGACACATATAGGGCCTCCAGCCCCGGTGGCGTTCTACCGGACTGATGCTATCCTCCGTCCCCCACGCTACCGTGCTGTTGGTTCGCCGATATGCCCTTGTCCTCCGGAATAGATCCCTCTACTGACAGATCTTGCGACCACCTTCCCAGGTGGACGTTCTGTGGATCAATGGCAGATCCGCCTTACCAGGGTGATGCTCAGGGAGGTAGGCCCCTCGGCATACCTGCGTTAGTGCCGGAGTGGGCGCCCTCATGCCCACCGGCTTAGATATACTAGATATCACCTGCGCGATAGGCGCATATTGGGGGGATGCCCGCAGTACCTGTGTTCTACCGCCTAATTTCCCTATGGCCGGTACTCACGCCCCCCCCCCCCCCCCGAGGTCCAGCCAGTCCGCCTGCCTATTCCTCGATCGGGCCGCGGACTGGTGGTACTCTACCGCTGTGAAGTCTACAGCTCCCTTTTCAGTTAGGTCCTCCTCCCGGGGGTTCGGACCCTTGTCTCCCTATCTCTCGCTAGGGTAGCCTGTGTACTCCTTCTGCTCCAGGGTACACCCCTACTCTTCTCCGGAATGGGCTCTCTGGTTCGGACAGTCTTCTACTGTTAGTCCTCTGGGTTCTGGACTCTACTCCTAAGGGAGTGCTCTGCTTTGCACTAAGCCTCCTGGAAGACCTGCCGTCCTTCTCCTGACCCAGCTGACGCCTTGATCTCCTAGCCTTCCAGATTTGGAACTTCCTCCTCGCTGCGGCAAAGTTTCCTTGACGACTTCGCTACTGCGTCTATGGTGCCTTCATCACAGGTCTGCTTCCGGCAACCCGGTAGGTAAGCTCTACAGGGTTCCACACCATTAATTCATTAAAACTTAATGGCCGGTAAGCTCTATATGGTACTAGGTGATTTACTCATTAAATGCTTACTGATACTATTTATGCATCCCTCTGACTACTCTTCCTGTAGCCTGGGGTTTTTTTTGCTGTATCTTAATGATACCTGTTCTGCACTCTAAAGACTCCCCTCTATAGTCTTTAGATTCGCTATTCCTCTATTCAACTCCTGCCCTCCATCCCTCAGGGGATGCCGGGGATCCGGGCTGGGCAAATGCCATCCCGTCCTGGGCTGTGCTTATGGGATCTCCCCGGGCATCCTTAGCTAGGGAGTCCCCACGTGTGAAGACTCATTCCTGCTTGTTCCTGGAGATAGCACAGTTACTTACCTGTAACAGGTGATCTCCGGAACAGCAGGAATTAGTCTTCACAACCCGCCCACCTCCCCTAGGAGTTGTATCTCTTTTTTTCTCTATTCCTTCCTCTCCTCTCCTTCTGGCTCAGCTATGAAACTCAACTGGGGAGAGGCTGTAGGAAGGGCGGGAAGCCACCGCGCAGGCACGGGGTATGCTCCCAAAGGCTTTCTGATTGGATGCTGGGGAGCATTCCTGTGCAGGCTCCGTCGGCGACGTCTCCCACGTGTGAAGACTAATTCCTGCTGTTCCGGAGATCACCTGTTACAGGTAAGTAACTGCTTTCTTGGAAGGTTATCTTTCTCATTGCAATCACATCAGCACGTCGCATCAGTGAACTGCAAGCACTAGTAGCTGATCCACCTTATACAAGGTTCCATCATGACAAGGTAGTCCTTAGGACTCATCCACACTTTATGCCAAAGGTGGTCTTGCCTTTTCATCTAAACCAAGCGGTCTACCTACCTGTGTTCTTTCCAAGGCCTCATGCATCAAATGCAGAAAGGAATCTTCATACTTTGGACTGTAAAAGAGCTCTAGCCTTTTACTTAGAACACAGCAACATAGAAAGTCCTCTCAAATCTTTGTTGCTTTTGATCCTTCTCATTTGGGACTTCGGGTCTCCAAGAGAACACTGTCAAACTGGATTGCTCAGTGTATTTCCTTTGCCTATCAGAGTAAGAACCTTCCTCTGGAGGGCCATGTCACAGCTCACAATGTGAGAGCCATGGCAGCTTCAATGGCTCATTTACACTCTGTGTCTATCAACGACATCTGTCGAGCAGCCACCTGGGCCTCCGTTCATACCTTCACAGCCCATTACTGCTTGGACAAGGACTCCCGCCGGGATGCCTTGTTTGGTCAGGCTGTTCTCCAACACCTGTTCCATACCTACTCAGCTCCTACCCACCATCCCTGGTTGGATGCCAGAGATCCATGGGGGGAAGTGGAGCCCTTTTCAGGGACACACAACTTCTGGGGTTTCTCCCTAGCATCTAAAGCTAGGGAGTCCCCATATGTGAAGACTACATTCCTGCTTGTCCCTGGAGATAGCATAGTTACTCACCTGTAACAGGTGATCTCCGGGAACAGCAGGAATTTAGTCTTCACAAGCCACCCACCTCCCCTAGGAGTTGTATCTCTCTATCTTTCTCTTTCCCTCTCTCTCTCTCTTTGTCTCAGCTTTAAAACTCAACTGGGGAGAGGCAGTTGGGAAAGGCGGGAAGGCAGCACGCAGGTGCTGTGGGATGCTCCCAAAAGCTTTCTAATTGGCCGCTGGGGAGCGTTCCCGCTCAGGCTACATCGGTACCGACGATACCCATATGTGAAGACTAAATTCCTGCTGTTCCCGGAGATCACCTGTTACAGGTGAGTAACTATGCTTTACTCATTTATGGTGCCTTTTGACGATCCATTTGGCTTTCCACTACTCATTTTGAGGCATATTTTTGCTTGTTTGATTTTTCTTTCTTTTTTAATATTGTAGCACACAAGCTCATGTGGAATAGATGGATATACCTTTTTTCAAGTGCACTTGGTTCCTCCTTGGATATCATTTTTTTATTTGGTGGATAGCATCAATTAATAGGTTTGAAAGGTGTTTCTATAGATAAGCTCACTTTTTGTAGTGTGGCCGCTACTGTGGTTTTAGATTACATATTGATCTAAATGATAGCATGTAAGCTAATTGTTACACAGGTAGCTCTTATAGGTACACTTTGTACTGGTACAAGTACATTTTTTTCCCTTATTTTTACCTTTACGTCTGTTACACTCGCACGTATGTATATTGGTTCACTGTTAAGTGATATCCTTTTAAGAAATACATAAGATAGTATCATGCTTCTCCTCGTATGCAGCCAATTCGTGAATTTATTTATAACACTCCCCTCTTATTTTTGCACTATTTTTCTCTCTCGCTGACTCACTCCTGCTCTCATCTCCATAGCATATGGAATATTCTTGTTTAACAGTTTATAATTTTGTGTTCCTTTTGCTCTCTCAGTTCCACTGACATATTGACATGTATTGTATCATTACTGTTTTTAACCTATTTATTTATGTCCTTTTTGGAGTATACAGATTTTTAATAGTTTAGAACAAGCACCACACAAGACCTTCTGGTTTAATGGTCTTCTACAGAGGTATTTACGTTTTATGTCACATGTTCTTAGTTTTTATATCTTTTGTTCATTGTTCTTATCCAATTTTATATGATATTTTTTATTTATTGTTATTGACCTATTTATATGCTTTTTATTATTTTAACAATTTATATGTATCTGTTCTTTTATTTTAAATATTTGTATATTTATGTTTTTAGTATATGCCAGACAAACCCCTGAGAAAGGATAATGAAACACGGCCTGTGTCGGGTTGTCAGTTGGTTTAATAAAGGCTCTGTCTTTCCACGGAGTGGAGGAGTAGCCTAGTGGTTAGAGCACTGGCTTGGTAATCAAGCAACCAGGGTTCAATTCCCACTAGCACTCCTTGTGGCCTTGGGCAAGTCACTTAACCCTCCATTGCCTCGGAAGAAAGGCCTGGCAATCTACTTCTGGTGACACCGCCAAGAAAACCCAGGAACTTCTGGGTCGCCAGGAGTCAGGACTGACTCAAAGGCACACATTGCATTTGCTGTCTTTCCACGATATCACGTTTCTGGACTGGTTACATGGCACAAGGGCCATGCAGCGTCTCTACCCGATTCCATTCTCAACTGCCTAGAGTGGCTTCCCTATTTTCAGCAGTCACCAAGCAGACTACCATCCAGTGGAAGGTGGGCCTGCATTGAAAGATCCCCAAGATAAGAAGTTCGAGACACTATTGAAGCAGACCTTCAAGGTCAATGTGTTGGCCTTGCAGGCTTCGGTCTGCAGGGCCTATGTAGCTTGAGTCTGGATGCGGGAACTGTCAGAAACAGAGGCAAGTCTCATCTCGACGCTCCCGGAGGCAGCCCAGCTTGATTCAGGGATCTCCTACGTCGTGGATGCGTTCTATGATTTGCTGCGGGCCTCAGCTAAGTTTATGCCCTTGGTGGTGGCTGCCTGGCAGTTGCTATGGCTGCGGAGTTGGTCTGCAGATGTATTGTCCAAGCAACACCTGAGTAAGCTACCTTTTCGGGGGTAAACTCTTTGGGGAAGCTCTTGAAGTTTGTCAAGGAAAGGATTTAGGAGAGTCAAAAACGGCTCATTTGCTAGAGGACAAGCCCAAGATGCAGAAACCAACTGCATCTGTAGGGAGGGGGCGTTCTCGGGATTTCCGTAGTTCAGGGCAGGGAGATTTGCTCCTTATCAGAAGTCTGCATATCAAGCCCGGGGGTAGTTCTTTTGGGGCATAAGAGACTCCGGCAGGGTCTCCGTTGCAGGGGCCAGTCCGGCTTCAAAGAAAGCTCAGTGAGATGAAGGAGGGGCTCAGGCAGGGTCTCTGCTGATAGGCGATCATCTGGCAATTTTACCCAGCCTGGGTTCATCCTATCTCTGAACGATGGGTGTTAGAGGTTATTCGAGAGGGTTACGCCTTGGAATTTGTGGTGCCTGTCGTGGAGGCCTTTCTCGTTCATCCTGTCGAGTGCCGGGGAAAGCGAGGGCAGTCAGCGAGATGCCCAGTCACTTGCTTCAGCTACAAGCAGTTGTGCCCTACCGCAAGATCAGCTGGAGCAGGGACGTTACTCAATCTACTTTGTGGTGCCTAAGAAGGAAGGTTCCTTACGTCCCCCATCCTTGATCTAATATATGTCAATCAGGTGTTGCGCATGCCTCACTTTCAGATGGAGACATTACACTTGGTGATTGTAGCAGTGCTTCGGGGAGAGTTTCTCTCCTCCCTAGACAGAGGCATATCTGTATGTCCCTATCCAGGCAGAGCATCAGTGTTTCCTGCGCTTTGCATTGCCTCAGGGGCATTTCCAGTTTCAGGCGCTTCCACTTGGTCTGACCACGGCTCCACGAACCTTCACCAAGGTCATGGTGGTGGTGGCAGCTCAGTTGAGCGAAGGACTACTAGCTGGACGGCTGGTTCATTCGGGCAGTGTCGTGCTAGGAGAGTGTAGAGGCCAGTTGATGGGTCTGCGGCCTGCTCAAGGAGCTGGGCTGGGAGGTGAATGTAACAGTCATCTTACATCTTCCCAGAATCTTCTCTATTTGGGTGCACTATCTTGATACAAGGCAGAGAATGGTATTGCTTCCAGACGAAAGATAGTGAAAGCTTCAGCAGCAGATCCACCAATTCCTGAAGCAGCGATTGCTGTCGGCGTGGTCTTACCTGCATATTCTAAGGTCCATGGCTTCGACTCTGGATCTTGCACCATGAGCACGGGCTCACATGTGGCCATTGCAGAGATCTCTTCTTTCTCATTGGTCGCCTCAGAAGCTCCCTCTCTCTCGTCGACTTCTGTGTCCGTTGGAGGTGTGCTCCTGTCTGGCATGGTAGTTGTCGTCGACTCACATGACATGCAGTTGGAGGTGCCAGATTGGATTCTGGTCACAATGGATGCCAGTCTATCAGGCTGGGGGCGCACTGCAAAGGGCAGATTGCCCATGGCAGTTGGATGCTGGACCAGACAGAGTAGCCCATCAACAGGCTTGAAATGTGAACGGTCAGGTTGGTGCTCCAGGAGTTTCAAGAGTTGCTCCGAAACAAGGTCGTGTGAGTTCTGTCAGACAGTGCCTCCACGATGGCCTACATCAATAGACAGGGAGGAACAGGCAGTGTCAGTCTGGCATAGGAGATTGCCCCGCTTCTTCAGTGGGCGGAGGCCAATCTTTAGCAGCTCTCAGCGGCCCATGTGGCAGGAAAGGACAACCTGCAGGTCGATTACCTAAGCAGACATCAGCTGGATCCTGGAGAGTGGTCCTTGGCGGATGCAGTGTTCAGGCAGCTGACTCACTGAGGCCAGCCAGTCCTGGATCTCATGGCGGCGGCAGAGAATGCCAAGGTGGAGTGATTCTTCAGCATGCGCAGGGAGTGGATGTCGGAGTGCTTCGACGCTCTGATTCAAGGCTGTCTGGCAGAGGAGCTACTTTAGGCCTTCCCGCTGTGTCCTCTCATTGGATGTCTGGTTCGACGCATAGAGTCCCATGCCAATCTGGTGATTTTTATAGCTCCGGATTGGCCATAGAGGCCGTGGTATGCGGATCTAGTGCAACATCTGGCAGACGAGCCATGGAGGCTACCGGTGAGGCCAGATCTGTTGTTGCAGGGACTAATCCTAATGCCTCAGGTGGATTGATTCTTGCTTACAACTTGGCTCTTGAGAGGGTGTACTTAAGACATGGGAGCTATTTGTCGGCGGTGATTTCCACCCTGTTGAAGGTGAGGCGGTGGTCTACATCCCTAGCTTACATTCGGGTCTGGAGAGTCTTCGAGGCCTGGTGTGAGGAAAGGCAACGGCGGCCCTTCGGGGCTTCGATCCTGGACATTCTTGCTTTCTATAGAATGGATTTGAGAAGGGGCTAGCACTGAACTCCCTTCAGGTGCAGGTTGCGGCGTTAGCTTGTTATTTGGGACGAGTTCAGGGGGTCTCCTTGGCAACTCACCCGATGTGGCTCGGTTTCTTCAGGCGATCAAGCAGCTGAGACTGCCCTTGCGGCCCTTTGTTCCTACCTGGGAGCTCTCGTAGGAGCACCGTTTGAGCTTCTGGCAGCTGCATCCCCTTAAGATCTTACCCTGAAGGTTGCCATCTGTTCGGCATGTCGGATATCAGAACTGCAGGCCCTGTCTTGTAGAGAGCCGTACTTGCTTCTCGCAAAATATATGGTGATCTTGCGTATGGTGCCATCCTTTTTGCCCAAGGTGGTTTCCCCTTTTCATGTAAACCAGACCGTGGTTCTCCTGGTTTTTCCTAGGGGCAGGGAGCAGCAGCTCTGCGCTCTGGATGCAAGGAGGATCCTCCATCGATACTTGAAAGTCACAGAGGTTTTATGCAGGAAGGACCATCTGCTTGTCCTCTTCAGGGGGGTGGGGCACACAAAGGGGAGGTGGCATCGAAGACCTCCTTTGCAAGATGGGTAAAGGAGGCAATTGAGTTGGCATCTCTGTTGAAAGGTAAGGCAGTGCCCACAGGGCTCCAGGTGCACTCCACCAGAGTGCAGGTGGCATCCTGGACCGAGTGCGCTCTGGTTCTGTCAGCGGATATTTGCAGGGCGGCGATGTGGGCGTCCTTGCACACCTTTTTGTGCCATTATAAGCTCGATTTGGACGTGCTGGAGGCTGGGCTTGCTGGTCCCGCCGGTGTTTGAGTACTGCTCTGATACATCCCAGGGTCTGGACTGGACTGTAGGATATCATGGAAGGTGAAATTAGACTTTCCTGCTAATTTTCTTTCTTTTAGGACCTACAGTCCAGTCCAGAGCCTGCTCATTTTTAGATGGTGGCAAGTCCAGTTATGAAGGTCAGCATGTAAGGTACCGGGCGTTTATCCTCCGATTTGAGTCAGAGAAGGGGATCCGTGGCTAACTGATTTGGTTCTTGAGACCAGGGATTCTGAGGGTAGCCTAGGTCTGCTTGGGCTGCACACAGTTATCACAGGAGTTTGAAAGTGTGAGTGTATATAGTTGGCCGGTGGGTCGGTATTGGTTCTTAGGTTCTGCTTTGACATTGGAATACTGGCTTAGTGGGAGGAGCGCTAGCACCCTATACAGTGACAACACCAAAAGCTAGCATGCTTAGTCTCCATCTGCTGGAAAGGGGACACAACCCAGAAATCTGGACTGGACTGTAGGTCCTAATGGAAAGAAAATTAGCAGGTAAGTCTAATTTTACCATACCTCTCATTACAAAGACCCTCCTCAGCTCAAAACAGACGGTGGCATGATGATTCTTATTGGCCCCTACTGGCCCAGACAGCCTTGGTTTCCCCTTTTGCTACAGCTCCTCCAGTCTTGAGTCACTACTTCTTGGCCATGCACTAGATGTAACAGCCTTAGACTCCTCTCTTGCTAACAGAAAATCACTGAGCTGACTAGAGTCAAAGAAAACATACATATTACTCCCCAAAGTTAAGTATATGTTAAAGAAACTTTAAAACAAACTGGACCCCAAAGCTAAAGCTCTTGGACCCAATTCCAAAAATCCCTGCTGCCTAGTCTGTGTATTTCATGAAAGATCAGAAAATGTTTTTAACCAGTAACTATAACAGTGAGATACACCTTGACAAAGGTCTGGCTGGCTGTGCTGCTTAAATTTCTGGCAAATTCTAGGCCAGGGCTCTTGGAACTGATGCTGAAAAACTATCCCAACCCATTGCACCAACTTTCTGATCAATAACATTACCTTAAAACCTCTGAGGAAAAACAGGAAATGCCTCTACTTTGAGTCAGTCCTGGCTGACACACAGAACAATGTTGTACCCCAGCATCCACTCCTTGGCCCTCCATGGATGTTGTGAGGCTAATATAGTCTCAGCTCAGCTTACCAGATGGTGTAACCAAAGCCTTTTGGCCTCCAGGAGGGCCTCTATGAGAGAGTCTTATTTCTGCAAATGAAGAGGTCTGGTATGATGACCTAGATACCTTTTTCTGTTCCACACAAAAACTGCTTGAATATCTTGTACACCTCTCTGAATCTGGTCTTAGGGCCATCTCCATCAGGGTCCACCTCAGTGCAGTTAGAGCGTACCATCGAGGTGTGGCACACAGGTCCATCTCTGTACAGCCTTTAGTTGTTCACTCTGTGGGGATTGCTATTCTTGAAGCCTCCCTACAATCCTTCCATGGTGTCTTGGGATCTCAGTGTGGTTCTTGCGCAGCTCATGAAAGCTCTTTTTGAGCCGCTCAATTCCTGACCTCTGAAGTACTTGACCTGTAAGGTTTTGTTTCTGGTGGCGGTCACTTTAGCATAGAAACATAGGCCATGTGGTCTTTTTCTGTTGTCATTTTTCTATCTAGTCTTTCCTTCCATATCAACAAGTACAACAGTCCCCTTTTTTCCTTTAGAGATCCTCTGTGTTTGTCCTATGCTTTTTTGAATTCAGATACTGTCCTCATCTCTACCACCTCCACTGGGAGACTATTCCACGGATCGGACACTCTTTCCATAAAGAAATATTTCCGCATATCACTCCTGAATCTACCCCCTTTCACCCTCATCCCATGTCCTCTCATAGCAGAACTTGCTTCCAATCGAAAGAGGCTCTACCCCTGTGCATTTATGCCATGGAGGTATTTAACACAAGAAGCCCCAAAAGGAATTTTACCTAGAAACCCCAAAGTGCGTCAATTGACGCATTATCACGACGACTGCATTTAGCATGAAATGCAGATGTGAATTAATGTGAAGTTACTTATTTGTTAAATACGTGCAGTATGTGACGTCATCGTGTGTTTGTTTGTAATGTCGGAGTAAAACTGTAAACAGTGATTGAGATGCGCCACCTAGTGGGAACATGAATTTATACCTAGAAGCCCCAAAGTATGTCAGCTGACACATCCAAGACAATTGAGTGCGTCAATTGACGTACTTTGGAGCTTCTAGGTATAAATTCATTTTCCCACTAGATGGTGCATCTGTCATTAATTTTCGATGCACATATTTGAACATCTTGACCTTGCTAATAAAGTCATGGAACATGACAGACATGGTTCTAGCAGTGGCGCTGGTATACAACTTTGAAGATGCATTTGCCTCAATTGACGCACTTTGGGACTTCTAGTGTTAAACGTCTCAATCATATCACCTCTATTCAGTCTTTCCTCTAAGGTGTACATATTAAGATCCTTAAGTCTGTCCTCATATGCTTTATAATGAATACCACTAACCATTTTAGTAGCCACCCTCTGTACTGACTCCATCCGGTTTATATCCTTTTGAAGATGCGGTCTCCAGAATTGCACACAATACTCCAAATGAGGTCGCACCAAAGACTTATACAGAGGCACTATCACCTCCTTTCTTCTGCTGGCCATTTATTTATTTATTTTCTTTATTTAACTTTCTTATATACCGCGCTCTTTTGCATCAGTGCGGTTTACATCAAAACACAATTGTCCAGCACAGAGGATCTGCCCTGGATTTACAATATAACGTGGGTATATGTACAGATAACATGATTTACAATATAACAAGGGTATATGTACAGGTAATAATAGCAGGGTCATTATATACAACTATATATAGGTAAATTACAGCATACATTTGGAAAGGACTCACAGTGCCTATTGGCTAAGCTGCATGTTGGCTGATATTAGTGTGAGAAGGGTTACTATTTGTCGGGAGTTTCGGTGTCCGACATGCTCGGTTTCTGTCTGTCTGGGTTGCAACTGATGGGTTGTTGATGTGGGTCGCTGGGCGTGGTTTGCTGTGGGGAGTGACCTTGGTCAGTGTAGTATTGTAGGAAGAGATGATGTTTAAGTGCCTTCCTAAATTGGGAGATGACCTTGATAGCTCTGATAGTGGGGGGGAGGGCATTCCAGGAGGTAGGTGCATACAGCGAAAAAGCTCTGGATCTGGCAGCTTGTGAGCATTTTGTTAACTGCTTTGGTAGAATCAATGTGTTTATAGCAGCTGATCTTCTCGCTCTATTGGGGGGTGTAACCTGGATAGGATCTGTGATTGATGTGGAGGAGCAGTTGTTAATGGCTTTGAATGTAAGCGTCAGCACCTTGAAGGTTATCCTGGTTTGGATTGGAAGCCAGTGTAATTGTTTTAGTATTGGTGTTATATGGTCCTTCCTTGATGCCCCTTGCAGAATTCTAGCTGCTGCGTTCATGGCTAGTTGCAGCGGGGTTATGGTGGCTTTAGGAAGGCCGTGTAATATGGCGTTTGCATTTCTCTCCCTATGCACCCAAGCATCCTTCTAGCTTTTGTTGTCACCTTTTCTACCTGTTTAGCTACTTTAAGATTATCAGACACAACCAGACCAAGGTCCCTTAAAGAAAAAAATCTGGTCCACTGGCAGGACACAAACCCACAACCTTCTACTTCTGTATACAGCGACTACAGGGTACACCACAGTGCATGCAGGGTGAGTGAGCTTCAGGCTGTAGGATTCATCCACCTTACACCAAATTCCATCATAATAGAGTGGTCCTTCATACTCATCCTAAATTTCAAGTGGTATTGGATTTCCACTTTAATCAGTCACTTGTTCTTCCACCATTTTTCCTGAGATCTCATGCCCACGTGGACATGTTGGACTGCAAGCAAGTCTTAATCTTCTACTTAGAGCGGACAAAGATCCATAGAAACTCCATCCAGCTTTTTGTTTTTGACCCCATTGAGCTAGAGACTGCCGTTTCCAAATGTTCTTTCAATTTGGCTGACAGATTGCATCTCTTTCGCTTATGCCCAGGCAGGCCTGAGCCCTGATGGTTGTCACAGCTCACAATGTCAGATCTATGGCTGTGTCGGTGACCAACCTTTGCTTTGTTTCCATGGAAGAGATCTGCAAGGATGCAACGTGATCTTCAGTCCACACATTCACATCTCACTACTGCCTAGACGGGATTTGCGATGTGACAGCAACTTGGTCGATCTGTACTCCAAATCTGTTTGGGGTTTAGAATCCAGTTCCATCTCCCCTAGGCCTATCCTGTTCTGTCCAGGCTACCAAAAAAATAAAAGGGGAAGAGAAAATCACTGCCATTGTACATAGTTGTTCCCTTGGCCATTAAGATCTGTTGCCATGCTGCAGTTGAGTTTTGCTCCTGTTGGGCTCTCAGTGGCCTCCTTGGGTTTCGGTAGCCTGTAGCTTGGGAGTCCCATATATGAAGATTCATTCCCGCTTGTCCACGGAGAAAAGGTAGTTACTTACCTGTAGCAGATGTTCTCTGTGGACAGCAGAAATAAGTCCTCTCAACCCCACCCCCCCACCACCACCACCACCACATCCTCAGAGTTTTCTTCTGCTACAGCTATGTAATCAGACTGAATCAAGATGGTGCCGACGTGGAGACTCCCAAAAGATTCCAGTAGAAGCTGGAGAAGGTTCCTGCACGGGGCTCTGTTGGGGATGTCACCCATATGTGAAGACTTATTCCTGCTTTCCACGGAGAACACCTGCTATAGGTGAGTAACTACCTTTTCAAGGTAGACAGCAGGATTTATTTATTTATTTATTTATTAACAATTCTTATATACCGCACTATTAGACATCAGCGCGGTTTACATTGAACAGAAAACATCCGACAATTTACATATGTCTGGTCATTACATTTAACAGGAAGTATAAACTTGGCAAATAGGGGAAACTATATACAAAGGTGTGTTATCTGACAAGAGATATCATGGTTAACTATATACAAAGGTGGTACAACAGTACATGGAACTGTTTGTATTTACATTGTGCAATTGGCCTGTTGCGATGGTCTGTCTGTCTGGCCACTCCTGCTATTCACCTGGGAGTTATTTTCTGCGCTGTCATTGAGATATTTAAGGAAGAGGAAATGTTTCAATGACTTTCTGAACTGACTCAAATTTGGTACTGCTCTGATTTGTGCTGGTAAGGTGTTCCATAAAATGGGGGCGTAGAGTCGGAAGGCTCTGTTGGCTGTTGATCTGGCACATCTTGTGGAATCCTTTGGGGTAGCTAGTGTGTTCATGTCTGCTGTTCTTCTTGGCCTGTTTGGTGCAAGTGGTAGTATGAGGTTGGAGAGAGAAGCAGAGGTGAGCCCCTTGGTCGCTTTAAATGTTAGCAGTACAGTCTTGAAACTGATCCTTGCTTGAATGGGAAGCCAGTGTAGCTGTTTTAGGAGTGGTGTCACGTGGTCTCTCCTAGAAGCTCCGAGGAGTACCCTCGCTGCACTATTCATGGCCAGTTGCAGGGGGTTCAGGGTGGACCGGGGTAGCCCTTGTAGAATGGAGTTTGCAAAGTCGAAATGGGGAAGAATAAGGGCTTGATAAATGGTACGGAAATCCTCTGGTTCAAGTAGTGTGCGTAGGTGTCTGAGGGATCTGATTTTAAAGTAGATTGCCTTGACTGTGTTGGCTATGTGACTCTTCATGTCAAGGTTTTGGTCCAGTGTTACTCCAAGGTAACGTATTGCAGGTTTCACTTGGAGCTGGGCATCCTTTACATTAATACAACTAGGAGGGGTGAAGTTAGTGTTCCTTGAGACAAAAAGGACTTCCGTCTTTTTGTGTTGTATTCTCAGGTTTTGTGATAGGAGCCACTCTGCTACGGCGTCAAAGCAGTTAGTCAGTGGTGTGAGATCCAGGCAATCCAGTGATATTGGCATATATAGTAGCACATCGTCTGCATATATCATGTAACTTACATTAAAGGATTTGATGATGTCGCAGAGGGGTTGAATATATATTAAACATCAATGCAGATAAGGAGGATCCTTGAGGTACACCTTGACTTTGCTGGAATGGTTCAGATGTATCCCCGTCAATTCGGATGTGCTGCCATCTATCGGACAGGTAAGATTTGCACCATTCGAGTGCTGTTCCGCAGATGCCTTTTTCTCTTAACCGGCAGATGAGAATTTCGTGGCATACCGAGTCAAAGGCCGCTGCTATGTCTAGAAAGACAAGGGCGAAACCTTGGCGTATGTTATCCATACCTGAGATTATGTTGTTGAGGAGTGTTGTAAGTAGTGTTTCTACTCCATGTGACTCTCTGAAGCCATGTTGAGCCGGATCAAGTGGAGCAGAGGTGTCTATATGATCCTGTAGTTGCCTGTGCACTACTTTCTCGATGATTTTTGCTAGCATAGGTATGCTAGATATGGGCCTATAAGATTCTACCTTCTGAGGATCAAGTTTGGTGTTCTTCAACAGCGGTCTTACAGAGGTCTGCTTGAGCGTAGTTGGGAATGAGCCGGTGGTGAAGGAATGGTTTAAAATTTTTGCTATAATTGATGATATGTCACAACGCAGGTCCTTTATCCAGTGTGCAGGGCAAGGGTCTGTGTGCGCAGTGGATGTATTTAGTGCTAGGATGGTATCTTCAATGGTTCTCTTTGAGGGAGTGCAGAAGGATGCCAGAGATACTGGGTAGTCTTGTTCATCAAGAGGTTCCGGTATTAATATTCTATTAGTTTTGCACATTTTAGATTGCATATAAATTGCATAGTCCTGTGGGTGGATCATGCTGTGGTGCTCCGGTGTTGGTTCTTTGGTAATTGTTTTAACTAAGTTAAACAAGTCATGAGGTTTATTCAGTGACCGTTTCAGGGTGTCTGTGTGGTGTTGTCTGATTTTATCTGTGATGGTTCTACGATGCTCTGTCAGGTGTTGGATGTAAGCTGATTGGTCGCAGCTGGTGCGTGATTTCCTCCATCGTTTTTCTAGCCTTCTTAGAGTGGTTAGTGAGGCTTTTAAGTCTGCTGTGAACCATGGGGCTGTAGATCTCTTTTTTGGGTTCTTGTTCCTTGGAGGGCGGATAGCAATTGTGCTGAGTTTTCTGTTCCAGGAGGAGATCAGTTCTTCTAAGCTTAGTGAGGTGTCATCAAAGAGTGTGCTAATCTCAGTAAGAATGCGTTCTCTGTTAAATGGTTGGAAACTTCTGGTAGCCGAGTTAGCGGGCTTGCTTTTATCCGTTATTGTCTTGTGTGAACGGTTAGTGGTAGGCATCTGGAAGGTGATGAGTTTGTGATCAGTCCATGGGACTGCAGTTATGGATAGTACTATGTTTTGTGGTTGATCCAAAATTAGCTGTGGTGCGAATATGAGGTCGAGGATATTGCCTTTCTCGTGAGTAGATTCTCTCACCATTTGCTTGTATCCGAGGTTCTCTAGGGCATCTAGGAATGCTGTTGCTTGGGTGTCCTGTAATGATGGTAGGTTGATATCTCCTACGATCCAATTGGGTTTATTTGGGCCCTGGGTGAAAGATGCCAGATTTATTATGGTTGCTAGGTCGTCTGGATCTCCTGATGGTGATCTATAGACCAGGTTTATGGAGCATACGTTGTTTGAAATTGATACTGTTTCTAGATGGTTGTTGCTGTTGGATTCGTCCAATTTAAACTGTAGGTCGGCTTTGGTGATGATAATTACTCCTCCGCCTTTTTTGTTCTGTCTGTGTCCGGTGAAGGCTGTAAAGTTAGGTGGGAGCAGCTGATTGAGGATGATATTGTCTTCCGCTGAGAGCCATGTTTCGGTTACCATGAGAATGTCTAGTTTATGGGATATTATTATGTCTGTGATCGCTGGCCACTTGTTTCGAAGTGAGCGGGCATTTATAAGTGCACACTTCATGCTACTAGGGTAGAAATTTTTAGATTGTCTGGTTTTCTTGTTGTGTTGTAGTGGGATTTGTAATAGAAGGCTGTGGTGCGGGAGGTTGGCCCCACGTGAGTTGTAATAGGGGTCTCCTGACCATTTTCTCTCACTATGTAGAACAATAGGAATGTGGTTTTGTGGGGTGGTGAGGGCCAATATATTGGATGGTAGTGCTATACTAAGTAGGAATAGGCATATCAACCTGATGATTATGTCTTCCATTTTTAACCCAGAGAGGTAGGAGGCTTGCAGGAGGCGAGTCTAGGAGGTTTTTGGCACACTAGAGCTGATTGAATCTTAGCTGGTATATTGTGTAACCGATAAACAGGCTAGTGTGTCGTATTGTATGCTGAGAAGACAGTATTTACAAATTTATGGGTGGTGATGACAGTATGTCTGTCTATCTACTGACAACAGTATATCTTTCAAAGTAATGACAACAGTATATCTGTCTATCTACTGACAACAGTATATCTTTCAAGGTAATGACAACAGTAAATTCTATCTGGCTACTGGGAGCAGTAGATTACCACTAGTGAGTACTGGCAACAATATATCTTATTAATATGAACAGTGTATGTTTTATAGCTACTTAGGATATTTAACTGATTGCTGATAACTGATTTGGGATACCTATGGTTACTAACAATAGTAAGCAAGGCTTTTAGGGGATGTGCAAGATATCGGTTAAAACATAGTTCCTTTTTGTTGTGTGGTATACTTGCTGTTCTCGGAGAGGGATCCAATTCAGCGGGGGAGCGAGCTCTACCGTGAGGGAGCTCAAGCTGCTCGATTTTGTATGAGTCTCAGATGACGATTTGCTATTGAGTTGTTGCCCGAGGCTGCTGAGATGTTGAGGCGTTCGGTCAGTGTTCTTTTTTGCCTATCGTGCCCCGCCTAAGGCGCGGGCGCGCGGCTGCTTTTAAAAATGAGCCTCTGGGTCCTCCCACGGCCCGGATTGGGCCGGAGATGCAGGAGCGGGAACGCTCTCTCCTATTGCTCGACCCCGACTGGGGAGCTGATGCTGGATCGTGCGGTGAAAGGGCCTTCTCCTGCCCGCGGCTGCTTTTAAAAATGAGCCTCTGGGTCCTCCCACGGCCCGGATTGGGCCGGAGATGCAGGAGCGGGATGATGCAGGATGCAGGATGATGAAGGCATACAGTCCCTTCTGCCTTCCCTACTCAGTTGAAGCAGTCATCTTATCTTTGGACTAACTTGGAGCATGGTTAGGCTAGGTGGATTGTGGGAACAGCCACACATGCCCAGAAAAGCCTTCTAGATTTTTCTGGGCTATGGAGAATTATCAGTTCCTGGCACTGTTGAAAAAGCTAACTGTGCCCCTGCATCATTCTGCTGTCTATAGAGAATCCCCATTACAGGTATACTTTTTGGAGGAGCCCATTAGACTCCTCTTTTCTGTTCCAACTGTGGTTGGTTTTTCTTTCCCAGGGTAGTTTTTGGTCATTGGGGGGGCTTGTTTTGCTTTGTTACTGATACTGAGCAGTGCCCCTAACTGCACCTCTCATTTAGGCCAGTAATTTCACTGGAAAGTTTCTGGATTTTTCTATCTCCAGCATCTGCTGGTTGGGGAAACATACTCTGCTTGTTCGGACAGGTCTAGCAGGGTTCTCGGAAAGGAGATTGAAAGGTAAAATTTCTGCTTTCACGCCTTCATTTCTCTCACCCTAGGATGATGATACAAACTTCCATATGGACTTCATTGTAGCAGCCTCAAACCTGCGAGCTGAGAACTATGACATCCCTCCAGCCGATAGGCATAAGGTAAGAGGCTACTAGAGTTAACTGTGCCCTGTCTCCTTTTGCTCTGGGAACTGTATTAGTATGTGTTGGCTTTCTGTAAGGTTGATGCATAAACCATGGGATATCCGATCATCAGCATCTAAGTGAGGCCCTGTGTTAGTGTTTGTATATAAATTCTCTGCAATTACATGAGCTACTGCTTAGATAATTTCCTGAGAGCAGCAAGAGTTTTGGATGATAAGGATCTTTGTTTCTTTTTAATCCTTAAAAACTGCATGACTAGTGTTTCCTTGGATGAGTCTGCAGCCTCATTCTTGAGACCATGGAGAAAGCTGTATCAGAAATGTCTGATCCTGTTGACCTACCCTGACATATGGATTTGTCACCCTGCCATCAGATGGGGACAGAGGATGACGTTTCATTGATAACATCATTATGATACAGGAGTGGTGCAGGCTAGGTGCCAGTATTCTGCCTCCAGCAGATGGTTGGTACATGCTGGACTAGCACAGTAGTATTTCTGTGACTCCCAGGGCAACAGTCTCTGGCCATTCTCCCTGGTGGAATGGGATCCTAAACAGGTTCACAGGGCAGCAGTCATTGGACATCTTTCCTTGTATTTAAATGTTTATATTAATGTGCCAGTATAAGTACGCAGAGTATGCTATGGTTATCACGAGGTGTATTCATGTGACTATTAATCTTTAGGCTATGGGCCCATATTATACAAAATACTATGAAAGGGGATGGAGCTAACACAGATGTGGACAGGGAACTGGCCCTTCTCTGAGCTACTCAAGGCCTCTCATTTCTCTCCCCCATTTTCAGAGCAAGCTGATTGCAGGCAAAATCATCCCAGCCATTGCTACCACAACAGCTGCTGTCGTGGGTCTGGTCTGCCTGGAACTCTACAAGATTGTACAAGGCCACAAGAAGCTGGAGTCCTACAAGAATGGTTTTTTGAACTTGGCATTGCCTTTCTTTGGCTTCTCAGAGCCTATTGCTGCCCCCAGGCACAAGGTGGGAGGCAATATGATGTGTCATACACCTTGGAATGTTATAGGTCCCCCCCCCTTTACCCTGTAGAGTGTAGTCGGTTCTTTTTGTCTTTGTTTCTATGGCCTGCTAGTCCGATTGCTCAAAAAGTGAATATGCTTTGGCTTATGGGCCAAGTGAAACAGTCCTTTTGTTGACTCCCTCAGGGTTGTAAAATTTCCATGCTTGCCAGTGCTCTCTAAACCTGCTAAGCATAGTGGTGGTATTTGGAGGCCTGGTGGTCATTGCACCTCTGTGCTGATGTAGATAGGGATGGCTTCCACTGCTACTAGAATGGCTGGTCATTCTTTTCCTACTGCAAGCTTCTTGCCTTAGTGACTGACAAACCCAGAGGTTGGTCTGTGGTGTTTGCTGGCAGGAAGGGAGGAATAGAGGCAGCAAGTGGCTTGGTTGAAGGAGGAGCCCTGCTTAGCCACTCGTGCCTTGGCTTCTCTTGTCTTATGTGACACACAACATCTTAATGCTACCCCTATTCTACTTGGAGATCATTCTTATGAACAGAGGATCCAATCTTGCCAAGCACTTAAGTCCTGATTGCATCGGCACATATACCCTTAAATTGGCAACCACTCACCCACCAGTTGAATTCTTACTTACCTCTGCACAAATATTAGAAATTTAAAATAGGAACCAAAAAGAAACCCCTAGATTATCAGAGGGATACTAAAGCAGTTGGTGGTTGCACACCTCCATAGCTTATCCTATAACAGTCTTAGACTCCTCTCTTGCTAACAGAAAATCACTGAGCTGATGAGTCAAAGAAAACATACATATTACTCACCAATGTTAAGTATATGTCAACAAGGAAACTTTAACACAAACTGGGCCCCAAAGCTAAAGCTCCTGGATGCTGTGCCAAAAATCCCCTGCTATCTAGTCTGTGTATTCCATGAAAGATCAGAAAATGAATGTTTTTTTTTAACCAGTAACAGGGTGAAGGGAACAGAGGTTGAACACTACCAAATTAAAGTTTACTTTAGCCATGCACAGGGAAGTTCTGCTGGTAGTTTGTCCACAAGATACTGTTGAGAGGTGAGGTACCCCTTGACAAAGGTCTGACTGGCTGTGCTGCTTAAATTTCTGGTAAATTCAAGGCCAGGGCTTTTGGAACTGGTGCTGCAAAACTATTCTGGCTTTATGATCAATAATACCTTAGAACGCTCAAAACATTGTAGTAATAAACCTCTCGGAAGAGAAGCAGGAGATGCCTCCACTTTGTCAGTCTCTTCAGTCCTGGCTGACACAAAGGAGAACATCCCAGTTGTCAGGAATCACAGAACATTTCAAAGGTCATAAAGTCTCTTGTATGGTCATTTAAGAATTTGCTAGGGGAAGGGACTTAGTGATTAAAACAAGTCATGAAGTAATATAGGAATCATAGTGCACAAATGAGTCTCTTGCTACAGTGTAGTTGAGGAAAAAGGAGGGGAGGGAATCTTAGAATCTCCTAGAGACTACATCCCAACTATATCTCATGATGGAATTCTACTAAAGGCCATCTTTGATCTTTCCCAGTCCACATGTGTCAATACAACAGTGATAGTCTGCAGCAGGAAATGAGTTCAGATCTGAGCTTTCTTCCAGAACCCATAGCACATTCTACCTTAAATTTGTGCTTCCTTACTATTGCTTATATATTGGGTTCTGCAATAGTGGCAGCATGTGGGGTCGGAGGGGTGGGGATTGTGCACCAGTTTAGTGACAACACCATTTGTGCTGAATGGTGGTACACATGCTAGGGTTTGCTAACCCATGATCCAGCACTGCACTTTATAATCTGGAATTTTTTTCAATTTTCCTTAATGGTAAAACACCTTGTGAAAGTCACTATATAAAAGGAGAGGCAAAGAATCACGGACTAAAACTACATGGGCTGCAAAATCTTCAGGAGATTAAATACTTTAAAAAAAATCAAAATTCCTGGTAGGTTTAAAGACTGGGGAGAGAACTAGAGCTCTGGAGTTGAGGATGGCCATCTTGCCCCCCCCATTCTTCAGTCAACTCTGAGGTGGGGCTGGAAGGATGGCCCCTGGTGCAGGCAAGAACCACTGATTTTGGCCTTGTATGATTAAAAAAATAAATGCCCTTGGTGGGGATTTGATGCTACTCAGATGATATAGCCACTCATATTCCTCTGTCTCTTCCAGTACTATGAGAATGAATGGACACTCTGGGATCGTTTTGAGGTGAAAGGGATCCAACCCACTGGGGAAGAGATGACTCTTAAGCAGTTCCTGGATTACTTCAAGGTGAGGGGAGAAGGGTGGTTTTCCTACATGTGCCAGAAGGATTATAAGAACACTTATGGAATCTGCATTAATTGATTGAGAATTTTCCACCTTAAGGGGCAGAGCTTAATGGCAGTGCTGGATTCCTGTTTGGGCCTGGTTTCCTACTGAGCATCTGCTGGCCATGGGGGAGAAGTAGGGTTTGGATTAATGTTGGACAGCTAAATCAGTTTCAGTGGGAAATGGTTAAAGTTGGTGTTTAGCAGAGAGGTAGAAATTCAGGAGAAGGGATGGTAGATGCAAAAAAGGGCAGTCAGGAATGTGTGTTTGACCATCAGGTTTCAGAGAAGTTGAAAAAATGAAAGGCTTTTTAAAGTCATGCATTTTAACGGTATGGAAATCCTGTGTTCTGGGGAGTGGGGACTAGAAGGTTTATGGCATCTGTTCAGTCTCTTGCATGTGTCTTTTAGAAAGAACACAAACTAGAGATCACCATGCTATCCCAGGGCGTCTCCATGCTTTATTCCTTCTTCATGCCTGCAGCCAAGTTGAAGGAACGTCTTGAGCAGCCGTACGTATCCCTTGCTCTGCTTCCTGTTAATAGCAGTTTGGAAATAAATAAAGCCAGTCTTTTACACACAACTCTCCACTGCTCTATCAAATCTGTTATATTTCTGTTGTCTTCATAGTGTGTATGCAGTAATTCTCTCTTCTTTTCCTGCCTGCTGCTCAGCATGACAGAGATTGTTACTAAGGTCTCAAAGAAGAAGATTGGTAAACATGTCAAGGCGCTGGTCTTTGAACTCTGCTGCAATGATGAAAATGATGAAGATGTGGAGGTGCCGTATGTGCGCTACACCATTCGCTAGGGCCAGCATGTGATCCCTGGATGGACTGTTGGAGGAGGAGGGGAGGGAGGACCGTGCAATGGCCACTTTTGAGACCAGAGAACAAACCTTGCACTGTCTGTACACGGTTAAGGGGATTCAAATGATGCTGTATTTTTTTTAATATATATTTAAATAGATCTCATCAAAGCTCCAAGTTTCTAATTGTTCTGTTAATGGGGAGAGAACAAATGTTTTGGGTGATTAAAAAGTTTTCAGATTTGTTTATACACTCCTTTTTGGCCAGTTTGAAAATCTCACTATAATTTCCGGTGTTACAGCATGGAACCCTCAAGGTTCTTAAAAAGAAGAAACTGTATGGTTGATATTGCTTAGAGTGTATGAGAACTGATGTCATCAGCAATGTTCCAGGTTGCTCGGATGCAGGTTTTGCATGGTTTGTGGCCAGACATGGACTGTTCTTGGATGTCTCTAAATGGTCCCAGTCCCCTCCTCCCTGTCCTCTTTTTGAAGCCTCGCTCTTCTCACAATACTTTTTTAGAGAAGACTTTCCCTGGAAAGAACTCTCCCATGAAGCCCTCAGGCCATGGGGCAGGCACTGGGAGTTTGAGTTGGTCGTGTCAAGCTTTTAATCAAAACAGAATCGGAGAAGAATTCTGTGTATGAGGTTTCTGCTGCTGAAATGCCCAAACTTTCTGTTGTGTGTTGGGGGGGGGGGTGTTAACTCACTCATGTCATTTTGTATTGTGTAACTAGCTTAACATTACCTCATCCCTAAAACTGAAGTACTGTGTCTCAACTCACACAGCAGCAGTGATTTCCACATGTCCACTTTCTTCTTGGTTGTGTGTGAAGGGGTTTTCTTTTCTTTAGTTTGTGTATTGGGGGAAGGTGATAAGGCCTTTCCTGTATACAAATGCAGGCCAATTTTCTGGGATGGGGGGAGGAGTAGGGGAATTTAGAATCTCTGTTAAGATGGAAAAACAGAAATCTCAACTGCTGACTTTGTAGACAAGTGTTTCTTTATACTGTGTTTCAAAATGAAAGAGGAAATAAACAACAAAAAGTGAAATTCTTGAATAAATGGAAGCACTTAGTCCACTGAATAATGAAGAAATAAAAGTTTCCAGAATCCTGATCTTTTCTCTTTTGGCTAAGTTTCTTCTACATAGCATAATTCCCCAGAGTAGGAGCCAGGGTAGGCCTTCCTTCATTAAGATGTTTTAACATCCCTTTGAGTAATGTCTACATCTGTACCTTTGCTCTGCTTACTAGCTCATATCGACTTATTTACTGGTTAAACATTACTTTCTCAAGGGACAAGCAGGATTAATCGGCTACACAAATATGGGTGACATCATCCCTAAAGGTACAGGCTGGATTTTCCAATATATCCTGCTAGACCAGTCCAGACAAGCGGGTTAAGTCCCCCTGCCAACCAGATGTTGGAGACATAAGTGTCAGAAGCCATTAACAACTGGGCTATTCTAGGTGCCACCCTCAGTATTTCTCTGTCTCCAGCAGATGATGGATGTCTTTCACTTCTCCTGGCAGTCCAGCCTCCTTAGTGCTTTAAGTCCTCTGCTAGTGGAGATTTAGTAGGCTGTGGACGTCTTCAGGGGGTCACAAGAGTGTCTCCTTTGAAGTTTCCTACTGGGATTTCTGTGCCTCAGGTCTATCAAGTCAAGCTTCTGGTCAGGAGGATCACTGTAGCTCTTGTGGGGGGGGGGGGGGGGAAGCAGCTCCTGGTCAGGAGGACTGGTGGAGCACATTTCCAAAGACAGCTGCCGGTAGCAGCAGAGGAGTTCCTGCTCTGTACCTCTTGTTCTCCAGGAATAAGCAGGAAGTCAGTTCTCACATATGGGTGAAGTCTGTGCAGATGGAGCCCCGTGTAGAACATTTCCCCAGCTTTCAAAGAAAGCCTTTGGGAATGCGACCACGTATCCGTGGTCCCCTTCAATATCTCCAGTTTGCCTACAGATTCCCTTCCCACCTTGAGCTGGCACCTTTGGTGCCATCCTCTGCTCTCCTTTCTGTTTTTTCCTCGAGGTTTGTCCTCGTCCGGCCTTTGTGCCAATTTTCACCCGGGGGTCATCAACCCCGGCCAGATGTTCTCCCACCATGACTCCCGGTGGGTTCAAGAAATGTGACCTCTGCAGTCAGACTATTTCAGTTACCGATACCGATGACTGCTGTCTCCGCTGTCTGGCCCTAACCACGACAGCTCCACTTGCAAGCGGTGCCAGGTCATGACCCCCAAAGCAAACACACAAGCGGTCAGAGTTGCAGGGGAAGCTGTCCCTGAGATCTGACTCTGCCCCAGCCTCCCCATCGCCGAGCCCCAAAGCTGGCACTTCCTGTGAGGTCCGGGTGTCCTCTGAGTCCTGCGGCGGCAGATCCTCTGGCGTGGCCCTGGACCCTCCCAAGAAAAAGGCACTGAAGCCTGCCGAGGTGCCTCCGATGAAACCTGGCAAAATCCCACGACGGGACTCAGGCGACTCCAAGAAGCACCCTCAGAAAGTCTCGAGACAGGAGTCCTTGGCTGTTGGAGACCACTCCAGGACCCATGAACTGGTAGTTGTCCTCGGACGCACTCTCCGGAGTGCCGGCATTGGACCAAGGCCCTCTGTGTCCATGCCAAAGGCTGCACAGCCATCCGACCTCGAGTCCCAAATGGCGGCCATGGAGCAGAGCATCTCCATCCTGGCCTTGCAGCAGGTGTTGATGTCTGGTTTTCCAGCATCACCAGGCCCCTCCCCAACCTCAGGGGAGTCCCAAGGTGTCGAGCTGGGCACAGAGCGCCATCAGCCTCGAGTAAGTCCTCGGCATCGATTGAGGTCTCGGTCACGCTCCTCGAGGATCCAGTCCTCCCCAGCGAGTTTTCAGGAGTCTGACCCCATATCCTCTGAGGTGCCCCAGTTCCTTGGGGCTACCCCCAGACTGATTCCTCAATGCCTGCGGGATTTGAATGGGAGACAGGATGAGGCCTCTCCAGGGGCATCCTGGAACAGGGATGTCCCCTCTGAGCTGTCTCCCCCCCCCTCCCCCCGGTGCCACTCCCTGCCTGAGGATGTAGTGACATGACCTAGTCTCTTTCGATCCAGACTGAGTTGGAGGCACATCCACGCACCAAAATACTCGAGATCCTGCAATATGAGTGCTCCCAAGAAGACTGACGGTGCCAGTTCCACCCATCCTTGAGAAGGCTATGCCTCAGGAGGTGGGAGACCCTAGCCTCTGTTCTGGTGGTCAGTTGACACTGGACACTATTTACCACACCTGGAAGGGCCCCAGGTTCCATAAACCGCAATTCCCCCACAACTCCAAGGTGGTGGAGTCCTCCACGCAGAAACTGAATAGCCAAAAAGCTTACTCTTCAGTTTCCCCTGGCAGAGATCCAGGCCCTTGACGCCCTGGCCTGCAAGTGTTATCAGGGTGCCATGCTCGGATGCTGTATTCAGGCATACGAACTGTACATGGAAATGTACCTAAAAGGCCTGATCCAGGTGCTCTTGGGAGTTCTCGATGGACCTAGCCAGGGAGCTCCTGCAGAGATTCCAGTTCCTGGCGGCAGGCATCTGGGACTGTTCCAAATTCCTCTCTAGGGCCGCCTATGATAGGTTCAAGTCTGTGGCCAGGGTGGCAGCAGCTGGCATCTGCGCCCGGCACCAGGCACGGTTGCAAACCTTGGACTTCGAGCAGTGGGTGCAAGAAAAGCTGATGGATGTCCCTTGCAATGGCAAGAACTTGTTAGGGAAGCTGATGTCTGATAAGGTGGCTGAAATCGAGGCCGAGGTAGTGACACGGCAAAGGCTGTCCAGGAAGACATCCTTGGGGGAAAAAGCCCTTTTTCCCAACGAAAAAGGGCTATCACCAGGCCAGGCCCTTCCAGCCTTACCTGGGGCAGCAGCACCAGGCCTCACAGCCTAAAGGCCAGGGGCATGGGCCCTGGAAGCCCAAGGCTCCCAAGCCTCAAACACCAGCCCCCACCCAACTGGGGGAGGGGAAGCTTTTGACTCCCTGGGCAGGGCTGCCTCTCTTCCCCCCCCCCCCCCCCGGAGTCTCACCTCATCCCACAGGGGGTCGGCTGGCCTCATTTGTCCACAATTGGTCCAGCATCACCATGGACAAGTGGGTCCTGCAGATGGTGAGGGAAGGTTACCACCTCCATCTACAGCAGGACCCTCCAGACTTCTTCCCAGGAGAACCTTCACAACCTCTCCTCCATCAGACCTTGCTCATCGCAGAACTCACAGGCTTGCTCAGGGACAGGGCAGTGGAGCCTGTACCCCACCACCTCTGGGGAAAGGGGTTCTACTCAAGGTATTTCCTTGTCCCAAAAAGAACAGGGGGCCTCAGACCCATCCTGGACCTGTGCAACTTGAGCAAGTTCCTGGTGAGGGAGAAGTTCAAGGTGCTGTCCCTTGGGACACTGCTGCTCTATTTCTGCCAAGGAGACTGGCTCTGCTCCTTGGACCTCAAGGATATGTACACTCACATCCTGGTCCACCCCTCCCACAGACAGTACCTGATATTCATGGTGGTGGGGCGGCAGTACTACCAGTACAGGGTACTGCCGTTTGGCCTCACCTTTTCTCCAAGGATCTTCACAAAGTGCCTGGCGGTCATGACCGCCCATGTACGCCTCCAAGGGGCCCATGTCTTCCCCCACCTGGACGACTGGCTCATCAGAGGCAGCATGGCCCTCACAGCCAGCCAAGCCACAAGGTTTGTAATTCACACCCTGGGTGGGGAAGTTAAGATTTGTTATTAACTACCCCATATCCAATCTCTCCCCAGTTCAGGATCTGGAGTTCATAGAAGCCCAGCTGGGGACACTGCAGGTCAAGGCCTTCCTCACAATAGAGAGGACCTGTTGCCTGATGCAGTTAGCGGAAGAGGTTCAAAGCTGCAGGTCGGAGTTCATGTCATGCCACTGGCTTGCCTGCATATGCAAGCAGCCCAGTGGTGCCTTATATCCCAATGGACATAGGTCACAGGCAAGCTGAGGGAAAAAGGGTAAGGGTCACCCACTGACTGGCGGCTTCCCTCAACCGGTGGCAGTCCCTGCAACATCTCAGGGCGGGGAATGTCTTTTCAAGCACCTGCACCACAAAAGGTCCTGACAACAGATGCCTCCTTAGTGGGCTGGGGTGCACATTGCGAGGACCATTGCACTCGGGGCAACTGGTCCCTGGACGAGTCTCGGTTACAAATCAACTTCCTTGAGTTCAGGGCCATCTTCCTGGGCCTCGGGCTTTTTGCTACCTCATGTGCAACCTTTAGGTTCTCATATAGATGGACAAGCAGGTTGCCATGTTCTGTATGAACAAGCAGGGAGGCATGGGCTCCTTTTCCCTCTGTCAGGAGGCGGTAGCCCTCCACTCTTTTGCAGTGTGCAACAGCATGCTCCTGAGGGCAGTGTATGTGCCAGGACCGTCTCTTGGCGGATAGGATCCTTTGCCCACATGAGTGGCGTCTGGATCCCAGGGTGGCATGGATGCTCTTCCATCTCTGGGGCAGATCCTGACTCAACCTGTTTGCTTCCCCGGACAATGCACAACTGCCCAGATTCTGCTCACCTCATCCACACCACAGCAGGGTGGCAGCAGATGCCTTCCTCGTCTCATGGTCAAAGGGCCTGCTATATGCATTACCACAGACCCCTCTAATAGTCAGGTGTCTTTTCAAGATCCTGAGCGACCATGCTGCAGCAATCCTGGTTGCTCCCAGGTGGTCCAGACAGCCCTAGTTCCCCCTGCTACTCTCCCCGTCAGTGGCACAGGGCTGTCAGCCGGATCTTCTTTCTCAGGAGAGGGGCTCTCTTCTCCACCCCAACCTGGCATCCCTGACGTTAACTGCATGGATGCTGAAAGGGTAGTACTGGCCCCCTCCAGTCTCACAGACAACGTGCAAAAGGTCCTCCCAGAAACCCTCTACAAGGAGGGCATATGCCTTCAAGTGGAGGAGATTCTCTCTGTGGTGTGCAGAGTGGAATGAGAATCCTTTCTCCTGCCATCTGCAGCTCATTTTGCAGTACCTGCTGCATCTCTCCCGCTCAGGGTTGAAATCTTATTCGGTCAGGGTGCATCTCAGCACCATAGCAGCTTATCACCCTGTGGTTCCTCAGAGGCATTCTGCTATCGAAGACCCCCTCCGCCCACCTTCACCAGAGTGGAATCTCAATGTGGCGCTCACATCGCACCAGACTGCCCTTTGAGCCCTTGGTGACTTGCCACTTGAGGTATCTCTCCTGGAAGGTGCCCTTGACATCTGCCCGGAGAGTGAGCAAACTGCAGGCGGATCCGCCTTATACCAGGTTCTGTACAAACAGGGTTGTGCTTTGCACGCATTCAAAGTTACTCCCGAAGGTGGTGTCTGCTTTCCACCTCAATCCTCCCCATAACCTCATGCCGGTAAGGCAGAGTCGTTTCTGCATACGTTGGCTTGCAAGAGGGCTCTGTCCTACCTACAGAGGACCCAGGCCCACCGCAGAGCTGCTCAACTTTCCCTTATGACCCCAGCAGGCTGGGGCTATCTGTGACCAAGCAAACCCTTTCCACTTGGGTGGCAGACTGTATTGCCCTTGCTTATGAGCGAGCTGGCCTGTCCCTAGAGCACCCGATCACTGCTCATCGTGTGAGGGCTATGGCCACATCGGTGGCCTACCTATACAGTGCCGGTGACAGAAATCTGTAAAGCTGCCACATGATCTTCAGTGCATATGTTTGCAACTCACTACTGCCTCGAGTGAGTCCCGCAGGGACAGTGCCTTTGGCCATACAGTAATCCGAAGCATTCTCGATGTATAGGCAACTCCTGCCTTCCAACCCTTCTGTGTTCAGACTACCGGAGCAATGGTGATGCTGGGGTCTGCAGAGTCTCTTGGTAGGGATTCACCCTCTGCAACTTACAGCCTCCCTATTGGTAGCCATTGGTGCTATCGTGCTTCAGTTGCCGGCAGCCTGGAGCTACTCCACCCCTGTGACATTCTCTGGCCTTGGCCATTCCTCCTGCTGAGGGTCTCCAGGCCCACTCTGGGACACTGGTGTGGGGGGAGGGGTTGGATCGGCTGGTCCTGTTTGCCAGCAAGTGGGAGGAAATCACCACCGATCAGTAGGTCCTCAATATTGTCCACTATGGGTATGTGCTCGGGTGTGCCAAGTTCCATCCAGGATGCCTTTCTCATCTCCCTGTCAGGGTCAAAGCACGTGGCCATAAAGTCCACGCTTTGGCACCTGTTGGACCTATGGGCCATTTGTCCAGTGCCTCTTTCAGAAGTAGGATCTGGCCACTACTCCATTTACTTTGTCGTCTCAAAGAAGGATGGCTCCTTTTGATCCATTCTAGACCTCAAGGGCGTCAGTTGATCACTCCGGGTATCTCATTTTTGTATGGAGATCCTTTGATCGATGATCCTAGCAGTACACAGCAGGGAATTCTTGGTTCCTTTCGATCTGGCGGAGGCTTACCTCCACATTACAATCCGCAAAGATCAACACTTTCTCTGCTTTCATGGTACTCTGTCACCACTTTCAGTTCCACACACTACCATTCTGCCTAGTGATAACACCATGGACCTTCTCCAAGGTCATGGTAGTAGTGGCGGCAGCCTTGCGGAAATGGAGAATTCACGGTCATCCTTACCTGGACAACTAGCTAATCAGAGCAAAGTCTCAGGCCGAGGCCCTCAAGGCCAGTGCCAGTTTCATGATATTCCTCGAACCTCTCGGCTGGTTGATCAATCACACCAATAGCTGTTTCTGTCCCTCCCAATCTCTGGAGTTCCTGGGAACCCGCTTCGACACTCAGCAGGGTCGAGTCTACTTGACTGAGGATTGGTTCCAGAAGGTTCCCTGACCACCTATAGGCATTCCTGCTGCAGATCAGTCCACGTGTCTGGGACAGTCTTCAGGTCCTGGGGGTCAATGGTGGCCACAATCAAACTAGTTCCCTAGACTCATGTTCACATGAAACCTCTACAGCATTCCCTTCTGTCACGTTGATCAGTGGTTTCCTAGGAGTACAACATTCACTTCCACCTCCAAAGACATTTGCTCCAGCCTACGTTGGTAGCTGTCCAAACCACATAACGCAAGGGGTTCCCCTAGACACACCTTGCTGGGTTCTTGTCATGATTGATGCCAGTCTGTTGGGCAGGGGAGTTCATAGTCTGGGACACTCAGGAATCACAGTGGATGATCAACTGTCTCGAAGAGCGAGCAGTCTGCCTTGCTTTGCAAGCCTTTCTGCCTCGGATCCACCGTCAGGCGGTTTGTGTTCTCTGCGACTTTGCTACCATGGTAACCTACCTTCAACCAGCAGGATGGCACCAAAGCCCCAGGAGTGGCCAAAGAAATAGATCTGCTCTTCCCTTCGGCCAAGAGCCACCTACAGTGCTATCAGCCCAACACACTGTGGGAGTGGACAGTGTTCAGGCTGACTTCCTCAATCGTCATATCTTGGACCCCAGTAAGTGAGAGCTTGCTCCCTCGCGTTTCAGCACATAATGCAGGCCTGGGGGCCCCCCCCCAGCATCTACCTGATGGTCACCGCAAAGAATACCAAAGTTCCCTCCTTCAGCCGCAGGAAGGAATATGGCTGGCAGGGTCTCGATATACTGGCCCAACCCTGGCTGATTGTTCTCCTTTACCTCTTCCCACCGTGGGCAGTGATCGAGCGGTATCTTCTCAGGATTGAGACCTACCTCCATCATGTGATTCTCGTGGCACCTGACTGGCCATGGTGCACGTGATATGCAGATTTAGTCCAGCTGCAAGTGGCATCTCCTCTCCCCCCCCCCCCCACGGGGCTCACCAGAGACTCCTATGGCAGGGACCAAGCTTGATGGACGATCTGGCTCCTTACTCGCTTACGGCTTGGCTCTTGAAAGGAGATGCCTAGTCTGCCAAGGCTACTCTCGAGGGGTTGTGCAGATCTTTTGTAAGGTGCAACGCCCCTCTACTTCTATGGCATATGCTAGAGTATGATGCTTTTTGAGTCATGGTGTGCACGGCAACATCTTTTGCCCTGGCGGGTCAGGATGTCGCCGGTCCTCATGTTTCTCCAGGAGGGGTTTGAGAAGAGGTTGGCCCTTAACTCCATGTACAAGTGGCAGCACTTGCGTGCTTTTGTGGCCCATCGTGGGATGTTCGCTTGCCTGTCACCCTGATATCAGCCAGTTTCTCCACAAAGTGCGCACACTCTTGCTTCCGGTGCGCCCTTGTCACACCATGGGATCTTTCCCTTGTTCTCCAAAGCCTTGTGAAGGCCCCCCCCCCCCTTTGAGCCACTTAAGCATATCACTCTTTGGGATCTGTCCTTGAAGGCTGCCTTCCTGGTCGCCATTACTTCATTCCGAAGAGTGTTGGAGCTACAGGCCCTGTCCTGTAGAGAGCCTTTTCTCTCCTTTACTTTGGAAGTCATGTCACTTCGGGTCATGCTATCCCCCTTCCATGTGAATCAAACTATTTTGCTTCCCTCTTTTCCTAGAGAGGACAGCTCTGGGGTACAGAGCATACTACAAGCGGTTGATGTTGAGGGTTCTTTATCATTATCTTAAGATGACTGAGGCCTTTGAAAGTCTGACTGTCTCTTTGTGCTGTTTGCAGGGTCCTGTAAGGGCCTTGCCACTTCTAAGGCTACCAATGCGTGCTGGATCAAGCGTGCTATTGAATCTGCCTACATTCTTAATAAGAGACCCATTCTGGTGGGACTTCATGCTCATTTCACGCATGCTTAGGCAGCTTCCTGTGCAGAACAGTCACTCGTGTCTTCTATCAACATTTGTCAGGCGGTCACCTGGTCCTTGTTGCGCACCTTTGCGTGCCACTATCATCTCTATCTACAAGCTTGGGCTGCGGTGCATTTTGAAACCAGTGTGGTGCAGGCGGCTGTCTCTTCCCACCCAGGGTTGGTATAGCTTTGGCATGTCCCACTTGTCTGGATTGGTCTAACAGGATGTATTGGAAGGAGAAATTTCACTTAATGTTAATTTCCTTTCCCTGGGAGCAAGCAGAAAGTCTGCCCTCATATATGGGTGGCGTCAGCACCGACGGAGCCTGCACGGATCCATTTCCCCAGCTTTCAAAGAAAGCCTTTGGGAGATTCACTGCACATGCACAGTCACCTTCCTCCCCAAAGGTGCCATCTTGTCTCAGTCTGTCTTTTTCCATGGAGCCCTGCAAACGTGTTGTCTGTATACCCTGGACAAAGTAAATTTTTCTGACCTATTATTTTTTTCTCTTGAGTGCTCGATTCGATCACCTTTCCGCCATCCGTCTCCCATCTCGGTGGTGTTTTTCGCTTGGGTAATTTTCTTTATTTTGGTCTTTTTGGTCTGTGGGGGGGGGGGGGTTTCTTGCAGCCTAGCTGGTCGAGACATCAGCATTTGATCTCATGGGTCTCGTTTTTCCCACTATGTCCTCGACCAGCGGCTTCCAGCAGTGTGGCAAGTGCAGCCACACTTTGTCCCGTACAGACCACCACAGTATCTGTATTAAGTGCCTTGAGGCAGACCACAACAGGTCTTCCTGCTCACTTTGCTTCCTCATGTCTGCTAAAACCTGGCAGGAATGCGAAAGACAGCAGGGGAGGCTGTTTGGTAGGTCTGGCTCTGCATCGGGGGTGGAATCATTGCCTTTGACACCATGTTGTGTGCCTATGCTCGATCAGAGCCCAGAGGTCATTGGGTATCGGAGTTGTCCTCTGAGGATCTTCCTCTGACATTGGAATCTTCTTTAAAGCCATTGTCAAGGACGGACCCGGGATCGAGTGGTAAATCTGCCTCAACCCACCCTCAGAGCCCTTGACTCGATGTGGGGGATGAAGGGTGGGAGCGCCTGTTGAAGCAGCCCCAGAGAGACGAGTTGCCTGCGCATCAAGGGATCAATGCGGAGCCTCTGACTCATTACGATCTGGGACTCCCCAATGAGGGATCTATTGCTGGTCTTGACATCCTCGGGGCCAATGCCAGCAGCAGAGCTGTCTGGCATCAATGTGGAAGACCCCATGGATGGTGCTGATTGTAAAACGTTGACTCGATTTGCAGTATTGAGTCGACAAGAGCCTCAGGCTTCCAGAAAACGCAGCTTCCACACAATTCCATGGTGATGGAGTCGGCTATGTGTTGATTCAAGACCCAAAAGATGCACTCCTCAGTGCCCCCTGGTAGGGAAGCCTGTACCATGGATGCATTTGGCAGGAAGTGTTTCCCGAACTCTATGCTCACAGCCCAGATCCATATCTACCAGTTGTACGTGGGCATGTATCTGAGAGACCCTGTGAAGGAACTCGGGGTCTCAGCTGGTCTATCAGGTGAGCCCCTTAAGCGCTTTTGGACCCTGGTATCTTCGGTCAAAGAGTACTCCAAGTTTCAGACACAGGCAGTCTTCGACGGCTTTGAGTTGACTCGGGTGGCTGCGGTGGGCATTAGTGCCTGTCACCTTGCCTGGTTACAGTCCTCTCTCTGACTTAGAGCAATGGGTTCATGACAAGTTAGCTGATGTCTCATGCCAGGGAGACAACCTCTTTGGCAAACCCATGATGGAGAAGGCTGACGAGTTGGAGAAGGAATTCAGGATCAGGCTGTTCAAGAAAGTGTCGGATCCTTCCCATCGGAAGGCTTTGGGGGAAAAGTTCTTCCATACAAAGTCTAAGAAAGCTTATGGAAATTATCCCACGTTCCAGGCCTACCCAGCTCCCCCTCAGGGGCAGCAGGCTGCCAGGGGCATGGCCCCCCTGTAAGCCTAAGGCTCCCAAACAGCACCCCAGCTGCAGCCTGGGGGCACTTTTTGACTCCTTGGCCATAGCCGCCTCCTCCCTTCCTCAGGAGGTAATGGGCTCAAGGTTCATGGGGGGGGGGGGGGGACAACTGGTCCACTTTGCACAGAGGTGCCCCTCTATCGCCACAGACAGCTGTGTGTTGCAGATCAAGGAGGGATATCTCCACTTCACTCAGTTGCCTCCACCCTTTTTCCCAGGGGTACTGCCTATGGACCCCTTGCACATGGAGCTGCTTCAAAAGGAACTAGAGTCCTTACTCGAGGATCAAGTGATAGAGCCCGTACCCCCTCCTTTTCAGGGCTGGGGATTCTACTCCCACCTCTTTCTGGTCCCCAAGAAAACAGGGAGCTTCAGGTCCATCCTGGATTCAGGACATTAACAGCTTCCTGGTCAAGAAAAAGTTCAAGATGTTATCCTTTGCAACCGTGCTGCCTTACCTCCTCCAGGGAGATTGGCTATGCTCCTTGGATCTCAAAGATGCTTATACCTACATCCTGATCCATCTAAGACACCATCAGTACCTCCAGTTTGTCGTAGGGAGATGCCACTATTGTTACAGGGGTACTTCCTTTTGACCTGGCCTCGGCCCCTTAGGTGTTCATGAAATGCCTGGCAGTCATGGCCGCTCGTCTCTTCCTCCTCTGATTATTTGTGTTCCCTTATCTAGATGACTAGCTTGCATGGGCTGGCATGCCGAATGAAGTGTGCAGTGCTACAGTACCAGGGCTTTGTGGTGAACTTCCCAAAATCTCACCTCTCCCCGTTGCAGTGCATGGATTCATCGGGGCCCTGCTTGACTCCACCTGAGCAAGAGCCTTACTGCCCCGGAGTGGGCTCAGTGCCTTGCCACCCTGGCACAAGTAGTGCAGAGTGGCACACCAGCAACAGCCCAGATGATGCTTTGCCTCTTGGGGCACATGGTGTCCACCATCCACATCACTCCTTTTGCCTGCCTGTGCAGCAGGCTCAGTGGACGCTCGGTGCCTAGTGGTCATGCTGGTTCCCTGACCTGGTGGCAGGACCAACTCAACCTCTGAGCCAGCTTGCCTTTCCAGGCCCCGCCAGTGCAGTGCATCCTCACCACGGATGTGTCAAAGATGGGCTGGGGGGCCCACTGCGATCACCTGCAGTTGCAGGGCCTGTGGTCAACGGAGGAGAATGCCTCACAGATCAACCTGCTCGAGCTCCAAGCAGTCTATCATGCCCTGCGGGTCTTCCAGACCATCTGGAAGGGACAGGTGGTTCAAGTCCAGAAGGACAACCAGATAGCAATGTTTTACATCAACAAGCAGGAGGGCATGGGATCATACTAACTCTGTTGGGAGGCAGTGCACGTCTGGAACTTTGCAGCAGGGAAGGACATTTCACTCAAAGCAGTGTACTTGTCTGGCCAGGACAATGTGCTGGCCAATTGTCTGAGCTGTGTTCTCCCTCCCCACGAGTGGATGCTGAACCTGACCATACTGGGGGAGATCTTCTGGCAGTGGGGTTTATTGGAGATCGACCCCTTTGCCAGTCCAGAGAATGCGCAGCTACCGTGTTCTGCTCTTGGAAGCCGGCCCAGAGGTGGCGATGCGTTCCTCCTTCCTTGGTCTAGGGTGTTTCTGTATGCGTTTCCACCAACGCCCCTAGTGCCTCACCTCCTGCTCAAGATCCAACCGGAGGCAGCCTCTGTCATCTTCATTGCACCCAGGTGGTTTAGGCAGCCCTGGTTCCCCCTGCTCTTGCAGCTGTCCCAGAGGAATCCTTGACTCTTGGGGAGTGCCCCAGGCTTCCTGTTCCAGGAGGACAGAACATTGCAACACCCCAACCTCCAGCCCCTGGTGCTAATGGCCTGGCTGCTGAAAGGCTAGCTATTGTGCATCACCGCCTCCTTTGACTGGTGGGAGGACATCTTGCTGGCCTCGCATGAGCACTACGCACTGGGCTTATGCCTTCAAGTGGCACAGATTCTCCCTCTGGTGTGCAAGGGAAGGCCTTAACCCTTTCTCTTGTGCAATGGCAGAAGTATTTCGATACCTCCTGCACTTTTTGGGAAGGTCTGAAGTCCAACTCAGTCAGGGTGCATTTCTGTACCATCTTGGCTACTACGGAGTAGATGGCCAGGCCATGTCCTTGCACCCCTTGGTAGGCTTGTTCATGCAGGGTCTCCTCTCTCGGCCCCTGGTCTGCCTGCTTCCAGTTGCATGGGGCCTCAGTGTTGTGCTAGGAAAGCTCATGAGCCTGCCTTTTGAGCCCTTGGCTACCTGTCCTCTCAAGTATTTCTCCTGGAAGGTTGTCTTCCTGCTGGTGCTCACCTCAGCCAGGCTGTGAGCAGACTGCAGGCCCTGGTGATACACGAGCTCTACACTAGGTTCCATAGGGTGACCATGTTCCTAAGTTCTTACCAAAGGTGGTTTCTGCATTTCTTCTAAACCAAGAGATGGTGGTATCCATCACCTTTCCTAGGCCTCATGCTTCCAGAGCAGAGGCCTCTCTGCACACGTTTGATTGCAAGCATGCCCTGTCCTCCTACATCCAGAGGAGACAACCCCATTGCTGTTCAATGCAGCTCTTTTTTTCTCTTTTGACCCCATTCTCCAAGTGTACCTTCTCTTGATGGGTGACTGATTGCTTCTCATTTGCCTATCACTAAATAGGGCTCTCCTTAGAGCATTATGTCACAGCTCACAATGTCTATGCCATGGTGGCCTCAGTAGCCAGCCTGTAGTCGGGGCCTTTGCTGGACATCTGCTGGGCTGCCACCTGGTCCTCTGTGCACATGTTTGTGACACTGCTGTTTGTTTGGAGGTGGCCTTCTGGAGGTATAGTGCCTTTAGCCAGGCTGTGCTCCACCATCTCTTTGGGGAATAATGCAACTCCTTCCCTTCAGCCTTCTGTGTGCTGGCTACTGGAATGGAGATATCATCTTTGATGATGATGCATCAGTATCAGACTTCCAGCCAATCAGCACCCCCTGCTCTCCTTTACAGACTGCTTTTTGGGTTGCCTGTGGCGTTTACATGTTTTTTCAGTAGCCTGTAGCTTGGGAGTCCTATGTGAGGACTGACTTCCTGCTTGTTCCTGGAGCAAGCACATACTCACCTGTAATAGGTGTTCTCTAGGGATAGCAGCAATCAGTCCTCAACCTTCCATCTTCTCCATGGGGTTGTTCTTTCTTTTTTGCTGTCTTGTGCTATGATAATCTACTGAGAGAAGATGGTACCTTTGGGTAGGAAGATGACTGTGCCTACACAGTGTATCTCCCAAAGTTTTTTTTGAAAGCTGGGGTGTGGATCTGTGCAGGTTCTGTCACTGCCACTGGCACCCATGTATAAGGACTGATTCCTGCTGTCCCTGGAGAACACCTGTTACAGGTGAGTAATTATGCTTTCCTGGAATTCTGCTAGACCAATCCAAGACCCCACCCCTCACTGTGTAGTCGAGCAACAGTTGAGCTGACTCATCAGCTGCATCTGCAGAGCCTTCATGAAATTGTGGCTAGTTCTACCCTATGCATTTTGTACTCTTAGGCTTATTATACATAGTTGCACTAGTTGGTGCTTTCAGTTCCCTGGTGGATTATTCTGAGATGGTGAAATTTGAATTTGGTAGGGGTTTCCTTTTTTTTAATATTTATTTCAACAGGCGTATACTGAGGGTGACATTTAGGGGAGCCTCTCTCTACATATGCCAGAGCCTGATTGTTAATGGTTCTGGTACTTTCTCTGTCTCCAACATCTGCTGGCAAGGAGACTTAACTCGCTTGTCTGGACTAATTTAGCAGGATTCCAAGAAAGGAAATTAATGGTAAGTGAAATTTTTCCTTCTTTCTCAGAGCACAGAAGAGTCTAGAAACTTAATCTCCAGGAACAAGCAGGAATGTTGTTGTTACATATGGATATCGTCGGCATCGATTGAGCCTGTGTGGGAATGCTCCCCAGCGTCCAATAGGCAAGCTTTTGTGAGCATCTCACAGTACCTGCGTGCTACCTTTCCAGCTCTCTCTCTTCAGTTTTTTGTTTTCTGCAGAGCTGACAGGATGAAAACCTTGTCACCGCAGACAAATTTATTCTTTTGTGGTTGTGTCTGCCTTCCTTGGATGCTTACTGGTACTGCTGGTTTTCTTTTCTTTGTTAATATATCTCTCTCTCTCTCCCTCCCCCCCCTGTTTTCTAAAAGATTTTCTTTCAGGGGCCTTTCCCCTCCCGGGGTTAGGTACCATTTTGGGCACTAGGCCCATTTTTCTTCAAACATGGAGAAACCAGATAGTGGTTTCAAGAAATGTTCTAAATGTGACTACCATTTCCGTCACTGACACCCATGAATGGTGTCTTAAGTGTTTGTCTTGACCATTCTCCATCGGAGTGTGTCTCCTGCAGAAAGATGACCAAGAGGGGCCTGCAGAATAGAGCTGCAAAACTTGGTACCCTTTTTGCTGCAGATATGATTTCAATTACCCCGGTATTGACTGGGTCAGTGTCACGGCAGTACATGCTAGGGAGATAAAGTTCCTAGATGACATAAATGACTGCTTCTTCGAGCAGCTGGTCCATGAACCGACAAGAGGGGAAGCCATATTAGACCTAGTCCTTAGTGGAACACCAGATCTAGTGCAAGAGATAAGGGTGTTGGGGCCACTTGGCAATAGTGATCATAGCATGATCGCCTTTGATTTAATTAGTGGAGGAGGGATAGTAAGGAAATCCACAGTACTAGCTTTTAACTTTAGAAAGGGAGACTATGATAAAATGCGGAAAGTAGTTAAGAATAAACTAAAAGGAGCAGTTGCAAAGGTTAAAGACTTACATCAAGCTTGGGTGCTGTTGAAAAATACTATCTTGGAAGTCCAGACCAGCTGTATTCCACGCTTTAAGAAAAGTGGAAGGAAGTCCAAAAAACTGCCAGCATGGTTTAAAGGTAAGGTCAGAGAGGCTGTTGTTGCCAAGAAAGCATCTTTCAGGAAATGGAAAAAAGAGCCAAACGATGAAACCTGGAAACAGCACAAGCACTGGCAGGTCAAATGCAAGGCATTGATAAAGAAGGCAAAGAGAGAATTTGAGAAGAAGCTTGCTGCAGAAGTAAAAATGTGAAATAAAGATTTTTTCAAGTACATTCGTAGCAAAAAACCTGTGAGAGAGTCAGTTGGACCATTAGATGACAGAGGAGTTAAAGGGGCACTAAGAGGCGACAAGGCGATAGCGGAGAGACTGAATGAATTCTTTGCTTCGGTCTTTACTGAGGAAGATGTAGGGATGTTACCCATGACTGAAGTATTTAAAGGTACAGAAGAATTGAAGGAAATATCGATACAGTGGGAAGATGTATTACAACTATTAGATAAACTGAAGAGTAGCAAATTACCTGGGCCGGATGGTATACATCCAAGGGTGTTAAAAACTGAAATATGAGATTGCAGACCTGCTATTAGTAATCTGTGAACTATCATTAAAATCATCTCTAATACCTGAAGATTGGCGGATCGCCAATGTAACACCATTTTTAAAAAGGGTTTGGGGGTGATCCGGGAAACTACAGACCGGTGAGCCTGACGTCAGTACCGGGAAAAATGGTAGAAACCATCATAAAGAATAAAATTACTCAGCATGTAGATAGTCATGGCCTAATGGGATTCCAAAATAACAAAAACAACTCCACAAATTAACCTCTTTGTAGTATTGGTAACTATGCACTAATAAAAGCTTTTTGTACCACGACAGTAACAACGGGGAGCACAGACCTCAGAATTATCCCCAGATGGTCATTGAAAACTTCAAAACCGGAAACCCGGATTTCAGTAATCTAAACAGGGGGAATTTACATCAACGGTCTGTGACCAACCCCTCCGACCGTCCAATAGTACAAAAAGACATAAATTTCACAAAATACTGATGGGAAAGACAAAGTTTTTTTAACAAATGAACTACTTTAAAACTTCATAACCATAGTATCATTAAATACAATAAAACAACTCAACAGGGGACTCGCTGCTATAAACATATAACATTCAACACATCTATGTTTCACTATTATTTAACAAGTCATAGCAAACAGAGAACCCTATAGAACAACAAAACCCATCAGCAACACATAATAAGCCTCAGCTCCAAGATGATCATTGCCGTATTAGCCCCGACGCCACAGTCAGACGTCTCTCCTAGCATTTCACAGACGCTGCTTCAGGGGGGTATACTATAAAACAAATAAAACAAAAAACGTGCTAAATAAACCTACTACAAAACTATATACACTCCTATATCAGAACAAAACAGAGCCTGAGATTCTCACCTGGCCCACGCTATAGCCACCGACTCATTCATCCAGCTCAAGAGACACTCACTCCCACCCACTAACCGCAGGCAAGATATCCAAAAATCGGTGTCTGATGTCACACCTTCGTCACTACCGGAAAACACCCAACCTCCCATACAACACAACCTTCATATACAAGCCTGCCAATCAATGTTAAGGTTCAGCCCACCCGGGGTCACAGTGTGGAGCAAAAATATCCATCGCTGCTCACTGCGAATCAAATACTGCTCACGGGACAGATCCCCAGAACCCTGGGATACCTGCTCAATCCCAAAGCATTTTAAATCCTCGAAAACATGCCCCAACTCCAAACGATGGCCAACTAATGGCGCTTCCCGTCTCCTACACCGCAACCTACTGCGGTGTTCCCCAAGCCGTATATATAGAGGACGGATCGTCTTACCAACATATAATAGATGGCAAGGGCAAAAAATGCCATACACTATGTATGCTGATTTGCAAGAGGTAGAGGAACGCAAAAGAAATTCTCTCCCAGCATACTCAAAACGATCGGTCTCCCAACAAACAGCACAGCAGGTACAATCACCGCAACGGACGTGCCGGCCCCGATGTTCAGACCGTACAGCGGTCGGTAACCTAGACGGACTCAAGATCTCTTTAAAATTCCGATCGCGTTGCCAGACACACCGGAGGCTTTTACCAGCAAGTCCGGGCAGGGTTTGTAACACATTCTCATGCCGATGTAAAATTCGCTGAATGCACATACTCAAAGGGGAATACCTAGAGATAAAATTCACACATTCCTCCTTATACAACGATTTCTCCTTAGGGGCCAACAACCACCCCCAATCATTATAAAGCGCACGCTTATACGCTTTTTCCACCACCTCCGCAGGGTAGCCTCTATCTACAAACTCCCTCTTCAAGGAACGTGCCTGAAGAAAGGTGGAAAAAGCGTATAAGCGTGCGCTTTATAATGATCGGGGGTGGTTGTTGGCCCCTAAGGAGAAATCGTTGTATAAGGAGGAATGTGTGAATTTTATCTCTAGGTATTCCCCTTTGAGTATGTGCATTCAGCGAATTTTACATCGGCATGAGAATGTGTTACAAACCCTGCCCGGACTTGCTGGTAAAAGCCTCCGGTGTGTCTGGCAACGCGATCGGAATTTTAAAGAGATCTTGAGTCCGTCTAGGTTACCGACCGCTGTACGGTCTGAACATCGGGGCCGGCACGTCCGTTGCGGTGATTGTACCTGCTGTGCTGTTTGTTGGGAGACCGATCGTTTTGAGTATGCTGGGAGAGAATTTCTTTTGCGTTCCTCTACCTCTTGCAAATCAGCATACATAGTGTATGGCATTTTTTGCCCTTGCCATCTATTATATGTTGGTAAGACGATCCGTCCTCTATATATACGGCTTGGGGAACACTGCAGTAGGTTGCGGTGTAGGAGACTGGAAGCGCCATTAGTTGGCCATTGTTTGGAGTTGGGGCATGTTTGAGGATTTAAAATGCTTTGGGATTGAGCAGGTGTCCCAGGGTTCTGTGGATCTGTCCCGTGAGCAGTTTTTGATTCGCCGTGAGCAGCGATGGATATTTTTGCTCCACACTGTGACCCCGGGTGGGCTGAACCTTAACATTGATTGGCAGGCTTGTATATGAAGGTTGTGTTGTATGGGAGGTTGGGTGTTTTCCGGTAGTGACGAAGGTGTGACGTCAGATGCCGATTTTTGGATATCTTGCCTGTGGTTAGTGGGTGGGAGTGAGTGTCTCTTGAGCTGGATGAATGAGTCGGTGGCTATAGCATGGGCCAGGTGAGAATCTCAGGCTCTGTTTTGTTCTGATATTGGAGTGTATATAGTTTTGTAGTAGGTTTATTTAGCACGTTTTTTGTTTTATTTGTTTTATAGTATACCCCCCTGAAGCAGCGTCTGCGAAACGCTAGGAGAGACGTCTGACTGTGGCGTCGGGGCTAATACGGCGATGATCATCTTGGAGCTGAGGCTTATTATGTGTTGCTGATGGGTTTTGTTGTGCTATAGGGTTCTCTGTTTGCTATGACTTGTTAAATAATAGTGAAACATAGATGTGTTGAATGTTATATGTTTATAGCAGCGAGTCCCCTGTTGAGTTGTTTTATTGTATTTAATGATACTATGGTTATGAAGTTTTAAAGTAGTTCATTTGTTAAAACAACTTTGTCTTTCCCATCAGTATTTTGTGAAATTTATGTCTTTTTGTACTATTGGACGGTCGGAGGGGTTGGTCACAGACCGTTGATGTAAAATTCCCCCTGTTTAGATTACTGAAATCCGGGTTTCCGGTTTTGAAGTTTTCAATGACCATCTGGGGATAATTCTGAGGTCTGTTACTGTCGTGGTACAAAAAGCTTTTATTAGTGCATAGTTACCAATACTACAAAGAGGTTAATTTGTGGAGTTGTTTTTGTTATTTTGGAATATCATAGCTAAATTCCGGTTGGGCCTAGTGTTGATGGCCTAATGGGAGACAGCCAACATGGCTTTAGACAAGGAAGATCTTGTCTTACTAATCTGTTATGTTTTTTTTGAAAGTGTGAATAAACAGGTGGACAAAGGTGAGTCGGTTGATATAGTGTATCTGGACTTTCAGAAAGCCTTTGATAAGGTCCCTCATCAGAGACTTTTGGCAAAACTAAAGAGTCATTGGATAGGAGGCAGTGTACTACTGTGGATCAAGAACTGGTTAAAAGATAGAAAGCAGAGGGTTTGGCTAAATGGCCAATTTTCCCAATGGAGAAAGGTGAATAGTGGTGTACCCCAGGGATCTGTGCTGGGTCCGCTGCTTTTTGACATATTCATAAATGACCTGGAAAGTGGAATAACGAGTGAGGTTATGAAATTTGCAGATGACACAAAACTATTTAAAGTTGTTAAAAACCAAGAGGATTGTGGAAAATTGCAAGAGGATCTTGATAAATTGGAAGATTGGGCATCAAAGTGGCAGATGAAATTTAATGTGGACAAGTGCAAAGTTATGCACCTAGGGAAGAACAACCCAAACTATGGTTACACAATGCAAGGTTCCACATTAGGAACCACCACCCAGGAATAAGATTTAGGCGTCATTGTGGATAACATGTTAAAACCCTCGGCCCAGTGTGCAGCGGCAGCCAAGAGAGCAAATAGAATGTTAGGTATCATAAGGAAAGGAATGGAAAATAAAACAAAAGATATTATAATGCCTCTATACCGTTCCATGGTGAGACCGCACCTTGAATATTGTATGCAATTCTGGTCACCGTATCTTAAAAAGGATATAGCGTTATTAGAAAAAGTTCAGAGAAGAGCCACCAAAATGGTAAAGGGGATGGAAGGATACTCCTATGAAGAAAGGCTAAAAAGGTTAGGGCTCTTTAACCTAGAAAAGAGACGGCTGAGGGGAGATATGATAGAAGTCTATAAATTAATGGAGTAGAACGGGTAAATGTAGATCGACTGTTTACGTTATCAGAATATAGGAAGACTAGGGGACATGCAATGAAGCTACAGGGTAAACTATTTAAGACTAATAAAAGAAAATATTTTTTCACTCAACGTGTAATCAAACTCTGGAATTTGTTACCGGAGGATGTAGTAAAGGCTGTTAGTGTAGCTGGGTTTAAAAAAGGTTTGGACAAGTTCCTGGAGGAAAGGTCCATAAACCATTATTAAGAAGGGACCCAGGATATCAATGCTTGACCTAGTAGAAGCATTGCAGAACCTGTGTCTTTTGGGGAAACTGCTAGGTACGTAAGACCTAGATTGGCCACTGTTGGAAACAGGATACTGGGCTTGATGGACCTTGGTCTGACCCAGTATGGCATATCTTATGTTCTTATGTTCAGTTGCATCGATGGCTTCCAGGGCTTCATCTTCCTCCCATGGATCTCAGGTAACTAAACTTAAGTCTTCTAAGACTGGTTGATCCTCAAAGGGTAGATCTCCTTCCAAGTATCGAGATGCCACTGGTGTTGCCCTCGAGGAAAGCTCACTGGCAAAACAGCCCCAGCGGGAGGCCTTGGTCTCCAAAGCATTAACGGGGCTCCAGAATGTTCCAGAGGCCTCCACCTCTGCAGAACTACTGGTGCCATGTTCTGGGGTCGTAGCCGCTTCCACTGGTACTGACACCCAGGCATCGGCAGGAGTGATGGATCACAGAATCCTCGCTATCGAATGCAGTCTAGCGGCCGTCTTAGCTGCTTTGGTACCGCTAAGACCGCTACAGATGGTTCCACAGGTATCGGTACCGGTACTGAGTGCCTCGGCAGGTATGCTTCCCCCCATGCCGAGCCTTGAATCTATCTCAGGTATCGACGGATTGGTACCAAGACACCCTGATGCTGACTTTGAGCGATACTGGTACCGTGCGTTGCAAGAACACCTGGTGCAGAGATACTTTGAATCAGCCAATTCTGATGACTCTTCTGGTACTGGAGCTATCCTTCTGGAGGATCCATCTTCTTAACGAAGACATGTCCTTCCAGGATTTTATACATGATTTAGCTCGAGGTCTTGCAATCGTGACTCCAGAGAAGGAACCTAGAGCAGAAGAATTAGAAATTCTTCAGTACCCTAAGGCTCCTAAAGAGGCAGCTACTCTGCCTATTCACAGAATCTTGCATGATCTTATGCTAAGAATGTGGGAAACTCCTTTGATGGTGTCTCGACGACTCGATACCATGTACAGAGTTCCAAGCTGTCCTGGCTTTCAAAAGACTCAGTTACCCCACATTCAATGGTAGTGGAATTGGCGATGCATAGGATTAAGAGTGCTAAAACACATTCTTCCAGTCCTCCGAGTTGTGAATCGAGGACTTTTGATGCCTTTGGGCGTCGATGTTTCTAATCCTCCATGTTGGCAGCCAGGATTAGCTCCTACATTCTCTATATGGGAATGTTCCTTAAAGAAATTACAGGTGACTTGAAGCTCATGAGCCCTCTTCTCCCTGAGGAAAAAAGGGAATTCCTTACTCTGGTCAAACATGACCAGGATGTCTCAAAATTTGTAAATCGTGTAACTTTTGAATGCATTAGCAGAATATCTGCTATTTCCATTGGTGAACGTCGTATTGCCTAGCTTCAGGCATCAGACTTAGAACAATGGGTGCAAGATAAACTAGGAAATATTCCTTGCACAGGAGAAAATCTCTTTGGCAAGGATTGGCAAGGACCAGGTTAATCAGATTGAATCTGAAAATACTACCTTGAACAGACTATCAAAGTCTACAGCCAACCCAGCAAAGAAAAATTCAGTCAAGAAACCCTTTTTCAACAAGAAAAATAAATTTTACCCATCTTACATCCATCAGGGACACTGTCCAGTTCATGCTTCCCAAAAGAGACAACAACAGAACATACAGCAGAGGAAGCCACAAGTTCCAAGAGCTCAGACAAAGGTCCAGAACCCCCCTTACCATCGTGGGCAGGCTATGCCATTTTGCCAGAAGATGGCAACAAATAACATCAGAAAACTGGACTCTGGCCATTGTACAAGAGGGGTACAGACTTCATTTTCACAGTATGCCCCTCCTACAATGATAAGACAGTTCAATTCTCAGATCCCTGCCACCAATCTCTTGGTTCAGGAAGTTGCATCACTTCTTGCTCAAGGGGCAATAGAAGAGGTACCCATCCCCAACAGGGTATGGGACTCTACTCCCCCTACTTTCTCATACCAAAGAAAACGGGGACACAGGCCTATACTAGACCTCAGAGAATTAAACAAGTATCTGTTCCAGGAAAAATTCAAAATGATCTTCCTCGGAACACTCCTGCCATACCTTCAGAGTCAGGACTGGCTATGTTCTCTAGATCTAAAGGATGCATATACGCATATTCTCATCCATACAGATCACAGGAAATTCCTTTGATTCCTTTTCCAGGGAAGACACTTTCAATACAGGATTCTTCCCTTCGGTCTGGCTTCTGCCCCAAGAGTCTTCACGAAGTGCATGGCAGTAATAGCAGCATTCCTGAGAACTCTAGAAATATTTGTCTTCCCTTACTTAGACAACTGGCTCATTCGAGCATCAACAGCTCCAGAAGTCAGCTTCGTTCTTTCTCACACCATGCGAATCCTTCGATACTTGAGACTGGTCATAAACCTCCCAAAATCTCATCTCACCCTTTCTCAGTCTCTAGAATTCATAGGGGCTCGTCTAGACACAAGGCAGTCAAGGGCTTTCCTACCACAGCCAAGGTGTCTTCCTGACTGCTTGGGAGATGCTTCAGCTTCTGGGGCATATGGCATCCAAGGTCCATGTGGTTCCCTATGCTCGCTTTCATATGCGAGCAGCCCAGTGGACTCTATTCTCTCAGTGGACACAGGCCTCGGGTCGGTTAACGGACAAAATCAGAAACTCCACACGTCTCATTTTGTCCCTACAATGGTGGCAGTCACTGGAGAATCTTTTATGTTCTTCTTTCCAGCAGCCTCTGTGCCAAATCACCCTAACAGATGCGTCCAAGTTGGGTTGGGGGGCTCACTTGCACGATCTATCAACTCAGGGTCTCTGGACCCCACAGGAGACTTGTCTTTACATAAACCTCCTAGAGCTCAGAGCCATCTTCCATGCTGTCTTGAGTTTTTCAGGCCCATCTCAGCTACAAGACAGTTCTGGTCCAGACTGACAATCAAGTAGCCATGTTCTATGTGAATAAGCAGGGTGGAACATGCTCTCTGTTACACAACGAAGCTTTGCAACTGTGGGCCCTTGCCAGAGAGCTTCAAATCCACCTCCTAGTGGTATATCTTCCGGGCATTCAAAATCTTTGGGCAGACAAACTCAGTCGAATACTGCTGCCACACGAATGGTCTCTGCACTCAGCCCAGCTTGCTCGAGTGTTTTGAATCTGGGAAACGCCAGATATAAACCTCTTTGCAAGTCCATAGAATGCCAGACTTCCCTGATTCTGTTCCAGAATTCCGGCTCAAAACTGTCAGTTAAGGGATGCTTTCCTTCTCCATTGGGGTCGGGCCTTCCTCTATGCCTTCCCACCCATTCCCAAAACTTTGTTCAAGCTTCAGAGAGACAGAGGTCATATGGTACTCATAGCTCCACGTTGGCCACGGCAGACATGGTATCCTCCTGCTTCTGTGTCTCTCTCAAGCCACACCTCTGGAGTTGGAATGTGCTCCAGATCTTCTTTCCCAGGAGAACGGGACGCTATTGCACCCGAATCCTCAGTCCCTGCACCTCAGGGCCTGTTTCCTGAAAGCCTAGGATTCGCAGATATCAACCTATCAACAGGTAAAGGATATCCTTTTGGCTTCCAGGAAGCCTTCCCTGAGGCGATCCTACGCCTTTAAGTGGAAGAGATTCTCTGTATGGTGTTCTCAAAGGGAACTTAACCCCCATACAATGCCTTTTGAATCGCTTCTGGAGTACTTACTTCATCTATCAGATTCTGGTCTTAAGACCAATTCAGTAAGGGTCCATCTTAGTGCCATTGCTGCTTCTCGCGAACCTCTGGATGGGCAACCTATTTCCTCTCATTCACTCGTAGCGAGATTTATTAGAGGTTTACTTTTAACAAATCCTCCCATTAAGCCACCGCCAGTGGCATGGGATCTGAATCTTGTTCTCGGGCAGCTCATGAAACCGCCCTTTGAGCCTTTAGCCACTACAGCTTTAAAATTTCTTTCTTGGAAGTCATCTTCCTAGTTGCACTCACTTCTGCAAGAAGCATCAGTGAGTTACAGGCTTTAGTGGCGGATCCTCCTTATACAAGATTTCACCATGATAAGGTAGTTTTTAGGACTCATCCTCACTTTATGCCAAAGGTGGTTTCGCCTTTTCATTTAAACCAAGCGGTTTACCTTCCTGTATTCTTCCCTGGGCCTCATGCCTCTAATGCAGAAAGGAATTGTCATAACTTAGATTGTAAAAGAGCCTTAGCTTTTTACCTACAAAGAACTAAGCAACATTGAAAATCTTCTCAGCTTTTTGTTGCTTTTGATTCTAGTCATTTGGGACTTCCAGTTTCCAAAAGACCTCTCTCTGGGTGGATTGCAAATTGCATATTCTTTGTTGCATATGAGAGTAAGGGACTTTCTCTCGAAGGCTATGTCACAGCTCACAATGTGAGAGCAATGGTAGCCTCAATGGCTAATTTTCGTTCTGTGTCCATTGATGACATATGTAGAGCAGCCACTTGGGCTTCGGTGCATAGCCCACTATTGCTTAGACAAGGACTCCTGTCTGGATGCCTCTTTTGGCCAGGGTGTGCTCCAGCATCTCTTTCAGACTTAGTACAACTCCTACCCCCCCCCCCCCCCGTCCCGGATTTTGATGCCAGAGATCCATGGGAGGAAGCATGACACATCTCATCTGGGGTTTGCAGCTTGCTGGGGTTATCCCCCTGGCATCTCTCAGCTGGGGAGTCCCTATATGTGAAGACAACATTCCTGCTTGTTCCTGGAGATAGTGTAGTTACTCACCTGTAATAGGTGATCTCTGGGAACAGTAGGCATAAGTCTTCACAACTCACCCACCTCCCCTAGGAGTTGTCTCTATCTATCTCTCTTTGTCTACTCTCTCCTTTGGTCTCAGCTATAAATGCAACTGAAGAGGGAGAGTTGGGAAGGCAGCACGCAGGTGCAGTGGGATGCTCCCAAAAGATTTCCTATTGGATGCTGGGGAGCGTTCCCGTGCAGGCTCTGTCGGTACCGATGCTACCCATAGGTGAAGACTTCTGCTGTTCCTAGAGATCACCTGTTACAGGTGAATAACTATGCTTATTGGGCATGTATGAGTGACTCCTGTGTGTGTGTGTTGCTCCTATCCCTCCCCAGTCATTGTCATCTGTGGGCATTGCTTTCTCTATGCCATTGTTTTTCATCTTTATTTTAAATTTCTTTCCTGCTCCTGCTGCCTCTTCTCAATCTATTACTACCTTTGCCAGTAGTGTTAGCCTTGTTGAAGGTAGACCTTGCGGGCAGTGGCAGCACTGAGGAGTCCGTAACTCCCCTTCATGTTAACTCCATCTAGAGCAAGCATTTCTAGCTGTGGCAACATGGAAATTAAAGCTTACTGGAAATTGTAGCTGGCCTGAGCAGACTAACTTCGCAGAGGCAGTAACTATTCTGGCAGGTTTTTTTTTTTTGTTGTTTTTTTTTTTACCAACTCCATCAAATAAAACAAAGCAAAACAGCAAGGAGAGAGAAGGAAGAAGTGCTTGTTTTACTCGTCGCCTGTGCTTGAGTAAGCAGCAGCTCCTGGCTCAGGTCCCAGTGGGGCCCTCCTGCTCCTTACGAGCAGTTTCAGGGCAGTTATCTGCCACCACAGCAGCATATACCTACAGAGTGAGGGAGGGCACATAATCTCTTCCTCCATCTCCTAGCCCTACCCCATTCGTTCTGAGTGGTTCATCGTCCCCTTACTCCCAGGACTCCATGGAGATTCTTGGTGGTCCTCGGAGAATACTGTCTTTGTAGTCACAGCACATACAGATAAGCAGTCTTGAAGGCCTACCAAAAGGGACTGTTACAAGTGCAGATCTAAATCTTGGAGGAAAAAGAACATCTTAAGAACAAACAAGAATACAGTCTTCACATATGGCTGGAAACAGTTCAGAGGAAGGTAACCAAAATGATTTGGAGCCTGTGTCAGAAGACTTACAAGAAGAAACTTGAAGACCTAAATATGTACACTCTGGAGGAGGGACAGGGGAGATATGATTCAGACCTTTAAACATTATTAATGAACAAACAAACCTCTTCCAAAGAGAGGGAAGCTGTAAAACTAGAGAGCATAACATGAAGCTGCAAGGGGGTAAACTGAAAGGCAATGTCAGGAAATACCTTTTCATTGAAAGAGTAGTGGATGCTTAGAATGCCCTCCCAATGGGTGGAGGCAAATACAGTGTCAGAATTCAAAATGGCATGGGACAGACAGAGTGGATCCCTTTAAAGCAACAGGATAAATTTAAAAAATATATAACTATCTTTTATATCTCAGTAAGTAGGGGTGACCTACATGGATCGGTGGGTACACCCCTAAATAAAGGTATGGGGAGGCAGGTGCACCTACTCTTGCTACCTTGCTGGGCAGACTAGATGGACCATAATGGTCTTTATCTGCTGTCATATACTATGTTACTATGGGTATCTTCTCTGGGAACAAGCAGGAAGTCGGACCTTGCATATGGGTGACATCAGGGCCGATGGAGCCCACGTGGAAGAATCTCCCATCTTTCAAAGAAAGCCTTTGGGAGATGCACTACACATGCGTGGTCCACTTCCAACCCAAGGGTGCCATCTTGCCTCAGTCTCCTTTTTTCCCACAGAGTCCTTTGGATGCTGTCCAATTTCCCCCAGAAAAAGTCAGATTTTATTCTCAAGTTTTGTCCAGTTTGCGTACCGGTTCCTTCCTGCCCCCAACCCAGCCCGCCTTGGCATCTCTCCTCAGGTCTATTTATTTTTTCCTAAACTGCGTTTGTGCCCTTTTTCAGGCGAAGGCCTTGGACCCCTGCCAGGAGGCGAGGACTCAGTTTTTCCGATGGCCTCCAGTGGCTTCAAAAAGTGTGTGACCGGTGTGGCAAAATGATATCACTCACCGGCCCACATGACTGCTGCCTTTGATGCCTTTGTCCGGAGCATGACTCCGACTTTGAGCTCTGCAGAATCGTGGCCCCAAAAGGCCTTAAAGAACTGCCATAAGCAGCAGGAAAATTTCTTCCAGAAGTCTGACTCTGCCCTGGAGTCTCCAGTGACACCACGCTTCAGGGCCCCCTCTGATACCTCGGTGCCCCATGAAGCCAGAGCCTCTGAGTGGAAGTCCCTGGAGGTGGAGCATAAGAAGAAAAAATCCTCAGACTGCCTCGGAGGACAAAGCCAGGAAAAAGATGAAATCGCACCCCAGGTCCCGCAGTCCCAGGCGTGAGTCAGGGCAGGAGCGGCCTACCAAGATGCCCCGCAAGGAATCGTTGGCTCCCACAGACCGACTTCTAGCCTCCAAGGCCATCCTCATCGAGGACTCTCCCTCAACAGTTCTGATGCCAGGCCTGAGGTCCTTTGTGCCCACATTGAAGGATGCGAAGCCAACTGGCACGGAGACCAGAATAGCAGCCCTAGAGAGCAGTATATCTGCCCTATTGGCCATGCAGTGGACATTTATGTCTGGCCCGTCCGGTTCATCCACCCCTATGACGGGACCCTCGCCATCGAGGACTTCCCCGGAGTTTGAACTGGTTCTCGAGCACCAAAGACCTCGAGAGAGCCCCCGGTCGAGATCCCAGTCCCATTCCTCAGTCCTCCCTGGTGAGCGAGTGCAGCTTGAACTGATGATCCTCTGGAGGTCATGCACTGCAAAGTGCAGTCCTCGGCTGAGGTGATTGTGCAGCGTCTGAGTCGTACTCTGACTTTGAGTCCAAATAGGAGACTGAGGACAAAGAATCCCTGGACATGAGGCACCACCATGACGTACCCTCGGATCCCCGGCGACCCAACGCCATTCCCCTCCCGAGGACGTAGCGTTCCTCTATTTTGTAAGGGATATGACCAAGGCTCTCGTTATCGAGACTGAAGCAGAGGAGGACCTGCGAAACAAGGAATTGGAGATCTCCAATATGAGGCACCCCCCGAAGAAAATGCTTATGGTCCTGCTCCCCCCGATCCTCTACTGCCTCCTCTTATGCATGTGGGAAAGGCCGGCGTCGGTTACAATTGTTAGCAGGCACCTCGAGGCTATGTACTGAGGTGTCCCTACCGTAATGTACCCTGACCACAGATGCCTCTCTCCAGGGCTGGGGAGCTCACTGTGGAGTTCAGCGCACTCAAGGTTGCTGGTCCAGGGAGGAGTCTCTTCTACAGGTCAACCTCCTGGAACTCTGGGCGTTAGCCCTCGCCCTACGAGCATTCCGCATCCTCTTGCTCTTGCGGAATAGACCAGGTCGCAATGTTTGATATAAACAAGCAGGGGGGCACGAGTTCATACTCCCTCTACCAGGAGGCTGTAGCCCTCCACGGCTTTGCAGTGCACAACGGCATCTATCTCCCGGGCCAGGACAACTACCTGGCAGACAGCAGAGTCCTCCGCCCTCACGAGTGGCGTCTCAACCCTGCAGTGTCAAAGAAGCTCTTCCACCTCTGGGGCTGGCCAGAGATGGACCTCGTCACCTCTCCAGACAACGCGCAGCTGGTTCACTTCTGCTCCAGGCAGCCATACCCACAGAGGGTAGCAGCAGATGCGTTCCTGATCTCATGGTCTGAGGGACTGCTGTATGCATTCCCACCAACTCCCCTAGTCACCAAGACTCTGCTCAAAATCCAGAACGAGAGGGCATCAGTGATACTGATCGTCCCCAGGTGGCCCTGGCAACCCTGGTTCCCACTGCTGCTATTGCTGGCAGCAATACGTCCAGTACCCCTGGGCCGAGCCCTGAAGGCTCCCTTCTGCACTCCAATGTTTCCCATTTCCTACGGGGCCTTCTTCTTTCCAAACCCGCTGTCCCCCCTCCTGCTGCAGAATGGGACCTCAACATGGTGCTCTCCCAGCTGACTAGGCCACCGTTCGAGCCACTGGCCACCTGCCACCTCAGATACCTATCCTGGAAGGTGGCCTGAATTCAGCTCACAGAGTCAGTGAGTTTCAAACGCTGGTTGTGGACCCCCCGTACACCAGATTTTTCAAGAACAGGGTAGTGCTCCGCACTCACCCTAAGTTCCTTCCAAAGGTGGTATCCCCATTTCACCTCAACCAGTGGCCTCATGCCGGCAGGAAGGAGCTCATACCCGCAGCCTCATGCCGGCAGGGAGGAGCTCATACTCCATATACTGGACTGTAAACGGGCCCTGTCCTATCAACGATTGAAAACAGACATCAAACCAATGCTCCGCCAGGACCACTTCCGCACAGTGTGCCAAGCACTCATCACACTACAGCTTGATTACGGAAATTCACTATATCAAGACCTACCTCAGCAGACACTCCACCCACTACAGATGGTACAAAACACCACAACACGCATCATTACAAACACACCAAGGACCGAGCACATCACCCCCGTCCTACAGCAACTGCACTGGCTCCTAGTGGTGACAAGAGCTAAATACAAAACAATCATGATCATCTTCAAAGTCATTCACCATCTCTCAGCAGACATACTCCAAAACATCATAACAGGGAATATCAGCAATAGACCAAGAAGAACCAATAACGACAACATGATCGGCACCCCTGCAGGCTATCACAAAACCAAACAAACAACCTCAAAAAGAGCACCATCACTACTAGCATCCACACTATGGAACTCCCAACGAGCCTGAGAGCATTAGATGACTTCAAAGACTTCCGCAAAGACCTCAAAACATATTTATTTATAGAAACATATGAGCATCCAGGCAACATCCCATACCCAAACTGAAATACCACCTACCCCGCCAACTAAACACGCACCTATCCTATCCATACACGCAAGTTTATCATACCACGTTATTAAATACCCTCATGTTAAATGTTACCTTTAATTGTACTGTCTAAATACTGTTATGTAACTGTACTGTCTAAATGTTTACATGTCCCCTAATGTTAATTGTAACTCTCCAAAAGCTTTCCTAACCAGGGCTCTACAGATCAACCAACAGTAAGGATTTGAGGGGTTTTTTATTATATTAAATTGCTAGCTCTCTGACTTGGAGCTCTTAAAAGGGTTTCTGTATATTTTTAAAGCAAGGTTACTTTCTTTTTGGTGCTTTAGTGGAACCTTCCTTGAACACAGTAGGTTGCTGAACTCTAGTAACCTCCTCAGGTTTGGAAACTGCTAACAACTAATCAGGAGTTAGTGGGCCTGATTTCCTGAGAGCAGCTGAGGCCTGCATAAAAGGCTCCAGTTCCCTGCCCTGTTGAGGCTTTCCTAACCAGGGCTCTACAGATCAACAGTAAGGATTTGAGGGGGTTTTTTTATTATATTAAATTGCTAGCTCTCTGACTGGGAGCTCTTAAAAGGGTTTTTTGTATATTTTTAAAACAAGGTTACTTTCTTTTTGGTGCTTTAGTGGAACTTTCCTTGAGCACAGTAGGTTGCTAAACTCTAGTAACCTCCTCAGGTTTGGAAACTGCTAACACCTAATCAGGTGTTAGTTCCCTCCCTACCCACCCCGACTCCCACCCACCCCTAGTGAGCAGCATTGCTTTATAGGGCACCTCCCCCTTTAACAAATCACAGAGAATTGGACCAGCACATTTTGAATATAATTAAAGAGATTTAACTGCTTTTTCTCTGAAAGGACAGCTGGGAAACCGGCTGGCACTTGGTAGATCTCTCTCTTTTGCTTTAACAGATACCTAAGCTCCACGAACAGAACAATGGCTGGGAAAAATCGTATCGCTAAAGCTGTTGCCCCTGTTACAGCTTCTGCCTCGGTCCAGACAGAGGTCCTAATGCCAGTTGAAGGACCAGTTCCATGTGCAAGGTGCCTGCATGCTGAAGCTCTGAGGAAACAAGTGGAGGAACTCAGAGAGGAGGTGGCGAGGCTGAGGAGCATTCAAGACAGTGAGAAGTACATTGATGAGATGCTTCTTGCAGCAACCAAGCTCTCCAGCAGAGGAGAAGATGGGTGCCAAGAGAATGTCGATGGTTGGACACAAGTTACCAGGGCCTGCAAAATCACCAATCCAACTTCTCCAGCCCTTGAATTGAAGAACCATTATGCAGCCCTGGAAGTGGAGGAGGTGAAAGCATCCCTGGAAAGAGAAGAACCAGAGCTCAAGTACCCCAAAGTTGCAGAATCAGTGACCAGAAGGAAACGAAGGGTAGTGGTGGTTGGAGACTCTCTTCTGAGGGGTACTGAGGCGTCCATCTGCCGACGAGACTTGATGTCCAGAGAGTTATGCTGTCTGCCTGGTGCCAAAATCCAAGATGTTACGGAGAGTTTGCCAAGACTCATCAAGCCCACTGACTATTACCCAATGTTGCTAATCCATGTTGGAACAAATGATACTGCCAGGTATACCTCGGAACTTATCAAAAGTGACTTCATGGCTCTGGGAAAGAGGGTGAAGCAGTTAGGTGCACAGGTGGTGTTCTCTTCAATCCTCACTGTTGAGGGTAAAGGCCGAGGCTCGCATCCTGGAGATGAATGCATGGATGGTGTCATCAAGAGCGTTTTGGTTTCCTAGACCCATGGAATGCTGTTCGAAGGGTTGCAGAGCAGAGATGGCATCCATCTGTTCAAGAAAGGTCAACGCATCTTCGGTAGTAGACTGGCTAATCTACTGAAGAGGGCTTTAAACTAGATTCATTGGGGATGGGTGAAGAAAGCCCACAGGTAAGTGAAAGCGCCCAGGTAGGTGATACATTAAATACCTTTATGGAAATGGGTAACAGGGGTAACATATGGAAAGCAGTGTGTATAAATGCCCGTAGCATGGGAAATAAGATCCCTGATGTTGAAGCTTTGGTGGGAGTGGCTGACTTGGATTTAGTGGCAGTTACAGAAACGTGGTTCACAGAAAACCATGATTGGGATGTAACTATACCTGGTTATACTTTATTCAGAAAGGACAGGGTAGGAAGAAGGGGAGGAGGAGTGGCACTATATATAAAAACTACCATTAAAGCTTGTGATAAGGAAGCTTATCAAAGCTCAGGGAGTAAGGACAAAAGAGGGGAATTTACTCTGATCAAGGGACCTGTGCTGGCAGGTCAGAGAAATAAGACAGCTTGTTTTCCTAAAAGACTACATGTTCCAGGATGCATCACTTTGCAGGAAGCTCCTAGAGGAGCTGAAGTGGAAAAGCATGAGTCTAATTAGAGAAACCATTATGTCATTCCTAATCAATCACCTTCCAGGAGAGAGCTTAATCCACAACACCTGAATAATGCAAGGGAGGAGTTGCAATCGATGCCCTTTAAAACTAGAAGGGATTCTTCAGGAAGGGAGGAGAACCAGGAGAGGAGGAACAGAAGGAACAACCTGAACCTGAAGGAAAAAGGACAAGGAAGCAGACGGTCCAAGAGAGGAACTCAGAAAAGTATGTATGCCTGGAGAGATTCCTGGGGGAAACAACCTTCAGAGGACTGGAGAAAGATCCTGAGGTCCAGAGATACCAACTGGAGGACAGGACACAGAAGCTCTATTGCATACTGGCCAGAATACCAGAAGAAGCAGCCTGATGCTTGCCTGGATTCACGTATGAACTGTGAACGTTTCTCTAGCTTTGAGCAATGCAAACAGCAGGGAAACAGTTTCTCTCCGTATAGAGGTCAGTTCATAAAACCCTCTGAGCCAGACAGTGAAAGTGAATCTATGCAATTTCAGGAGCAAGGTTTAATATCTGATGAAGAGAATGTTTATATGGACTGTTCTTTGAGTAGGTTGTTAGTTTAGAAAAATCCTTCAAATAAGAGTAAACATCAAAATGAAACATTCTAAATACTGGCTTCCCATAAAGTTTTGTTGGAAAGAAAAAGCTTTTGGGAAAGTTTGAACGTGTGCTGAAAACAAGCTACTGATTGCAGCTAATTGCCACCTGTTGGTAGAGCAGAGCCCAGCACAAGCCGTGCACACGTGGGATTTAAAAGTTCTTTTCTGTGTGGAGAAAGAGAGCTATGTTTTTGTAAAAAGAAGTTTTCCTTTTTGGTTTGTTTCCACCTCAGCACTGCTAAGGAGTTGATTAGCAGTGGCTGTAAGAAAGCCTTTCTGTTCCATAAAGGACTTTGATACTAATTCACATAAGCTTTTCAGTTGCCTTGTTTATATTGAATAACCCCTGGAGATGTTATCTGGATGGTGTTACCAAGTATATCTGTGTGTGGAATATTCACCCCATAAATAAACTCTAATTTTGCCTTACACTCTACCAACTACAAGTTTCTTCATTTATTTAAAAGGCAAGCTTTGTGTGAATGGACTTCAATAACCACAATCCTTTGCAAGACAGTTAATTTACATACTTGCCAAGGTGGTGGTACCTTCATAACAAGCACCCCCTTTTACAAGCTTTGGAATTACAGAGCTTAAAAGGGAGAGAGGAGGCATTGTGGGTTAAACTAGAAAGAGGGAAAGAGAAATCTATTTGCATTGGTGTGATATACAGACCTCCCTCACAAGAGGAAGAGATGGACAGAGTTAATTGAAGACATACGCAGCATTGCTAGGAAAGGGGAAGTGCTACTGATAGGAAATTTCAATATGCCAGATGTTGTTTGGCACATTCCTGCTGCAGTATCATCTAGAAGTAAGGAGATCCTGGATTCTCTACAGGGAGAACTATTTAGGCAATTGGTAACAGACCCCACACGTGAAGGGGCCATACTGGACTTGGTGCTTACCAATGGTGAAAGTGTTTCTGATGTTGTAGTGGGAGATCATTTTGCATCCAATGATCACCAGATTGTGTGGTTCAGTATTAGGACTAGGGCTGTTAGAATCCATTCAAAGGTGAGGATCTTAGACTTTAGGAAGACTAACTTTGCGAAGATGGGCCAATACCTCAGGGAGTCGTTAGTGGGATGGGAACAGCTGGGGGATGTAGAAAAACTGGGCAAAACCGAAAGGGGATATTTTAAGGGCAACCAACCTTTTTGTTAAAATGGTAAATAAAAGGAAAATGAGAATGCTATGGTTTTCGAAGGAAGTAGCTGAAAAAGTGAAGAATGTTTCAGTGAAGATGTTTCAGTGAAATCACAACTTGGCTAAATGCACAAAACCTCCACATAAATCATTCAAAAACTGAAGTACTAATTGTAACAAAAAAACAATCATATATTCCCCCAACCCACATAACAATACAAAACCATGAAATTAAAATAAAAAATGAAATAAGATACTTAGGTGTTATTCTAGACACACCTTACAATGAATACCCACATCAGAAATACTATAAAGAAAATTTATTTCAAACTCAAAATTCTTAAACAACTACGCCCTCTAGTACACTTACAAGACTTTATTAATATAATTCAGGCTACCATAACCCCTCACTTCGATTTTGCCAGCCTAATTCTATTAGGCACAACGAAACAAAATATTAAAAGAATCCAACTAGCACAAAACGCAGCTGCTAGGATCATAATGAAAGTAAACTCATTCCAACACATAACACCAATACTAGCATCCCTGCACTGGTTACCTATACAAAGCAGGATAATTTATAAAACAATAACTGCATTCAAAGCCTTAAATGACATGGCTCCAATCACTCTTAGTAAACTAATTAGCAAAGAATCACAAAAAGCTACTCACAGAAAAGGACAATCAAATAAACTAAGGACTCCTAATGATTTCATAAAAGTAAATAAATTAACTAATAACAGAGCCTTTTCACACGCAGCCCCAACCATTTGGAATTCTCTCCCAGAGGACCTACGAAAATTAACTGAGATCATGGAATTCCGTAAAAAACTGAAAACCTATCTATTTTCCATGCACTACAACAACATAGATATTCCCCCGATCAACTCAGATAAAGGCTAAAAAGATACCCCTGACTGTGTCAAATTAACTCCAACAACTTAAACAGATAATATACCAAGCTGAAAATGTACCGCGATTCAATCCTAAAGTGCCCACTAACTTGTAATTGTATATAGTTTATAATGTTTTGTATTAACATATGATGTTAGATGATATATTGTTTACTGCTTCAAAATGTTCCATGTAAAACCAAGCTCCTGCTTTGTTGACTGTTGTTTATTGTAAATCGCAACTGATCTCTGGAAGATGCGGTATATAAATGATTGTTAAATAAAATAAAGAAAGAAAGAAAAAGAGGGAGGCCTTCATGAAATACAAGAGATCACAGAGAGAGGAAGACAGGCATCTGTATTTGGAAAAACTTAGAGAAGCTAGCAAAGTAGTCAAGAAGGCAAAGATTCAAAAGGAGGAGGAAATAGCCAATGCAATAAAATGGGGGATAAGACATTTTTCAGATATATTAGTGAGAAGAGGAAGGGCAAAAGTGGTATTGTTAGACTCAAGGGTGCAGGGGAGGAATATGTAGAAGCTGATAAGGATAAAGCGGAATTGCTCAACAAATATTTTTGTTCTGTGTTCACAGATGAAGAACCAGGAGCAGGACCTCAGAAAACACCCACAAATAGGAACAGAAGCGAGGGACATCTTGAACAATTTTCAGAAGACTGTGTTCGTGAGAAACTAGCTCAACTTAAAGTAGACAAAGCGATGGGACCGGATGGGATACACCCTAGAATACTGAGGGAACTTGGAGACGTTCTAGCAGCTCCACTGACTGACCTTTTCAATGCCTCGTTGGAGTCGGGAGTGATGCCAAAGGACTGGAGAGAGGCTCATGTGGTGCCTTTACACAAAAGCGGAAGTAAGGATGTGGTTGAAAACTACAGGCCGGTTAGTTTAACTTCGGTGGTGAGTAAATTATTGGAAACGCTGCTGAAAGAGAAAATAGTGAGGTTTCTGGAGTCCAGCGGATTACAGGATCCGAGGCAGCATGGATTCACCAGAGGCAGGTCTTGTCAGACAAATCTGATTGATTTCTTTGACTGGGTGACCAGGGCGTTGGACCGAGGGAGAGCTCTAGATGTGGTGTATTTAGATTTCAGTAAAGCCTTTGACACTGTTCCTCACAGGCAACTTATAAACAAACTGAGCACCCTAGGGATGGACCCTAAAGTTACTGCTTGGGTTAGAAATTGGTTGGGTGGGAGGCGACAAAGAGTACAAGTAAATGGAGCTCACTCTGAGGAGAACGATGTTACCAGTAGTGTGCCCCAGGGATCTGTCCTTGGTCCGATTCTTTAACATCTTTGTTAGTGATATAGCAGAAAGGCTGTCGGGTAAGGTTTGCCTCTTTGCGGATGATACCAAAATCTGCAATAGAGTAGACACCCAGGAAGGTGTAGATAACATGAGGAGGGATCTAGCTAAGCTTGAAGAATGGTCTAGAATTTGGCAGCTGGGATTTAATGTTAAAAAATGTAAGGTCATGCATTTGGGCTGCAGCAATCCAAGGGAGCAATACAGTATAGGAGGTGAAGTACTTTTGTCCACTAAAGAAGAGTAGGACCTAGGCGTGGTTGTGTCTGATCTTAGAGTAGCTAAACAGGTGGAAAAGGCAACGGCAAAAGCTAGAAGGATGCTTGGGTGCATACGGAGAGGAATGGCTAGCAGAAAAAAGGAGGTGATAATGCCTCTCTATAAGTCTTTGTTGCAACCTCATTTGGAGTATAGTGTGCAATTCTGGAGACCGCACCTTCAAAAGGATGTGAACAGGATGGAGTCTGTGCAGAGGGTGGCTACTAAAATGATTAGTGGGCTTCATTATAAAGCATATGATGAGAGACTTAAGGATCTTAATAAGAGGAAAGGCGGGATAGAGGTGATACGATTGAGATGTTTAAATACCTCCGTGGCATAAATGTTCAGGGAGAGAGCCTCTTTCAATTGAAAGCAAGTTCTGCTACGAGGGGACATGGGATGAGGGTGAAGAGAAATTCAGGAGTGATATGCGGAAATGTTTCTTTACGGAAAGAGTAGTGGATCCATGGAATAGTCTCCCAGTGGAGGTGGTAGAGATGAGGACAGTAACTGAATTCAAAAAAGCATGGAACCAACACAGAGGATCTCTAAAGGTAAAAAGGGGACTGTTGTAGTTGTTGATATGGAAGGACAGACTAGATAGGCAATGTTGTCTCTTTCTGTCATCATGTTTCTATGTAATTGTGATGTGACGTAACCACCTTGATTGAAGGATAAGGTGGTATACAAGTCTGTCAAATAATTAAATCTGCAGCGGTCACAGGGCCACCACAAGGCTTCTCAGCTTTTCATGTCCTATGACCTCAGCAGACTGGGGCTTCCTGTAACCAAGTGTACCCTTGGGTGGCAGACTGCATTGCCCTCGCCTATGAGCAGGAGGACCTCTCCCTGGAGCACGGATCACAGCGCATCGTGTGAGGGTGATGGTCACATCAGTGGCCAACCTGTGCTGATGACAGAAATTTGCAGAACCGCCATTTGGTCATCCATTCACACGTTCGCAGCACACTGCCTGGAAAGTGAATCCTTTGATCAGGCAGTGCTGCATAATATTCTTGGAGTGTAGGCAACTCCTGCCCTCCAAACCTCTGTGTTCAGGCTACTGGAATAATAGTGTTGCTGGATACTAGGGTCTTGCAGAGTCTCAGTGGGGACTCGCCTTCTGCAACTCACGGCCACCCGACCAGTCACCGTTGGTACTGTCGTGGTTCGGTCCTCGGCAGCCTGGAGCTAAAGAGTCCCATTTGTGAGGACTGACTTCCTGCTTGTTCCTGGAGAAAGCATAGTTATATACCTGTAACAGGTGTTCTCCGAGAACAGCAGGAATCAGTCCTCACAACCCTCCCTCCTCCCCTTGGAGTTGCCGTCTTGTTTTTGCCTGACTGCCGCTTAGCTATGTCATCTGACTGAGCAAGATGGCACCATTGGGCAAGAAGGATACCACACAAGCATGGTAGCATTCTCAAAGGCTTTCTTTGAAAGTCCTAGAAATGTTCCGTGCGGGCTCCATCAGTGCCGATGTCACTCATATGTGAGGACTGATTCCTGATGTTCCCTGAGGACACCTGTTACAGATGAGTAACTACACTTTCCAGGGCAGAACGAGGCAGGCCGTGATGCTACCCATGTAGTACCGATTTTTGATGCTACATGGTTAGCGCTCTGCGCCTTAAAGATAGGTGTGGGAAAGGCAAGGTTTTCCTACACCTATCTTTAAGGCGCAGAGCGCTAACCATGTAGCATCAAAAATCGGTGCTGTACAGGTAGCTTCTGTGGCATCCTGGCTGTGCAGCGAAACCTGGATTTTTGATGCTGCGACCGCATATGACTCTGGCATGGAAAATCCAGGTTAGGTGGGAGGGAGGCAGGCTATGCACCTAAGCAGCGCCCAGCTCAAAATCATGCCCAGGGTGACTAGCATAACACACTGCAGACAATACCTGCTATACACTAGCAGTGATGTGGATTTGCAGCAGGGCCGGCAGAGACCACCTCTAGCAGTGCAAGGTCTGGGGACCAGATCCTGGGCGCCCATCCTCACCCTTAGGGTGACTCTCAAACTGCGCATTAGCACGGTTTGTTGCTGTTAAGTGCTTGGAGCACACACTTGTCAGTGTGCAGTCTCCATGTGGTGATCAGTTGCAGACTGCTGTTCTGCGTGTGCAGTGCCTCATGGGTACTGGCGGGCCTAACCTATACCGGTACACACAGCAGACAATTTGGTCAGGAACCTGCAGGCTCTTTGAACCCAGATATTGCTGTGTTTAGAGGTATAGCTTACTAGTTAGTGCAATGTCTCCATAAGCAGAGGACAAGGGTTTGAGTCCCACTTGCTCATCTTGGGCCTGTGTGTTACTCTGGTCCTTTCCCTGCTTGAAACAGTCTAGGCTCTGCTGTGACTTGCAAACACTTGTACTTCTGCTTCGTTATGCATTCTGGCCACACTTTGGATCAGCAAACATGCTAGTCCCCGTCATGCCTTTCTGAGAGCATGCTTTTTATTGGTTCTACTGCAACCCATTGCAGGGGGTCAGACATGTTCACCTTGCAGATGTCAGGCCCCTGCGTCAAGGCATGGCATAATGGTCATGGCAATGGCTTGGGGGCCATGATAACACTCCTTATGTGATATTTTGGAAAGTGTTACTGTCGCATTTTATGACTGCCATAACTTCATGGACTGACAACACCTCCTTGTGACCTTGAGCCAGTCACTTAACCCATCAATGGCTCAGCTGACTGCAGGTCCTTACAGTCCCTGTATATCATCAGACATTACCAATTCGTTGGTAAGATGTACCAAGTCATGATTGCACTGATACAACGGTATGCTAACAGGCAGTTACACGCATAGAACTGTAACCTACATATGAGACATGAGTCATGTATGACAACATGACTGTGACTGTACAGCTTTGGCTCCATCACATCTCTGCATTACATGCGGACACATCCTAACCCTCAGATAGTCGCCTGCAGATATCACCTCATGTGCGTACATGCCCCATTTGCCCAGTTTGGATGACACCTGTCCAGTTGTTATCTGAATGTTTGTCTGGGGTGTTGTATTGTGGTTGTGTGGCTGGAACAGATGTTCGACCCACATGTCTGGTATCAGACCTTCCATGTGGCACCGATGCACATTTTCCCCACACAGTACAAATACATTGAGAATGGCACCAATGGCACATCGGTGCTGCCAGTCCATATCACCCTCTCTGCCACCATCCTTCCTTCAGCCCATCCATCTGCCTCTGTCGGCTGTGTGCAGTCATGTCTTATGCAGGCTGCTACACCATGACTTACCCAGTTATGCTTTTCTGCATTTGGAAGCTTCTCCGGGAACAAGCAGGAAGTCAGTCCTTACATATAGATGGTGTCAGCACCGACGGAGCCCTCGCAGAAGCATTGCCCCAGCTTTCAAAGAAAGCCTTGGGGAGATGCCACCAAGCATGCGTGGTCCTCTTCCCGCTCAAGGGTGCCATCTTGCTCAGTTTCCTTTTTACTGCAGAGCCCTTCAGACGTCTGACTTTCCCCTGGAACAGTTGATATTTTGATACCTGAGTTTCAAATTCTACTCTGGTCTTGCACTAGTACCCTTCCTGCTACCGGCCTCGGCTTAAGGTTCGGTTCATTTTTATAGTCTTCGTTCCCTTATTTTTCTGGTGCCTTTGTGCCCTTTTTCCCACTGGCAGCTCAGAGAGTCTTCAACTTTGCAGGGGTACTTTTTTTCCCCCATGTTTACCAGTGGCTTTAAAAAGTGTGATCGGTGCTCTAAGATAATGTCCTTAACCGACACACATGACTGCTGCCTCCGTTGCCTCGGGCCGGACCACGATCCGGTAGCCTGCGTTCTCTGCAAACGGATGTCCAGCAAGGCCCTGAAGAGCCGCCAGCAGCAGCATGATAAGTTCTTCCCTGAATCCACGATGCCTCCGAAGGCCAAGGCCGCATCTGAGGCCCCGACATCTCGGGAGGAGCTTTCCAAACCCGAGCATCATCGTGGGTCCTCAGAGGGGGGTCCCCCTCGAGGGAGCACAGGAAGAAGAAGAAACCCTCGAAGGCGGCATCCTTGGATGGTTCCGACCGGCTGGGAACATCTCAGGCCCGGTCCGAAGCACTCGTCCGAGGCATCGGTAAAGGAGAGACCTGCAAAGGTCGCCCGGAAGGATCCGGTCGCAGACCGGCCTCGGTCTCCAAACACTATCCTCATTGAGGATTCCCCTTAGGGGGAGCCGGTGTCGGGCCCGAGTTCCTCGGGACCCACATCAAAGGCTGCGGAACCTTCTGGCCTCAAATCCAGAATGGCAGCCCTGGAGCACAGTTTGTCTGCCTTCATTGGCCAGCAGCGGGCACTGTTGTCTGGCACATCCGGTTCATCCGCCCCAACCACAGGGCATTCGATGTCGAAGACATCCTCTGAGGTCGAGCCGATCCTCGGTCGAGGTCACGCTCGGTGTCCCGTTTGGGAGCTCAGTCATCCCCGGCCCATCGATCATAGGGCTTCAGTGGCCTTGAAGCCTACAGAGCAGCCTGCCTACGAGTCATCCTCGGAGTACTCCGAATGGGAGACGGAGGATGAGGAGTCTCCTGATACAGTCACCACTACGACGTCCCTTCTGATTCCACAGTATCAGAACCTCGGAGGCGGTCCCCGCTCAAGGACATGGACTTCTTGGACTTTGTCAAGGACATATCCAAGGACCTGGCATTTCTGACTGAGTCGGAGGAGGATCCTCGGGCGGACGAGCTGGAGATCCTCCAGTACGAGGCCCCTTCTCGTGAATCATTCACGGTGCCCATTCCTCCCATCCTGGAACAGCTCATGCTCCGCATGTGGGAGACACTGGCGTCGGTGCCAGTGGTGAGCAAACGGCTCGACTCGATGTATCGGGTCTGCCAGAGCCCAGGCTTCCAGAAGTGACAGCTGCCGCACAATTCCATGGTGATGGAGTTGGCCATACTTAGGCTGAAAAGCCACAACATGCGCTCCTCGGTGCCCCCTGGCAGGGAGTCCCGCACCTTGGATGCCCTTGGCAGGAAGTGCTTCCAGGGCTTGATGCTCATCTGCCAGGTCCAGGTCTACCAGCTGTACATGAGCATGTACTTGAGAGACTTGGTGAAAGAACTCACCTGGTTCTCAGCTGGTCTCTCCAAGGAACCTTTGCAGTGGTTCAGGAGCCTGTCCAAGGCCATCCGTGAGTGCTCCAAATTTATGTCTCAAGCAGCCTATGACAGGTTTGAGTCGGCGGCCCGGGTAGCCACAGCGGGCATCAGTGCACACCGTCAGGCTTGGCTTCAGTCATCCAACCTCGAACAGTGGGTTCAGGACAAACTGGTCGACGTCCCATGCCAAAGGGAGAACCTCTTCGGCAAACCTATGACCAACAAGGCTGCCGAGTTGGAGACAGAGTTCATGACGAGGACCAGGCTCTCCAAGAAGACCACTGCCCCTCCCCAATGGAAGGGCTTGGGTAAAAAGCCCTTTTACCTGAGGAAGGGAGTTGCTTACCAAAACTACCCACCCTATCAGGCCCCCCTGGCTCCCCAACAGGCCAAGGGGCATGGGCATGGCCTGCGTAAGCAGAAGGCTCCAAAACCCCAGGCACTGACTCCAGCCCAGCCAGGGGGGAGCTTTTGACTCCTTCAGCATAGCCTCTATACCCAAAGGAGATCAGAAGTCCACAGGGGGACGTCTGGCCCTCTATGCCCAGAAGTGGGTGTCCATCGCCACCGATTCCTGGGCTCTGAGGGTTACCTCCTCCACCTGACTCAGATGCCTCCTCCTTATTTCCCGGAGAGCCCCTCAGGTCTCCCCTCCACTGGGACCACCTTCTCCTGAAGGAGTTGGCAGGTCTTCTCGAGGAGGTGCTCAAGGGCAGAGGGTTCTACTCCAGATACTTCCTCGTCCCAAAGAGGACAGGGGGCCTAAGGCCCAGCCTCGACCTATGCAATCTCAACAAATTCCTGGTGAGGGAGAAGTTCAAGATGCTCTCCCTTGGAACATTGCTGCCATACCTCCAGCAGGGAGATTGGCTATGCTCCTTAGACCTCAAGGATGCTTATACCCACATCCTTATCCACCCCAACCACAGGCAGTACCTACGTTTGTGGTAGGGGGCAGACACTTTCAATACCGGGTGCTTCCCTTTGGCCTAGCCTCTGCCCCGAGGGTCTTCAAGAAATGCCTGGTAGTCATGGCCGCTTTCCTCAGGCTCCAAGGGGCCTTCGTGTTTCCCTTCCTGAATGACTGGCTCCTAACGGGAGGCACAGCCTCCGAGGTGCATTAGGCCATTGCACACACCGTCCAGGTTCTGCAACACTTGGGCTTCATAAGTTACCCCAAGTCTCACCTCCTCCCGGTGCAATGCCTGGAGTTCATCAGGGCAAAACTCGACACCCTTCAGGCCAGGGCCTTCCTGCCCAAGGACTGGGTAAATCGTCTCCGATCTCTGGCTCAAGACATACAACACCGTGTCTCGGTGCCTGCCCGGCACCTTCTGTGTCTCCTCGGGCACATGGCCTCCACAGTCCACGTCACCCCAGACGCTTGCCTCCATATGAGTGTGACGCAGTGGTGTCTCCGGAACCAGTGGTCACAGGCCACTCTGGGACAAGGTTGCAGTGACCTGCCAGATGGCGGATTCCCTGGTCTGGTGGCATTCACCCCAACACCTAGAAGCGGACATGCCCTTCTAGACTCCCAGCTACTCGAGGGTCCTTACCACGGACGCCTCCCTGCTCGGCTGAGGAGCCCACTCCGGGACCCTCCGCACTCAGAGCACCTAGTCGCCCAACAAATCAACCTCCTGGAGCTCCGAGCGATACACCTCACTCTGAGAGTTTTCTGTCACCATCTGTGCCACCAGCCAGTCCTAGTCCAGATGGACAACCAGGTACAATGTTCTATGTAAACAAACAAGGGGGCACAGGGTCCTGTGTCCTTTGCCAGGAGGTACAGGGTATTCTCCTGAGGGCAGTGTATCTGCCAGACCAGGACAACCTGCTGGCCGACAGATTCAGCAGAGTTCTCCAGCCGCACAAGTGGCAGCTGGACCCCGGGATAGCCAATGCTTTTCCAGCTCTGGGGGGGGAACCCGTGATGGACCTGTTCACTAGTCCGGACAACTTTCAGTTGCCCCGCTTCTGTTCCCAGCAGGCCCATCCCTCCAGGATGGCAGCAGATGTGTTTCTAATCTCATGGTTGGAAGGCCTCATGTACGCCTTCCCTCTGACGCTGCTGATCGCCAAGACCTTGTTCAGGATCCTCCGCGACAGGGCCTTGCTTATCCTGACAGCTCCCAGGCAGCCGTGGTTCCCGCTGCTGCTGCAGTTGGCAGTGGAGGCCTCTGTCCCCTTGGGCACTACCCCGGGACTCCTCTCAGGAGGGGGGGCTGTCTTCTACACCCCAACCTAGGGTCTCTCTCGACAGCGTGGCTGCTGAGAGGGTGACTCTCGCCCCCCTCAACCTTCCGATTGAGGTGGAAGACATTCTGCTGGCCTCTTGCAAGGCCTCTAAGAACATAAGATATGCCATACTGGGTCAGACAAAGGTTCATCAAGCCCAGTATCCTGTTTCCAACAGTGGCCAATCTAGGTCATAAGTACCTAGCAGTTTCCCCTAAAGACACAGGTTCCACAGTGCTTGTATTGGGTCAAGCAGTGATATCTTGGGTCTCTTTTAATAATGGTTTATGGACCTTTTCTCCAGGAACTTGTCCAAACCTTTTTTAAACCAAGCTACACTAACAGCTTTTACTACATCCTCCGGTAACAAATTCCAGAGTTTGATTACAAGTTGAGTGAAAAAAATATTTTCTCTTATTAGTCTTAAATAGTTTACCTTGTAGCTTCATTGCATGTCCCCTAGTCTTTCTATATTCTCATGACGTAAACAATCGATCTACGTTTACCCATTCCACTCCATTAATTTATTGACCTCTATTATATCTCCCCTCAGCCGTCTGTTTTCCAGATTGAAGACCCCTAACATTTTCAGCCTCTCTTCAAAGGGTTATCCTTCCATCCCCTTTACCAGTTTGGTGACTCTTCTCTGTACCTTTTCTAATAACGCTATATCCTTTTTAAGATACAGTGACCAGAACTGCACACAATATTCAAGGTGTGGTCACACCATGGAACAATACAGAGGCATTATAATATCCTTTTTTTTTCCATTCCTTTCCTTATGATACCTAGCACTCTATTTGCTCTCTTGGCTGCCGCTGCATACTGGGCGGAGGGTTTTAACATGTTATCCACGATGACGTCTAAATCCTTTTCCTGGGTGGTGGTTCCTAATGTGGAACCATAGTTTGGGTTTTTCTTTCCTAGGTGCATAACTTTGCACTTGTCCACATTAAATTTCATCTGCTATTTGGATGCCCAGTCTTCCAATTTATCAAGATCCTCTTGCAATTTTCCACAATCCTCATGGGTTTTAACAACTTTAAATAGTTTCGTGTCATCTGCAAATTTGATAACCTCACTCGTTATTCCCTTTTCCAGGTCATTTATGTATATGTCAAAAAGCAGCGGACCCAGCACAGATCCCTGAGGTACTCCACTATTCACCTTTCTCTATTGGAAAAATTGGCCATTTAGCCCTACCCTCTGTTTCTATCATTTAACCAGTTTCTGATCCACAGTAGTACACTGCCTCCTATCCCATGACTTTTTACTTTTGTCAAATTCTCTGATGAGGGACCTCATCCAAGGCTTTCTGAAAGTCCAAATATACTATATCAACGGACTCACCTTTTTCTACCTGTTTATTCACACCTTCAAAAAAACATAGCAGATTAGTAAGACAAGATCTTCTTTGTCTGAAGCCATGTTGGCTGTCTCCCATTAAGCCATGACTATCTACATGTTCAGTAATTTTGTTCTTTATTATGGTTTCTACCATTTTTCCCAGTACTGACGTCAGGCTCACCAGTCTGTAGTTTCCCGGATCACCCCTGGAACCCTTTTTAAAAATTGGCGTTACATTGGCCATCCTCCAATCTTTTGGTATTACAGATGATTTTAATAATAGTTCACAGATTACTAATAGCAGGTCTGCAATCTCATATTTCAGTTCTTTCAACACCCTTGGCTTTATACCACCTGGTCCAGGTGATTTGCTACTCTTCAGTTTATCAAATAGTTGTAATACATCTTCCCGGTGTATTGATATTTCTTTCAATTCTTCCGCTGTATTACCTTTACATACCACTTCAGTTATGGGTAACATCTACATCTTCCTCAGTAAAGACCGAAGCAGAGAATTCATTCAGTCTCTCTGCTATGGCCTTGTCCCCTCTCAGTGCCCCTTTTACCTCTCTAGTATCTAATGGTTCAACTGACTCACAGATTTTTGCTACGAATGTACTTGAAAAAGTCTTTATTACACGTTTTTGCTTCCACAGCAAGCTTCTTCTCAAATTCTCTCTTTGCCTGCCTTATCAATGCTTTGCATCTAACTTGCCAGTGCTTGTGCTGTTCCCAGTTTTTGTCGTTTATTGACTCAGTCCAGCTACAGTAATTATATTCTCTACAGCAAATGTGAAAGTGCTACTACATTTCTCTTCCTCCTCTGTAGTGAACTGCTCTGTTGCATCTACTCTGAATAAAAACAGCACTGATGCCACAGATTTCACATCTCAAAGTAAAGGCCCTGGCCGTAAGATGACTGCATCTTTTCCTTTAAAAAAATAAAACACATGTTTAGCAGCAATACTACTGCGTGGACTTCAGCTCAAGACTTGCGGGGTGATATGCAGGACTGACCTGGACCATGCACAGGGCTCCCTACATCATGGATTACAACTTGCCCATAGCAAGCATCTCTTCTTGCTGGCACCAACCATAACCTGAGCATGGGGGATGGAGCCTGCCCGTTCTCAGGGGGACAGACGAGAACAGCGATTCATGCATCCGGATAAAGTACCAATACCTTCAGCAGGAGAAGATGATATCCCATTGAATGAACAATCTCCAGGAACAAGCAGGAATGTAGCCTTCATATATGGGTGACATCGGTACCAATGGAGCCCACGTGGGAATGCTCCCCAGTGTCCAATAGGAAAGCCTTTGGGAGCACTCCACTGTGCCTGCACAGCTGCCTTCCTGCTCTTCCAACTCCCTCGCCTCAGTTCTTCTTTTTCCGCGGAGCCAACAGGACAGAAATCCTGTCACCACAGAGAAGTTTTTTCTCAAAGCGCTTCTGCCTTTCTGCTCTCACTGGAACCGCACATACAATTCCAGTACCGATTTCTTTCTTTCTTTTTTTTTTTAAATTTCTAATTTGGTTCATTTTCTTTTTCCGCATGGTTATCACGCCATCTCAGGCCTTGAACCTTCCATCTCCATGATGGAAAAAAAATGGTTTTAAAAAGTATACAAAGTGCTCCTGAACCATCTCAGTCAAAGAAAGACATGACTGGTGTTTAAAATGCCTTGGGCCGGAGCACACACCAAACTCCTGTTCCCTCTGCCAGCTCATGACCAGGAAAGGTCTTAACCAGGCCAACAAATATGGAGAACTCTTTCCCTCGTACTTGGTATCCTTGGCCTCGACGTCAGCCAGGGCATCATCATCTTCCCATGCCTCTCAGGTATCTCAAAAATCAAAACATGGAACGGGATCCAAAACGAAATCGCACAAAAAGCCCAGTTCCTTGACTAAAGTGACCCAGGAATCGCGGGAGAAGTCCTGAGAATCCAGGGAGAAGTCACGGGAATCAAGGAAGAGATCCTGCTGTGAACATCGGGACTCTTCGAGGACCTCCTTTGACTGGCCATCCAGCCAAGCTTCCCCGCCAGGAGGAATTGTCCTCCAAAGCCCTTGTTGGGAATGGGGAGGCTCCCGAGGCATCGCCCTCTAGAGAGCCCCTGGCACCATGCTCTGGTATGGTAGCACAAAGCCACGTTCTGTTTGTAGACCAGATACCGGCAGTCTCTTTGGACCAGCACATGCTGTCCATAGAGAGGACTCTGGCCGCATTCCTGGTAGCATCGGTACCACTGACACTGATAGCTCCAGGGCTGCAGTCATCGATATAGGCATCAGCCCCAACACAATGACCGATGCCCCTGGTCCATGTACTCCAGCCCGACATGAGCGAGAGGTGCACGCCTCTACCGGACCATCAACACAATTCCGAGCCAGAGGATCAGTACCGACACGGTCGATCATGCAAGCATCGACACTACCAATACCTCCTGTACTTGGACTCCGATTCCTCCAATTCGGATTACCGCTCCTTTGACTCCACCGAGTTCCAGGAGCTTGTCTCAGAACCTTCACCTCTGAGTACCCAAAGGAAGTCACTGCCTGAAGACATGTCATTCCAGGAGTTCATCCAGGACATGGCAGCAGGCTTGTCCATCACAGCTGCAGTGAACCGGAACGGAGGGCAGAAGAACTGGAGATACTCCAGTACCCCACTGCCCCAAAAGAGTCTACAATACTACCGGTGCATAGGATACTTCATAACCTGATGCTACGTATGTCGGAGACCCCCGTTAGTGTCATCTATTAGTAGAAGACTGGACATTATGTACCAGGTCTCAGACTGCTTGGCTTCCAAAAGCCACAACTACCACACTGCTCCATGGTGGTCGAATCAGCAATGCGCAGGTCAAGCGTGGTAAGAACTACTGCTCGATACCCCCTGGTCAGGAATCTAGAACCCTCAGTGCCTTTGTGCGCCAGGCATTCCAGGCTTCCATGCTAGCATGTAGGATAAACTCCTACACCCTCTACCTGAGAATGTTCCTTAAAAGAAATCAAGACTGAGAAGGATTTCTCCCTCTTATCCCTGAGGAAAAGAGGCCAGCCTTTCAGACACTTTTGAAACACAGTCAAAATGTGTCGAAGTTTGTCAACAGGGCTGGTTCGATGCATTTGAATCCACAGGCAGGGCCTCTGCAATAGCCATAGGAGCCTGCAGATTGTTATGGCTTCAGGCCTCAGACTAGAACAGTGGGTCCAGGACAAGTTGGGCAACATCCCATGTTTGGGAAAAATTGGAGGGAAAAGGCTTGAGAACTGGAGACAGATGATACCACTCTAAAGAGACTCTCCAGAATGACTGCAAATCTATCAAAGAAGAGGTTTACAGCAAAAAAAGCCTTTCTATCCCAAGAAAAGGAAATTTTATACCTCCTACTCTCAGCCTGCTGCATACCAACCTCAACAGAAGCAGCAAGGCCCAAGACAAGTGAAGAAACCAAAGGCCACTAAGCAACAACCATCCACACAGGTGCCATCAGCACCTAGCTTTTGATTCATTTCTGGCGAGCATTTCCACCCTTCCCCTGCAGACTCTCAATACTCCCCACGTAGTAGGCCAGTTCTGCCGCTATGCACACCAGTGGCACCTCATCACTACAGAGCAGTGGACCCTGCAAATCATTCGGGGGTGGGGGGGAGCTATCAGTTAAACTTCCAACATCTTCCCCCTCCTCATTTCAGGGGAGATTACCCTACTCAACCTCTCCTCAGGGCTCTTCTACAGGAAGAGGTGACCGCACTACTTGCCATAGAGAAAGTTCCAAAAGAGCAACGTCTCAAAGGCTTCTACTCTCCTTACTTCCTCATACCGAAGAAGTCAGGAGGATACAGGCCCATACGCTACCTCAGGGACTTCAACAAGTTCCTGGTAAAAAAAGTTCAAGATCTCACTAGGAACTCTCCTACCCTGTCTGCAGGAACAAGACTGGCTTTGTTCTCTGGATCTGAAGGAGGCCTATACTCACATCCTCATATATCCAGAGTACAGGCAATATTTCCATTTCACATTTCCATTTCAAGGGACCCACTATCAGTACAGGGTCCTCCCCTTTGGCCTCGCATCAGCGCCTAGGGTTTTCATGAAGTGTATGGCTGTTGTAGCCGCATACCTTCGCAATATGGGAATCTTTGTCTTCCCTTACTTTGACAACAGTCTGATCAAGGCAGACTCTACAGGAGAACTCTGCAATTCACGCGAGCGAACCCTCGCAGTATTACTGCTCCTGGGTTTCATTGTAAAATTCCCAAAATCCCATCTCATCCCAACTTAGTGGTTAGAATTCATAGGGGCGGTCCTGGACACCCAACCTTCCTTCCAGAAGACTGCATGAACCGCCTGATGGGCCTAGCCATTCAGATGTCTCAGCCGAATTCCACTGTTTGCAATTTCCTGCATCTCTTGGGTCACATGGCATCCATGGTACATGTGGTTCCATATGCATGGCTACATATGCGCCAGGCACAGTGGACCTTAGCTTCCCAGTGGACACAGGCCACAGAGGATTTATGGGATCTGATCCAAATAACACACACCCTAGTCCAATCCCTGCTCTGGTGGTGCCACCCAAAAAATCGTATTGCAGGGTCACCTTTTCTTCTCCAGGACCAAGCAGGAAGTCGGTCCTCACATATGGGTGACGTCAGCGCCGACGGAGCCCCCGTGCGGAGCATTTCCCCAGCTTTCAAAGAAAGCCTTTGGGAATGCAGCACGCATGCGCGGTCCCCTTCCCACCCAAGGGTGCCATCTTGCTCAGTCTTCTTTTTTCCGCGGAGCCCGACGGATGTGTTTTCGTTTCACCCAAGGAAAAAGTCAATTTTATTCTGTGTGAACCTGTTTTTCTTCGGTTCGACGCCGGTTTCCCTTTCCCGCCTGGGCCCGATACATCGGTATCGAGCCCGGATCTCTTTTTTCGGTTTTTGTACTTAGTGACTAGCGTACGCGCCATTTTTTTCTGTTTTCACTGGCAGCCCTGTCTTTTGACCTCGCAGGGGCCCTTTTTCCCCGATGGCTGCCAGTGGGTTTAAAAAGTGTAATCGGTGTAAAACTCATGTCTCTCACCGACACACATGACTGCTGCCTTCGGTGCCTCGGACCCGATCATGACCCGATGATCTGTGGTCCGTGTGGGAAAATGTCCTCTAAGGCGTTAAGGAGTCGGCAGCACCAAAAGGAAAGAATCTTCTCTGACTCCGCGTCCGGTTGGGCCCGGACCTCGTCAGAGGCCTCGGCATCACGGGACTCCGGCCCCGAGCAGCGTCGAGGCTCCTCTGAAAGGGGGTCTCCCTCGCGGGAGCATCGCAAGAAGAAGAAAACTGCGAGGGCGGCGTCGGTGGACGCACTTGGCTCCGAGGGCCAAGTCGCATAGGTTCAAGCGCCGTCCCGGGTCTTCAGAGTCGGAGAGGCCTGCAAAACAACCTCGTGTGGAGATGGAGTCCCCGGGTCACGTGAGTACTGTAGTCCTCATGGACTCCCCTCCAGGGGAGCCAACGTCGGGCCCGGCACCACCGGGGCTTGAGTCGGGGGCTGCTGAGTCTCCTGAGCTCGGCCTCAGGTTGACGGCCTTGGAGAGCAGCTTGGCTGCCTTCATGGAACAGCAGCGGGCACTGATCGCCGGTCTCACCGGTGCATCTGCCCCGACCACTGGGACATCGACGTCCAAGTCGACCCCAGAGGCCGAGCCGATCCTCGAGTCCATGCGCGCTCGAGTCGATCCTCGGCTAAGGTCCCCCTCGGCCTCCTGTTCAGGAGCAAGGTCATCGATGCCGGTACCCTCGGCGTTGGGGCGGATGGCATCGATGCCTGCCCGACCGGAGCCGCTTGATTCCTCTTCCGAGGAGTCCGGCTGGGAGACGGAGGATGAGGAGTCACCCGACACCTTTCGGACTCGGTGCATCCCTTCGGACTCACCCGAGTCCGAGCCTTGGAGATGGTCCCCACCGAAGGATACCCGGTTCTCGGACTTCGTACGGAATATGGCCAAGGCTTTGGCATTCCCCGCGGATCCCGAGGAGGAGCCTCGAGCCGAGGAGCTCGAGGCCCTACAGTATGACTCTCCTTCGAAGGAGGCCTTTACTGTTCCGGTTCCTCCAATGCTGGAACGGTTGCTCTTCCGCATGTGGGAGGCACCGGCGTCGACGCCGGTTTTAAGCAAGCAGGTCGATTCCATCTATCGAGTCCGCAAGAGCCCCGGGTTCCAAAAGGCACAATTACCGCACCACTCCATGGTTGTGGAATCGGCCATGCATCATCTGAAGAGTCAGAAGATACACTCCTCGGTGCCTCCCGGCCGGAAGGCCCGGAACCTGGATGCCCTCGGTAAGAAGTGCTTCCAGGGCTCTATGCTTGCTTGCCGTGTCCAGACCTACCAGCTGTACATGAGCATGTACCTTCGAGACCTGGCAAAGGAGATTGCCGGGTTCTCTGCTGGTCTCTCCGAGGAACCTTTGCAGAGGTTCAATGCTCTGTCCTTGGGTATTCGAGAGTGCTCGAAGTTTATCTCTCAAGCAGCCTATGATGGCTTCGAGGCTTCGGCCCGGGTAGCCGCGGCCGGCATCAGTGCACGCCGTCAGGCCTGGGTGCAGGACAAGTTGATCGATGTCTCCTGCCGAGGTGAAAACCTCTTTGGCAAGCCCATGGCTGACAAGGCTTCAGAACTCGAGACCGAGACTCTTACCCAGACAAGGCTGTCCAGAAAAACCTCTGCCCCTTCTCAGAAGAAGAAGGGCTCGGGGAAAAAAACCTTTTACCCGAGGAAGTTATCTGCCTATAAACAGTACCCTCATTTTCAGGCCTCTGTAGCTCCCCAACAGGGTCAGCAGGCCAAGGGGCAGGGACATGGGCCCCGTAGGCAGAAAACCCCCAAGCCACCAGCTCCAGCTCCTGCACAGCAGGGAGCAGGGTTTTGACTCCAGTGGCATAGCCTCTCCTCCTCAGCTGGCCCCTATCAGCACTGGAGGCCGGCTGGCCCTGTATGCCCACAGGTGGTCAGCCGTCAGAAGGGATACCTGGGTACTATCTCCTCCACTTCCACCAGGTACCCCCCTCCTATTTTCCAGGGGAGCCTCCCAGACTTCCTCTGCACAGGGACTTACTTGCAGGAGTTTGCAAGTTTTCTAAAGGAACAGGCAGTGGAACCGGTGCCCCACCACCTGAGAGGTCAAGGCTTCTATTCCAGGTACTGTGGTGAAGAATGCCCTCCAGAGGAGATGGAGATTGAAGAAAATCCTGAAAAGCGAAAGGATTTACACAGGATTTTCAATCCTAGAAGAAAAAAAACATACTGTTCTGCTGAGCTGAGAACAGACACCAGCCCAGGGGAGGAGTTAGGCAATGCTGATAGGGCACACCCAGGGGTTGGACAAGGTGTGCCGGGAAAAGAATCCCTTTTTAAAGCTTTGAACAAGGCTGCTAGGCAGACTACGAATGAGACTAGGTGGGAGAGTGGCTCTAAGAGGTCGTCGGAGAGTGGATCCGAGACCAGGAAGCAGTTTGGCTGTACAAGTGAGTCTGGAAGAGTTGAGAGTGTTTGGAGAGGGTCTGCAAGGAGTTCTAAAGGTGCTGCTAAAAGGAGTCCTGTGAGGAATGGACGGAGCCATGTTCTAGAGTCCTGGAGGAAGACAGAACCATGGAATAGAAAGCCTCAAAGGCAGGCACACTTTGAAGAAAACTCATTCTACAGGATAGAGCCTGGACCTGGAAAGCCCAGAAAAACCCACACCTGGAAAGCTCCTGAGCTACCAAAGAGGAGAGGAGCCTGGCAGAGAGAAGGCAGTTCTGATACAAGCCACGATAGAGAAGGTAAAGCACAACTTCCTATTTTCACTGCTTTGTTGAAGGAACCTGTTCACTGCCCTGAACTGTTTAAGCCGAGAGCTGAAGAGGGAACTGTTAGTGACTGGGAGAAGGGCATAACATGTGCTGACAAAGGCCAATCTGATAATAAGCAGGCTGAATTGCTCTTCCAAGAATTTAAACAATTTCTAGAGCTGAAAGCAAGAAAACAGCAGAAGCCTAATGAAGATATTAGTTCTGTTCACTCAGAGGATTTGATGCAGGTAGAAAATGATTTACCTACCGTAGGCACTGACCCCTGTAGCATGGACTGCTCTGTATGTTGTAAAGAAGAGTAATATAAAAGAAGCTTTGCACATTTGTATAAGAGGAATACAAATGTTGCTGTTTCTGCTGCCTGTGCTGTAAGAGTTAATTATCTGCACCTGTGTTCTGAACCCACGCTGTGAAAAGAACAGTTGGTATTATGAGGCTGCAATGTCCCGGTTTCATTCCCTGTTATCTGTAAACTTGACATATGTTTTATGCTTAAGTACAAGGTTGTTAAAGTGTAAACCGCGCTGATGATGATTAGCGCGGTATATAAAAACTGTTAAATAAATAAAATGTTCCTAAGTGACCACTCGAGGCAGAGCTGAGTTCAGCTTTTCATCTATTGAGGAGCTTAAGTTAAAGCTAATTCTTTTTCAGTTGTCCTAAGTTCTGATTTCTTCTGCTTATGTTAAAAATGCACCCTTTACGTTTATGTATGTGAATTTTGATGCACTGGAAGAACTTCCCCAATACAAATAAATATTTCTTGCAAGCCTTACCATCTCTGATCGCAACTACACTTTATTCCTGAGAGAAAAGAGAGTGAACTACAATTCCCAGCATCCATAGGGAACAGTTTACCTCTGCTCAAAAGGGACAATAAGGCCACTCCTGCCTTTTAGCTCCAGGGCGCAGGCAGGAGCATCGCAGTACTTCCTGGTACCAAAAAGAACAGGAGGCCTCGGGCCCATCCTAGACTTGCAAAATCAAAACAAGTTCCTGGAGAGGGAAAAGTTCAAGATGCTTACCCTTAGAATTCTGCAGCCCTACCTCCAGCAGGGAGATTGGCTATGCTCCTTAGACCTACAGGATGCTTATTGTGATAAGGAAGCTTATCATAGCTCAGGAAGGAGCTATAGGAAAGGTGAAGTGACTCTGAACAAGCAACCTGTCAGTTCTGGTAGAAATAAGAAAACAGAATTTTCCCATAAAAGACTACCAGTCCCAGAATGCACCAGGTTTCCAACAGCCATTAGAGGAGCTGAAGTGGGGAAACGTGTGTTCAATCAGGAGGGCTATGAGGTAATCCCTAAGCACTCATCTCAAAGGGCAGGGCCTGATTCTGCACAGCTGCGCTGTGTTAGGGAGGAGCACTCATCTAAGCAGAATAAAGGTAGAGTTTATTCTACAGAGAATCATCATCCTTATCATCTTCATGATCAGCTTGGATATCCTCATCCTCAGTTTCATCTGGAGGATCATCAGAAGCAGAAGCCAAACCGGACGGACAGAGAGGGCAAGAAACCCTTTGGAAGAAAGAAGAGAAAAGCCTTTGGGAGGTCTAGAGGAGTCTGGAGCAGTACGTATACTGGGAGGCATTCCAAGGGCCAGCATACACCATTGGACTGGGGAAAGCCAGAGGAATGGTGCTGCAGAGCTAGGAATCTCCAGACGGTACCTGTGAGGGAGACGGCTGCACGTGGAAGGGACCCTAAGACCCGTGCCAGAAGGTATGTGAAGAGAGATCCAGTGTCCAGGGATCTGGATTGGAAGGCTGGACATAAGAACTGGACTACATACTGGCCAGGCTATATAGAGAGGAACTCTAACAGCAATGGAAGCTCAGGTATGAACACTGATCTATGCCCTAGCTATCACCTTGAAAGACAGCAGGGAAACAAGTATTCTCCTGAAAGTGCTCCATTGAGAAATTCATCTGTGCCAATCCATGATATTGAGCCCATGATTGTTGAAGAAGGGGGAGACGTGGCAGATGAAGAATGTGTTTACATGGACTGCTCTCTGTCTAAACTCCTTTGGTAATTTTCTGTTACAAAGTACAGCAACCATCACAAAGAAATACAAACTTGTTCTTTAATCTGCTCAGAAAAGCTCCTGAGTAGGATTTTTAGCCACGCAGTAGAAAGCAAGCCAGCTAAGGGGTTTCAGCTGGGTAACTGCTAGCAATTGAGCCTTACCTAATTGCTTGTGAGCTCTGAGGGAATCACTTCTGAATCTATGTGGGAAGATATAAGAAGTTAACCTGAAAAAAACAGTTTCTCTTCTTTGTGGATATTGTTTGTTGTTTGATACATGCTAAGAAAATATTAGCTAAAGCCTACAGAAAAGACCAGTTTGTTACCAACCAGGTCTTATTTCTTTTGCTTTGATTGCCTGACAAGTTCAAATGTTGTTTTCCTGATTTTGTTTTTCCAAGTTTAACACTGAAAGCAAGTAACCTGATTTATGTGCTACCAAGCATATCTGTGTTGGGAGAAATAACCCCATAAATAAATATCTTATTGGCTTTACCCTTAAGCACAACTATTTATTGTGAGCAGCTGTGTCTGGTGTGAATGGACTGCATTGCCCACAATCCCTTGCCAATCATATTGATATATGCACTTGCCAAGACTGTGAACATTCTCACCCAGGCAGCCGTCTGACATTATACTCACATCCTCATTCGTCCAGACCACAGATAATATCTCAGATTTGTAGTGGGAGGAAACCACTATCAGTACAGAGTACTGCCTTTTGGCCTTACATCTGCCCCCAGGGTATTCACCAAGTGCCTGGCGGTGGTAGCGGCCTACCTCAGGGTTCAAGGCCTCTTTGTCTTTCCATACCTGGACGATTTGCTGATCAGGGGTCAATCCCCGCAAGAGGCCAATCAAGCCACCCTTCGCACTGTCGCTCTGCTTCAGCACCTGGGGTTTGTTATAAACTTTGCAAAGTCCAGTTTGTACCCCTCCCAGAACATGGAGTTCATAGGAGCTCGACTAGACACTTTTCAGGCAAAGGCCTTTCTACCAGTGGACAGGGCCCACAGATTGATATATCTAGCCAGGCTATTCCACAGCAATTCTCTGGTCTCCGCCAGACAATTCCTGAGGCTCTTAGGCCATGTGGCATCCACGGTCCATGTAACTCCAAATGCCCATCTACACATGAGGCCAGCTCAATGGGGCCTCAGGACTCAGTGGCACCAAGCCACAGGAAACCTCACGGACAAAGTGAGGGTGTCCAGCCTACTACAGTCTTCTCTGCAGTGGTGGCTTCATCTTCCGAATCTGGTGCAAGGGGTGCCTTTTCAAGCACCTCCACACTCTCAAGTGCTGACAACCAATGCTTCTCTTCAAGGTTGTGGTGCATATTGCCAAGGAGCATGTACTCAAGTCCTGTGGTCTCCTTGGGAGGCCGCAGAACAGATCAATCTCTTCGAACTATCCGCTTAGCCCTGCGAGCTTTCTCCCATCTCATCTCTCGCCAGTCCGTCTTGGTTCAGACGGACAATCAAGTTGCTATGTACTATGTGAACAAACAAGGGGGCACAGGCTCCCGACTTCTATGTCAGGAAGCGCAAAAACTGTGCTCCTGGGCAGTCAATCATGGCATTCTTCTCAAAGCGGTCTCTCCTAGGTCAGGAAAATTACCTGGCGGACAGATTGAGTAGGATACTGCAGCCGCACGAGTGGCAGTTGAATCCTGTAGTGGTTCAACAGATCTTCCTGAGATGGGGTCTTCCAACCATGGATCTCTTTGCCAGTCCTCTGAACCGTCAACTTCCCAGGTTCTGTTCCAGGCAACCGCATCCTCTCAGAGTTGCAGTGGATGCGTTTCTCATTCCATGGTCTACAGGCCTTCTATATGCATTTCCTCCCACGCCTCTGGTGTCCCAGACACTATTCAAGGTGCTCAGGGACAAGGCCTCGCTGATCCTGGTGGCCCCCAGGTGGCTGAGGCAACCCTGGTTCCCACTGCTTTTGCAACTAGCGGTGGACACTCCTCTTCCTCTGGGGACGCAACCCGATCTCCTGTCTCAGGAGCAGGGATCTCTCTTGCACCCCAAGCTCCAGTCCCTCAATTTGATGGCCTGGCTGCTGAAAGGGTAGTTCTAGCGCCTTTACTATTGCCTATGGAAATGGAGGACGTAGTCTTGGCCTCTAGGAGGCAGTCCATCAGAAAGTCTTATGCCCTTAAGTGGCGTAGGTTCTCTAACTGGTGTACTCAACACAACGAAAATCCTTTCTCATGCCTGGTACCAGTGGTGCTGCAATATTTGCTTCACCTGTCTAACCTAGGCCTTAAGTCCAATTCTGTTAGAGTTCATCTTAAGAACATAAGATATGCCATACTGGGTCAGACCAAGGTCCATCAAGCCCAGTATCCTGTTTCCAACAGTGGCCAATCTAGGTCATATGTACCTAGCAGTTTCCCCAAAAGACACAGGTTCCACAATGCTTGTACTGGGTCAAGCATTGATATCCTGGGTCCCTTCTTAATAATGGTTTATGGACCTTTCCTCCAGGAACTTGTCCAAACCTTTTTTAAACCCAGCTATACTAACAGCCTTTACTACATCCTCCAGTAACAAATTCCAGAGTTTGATTACACGTTGAGTGAAAAAATATTTTCTTTTATTAGTCTTAAATAGTTTACCCTGTAACTTCATTGCATGTCCCCTAGTCTTTCTATATTCTGATAACGTAAACAATCGATCTGCGTTTACCCGTTCCACTCCATTCATTAATTTATAGACTTCTATCATATCTCCCCTCAGCTGTCTCTTTTCCAGGTTAAAGAGCCCCAACCTTTTTAGCCTTTCTTCATAAGAGTATCCTTCCATCCCCTTTACCATTTTGGTGGCTCTTCTCTGAACCTTTTCTAATAACACTATATCCTTTTTAAGATACGGCGACCAGAATTGCACACAATATTCAAGGTGCGGTCTCACCATGGAACGGTATAGAGGCATTATAATATCTTTTGTTTTATTTTCCATTCCTTTCCTTATCATACCTAGCATTCTATTTGCTCTCTTGGCTGCCGCTGCACACTGGGCCGAGGGTTTTAACATGTTATCCACAATGACGCCTAAATCTTTTTCCTCGGTGGTGGTTCCTAATGTGGAACCTTGCATTGTATAACCATAGTTTGGGTTGTTCTTCCCTAGGTGCATAACTTTGCACTTGTCCACATTAAATTTCATCTGCCATTTTGATGCCCAGTCTTCTAATTTATCAAGATCCTCTTGCAATTTTCCACAATCCTCTTGGTTTTTAACAACTTTAAATAGTTTTGTGTCATCTGCAAATTTGATAACCTCACTCGTTATTCCACTTTCCAGGTCATTTATGAATATGTCAAAAAGCAGCGGACTCAGCACAGATCCCTGGGGTACACCACTATTCACCTTTCTCCATTGGGAAAATTGGCCATTTAGCCCAACCCTCTGCTTTCTATCTCTTAACCAGTTCTTGATCCACAGTAGTACACTGCCTCCTATCCCATGACTCTTTAGTTTTGCCAAAAGTCTCTGAGGGACCTTGTCAAAGGCTTTCTGAAAGTCCAGATACACTATATCAACCGACTCACCTTTGTCCACCTGTTTATTCACACTTTCAAAAAAACATAACAGATTAGTAAGACAAGATCTTCCTTGTCTAAAGCCATGTTGGCTGTCTCCCATTAGGCCATGACTATCTACATCCTGAGTAATTTTATTCTTTATGATGGTTTCTACCATTTTTCCCGGTACTGACGTGAGGCTCACCGGTCTGTAGTTTCCCGGATCACCCCTGGAACCCTTTTTAAAAATTGGTGTTACATTGGCGATCCTCCAATCTTCAGGTATTAGAGATGATTTTAATGATAGTTCACAGATTACTAATAGCAGGTCTGCAATCTCATATTTCTCCAGGACCAAGCAGGAAGTCAGTCCTCACATATGGGTGTCATCGGCGCCGATGAAGCCCCAGCGGAGCAATTCCACAGCTTTCCATGAAAGCCTTTGGGAATGCAGGCACGCATGCGCGGTTCCCTTCCCGCCTAAAGGTGCCATCTTACCTCAGTCTCTTTTTTTCCGTGAAGCCCACCGGACGTGTGTCCTGTCCTCCCGGTTAAAAGTAGATTTTTTTTCGGCGATTATCGCTATTTTTTTCTTCCGGTTCGACACTGGTTCCCCTCCCGCCGGGTTCGGTACACCGGTATCGAGCCCGATTCTTCTTTTTCGGTTTTTGCCCTTCATGGCTGGCGTTCGCGCCCTTTTCACTTTTTCCCTGGAAGGCCGGTCTTTTGACCTCGCGGGGACTTTTTTTCCCTGATGGCTTCCAGTGGTTTTAAAAAGTGTGATCGGTGTAAGAAATTAATGTCTCTCACCGACACGCACGACTGCTGCCTTCGGTGCCTCGGCCCGGATCACGACCCTAAGTCGTGCGGGCCCTGTGGGAAGATGTCTTCCAAGGCACTCCAAAGTCGACAGCAATAAAAAGAAAGGCTTTTCTCGGACTCAGCCTCCACCTGTGCCCGGACCTCGTCTGAGGCCTCGACATCTCGGGATTCCGATCCCGAGCACCTTCGAAGCTCCTCAGAAAGGGGGTCCCCCGACCGGGAATGCAAGAGGAAGAAGCGGCTCGCGAGGGCGTCGGAGGAGGAGGTCCCTGGCTCCTCGAGGGCCAGGTCTAAGACCCCCGACCGTCACCCCGGGCCCGTGGAACATGAGAAGCCTGCAAAGGTTCCTCGCGTGGAGCCAGAGTCTGCTGGACACGTAAGCCCCGTAGTCCTCGAGGACTCTTCTCCCAGGGAGCCGACGTTGGGCCCTGCGCCGCCGGGGCCCGAGTCGGTGGCTGCTGCATCTCCCGAGCTGAGTCTCAGGATGACAGCCTTGGAGAGCAGACTGTCTGCCTTCATGGAGCAGCAGCGGGCACTGATGGCCAGCCTGTCTGGCGCATCTGCCCCGACCACCAGGACATCGACTTCGAAGTCGACCCGGGAGACCGAGCCGATACTCGAGTCCATCGTGGCTCGGAGTCGACCTCGGTCGCGGTCTCCCTCGACCTCCCGTTCGGGACCGAGGGCGTCGACGCCGGTGCCTTCGGCGTCGGGGCGGGTGCTCCAGGGCCCCGCGGGGTTGGACCCTGACTCCTCCTCGGACGAGTCAGCTTGGGAGACGAAGGATGAGGAGTCTCCTGATACCTTCAAGACTCGGTGTGTCCCGTCGGACTCACCGCAGTCTGAGCCCCGGAGTAGATCCCCCCCCCCCGGAGGATACTCAGTTCTCGGAGTTCGTCCGGGATATGACCACCGCCTTGGCTATTCCGGCGGACCCCGAGGAGGAGCCTCGAGCTGAAGAGCTTGAGGCTCTACAGTATAACTCTCCTCCGAAGGAGGCCTTTACTGTCCCGGTTCCTCCGATGCTGGAACGGCTCCTCTTCCGTATGTGGGAGGCACCGGCTTCAGCGCCGGTTCTCAGCAAGCGAGTCAACTCGATCTATCGACTCAGAAAGAGCCCTGGCTTTCAAAAGGCACAGCTACAACACCATTCTATGGTTGTGGAATCGGCCATGCATCGTCTGAAGAGCCAGAAGATGCACTCCGCGGTGCTCCCTGGCAGGGAGGCCCGAAACCTCGATGGCATCGGTAGAAAGTGCTTCCAGGGCTCGATGCTTGCTTGCCGTGTCCAGTCGTACAAGCTGTACATGGGCATGTACTTGCGGGATCTGGCGAAGGAGTTGGCCGGGTTCTCTGCTGGACTCTCCGGGGAACCCTTGCAGAGATTTAAGTCCTTGTCCTCGGGGATTCGGGACTGCTTGACGTTCATGTCCCACGCCGCCTACTATGGCTGAGGCTTCGGCTCGAGTTGCGGCAGCTGGCATCGTGGCTCGACGCCAGGCATGGCTGCAGTCATCGGACCTCGAGCCATTTGTTCAGGACAAGTTGGTCGATGTCCCTTGCCGAGGTGAAAACCTTTTTGGCAAGCCCATGACCGAGAAGGCCGCTCAGCTCAAAACTGAGCACCTCACACGGACAAGGCTGTCTAGGAAGACCTCTGCCCCTTCTCATAAAAAGAAGGGCTCGGGTAAAAAGCCCTTTTACCCGAGGAAGGGCACTGCCTACCAACAGTACCTGCAATATCAGGCTGCCCAAGCTGCCCCCCAGGGTCAGCAAGCCAAGGGGCAGGGTAATGGGCCCCGTAGGCAGAGGACCCTTATACCTCCGGCCCCTGCTACCACTCAGCAGGGTGGGGTTTTTTGACTCCTTTAGCGTAGCCTCTCCTCCACTGCTCTCCCAACCCTGCACAGGAGGTCGCCTCGCCCTCTTTGCCCACCAGTGGCCCCTTATCACCGGGGACAGTTGGGTGTTGGACATAGTCCGCAGGGGCTATGCACTGCATTTTCACCAACTGCCTCTGCCTTACTTTCCAGGGGAGCCTCCAAGGCCTCCCCTGCACACAGACCTTCTCCTTCAAGAGCTTCAAGATCTGCTAGTGGACAGGGCGGTGGAGCCTGTGCCTCCCCACTTGCAAAGTCACGGATTCTATTCCAGGTACCCAAAAGAACCGGTGGCCTTCGACCCATTCTAGACCTCAGGAACCTCAACAAGTTCCTAGAGAAAGAAAAGTTCAAGATGCTTACTCTTGGAACACTTCTGCCCTACCTCCAGCAGGGAGATTGGCTATGCTCCTTAGATCTAAAGGATGCGTACACTCACATCCTCATTCATCCAGACCACAGAAAGTACCTCAGGTTCATGGTGGGAGGAAACCATTATCAGTACAGAGTGCTGCCTTTCGGCCTCACCTCAGCTCCCAGGGTCTTTACCAAATGCCTGGCAGTGGTAGCGGCCTACCTGAGAAATCAGGGAATCTTTGTCTTCCCCTATCTGGACGACTGGCTCATCAGGGGGTCAGACGTGCCAGGAGGCCAGACAAGCCACCCTCAGGACTATTGCTCTTCTTGAAGGCCTGGGATTTGTCATAAACTTCGCAAAGTCCACTTTGCTCCCCTCCCAAAACTTGGAGTTCATAGGGGCAAGGCTGGACTCTGTCCTGGCAAAGGCATTCTTGCCAGCAGACAGGGCCCAAAGACTGATGGACTTAGCAAATCAGTTTCTCAGGGGGTCAGTGGTCTCTGCCAGACTCTGCCTGAGGCTGCTTGGTCACATGGCTTCGACAGTACATGTGACCCCCAATGCCAGGCTCCATATAAGGCCTGCTCAGTGGTGCCTTTGGACTCAGTGGTCACAAGCCACAGGCAGCCTCAGAGACAGGATAAGGGTGTCCAGACAATTTCTGAACTCCCTCAACTGGTGGCTGCACCCACCCAATCTTCTAAAGGGGGTACCTTTTCAGATTCCTGGATATACAGTGATACTGACCACAGACGCCTCCCTGCAGGGCTGGGGAGCTCATTGTCTAGGCAAGTGCACTCAGGGCCTGTGGTCTCCTTGGAAAGCTGCACAGCAGATCAATCTCCTCGAGCTCGGAGCTATTCGATTAGCACTCAAAGCTTTCTCTCCTACCCTGGCTCAATCTGTCCTGTTTCAGACAGACAACCAGGTAGCCATGTTTTATGTGAACAAGCAGGGCGGGACTGGGTCCAGAATCCTTTGTCGGGAGGCTCAAGACCTTTGTTTATTTGCCCTAAAGCACAACATGCTTCTCAAGGCTGTGTACCTCCCAGGCCAGGACAACTACCTGGCCGACAGGTTAAGCAGAATTCTGCAGCCCCACGAGTGGCAGCTGCATCCTTCAGTAGTTCAGAGGATCTTCCTGAAATGGGGTCTCCCTTTGGTGGATCTCTTTGCCAGCCCAATGAACAATCAACTGCCAAAGTTCTACTCCAGGTAACCGCATCCTCTGAGAATAGCAGCAGATGCTTTTCTGATTCCATGGTCTCAGGGCCTCCTGTATGCGTTTCCTCCCACACCCTTGGTGGCCCGAACTCTGTTCAGAATTCTTCAGGACAAGGCCTCGGTCCTGCTGGTGGCTCCCAGGTGGCCGAGACAGCCTTGGTTTCCTCTTCTGCTTCAACTGGCGGTGGATCCCCCACTGCCTCTGGAGTTGCAACCCGACCTTCTCTCTCAGGAGCAGGGTTCCTTTCTGCACCCCAGTCTCAAAGCTCTCAATTTGATGGCCTGGAGGCTGCAAGAGTAGTCTTGGCTCCCTGGGGCCTACCTCAGGAAGTTGAGGAGGTTGTCCTAGCCTCTAGGAAACAATCCACTAGAAAAACCTATGCTCTCAAATGGAAAAGGTTTTCTGTGTGGTGTCAGCTACGTACAGAGGATCCTTTCTCCTGTACTGTGCCAGTGGTGCTTCAGTACTTACTGCACTTATCAAATCAGGGACTTAAATCCAATTCTGTTCGGGTCCACCTCTCAGCTCTAGCAGCTCACCACTCACTGGTGGAGGGACATTCTCTGTCGGTTCACCCCTTGGTGTCCCCCTTTCTCAGGGGCTTGCTTTTGCTCAAGCCTCCTCTCCGTCCTCCTGCCCCTGAGTGGGAGCTGTATGTGGTCTTGCAGCAGCTGACTCGCCCAACTTTTGAGCCGATGGCTACTTGTCCTCTGTTCTTCCTCTCCTGGAAGACACTTTTCCTGATAGCCCTTACCTCGGCTAGGCGAGTGAGTGAGCTTCAGGCCCTAGTCTGTGATAGGCCTTACACCAGGTTTTATAGGAACAGGGTAGTCCTTAGGACTCATCCAAAGTTCCTCCCAAAGGTTGTCTCCTCTTTCCACCTCAATCAGGAGGTGGTTCTTCCAACATTCTTCCCTAGGCCTCATGCAAGCCAGGCTGAAGCAGTCCTGCATACCCTGGACTGTAGGAGGGTCATCCTTCTACCTTGACCGTACGCAGGGGCATAGAAGGGCTCCTCAGCTCTTCGTATCCTTTGACCCCAATAAGTTGGGGTTGGCTGTGTCCAAGCGTACCTTGTCCATCTGGGTGGCTGATTGTATCACCTGGGCTTACAAGGCAGCTGACCTTCCTTTGCAGGGTAGGGTCACGGCCCATCATGTCAGGGCAATGGCTGCCTCAGTGGCTCATCTCCGCTCTGTGCCCTTGGTAAACATCTGCAGGGCTGCAACTTGGTCTTCAAGCCAGACATTTGCGGCCCATTACTGTCTGGAGAGGGAGTCCCGTAGGAACAGTGCTTTTGGCCAAGCAGTACTCCGGAATCTCTTTGAGGTTTAGGCAACTCCTGCCCTCTGTTGGGCTACCGGTGGAGGTTGTGTCCTTGAAAAGCCTTTCTTTGCTGCTGAGACTAGAGGGAGTACCCTTGTTCAGCCTGGGTTCCTCGGTAGCCCATAGCTAGGGAGTCACCCATATGTGAGGACTGACTTCCTGCTTGGTCCTGGAGAAAGAGTAGTTACTCATCTGTAACAGGTGTTCTCCCAGGAGCAGCAGGAATCAGTCCTCAAAACCCTCCCTCCTCCCCTTGGAGTTGCAGTTCTACATAGCTAAGAACAGCACATAAAAATGAAAAAATAAACTATGTCATTTGACTGAGGTAAGATGGCACCTTTAAGCGGGAAGGGAACCGCGCATGCGTGCCTGCATTCCCAAAGGCTTTCATGGAAAGCTGGGGAAATGTTCCGCTGGGGCTTCATCGGCGCCGATGACACCCATATGTGAGGACTGATTCCTGCTGCTCCTGGAGAACACCTGTTACAGGTGAGTAACTACTCTTTCTGTTCTTTCAACACCCTTGAATGTATACCATCCAGCCCTGGTGATTTGCTACTCTTCAGTTTATCTAATAGTTGTAATACATCTTCCCGATGTATCGATATTTCCTTCAATTCTTCTGCACCTTTAAATACCACTTCAGTCATGGGTAACATCCCTACATCTTCCTCAGTAAAGACTGAAGCAAAGAATTCATTCAGTCTCTCCGCTGTCGCCTTGTCGCCTCCTAGTGCCCCTTTAACTCCTCTATCATCTAATGGACCAACTGACTCTCACAGGTTTTTTGCTGCAAATGTACTGGAAAAAATCTTTATTTCGCGTTTTTGCTTCCACAGCAAGCTTCTTCTCAAATCTCTCTTTGCCTGCTTTATCAATGCCTTGCATTTGATTTGCCAGTGCTTGTGCTGTTTCCAGGTTTCATCGTTTGGCTCTTTTTTCCATTTCCTGAAAGATGCATTTTTGGCAACAGCCTCTCTGACCTCACCTTTAAACCATGCTGGCAGTATTTTGGACTTCCTTCCACTTTTCTTAAAGCATGGAATACAGCTGGTCTGGGCTGCCAAGATAGTATTTTTCAACAACACCCAAGCTTGATGTAAGTCTTTAAACCTTTGCAACTGCTCCTTTTAGTCTTTTCTTAACTATTTTCCTCATTTTATCATAGTCTCCCTTTCGAAAGTTAAAAGGTAGTACTGTGGATTTCCGTACTATCCCTCCTCCACTAATTAAATCAAAGGCGATCATGCTATGATCACTATTGCCAAGTGGCCCCAACACCCTTATCTCTTGCACTAGATCTGGTGTTCCACTAAGGACCAGGTCTAATATGGCTTCCTCTTAGTGCTCTTTCAGCACACCACTCACAGATGGAGGGTCAGTCTCTATCCAACCATCCTTTGGTGGCTCGCTTCCTCAGAGGCCTGATTTTGCTTAAGCCTCCAGTGCGTCCACCTGCCCCTGAATGGGATTTAAATGTGGTCTTGCAACGGCTTACTTGCCCTCCATTTGAACCTATGGCTACTTGCCCTCTGCGTTTTCTATCCTGGAAAGCGCTATTTCTGGTAGCCCTTACCTCAGCAAGGCGAGTTAGTGAGCTTCAGGCCCTAGTATCAGAAGCACCATATACTAGGTTCTATAGGAACAGAGTAGTCTTACGGACTCACCCTAAGTTCCTTCCAAAGGTTGTCTCCTCATTCCACCTCAATCAGGAGGTGGTTATTCCAACTTTCTTTCCCAGGCCTCATGCCAGCCGGGCTGAGATGGTCTTGCATACCCTGGACTGTAGGAGGGCGTTGTCCTTCTATCTTGACCGTATGCGGGAGCACCGGAGGTCTGTTCAGCTCTTCGTCTCTTTTGACCCCAATAAGTTGGGGTTGGCTGTCTCCAAGCGTACTTTGTCCATATGGGTAGCTGACTGCATCGCCTGGGCTTACAGGGCAGCCGGCCTCTCATTGCAGGGTCGAGTTATGGCCCATCGTGTCATGGCAAAGGCTGCGTCAGTGGCTCATCTCCACTCTGTTCCGTTGGCAGACATCTGCCGGGCCACTACTTGGTCTTCAAGCCAGACTTTTGCGGCCCACTACTGCCTTGAGAGGGAGTCCCGCAGGAACAGTGCTTTCGAGCAAGCGGTACTCCATAATCTCTTTGGGGTTTAGGCATCTCTTACCCTCCGACCCTGGTGTTGGGCTACCGTTCGGGGGCGTTATCAGAGAAGATTCTGTTCTTGCATGCTGAGGCTCTAGAGGGAGCTCATTGTTTCGGTTTGGGGCCTCTGGTAGCCCTGAGCTGGGGAGTCCCATATGTGAGGACTGACTTCCTGCTTGGTCCTGGAGAAAGAGTAGTTACTCACCTGTAACAGGTGTTCTCCAGGAGCAGCAGGAATCAGTCCTCACAACCCTCCCTCCTCCCCTTGGAGTTGCAGTCATATGCTTTATTTTTGCTGTCTTTTAGCTGTATCATCAGACTGAGCAAGATGGCCCCCTTGGGCGGGAAGGGGACCATGCATGCGCGCTGCATTCCCAAAGGCTTTCTTTGAAAACTGTGGAAATGCTCTGCACGGGGGCTCCATGAGGACTGTGAGGACTGATTCCTGCTGCTCCCGGAGAACATCTGTTACAGGTGAGTAACTAAATGTCTCATCCTCACCATACCTTCACCACAGATGCATCCAAGCTCAGGTGGAGGCCCATCTCCATCTCCACTCAGGGACTCTGGACGGCAAAGGAATCAGCTCTGCAGATCAACCTCTTAAAGTTTTGGGCAATTACAAATGCCCTTCATGTCTTTCAACATAACCTCAAGGGCAGTCAAGTACTGATAAGGACAGACAACTAGGTGGCCATGTTCTGTGTGAACAAACAGGTGGAAACAGGCTCACATCCCCTCTGCGAAGAAGTCATTCACCTGTGGAACTTTGCAATCTCTTAGCAGATCCACCTCCGAACTCAATCACCTAGCAGACCGGCTCAGTCGGATCGTCCACACGCACGAGTGGACCCTCGACCCACACACCATGGCAAGGATCTTCCAAATATGGGGCGCCTCGACCATCAGTCTTTCTGCCACTCCCCAAAACAGACAGCTCCCAGTGTTCTGCTTCAGAGTACCCTCCAGACTCAGCCAGGCATCCGATGCCTTCCTCCTTCACTGGGGTCAGGGTTTACTGTATGCCTTACCTCTCACCCCCCTAATCCCCAAGACCCTCTTCAAACTCCAGAGGTACAGGGGAATGATGATACTAATAGCTCCCTTCTGGCCTCATCAGCCCTGGTTTCCCCTAGTGCTTACACTAGCACAGGTTCAGCCATTGTGATTGAGGTGCGAAGCAGGCCTTCTGTCCCAGGACAACGGAAAAGTCCTGCATCCCAATCTGCACTCTCTCCATCTGACAGCATGGCTACTGAAGGGTTAATGCTACAGCATCTCAATCTTCCACATGGAGTGAAAGAGATCCTCCTGGTGTCAAGGAAACTAGCCATTAGATGTGCCTATGCATTCAAATGGTGCAGATTTGCTTCGTGGTGCTCGGAAAAATGGTCCTCAATCTTTTCATTGTACCAATAGCTTCACTTCTGCAATATCTACTTCACCTGCCTCCTCAGGATTCAAAACCAATTCAGTGCGAGTTCACCTCAGTGCAATCACAGCTTTTCTCAAGCCAATCAGCGGCCAACCCATCTCCTCGCATCCACTGGTTGCACGCTTCATGAGAGGTCTCCTACTCTGTAAGCCACCTCTCAAATCTCCTCTGGTGGCTTGGGACCTTAATGTGGTCTTGGCACAACTTCTCAAACCACCGTTTGAACCTCTGGCCACCACTCACCTCTGGTACTTGTCTTGGAAGGTCATCTTCCACATTGTTCTGGCCTCGGCCAGCACATCATTGAACTTCAGGCTTTGGTGGCACATCCACCATACACCAGATTCCATCATGATTAGGTCGTCCTCCGCATGCATCCCCACTTTCTACCAAAAGTGGTATCGCCTTTCCATATCAATCAATCAGTAATTCTTCCAGTCTTCTTTCCAAGACCACACTCTTCCCGTGCAGAAGCAACACTGCACACTCTCGACTGTAAGTGGACCCTGGCCTTCTATCTCCAGAGAACTCAGGATCTTCGTAAATCCTCACAATTGTTCATTTCCTTTGACCCCCAATCACTTGGGGCTTCCTTTGTCGAAATGCACACTCTCCAGATGGATAGCAGATTGTATCTCCTTTGCTTACAACCGAGCAGGCCTCACCCTCCCAGGGCACATCACTGCTTATAATGTCCGAGCCATGCCAACCTCCATAACCAACCAATGCTCCATAGCCATTGATGAAATCTGTCAGGCAGCAACCCGATCATCCATACCTTTGCTGCCCACTATTGCTTGGACAAGGACTCCCACTGGGATGCTGTCTTTAGTCAGGTGGTGCTCCAACATCTCTTTGACACATAGCCACAATTCCTGCCCCCTACCCAGACGTCTTGTTACCAGATCACCATGGCGGGGATGTCAATGCCTCTGTGAAACCTGTCCGAACTCTCCATTCTGGCCTGGTTTCTAAATCTCCTGAGAGCTGAGGAGTCTCATATGTGAAGACTACATTCCTGCTTGTTCCTGGAGATAGCGCAGTTACTCACCTTTAACAGGTGATCTCCGGGAACAGCAGGAATTTAGTCTTTATAACCCACCCTCCTTCCCTTGGAGTAGTAGGGTTGTTTTCATTCTTTTTTCTCAGCTACAGACTCAACTGAGGAGAGGGAGTTGGAAGAGCGGGACGGCAGCTGCGCAGGCGCAGTGGAGTGCTCCCAAACACTTTCCTATTGGACCCTAGAGAGCATTCCTGTGCAGGCTCCATCAGTGCCGTCACCCACATGTGAAGACTAAATTCCTGCTGTTCCTGGAGATCACCTGTTACAGGTGAGTAACTACGCTTTCTCATATTTATTGAAATGCCCCAATGCATCATCAGGCATACATATTTTGTAGATTGTTGATCCTTAGATATTTGGTTTCTTCATACGTCTCACATCTTTGTCCCTATTTTGTGGAGTGGAGGAGTGGCTTAGTGGTTGGGGCAAGGTACTTCGGGCCGGAAGGTCAGGGGTTCAAATTCCACTAGAGGACAGCAACCTTGGGCCGGAAGGACTGGGGTTTCTAGTCCCACAGGTGCTCCTTGTGGTCTTGGGCAAGCCACTTAACCCTCCATAGCCCAGGTTCCCTGTAAAATAGTTATCTCCAAGTTATAATGCCCTGTTCAATGTAATTTCAGTTTGTTCAATGTAAACCGCCTTGATATCATGAAAGGCGGTATCTAAGAAATGTTAAATAAATAAATTTTAGACTAAGCATTCCCACTTTTCTGATTTATGGGCTAGGGTCTGGTACAAACTCTCCATGCTGTCCTGCCTCTAAAACTGCATTTGCTCACCACCCACCTACTCCATCCTTGGGACATGGGCCTATGGATCCGTTCCATGCTAACACTGGACCTCATTCTGAGAATGAAAAATGTATAATCCTTATATCTACCCATAGAAAATACAGGAAAACATACTTATGGATGACCTCTCCATACAAATACTTGAAGATATGCAAAATCTTTAATGCAAATAGCTCACTAACCTCACTATGAGAACTACATACCAGTCACACACATGGGCCAGGCAAATTTTTTCTGACCAGTGCTGATAGGTCACAACATTCAATATCATCATTGCTCCCAAAAAACTCAAAGATATTGCCATATCATGTTACACGTATTCAAAATGTTTTATTAATAACTTACCTTGTTTGTTCCTAAAGTAGGTTCATGTCCAATGTGTAACCACATTCCAACTATTCAACTTGACATAAATCTTTGGTTTGCAGATACAGTTGTGGTCAACATTATTGTCACCCTTGCAGTTCAACCCCTTAATATCCAATATCTCCTAAAAAAATGTTGCCAGTGAAATGGCTTTGGACTATATATACACACATATTTAACATATAAAAGAATCAAAACAAGAGCAATTAAAAAGGAAATAGTATAAAAAATGGGACATTGCCAGGACATGATTATTGGCATCCTTATAAACAAATCAATTTGAACAGAAGAACCATATTCCTATTGCAGTAAAATTAGATGCCACTGAGATCAATTGTCAGTACTCACATGACTTGAATCAACCAATGAATGATGGCTCTGTTAAAAATGGCCCCATTCGCTCCCTGTTCCATTTTCACAATGGTGAAGACGAGAGCTGCCTGAGACCATCAGAAAAGCCAATCTCCAGGAACAAGCAGGAATGAGTTCATATATGGGTACGTCGGTACCGACGGAGCCTGCGCGGGAACGCTCCCCAGTGTCCAATCAGAAAGCTTTTGGGAGCATCCCTCAGCGCCTGCGTGCTGCCTTCCCGCCTTTCCAACTGTCTCTCCTCAGTTTTCGTTTTTCCGCGGAGCCGGCAGGACGTCCTGTCACCGCAGAAACTTTTCTTTAATTTTTTAATTCTTGTTTTCTTGTGGTCGCCGCTGTTTTTCCGCCGCCACCGGTACCACCGGTGGGGTTTTTTCTTTTCTTTTTCTCAAACTGAGGGAGAGTTTCCCTCAGTTTTTGTCTTAAACGTTTTGGGCCTATAAGGCCTCTCCATCATGGAGCCGCCTTCTCCTAAGAAGTGCCTTCGCTGTGGAAATACAGTTTTCTTTTTAGACTCCAGTAACTGGTGTCTAACCTGTTTGGGCCCTGACCCTTTTTCCCCTGAACCGTCAGGCTACAATGCTGTGAGAAGAGATTCTCTATTTCGAGTTTCCCTCGATACCGTTTACCCTCCCTGTGTCAGGGCACCGGCCATTTCTTCTCTACAGGATCAGGTAACCCACAAACAGTCTGTTAAGACTAGCCAAACCTTGAGTGGTATGTCTCATGCTAAGCATGCTGACGGCCCCGGCCTTGCCCTCAAGAACCCATTGGCATTAAAACCCCGGCGGGAGTCTTCGGGCTCCAAAGCATTTCAGGGGTTTCAGGTTGTTCCTGGGGCTCACCCCTCACAGAACATACATGAGCCATGCTCGGGGGTGGCATCCGCTTCGAGCGGTACCGATAACCCGGCATCGGCACTGGTGTTGAGCGATTCACTCCTCACCAGGGATCGTCATCTGGTGTACTCGGTGCCTTCAGGACTGATCGATACCCAGACTGACTTTCCAGTATCGGCAGCTCCGTCGATACGACCCCTGACGCTGGTACCATCTAGACATGCATCGATAGATTCGCTTCCTTCGATGCCAAGTCTAGAATCGATATCTAGTCTGGAAGACTGGGTACCGACGTGTCTCGGAACCGACACGCACCGATTCCGGATGCGCGGTACTGAGGATATCCACCGAGACTTTCGAGTTTCCTCGGTACCGTTTGAGCAGCCTCCGCTGACTGCTTCGGCGATTCCGGAACAGCTACCGGTATCAGTATCAATGTCGGTACCGGCAGTATCATCGGGACCAGCTCCTTCCATGCTTTGTTCACCTGGATCGCTCCTTTCTATACCTAGTTTGGAGTCGATACCTGGCATGGATGATGCACTACTGACTGTCTCAACTCATAATTGCCAGTTCCAGTATCCATCCATTACAAATCCTGTTCTGCACCGGATAGGTACATCCTCCGGTGCCCAGGCTTCCTTTTCAGGTTTAACCTGTCCAGGGATGGTTCCCATCGGAGAAATTTCTCCTTGACATGGCAACCTTCCTTAATATTCCTATCCCTGGCTATGAGTCTTCTCAGGATTTTTCTGCAGAAAAGGAAAATATAATGCTTCCTTTACATCACTCTTTGCAGAATCTTCTTCTGAGGGTATGGGAAAAACCTTTAAGGGTTTCTTCACCTCCTACAGCAACTGATCTTCTGTATCAGGTGCCCCCCTCTCCAGGATTTCAAAAGCCTCAACTTCCCCATCATTCCATTGTAGTGGAATCAGCAATGAGGAAGGTAAAAAGCAAGAAAAAACATTCTTCTTTCCCGCCAGGGCGTGCATCTAGAACACTGGATGCCTTTGGACGTCAAATCTTCCAAACATCTATGCTGGCAACAAGGATTCTCTCATATATTTTCTATATGAGTCTATCCCTTCAGGAGATCACAAAGAAATTCTCTCTTTTGTCTCCTTTTCTATCAGAACCCAAGGCTGCAGACTATTCCTTACTTCTTAGTCATAGCCAAAATATCTCTTGGTTTCTTTCTCGTGCTTCCCTAGACTCTTTTGAGTCTGTTAGCAGGACTTCTGCTATAGCCATAGGAGCACGTTGTAAAGCCTGGCTCCAAGCCTCAGACTTGAGTAGATGGGCACAACAAAGACTGAGTAATACTCCTTGTACTGGAGAAAATCTCTTCAATAAGGAGTCCTTACGTCAGGTTGCTCATTGCTCCACTGACTTTCCTGTTTCTGAGGGCCATCCTAAGCCCTCTCCTTCCTCAGCAGGTAGGAAATGCCCTACCAAACCTTCTTTCCCTAAAAGAAAAAGGTTTTCCTCTTCTGCCCATCATTCGGATGTTCCCAAGCAGGGGAAGTCTCGCCCTGGTCTGAAGAATCCAAACTCTAGCCAGGCTGAATAAACACAGTAACCATAGGTTTCTGATTAATCTTTTTATAACTACAGTTAATTTCTTTTCAGCAGAAGTTTTTCACTGTTTTTCTATTCAAAACTCTGCTCAGGGATTCCTATTCTCAGGAAATCCATTTACTCTTCACTATGCTGAACTGTCAGGCTATTCATGTCTATAAGTTACATAGTTTTCCACCTCTTCCTGACTAGAAGAGAGGTTTAGCAACTATCACATGATAGTTTCTCTGTACCAGCATGAATATTTTCCTTCTAGGGACTTCTATCTCTATCCTCTTCGCCAGGGTTTCCCCTGTAAGAGTGGTACTATACCATTGAAAGACTTTTCTTGTCTTTCTTTTCACTGTAGAGTTTCTTCTCCTGAGTAAACTCCCTTCTTTATCTAGGCAACTCTGCAGACAGAGACAGCTTGCTCTCTTTGTTCAGTCTGTTCTCTCTGTTTGACACAGACCGACTCTCTCTGTTGTCCTATTCAGTAGCTGCCCATGCAGGAGTTCCAGTGCTTGACTACTGGTACTTTTCCACAAGTCCCAGTCTTGTCTTCCACCACTCCTGTCTGGCCTTAGTAGTGATTCCAAGACAGTTTTCTACATCTTTCTTGGATAATCTTTTTCACTACAGGCTTCTTACACTATCTTTTACCCTTGCCATCTCCAATCTCTGGGTTTGGCAACGTAGTGGACGTGGCTGTCAGTTTTCTCCATCAGCCAGCTCTACATCCCAGTTCTCCTGCATAATGCTCTCTGCAATCCTACTGAGAAGCTTTCCACTATGGGCCCTTGCTAGAGAGCATAGAGTTTCTCTAATAGCTATCCATCATGGTTGAAAAATGCTTCCTCAGTCATCCCCTATGACTGTGAGGGTTCTTCATACCCTGCTATTCTCTTTACATTCGGACAACAAAGGGCCCAAATCTTCCTCTATTGGCTTTTCCCCTACAGCTACCAAGCTTCTCATCTCGGTTTGCCCCGTGGAGCCAAATCCTCCGCTCCCTCGGCTGGTGAGGCTTATCATGGACACTTCCTCTAGTGGCGGGAAGCCGACTCGCTCACATATGAGCTGAGCTATTCTCTCTCCAGCTTTTACTTCAAAATCTTCCTTCGAAAAATTAAACAGGACTTTTATTATGCCCCTGTAGTCTGGGTCTACTACCCCAGCGCCAACATCAATAAAATATTTGAGGGCCAATCCTGAGCGGGGCGCAATCCTACCGTAAAATCCGGGTGGAATCTCTACTTGGATGTCGGTGCTAATCAGCGCCTTGCCTCCCTTAGGGACTAGGTGATTTTCCGCACTGTATAAGTCATACCCTGCGGCCTGTGGAGTGGCTCGACAGGGGCTTCAAGCTTCCGGTGAGGTTTTGCAAAACTTTAAGACAAATTTTTTGTCTGCTTCCTCGGGTACCTTCCAGTTTTGGCTCTTAACTTTCCCTAAAAGGGGAGTGGGGACCACCCTACCCTTGAAAGGAGTACTTTGGGACACGAGAATTTCTCGTGGGTTTAAACCTTTTTCTAGGCCCTTCTCAAATTGTGGCCAGTCCCTACCAAGGACCAGCTCTTTGGGCAATCTAGGGACTACTGCTATCAGCATAATTTTTTCTATTCCCAGACCTTTGACCAGCAATTTGTACACGGGATACAAGGTAGCAGCGCCATGTACACACTTAATCTTTACCTGACCTTCTGGACGGTCTGGGGCGGACGCAGCTTGCTCTTGAACGGTAGACCAGAGCTTGCGCGAGATCATTGTCTGGTCCGCACCAGAGTCCAGCAAGGCTTTGGCTGCTACTCCCTGCACCCTGACATCTAGTACAAAACCTTCTGACAATAAATGCTTATGCTCCCCTATGAGAGCAGTACGTACCCTACATTCATTCATGACATGTCCCAACTTCCCACAGTTAAAACATCTTTTAACAAGACTTTTCTCTGCCTTTTTATCACACTTTACATTAGGTGTTTTGGACTGGTAGAGACTTCCTGAGACTGGATTGAATGTCACTATGGCTGTCTTAGCTACCCCGTCCGTAGGCTGGGTAACTAATTCGGCCTCCAAATACCTCTCTGTCAAGGCAATCGCCTCCATAGTTGAGCGACAATTCTGGAGAATAAGGAAGCTCTTTATTTTACCAGGTACTGCAGTCCTGAATTGCTCGAGAGCTATCATATCCAATAATGAATCTATGGATCTTTCACTGGGCCTTAGCCACTTTTCGATGACCCAAGGACTTAGGCGTTTCGCCTACTTCAAGCCGGGCTGCTCGTAGCCTGCGGTTATAGATAAGTGGGGTCAAGCCCAGGCGTTCCCTGATGGCTTTTGTCACTTCGCTATAATCTGCCGCTAACGCAGCGGGCATTGCCCTGTAGGCTGACAGTGCCTCTCCGGTAAGGGACATTGCCAGTCTGATGGACCATTGGTCCTCTGGCCAACCCACAGAAAGGGCAATTCTTTCGAATGCGTCCAGAAATTCATCTGGATCGTCCTTTTCCCCTAACTTCCCTAAAGTCAGAGTGTCATAGGACCCTAGTCCTACCAGACCATGGCTCAGTCCTGAGCTCTGCTTTATGAGTCCAGCGGCTGCTTCCTGTGTCTTCTGTTGATGGCTCATCCAAGTCTCCAGCATCTGCAGGACTGGCTTTTGCTGCTCCTGCATCGCCAGGATAGCATGCTGCTGGGTCTGCGCAGCCAGTTCAGCCTGTTTACTGAATTGGGACGCCATCCAGTCAAATAGGTCGCGTTGCTCCATCGCGATGATCCCTGAAAAGAAACAAAGAAAAACCAAGTGTGGCTGCACACAAAAATCAGCGCTACACTTCCTTCTCTTTTTTTTTTTTCAAATTCTCCCTTTTTAAACTGACACTTGTATCCAAACAAGTTAGGCGTTTCTACCCATTACCTGGTAGAAGTGTAGACTCAGGCTCTCAGCAACGGTGGTGCGGCCTCGCGTCGTAGCACCCTCCAGGAACTCGTTCTCCGTTCCGGATTTGCTGCGGTCTAGTCCACTTTCTCCAACTCCGATCCGGCTCTTTTCCAAGGTCCAGTCCGGATTTTCACTCCGATCCAGTTTCCTTTTGGAACTCCGGTCCAGGTTTTCCTTTCACTCCAATCCAGGTTTTCTGATACTCCGGTCCGGGTTTTCCTTTAACTCCAGTCCAGGTTTTTTTTTTTGTTTTTTTTTTCTTCAAGATGAACACTGGCAATTTGTTTCTATATTTCTTTGCTGTATCTCTTAGGATTATATCCACATCCGAACAACTACGCCATTTATGTCACGGGGTTCCCGGTGACACAAAGATTTTACGCCACTATGTAGAGACGTTAATGATCAAAGAGACCAGGTGGAGGGAAATAAAGGCTTTTATTCCCTGTTTAAAGCAAGGTTCAACTAAGAGATAATTCCAGATAACAGAAACAGTCCTTTGTCTTAAAAGGTACCAATATTCACTGAGCACTTAACTGTTACTTCACAGTTAAGGCAAGTTTTTCCATAGTAGCATTCAGTATAAGAAACATTAAATTATATTTCACTTATTCTTCTATGGTATGTGGAGCATACAGACTTTGGAGCATAGGCAGTGCACCAATCACATTCCATTAACTCTGGCATAGGTGAGGGAACAGTGTTGGGGTAATCCACTTCCATAGATTCTTCTCCCCTATACTCATTCAAGGAGCGTTCACTGTCCCTGTCTATCTCAGCATGGTAGTTTAAAACTTGGGAGTCTGGCTTCCAATAGCCAGGGATTCTCAGGGCTGGTGGTAGTTTACTAAACCAGTCTTGATTCTTGTTTCTCATAGAAGGAATACTTGTTTTAGTAGAGCTTTTAGTAGCACAATTATCACAGTCAATATTTAATGCCTCATACCTTGGCTTTGGTGAGATAAAATCCACAGTGCTTCTTTTTCCTGCACCTCTCCCTTGGTAGCTGCACTTCTGCCTGCCAACCGGATACCGAGGTGTGCTTCTAGGCAGTGGAATAAAACTGCTGTTGGATTCTCCTCTCACTCTGGGTAAAATCTTCTGTTGCTTATAAAAGTGCTTATCCCTCTGAACAGGTGAAACTGGGCAATGATCCTCTAGAGATAATAAGCTTCTGTCAGAACCTTTCTCTCTGGTTCTTGGCTTTCTTCTCTCTATTCTATCTCCAGGCAAAGTATAGGAACTAGGCGTGGCAGACGCTCTCACCTTGGGGTAACTTCCACCAAACTGCCCTTGTACAACAGGATCAGTTTGGGCCTTCTGGCTTCCCACCTTGTGAGGTCTGTTTCTCCTCCAGCTCCCAGCTTTGCTTCCTTCACAGCAATCAGGCTTATCTCCTTGGTAGCCTCCAGGCTTCTCTGCTGTTTCTCCTTCTTCTACTACCAGCTCTACTCCTTCCCCGTCCTCTTCCTGTCCAGAAGCATTCTGCCCTGGCTTATAAAGTGAACGGTTACTGATGACTTCCTGGTTCCCTTTCAGCTGCAGGTCATCAGAGAGCCTAGGTTCATTAAGTGCGGCATGTCTGTTCCTGCTCCCTCTAGCTGTGCCTGGGGGTAACTGCACATCTAGTTCCTCTAAAGAAACAGGATTTCTTTTCTTCAAAACAACTTTATCAGTGCCCACATCATGACAATATATATATATACACATATCTCTACATATATGTGTGTATCTGCCCAGATACTTATTATAGGTAGATATGTATTTCCATACTTATCTCTCTGTCTATGCTCATAAAGGTTTTTACCTTCCTGTATGTTTCTGACAGTGGGCTTGCACAGCTTCATACTGTTCCACAATATGTTTCGGATATTTTGCACACAACCACTGCTGTGGATCTGACAGCCCTACCGTATCCTAGGTTTACGTATCCCTGAAGCTCCATGCCCCAATGTCTTCCTACCTCTCACCAGTTAGGAAAGACATGGTGGATCTTCAGTGGATTTCAGATTCAATTCCTCAAACATCTGTCCTTCCTTGGGAGTATGGGGTTCTTCTCATACCCTTTCCTCCCTCAAGGACTAGGTCTGTTTGTCCAGATCGGTCAGTCTTCCTCTTTTGCTCCTACCTCTGAATACTTCTGTAGCCAAAAGAGTTTTCAGCTTTCCATGAAGCTTTCCACTGAAGACCTGCCGTGTTTGTGCTACCCCAATTGAATCCTGCGGTCACCTCTCACTTCCAGATGTTGACCTCCACCCTCACTCCAGTGAGGTCACCTTGAACATTATTCTACTGGATCCCCAGTAGACTCCATCAGCCTCTCTACTTCCTGCAATCCAGTAGGTGAGCGTCATATGGTGATTGTTCATTTCAATTTTATGGTGATTGTTCATTTCAATATATCTTTTGATAATGATCATACATACATGGCCTCCTTGAGGGTAGTCCTTTCTTAGGTTAGCTGTTTTTTTCTGCAGCTCCTCTCTATGCAACTCCTACCCTCCATCCTCAGGATGCCTGGCCATATGAGATGTAGCATGTTTTCAATCTTCAACATGTTAGGGCTCCAGGCATCTTAGCTTGGGAGTCCCCATATGTGAAGACTCATTCCTGCTTGTTCCTGGAGATAGCACAGTTACTTACCTGTAACAGGTGATCTCTGGGAACAACAGGAATAAGTCTTCACAACCCGCCCACCTCCCCTAGGAGTTGTATTTTTATATCTATCTTTCCTTTCCTCTTTCTCTCTCTTTGTCTCAGCTATGAAACTCAACTGAGGAGAGACAGTTGGAAAGGCGGGAAGGCAGCACGCAGGCGCTGAGGGATGCTCTCAAAAGCTTTCTGATTCGACTCTGGGGAGCGTTCCCGCGCAGGCTCTGTCGGTACCGACGTACCCATATGTGAAGACTTATTCCTGCTGTTCCCAGAGATCACCTGTTACAAGTAAGTAACTGTGCTTTATCACTAATCATCAAACTTCAAAGGGGTACAAGGCTATCTCCCAAAGACCTTGGGATTCCTGTGTCTACAGTTTGCAATGTTATGTTCTGTTCATGGAACTGTCAAGAACCTCCCAGGACGTGATGGGGAGAGGAAAATTAATCCAAGAAGTCTTCAAAGGTTAGTATGAACTGTTGGAAAAACACCACGTACAATATCCAAAAAGCTTAAGGCTGACCTGGAGCAATCTGAGGTGGTGGTTTCAACCCGCATCATATGCCACGCACTAAACAAAGAAGGATTTCATGGGTGAAGGCTAAGAAGGACTCCACTGCTCAAAGACAGACATAAAAAGGCATGTCTGATCTTTACTCAAAGCCACCTTGAGAAACCACAATCCTGGGAAAATGTTCTGTGGACAAATGAAACCAAACTTGAGCTCTTTGGCAGTGCAGGCCAGCGATACATTTACAGGCGAATAAGTTAAGCTTATAAGTAAAAAACATCCTTCCTACAGTTAAATATGGCGGAGGTTCCATAATATTGTGGGGCTGTTTTGCTGCCTCAGGAACTGGAGGCCTGAAACGTATTAAAGGAATCATGAAGTCAGAGGACTACCAAGGTATTTCGGAGTGAAATGTGCTACCTAATATCAGAAAGCTAGGTCTGGGTCGAAGCTCATGAGTCTTCCAGCAGGACATTGACCCAAAACATACTTCTAGAAGTACAGAAGAATAGTTAAAAAGGAAAAAATGGACAGTTTTAAACTGGTCAAATGATCTCAATCCAATCAAAAACCTTTGAAAAGAGCTGAAATCTGCCATTAGTAAAAGAAATCCTGGAAACATTCATGAGCTGGAACAAATCGCAGTTCAAGAGTGGGAGAAACTACCAGCAGATAAACATACAAAACAGATGGTTAGAAGAAACCTTTGGAGGCTGTCATAACTGCCAATGTTTCTGCAACCAAATCTTAGTGAAGGGTGCCATTAATCCTGTCCAGGTCATATTTTGTTTTTGGGTTTTTTTTCCTCAGAAATTACTATAAGTTGCACAGACATCTTTTTTCTTTTCTATACCTTTGAACATACTATTAAAATATTATGACATACAGTTGAATATTTCCAATTACTGTATTTCTCAAGATACGATACACAACATACCTATAATGCAAACGTGCCAATAATGTTGACCACAACTGTATATCCTCACTCCAACTCTGGCCATAAGTTTCACCAACCAGTTTTCTCAGGAATTTCTGTCAAGAAATGGAGAAAAACGAATGTACTAAACTCCATAGCTGAGGAGCACCAACTAAGTGAGTGAGCAAACATGGCCAACTGCTATTCAAAAACACCACGCATGAGCAGACATTTTAGTAGCACAAAAAGGAAATGACATTTTCAAAAGAACCAAAGCCATTCAATCTCATTGTTCAATCTCTGTGGGTGACACGTCTGCTATTGAAAAATATGTTGTTGTTCACATCATAACAAGGATAATATTCCTTCTCCAGGAACAAGCAGGAAGTCAGTCCTCACATATAGGTGACATGGGTGCCAATGGAACCCGTGCAGAAGCATCTCCCCAGCTTTCAAAAAAAGCCTTTGGGAGATGCACCACGCATGTGTGGTCCACTTCCTGCCCAAGGGTGCCATCTTGCCTCAGTCTCCTTTTTCCGTGGAGCCCAAAGGATGTTGTGCAGTTTTCCAGGAAAAAGTTTGATTTTTATTGTGTGTTTCACTGGTTGCGTACCGGTTCCTTCCCATCCCTGAGCCAGTTTGCCTCGGCGTCGCTGTTCCGGTTCATCTATTAGGGGGTTTTTTCATCGAGGTGCTCCTCTACTGGCATTCGCGCCATTTTCCAGCTGAAGGCTTTGGACCCCTGCCGGGAGGCGGGGACCCCCTTTTTCAGATGGCCTCCAGTGGTTTCAAAAAGTGTGACCGATGTGGCAAAATGATGTCTCTTACCGACCCACACAACTGCTGCCTCCGATGTCTTGGTCCGGAGCACAATGACTCCAACTGCGAGCTCTGCAGAACCATAACCTCAAAGGCCTTAAAGAGCCGCCATCAGCAGCAGATGTCCAACTCCACACTAGGTGACACCATGCTCCAGGGCCCCCTCCGATACGTCGGTGCCTCCTCCGATCGGAAATCCCCAGAGGTGGAGCACAAGAAGAAGAAATCCTCAAACCACCTCAGAGGACAGACCCAGGAAGAAGGGGAAATCGCACCCTAGGACGCATAGTCCCAGACATGAGTTTGAGGAGTTGGGGCAGGAGCGGCCCGCCAAACTGCCCCATAAGGAGCTGTCGGCACCTGCCAACCGGCCTCAGGCTTCCAAGGCCATCCTCATTGAGGACTCCCCCTCAACAGTACTGATGTCAGGCCTGAAACCCTCAGTGTCCGCATCAAAGTCTGTGGAGCCAACTGGTATGGAGACCAGAATGGCAGCCCTAGAGAGCAGTATATCTGCCCTAGTGGCCATGCAGCAGGCTTTCATGTCTGGCTTGTCCGGTTCATCTGCCCCGATAATGGGACCCTCGACATCAAGAGCTTCCCTGGACGTTGAGCTGGTCCTCGAGTGCCATCGGCCTTGAGAGAACCCCCGACCCCGGTCAAGGTCCCACTCCCGTTCTTTGGACACCGGCTCTCCCCAGCTTCCTGGTCCTCCCCAGTGAATGCCCGCAGCTTGGACCGATGATCCCCCAGTGGTCACGGACCACCAATAGTGGCCCTTGGCTGAGGTGATCTCATGGCATCGGACTCGTACTCGGACTTTGAGTCCGAATAGGAGACCAAGAACGAAGAGTCCCTGGACAAGAGGTGGCACTGTGATGTGCCCTCAGACCCGTCTCCCCTGAGGACCTGACGCCGCTCCCTGCCCGAGGACGTTGTGTTTCTCGATTTTGTGTGGGACATGGCGAAGGCCATCGCCATCAAGACCGAGGAGGACCCTCGCATCAAGGAATTGGAGATACTCCAATACAAGGCACCCCCAAAGGAAACCCTTATGGTCCTGGTGCCCTCGATCCTCGACCGCCTCCTCTGAATGTGGGAAACATCGGCATCAGTACCAGTTGTTAGCAGGCACTCAGTACCATGTACCGGGTACGCAGAAGCCCTGGGTTCCAAAAGACCCAGCTTCTTCACAACTCCATGGTCGTGGAATTGGCAGTGCATCAGTTTAAGAGCCAGAAAACCTATTTGTCGGTGCCACCTGGCAGGGAGGCCTGAACCCTTGATGCCCTTGGCTGGAAGGTCTTTCAGGGCTTGATGCTAATATGCTGGATCCATTCCTACCAGCTCTACATCAGCATCCACCTGAAGGAATTGTTGCAGGAGCTTGGAGGATTCTCAGCAGGCCTCAAGGGGGAACCCCTACAGAGGTTCAAGACCCTAACCTCAGCAGTAAAGGAATGCTCAGAGATTTTGTCCTGGGCGCCTACAATGGCTTCGAGTCATCGGCCAGGGTGGCTGCCGCATGCATCAGGACTCGACACCAGGCATGGCTGCAGTCATCCGACCTGGAACAGTGGGTGTAGGACAAAATCATAGATGTCCCGTGCATAGGTGAAAACCTATTCGGGAAATTCATGGCATATAAGACAATGGCGATAGAGACAGAGTATGTGACAAGAACCAGGCTCTCAAAGAAGACCTTGGTGCACCCCCAAAAGAAAGCCCTAGGGAAAAAGTCCTTCTTCCCGAGGAAGAAAGGAGACTTCAGTGGTACTCTGCACTTTCAGGCCTTTTCGGCCCCTCAACAGGGCCAGCAACAAAAAGGACAGGGTCATGATCCCAGAAAACAAAAAGCCCCGAAGTCCCAGGCACTGGCCCAGCCTGGGGGGAGCTCCCTATCCCCAGGGGATCCTCTGCTGCCCACAGGGGGGCGCCTAGCCATGTTTGCCCACAGGTGGACAGCCATTGCCACCGATGCCTGGGTGCTACAGTTGGTCAAGGAGGGCTACCTCCTCCACCTGCGTCAGGCGCAACCCACGTACTTCCCAGGGGAGCTCACCAGGTCTCAACCTTCAGACCCTGCTCTTCACTGAGCTAGCAGGCCTAATCCAGAACAAAGCAGTGGAGCCAGTACCGAAACTTCTTTGGGGCACAGACTTCTAACTCCAGATATTTCCTCATCCCCAAGAGGACTGGGGACCACAGGCCCATCCTGGGCCTGCAGGAGCTGAACAGGTTTCTGGTCAGGGAGAAGTTCAAGATACTCTCCCTTGGGACAATACTGCCATTCCTCCAGCAGGGAGTTTAGCTATACTCCTTAGATCTAAAGAATGCCTACACTCGCATCCTAATTTATCCTAGCCACAGAAAATACCTCCAGTTCGTGGTGGGAGGACAGCTCTACCAAAAAAGGGTGCTGCCCTTCAGTCTGGCCTCATCACCAAGGGTCTTCACAAAATGCTTCGTGGTGGTCACAGCCCACCTCCGACTCCAAGGGGCTTTTGTCTTTCCCTATCTGGATGACTGGCTCATAAAGGGGAACATGGCTGCAGAGGCATAATGCGCCACCAGGCACACCATCAACGTTCTGCAGCATCTGGGGTTCATCATAAACTACCCAAATCCCACCTCACTCCAGTCCAGCGCCTAGAGTTCATAGGGGCACAAATAGACACCCTCCAGGCAAAAGCCTTCCTCCCCCAGGAGAAGTCAGAACACCTCGGAGTTAGCTGCAGAGGTACACCGATGCCAGACGCTACCTGCCCGGCTCCTAATCCGCCTGTTGGGACACATGGCCTCTACGGTCCACATGACCTTATACGCCCACCTGCACATGTGATGACTCCGCTCTCAGTGGATGCAAGCCACAGGCAGGCTCAGAGACAGAGTGAAAGTGATCCGCCAGCTAGTGGACTCCCTCGGATGGTGGCAGAGTCTGTCACCTTCAGGCCGGGATGCCCTTCCAGGCATCCAGCTCCCAGAAGGTCCTCACCATGGATGCCTCTCTAATGGGCTGGGGAGCACATTGCGGGAGCCTCCAGATGCAGGGTTGCTGGCCCCAGAAGGAATACCAGATGCAAATCAACCTACTAGAGTTCCGGGCAACCTACGTAGCCCTTCGAGCCTTCCACCACCAGCTCCAACACCAATCGGTGCTAATCCAGATTGATAATCAGGTTTCAGTGTTCTACGAGAACAAACAGGGGGGAACAGGGTTATACCCCCTCTTCCAGGAGGCAGTAGTCCTCTGCTCCTATGCTGCACGCAGAGGAATGCTCCTAAGGGTGGTCTACCTCCGGGCCAGGACATTGCCCTAGCGGACAAACAGAGGGTCCTCCAGCCATACGAGTGGCGCCTGGATCCAGTGGTAGTCTCATGGCTGTTTCGTCTCTGGGGCATCCCTTCAATGGACCTGTTTGCCAGCCCAGACAACACAGTTACCCCGATTCTGCTCCCACCAGCCACAGCCCTCCCAGGTAGCAGCATTCCTCATCACGTGGAAGGAAGGCCTCATGTATGCCTTCCCACCGACACCGCTGGTAGCCAAGACACTATTTGATGTCCAGCACGACAGAGCATCGCTAATGCCGATAGCCCCTCAGTGGCCCAGGCAGCCCTGGTTCCCACTGTTCCCCTCCCTATCGGCGGTGTCGCCGATTCCCCTGGGCCAAGCTCCAGGGCTGCTCTCACAAGAGCAGGGCTCTCTTCTACACCTTAGACTAGGGTCCTTCTCACCCACAGCTTGGCTGCTGAAAGGGTAGTATTAGCCCCCTTCAATCTCCCATGGGACGTGGAAGAGATTCTTCTGGCCTCTCATAAGGCCTCCACCAGAAGGGCATATGCTTTCAAGTGGCACCAATTCAGAGTACACCTGAGCGCCAAAAGGCCTTCTTCAGGGGACCTTGACCACTACATAAAAGAAGACATATTAAATAATAAATATATTTAAAATAAGATAAAACATAAATAACAAATTCATAAAAAACAATCAGATAATATATAAACCAATTGAATTAAAAAAAACAATACAATAAATGATGAGTAGTAGCATCAAAATCTCTAAATTAGTATAATTATGTCCAAATGACAAAATAAAGGTAGTGAACTAATATGTAGACACAGTCCAAAGATGTGATGTAGTGGAAAAACAACTTTATTAAATCGTAGACTTATTACCAACCCGACAAAGGCCATGTTTCGCAAACCTTCGTTGGATTGATCAGGTAAGGTACTAAAACATAAAAACATAAACACTAAATAAAAACATAATAGTAATAAGACATTGTGTTGGAACAGATGACTAGATCTTAATCAATGAACCACATATATGAACACCAATAACATAAATATCATAAATAATTAAAAATATAAATATCATCTACCACTGATAAGAAGGATAAAAGTGCTAATAACAAAATTTAAATACCTTACCCATTCATGAGATTCTATATGATCTCATGTTGAGGATGTGGAAAACACCTCTTACCACCTCTCCTCATTCTCGTAGATTAGATACTATGTATCGAGTCCCTCCTTGTCCTGGATTCCATAAGACTCAACTTCCTCACCACTCTATTGTGGTAGAGTCAGCTATGAGAAGGATCAGAAGTACAAAAAGACATGCCTCTATTCCTCCAGGACGTGAGTGCAGAACCCTGGATGCTTTTGGAAGTAGAGTCTTCCAAGCTTCCATGCTTGCTGCAAGAATTAGTTCCTATAGTATCTACATGGGAATGTTCCTAAAGGAGGTCACAGATAATTTACAGACTTTAAGTCCTTTCATTTCTGAGGATAAAAGACAGGACTTTCTCACTTGGGTTAAACATGCTCAAGATGTCTTTAAATTCTCCAACCGTGCAGCATTTGACTGCTTTGAGTGTATAAGCAGAACCTCAGCTATCACCATAGGTGCACGTAGAATTGCTTGGCTCCAGGCATCTGATTTAGAGCTCTGGGTACAAGATAAATTGGAAATATCCCTTGTACTGGTGAGAACCTGTTTGCTAAAGATTGGCAGGAAAAAGTCAATGAAATGGATGCTGAAAACTCTACTTTGGATAGACTATCCAAGTCCACTGCTGATCCTGTTAGAAAGAAGTTGTTCAAGAAAACATCCTTTTCTAAAAAGAAAAGATTTTATCCTGCTTATGCTCAGCAGGCATCTTCTGCAGATCAGTTTTCAAGCAAACGTCAGCAACCACCCAAACAGAAGAAAGCAAAGGCTGCTAGGCCTCCACCGGCCCAGCAGCCTCAGCCTCCTCAGGGCCTTTGACTTTCAGCTAGAGAACTTAGCCTTTCTGGTTCTGGAGAGACCAGAACCGTCCACCATTCCAGGAAGGTTATGTCATTTTGCCCACAGATGGGGGCAAATAACAGCAGAGCATTGGACACTCTCCTTCATAAAGGAGGGGTACAAACTTCATTTTTCAAGCATGCCCCCTTACACAATAGTGAAGCAGTTCAATTCTCCGACACCTCTCATCAACCTGTTAGGTCAGGAGGTTGCCATCCTTGCCCAAGGGGCAATAGAAGAAGTGCCTCTTCATCAACAGGGCACAGGGTTCTATTCCCCTTATTTTCTTATTCCAAAGAAAACAGGGGGATACAGACCTATCTTAGATTTCAGAGAATTGAACAAATTCCTTGTCAAGGAGAAATTCAAGATGATTTCTCTCGGAGCTCTGCTACCATACCTTCTCCAGGACCAAGCAGGAAGTCAGTCCTCACTTATGGGTGACGTCGGCGCCGACGGAGCCCTCGCGGAGCAATTTTCCCCAGCTTTCAAAGAAAGCCTTTGGGAATTGCAGCGCGCATGCGCGGTCGTCTTCCCGCCCGAGGGTGCCATCTTAGCCAGTCTTCTTTTTTCCGCGGAGCCCTACAGACGTCCCCGTCTTGTCCCCGCGAAAAAGTCGATTTTCCTTCATTATTTTATCCTTTTTCCTTCGGTTCGACGCCGATCTTTTTCCCGCCCGGACTCGCGACGCCGGTCACGAGTCCTCTCACTTTTTTTCGGTTTTTCTGACTTTGTCAGCTTTCGTTTTCGATTTTCCCTGGCAGCCCGGTCCTTTGACCTCGCAGGGGCCCTTTTTCCCCCGATGGCTGCCAGTGGCTTTAAGCGGTGTGGTCAGTGTGACCGAAATATGTCACTCACTGACACACACGACTTTTGCCTCCGCTGCCTGGGCCCGGATCATGAGGAACTGATCTGTGGGCCCTGCGGCAAAATGTCCTCAAAAGCGTTGAGAAGTCGGCGGCATCAGCGTGATCGAATCTTCGCTGACCCCAGCCGTACCCGGACCTCGTCGGAGGCCTCCGCGTCAAAAGGCTCCAGCTCGGACCGTCGCCGGAGTTCCTCCGACCGGGGTTCTCCCTCCGGGGACCATCGTCGGACGGTGAAACCCGCGAGGGCGGCGTCGGTGGACGCTCCTGGTTCCGCGAGGGCCAGGTCGCATAGCCCCGATAGCCGCCACGGGTCCTTGGAGAAGGAACACCTCCCGAAGCGACCTCGCCTGGAGTCGGAGATGCCTGCTCGGGTAAGTCCTGTGGTCCTTCTGGACTCGCCTCCGCCACAGCCGACGTCGGGGCCCGAGTCGGGGGCTGCTGGGTCACCTGAGCTCGGACTCAGGTTGACGGCCTTGGAGAGCAGACTGTCTGCCTTCATGGACCAGCAGCGGGCACTGCTCGCTGGCCTCGCTGGCGCCGCTGCCCCGACCGCCGGGACGTCGACGTCCAAGTCGACCCCGGAGACCGAGCCGATCCTCGAGTCGATGAGAACTCGAGTCAATCCTCGGTCGAGGTCACCCTCGGCCTCCCGTTCGGGACCGAGCTCGCCGACGCCGACTCCCTCGGCGTCAGGGCGGCAGGCGCCGCGCCCTGCCCGGGCCGACCCCACCGAGTCCTCGTCGGAGTCGGTCTGGGAGTCTGAAGAGGAAGAGTCGCCTGATTCTTTTCGGACTCGGTGTGTCCCCTCGGACTCACCTGAGTCCGAACCTCGGAAGCAGTCCCCCCCGGAGGATGCCCGGTTCTCGGACTTCGTTAGGGATATGGCCAAGGCTTTGGCCTTCCCTGCGGATCCCGAGGAGGAGCCTCGAGCCGAAGAGCTCGACACCCTCCAGTATGACTCTCCCGCGAGGGAACACTTTACTGTACCGGTTCCTCCTATGCTGGAACGACTACTCTTCCGCATGTGGGAGAGTCCGGCCTCCTCGCCGGTCCTGAGCAAGCGGGTCGATTCTATCTATCGGGTCCGCAAGAGCCCTGGCTTCCAAAAGGCACAGCTACCACACCATTCCATGGTAGTGGAATCGGCCATGCATCGTCTTAAGAGCCAGAAGATGCACTCCTCGGTGCCCCCTGGCAGGGAGGCCCGTAACCTGGATGGCCTTGGTAAGAAGTGTTTCCAGGGCTCTATGCTCGCATGTCGTGTCCAGACTTACCAGCTGTACATGGGCATGTATCTCCGGGATCTGGCTAAAGAGCTAGCCGGATTCTCCGCTGGTCTGTCCGAGGAACCCTTGCGGAGGTTCCTGGCCTTGTCCACTGGCATTCGGGAATGCTCAAAGTTCATGTCCCGGGCAGCCTATGATGGCTTTGAAGCGTCGGCTCGTGTGGCCGCAGCCGGCATCGGTGCCCGCCGACAGGCTTGGCTTCAGTCGTCAGACCTTGAGCCCTGGGTGCAGGACAAGTTGGTCGATGTCCCCTGCCGAGGCGAGAACCTCTTTGGCAAGCCCATGGCGGAAAAGGCTGCACAAATTGAGACTGAGACTCTCACCCGGACCAGGCTTTCTAGGAAGACCTCCGCCCCTTCCCAGAAAAAGAAGGGCTCGGGAAAAAGTCCTTTTACCCGAGGAAGGCGGCTGCCTACAAACAATACCCCCATTATCAGGCCCCTGCAGCTCCCCAACAGGGCCAGCAGGCCAAGGGACGGGGTAACGGGTCCCGTAGGCAGCAAGCCCCCAAGCCTGCACCACCAGCCCCTGCTCAGCAGGGTGGGGGTTTTTGACTCGCAAAGCATAGCCTCTCCCCCCCCGCTGGTTCCTCCCAGCACCGGAGGCCGGCTGGTTCACTTCGCCCACAGGTGGTCCAGCATCACCGCAGATGCCTGGGTGCTTCAAGTCGTGCGAGAAGGCTATCTTCTCCACTTCCACCAGGTCCCTCCCTCCTATTTTCCGGGGGAACCTCCGCGACCCCCTCTGCACAGGGAATTAGTCCTTCAGGAGTTAGCAGGTCTTCTGCAGGATCAGGCGGTGGAACCGGTGCCACACCACCTGAGAGGTCAAGGCTTTTATTCCAGGTATTTTCTAATACCAAAGAGAACAGGGGGCCTCAGACCCATCCTGGACTTGCGCAACCTCAACAAGTTCCTTGTGCGGGAGAAGTTCAAGATGCTTACCCTTGGAATCCTTCTGCCCTACCTCCAGCAGGGAGATTGGCTATGCTCCTTGGATCTAAAGGATGCCTACACGCACATCCTCATCCACCCAAGCCACCGCCAATACCTAAGGTTTGTGGTGGCAGGAAATCATTACCAGTACAGAGTACTGCCCTTTGGCCTGTCCTCCGCACCGCGAGTCTTCACAAAATGTCTCGCGGTCGTGGCGGCCCATCTCCGGCTTCACGGCCTCTATGTCTTTCCGTACCTCGACGACTGGCTCATCAGAGCAGCGTCCGCTCGGGAGGTCACCAACGCCACGCGCCGCACGGTGACTCTTCTGCAGCACTTGGGCTTTGTTATAAACTTCGCAAAGTCCACTTTGCTCCCCTCACAGGTTCTCGAGTTCATCGGCGCAAGGCTGCACACTCCTCAGGCGCGAGCATACCTACCGCTCGACAGGGCTCAACGGCTCATGGACCTAGCCGACCGCTTTCGCAGCCAGCCCCTGGTCTCCGCCAGGCGCTTCCTGAGACTACTCGGCCATATGGCTTCCACCGTCCATGTGACCCCCAATGCCCGCCTGAATATGCGGTCTGCTCAATGGTGTCTCCGCCAGCAGTGGCGTCAGGCCACGGGCGGCCTAGCAGACCTAGTGCACGTCTCCGAGCCGCTGATCTCGTCTCTCCGGTGGTGGCTCCGGCAGCCGAACCTCATATTCGGAATGCCTTTCCAGTCACCTCAGCCGACACGGGTGCTGACCACCGATGCATCCCTCCTGGGCTGGGGAGCACATTGCCAAGAGGCACGTACTCAGGGCCTCTGGACCACGTGGGAGTCTGCTCAGTAGATCAACTTCCTGGAGCTCAGGGCGATCCGCCTAGCTCTCAAGGCCTTCTCCCACCTGACTTCCCACCAGTCCGTCCTTGTCCAGACGGACAATCAAGTTGCCATGTTCTACGTGAACAAGCAGGGGGGCACGGGCTCCTTCCTCCTCGGCCGGAGGCACAGAAGCTCTGCTCTTGGGCCGTCAGTCACGGCATTCTCCTCAAGGCAGTTTATCTCCCGGGCCAAGAAAATTGCCTTGCGGACAAACTCAGCAGGGTCCTCCAGCCGCACGAGTGGCGTCTGGATCCCTTGGTAGTTCAGAAGCTCTTCCTCAAGTGGGGCCTCCCCACGGTGGATCTCTTTGCCAGTCCTCACAACCGGCAGCTTCCTCGCTTCTGCTCTCGTCATCCACACCCCCTTCGGGTTGCGGCGGACGCTTTCCTAATCTCATGGTCGGGGAGCCTTCTGTACGCTTTCCCTCCCATCCCGCTAGTCTCTCGGACTCTTTTCAAGGTTCTCCGAGACAAAGCCTTCATGATCCTGGTGGCCCCTCGCTGGCCCAGGCAGCCGTGGTTTCCGCTCCTACTGCAACTGGCGGTGGAGGATCCAATCCCTCTGGGGGTACAACCGGATCTCCTCACTCAGGATCAGGGGTCCCTACTGCACCCCAACCTCAGGTCTCTCAACCTCATGGCTTGGCTGCTGGGAGGGTAGTCCTTGCTCCCCTTCTCCTGCCGGCGGAGGTGGAGGAGGTCGTCTTGGCTTCGCGACGGCCTTCTACCCGCAAATGCTACGCCCTTAAATGGCGTCGCTTTGCCGTCTGGTGTACCCAACAGTCTCAGGATCCCTTCTCCTGCCCGGTGTCGGTGATCTTGCAGTACTTGCTACACCTCTCTAATCTGGGACTTAAGTCCAACTCCGTCAAAGTTCACCTCAGTGCTCTTTCGGCACATCATGTGCCGGTGGACGGTAGACCTCTCTCAAGCGACCCTCTCGTAGCGAGGTTTCTCCGAGGTCTCCTTCTACTTAAACCACCTCTGCGCCCGCCAGCGCCTGACTGGGACCTGAATGTGGTGTTGCAGCGGATCACCTGTCCGCCTTTTGAACCTATGGCTACCTGTTCTCTCCGTTTTCTGTCTTGGAAAACACTGTTCTTGATAGCCCTCACTTCCGCTAGACGCGTAAGTGAATTGCAGGCCCTCGTGTCTGATCCCCCTTACACTAGGTTCTACAAAAATAGGGTAGTCCTACGGACTCACCCAAAATTTCTGCCTAAAGTGGTCTCCCCTTTTCACATCAATCAGGAGGTGGTACTTCCAACCTTCTTTCCCAGACCACACTCCAGCCGAGCTGAAACGGTCCTCCATACCCTGGACTGTAGAAGGGCATTGAACTTCTACCTTGACCGTACGCGGGAGCACCGTAAAGCTGCTCAGCTTTTTGTGTCTTTTGACCCCAACAAATTGGGGCTCCCGGTCTCCAAGCGTACTCTGTCCATCTGGGTTGCGGACTGTATCTCTTGGGCTTATGGGGCAGCCGGACTCTCCTTAGAAAGTCGAGTCACAGCTCATTGCGTTCGGGCAAAGGCTACGTCAGTGGCTTACCTCCGCTCTGTTCCGCTGGCAGACATCTGCCGGGCCGCTACTTGGTCTTCGAGCCAGACTTTTGCGGTCCATTACTGTCTCGAGAGGGAGTCCCGTAGGGACAGTGCTTTCGGACAGGCAGTCCTCCGTAATCTCTTTGAGGTCTGAGCAACTCCTACCCTCCATCCCGGATGTGGGCTACCGGTGGGTGATAATTCAGCGAAGATTCTATCCTTCTGTGCTGCTGAGCTAGAGGGAGCTCGTTTTTGTGCTTAGGGTCTCCGGTAGCCTTGAGCTTGGGAGTCCCATAAGTGAGGACTGACTTCCTGCTTGGTCCTGGAGAAAGCGTAGTTACTCACCTGTAACAGGTGTTCTCCAGGAGCAGCAGGAATCAGTCCTCACTACCCTCCCTCCTCCCCTTGGAGTTGCAATCGTCTGCTTATGTTCTTTTTGCAAATTTTTATGCTGTCTTTTTTAGCTATGTCATCTGACTGGCTAAGATGGCACCCTCGGGCGGGAAGACGACCGCGCATGCGCGCTGCAATTCCCAAAGGCTTTCTTTGAAAGCTGGGGAAAATTGCTCCGCGAGGGCTCCGTCGGCGCCGACGTCACCCATAAGTGAGGACTGATTCCTGCTGCTCCTGGAGAACACCTGTTACAGGTGAGTAACTACGCTTTCAAAGTCAGGATTGGCTTTGTTCTCTAGATCTCAAGGATGCGTACACCCATGTCCTCATCCATCCAACCCACAGAAGGTTCCTTCGGTTCCTGTTTCAAGGAAAGCACTACCAATACAGGGTGCTTCCTTTTGGTCTGGCCTCAGCACCAAGGGTGTTCACGAAATGCATGGCTGTGGTAGCAGCATTTCTCCGCACTCTAGGAAGATTTGTCTTCCCTTACTTGGACGACTGGCTCATTCGAGCTCCAACACAGTCAGAGGCCAAGACTTCTCTATCCTGCACAATGCGTATCCTTCAGTATTTAGGGCTGGTAATAAACATCCCAAAATCCAGTCTGACTCCTACTCAGTCTTTAGAGTTCATAGGAGCTCTTCTGGATACTACAAGGGCAAGGGCCTATCTTCCCCAGGCCCGTTGCCTTCACTTGGTGCAGTTAGCTTCTCAAGCAGTGCTAAAGCCTCATCTAACTGCTCGAGAAATGTTGCAATTGCTAGGCCACATGGCATCCACTGTGCATGTGGTTCCATATGCTCGCCTCCACATAAGGGCAGCTCAGTGGACTTTATCCACCCAATGGACCCAGGCATCAGGGTGCCTGTCAGACAAAATAGCAAACACAAGTCGCCTCATTTTGTCTCTACAATGGTGGAGGTCCACTCAAAACCTGTTGCTAGGGTCCCCCTTTCAACAACCCTTACCCCAAGCAACTCTCCACAACAGATGCTTCTCCAGGACCAAGCAGGAAGTCAGTCCTCACTTATGGGTGACGTCGGCGCCGACGGAGCCCTCGCGGAGCAATTTTCCCCAGCTTTCGCAGAATGCCTTTGGGCATTGCAGCGCGCATGCGCGGTCCCCTTCCCGCCTAGGGATGCCATCTTGCTCAGTCTTCTTTTTTCCGCGGAGCCCTACAGACATAGTCTGTTACCGCCGCAGAAAAGTTGATTTCTTTGATTTGTTTTTACGTTAAATTTTTCTCGGTTCGTGTGTTCCTCTTCCCGCCGGGCCTCGATATCCTCTATTGGGCCCGTCTATGTTTTTATTTTATTCCAACTGGCGTTCCCGCCACTTTTTTCCTTCATCCCTGGCAGCGCGGTCTTTCGACCTCGCCGGGGTTCTTTTTCCCCCGATGGCCGCCAGTGGTTTTAAAAAGTGTGATCGTTGTATCAGACTCATGTCTCTCACCGACACGCATGACTGCTGCCTCCGCTGCCTCGGGGCCGAGCATGACCCTATGAGCTGCGGCCCGTGCAGCAAGATGTCCTCGAAGGCGCTCAGGAGCCGGCAGTCGCAAAGGGATCGGATCTTCTCTGACTCTGCGCGGACCTCGTCAGAGGCCTCGACGCCTCGTGGCTCCGGCTCGTAGCATTGTCGGAGTTCTTCTGAGCGGGGCTCCCCCGGCCGGGAACACCGGCGGGAGAAGAAGCCCGCTAGGGTGGAGCCTCGAGGGACAGGTCACCTAGCCCGGCCCAACACCCTGGGCCGTCGGAGGGGGAAAGGCCTTCGAAGCTTCCTCGCCTCGATGTGGAGTCTCCTATACACGTGAGTGCTATAGTCCTCCTGGACTCCCCCACGGATGAACTGATGTTGGGCCCGACGCCGTCGGGGCCCAAGTCGGCGGCTGCTGGGTCTTCTGAGCTTGATCTCAGACTGACGTCCTTGGAGCGCAGTATATCTGCCTTCATGGACCAGCAGCGGGCATGGATCACTGGCCTCGCCAGTGCATCTGCCCCGACCACCGGGCCGTCGACGCTCCAGTCGACCCCGGAGGCCGAGTCGATCCTCGAGTCCATGCAAGCTCGAGTCAATCCTCGACCTAGGTCTCCCTCGGCTTCCCGTTCGGGACCGAGGTCCTCGACGCCAGTCGGGGCGGCGGTCCCCGGGCCCCGCCCACGCAGAACCACTCGATTCCTCCTCGGAGGAGTCGGGCTGGGACACGGAGGAGGACGAGTCACCCGGTTCTTTCCAGACACGGTGCGTCCCCTCCGATTCGCCCGAGTCAGAGCCTCGGAGGCGGTCCCCCCGGAGGATACCCAGTTCTCCGACTTCGTGAGGGGCATGGCCAAGGCTTTGGCCTTCCCTGCGGATCCGGAGGAGGAACCCCGAGCCGAGGAGCTCGAGGCCCTTCAATACGACTCCCCCCCGAGGGAGGCCTTCACTGTACCGGTTCGCCCGATGCTGGAGCGGCTTCTCTTCCGCATGTGGGAGAGCCCAGTCTCTACGCCAGTGTTGAGCAAGCGGATCGATTCCATGTATCGAGTCCGCAAGAGCCCCGGGTTCCAGAAGGCGCAGCTCCCGCACCACTCCATGGTGGTGGAGTCGGCCATGCATCGACTTAAGAGTCAAAAGATGCACTCCTCGGTGCCCCCGGGTAAGGAGGCCCGGAACCTGGACGCTCTCTGTAGGAAGTGCTTCTAGGGCTCTATGCTTGCTTGTCGGGTTCAGACATATCAGCTGTATATGGGTATGTACCTCCGAGACCTGGCGAAAGAAATTGAGGGTTTCTCTGCCGGCCTCTCCAAGGAACCCTTGCAGCGGTTCCAGGCCTTATCCTCAGGGATTCGAGAATGTTCGAAGTTCATTTCTCGGGCGGCCTATGATGGCTTCGAGGCATCGGCTCGGGTAGCCGGAGCTGGCATCGGGGCTCGCCGCCAGGCTTGGCTTCAATCATCCGACCTCGAGCCATGGGTGCAGGACAAGTTGGTCGATGTTCCTTGCCGAGGGGAAAACCTCTTCGGCAAACCCATGGCCGAAAAGGCGGCGGAGCTCGAGTCCGAGACTCTCACCAGGACTCGCCTCTCCAGGAAGTCCTTGGCCCCTTCACAGAAGAAGAAGGGCTCGGGCAAAAAGCCTTTTTACCCGAGGAAAGTGTTTGCTTATACGCATCACCAACCACAATGTCAGGCCACTACCTCCCTTCAGAGGCAGCGGCCTAGGGGACAGGGTAACGGTTCCCGGAAGCAAAAAGCCCCCAAACCCACCACGCAGGCCCCGGCCCAGCAGGGTGGAGGTTTTTGACTATGCCAGCACGGGGGTTCGGCTGACCCACTTTGCTCACAGGTGGTCAGCCATTACATCCGATGCCTGGGTGTTGCAGGTGGTCCACAAGGGCTACCTCCTGCGTTTTCACCAGGTGCCCCCCCTCTACTTCCCAGGGGAGCCTTCCCGACCCCCACTGCACGAGGACGTATTCCTTCAGGAGCTGCGAAGCCTGCTTCAAGAACGGGCGGTGGAGCCAGTGCCCCAACACTTGTGGGGTCACGGGTTTTACTCGAGGTACTTCCTGGTTCCAAAGAGAACAGGAGGCCTCAGGCCCATTCTGGACTTGCGCAACCTCAACAAGTTCCTGCAGCGGGAAAGATTCAAGATGCTTACCCTTGGAACCCTCCTGCCCTACCTCCAGCGGGGAGATTGGCTATGCTCCTTGGATCTAAAGGATGCTTATACCCACATCCTTATTCATCCGGACCACCAACAATACCTAAGGTTTGTGGTGGCAGGGAATCATTATCAGTACCGAGTGCTGCCTTTTGGCCTGTCCTCTGCTCCCAGGGTGTTCACGAAGTGCCTGGCAGTGGTGGCAGCCTTCCTGAGGCTTCAAGGCCTCTTCGTCTTCCCATACCTGGACGACTGGCTCATCCGGGCGTCGTCGGCTCCAGAGGTTGCCCAGGCCGCCCAACGTACGGTGGCTCTGCTTCAGCACTTGGGCTTCATCATAAACTTCGAAAAGTCCGCTTTGCTCCCCTCTCAGGACCTCGAGTTCATAGGGGCACGGCTGGACACTCGGCGGGCTTGTGCCTTCTTGCCTCTGGAACGGACCAACAGGCTCATGGCCTTAGCTGGCGGGTTCAGCAGCGAGTCGCCGGCCCCTGCCAGACAGTTCCTGCAGTTGCTCGGGCACATGGTCTCCACGGTCCATGTCACTCCGAACGCCCGTCTGCATATGAGACATACCCAGTGGAGCCTTCGCTCTCAGTGGCATCAGGCCACAGGGAGGCTGTCGGACCCGTTACAGGTTTCCGACCGTCTGGTCTCCTCCCTGCAGTGGTGGCTTCACCTGCCCAATCTAGTGCTCGGCATGCCCTTTCAGTCTCCACCGCCGTCCCGGGTGCTCACGACGGATGCTTCCCTCCTGGGTTGGGGGGCGCACTGTCGGGGGACGTGCACTCAAGGCCTTTGGACGCCTTGGGAAGCCGCCCAGCAGATAAACTTCCTGGAGCTCCGGGCGATCCGCCTAGCTCTGCGGACCTTCTCTCACCTAACGTTCGGTCAGTCCGTACTGGTGCATACGGACAATCAGGTGGCAATGTTCTACGTGAACAAACAGGGGGGCACGGGCTCCCTCCTTCTATGTCAGGAAGCCCGGAGGCTGTGCTCCTGGGCGGTCGATCACGACATCCTCCTCAAGGTGGTTTACCTGCCAGGGCAGGTCAACTGCCTGGCGGACAAGCTGAGCCGGATCCTGCTACCACGCGAATGGAAGTTGAACCCCGCGGTGGTTCAGCAGATCTTCCTCCGGTGGGGCTCTCCCATTGTGGACCTGTTTGCCAGTCCCCTGAACAGGCAGCTCCCCAGGTTTTGCTCCCGGCACCCTCATCCTCTTCGAGTAGCGCCGGATGCTTTCCTCATCTCGTGGTCCACGGGTCTGCTGTATGCCTTCCCTCCCACGCCACTAGTGTCCCGGACATTGTTCAAAGTTGTCCAGGACAGGGCCTCCGTGATCCTGGTAGCGCCCCGGTGGCCGAGACAACCGTGGTTCCCTCTGCTTCTACAGCTGGCGGTGGACGCCCCTCTCCCTCTGGGGTTTCAGCCCGATCTCCTGACCCAGGATCAGGGAACTCTTCTGCACCCCAACCTCTGGGCTCTGCACCTGATGGCCTGGCTGCTGAAAGGGTAGTCCTAGCTCCGCTTCTGCTACCCCCGGAGGTGGAAGCCGTCGTCCTAGCATCTCGGCGACTTTCCACCCGGAAGTCTTACGCCCTCAAATGGCGTCGTTTCTCGATCTGGTGTTCTCAGCGAGCTGAGGACCCCTTGGCTTGTTTAGTATCGGTGGTACTGCAATATTTGCTTCACCTATCCGATCTAGGTCTCAAATCTAACTCTGTCAGAGTCCACCTCAGTGCTCTCTCTGCACATCATTCACCGGTTGAAGGCCAGCCTCTCTCTTCGCACCCCTTGGTGACGCGTTTCCTCAGAGGCCTCCTTCTACTTAAGCCTCCGTTGCGCCCCCCGGCCCCTGACTGGGACCTCAACGTGGTTCTGCAAAGGCTTACCTGCCCACCTTTTGAGCCCATGGCTACCTGCCCTCTTCGTTTCCTCTCCTGGAAAACTCTCTTCTTGGTAGCCCTCACTTCCGCGAGGCGAGTGGGTGAGCTACAAGCCCTAGTGTCAGAACCCCCGTACACTAGGTTCTACAGGAATAGGGTAGTCCTGCGGACCCACCCCAAGTTTCTTCCAAAGGTGGTCTCCCACTTTCACATCAACCAGGAGGTGGTTCTTCCGACCTTCTTTCCCAGGCCGCACACCAGCCGAGCTGAGACAGTGCTGCATACCCTGGACTGTAGAAGAGCCTTATCCTTCTACCTTGACCGTACGCGAGAGCATAGAAAAGCGGTCCAGCTTTTCGTCTCGTTTGACCCCAATCGGTTGGGGGTACCTGTCTCTAAGCGTACTCTGTCCATCTGGGTGGCCGACTGTATCGCCTGGACTTACGGGGCAGCCGGTCTCTCCTTGGAAAGTCGTGTCACGGTGCATCGGGTCAGGGCGAAGGCCGCATCTGTGGCTCACCTCCGCTCTGTTCCATTGGCAGACATCTGCCGGGCCGCTACTTGGTCTTCAGGTCAGACCTTTGCGGCTCATTACTGCCTGGAAAGGGAGTCCCGCAGGGACAGTGCTTTCGGTCAGGCAGTCCTCCACAATCTCTTTGAGGTTTAGGCAACTCCTACCCTCCGGCCCCGGCGTTGGCTACCGGCCGGATGCGTATTCAGAGAAGATTCCTTCCCTCTGTACTGTTGAGCCTCAGGGAGCTCTTTTTAGGCTTGAGGTCTCCGGTAGCCTTAAGCTTGGGAGTCCCATAAGTGAGGACTGACTTCCTGCTTGGTCCTGGAGAAAGAGTAGTTACTCATCTGTAACAGGTGTTCTCCAGGAGCAGCAGGAATCAGTCCTCACTACCCGCCCTCCTCCCCTCGGAGTTGCAGTCATTCTTTTTGCATATTTTTGCTAACTTTTGCTGTCTTGCCGCTATGTCATCAGACTGAGCAAGATGGCATCCCTAGGCGGGAAGGGGACCACGCATGCGCGCTGCAATGCCCAAAGGCTTTCTGCGAAAGCTGGGGAAAATTGCTCCGCGAGGGCTCCGTCGGCGCCGACGTCACCCATAAGTGAGGACTGATTCCTGCTGCTCCTGGAGAACACCTGTTACAGGCACTGTTCCCTCTAAGCTGTGCGCGTGTGCGCGCGCGCACACCTTGCCGAGCGAGCGCACAAAAATTACGGCTCTGATTCTGATAGAAAACAACACAGACGTCTTAAAATTTAAAAGTTATGATTGTAATTACTAGAAATTTCCCGCTTCATTTAGTAATCGTCTATTTTCATTTAATTTGATTAAAATCAATGTGGTGTACATACTGTATTCTGAAGTGTAGTCACATTTTAAAGTATATAACTCAGAGTGTCGTTATGTGGCGCACAAAAATGTAACCTTCCTTCAAAAGCTGCACACAGCTGATATTTTATGCGCACACAGCCTACAGAAAATTAGAGGGAACATTGGTTACAGGTGAGTAACTACTCTTTCTCCAAAGGGTTGGGGAGCTCATCTGCAAGAATTCTCCACCCAGGGCACCTGGTCTCCTCAAGAGAGTTGTCTGCATATCAATCTCTTGGAACTCAGAGCAATTTTCCTGGCTCTGCGAGTGTTCCACTCCCTGCTCAGCTACAAGACAGTCCTCATTCATACGGACAATCAAGTAGCCATGATCTCCAGGAACAAACAGGAATGAGTCTTCGCATATGGGTATCGTCGGTACCGACGGAGCCTGCGCGGGAACGCTCCCCAGCGTCCTGAAAGAAAGCTTTTGGGAGCATCCCACAGCGCCTGCGCTGCCTTCCCGCCTTTCTCAACTGCCTCTCTCCAGTTCTTCTTTTCCGCGGAGCCAGCAGGTCGTGTTTCCTGTCACCGCTGAAGAATTTCTTATTTTCTTTTATTTTTCTTTAGTCGCGTGTCTGCTTTCTCGATTCCACACCGGTACTACCGGTTCTTTTTCTTTCTTTTAAAAAAAAAAAAACTTCTACTTTTTTCTGTGCATTTTTCTTCTGGGGCCTTAGGCCTACAGAGATATTTTTCCCTAATGGAAAAACCCGCCTCCGGTTTTAAAAAATGCACAAAGTGCAGTAGTACTATTTCTGTCACCGACACCCATGACTGGTGTCTAAAATGTTTAGGTCCTGACCACTCCATTGCGGATTGTGAGTCCTGTTCCATGATGTCCAAAAGAGGGTTACAGAATCGGGCAGCTAAGCTCAGTACCCTGTTTCCCTCCGATGCAGCTTCCGTGGCATCGACGTCTTCCAGGGCTGCTTCTTCATCCCATGGATCTCAGGTAACCAAACTTAAATCTGGCCGGTCCTCAAAGAGTTCATCTCCCTCTAAGTATCGAGATGCCCCCGGGCTTACTCTTGAGGATACCACACCGGCAAAATTACCCCGGCGGGAGTCTCCGGCTTCCAAAGCACTACCTATGGGGTCACAGGTTGACATCGATGGCTCGGCCTCGACCGATCACCTGTTACAATGTTCTGGGGTACTGGCAGTTTCTACCAGTACCGATATCCAGACATTGGTGGCATCAATGGATCAGAATATTCTGACCATGCAGCGTGCCATCACGGCATTCATTCAAGCTGCAACCCCTATGGTACCGCAACAAACCCCGTTGTCGGTACCCGTACCGATTCCGGTACAGGATCCGATTCCGGTTCCGATACCAGTACTGCTTGCATCGACATCAGCATCGACGGCAGCGGTACGCTATCCAGTGATGCCTATCAGTACCGGCCCGGTACCGATTACTCCCGATGTCGATACCTCCCGGTACGCGTATCGGGCTCTACGAGAGCATCCAGACAGTCGATACTTCGATTCTTCTGAAGACTCTGACTCTTCAGAGGCCTCAATTGAAGCATTGGGGATCCTTCGTCAGGAACCCTCTTCTCCAAAAAGGAGAATGTCTCCTCCTGAAGACTTGTCTTTTCAGGATTTTATTAGGGAGGTGGCCAAAGGCCTGTCCATCTCAGTGACCTCTGAAACTGAACCTAGAGCCAAAAAATTAGATATCCTACAATAACCTAAGGCTCCTAAAGAGGCAGCCACCTTACCAATACATGAGATTCTCTATGAACACATGTTGGGCATATGGGAGACTCCTCTTTCCACCTCCCCTCATTCCAGAAGGTTGGACACCATGTATCATGTTCCTCCTTGTCCTGGGTTTCATAAGACTCAGCTTCCTCACCACTCCATTGTGGTAGAGTCTGCTATGAAAAAGATCAAGAGTACAAAAAGGCACTCCTCTGCTCCTCCAGGAAGAGAATGTAGAACCCTAGATGCCTTTGGCAGGAAAATCTTCCAGGCCAGTATGCTTGTAGCCAGAATCAACTCCTATAGTCTCTATATGGGGATGTTTCTAAAAGAAGTTACAGATCATCTGCAAACCTTATCTCCTTTTATGTCAGAAGATAAGAGAGAAGAATACATCACCTGGCTTAAACATGCACAGGATGTATCCAAGTTTTCCAACCGTGCAGCTGACTCTTTTGAGGGGGCCAGTAGAGCCTCGGCTATTGCCATAGGTGCACGCAGAGTTGCTTGGTTGCAAGCCTCTGATTTGGAATCCTGGGTACAGGATGGTCTAGGTAACCTTCCCTGTACAGGCGAAAACCTGTTTGGCAAAGATTGGCAAGCAAAGGCCAACCAAATGGATGCTGAAAATTCTGCTTTAGATAGACTTTCAAAGTCTACTACTGCTCCTTTTAAAAAGAGGTTGTTCAAAAAGGGATCTTTCCCAAAGACAGGGAAATTTTCTTCTTTTGGTCAGGCCTCTTCTCAAGGTCGTTTTGCTACAAAGAGACAGCAACAACCAAAACAGGCCAAAACCCAGGCTGCGAGGACTGCTACGGCCCAACAGCCTCAGCCTCCTCAGGGCCTTTGACTTTCCACTAGAGAACTTAGCCTTTCTGGCTCTAGAACATCCAGAGCCCCTCACCATCCCAGGAAGGTTAGCTCACTTTGCTCCCAGATGGGAACAAATCACAGCAGAGCAGTGGACCCTCTCCATCATAAGGGAAGGGTACAAACTTCATTTCTTAAACCTTCCTCCTCACACCATGGTGAAACAGTTCAATTCTCCAACATCTCTCCTCACCCTTCTAGGTCAGGAGATTGCTACCCTTCTTGCCCAAGGGGCAATAGAAGAAGTACCCCTTCTTCAACAGGGCTCAGGGTTCTACTCCCCCTATTTTCTCATCCCAAAGAAAACAGGGGGCTACAGACCCATATTAGATCTCAGAGAATTGAACAAGTTTCTATGCAAGGAGAAATTCAAGATGACTTCTCTCGGAACTCTCCTTCCATACCTCCAGAGTCAGGACTGGCTTTGTTCTCTAGATCTCAAGGATGCGTACACCCATGTTCTCATCCATCCAACACACAGAAGATTCCTTCGCTTCCTGTACCAAGGAAAGCACTACCAATACAAAGTGCTTCCTTTCGGTCTGGCCTCTGCTCCAAGAGTGTTCACAAAATGCATGGCAGTAGTAGCTGCATTCCTACGCACTCTAGGAATATTCGTATTCCCATATCTGGACGACTGCTCATCCGAGCTCCATCCCAGTCAGAGGCCCAGACTCCTCTAGCCTGCACAAGGCGTGTTCTTCAGTATCTGGGACTGGTAATCAACATTCCAAAATCCCATCTTACCCCTTCTCAGTCTCTAGAGTTCATAGGGGCCTTACTGGATACCACAACTGCAAGGGCCTATCTTCCCCAGGCCCGTTGCCTACGCTTGGTGCAGTTAGCCTCCCAGATTCAGTTAAAATCCCATTTAACTGCTCGATAGATGTTGCAACTTTTAGGCCACATGGCATCCACGGTGCATGTGGTTCCCTATGCTCGCCTTCACATGAGAGCAGCTCAGTGGACCCTATCCACCCAATGGACCCAGGCATCAGGTTGCCTGTCAGACAAAATAGCAACCTCCAGTCGCCTATTTTCGTCCCTCCACTGGTGGAAGTCTACTCAGAATCTGTTGCTGGGGTCCCCCTTCCAACAGGTGTTACCCCAAGCAACCCTTACAACAGATGCCTCTCCAAAGGGTTGGGGGGCTCATATACAAGATCTCTCGACCCAGGGCCTCTGGTCTCCACAGGAGACATATCTTCATATCAACCTCTTAGAGCTCAGAGCAATCTTTCTGGCTCTCAGAGTCTTCCACACCCTGCTCAGCTACAAGACAGTCCTCATCCACACGGACAACCAGGTAGCTATGTTCTACGTGAACAAGCAGGGAGGAACTGGCTCTCTGTCGCTTTGCAACGAAGCTCTGAGATTGTGGGCCTTCGCCAGAGAGCATCAAATCCATCTCATGGCAGTATATCTTCCAGGAGTTCAAAACTCTTGGGCAGACAGACTCAGTCGAGTTCTGCTTCCGCACGAATGGTCCCTCCATGGGGACCAGATAGCCAGAATTTTTCGGATTTGGGGTACCCCAGACATAGACCTGTTTGCAAGTCTGTGGAATGCCAAACTTCCCCGGTTCTGTTCCAGGATTCCATGTCAGGGAGTTCAGGCCAGGGATGTCTTCCTCCTTCATTGGGGGCAAGACTTCCTTTATGCCTTTCCACCTATTCCCCTAATCCCCAAGACTCTGTTCAAGCTTCAGAGAGACAAAGGGACTATGATCCTCATAGCACCACTTTGGCCACGCCAAGTGTGGTACCCTCTACTTCTGTATCTCTCTCAAGCTCCCTCCCTAGACCTGGGGTCTGCTCCAGATCTCCTCTCCCAGGAGGAGGGAACCTTGTGGCACGCAAATCCTCAGTCTCTTCATCTCAGGGCCTGGTTGCTGAAGGCCTAGACCTTCAAGATTTACAACTTTCTCAGCAAGTGAAGGATATCCTTCATGCTTCTTGAAAGCCTTCCACCAGACGTTCATATGCTTTTAAATGGAAGAGGTTTTCCATTTGATGTTCAGAGAAGGGTCTCAACCCTCTTGCAATACCTTTGCATTCTTTACTAGACTATTTGCTGCATTTATCCCATGCAGGCCTTAAAACAAATTCAATCAGAGTCCATTTGAGTGCTATTGCAGCATCCCTTAAGCCTCTCAATGGACAACCTATTTCCTCTCATCCTCTTATAGCAAGATTCATGAGAGGCCTTCTTTTGACTAAACCTCCCATTAGACAACCTCCAGTGGCCTGGGACTTGAATCTGGTTCTTGGCCAGCTTATGAAGCCACCCTTTGAACCCTTAGCCACTACCTCCTTAAAATTCCTTTCTTGGAAGGTTATTTTTCTCATTGCAGTCACCTCAGCTCGCCGTATCAGTGAGTTGCAAGCTTTGGTGGCTAATCCTCCTTATACAAGGTTCCATCATGACAAGGTAGTCCTCAGAACTAATCCACACTTTATGCCTAAGGTGGTCTCACCTTTTCATCTGAACCAGGAGGTCTTTTTACTTATCTCTTTTCCAGGACCTCATGCATCAAGTGCAGAGAGGAATCGTCATACCCTGGATTGTAAAAGAGCACTTGCTTTCTACTTACACAGGACACAGCAACATAGAAAGTCCTCTCAACTTTTTGTTGCTTTTGATCCTTCTCATTTAGGACTTCCAGTCTCTAAGAGAACTCTGTCCAATTGGATTGCTCAGTGTATTTCTTTTGCCTACCAAAGTAAGAACCTTTCTCTGGAGGGCCATGTCACAGCTCACAATGTGAGGGCCATGGCAACCTCTATGGCTCATCTAAACTCTGTGTCCATCACCAAATCTGTCGAGCGGCCACTTGGGCATCGGTTCATACCTTCACAGCCCATTACTGCTTGGACAAGGACTCCCGCCGGGATGCCTTGTTTGGTCAGGCTGTTCTCAAACACCTGTTCCATACCTAATCAACTCCTACCCTCCATCCCTGAACTGGATGCCTGAGATTCATGGGTAGAGGTAGAGCCCTTCCCAGGGACTCACAATCTGGGTGATCTCCCAGGCATCTCTAGCTGGGGAGTCCCCATATGTGAAGACTCATTCCTGCTTGTTCCTGGAGATAGCACAGTTACTTACCTGTAACAGGTGATCTCTGGGAACAGCAGGAATAAGTCTTCACAACCCACCCACCTCCCCTAGGAGTTGTATCTCTCTATCTATCTTTCCTTTCCTCTCTCTCTCTCTTTGTCTCAGCTTTAAAACTCGAACTGGAGAGAGGCAGTTGGGAAAGGCAGGAAGGCAGCGTGCAGGCGCTGTGGGATGCTCCCAAAAGCTTTCTTTCAGGACGCTGGGGAGCGTTCCTGCGCAAGCTCCGTCGGTACCGACGATACCCATATGTGAAGACTTATTCCTGCTGTTCCCAGAGATCACCTGTTACAGGTAAGTAACTGTGCTTTCTATGTGAACAAGCAGGGGGGAACGGGCTCTCTGTTGCTTTGCAACGAAGCTTTGCGACTATGGGCCCTTGCCAGAGAGCATCAGATTCATCTGCTGGCAGTATATCTTCCAGGCATTCAAAACTCTTGGGCGGACAGACTCAGTCGAGTTCTGCTTCCACCCGAGTGGTCTCTGCATGCAGACCAGGTGACCAGGATTTTTCAACTTTGGGGAACCCCGGACATAGACATCTTTGCAAGTCCGTGGAATGCCAAACTTCCCCGGTTCTGTTCCAGAATTCTGGCTCAGGGGGCTCAGGCCAGGGATGCTTTCCTCCTTTACTGGGGTCAAGACTTCCTGTATGCTTTTCCACCCATTCCCCTAATTCCCAAAACCCTCTTCAAGCTTCAGAGAGACACAGGCCACATGATTCTCATAGCACCACATTGGCCATGGCAAGTGTGGTACCCTCTGCTTCTACATATCTCTCAAGCTCCCTCCCTGGAGTTAGGGTCTGCTCCAGATCTCCTATCTCAGGAGAACGGAATGTTGTGGCATCCCAATCCCCAGTCTCTGCATCTCAGGGCTTGGTTGCTGAAGGCCTAGATCTCCAAGATCTTAATCTTTCTCAGCAAGTGAAAGATGTTCTTTATGCTTCCAGAAAACCTTCCATTAGACGTTCTTATGCTTTCAAGTGGAAAAGGTTTACTATTTGGTGTTCGGAAAAGGGTCTTAACCCCCTTGCGATACCTCTGCAATCTTTGCTGGAGTATCTCCTCCATTTATCTAATGCAGGCCTTAAGACAAATTCAGTAAGAGTCCATTTGAGTGCTATTGCAGCTTCTCTTAAACCTCTAAATGGACAGCCTATTTCCTCTCATCCTCTCATAGAAAGATTTATGAGAGGCCTCCTTCTAACTAAGCCTCCCATTAGACTACCTCCGGTGGCATGGGACTTAAACCTGGTTCTTGGGCAGCTCATGAAGCCACCTTTCGAACCTTTATCTACCACCTCCTTAAAATTCCTTTCTTGGAAGGTTATCTTTCTCATTGCAATCACATTAGCACGCCTCAGTGAGTTGCAAGCGCTAGTAGCTAATCCACCTTATACAAGGTTCCATCATGACAAGGTAGTCCTTAGGACTCATCCACACTTTATGCCTAAGGTGGTCTCGCCTTTTCATCTAAACCAAGAGGTCTACCTACCTGTCCTTTTTCCAGGGCCTCATGCATCAAATGCAGAGAGGAATCTTCATACCCTGGATTGTAAAAGAGCTCTAGCTTTTTACTTACAAAGAACACAGCAACATAGAAAGTCCTCTCAACTCTTTGTTGCTTTTGATCCTTCTCATTTGGGACTTCCGGTCTCCAAGAGAACACTATCTAACTGGATTGCTCAGTGTATTTCCTTTGCCTATCAGAGTAAGAACCTTCCTCTGGAAGGCCATGTCACAGCTCACAATGTGAGGGCCATGGCAGCCTCAATGGCTCATCTGCACTCTGTGTCTATTGATGACATCTGTCGAGCAGCCACTTGGGCCTCGGTTCATACCTTCACAGCCCATTACTGCTTGGACAAGGACTCCCGCCGGGATGCCTTGTTTGGTCAGGCTGTTCTCAAACACCTGTTCCATACCTAATTAACTCCTGCCCACCATCCCTGGTAGGATGCCAGAGATCCATGGGGGGAAGTGGAGCCCTGTTCAGGGACACACAACTTCTGGGGTCTCTCCCTGGCACCTAAAGCTAGGGAGTCCCCATATGTGATGACTACATTCCTTCTTGTTCCTGGAGATAGCATAGTTACTCACCTGTTAACAGGTAATCTCCGGGAACAGCAGGAATTTAGTCCTCACAACCCACCCACCTCCCCTAGGAGTTGAATCTCTCTATCTCTTTCCCTCTCTCTCTCTTTGTCTCAGCTTTAAAACTCAACTGGAGAGAGGCAGTTGGGAAAGGTGGGAAGGCAGCAAGCAGGCGCTGTGGGATGCTCCCAAAAGCGTTCTGATTGGATGCTGGGGAGCGTTCCCATGCGGGCTCCGTCGGTACCGACGATACCCATATGTGAGGACTAAATTCCTGCTGTTCCCGGAGATCACCTGTTACAGGTGAGTAACTATGCTTTCCTTTCAGTGGACGTCCGTCTTTCTGCTTCTTTTTGTGCTTAGCTTATCTGTAGGAGGAGCACCTTCCTGTTTCTGTGTCTGTGACTAGTGGCGGAGGACATGCCTCATCCTTTGTGCGAGGACATGGCAAATGTGGTCGGTATGTAATTTGCACACATTCTCTGGAATTACAACATTTTGCCCATCCTTTCTTGGGGTTTGTTTACCATCTGAAGTCTTCCACGAATTTGTGTGAACCAAGGGGTTATCGATGTAGTTTTGTGCCTGTGCCTGCTGATGTATATTAGGCACACTACCAGGATCTTTAAGACATTGAATATTTATCATGTATTTGAAGAGGGAAGGAGTCTGCAACACTTGTTCAACATTGGCAATGTTTACAACATACAGTGGATGGCTTATGCTGTTTTCTGTTGGAACAAGTGCAGGGGTTTGGTGTGTGGCAGTCACCTCAGGATGAAAGGAATTCAGCCCCTGGCTAGTAAATATGCCATGCAACAAATTGCTTGGACAAACGGCCAGAGAAGGGCTGTGCTGTAATCCAAGGCCATTGTGCCTTCTGTAGCCCACAGGAGGGGCTGCCCCCTTGCCCTTTCTCTTCTTTGTTCTCTTTAAGTTTCTGGTTTTGATTCTGGTGCTGTAGGGGGAAGGGATAGCCCCTTACCTAAGGGAATATGATTGGGCAGGCAACCAAGGGAGCACCAGTCAGAAACCTGAACGTAGGTATGAACTGAGTATATAAAGATTGTACAGCCCCTGACTCGAGGCTCAGTTTTTGGAAATTATTCCTCTGGGTCTGTGCTAGCACAATAAACTTTGGCTTGTATTCCCTTGAGACTCGGGTGTCCTTTCCTGACTCTTTCGCCACAGCATTTCTCTGGTACCCTGACCGGGAAACGCGGTAAAGTTTCGCGTAAAGGTTCGGCATTTACCGCCTCTGGGTTTGGACTGGTTGGAACCGGGAAGTGCCGAACGCAGGGAGAAATCTCAGGCGCCACTGGGCAGTTGTTCTGGGTAGAATTTCCTTCTTGCCTCGCCAGAGCCGCCAGTTCCTTCCGACTGACACCCTTGAACCCGTGCAGAGTTCGGGAACCAACCCTATTCTGTTACCTGTACCGGATCCAGTGAGTACTAAAGGGATATAGTTAGACTGTAAGGTTGGGTCATTTATGAGAGCATGATCAACTCTCTGGTCGGTCCGAGTAAGCTGTTTTTGTGACTGAAACCACCAACCTTTTGTTAGTCAGTAAGTTACTGGGATTGATGGGAAGTGTCTGTATGGTTGCTTGTGTATGTATGAGAGGTATTGAGAATAAATACCGAGTGATTGTGGACTTCTGAGTGGTGCATTTCCTGGCCGGGCGACCACAACCAGGTCGCAAAAAGGAGGAAGCGTGTGGTGTTTGTTTCTCCTTTGTTTCTAGGACTGGATGGACCCCTTACCTCCAGTCCACCTACCCGCTCCTTTTGTTTGAAGTCTGTGGGTCATTATGGGTGGGTCCGAGTCCACTTTGACGCCTCTGAAATGTATGATCAAAAACTTTAAAAAGGGTTTCTCTGGGGATTATGGTATAAAAATGTGTCCCTAGATTGCAAGTGTTATGTGAGAGGGAGTGGCCAATTCTGTCTACCTCATGGCCTACTTCAGGGACTCTGGATGTCAGTATTATGTCTTTAGTCTATCAAATTGTACGCCAAGAGCACCCAGATCAATTCCCATATATAGATTCCTGGTTAGAGGTCTGCCAGAAATGACCCCCTTGGATAACTAAGTGTTATGAGGAACATTGTAGGATTCTAGTTTCAAAAACGATAGGGAGTATAAACCCTAACCGGATACTCCGCCCTCCGGTTTATCAGTCCCCTGAACAACCGGAGCCCCAGCCCCTCCCTCAATATTTCCTGTATCAGAACAGTGCCCCTGTCCCACCGCCATATAGGGAGCCTGTGGAACAGGCTGTGAGTGATTCTCCCGCTACCCTGCCAGGCATAGGTGCCTCCTCCACCAGCCACCCTATGTACCCTGCTCTTCAGTCCTCTCCTGAGGACAGGGACCCCCCACCAGCCCCGACTTGTCTGACTCCACATATGTGGATGATGGGGACACCCGAGACTCGTTTGCCAGCATGGGGTCATCCTCTGATACCTCCAGAACTCGGCCAAAACAATCAGAGAAGTCTAGTCCAACATACGGCTTAAGGAGTCTACCCGGTTGAGACGCTAAGGCTATGCCCTTGCGTGAGGTCCAGGGACTCCCCACACTGAACGAGCGACAGGAAGTCGTCTTGGGCCCTCCGAATCTAGTCTACGTACCCTTTTCCACCACCGACTTGCTTAACTGGAAGACCCACTATGCCTCCTATACAGAGAAGCCTCAGGACCTCACTGACCTTATGGCTGCTATTATGCAGACTCACCAGCCAACTTGGTCGGACGCTTGTCTACCCTTTTTAACACTGAAGAGCAGTCCCGAATATTAGCGGCTTCCATTAAATGGTTGGAAGAAAATCCTCCTGCCAGGGCCCTTAATGCGCAACAGGCCACAGCCCAGGATTTCCCTGGCAAAGACCCTCACTGGGACCCGAACAATGCAATTGGCGCAGCCTCACTAGCCCATTTTTGCCAGGCCCTGATGGAGGGCCTGAAGAAAGGCGGCCAGAAAGCTATGAACATCAGAAAGGTTTCTGAGGTTCTGCAGCAACCCGATGAGAGCCCCGCCGCTTTCTATGAGCGCCTGTCAGAAGCATATCGTCTCTATATTCCATACGATCCAATGGCCCCTGAGAACCAACGAATGGTAAATGCCGCTTTCGTGGGACAGTCCCAGGGGGATATCAGACGGAAGCTACAGAAGCTGGAAGGATTCGCGGACATGAACGCTACACAGTTAATGGAAGTTGCGCAGAAGGTATTTGTGAATCGTGACCAGGAACAGAGAAGGGAGAGTGATCGGAAGATGAAGAAAAAGGCCGATTTCCTCGCCGCCGCTCTCATTGAGCGTCGCCGGGAAGGGCCACCTGCTGGAAGGATGAAGGGAAGAGGTAGGGGTCAACTTCCTCGTTTTCCTGCTGCGCGACCCCCCTTAGGCGCAAATCAGTGTGCCTATTGCAAGGAAGAAGGACATTGGAAGAACGAATGCCCGAACCGCGGAGCCTCACGGAATGGAGGGTGAGGAGCTCTTGCATCAGGGAGAATAGGGGTACAAAATGGCTCTGAATCTCAACATCAACACCAGTGGAGGGAAGATACGGCATTTGAGGGCCTGGCTGAGGTAGAAGAACACTACACAGACGACTACTAAGCCAGACCAGGCTCCAAGTTTCTGCTAGGTCCCCAGGAGCCTATGGTCAGTTTGAAAATTGGGGACCAACCTATGGACTTTATGGTGGACACGGGGGCCGAACATTCTGTGGTGGCAAGGCCCGTGGCACCCCCCCCCCATCTTCCCGTGCAGTGACTATTGTGGGGGCCACCGGTGCTCGGGCCACCAGATCTTTCCTGCAAACCCATACCTGTGAACTAGGAGGACAGAGGATATCCCACCAATTTCTGTACATGCCGGAATGTCCTGTCCCACTCCTGGGCCGGGACTTGCTTACCAAACCTCAAGCACAAATATCCTTTACTGAAGGGGGACACAAGGAAATGACACTGAAAGGGAAGCCCGCCGGCATACTGGTTCTGTCCGTCCCCCGAGAAGAGGAATGGCGACTCTACAGTACCTCCCCGTCTAGGCCCCCGGACCCCAGTGTCCCACCCAGTATCCGAGCCCCACTCGAAGTATGGGCGGAAGGAAATCCACCCGGTCTGGCGAAGAATGTCCCCCCCCCCCCCCAGTTATTGTCACCCTCAAGCCAAGGGCGGTACCAGTACATGTGAAACAATACCCTCTCCCACGACCTGCGGTAAAGGGGTTCCACCAGCATCTGAGAAAACTACTTAAGTATGGACTACTGCTAAATGTCAATCACCATGGAATACACCCCTCCTCCCTGTCAAGAAGCCTGGAACGGGGGATTATCATCCGGTTCAAGACCTGAGAAGGGTAAATGATGCAGTCATTGCTATACACCCTGTAGTCCCAAACCCCTACACTCTCCTGGGACTGATCCCTGCCGAGGCCACCTACTTTACAGTATTGGACTTAAAAGATGCCGCCTTCTGCGTGCGCCTCGCAGCAGCCAGCCAACCTCTATTTGCCTTTGAATGGGAGGACCCCGTCACCGGAACACGGGGCCAACTTACCTGGACCCGATTACCTCAGGGTTTCAAGAATTCGCCCACGCTCTTCAGTGCAGCTCTCAATCAAGACCTAGCAAATTACCCTGTCACTCCTGGCAGAAGGATTCTACTGCAGTACATTGATGACCTCCTAGTTGCTGCAGACTCCCGGGAAGAGTGTGTGCGGGCCACCAATGATCTGCTTTACCTCCTGCGGGAGGCAGGATACAGGGTCTCCAGAAGCAAGGCGCAGTTGTGCCAAATGGAGGCCAAGTACCTGGGATTCCACCTGTCCACTGGGATCCACCGACTAGGTCCTAAAAGAAAGGAGGCAGTGTGTCGTATACCCATCCCCCAGACCAGGAAGGAGTTGAGGGCCTTTCTAGGGGCCGCAGGTTATTGTCGCATCTGGATCCCAAACTTTGCACTGATGGCGAAACCCCTCTACGAGGCCACAAAAGGAGCAGAAATGGCCCCCATGGAGTGGGGGGCTGAACAAGATATGGCCTTCAAGGCCCTGAAGAGGGCTCTGATGTCATCACCAGCCTTAGGACTCCCAAACATACAGAAACTATGCCGCCTCTATGTCCATGAGGTCGGAGGCACCGCCCTGGGAGTCCTAACTCAGGCCCTTGGCTCCTGGCACGCCTTGTCACCTATTTGTCTAAACAACTGGACACAGTTGCCAAAGGATGGCCCCCGTGTTTGCGGGCCATTGCAGCCACGGCACTCCTGGTGGAGGAGGCAGACAAATTAACTCTGGGCCAGAACCTACAGGTCACAGTTCCACACTCTGTCCTGACCCTCATGGAACACAAGGGAAACTGTTGGTTCACTAACTCTCGAATGCTCAAGTACCAGAGTATGTTGTGTAAAAATCCACGACTTGAGCTACTCTCCAGCCAGACCCTGAATCCAGCCACGCTCCTACCTGCTGGTTCTGGGCCCCCTGACCACGACTGCCTGGAAGTTATGGATACTGTGTTCTCCAGTCGCCCGGACTTGACGGATCTCCCTCTCAAGACCCCAGATGTAACCTATTTTGTGGATGGGAGCAGCTTTATAGCCAATGGTCAACGGCATGCAGGGTATGCGGTGGTGACCCTATGTGCGGTAATAGAGTCCTCGGCCCTTGCCCCGGGAACTTCGGCCCAGAAGGCCGAACTGGTGGCCCTTACTAGAGCCTTACTATTAGGGGAGGGTCTGCAGATAAATGTGTACACTGACTCCAAATATGCCTTCACTACCTTGCATGCCCATGGGGCCCTTTACAAAGAGCGAGGGTTAATAACATCGATAGGGAAGCCCATAAAGTATGGTCGTGAGATCCTGACCCTGTTAGATGCCGTTTGGGCCCCGAAGCAAGTTGCTGTAATGCACTGTCGGGGCCACCAAAGAGGGGGAGGGGAGATTGCTAAGGGAAACCGGATGGCTGACCGCTGCCTGGAGAGCTGCCCTCTCCGAAGTCTCACTGAGGGATCATTGCCCTGTTCAGGCCCCTTTGTTTCCAGTGCCTCTTAGCCACTGGGTACCCTGCTAAGCCCCGGCTGAACTGGATTACTTTTGCTGTAAGGAAGGGGGAGTTCTAAATGACCAAGGCTGGTAATCCTATCCCCGTACGGGAGGAACCCTCTGCCTGGCCCCACTGTTATCCCCGAATCCCTAGGCCCCGCTTTTGTTAAAGCCTTCCATCAGGCTACTCATTTTGGAAAAACCGCCATGGAAAAGGCTTTGAGACCCCACATCTCCATGCTTGGGCCCTTGGCCACTTCAGTAACCCAGCGGTGCCTGACCTGTGCAAAGAACAATCCGCGACAGGGTCCCCTGCCCCCTCCAGGAATTCAGTCTGTAGGTACAGCTCTAATGGAAAATATTCAAGTAGACTTCACTGAGATGCCTCGGGCAAACAGCTACCGCTATTTGTTCTGGTCTGTACCTTTTCAGGGTGGGTGGAGGCATTTCCCACTAGAACTGAAAAAGCAAGGGAAGTCACCAAGGCCCTCCTTCATGAAATTATTCCCCGGTTTGGTATGCCACTTGTCATGGGCTCAGACAATGGCCCATCTTTTGTGTCTCAGGCTACCCAGCAGCTGGCCCATGCCCTACAGATTAACTGGAAGTTGCACGCAGCCTACCACCCCCAAGGTTCAGGAAAGGTGGAGTGCATGAACCGTACATTGAATGCCCAGCTCTCAGAGCTCTGCCAGGAATCTCGTCTGAAGTGGCTCCAAGTTCTACCCATAGCACTCCTCAGGATACGCTCCTCCCCAACCAAAGCACTAGGGGTATCCCTATTTGAAATCTTGTATGGGAGGCCACCCCCCATTGTCCAGGGTATAAAGGGGGACATGGGCCAGATTGGGTCGGAAATTACTAGGCAGGAACTGTTAGCTTTAAGTTCTGTTTTGCAGAGTCTCCACACTTAGGTTCAGGACTGCTTGCCTGTCTCGCTAACCGAACCCTTGCACCCATTCCTGCCTGGTACCCGGGTGTGGGTTAAGGAGTGGAAAAAGGACCCTCTTGCCCCCCAGTGGAGGGGGCCCTACATTGTCCTACTCTCAACACCCACTGCAGTAAAGGTGGCAGAACTCGCTCCATGGATACATCACAGTAGACTGAAACCAGCAGCGGACGAGGAAGTCGACCCTTGGACCTCTGAAGAACATCCTGGGTTTCCTTTACGTCTCACCTTGCACCGGCATCGGATCAACCCCGTTGGAACCTCCAGCCCTACTCCTGTCACTACCGGAAGCTGACAGGTCTACGTACGGCAGAAGCTGTGGAAAGAAGGAGAACGACTTACTTGTTTTAAACCTTAATGGCAGTTCAGATCACTGTAGCTGAAAATGTTTAACATATGTGTGTTTATTGTCCTTGCAGTAGCCCTGGGTTCTTCCATTGCAGTCTTGCCTTCCTGCGCCCCTTGTTTAAAGGTAACTAAAGTTGGCCAGAAAGTCACCCAGACCCTTTTGTACCATTCCCATTACGCCTGTAACTCCCAAAATACTACCCGGTGCCATCATAATGGCACAGACTTAACCATTTGCAACGTACCAGGGAAAAACGCAACATGTTATGACCCCCGGTCTATCCCCACCTATCAGGTTATCGAGGTTTGTTCTCTCTCAGCTGATGGTCGTCTTCTGAACTCCACTAAGATATCCTCCCCTACTATCCCGACCTCCCTTTTCTTTGATGCCTGTGCTGCCATAAATGCCAACAAGTGGCCCAGGGCAGGGTGCGGCTCTATTAGTTGGGAGTGCACATACACACACAATGACAAATATATGTGTCCAGCCGTAGCACAGGGGGCCCCGTTTTGTACGGGACCGGGAGCCCGTGATCATAATTTTTGTCCCACCTGGAGCTGTGTTTATTATGCATCCTGGCCCAAAGCACCAACAGGGCACACCTGGGATTCCCGCAAGGCAGTTCTGACCAGGTTACCTGCCATGTCCGACTGTCAGACAGGTACCTGTAACCCCCTCAATCTGACCCTTATGAACCCCAGTGTCTGGGCCACCGGATCCACCGTTGGCCTCCAGATAGAGGGTCAGGGTACCGACCCTGGCACCCTTATACATATCCGTCTAGTCACGAAGTCCCACCCCTCCCAGGCCGCCTTGGTCTTGCACTCCTTCTATGAGGAACTAAGGACCCAAATAGAGGTGCCCACCGCCACACGGAACCTTTTCATCGAATTGGCTGAGACAGTGGCCACAAGTCTTAATGTATCCAATTGTTTCTTCTGTGGCGGGACAAACATGGGTGACCAGTGGACATGGGAAGCCCAGGAGTTGAACTACTCAACCCCCTACAATAAGTCAACACTAAACCGTACAACTAGTGAGTGGGTATTGAAGACCTCTATTGTAGGCCATACCTGTATTGCCCGAGCAGGACCTCAGTTTACCACCCAGGTGGGAGAGCTGGCCTGCCTGGGGCAGCAGACCTATAACGCCACCACAAAACGAATTACCTGATGGTCGGTACTAACTTATCCGCACCACAGAATCCATTTGCAAATTTTTCTCACCTTGCTGGTGTCTGGGCCAACCTGGCAGCTACCAGCACATGGGAGGCCCCTCCGGGCCTCTACTGGATTTGCGGGCCCCGGGCATACGCCCAGCTGCCCAGAACCTGGGCTGGGGCATTGTACTCGGCACGATCCGACCCTCCTTCTTCCTCATTCCTATCCCTCAGGGAGAAACATTGGATATCCCTGTTTACGAGGCCCGCAATAGGCGCTCTCCCAGGAGCACCATCTTCCTACGCATAGGTAACTGGAAGGAGAATGAATGGCCATCTGAACATATCATACAGTATTATGGCCCTGCCACATGGGCCGAGGATGGAACCTATGGCTACCGCACTCCTATTTATATGCTGAATCATATTATCCATTTGCAAGCTGTTGTAGAGATTATTACTAACGAAACCAGCAAAGCACTAACCCTTTTAGCGAAACAGAACACCCAAATGCGAGCAACGGTCTACCAGAATCGCCTGGCCTTGGATTATCTGTTGGCCACGGAAGGAGGAGTATGTGGAAAATTTAATTTGACAAATTGCTGTCTACAGATTGATGATCATGGCCAGGTAATTGAGGAGATCGCTGACTGGATGTGGAAGATAGCGCATGTACCTGTCCAGACTTGGAACGGGATTAGCCTGGATGGATGGTTTGGGTCTGTATTCTCTGGAATTGGGGGTCTGAAAACACTTGTATTCCTGGTACTATTGTTTTTATAGGTTGTATGCTTTTACCCTGCCTCCTACCAATTTGCATCCGTACTTTCCACTCAGTCGTGGACACGGCAGTAGAATGGAAGACGGCTGCCCATGTCATGGCCATGTGGAATTATCATGCCCTTCCACAGGGGGGGGGCCTGTCCTATCTAAGATGATTTGATTCTACCCGCTTCCGCATGTGGAAGAATCAAAGGGGGAATGTGGCAGTCACCTCAGGATGAAAGGAATTCAGCCCCTGGCTAGTAAATATGCCCATGCAACAAATTGCATGGACAAACGGCCAGAGAAGGGCTATGCTGTAATCCAGGGGTCTCAAACTCAAATTGCTTTGAGGGCCAAATGAGGACTTGTAAAGTAACCCGCGGGCCGCATAAGACGTGGAGCCTCATTTGCATAAATATTTGCATAATATTACCATACAAAGCGCAGACGTTAATGATGCACATTTCCCAGAGCTGACATATTCCAGTTAATAAATTCAAAATAGATATTTTTCTACCTTTTGTGCATTTTTTTCAGTTGCAATTGTTCCAGCCACTTTCTTCTTGTTTCTTCGTGTCTTCTGCTAACTCTCCATTGTCTGCTGTCCATTTGTCCTTTCTTCTCTCTTCTAGTTTTTTTTCCATTCTCTCTCTACATCTGCTTTACGAGGGTTGCTATTTGTATTTCTGGCCTTAGCAACAGTAAGTGTTGCCAGGCACCATCCAATGGTTCCATTGGAACACTGACATTGTTGAACATAACCTTATTCATAACATTTTATCATTTGAGCACGATTTGTTGTCTACAGTAACTTGAAAAATTCATCTCGGGCGAAAAATGGAATTAACTCGAACATTTTCGTGCAATTATTTTTCATAACTTTCAACGTGGATTATCAAGACAAGAGTGCATCGATGAACTTAATTTTTTATACTGCGATAAAGCACCATCCTACAGCACTGTAAAAAACTGGTATAACGAATTCAATCGTGGCCGACGTTCGCTCCAGGACGAATTCCGTCGGGGTCGTCCAAAATCGGTTGTTGTGCCAGAAAATATCGATGCTGTGTGTGAACTGATAAAGCAAGATCGTCATGTGACATACCGTGAGATTGAGGCATCTTTGGGCATTAGTATGACAAGCATCAATAAGATATTGCATGATCATTTGGCCGTAAAAAAGATTTGTTTGCGTTGGATCCCGCATAATCTGACAAACGCTCAAAAGAAGGCTCGTGTCGATTGGTGCAAGGAAATGTTGAAAAAATACGTTCAAGGTGCATCAAAGACTGCGTATAACATCTACACAGGTGACGAATCATGGATCTATGCATATGAGCCTGAAACAAAACAGCAATCGACTGTATGGGTCTTCCAAGACGAGCCAAATCCAACAAAGGTTGTTCGCAGAAGAAGCACATTGAAGCAAATGGTTGCCTGTTTCTTCGGTATTACCGGTCACGTGGCGATACTGCCATTAGAGCAATGTAGGACGGTCAATTCTGAATGGTACACGACCATTTGTTTACCAGAAGTCTTCGGAGAAATTCGGAAAAAGTCGAAGAAGAGGCAAATAATTCTTCATCATGACAATGTGAGCTCTCATACATCGGCTCAAACAAAGGAATTTTTGACCGGCCAAAACATCGAATTGATGGGTCATCCACCGTACAGCCCTGATTTGGCACCCAATGACTTCTTTTTATTCCCGCACATCAAAAACAAATTACGTGGTCAACGATTTTCAACACCCGAAGATGCGGTTGATGCATTCAAAACGCATGTTTTGGAGTTACCTCAATCGGAGTGGAAAAAGTGCTTCGAAAATTGGTTCAAACGCATGCAAAAGTGTATTGATCTTCATGGAGAATATTTTGAAAAACAATAAAACCAATTTTGATCATAAATATTTGTTTTTTCATTATTAGACCAGAAATATAAATAGCAACCCTCGTAACATACTAATCTTTCTCCTTTTGCTCCTTCCTCATTCTATTTCATCCACTCAAATTTTAACCCTCCATCCTCAATCACCACTTACTCTCCCAATACCCGGCCAATTGTAGATTTTTCTTCCCTCCCACACAAAATATTTTTCCCCTCTCCATTTCACTCTCCCAGCCCCATCCCATTCTAATCCTCCCCCAACATCAGCTCCCTTCTAGTTCCAGCCCCACCCAGCATCCGCTCCCTTCTAGTCCCGCATCAGCCCATTTCCAGTCCTGTCATAGCCCCACTATCAGCCCATTTCCTGTCCTAGCTCCCCCCACTAAGCCCATTTCCAGTCCTAGCAACCCCCCAGTCCATTACCATTTATAGCCCCCCCATAGCCCATTACCAGTCCTAAGCCCCCCAACAGCCCACTTCCAGTCCTAACCCTCCCATCACCCTATTTTCATTCTTAGCCCCACAATAGCCCATTACCAGTCCTAACCCACCAATCAGCCCACCTCCAGCCCTAACCCCCATCTGCCCATTTCCAGTCCTAGCCACCATAGCCCATTACCAGTCCTAACCCCCCCCCCCCCCCGCTGCCATTAGCCCATTTCCAGTCCTAACCCCCCATTACTCCATTTCAGTCTTAGCCCCTTCGTAGCTCATTACCAGTCCTAACTCCCCCCCATCAGCCCACCTCCAGTCCTTCCTAACCCCCATCAGCCCATTTCCAGTCCTAACCCCCATCAGCCCAAGTAAATAAAATTTAAAAAAATCCTGGCTTCTGCTGCCGCTGCCACCGTGGCAGTGGCAGAATCAACTGTCAATTTAAATTAAAAACTGGCTTCTGCTGCTGCAGCCGTGGCAGCAGCAGAATCAGCTGTCCCGCGGCCTCTTCCCCTCTGCCCGGAAGAGCCCTGAGTCTGCTCCATCAGCGGTGGGCTTTTCAAGCTGCGAAGAGAGTATTTCCCTCTCACACGGCTTAAGCATTTTCAAGCCGCGCGAGAGGGAAATACTCTCTTCGCGGCTTGAAAAGCCCGCCGCTGATGGAGCAGACTCAGGGCTCTTCCGGACAGAGGGGAAGGGGCCGCGGTGCAGCTGATTCTGCTGTTGCCACGGCAGCAGAAGCCAGTTTTGTTTTGTTTTTAAAATTGACAGTTGATTCTGCCGCTGCCACGGCGGCAGCAGCAGAAGCCAGGGTTTTGTTTTGTTTTTTGTTTCCCTCCATTGCGGGCTGCACAAAGCTCTCTCGCTGGCCGCGTGTTTGAGACCCCGGCTGTAATGCCATTTGTGCCATCTGTAGCCCACAGGAGGGGCTGACCCCTTTCCCTTTCTCTTCTTTGTTAAGTTTCTGGTTTCAATTCTGGTGCTGTAGGGGGAAGGGATAGCCCCTTACCTAAGGGAATATGATTGGGCAGGCACCCAAGGGAGCACCAGTCAGAAACCTGAACGTAGATATGAACTGATGGTATGAACTGAGTATATAAAAATTGTACAGCCCCTGACTCGAGGCTCAGAGTTTTTGGAAATGATTCCTCTGGGTCTGTGCTAGCACAATAAACTTTGGCTTGTATTCCCTTGAGACTCCAGGTGTCCTTTCCTGACTCTTTCGCCGCAGCAGGTGAAGGGGATATTTCACAAGAATTGGCATGACTTGAAAAATATATTTTTCAGTGGTAGATGTGTCACCCGCAGGGATTGAACAGTGAGATTGAATGGTATTGATTATTTTCAACACAGTCTAAAACGTGATTATCGTGGAAAAACAGTATTTATTGAAGATTTTGACCTATTACCAGCTCGACACAGGCCGTGTTTCGCTACCTTCGTCAGGGGCAAAACAGGTAAAGGTACTAAAACATAAAAAACATGAATGATAAAAACATATAAATGCACAGAGAACAGATATTAAAATATAATGAATTAAAATGAAAACTGAATGAAATACATATGTGTTATTATCATTATAAAACCATACTTATAAATGTAATAGTTTAAGAACATATATGTAGGAGGGGTAAAAATGCATGGAACCTAAATAACACAAAAAAATGATAATATAAAAACATACAATTTAGATAAAACTAATCTTGTATAAATACCAATATGAATAACCGGAGATCTGTACTCGGCGCTCTCCCTCCGCCCTACTCATCCCCATTACTTGTATATCTTATTGAAATAATTCCACAGACACTGCACTTGGAAAAAAGACCAGGTCACAGCTTTATTGCCCAATAACAAACAATTTAACAAACCACTCAAGAAAAAACAGCCCATTATATCCCCCCCCTCTCCCGCAGCGGAGCGAAGCCTCACCCGCCATACTAATAGCAAGGTGACCTCGCTTCCGCCACCTGGCCCGGTCCCCACCGGTCCAGTTAATCCCACCCCTGCTCGACTTCGCCATATCACTAGCAGAAGCCTGCTCGGGGTTCTCCGGGTCGCGAGCACCCTGCCCCGCCCAAGTATCCTCCGGCTCCGGACCCCGGAAACCTCCGGGATCCCGCCAACGCTTCCCCCTTCCAGCTGTGACAACCCCTATGTCCCCTCAACTAACCCTCCCAATAATGGGCGGGAGGGCGGGACTCCGTTCACCACCCGTCTCTCCAAAACATGTGCTGAAGGCTCGCTCTGGATGCCTCAGCACATGGCCCTCGCTCCTCACCTGATTGGCTCTTGCCGCACGTGACCCAGCGGCTGAGCCAATCAATTTAAATAATGCCGCCGACGTCCCTTCGCGGCTGTCTCTTCCCTCTCGCACCCCCCCCCCTCGCCGCTTCCTCAACGGGCCGGGAACCCGCGCCGGAACTCGCCACCGGTTAACGGCGGCCTCCGAGACTTGCCCTGCAGCCTTTAAGTAACCGGAGATCTGTACTCGGCGCTCTCCCTCCCTCCGCCCTACTCATCCCCATTACTTGTATATCTTATTGAAATAATTCCACAGACACTGCACTTGGAAAAAAGACCAGGTCACAGCTTTATTGCCCAATAACAAACAATTTAACAAACCACTCAAGAAAAAACAGCCCATTATATCCCCCCCCTCTCCCGCAGCGGAGCGAAGCCTCACCCGCCATACTAATAGCAAGGTGACCTCGCTTCCGCCACCTGGCCCGGTCCCCACCGGTCCAGTTAATCCCACCCCTGCTCGACTTCGCCATATCACTAGCAGAAGCCTGCTCGGGGTTCTCCGGGTCGCGGGCACCTTGCTCCGCCCAAGTATCCTCCGGCTCCGGACCCCGGAAACCTCCGGGATCCCGCCACCGGCATAGTCACGCCCCGTGACTTGCCGCCCCCCAACTTATCTGGGCTCCAGCTGTGACCTGTCTGCATTACCACCTACCACCCTCTCCAAAGCTTCCTGCCAATCATTGAGGAGAAGGCCAACCCCCACCGGTGCTAAATGTACACCATCACCCCTGTACAACCCGGAGCATGCAACATCCACCCAAGCATGCTGAACTTGACATCCCCCATGCTCAACCACCCACCTCCCAACTTGCCTATTGATCTTCGTCAAACCTCGGGACCAGCAACGCTGACCCCAGCACGCCGGCCTCGGGATGACATCCGACCAAATAAGCACCACCCCTTCAAACATTTGCATTATCTGGGCAAAGTCTCTTTTTGCTGCATTGATCAGCTGCTTGCAGGTCCACGATGTCAAATCATTCCCTCCCAGGTGCAACAGCAGGAACCCAGGCGGTGTCCGCACTCGTGCATGGTGACGCAGCAAGGGCAATAGCTGAGGCCAGTTCAGCCCCCGCTCCCCCAGCCATGAAAGGCTCACCACATCAGGGTCCAACCCCAAATTCAGCCCGATAGGTCTGTTCTCTGCACGCCGTCCGGCCCAGAACACAAACGAATGCCCCAGCATCCAACAGCCACGCAGACCTCTGCCCCGATCTGAAAAAGAAAAACAATGGTTAAAGAGCCATCCCCCCCCGCCCTTTCATCATCGCACATATGTCTGAAAAGCGCTGGATCGCCACCGGCCAATGGCTTGTATCTGGGAAGCAGACATTCCCGCCCGTGCTGCGCTAGTCGCTGCTCCGATGCGAAAGGAATGCGCCGCAAATTGGCAAGCGTCAACCCCCAGCTTCCGCAAGCCCAAACGCAATACAGCTGTCACCTGATATCTGGTGACCAACCGGGCGTCCGCATGCACAAACAGCCCCCCTGCGACCTGCGGGCGGCACTCAAGGAACGCCCTCATTGCCTTAACCGGGCACGTGTCCCCAGCAATCTCCCGCAGGACCACCCATTTGCCCCTCCCCCTTTGGTCCGTCTTTGATCTTTTTAAAAGGACCTTCAAACACCCATCTTGCACCTGCACATGCTGCCTCAATAAGCTGTTCCCCACACCTCTCTTTGTGGACTCTGCCACTAATTCGCCAACCCTAAAGGCCACACAAAAGATCGCCTGAAAAAGCTTGGCTTCGTAGCCCGACGTGGCCACCCCGGGCAAGGCCGTACACAGACCCATCAATAAGTCATGTGTTAACGGGCGACGCTGATCCAGCATAACCGGTTTCGCCCTCGCCCATCCTTGCATCAGCTTCTTAACCAAAAAAACCCCGCCCAATGGGGCCCAACCCACCGCTTTTGCGAAAAAAAGAAATCCCGCCAAATGCCCCCGTACAGCAGTGTGCGAGACTCCCCTCTGCTTCGCACTAACTATATACGCTCCCAATAATTGATCCGGAATTATCCCCCCACTCCACCCCTGCTGATGCAAGAAGGCGACTACCCTCTCACATCCTCTGCAATATGCCTCCCAGGTCTTGGCTGCCACCGAGCCGCGCAGCATCTCTCTCATCTCCGCAGGCCAGAGGTCCATAATCTCCACGGGACCTCGCATCCCACCGCAGCCGCCTCTGGCGCCAGCATCCGGAAACGATCCCACTGCAAACGTGAAAGAGCATCAGCAATGCCGTTATTATGCCCAGGTATATGTCGCGCTCGCAACATCACGTTCTTACACAGACACTGTAACACCACCTTTTGCATTAAAGCTGCCACTTGTGGGCAACGTGGCGTATAATTATTCACCACACTCACCACGGCTTCATTGTCGCACCACCACACTACTTTTTTATTACCCAATCTCCCTGGCCACAACTCCAATGCAACCAAAATCGGGAAGAGCTCTAAGAACGTGATATTCTTTAATAGCCCCTCGTCCTTCCACGACGCCGGCCAGCTCCCCGCACACCATTCCCCTCCAAAATAGATACCTAAACCTGTGCCTCCCGCCGCATCTGTGAACAACTGCAAATCCTCACTGGAACGCTCCCCCTCAACCATGACCACTGACCCGTTAAACTCAGTCAGGAAGACATCCCATACCAACAAATCTTCCCGCAAACTCCTGTTGATTCTAATACGGTGATGAGGCTTGGATGCACCCGTCGTTGCTAATGCCAAACGCCGCAGGAAGACACGACCCATGGGTATTACCCGACAAGCGAAATTCAATGAACCGATCAGAGCCTGCATTTCTCTCAGAGTGTACTTAGATGATGCAAGCGAATTCGCTACCAACACTCGTAGCTTCACCACTTTCTCGTCGGGTAGCCGCGCCACCATGTTCACAGAGTCCAATTCAACGCCCAAAAAGATTATCTTAGACGCCGGCCCCTCAGTCTTTTCTGCAGCTAACGGGACACCCAATTCCGCAGCCATCTCCACAAAACCCTCCAACAAGGCTCTGCACTGCGCCGTCCCAACTGCCCCTACAAATAAAAAATCATCCAAATAATGAACAATGCTGGCTCGGCCCACACGCTTCACCAAAACCCATTGCAAAAAAGTGCTGAATGTCTCAAAAAACGCACATGACACCGCACAGCCCATGGGCATGCATTTGTCGAAGTAGTAGGCCCCCTCGACTTGGAAACCCAGGAGATGAAACGACGACAGGTGCACCGGCAGCAGTCGAAAAGCTGCCTCAATGTCCACCTTGGCCATCAATGCACCTTGCCCCGCCTTTCTAACTAATTCCACTGCCCTGTCGAATGACGCATAACGGACCGTGCAGCATTCCCGCGGAATGTGGTCATTCACGGATTCCCCTTCAGGATAAGACAAATTATGAATTAGCCGGAATTTTCCCGGCTGCTTCTTCGGAATAACACCCAGAGGGGAAACCACCAAATCCGCAAAAGGGGGCTCCGTGAAAGGGCCCGCTATCCTACCTAACGTCAATTCTCCCGCCAATTTTGCTCGCACCACCTCTGCAAAACGCCGCACAGACGACCCGTTCCTCCCGACCTTGTTCTGCACCCTCCCTTCAACCGGAATCACAAATCCCTCCCTGAAACCCTTAAGCAGTATCTCCCCGTCTTGTTTTCTCGGATATTGGCGAAGCCACTCTCGCAATACTCCCACCCGAATTGGAGAGGGAGCTACGCCGAACACCGAGCTCTCACTTGGCCGCTGGCGGTACGCCCCCCAAGGGTCCTTTTTTGAGACATTTCGTTGCTGAGTGCCCTCCACCGCAATTCGAACAGGCGTGTCGAAATTTGCAATCAGGGAACGGGCAGGAGGACTTGTTAAACCGCCAACATAGATCCCCAACCCCGGCCCCTGACTTGTTCGACCCCCCACCTCCCGCCGTCCGAAAGGACCAATTTCCTACCACATTAGCCCCCCCCACGGTTTTCACCACCCCTCCCGCCCCGCTCACTGCACCCGACCGCACGGACATTTGCGTGAGCCACAAATTGATGTCCTGACTGCCCCACGACAATGTCTTGTTCTCCTCCATTTTATCTCGAAACTTCTCGTCGTAATTTAGCCAGGACCACCCTTCATGCGTTTGCGACGCCTCCAGAATAGAGTCCGCATAGGACAAGAGCATCCCGTACTGCTCCGGGTAACATTTGCTCCACACACTCGCTAAGCGCAAAAAGGCCCTCATCCAATTTACAACGGTCCGCGCCACCTTACGCACTCTTCCAGCCTTTTCATCCTCTTTCCTCTTTTTTCTACTTTCCCCCGAACGCTTACGTCCCTCCAACAGGCGAAAAATGTCAATGTACCATCTCTTACAAATGCGCCTCCTCAACGTCTTCGGCACCCCCTCCCATAATTCAGACAAAGCAGTCACGGCAGCTGACCCCCCACCGGAAGCGCCCTGCTCTCCACTCGAACCCCTGTCTGCTGACGAACTCGTTGACCCACTAGAAGACGACGACAAGGACGATTGCGATCTACGCCTCCGATGACAAATATGTTTTCGTTTCCGGGTAGCCTTTCCCGCCTTTTTTCCTCCCCCGCCCTCCTGCTCCCTTTGCAACTCACCCATCACCGCTGCCTCCGAAGACTCCAGGCTGCGCTGCGGATGCAGCTCTCTGACCCCATCGTCCACCGTGCCCGGCTCACACTCCCCGCGGACTGCACCACCAGCCGAGGGTCCCCCACGCGCTGGCACCACCTGCACCTCTCCACTCTCTGACCTGAGTTGCTGCACTCCCACGTACCACTCTCCTGCAGAAGCCATTGTCGCCACCTGTGGAGAGAAAAAGGGGAGAAACGCAGGGGGAACAACCGCAGGCCATGCAGACGGCCAGGCACCTGCCCAATCAACCCTGGAAGGTCCAGGCCCACCGTGCATCCAATGCTCCCAACCATGCTGCCCAGCAGACCCGGGCCCCCCAGGACTCCCCCATTACCTCCCGCTCCCTTCAGCAAGCCCAGAAACCCCAGCTCCTGCACCCCCCGCAGGAATGACCCCAGTACTGACCCCTGGTCCTGCCGCACTCACCTCTGCCCCCATGCTAGCCCTTTCCTCCCCTGCTAGGCCCACACCAATCGCTGCCTGCTGCCGCCCAACTGCAGACCTTGTACCCCTGCCACCCCGCCCCCCAGATATAACCTTTGCTTGCCTCCCCCCCCCCCACCAGCACGCTGTCCTTCTCTTGGAGCCACACCCCGCACAGGCCCAGTCGCTCCTACCACTCCGCGCCCTCTCACATTCCCCCTTCCCGGAGTCCCAGCCTGTTCCCCCCTTGACAGCCTTTCCTGTCCCCTTAAGCCCCGCTGCTGCCCGCGGCCTCTGTGCATGCGTGCCGTGCTCCGAGTCTTCGGCTCTGTGCCTCCTTTTCCCCTCTCAACCCCACCCCCCATGCTCCCGCGTCTGCCCGGCATGGCCCTCCTATGCCGTCCCTTATCCGTTCGTGTGTGTTTTATTTATTTTATGTTCCTGTGGTTGTGCTGTGCTCGCTCGCTTTTAATATTGTACGCCCGTTCTTCGATCCCCAGCCTCCTGCCGCAGTTCTTACCCTGTTCTCCCCCCGTCGGTCACGTCCCACCTCAGCGCACTTCCCCGGAGACAAGGAACCACAAGCAAAAGGTGGAGGGGGGGTTGGCCCGATACAATACCGACCACGCACTCCCGCCCTCGATGCCGCCGCTGCTACCCTTCAGCCTCCTTGTGCACCGATCGGCTCCGGTTTCCGTTTCGCTACACGGCTCAGCTCCGCTACTCCGTTCACCACCCGGCTCTCCAAAACATGTGCTGAAGGCTCGCTCTGGATGCCTCAGCACATGGCCCTCGCTCCTCACCTGATTGGCTCTTGCCGCGCGTGACCCCGCGGCTGAGCCAATCAATTTAAATAATGCCGCCGACGTCCCTTCGCGGCTGTCTCTTCCCTCTCGCACCCCCCCCCCTCGCCGCTTCCTCAACGGGCCGGGAACCCGCGCCGGAACTCGCCACCGGTTAACGGCGGCCTCCGAGACTTGCCCTGCGGCCTTTAAGGACTAGAATAAGACCATTCTAACATACATAATGATGATTAAGAAATAAATAAATACCTTGAGACTGAGACCATTCAACTCGTGACCTTTGTTTTAATTGTATAAACAGATTAGATTTAACTATGTCTCCATGAGCAAAACAAGCTATATAAGAAATAGATAATAAATGATAAGTAAATTATAAACAAATATTATCTATATACATTTAAAAACATATGAATAAAAAACATGTATATAAAAACGTATATATGGAAAGAGACCGCAGCAGGAGCAAGAAAAATTCTATAATGATCTGTACATCATACTCTTTATAAAATCCTTACTAAGAACCACCTTATGATTGGCATATCATTTTGTGTAAAATCATATATAAAACCAATAAGACCTTAATCGGAATGTTATATCTCTAAAATATGAATGGAAAATATAAGCCTAAAAAAATTGTATATAAAAAAAACAACCCGTGTTTATAAGCACAGCAAATGACAGGGAGCTTTTCTACTAAGAACAGACTCTTCTCTGTGCAACATATGAATCACATTGCTGTCGGCAAACCAACAGGGAGATTTTCTATTGGTTGTGAAGAACTGTCAATGATCAAAACAAAACATTCTGAAAAAACGATTTAAAAAGCTTTTTAAAAAAACAAATCCATAATTACTCACAGGATCGCGCAGCCTTTGTAAGTTTCAATCTGCTCTATAAACTAAAAAAGCGCCGACTCATGCGCTTTTAAATGAAACTCCTGAAGGCGGGAACGCCGAAAAAAGGAGGCGGAGCAATTGTAGTATTACTAGAAGCAAAAATGTATACTAAATACTTCAATTGTCACTAGTGAAAAATTTTTATGGATGAAATATATTAGTACCATATAGAAATCACTGTAAAGGGAGTTCAAACCTTCTAATGTATAAACTAACAAACTCAGAAGCCTTCTTTTAAACTGAACTCTTGTAAAGCAAATGAACGCTATCTACAGTCGAAACATTATATCAATGTGGTGTGTGTGTGTAAAGAACACACGGGACCACGCACTTTCTGATCAAATCGAATTATGCTGCAACCTGGGCTCTTGTTCGCTAAGATATTATATACAGGCAAGAGTCTAAGGAGGGAAAAATACTTCAAATACTTCAAAGGGCAAGAAATTGTAAGTGACAAACAAGAGGCGAAATTGTGTATCTACTGGAGAAACTGACTGTCATATCAAACACACTATATCGAGGGACGGACCTAAAACAAATAAATAAATAGATAAATAATTAAAAAGTTAAAGATAACTAAAAAATTAAAATTGACTGTATAGGCATCATTACAGAAAAACAGAAAAATCTTGTTCCAAATTAAGACCACTCGGGGCTAGTGAATCTAGCAGAAAATATACTTCTGTTCTAACCTTAAAATGGTTTGATTCAAATCGCCCCCTCTCCAGTTGGTTTTCACTTTTTTGATGACAAAGAATTGGAGATCAGTAATCTTATGTTTATGGTCATACCAGTGGGCAACCAGGGGCTTATCTGCTAATTGTCTTCTAATACAACTTTTGTGTTCCATTATCCTAGTTTTGCTGTTCCGCGTTGTCTTACCAACATACAGTTTGCTACAGGGGCATTGTATAACATAAATAACATTTGAAGTGTCACAATTGGAAAAATCATTGATAAAAATTTTTTTATGTGTGATTGGATGGATGAATGTATCTCTGACAGGAAGAACATTGAGACATACAGAGCACTTCCCGCATTGGAATTGTCCTTTGTACTTGGAAATATATCTTTTCTCAGTAAAAGCTGAGGGCACAAGTAGATTCCGTAAGTTAACGTTACGTTTATGTGCAATAGTCAAATTAATGTCTCGGAAAGTTGGTAACGTTTGAATCAAATGCCACTCTTTTTTTAAAATTTTTATAATCTTCCCGGAACACTGAGAATACAAGAGAGGACAAACACCACCAATATTTCTTTTTTGCGCTTTTGGTGCCAAAAGGGAGTTGCGGGAAGAATCTCTAGCCCTTTGATATGCATGTTCTTTACACACACACACACACACACATACACACCACATCGATATAATGTTTCGACTGTAGATAGCGTTCATTTGCTTTACAAGAGCTCAGTTTAAAAGAAAGCTTCTGAGTTTGTTAGTTTATACATTAGAAGGTTTGAACTCCCTTTACGGTGATTTCTATATGGTACTAATACATTTCATCCATAAAAATGTTTCACTAGTGACAATTGAAGTACTGTATTTAGTATACATTTTTGCTTCTAGTAATACTACAATTGCTCCGCCTCCTTTTTTCGGCGTTCCCGCCTTCAGGAGTTTCATTTAAATGCACATGAGTCGGCGTTTTTTTAGTTTATAGAACAGATTGATACTTACAAAGGCTGCGCGATCCTGTGAGTAATTTATGGATTTGTTTTTTTAAAAAGCTTTTTAAATCGTTTTTTCAGAGTGTTTTGTTTTGATCATTGACAGTTCTTCACAACCAATAGAAAATCTTCCTGTTGGTTTGCCGTGCCATAGCACGGGGCCTTTTTAGCCTTGCAGAACAGATCAAAACTTATGAGGGCTCTGCGATTTTAAGAGTAACCAAAGATTTGGTTCTATAAGTTCTTTTACTAGTTTTAAAGAGCGTCTAGTTTGATCACCGACAGCAATGTGATTCATATGTTACACAGAGAAGAGTCTGTTCTTAGTAGAAAAGCTCCCTGTCATTTGCCGTGCTTATAAACACGTGTTTTTTTTTTTATATACAATTTTTTTAGGCTTATTTTTTCCGTTCATATCTTAGAGATATAACATTCCGATTAAGGTCTTATTGGTTTTATATATGATTTTACACAAAACGATATGCCAATCATAAGGTGGTTCTTAGTAAGAATTTTATAAAGAGTATGATGTACAGATCATTATACAATTTTTCTTGCTCCTGCTGCGGTCTCTTTCCATACATACGTTTTTATATACATGTTTTTTATTCACATGTTTTTAAATGTATATTGTCGTCACTCCCCCTTGTGGCCAGGCGGTTGCCTAGGGCTGCAGGAGTTGTGACGATTGACCTTTGTTAAAACTTGCCTAAACTCATGTAGTTGTGTCCCCGAAAGGATTATAGCCAAGTGCAAGGTCGCAGGAAAATTTCTTTTATTCTCAGAAATCAGGAATTCCAAAACCAAGTCAATTCTTTAACATGAATTGATTGAAGATAAGGGAAAACAAAACTCAGGATACTTCTCCAAACATAACAATACTCAAGCCATTTATACAGTCCCTGGCTTGCTGTAGCCTTTAAACTGACATTCAAGTAAAACTTTACTTTCAATGATATTCTGTACTTGGTCTTCAGGAGGCGCTGTGCCACCCTCCGTTGTTCCACAGCAGGTGTAGCACAGTTCCTGACTCAATCAACTGCTTTCACACGCAGTGTAATTCCTTCTCAGTTGTAATACAAACTTTCAGCCTAGCTCTGGCCCAAGCAGCATTAAATGAAACAGCTACTTTTAAAAAGCATGGCTAAAAGTACTGGCTTAAAAAGTCCTGGTAAAAGGAACTTCCTCAGTTCTTTTACCTAATACATGGTAACTCAGAAATATACATTAACTTCACCCAGCTGGGTTTTTTTTCTTCACTCAAACCCTCTTTGGTCCTCTTATGTTTCTCTTGCACAAATAGCACAGCTTATTTCCATATCTGAAATGCTATCTGACTCTCCAGAGACTCCTACCTCCATTTCCTCCACACTTGATTCTCCTGAGTCATTGTTTTCCTGGGTATGCTCTTGGGAAGCCTCCCCAGCCTGCAGAGCCTTCAGTAGTTTTCCCCAGGCACTCTTAACCGTGAGAGAGCTAGCGGGGGAAGGGCAGGGAAAACCCCTTTCCTCTAATAAGCCTTTTAACCGATGTAAAGGGCTCACCTTAGTAGTGCTGGGTTTTCTGCTGACAACGTCCTTACTGGGTAGAGAGTTGAGCCAAGACCCCTTTGAGAATATTTCCTCCTCTGAGGACTCTTCTTCTCCCGAGGTTTCCACAAGCCTTGTCAGCCTTTTACTCCTGGCTCTCACCGGCTTCTGTGCAAGGGATTCCCCTGGACTTCTTGTCCTTCCTTCCTGGAACCCTTGTATCCTCTGTGTCTGAATTTTCTCTCTCTTTCTCTCCTCCCGAGGAAAGTCTCTTCTCTCCTCCTCGTGTCTGTGTCTGTGCTTGCCTTGGTGCTTGCTCTGAGCCTGTCCTCCGTCAGGAAAATCTGCTGTATGAGTGCAGTTTTTCTTCCTAAATGTTTGGGGCTGTCCTATCCCTTCTGACTCCGCCCCCAAACCACTCCCTTCTCCTCCCTCTATCTCCATGGGAACAGGGGGTGTGTTTTGGTCTGCAGTTCTCTTTGAGAAACTTTTCTCTTTTGTATCTGAGTTAACCCTTTCAGAGCCTGCAGTTCTTTGGGTGAAAGGAAAAAAAGGCAGTTTTCCCTTTATTTTTCTGCCCTCAGCAGCTGCTTCTCCACCACAATATAGATAATAAATGATAAGTAAATTATAAACAAATATTATCTATTTCTTACATAGTTTGTTTTGCCCATGGAGACATAGTTAAATCTAATCTGTTTATACAATTAAAACAAAGGTCACGAGTTGAATGGTCTCAGTCTCAAGGTATTTATGTATTTATTTCTTAATCATCATTATGTATGTTAGAATGGTCTTATTCCTTTTAGTCTTCATATTGGTATTTATACAAGATTAGTTTTATCTAAATTGTATGTTTTTATATTATCATTTTTTTGTGTGTTATTTAGGTTCCATGCATTTTTACCCCTCCTACATATATGTTCTTAAACTATTACATTTATAAGTATGGTTTTATAATGATAATAACACATATGTATTTCATTTAGTTTTCATTTTAATTCATTATATTTTAATATCTGTTCTCTGTGCGTTTATTGCATTTATATGTTTTTATCATTCATGTTTTTTATGTTTTAGTACCTTTACCTGGTTTGCCCCTGACGAAGGTAGCGAAACACGGCCTGTGTCGGGCTGGTAATAGGTCAAAATCTTCAATAAATATTGTTTTTCCACGATAATCACGTTTTAGACTGTGTTGTGTTTCACGTGATTTCTTGCTTATCTGCGTTGGACGATTGATTATTTTCAATACATCATTCCTTTGTGCTATTAAAGTGTCTGCTCATGTGCAGTGTTTTTGAATAGCAATCGCCTATGTTTGCTCACTCATTTGATGAGGGGCTAGTTTGGACAAGAGATTGTGGTGCTTCCCGGCTATGGAGTTTTGTACATTCATCTTTTCTCCATTTCTTGACAGAAATTTCTGAGGAAACCAGTTGGTGAAACCTATGGCCAAGGTCAGATTGATGTCAAATTGCAGTGAGGATATATCTACAAGCCGAGGATATGTCAAGTTGAAGAGTTGGAGTGTGGTTACAAATTGGACATGGACTTTAGGAATGGATAAATTATTTATTAATGAAACATTTTGGATACCTGTAGTGTGATAAGGCAATATCTTTCTGAGTTTTTGGGGAACAATGATGATATTGAATGTTGTGACCTATCAGCTTCGGCCACTTTGAGCTCCCTTTTTCTCACGAATTATGGGATTAAGCATCTATCTGGCCCATATGTGTGAATGGTATGAAGTGCTCACAGTGAGGTTAATGAGCTATTTGTATTAAAGATTTTGCATATTTTCAAGTATTTGTTGGAGCAGTCATCCATACATATGTTTTCCTGCATTATCTGGATTATTCTCTATTCTGAGAAATCATTTCTCAACAAAAACAAAAAAAGAGGAAAGAAAGAATACCAAAAGAGGTGGAATAACAAAGGCAGGCACCCAGCCACACTGCAACTGTCTCCGTCCTCTTGAACCAAGACATTTCTTAAGCCAGCCAGGATCTGAATTGTATCGAGGCCCAACCAGAGTATGAATGAATTCTGATTAGATAGATTAGAAAAAGAAAGGAAGGAGGACTGAGGAAAAAAGTCATCCTCTGCTAACCTACCCTTGGCAGTTTTCATAGCTTTTTAATACAGTGCTAGTGTCTGTGTTCTCCTTTTCTTCATAGTCCCGACAATCATTCCCCCATTGACTCCATCTCGAAGCTGGGGGAGTTGTCAGCAGTCATGGAAGCATCTCTTCCTACTCCCCCACTCGCCACCCTAAGCTGAAAGCTGTGGACCTGCTGTCCCCTCCTCAGAGCAACCAATGAGCCAGGACGACAACCATGAGCTGTACGAGCTTCAACCTACCCCAGCCAAATTTCTTGGGTGCAAGTTCGACCCGTAGTAATCCAAATATCATGTTCCTTGTACTTGTAGCTCTGGACTCATTGATTTTGTTGTGGCTGATTGTATTCTGCTTGTCCCTGGAGAAAGAAAGATTGTTTGCCTGTAATGATGGTTCTTCATGGACAGCAGGATAAATCAGCCACACAATCCCTCCCATTTCCCCTTCTTGGTTGAAGCTACTATTCTTATCTAGGTGTCACCTGAACTCTGAGAATCCCTGAGTAAGAGCAGTAACAGGCACACAGGAGGAGTCACATGCACATGCCCATGCCCAGAAGAGTTTTCTAGACTCTCCTGGGTTATAGGAGAGCAAGTCCAGCCTGGTGCTGTCAAAAATGACATCACGATTCGTGTGTCTGATTTATCCTGCTGTCCCAGGAGAGCCATTGTAAGCAACATTTCTTTCTTAGTTACTGTCAGGAATGGCAATGGATGAGAGAGCTCAAAATTTCTTTTTTGGTGATATCTCCTTTATGTGACCCAAGCCCAGGGCCGGATTTACCTTGAGTGAGGCCCTACGCCAACAAAAAATGTGGGCCCCCAGAAAAAATAAAAACGAGATCAACTTACCAAAACAGAAATGGCAATAGATGTATAGAATTGCCTGACATAAAGAGGCAATAGGGACAAAATCAGCATCGGAATTCAAGAAATACATTAAAAAATGTCTTATCCATCGGGGAAGAGGATCATTGAATGATCCGGCGGTACTACAGCAGCTATAGGAAACGGACCTGGCCGTCGCTGCTCCCCGGTACTCACTATGGCTTTGGTGTAACAGACCACTGCCTCCTGGTACTTGCGGGTGACGAAGAGTCTGTTTCCCTGCTCCTTTAACTCCTGAGCGCTAGTGCTCTTCTCCGGACTCCCGCCTCCCCCACTCTCCTTTTCCTCTTTCCCCTTCATGCAAGGGCCTGGAGAAGCTCGCGGACGGCCCCGTTCAGCTAGGCCGCAGCGATTTCAACTCTCTCTAGAGAGCGAGGGATCCAGGCTCGCACAACCCCGCCTCGCACTCTGACTATACCCAACACACCCACAAATAGGGTTGCCAACTTTTTCACCTAGAAAAACCCGACACCTGTGGCTCGCCATGCTCCACCCATTCTCTGCCCCTAGTTCCACCCCTGCCCCGCCCCCAGCCCCACCCACAAAAATTACAGAGGATACGTGTAGGCTAACTTCCTTGGTCAGATAATAATTAAACTGGGAACCCCAAAATCCAAACATGAAATGTACAACACTGGAGAAATAAAACTATAAAGTAATTTCCTCTTGCACTAAACAAAAACGCAAAGATGTTAGCAATACACACTTCCCATACCAGACATATTCCAGTTAATAAATTCAAAATAAAAAGTATTTTTCTACCTTCTGTTTGGGCATTTTTTCAGTTGCAATTGCTCCAGTCACTTTCTTCTGGTTTCTTCGTGTCTTCTGCGAGCTATCCATTTGTCCTTTCTTCTCTTTTAGATGTTTTCCATTCTCTCTCTATTTCTGCTTTAACATACTGATTGTTTCCCTTTTGCTCTTTCCCCCAATTCTTTCCTTATTCCTTTATCATCCATTTAAATTTCACCCTTCCATTTTCAAGCCCCTCTTACTCTCCCAATACCCAGCCCATCATAGACTTTTCTTCCACACAAAATATTTTTTCCCTCTCCATTCTCATTCCCCATCCATTCTAGTCCTCCCCCAAAATCAGTTCCCTTATAGTTCTAGACCCACCCAGCATCCACTCCCTTCTAGTCCCATTCTCCCATGCCCCACATCAGCCCATTTCGAGTCCTATTCTAGCTCTTCATCAGCCCATTTCCAGTGCTAGCCTTCACATCACAGGCCATTTCCAGTCCTAGCCCCCCCCCCAATTACAGCCTATTTCCAGTCCTAGCCCCCACCATCACATCCCATTTGCAGTCCGAGTCCCCCTGCACCATCACAGCCCATTTGCAGTCCAAGTTACCCCCCCCCCATAGCCCTTTTCCAGTCCAGGTCCCCCTCCCCATCACAACCCATTTCCAGTCCATGTCCCCCCCCCCCATAGCCCTTTTACAGTTCAGGTCCCCCCCCCCCCATCACAGCCCATTTCTTTCCAGTCCAAGTCCCCCCCCCATAGCCCTTTGCTGGTCCAGGTCCCCCCCCATCACAACCCATTTCCAGTCCAAGTCCCCCCCAATAGCCTTTTTACAGTTCAGGTCCCCCCCCCATCACAGCCCATTTCTTTCCAGTCCAAGTCGTCCCCCCCCACCGCCCTTTTCCGGTCCTGGTCCCCCCCCCCACCCCCAGCCCATGCAGTCCTTGGCCCCCCCCCCCCCCCCCGACCAGCACCGCAGCTGTCTGAGAGGCTTCAGAGGGAGCCGGGTAAGCTCGCGTGAGGTCCCGGCTCCCTCTGTACAGCCGCCAGCGTGAAGAGCCTTTTCCTTCACGCTGGTGAATGCTGGGAAAGGTTAAAGGGTATTGCCTTTAACCTTTCCCAGCAATCGCGGCTTTACAGATATAGCCGCCAGCGTGAAGGAAAAGGCTCTTCACGCTGGCGGCTGTACAGAGGGAGCCGGGGCCTCGCGCGAGCTTACCCTGCTCCCTCTGAAGCCCTCCGGTGTGTGGGCCGGCCCCGGGTGGGGGTTTTCTCAGTGATGGAAAGAATACGATTGTCCTGGGGACTCTTGTTTGTGGGCCCTTGCCAGCTGTGGGCCCTACACCACGGCGTACCTGGCGTATAGGTAAATCCGGCCCTGCCCAAGCCCCTATGTAGTAATCCCTTCCGGATCATCTTGCTAGACTAGTCCAGACAAGTAGGTTGTGTCCTCCTGCCAGAAGATGATGGAGACAGAAAAATACTAGAAACGTCCAGTGACATCACCTCTGGTACTAAGGCTAGTGCGGCTAGGGACAGTATTTCTCTGTCTCCAACTAATGATGTTTGCTGGACTAGTGCAGCTGTACTTCCTAGGTCTTGAGCTTCTAGGCAGCTGTGCTGAGGGGCATCTTCCCGCTAGAACTTGGATGGTGGATGTCTCCAAGGCGTATCTGAAGATACCCCAATGAAGTTTCCTGCCTGGAGGGGTGGGGGAGCTGAGCTCTCTTGTCATTTCTGAATGGCTGATCAAGCATCTAGGCCATACTGATGAGCAACCCTGGATTCTGGCGCTGTCTTTAATTTGATTTATTTAGTAAATTGGTTTGTTCTCCGAGAAGGACATGAATTACCAAAAGGAGATGTGCCTTGGCCTGATGCATTGCCACTCCAGTTGTCTTTGTTTCAGCCAGAGGTCAGTAACGCTGCTGGTTATAGAAGAGTGTTGGCAGCAGGGGTAAGTTCTTTAGCAGGCTCTTTCCTCTGCGCCTGCTGTTTTCTGGCAGCTGCAGCTTGTGATAAGGAAGCTTATCATAGCTCAGGAAGGGGCTATAGAAAAGGTGAAGTGTCTCTGAACAAGCAACCTGTCAGTGCTGGTAGAAATGAGAAAACAGAATTTTGCCATAAAAGACTACCAGTCCCAGAATGCACCAGGTTTCCAACAGCCATGAGAGGAGCTGAAGTGAGAAAACGTGTGTTCAATCAAAAGGGCTATGAGGTAATCCCCAAGCACTCATTGCAAAGGGCAGGGCTTGATTCAGCACAGCTACGCTGTGCTAGGATGGAACACTCATCTCAAAGGGCAAGGCCTGATTCAGCACAGCTGCGCTGTATTAGGGAGGAGCACTCATCTAAGCAGAATAAGAGTAGAGTTTATTCTACAGATGACCATCTTCATGATCACCTTGGATATCCAGAGAATTGTCCTCAGTATCCTGAGAATCAGCTTGAGTTTGATCATCAGTTTCATCTGAAGGATCATCAGAAGCAGAAGCCAAACCGGACGGACAGAGAGGGAAAGAGACCCTTTGGAAGAAGGAAGAGAAAAGCCTTTGAGAGGTTTAGAAGAGTCCAAAGCAGTACGTATACTGGGAGGTATTCCAAGGGCCAGCATACACCATTGGACTGGGGAAAACCAGAGGAATGGTGCTACAGAGCTAGGAATCACCAGAGGCTACCTGTGAGGGAGACGGCTGCACGTGGAAGGGACCCTAAGACCCGTGCCAGAAGGTATGTGAAGAGAGATCCAGTGTCCAGGGATCTAGATTGGAAGGCTGGACATAAGAACTGGACTACATACTGGCCAGGCTATATAGAGAGGAACTCTAGCAGCAATGGAAGCTCAGGTATGAACACTGATCTATGCCCTAGCTATAACCTTGAAAGACAGCAGGGAAACAAATATTCTCCTGAAACTGCTCCATTGAGAGTTTCATCTGTGCCAATCCATGATATTGAACCCATGCTTGTTGAACAAGGGGGAATAATAGCAGATGAGGAGCCTGTTTATATGGACTGTTCTCTATCTAAACTCCGTTGGTAACTTTCTGTTATAAAGTACAGAAACCATCACAAAGAAATACAAATTTGTTCTTTAATCTACTCAGAAAAGCTCCTGAAGCAGGATTTGACCCACACAGTGGAAGGCAAGCCAGCTAAGGGGTTTCAGCTGGTAACTGCTAGCAATTAAGCTTTACCTAATTGTTTGTGAGCTAGGAGAGAATCACTTCTGTATCTATGTGGGAAGTAATCAGAAGTTAAGAACAGTTTGTTTCTTGCTTTGTGGCTTTTCATTTGTTGTTTTCCTGATTTTAGCTTTGTTTTTTCGAAGTTAACACTGAAAGCAAGTAACCTAATTTATGTGCTACCAAGCATATCTGTGTTGGGAGAAATAACCCCATAAATAAATATCTTATTGGCTTTACCCAAGAGCACAACTTAATTATTGTCAGCAGCTGTGTCTGGTGTGAATGAACTACATTGTCCACAATACCTTGCAAATCATATAGAGATATGCACTTGTCAAGACTGTGAAGATTCTCACCCAGGCAGCCGTCTGACAAGCTTTATCATTATGCTGACATGGGAAAAGAATTGCTCTGCCTGTTAGAGCATCTTATGTGGAGCTCTTTGGCAGCAGTAGCCTGCCCACCTCGGGCAGACACAATGCTGCACCGGTCTCAGGGAGGGGGATGCGGTGTGCAGGCCCAGCTAATGACTTCCACAGAAGAAGAACAGCTCTCCTCTCGTTATCCATAGGAGTGTTGTTGGGGCAGGCTTTGAGGCTACAGCTTCCACTGATATTTAGAAAAAAAGAGAAACACTTACACTGTATCTAGCTGTCAGTGGTCATGAACAGCTCTGTCTGACAGCAGCTGTAAGCACCTGGCTGCTGGTGCTCACAGCAGATACAGGGGCACGTAGTGATCGGGCCCTATTGAGCCATTGTCTCAAACCAGGTCAGATTGGTTTGACCTTTGGGCTTTGTAAAAGGGGGTGCTTGTTATGAAAGCTACACCACCTTTTGCAAAGATCCAGACTATCTATGCCGCAAAGGATTGTGGGAATAATAGTCCAGTTGTATAGTGTTTGCCTTTGAGGTAAATAAGAATGTAGTAGTTGAGTCGAGTATAAGGCAAAATAGAGTTTATTTATGGGGTAAATTACTCCACACACAGATTATACTTGGTAACACCTTTAGGATAACTTTTCCAGGTTTTGTAATCAAAGCAAAGAACACAACTGAAAGTTCCAAGCAAATAGCTTGCAGAGTCTTTTCAAGCAACAGTAAAACACCTCCCTTCAGTCACTGCTGACAACTGCTCAGCAGTGCTGGAGAATAACCCAAAAGGAAAAACTTCTTTACAAACAGCATTCTTTCACATTCAAAGCAGTTCTTTATACAACATGTGCACGGCTTTGAGCAGTGCTCTACTCTATCAACAGTTGGATAACAAGCTTTAATCAATGGCTGGTTTCCTCCTCTGCACACGTGTTTTAATTTCCAATCCCCAAAAGCCTCTTTCTTTCCATATAAAACTTTCTGGGGAGTCAGTAATTAGAACATTTCCTTTTGATGGTTTTAATCCTACTTTGAGGATTTCTTTAGGCTATCAATCTTACACAAAGAACAGTCCATGCAGAAATCATCTCCCTCAGGACTTGTATCTTGTTCCTCCAATTGCATAGGCTCAATCTCAATATCTGGCATAGAGGGCTTCAATAACTGGCCTCTAGTGGGAGAGACACTGTTTCCCAACAGTTTGCATTGCTCCAGGTTAGTTAAAGGATCAAAGTTCATACCTGAGTCACAACTGTCCTTGGGCTGTCTCCTTAGGTATCCTGGCCAGTAAGCATGGGTGCTTCTGTGGCCTGTCCTCCAGTCGGTATCACTGGACCTCAGGGCATCGGCTCCATACCTCTTCCCATAAGACTTCGTGTTCCTTTTCTCCTTAGCTGCTCCTGTCTGCTTACAGGGTGCTGCTTTAGAGTTCTTACCAGAATCACAGGAATCTCTATAGGTACACGTCTCTCTCTGAGTTCCTCTTGCCTTCTCTCTCTTGGACCACCTTCATCTCTGTCGCTGTGGTTGTCGTCTCTGAGCTGGTCCTTCCCCTGGTCCTGGTCTTGGTCTGCCTGCTGAATTTTCAGTTCTGCCTTTAAAGTCCTTAGCTTCCAACTCCTTCCTTGCAGGGCTCAGTTGTTGGTGCTTAAACTCTCCTCTGGCCACTGATTGATTAGGCATGACGTAAGGGTGGTTCAGACTATGCTTATGCTTCTCCTCTTTAGCTCCACTATGGGCTTTCTGCAAGTTACTGCAGCTGGGAATAAGCTGTCTTTTAGGGAAACAGGCTGCTCTATTTCTCTGACCTGCCAGAACAGGTGCCTTGATTAATGTAAATTCCTTTCTATCGGCAGTACTCTCAGGGCTCTGATAAGCTTCCTTATCACAGCTTACATCTCAGGACTCTGTCCCTTGGGAGTAGGATTTCAGCTGCCATGATAGTCTCATAAAAAGGGGGGAGGAGCTGCCCCTCTGCTCCTCTCAAAGAGGACATTGTTCGAACAGTCTAGTACATCTTCCCCTCCCCCCATTAGGGCTGCCCTCTTTTGGGAGTTGCAGGAGGCTCTTCAATACCTCAAAGTTCCTTTGCAGGCTGTAGGGACAGTTTGCATTTCTGCTTCCTTCTCCTTTTTATCTGCTATTGGCAATCCTCCCCGACATAAGTCTGGGGTTTTCTGTGAGGTCACAGAGGTTTGAGTGCCCAGTTCCACCAGAGCTGGATTGATCCCTCGGATGTCTGTGTACACAAGTAGTTGGGGAGCCTTCGCTGAAGGGTGTGGAGAAGCCCTGTAACTGGGGATACCCCAGCCCAGCCCAGTCTAAACAGAGGAGGGGTTGACTGTCCAATTGAGGCAACTTCAGTTGAGTTCAGGCCCTCACTAGGCTTTATGGAAGGATGTGTTTCTTGAACAGGAGGAATCGTGAGACCTGTGGCCTCCAGGAAAAGATTGAAGCCTCTTCCAGAGATGAACAGTCAACTACTCAGCAAAGAGAGACTGTGACCCCAGAACCAAGAGGGTGAGACAATGAACGCTTGGTTGAAACGTTAAGTGGCGTCAAAGTGAGGTTGTGGCTTGGCTTCTCCCAGTCCTTCACTAGTTTTCCCAGGTCTTTCCCAAATGGAAGCCTGCTCCTAAAGGGAAAGATGAACAACTGGACCATGAGAAATGGCATATGTCCCCCAGTGCTAGAATTATAATCAGCACCGACTCCATCACTGTTTCCACCTGGAAAGTAGCAGGCACTGTCACAGATTAATCTGGCTGGGCAGAGGAGAACCTCTGACAGATGCTCAAACAACATTGAAAGGACCATCAGAAAAGAACTACCTTTAGGTAGCTTCCCCTTCACCAGCATCAGAGGAGGTGAAGCAAGCCTCCCTCCTAAAGTCCCCAACCTTAGGGGTTGTCTTCTACTAAGGTCTTGCATCCTGGTGATCAGGAAGAGAGTTTTAGACTTATCAGATCTTGGCAGAAGCTGGCTTTTCTAAATCCCCTTGGGGGGGGGGATAAAGCATAGTTACTCACCTATAACAGATGTTCTCCATGGAGAGCAGGAATCAGTCCTCACATATGGGTGACGTTGGCACAGATGGAGTCCTCGCGGAAGCATCTCCCCAGCTTTCAAAAAAAGCCTTTGGGAGATGCCACCATGCATGCATGGTCCCCGTTCCACCCAAGGGTGCCATTTTGCTCAGTCAGTTGACATAGCTAGAGTTGACAAAAGAAAATATGGCAAAAAATACAGCAACTCCACGGGGAGGAGGGAAATTGTGAGGACTGATTACTGCTGTCCCCAGAGAACACCTGTTACAGGTGAGTAACTACGCTTTCTCCAGGAACAAGCAGGAAGTCAGTCCTCACATTTCAGACTCCCTAGCTATAGGCTACCGAGAACCTGTAGAAAAACACGGCCAAGCCATGAGCATCCGCAAGCCAGTCTGAGGAGAGGCTCTAAGGACCCCAGAGTCCAGGGAGAACCATCATTCTGGTAACCTGAACACAGAAGGGTCGGAGGGTAGGAGTTGCCTAGACCCCAAAGAGATTATGGATTATGGCTTGGCCAAAGGCGCTGTCCCATCAGGATTTCCTTTCCAAGCAGTAGTGAGCTGCAAAGGTGTGGACTGAGGACCAGGTGTTGGCCTGGCTGATGTCTGCCATAGGGACAGAGTGCAAGCTTGCAACCGAGGTCACCATAGCCCTGACATTGTGTGCTGTGACCCAGCACTCCAAGAGCCCAGTCTGATCGTGGGCGAAGGTGATGCAGTCCACCACCCAGATGGACAGGGTCTGCTTGGTAACAGCCTCCCCCAGGTGACTAGGGTCGTAGGAAACGAAAAGCTATGAGGCTTTTCAGTGGCCCTGGGTACGTTTATTTATTTATTTAAACAATCATTTATATACCGCACCTTCCATAGATCAGTTGCGGTTTACAGAGAACAAGAACTGCACAGATCGGGTCTGTTTTACATGGAACATCGAATTACAAGGAACAATATAAGTGTTGACATGATAACAGTATAATAGTAACGATAACAATAACAATAACAACAACAATATGTTAACTATATACAATAATAACTATGTACATTTAAGGTTTCATAGGTGTTAGGAATTAAGAGGGGGTTATATTTTCATATTTGTAATGTCCTGGTATAAACCTGTTGATTGTGTGAACAGGGTTACATTATTAGCCATTATCTAGTAGGTGGGAAGAATTGTCTATAGGGCCATAGTGTGTGGTAAATAGGTGTGTTTTCAGTTTTTTTCGGATCTCTTTAATGTCATTTAATGATCTTAGTTCATCTGGGAGGGAGTTCCAGAGTGTAGGGGCTGCGTGCGAGAAGGCTCTATTATTGGTTAACTTTTTGGCCTTTGTAAAGTCATTTGGGGTTGTTAGCTTGTTTGAGTGGCCTTTTCTGTGGGTGGGTTTAGGAGGTTCTTTTTTGATAATTTTGTTGAGTGTAGATGGGGCCATATCATTTAGTGCTTTAAAGGTAGTTATTATAGTTTTGTGGATTATTCTACTATGAATTGGTAACCAGTGTAGATATGCAAGTATGGGTGTTATATGTTAGAATGGGTGTGCTTTCATTATGATTCTGGCAGCTGCGTTTTGTGCTAGTTGAATTTGTTTAATATTTTGTCTTGTTGTACCTAGTAGGGTGAGGTTAGCAAAATCAAAATGAGGAGTTATGATGGCCTGTATTATACTGATGAAATCTTGTCTGTATACCAGTGGGCGTAGTTGCTTAAGAATTTTAAGCTTAAAATAGATTTTCTTTGTAGTATTTCTGATGTGTGTGTTCATGCTAAGATGAGAGTCGAGTATAACACCTAGGTAGCGCACTTCATTTTTTATTTTGATCTCCTGGTTTTGTAGTGTAATATGAGTTGGGGGTTTATAAGATTGATTTCTTGTTACAATTAGTGCCTCTGTTTTTGAATGGTTGATGTGGAGATTATGATTTTTTAGCCATGATGTTATTTCGTTAAAGCAATCTGATAGAAGTTGCATTGGTAGGGTAGGAATCGTGAAAGGAATGTACAACATTATGTCGTCTGCATATAAATGATAATGGACCTTGAATTTCTTGAAAATGTTACAGACTGGCTTTATGTAAATGTTGAAAAGGAGGGCTGATAATGCTGAACCTTGTGGTAGACCGATCTCCTGTTTGTATGTGTTAGATATTTGGTTGCCTATTCTAACATTTTGGGTTCTGTTATTTAAATATGAGGTAAACCATTTGTGAACTGTAGACGTTATTCCTAACTGTCTAAGATTATTGAGCATTATAGTGTGGTGAACACTATCAAACGCGGCGGAGATGTCAATGAAAAGTAAGATGAATGCTTGTTTGGGATTATCAGTCCCTCTTATTATGGTATCAAGTAATACGGTTAGGAGCGTTTCCACTCCGTGGTGGGGGCGAAAGCCATATTGTTGTTCGTCAAGTGGGGAAGAGGTATCAATAAATTCCTGTGTTTGAATTTGAATGACTTTTTCTATAACTTTTGCCATGAATGGTATACTTGAAATAGGTCTGTAGGAGTTAGGTGATGTTTTGTCTAGTGTGTTGTTTTTGAGTATTGGTCGAATTTGAGCGTGTTTTAGTGAAGGAGGGAGGTACCCCTGGTGGAGGGATAGGTTGACGATAGGGAGAATGAATGAGGATAAAATTGGGAGGGTACTCTTTATCCAAGTTACTGGACATGGGTTGAGGTAAGAGGTTGTGGTATTAAGATTAAGGATGATATTAGTTAGAGTATCTTTAGATATAGGGTGGAATGAAGACCATTCGTCTATAGAGTGATGATGGGTGTTTGAGAGGGTCAAGTGAGAATGAAGGCTGTTTAGCTTTGTTTTGGAAGTAGTTAGCTAAGGTTTGAGTTGATATGTCTGTAATTTCAGTTCTGGAGTTATGTGTGTTATTAGTTAGGTTTCGGGCAATGGTAAATAGTTCTCTCGGTCTATTTAATGATTTAGATAGAATTGCCGCATGGTAATTTTTCTTTGCAATGTCTATTGATTCCTTATACTCTGCAAGGTAGATAAGGTAGTATTCTTGGAGTGCAGAGGATTTGGTTTTTCGCCATTTTCGTTCTATTTTTCTTAGCTGTTTTTTCATTTGTTTTAATTTGTTAGTAAACCACGTTGCAGGTAGAAGGACAGGGCCCTCTTACAATCAAGAATATGGAGAAAGGCCACCGCCTTGTCGGCGTGGTGCCGTGGGAAGAAGGTGGGGAGTACCACCTCCTGATTGAGGTGGAATGCAGAAACCATCTTTGGAGGGAATTTAGGGTGCGTGCGAAGCATGGCCCTGTTCTTGTAGAACATGGTATAAGGTGACTCAGACACCAAGGCCTGAATATAGTAACATAGTAAATGATGGCAGATAAAGACCAGTATGGCCCAGTAAGATGGCAAAAGTAGGTGCACCTGCCGCTCTGTGCAGGCCACCCCTCCCCATGTTTAGGGGTGAACCCACCGCTCTGTGTAGGACACCCCTATTTGTTGAGAAATTAGATAGTTTAAGGTAATTTTGATTTTATCCTGTTGCTGTAAAGGGATCTACTGTGTCTGTCCCATGCCATTTTGAATTCTGTCACTGTATTTGCCTCCACCACTTCCATCGGGAGGGCATTCCAAGCATCCATCACCCTTTCAGTGAAAAAGTATTTTCTGACATTGCCTTTCAATTTACCCCCTTGCAGCTTTATGTTATGCCCTCTAGTTAAAACTGTTAAAATAAATAGTTTTTCAGCTTCCCCGTCTTTGGAAGAGATTTGTTTGTTCATTATTTCTCTTTAAGTATTTAAAGGTCTGAATCATATCTCCCCTATCCCTCCTCTCCTCCAGAGTGTACATCTTTACAGTAGGTTTTCAAGTCTTTTCTCATAAGGCTTTCAACGCAGGCTCCCAATCATTTTGGTCGCCTTCCTCTGAACAGTTTCCAGTCTTTTTACATCCTTTGCAAGATATGGTCTCCAAAACTGAACACAGTATTCCAAGTGAGGCCTCACCAGTGACTTATACAGTGGCATTAGTACCTCTTCCTTTCTGCTGGTAATTCCTCTCTGTATGCAACACAACATCCTCCTGGCTTTTGCCACTGCCTTGTCGCACTGTTTTGCCACTTTGAGATCCTCAGAAATAATCACACCAACCTGGTCCGTGCACACCAACCTCTCGCCCCCTATCGCGTACATTTCCCTTGGATTTCTGCTTCCCAAGTGCATGACACTGCACTTCTTCGCATTAAATCTTAACTACCAAGCATTAGACCATTCTTCCAGCTTTTGTAGATCTTTCCTCATGTTATCCACTCCCTCAGAGGAGTCCACTCTGTGGCAAATTTTCGTGTCATCTGAAAAAAGGCAGACTTTTTCATGCATGAATCTTGTTAAATTTGCACACAGAGGTGAGCACCACCAGGAAGATGACTTTTCATGAGAGGTAACGCATATGGCAGGTAGCCAGAGGCTGAAATGGCGGCTTGGTGAGCCGTGTCAAGACCACATTGAGGTTCCATTCCGCCGGAGGTGGGTGGATGGGAGGCTTAGAGAGCAGGAGGCCCCGCATGAACCGAGTAATGAGGGGCTGAGCGGAGAAGGGTTTTCCCTCAATAGAATGGTGATGTGCCAAGAACGCACTCAGGTGCACCCTGACGGAGTTGGACTTGAGTTCAGCTTGCGAGAGATGAAGCAAGTACTGCAGCACCATGTGCACATGGCAAGAGAACAGGTCAGTCTGCTGCTCTGCACTCCACACTGAGAATCTGCACCACTTGAAGGCCTAGGTCTGTCTCATGGAGTTCTTATGAGAGGCCAAGAGGACCTCCTTCACCTCTCTTGGGAGGTTGAAGGAAGCCAAAGCTAACTGTTCAACAGCCATGCTAATGTCAGGGACCCCAGGTTGGGGTGGAGAAGGGAGCCCTCCTCTGAATAAGTAGCCCCAGGACGTTCCCCAGAGGGACCAGGGGCTCTGTCGAGAGGCAGAGCAACAGGGGTAACCAAGGCTGCCTGTGCCACCGCAGGGCCCACAGGACCTTGAAGAGGGTCCGGGCAATTAGTGGGGTGGGAGGTGAGGCATACAGAAGGCCCTCTGACCATGAGATAAGGAAGGCATCAGCTGCTGCCTGGGAGGGGTGCAGCTGGCAACAGTAGAAAAGGGGCAGCGGTCGGACTGGCAAAGAGGTCCAGACTTGGGATGTCCCAGAGTCTGAAGAGCTGCTGTGCCACCCTGGGTTCTAGTCGCCATTCGTGCGGCTGGAGGAGCCTGCTCAGCCTGTACACTAGGGCATTGTCCTGGCCTGGAAAGGTACACCACTTTGAGGAACATTCCTTAGCCAATTGAGTATGAGCAGAGGGCTACTGCCTCCTGGCAGAGGGGGTGGGACCCTGTGCCCCTTTGTTTGTCCAGGTAGAACATCACAACCTGATTGTCCATTTGGACCAGCACCAACTGGTGCTGCAGGCAGTGGTGAAAGGCCCTGATCACCAGAAAAATGGCCCTGAGCTCCAGCAGATTGATCTGCTGCTGGCTATCTGCTAGAGACCAGTTGCTCTGCATGCGGATTTCCTCACAATGGACACCCCAGCCCAGTAAGGAGGCATCTGTGGTAAGGAACCTCTGGGAATTTAGGGGCTAAAAGGGCATGCCGTCCTGCAGGTGCTGTGTGGCCTACCACCAGTCAGGTGACTCCTCTAGCTTGCGGGTCATTAAAACTTTGTCCCAGATTCGGCCTGTGGCTTGTGTCCACTGGGAGCGGAGGCACCACTGGGCCGCCCGCATGTGAAGGTGGGCATTGGGAAGAACATGGACTGTGGACACCATGTGGACCAGCAGGCAGGCACGAATCACGCCAGAGAAAAAAAACCCTTAGAACGGTTCCCAGACACGATGCCAGGGCAAGCGCGCTTGGAGGCGGGAAAGAGGCCTGTTATAACTGGATAAAAAAAAAAGAGCTCTCCGGGAACAAGCAGGAAGTCAGTCCTCACATATGGGTGATATCAACGCCGACAGAGCCTGCGCGGAGCAAATCCCCAGCTTTTAAAGAAGCCTTTGGGAGTCCCCTTCCCGCCCAAGGGTGCCATCTTGCTCAGTTTCCTTTTTTCCCCGGAGCCCATCAGACGTAGTCTGTCCCTGTCCCAGAAAAAGTTAATTGTTTTGTGCCTTTTTGGCTGTCTCCAGTCTCGCGCCGGTACCCTTTCCTGCCCCGGCCTTGGTACCTCAGTATCAGATCGGTTCCTCCTTTTTCTATTTAAGTTTTATTTTTCTTTTCTCTTAGGCGTCTTCACACCCTTTTTTCCTCACTGGCAGACCGAAGGGTCTTTGACCTTGCTGGGGTTCTTTTTCCCCCCATGGTTACCAGCGGGCTTAAAAAGTAAGACCTTAGCGGGAAGATCATGTCCATCACCAATATGCATGACTGCTGCCTCCGGTGCCTCGGCCTGGACCACGATCTGGCGGTCTGTGGCCTGTGCAAAAAGATGTCCTCAAAAACCTTGAGGAGCCGCCAGCAGCAGCACGATAAAATTTTTCCTGATTCCCCCATGCTTCCGAGAGCCAGGACCTCGTCTGAGGCCTCCACGCCTCGGGAGGAGCACTCTGAACCCAAGCGTCGTCAGGGGTCCTCTCGAGGGAACCGAAAAGAAGGAAGAAACCCTTGAAGGCAGCGTCTCTGGATGGCTCCGATTGGCCGGGCTCCTCTCTGGGCCGGTCGTGGATCCCTGAGCGCCTGCCCGAGGCATCTGAGAAGGAGCATCCAGCCAAGGTTCCTCAAAAGTACCAGGTCTTGGAGCAGCCTAGGCAAGTACACACTGTCCTAGTTGAGGACTCATCTCTGGAGGAACTGGCTTCGAGCCCAAGTGCACCGGTGCCCGAGCCGCAGGCTGCAGAGCCTCTGGGACTGGCGTCCAGGGTGGTGGCCTTGGAGCGCAGTGTCACTGCCTTCTTGGAGCAGCAGTAGGTGCTGATATCTGGCATGTCCGGTTCCTCCACCCCAACCACCAGGCATTTGATGTCGAAGACGTTCCCGGAGGCTGAGCCGATCCTCGAGGCTATGCAGGCCCGAATCAATCCTCGACAGAGGTTATGCTCAGCCTCCCGCTCGGTGGGACTGAGGTCATCACCAGCAAGTCTGCTGGCATCAGGGCGTATTGTGCCGGGGCCCGTGAGGTCCGAAGAACTCCACAAGTCTTCCTTGGAGGCCTCTGCCTGGGAGACCGAGGACGAGAAGTCCCCAGACACTCGTCATTGAGATGTCCCATCCAATTCCTTGGTATCTGAACCTCGGAGAAGTTCCACACCGGAGGATATGGGGTTTCTGGACTTTGTTCGGGATATGTCCAAGGCCTTGGCTTTTCCGACAGAGTCCAAGGAGGATCCTCGAGCCGACAAGCTCAAGATCCTCCAGTACGAGGCTCCCCCTCGGGAGACCCTCATGGTGCCGATTCCTCCTATCCTGGAACGACTTATGCTCCACATGTGGGAGATGCTGGCATCAACGCCGGTGATCAGCAAGCGGCTCAACTCGATGTACCGAGGTCCGCCGGAGCCCTGGGTTTCAAAAATCACAACTGCCGCACATCTCCATGGTTGTGGAGTTGGCCATGTGTCGAATGAAGAGTCAGAAGACGCACTCCTCGGTGCCCCCCGGCAGGGAGGCCCGCACCTTGGATGCCCTCAGCAGGAAGTGTTACCAGGGTGCGATGCTGAATTGTCAGATCCAGGCCTACCAGCTGTACATGGGCATGTACCTGAGAGACCTGGTGAAGGAACTCGCCGGGTTCTTGGCTGGTCTCTCTGAGGAGCTTTTGCAGCGCTTCAAGGGCCTGTCCAAAGCTGACCGTGAATGCTCCAAGTTTATATCTTGAGTGGCCTATGACGGCTTCGAGTCAGCAGCCCAGGTAGCTGCGGCGGGCATTGGTGCATGCTGCCAAGCTTGGCTACAGTTGTCTGACCTCGAGCAATGGGTCCAGGACAAATTGGTCGATGTCCCATGTCAAGGGGAAAACCTCTTCGGCAAACCCATGACCGACAAGGCCGCCGAGCTGGAGACCGAGTTCATGACGAGGACTAGGCTCTCTAAGAAGACCACTGTCCCTTCCTGAAAGAAGGGCTCGGGTAAAAAGCCCTTTTACTCAAGGAAGTCCACTGCTTACCAAAACTACCCCCCTTACCAGGCCTCCCTGGCTCCACAGCAAGGGCAGCAGGCCAAGGGACAGAGGCATGGCCCGCGTACGCAGGAGGCTCCCAAGCCCCAGGCTCCGCCTCCGGCCCAACCTGGAGGGAGCTTTTGATTTCTGTAGCATGGCCCCTCTTCCAACCGGAGCTCAGCATACAGGAGGTCGCCTCACCTTTTGTACCCACAGGTGAGGAGCTATCACCATCGATTCCTGGGCATTCAAGGTGGTTAGGGAGGGTTACCTCCTCCATCTAAGCCAGGTGGCTCCACACTACTTCCCGGGAGAGCCCATCAGGTCTCCCCTTCACCGGGACCTTCTTCTGAAGGAGTTGGCAGGTCTTCTCGAGGACCAAGCGGTGGAACCGGTGCCCCACCACCTCAAGACCAAGGGGTTCTACTACAGGTACTTCCTCATTCCAAAGAGGACAGGGGGCCTAAGGCCTGTCCTCTACCTGTGCAACTTCAACAAATTCCTGGTGGAGAAGTTCAAGATGCTCTCCCTTGGAACATTGCTGCCTTACCTCTGCCAGGGAGACTGGCTATGCTCCTTAGATTTAAATGATGTCTACATACATATCCTAATCCACCCAAGCCACAGGCAATACCTATGCTTTGTGGTAGGAGGCAGTCATTTCCAGTACAGGGTGCTTCTCCAGGACCAAGCAGGAAGTCAGTCCTCACATATGGGTGTCATCGGCGCCGATGAAGCCCCAGCGGAGCATTTCCCCAGCTTTCCATGAAAGCCTTTGGGAATGCTGGCACGCATGCGCGGTTCCCTTCCCGCCTAAAGGTGCCATCTTACCTCAGTCTCTTTTTTTCCGAGAAGCCCATTGGACGTGTGTCCTGTTCTCCCGGATAAAAGTGATTTTTTTTCTTCTGCGATTTTCGTTCTTTTTTCTCCGGTTCGACGCCGGTTCCCCTCCCGCCGGGTTCGGTACACCGGTATCGAGCCCGTTTTCTTCATTTTTCGGTTTTTGCCCTTCGTGGCTGGCGTTCGCGCCCTTTTTTCCTTTTTTCACTGGAAGGCCGGTCTTTTGACCTCGCTGGGGCTCTTTTTTCCCCGATGGCTTTCAGTGGTTTCAAAAAGTGTGATCGGTGTAAGAAAATTATGTCTCTCACCGACACACATGACTGCTGCCTTCGGTGCCTCGGCCCTGACCACGACCCAAAGTCGTGTGGGCCATGTGGGAAGATGTCTTACAAGGCACTAAAGAGTCGACAGCATCAAAAGGAAAGGTTTTTCTCGGACTCTGCCTCCGGCCGGGCCCGAACCTCGTCTGAGGCTTCGACATCTTGGGATTTCGATCCCGAGCGCCGTCGAAGCTCCTCGGACAGGGGGTCCCCCGACCGGGAACGTAAGAGGAAGAAGCGGCTCGCGAGGGCGTCGTCGGAAGAGGTCCCTGGTCCCTCGAGGGCCAGGTCTAAGACCCCCGACCGCCGTCCCGGGCCCGTGGACCAAGAGAAGCCTGCCAAAGTTCCTCGCGTGGAGTCGGAGTCTGCTGGACACGTAAGCCCCGTAGTCCTCTTGGACTCTCCTCCCAGAGAGCTGATGTCGGGCCCGGCGCCGCCGGGGCCCGAGTCGGTGGCTGCTGCGTCTCCCGAGCTGAGTCTCAGGATGACAGCCTTGGAGTGCAGACTGTCTGCCTTCATGGAGCAGCAGCGGGCACTGATGGCCAGCCTGTCTGGTGCATCTGCCCCGACCACCGGGACGTCGACTTCGAAGTCAACCCCGGAGACCGAGCCGATACTCGAGACCCTCGCGGCTCGAAGTCGTCCTCGGTCGAGGTCTCCCTCGACCTCCCGTTTGGGACCGAGGGTGTCGACGCCGGTGACCCTGGCGTCAGGGCGGGTGCCTCGGGGCCCCGTGGGGTCGGACCCTGACTCCTCCTCAGATGAGTCCGCCTGGGAGACGGAGGACGAGGAGTCTCCCGATACCTTTAAGACTCGGTGCGTCCCGTCGGACTCACCGCAGTCTGATCCCCGGAGTAGATCCCCTCCGGAGGACACTATGTTCTCGGAGTTCGTACAGGATATGGCCGCTGCCTTGGCTATCCCTGCTGATCCCGAGGAAGAGCCTCGAGCCGAGGAGCTTGATGCTCTACAGTACGACTTTCCTCCGAAGGAGGCCTTTACTGTCCCGGTTCCTCCGATGCTGGAACGGCTCTTCTTCCGTATGTGGGAGGCCCCGGCCTCGGCGCCAGTTCTAAGCAAGCAAGTCGATTCCATTTATCGACTCCGCAAAAACCCTGGCTTCCAGAAAGCACAGCTACCACACCATTCCATGGTTGTGGAATCGGCCATGCATCGTCTGAAGAGCCAGAAGATGCACTCCGCGGTGCCCCCTGGCAGGGAGGCCCGCAACCTCGATGGCGTCGGTAGGAAGTGCTTCCAGGGGTCTATGCTTGCTTGCCGTGTCCAGTCTTACCAGCTGTACATGGGCATGTACTTGCGGGACCTGGCCAAGGAGTTGGCCGGATTCTCTGCTGGTCTCTTCGGGGAACCCTTGCAGAGATTTCAGACCTTGTCCTCGGGGATTCGGGACTGCTCCAAGTTCATTTCCCGTGCCGCCTACGATGGCTTCGAGGCTTCGGCCCGAGTTGCGGCTGCCGGCATCGCGGCTCGATGCCAGGCGTGGCTGCAGTCATCGGACCTCAAGCCATGGGTTCAGGACAAGTTGGTCGATGTCCCCTGCCGAGGTGAGAACCTTTTTGGCAAACCCGTGACCGAGAAGGCCGCTCAGCTCGAGACCGAGCACCTTACCCAAACAAGGCTGTCGAGGAAGACCTCTGCCCCTTCACATAAGAAGAAGGGCTCGGGTAAAAAGTCCTTTTACCCGAGGAAGGGCACTGCCTACAAACAGTACCCTCAGTATCAGGCTGCCCAAGCTGCCCCCCAGGGTCAGCAAGCCAAGGGCCAGGGTAATGGGCCCCATAGGCAGAGGACCCCCAAGCCTCAGGCCCCTGCTCCCACTCAGCAGGGTGGGTTTTTTTAACTCCTTGGGCATAGCCACTCCGTCCCTGCCTTCCCAACCCTGCACAGGCGGTCGCCTTGTACTCTTTGCCCACCAGTGGCCTCTCATTACCACCGACAGTTGGGTGCTGGACATAGTCCACAAGGGCTATGCCCTGCATTTTCATCAACTGCCTCCTCCTTACTTCCCAGGGGAGCCCTTCAGGCCTCCCCTGCACACAGACCTTCTCCTTCGAGAGCTCCAAGGTCTTTTGGTGGACAGGGCGGTGGAGCCTGTGCCTCCCCACTTGCAAGGTCACGGATTCTACTCCAGGTATTTCCTGGTACCCAAAAAGACTGGTGGCCTTCGACCCATTCTGGACCTCAGGAACCTCAACAAGTTCCTAGACAAAGAAAAGTTCAAGATGCTTACTCTTGGAACACCTCTGCCCTACCTCCAGCAGGGAGATTGGCTGTGCTCCTTAGATCTAAAGGATGCGTACACTCACATCCTCATACATCCAGACCACAGAAAGTACCTCAGGTTCATTGTGGGAGGAAACCATTATCAGTACAGGCCTGACCTCCGCTCCCCAAGTCTTTACCAAGTGCCTGACAGTGGTTGCGGCCTACCTGAGAAATCAAGGCATCTTTGTCTTTCCCTATCTGGACGACTGGCTCATCAGGGGTCAGACGTGCCAGGAGGCCAGACAAGCCACCCTCAGAACCATTGCTCTGCTTCAAAACGTGGGCTTTGTCATAAACTTCGCAAAGTCCACTTTGCTCCCCTTCCAGAACTTGGAGTTCATAGGGGCAAGATTGGATTCTCAACTGGCAAAGGCATTCTTGCCCGAAGACAGGGCTCAAAGACTGATGGACGTGGCCAAACAGTTCCTAAACAGGTCCCTGGTCTCCGCCAGACTCTGCCTCAGACTTCTGGGCCACATGGCTTCGACTATGCATGTGACTCCCAATGCCAGGCTCCATATGAGGCCTGCACAGTGGTGCCTTTGGACTCAGTGGTCTCAAGCCACAGGCCGCCTAAGAAACAGGATAAAGGTGTCCAGACCCCTTTTGACCTCCTTCAGCTGGTGGCTGCATCCACCCAATCTGCTGGAGGGGATGCCCTTCCAATTGCCAGAATACTCGGTGGTCCTCACCACCGACGCCTCTCTGCAGGGCTGGGGTGCTCATTGTCTAGAGAAGTGCACTCAGGGCCTCTGGTCTCCCTGGGAGGCAGCCCAGCAAATCAATCTCCTGGAACTTCGAGCTATCCGCTTGGCTCTCAGGGCTTTTTCTCCGGCCCTGGCTCACCGCTCAGTCTTGATTCAAACAGACAACCAGGTAGCCATGTTTTATGTGAACAAACAGGGCGGCACTGGGTCCAAGCTCCTTTGTCGAGAGACTCAGGACCTTTGTTCCTTTGCCCTGAAGCACAACATGCTTCTCAAGGCGGTGTACCTTCCAGGCCAGGAGAACTGCCTGGCTGACCGGTTGAGCAGAATTCTGCAGCCCCACGAGTGGCAGCTGCATCCCTTGGTCATTCAGAAGATCTTCCTAAAGTGGGGTCTCCCTTGGATAGATCTCTTTGCCAGTCCTCTGAACAAGCAACTGCCCAAGTTCTGCTCCAGGCAACCGCATCCTCTGAGGATAGCACCAGATGCTTTTCTGATGTCCTGGTCTCAGGGCCTCCTGTATGCGTTTCCTCCCACGCCCTTGGTGGCCCGAACTCTTTTCAAGACTCTTCAGGACAAGGCCTTGGTCCTGCTGGTAGCTCCCAGGTGGCCGAGGCAGCCTTGGTTTCCACTTCTGCTGCAGCTGGCAGTGGATTCCCCACTACCTCTGGGGTTGCAACCCGACCTTCTCTCACAGGAGCAGGGTTCCCTTCTGCACCCCAATCTCAAAGCTCTCAATTTGATGGCCTGGAGGCTGCAAGGGTAGTTTTGGCTCCCTGGGGCCTACCTCAGGAAGTTGAGGAGGTTATCCTAGCCTCTAGGAAACAGTCCACTAGGAAAACCTATGCCCTCAAATGGAAGAGGTTCTCTGTGTGGTGTCAGCTACGTACAGAGGATCCTTTCTCCTGTACTGTGCCAGTAGTGCTTCAGTACTTACTGCACTTGTCCAATCAGGGACTTAAGTCCAATTCTGTTCGGGTCCACCTCTCAGCTCTAGCAGCTCACCACTCTCTGGTGGAGGGACGTTCTCTGTCTGGTCACCCCTTGGTGTCTCGCTTTCTCAGGGGCTTGCTTTTGCTCAAGCCCCCATCCGTCCTCCTGCTCCTGAGTGGGAGCTGAATGTGGTCTTACAGCAACTGACTCGCCCACCCTTTGAGCCGATGGCTACTTGTCCACTGCGCTTCCTATCCTGGAAGACACTTTTCCTGATAGCCCTTACCTCGGCTAGGCGAGTGAGTGAGCTTCAGGCCCTGGTCTGTGATAGACCTTACACCAGGATTTATAGGAATAGGGTAGTCCTCAGGACTCATCCCAAGTCCCTCCCTAAGGTTGTCTCCTCTTCCCACCTCAATCAGGAGGTGGTTCTTCCAACATTCTTCCCTAGGCCTCATGCAAGCCAGGCTGAAGCAGTCCTGCATACCCTGGACTGTAGGAGGGCCTTATCCTTCTACCTTGACCATACGCAGGGGCATAGAAGGGCTACTCAGCTCTTCGTATCCTTTGACCCCAATAAGTTGGGGTTGGCTGTGTCCAAGCATACCTTGTCCATCTGGGTGGCTGACTGTATCACCTGGGCTTACAAGGCGGCTGACCTTCCTTTGCAGGGTAGGGTCACAGTCCATCGTGTCAGGGCAGTGGCTGCCTCAGTGGCTCATCTCCGCTCTGTGCCCTTGGTAGACATCTGCAGGGCAGTAACTTGGTCTTCAAGCCAGACTTTTGCAGCCCATTACTGTCTGGAGAGGGAGTCCCGTAGGGACAGTGCTTTTGGCCAAGCAGTACTCAGGCATCTCTTTGAGGTTTAGGCAACTCCTGCCCTCCTGCCCTCTGTTGGGCTACCGGTGGAGGTTGTGTCATTGAAAAGCCTTTCTTTGCTGCTGGGACTAGAGGGAGTTCTCTTGTTCCGCCTGGGTTCCTGGTAGCCCAGAGCTAGGGAGTCACCCATATGTGAGGACTGACTTCCTGCTTGGTCCTGGAGAAAGAGTAGTTACTCACCTGTAACAGGTGTTCTCCAGGAGCAGCAGGAATCAGTCCTCACAACCCTCCCTCCTCCCCTTGGAGTTGCAGTTGTACATAGTTTGTGTTTTTACATTTTTGTGTGCTCTTCTTAGCTATGTCATTTGACTGAGGTAAGATGGCACCTTTAGGCGGGAAGGGAACCGTGCATGCGTGCCAGCATTCCCAAAGGCTTTCATGGAAAGCTGGGGAAATGCTCCGCTGGGGCTTCATCGGCGCCGATGACACCCATATGTGAGGACTGATTCCTGCTGCTCCTGGAGAACACCTGTTACAGGTGAGTAACTACTCTTTCCCTTCGGCCTTGCTTAGGCCCCCAGGGTATTCACAAAGTGCCTGGCGGTGGTCGCCGCCTTTCTCAGGCTTCAGGGGATCTTTGTCTTCCCCTGTCTCGACGACTGGCTCATCAGAGGCACTACAGCCCCCAAGGTGCAGCAGGCCACGGCACATACTACCCAGATCCTTCAACACTTGGGTTTCATTATCAACTACCCCAAATCCAACCTTTGCCCGAGATGGAATTCATTGGGGCAAGGATCAACACCCTTCAGTCGAAGACCTTCCTGCCTGCAGGCAGGCTCATGGCACTAGCCAAAGATATACAGCACCGTCCGTCAGTGCCAGCAAGGTATCTGCTGCGCTTCCTTGGGCACATGGCCTTTACAGTCCATGTCACTCCAGATGCCCGCCTCCACATGCGAACAGTGCAGTGGTGCCTCAGGGACCAATGGTCCCAGGCTACAGGACATCTCCAGGACAGAGTCAAAGTGACCAGGCGCCTGGTATGGTCCCTGACCTGGTGGCTCTCACCCCGTCACTTGGAGGCGGGGATGCCCTTCCAGGCCCCTCACCACTCGAGGGTCCTCACCACAGATGCCTCCCTGCTGGGCTGGGGAGCCCATTGCCAGGGATACCACACCCAGGGCATTTGGTCCCCAGACGAGAGTGCTCAGCAGATCAATCTGTTGGAACTGCATTCGGTCCATCTCGCCCTGAAGGCTTTTCGGCAGTTCCTGGGCCACAGGTCTGTCCTGGTGCAGATGGACAGCCAGGTTGCCATGTTCTATGTGAACAAACGGGGGCACGGGGTCCCATGTCCTCTGTCAGGAAGCCCTGGATCTGTTCTCTTATGCAGTTTGGCAGGACATTTTCCTCAAGGCGGTATATCTGCCGGGCCAGGACAACTGGCTGACCAACAGACTCAGCAGGATGCTCCAGCCGCATGAGTGGCAGCTGGACCCGTAAGTAGTCAGTGGGCTTTTCCAGACCTGGGGGGAACCAGTGATGGACCTGTTTGCAAGCCCAGACAATCACCCATTACCCCGCTTCTGCTCAAGGCAGCCGCACCCCACCAGGGAGACCACCGATACCTTCCTAGTCTCATGGTCGGAGGGTCTTCTGTATGCTTTTCCCCTGACACCTCTGATCGCCAAGACTCTGTTCAAGATTCTCCATGACAGAGCTTCAGTCATCATGATAGCCCCATGGTAGCCCAGGTAACCGTGGTTTCCACTTCTTCTGCAGCTAGCGGTGGAGGCCCCCATCCCCTTGAAGTCAGCTCCACGGCTCTTTGCAGTACCTTCTCCACCTCTCCAGGACGGGGCTCAAGTCCAACTCCACCAAAGTGCATCTCAGTGCCCTAGTGGCGAACCACCATCAGGTGGATGGGAAACCCCTCTCAGTTCATCCAGTGGTGTCCCCATTTCCTAAAGGGCCTACTCCTGTCTAAGCCCTCAGTCCGTCCTCCGGTGACCTAATGGGATCTCAATGTGGTATTGGGGCAGCGCACCCTGCCCTTCGAACCGATGGCTACGTGTCACCTCCGTTATCTCTCCTGGAAGGTGGTTTTCCTGGTTGTGCTCACTTCTGCCCGAAGGGTGAGTGAGCTTCAGGCCCTCGTGGCGGAGAAGCCTTACACCAGGTTCTACAAGAATAGGGTGGTGCTTCTCACGCACCCCTTCCGAAGGTGGTGTCCTCTTTCCACCTTAACCAGGAGGTGGTCTTCCCTACCTTCTTTCCCAGACCGCACACCAGTCGGCCCTCTTACCTTGGACTGTAAGAGGGCCTTGTCCTTCTACATTCAGCATACTCAAGGCTACCGGAAAGCCTCTCAGCTTTTTGTTTCCTACGACCCCCAGTAAACTGGGGGAGGCAGTGACCAAGCGTACGCTGTCTACAAGGGTGGCGGACTGTATTGCCTGGGCTTATGAGGAGACGAGGCATCCGCTGGAGGGCCATGTCACAGCTCACAGGGTCAGGGCCATGGCGGCATCAGTGGCTCTCCTGCACTCTGTTCCTCTGGCAGACATCTGTCGGGCCACCACCTAGTCTTCGGTTCATACCTTCGCAGCTCATTACTGCCTGGATAGGGAGTTCTGACTTGACAGTGCCTTTGGCCAGGCTGTGCTCCATAATCTTTTCGGGGTCTAGGCAACTCCTGCCCTCCGACCCTTCTGTGTTCAGGCTACCAGAGTGCTACTTCCCTTGGATGTAGGGGTCCTATTTCTCCTTGATAAGGATTTCATTGCGGCTGCTTGAGGCTCTCGTTGAGGGAGCCTTTTTGTGCTATTTTGTGTGGTTCATGGTAGCCTGTAGCTGGGGAGTCCCATATGTGAGGACTAACTTCCTGCTTGTTCCCGGAGAAAGAGTAGTTACTCACCTGTAACAGGTGTTCTCCAGGGACAGCAGGAATCAGTCCTCACAACCCTCCCTCCTCCCCTTGGAGTTGCAGTCCTCTTATCTTCTTTTGTTTTTTGCCATCTTTTTAGCTATGTCATTTGACTGAGCAAGATGGCACCCTTGGGCAGGAAGGAGACCACGCATGCATGGTATCAATTCCCAAAGGCTTTCTTTGAAAGCTGGGGATTTGCTCCACGCGGGCTCCGTCGGTGTCAACGTCACCCATATGTGAGGACTGATTCCTGCTGTCCCCGGAGAATACCTGTTACAGGTGAGTAACTACGCTTTTTTTACACAAATTTATCAACTTTTTCCAGGAAAAAAAGACAGACATCTGTTGAACTCTGCAGAAAAAAGGAAACTGAGCAAGATGGCAGCCTTGGGCAGGAAGGGGACCACGAGGGCTCCATCGGCACCAACATCACCCATATGTGAGGACTGACTTCCTGCTTGTTCCTAGAGAAACAGACATTTCAATTCCATGTCTGGACCTTATGCCCAGCATCTTTCCAGGTTCTTAGGGTTTGTAATATCAGCTCTTATGTATGGACCACTGAACCTGCACAGCCTGCTGGCAGCTGTGAATCCCCTTAGCAGCTCGGCTGGCCATGGCTGCCAGCATTAACCACTGACAACTCTCCAAGGCCATATCCTTCAGGATGTTTTGCCATCTAAATAAAATCTAAATGGTCTGGATTTTGTCCTTCAGGTACATGATGGTGGCTCAGGTTATTCGGCAAAAGAGGATCCATGAGTGTGGTTGCTGCTCATAGACAGTGTCCAAGCTGACTCCAAGTTAACACATTTTCAGTTCCAGAGAAGGGTTAGCTTGCAACATCTGCTTTCCAATGTATTCTAAGAGAGTACAAAGCAGGTGCTGATAAACACCTGAATTTATTAGGTAACAGTCAATAAATAAAATAACAGCCAGATCCTACACAGCCATGTTTTGGCGATAACACACCTTCATTGGGGTCAAAGGTATATAGGTACAATGAAAATAAATTGAACATAATATTGCAGTATCAATATCCAATTAATGCCCAGCAATTCAAAAATTATATTAAAAAAACAACAACTTTACCTCAATGCTTTCCACACTATGACGGAAAACCCAAGTTGGAAATGACAAAAGACTACTACCATAAAACATTTAATATCAGTGGATTAGATTTTTCCGATGTGGGCCTTTTAAAATCCATCAAATCTTGTTTTTAAAATCTCAAAAATAAATCTAAATAACCAAATTAATGTATTAATCCCCATATATATATAATGTGTTGTCCCAATAGTAATGATCCATATAAATGATTATATCCTCCAAGCACAAATCAAACAAAACATGTCACCACAAATCCTTTATATTTCCCATCCAAACTAGACTAGCACATAAACCACTAAATATAAATAAGTAAATTTGATTCTTACACATCAGCCCCTATGTGGTATAATTCATCCAAATCCACTCTTTTTTAAAATTAATTTTTCCATAATGCATCCAATTGCAAGCAAACAAATCAAAAACTAAAGCAGCAAATCTTTCACATTATGAGGAAAAAAGAAACAACAATATAGTCCACAAAAAGGGGAGAAATAACCCCAATAAGAAGATACTAAATTGAAGTAATCACAAGGAGACTAAACTTCATATTTACAGGCAAACAAAATCCTTTCATCCACCCACTAACCTCATAGACCCGTGACCTCCTTACTAGAAAGAAAAATCTCTAACTGAAGCGGATCGAAAAAAAGAACATACCTAACCCCCTGGAAAGATAACAAACATTTGCAGGGATATCGCACAAAAAACGAAGAGCCAAGACACAAGATCTTAAAGCCAAAAAGGCTTTCCTCCGTGACTGTGTAACTCTAGACACGTCTGGAAACAATTGAACAGGGGCCCCACAAAAAGAAATGTTTCTATTCTTAAAGTACTCCTTAAATACAGAGACTTTATCACAATCTGAAACAAAAGTCACAAGCAATGTAGCTCTGGAAGGGATATTATCCTGTGTGTCCTCCAGGAACTCAGTTAAATTAAGCCCTGGAGATAACTGTTGCTGAGTACCAGCAGCAGACCACCCATCAGAAATATCCCGACCAGAGAGGTAATACATCTTAGAAAAGGAAATAATATCTGCATTAGGCAATTTTAATATTTCATGAAAATATTTCTGTAATAAAATCTCTGACGATAACAAATGACACATTGGAAAATTCAAAAACCTTATATTCTTAGATTTGGCAACATTTTCATACATTTCTAATTTACGATTAAGCAACATATTATCTTTCACTACAGCTGTCTGACCTGCCTGCAAGGACTGACACAAAGATTCACATTTAGGTAATTGAATTCTAAGCAAATCCTCCTGCTTCTCCACCTGAACCAGCCCTGCCACCACATCTTGTGTGAAAGAGCAGAGCTGGGTCACCGTAGAAACTAAAGTACGCTCAGTCCGTGTCACCACCCTCCAGATATCAGCCAAGGAGACCTGCGAATCCAGGATCTCCGTAGCCTCGGCCAGAGGGGGAGTCCAAATTACTGGTATAACAGATCTCACCACAGCGACTGAGGCACTCTGTTCCAACGGAGAACCACAGGCGGAGTCCGCAGGAGTGGAACCCATAGGGGGAAGGGGGTGGAATACGATCCACGGAGCTTAAGGAAGCCCCCACAGATGACTGCAGGGGAAACCACAGCTGAGTTTGTAGCAGCCCCTGACAAGGGTAACACATGTCTGTCCATAGGGCCACTCACCATAGGAATCAGTGATGCTGCTTTCTTCTTCCGTTTCCCCATGGATAAACACTAACACTGCTTCAGGTGCTTCTACGGTGCTCCAAGGGGCCTGAAATGCCTCTTGTATTGCGCCCCTTTGATGCACGCCACCCACGTGCGCTCACCCATGCAGGAGAAACTAGGAGCTACTAAGTAGATGCAAAAAGGCCCCGAGGGCGTTGGGGCCATCCTGCCCACAGCCTGACGCTCTGGTGACCTGCGGCTGCCTGCAAACAGTTTCTCCCACTCAGAGCACTCCCGAAGCTGTTTTAAGCCCCCAAGGATGTTGGGGCCTTCCTGCCCACAGCCTGCCACTCCGGTGACCTGCAGCTGCCTACAAACAGTTTCTCCCAGCTCAGAGCATGCCTGAAACAGTTTTAAAGCCCCTGAGGGCGTCAGGGCTGTCCTGCCCACAGCCTGCCACTCCGGTGACCTGCGGCTGCCTGCAAACAGTTTCTCCCAGCTCAAAGCACTCCTGAAGCAGTTTTAAAGCCCCTGAGGGTGTCGGGGCCGTCCTGCCCACAGCCTGCCACTCCAGTGACCTGCGGCTGCCTGCAAACAGTTTCTCCCATCCAAATCCACTCTTATTCAATTAACAAATTACCAACCTGGGATATTTTTATAAGGAACTGTAGTAGCTGATAAGAATGCAATAAATAATACCCGGAGTCAGGCAAAGATTCAAGCCAATTTATTTGTGCACAGGCTCAGATTGCAGTAGCCTTCAAAATGGTCTGAGCCCAGAGCTCAGAAAAATGACAGTTTATATACTTTTCTTCTCCAGTCTAATACAGGCAAACATAACGGATGTGTGTGCTCATTCTAAATAAGAATAATTGAGCTAAAGTTCTTATAAGATAAAACTAATATTTTGCAACATGTTATAACAACAATCCTAACAGAAAGAACTATAGTTCATAACATGACGACTACATAGCTGTTACGTATAACTGGAATAAAATTACTTGGCAAAAAACTAACTGCCAGCCGTAATCAGCTTGGCTTTACAAAAGAAATTACTTTCAATTTTACAGTTTTTAGGAAGCAGATATTCAAAAAGACATTCATTCTGGCTACATTTTCCATAAAGCGGGTGGACATCTAGAATACACATACACATTTTCCTTCCTAGTTTATTTTATTAACAATAAGCATGTCTTCTATGAGGCGCTTGCCGCTGTGTATCAGGAACTAAAACTCATACACGATTAACCCCTCATTCACTCAGGATTCAAAGCACTTTCAAGTTGCGATCTAGTACCACTGGCTCAAATGCTGCAGAGTCCTCAGCTTCGTAGGGCAAAGGGAAAATACAAGCATCCTTTCCTATTGAAACCTGAGCCCTACATGATCTGCACAGGAATTTGAGTAGGAACGTAACCCTTTCCAGGCTAAGTACAATACTATCGAGATCCACAATCCTGACTAAACATTCTTATTAAATGATATATAATACATGACCATAGCAGAAGGCACATCACTATTACAAAATATTGAATAAAAACAGGTATAATTCCCCTAAAATAAGCACCCATTAGCCCAGCAGCAGAACGTTGAAAACATGCCTTCATAGGGTTAAAACATTCCTCTGCACAAACACGCCTCTTGTCAGTTTCACGCTGCGCTGCAAGACAGCTGAATGAGAGAGAGACAGCTTCTTGATTTTACAGTGACTCTAGGGGCTTGGCGTCTTCTTAACTATACTTTTACTATTTCATATGCGGTAAAGTGTGTCAGGGGGTTCCCGGTGACACTAAGAATTTACGCCACTATGTAGAGACGTTAATGATCAAAGAGACCAGGTGGAGGGAAATAAAGGCTTTTATTCCCTGTTTAAAGCAAGGTTCAACTAAGAGATAATTCCAGATAACAGAAACAGTCCTTTGTCTTAAAAGGTACCAATATTCACACTGAGCAGTTAACTGTTACTTCACAGTTAAGGCAAGTTTTTCCATAGTAGCATTCAGTATAAGAAACATTAAATTATATTTCACTTATTCTTCTATGGTATGTGGAGCATACAGACTTTGGAGCATAGGCAGTGCACCAATCACATTCCATTAACTCTGGCATAGGTGAGGGAACAGTGCTGGGATAATCCACTTCCATAGATTCTTCTCCCCTGTACTCATTCAAGGAGCGTTCACTGTCCCTGTCTATCTCAGCATGGTAGTTTAAAACTTGGGAGTCTGGCTTCCTATAGCCAGGGATTCTCAGGGCTGGTGGTAGTTTACTAAACCAGTCTTGAGTCTTGTTTCTCATAGAAGGAATACTTGTTTTAGTAGAGCTTTTAGTAGCACAATTATCACAGTCAATATTTAATGCCTCATACCTTGGCTTTGGTGAGATAAAATCCACAGTGCTTCTTGTTCCTGCACCTCTCCCTTGGTAGCTGCACTTCTGCCTGCCAACCGGAGACCGAGGTGTGCTTCTAGGCAGTGGAATAAAACTGCTGTTGGATTCTCCTCTCACTCTGGGTAAAAACTTCTGTTGCTTATAAAAGTGCTTTTCCCTCTGAACAGGTGAAACTGGGCAATGATCCTCTTGGGGTATCTTCCACCAAACTGCCCTTGTACAACAGGATCAGTTTGGGCCTTCTGGGTTCCCACCTTGTGAGGTCTGTTTCTACTCCAGCTCCCCGCTTTGCTTCCTTCACAGCAATCAGGCTTATCTCCTTGGTAGCCTCCAGGCTTCTCTGCTGTTTCTCCTTCTCCTTCTTCTACTACCAGCTCTACTCCTTCCCCGTCCTCTTCCTCTTCCTCTTTCTGTCCAGAAGCATTCTGCCCTGGCTTATAAAGTGAACGGTTACTGATGACTTCCTGGTTCCCTTTCAGCTGCAGGTCATCAGAGAGCCTAGGTTCATTAAGTGCGGCATGTCTGTTCCTGCTCCCTCTAGCTGTGCCTGGGGGTAACTGCACATCTAGTTCCTCTAAAGCAGGGGTCACCAACCTGCAGCCCGTGAGGCTCTACCCCGGTTAACATTACGTGCGGCGGCTGAGATTCTATGCCTGCGGTAACCATTGGGGAGCTTAATCTCATTGAGGGGAGCAACCCCGACGGCCTCGTAGATCCCGGGAGGGGGTGGGTGGGAGGGGGGGAGTGGGGGGGGAAGGGGGGGGAAGGGGGGGGTAGGTGGATGGGGGGGGAAATTTTTTGGGTTTGTACTGTGACCACACCCTTGGGCGGAGGATAAGAAACCACCCTGCCCAAGGTATGCAGGCATTTCATCTGGATTGTATATTGTAAAAACCTGAAGCAATTCTGCAATTGTCATTGCTGCTGTAATGTTTTCAGTGCTTCCAATAAATATTTTTGAAAAAAAAAAAAACATTACGTGCGGCCCGCCAAGGATTCCCGCCATTGTATCTGCGGCCCGCGGCATGCTCAGCGGGTTCAACGGCACGTGACCGGTTTCCCAAGAGCAGCGCGCAAATTAGAGGACCAATCAGCAATAAGGCTTAAACTTTGATTCTGTTTTTTCAGCTATCGATAGAATTCCTGTTCTCTTTTTTCCCCATGGCTTCCCCCACGAACAAGAAGCGCAAGCTCAGCGATGAGAACCGCGGCTTCAACCCTGAGTGGAACAAGCTCTTCTTCACGCTGCACAAAGATCATGCGCTGTGTGTCATCTGTCAGAAGACCGTTGGCGTTCTGAAGGACTACAATGTGAAGCGCCACTTCGAGTCCGTCCACCCAGAGTACACCAAGATGGATGCAGTCAAGAAGAAGCAGGAGTTTACCCGCGTGTCGTCTGCGCTCCAACGCCAGTCCGCTCTCTTTGTGAAGAGCGTGACAGTCGCCCAGACTGCAGCCACCAGCAACACCACAGCTAGGGGGCGGGGAGAAGGGGGGTGCGGCCCGCGAGGCTCCCGGTAGTCGGCTGTGCGGCCCGCGGCCCTCTGGAGGTTGGTGACCCCAGCTCTAAAGAAACAGGATTTCTTTTCTTCAAAACAACTTTATCAGTGCCCACATCATGACAAGTGTCACAAATTACCCAACGGAATATAATCCTACCCTTATACTAGAAGGGAAACTCGTGGTTTCAACAGATAAAGCAAAGACAAACTCCCAATGCTTCCTCCTTTTCACAAGCACTCTTCACACAGACAAACATGCTAGCAATGGCCAAATTCCGAATTCCCGGGCTGACTGACAAACCAGAATTACCAAAACCGAAAGGGCTGATGGGTTCGCCCCGCGCACTACTTGCAGGGGTACTAGGATCGCCCGTGGAAGTTGATCAGACTTCCTTTACCTGTTACTGTACCAGAAGTGTCTCGAGACTTTCCCAAAGCTATCTGACTAAGAACCAGAAAAATCAATACTCACCGGATCCGGTAGCTAATGCGCTGCGCAACCAATCCCTCCTTGGGTTGAATCCTGGACTCCCCTCGGGTTCGAGGTGTTGGCCGGCCAGAAACAGCAGCCTGCAGAGGCAAGGAGGAGTCTCCTCCGATACAAAAGGACCAGAGGCGCCAGAGACCCTCCTGCGGTCAGTCAGGCTCGGCTCTAGCCGGACCAAACCTGTGAGGCGAGATGTCGGGGCATATTCACTTGCATACCATCCCCCACTCGCACATTCCCGGCCCAACGCACCAGGAATATGTAGTAGCTGATAAGAATGCAATAAATAATACCCGGAGTCAGGCAAAGATTCAAGCCAATTTATTTGTGCACAGGCTCAGATTGCAGTAGCCTTCAAAATGGTCTGAGCCCAGAGCTCAGAAAAATGACAGTTTATATACTTTTCTTCTCCAGTCTAATACAGGCAAAACTCCTCATTGGCCACAGTGGCCCACTTACTCTCATCCAATAGACATCTCTGACCGGGCCCAGGACTCGCTCCCTCTGCTTGGGTCTTACTAGCCACGGGTCAGCAACTAGACATAGCACTAAACATAATACTTCTGCTAAAGTATACAGTATATTTCGCTACTCTTGCAAGGTCAGTTAGCCACAAAGATAGTGGAAGGCATATCAGAAGCATTCTTAACAAAAGCAAAACAAAGCAAGGCCAAACAAAGCAAGGCTAAGATGTGTCTCTAGCCCTGGCTCAAAACACTAAACAATCTTCATAATGCTAGACAAAATATTCTTACATTGTTCAGCTTCTCTGCTATATTTTCATCCTAATTACGAGGTCAGTGCACATCTAGCAAAGATACAGTGGCGCGGCATTCTACTGAAACAGACATCTGGCTAATCTAAACAATAAACAGTAAGAAAGTTTTAATTCTCTTATCTCCAGGAGAGCAGAACATTTCAAACTAGAATAGAACGGTATGTCTTTCTAACAGCTAACAGCATTCTGTGATTTTCCAAAATCTGCAATAACATTTTAAAGCAGGAGAAAAAGGGCTTCAGACCTAGCTCTGCTACATGCTAGGCCATCGCCTATCACAGAACCACATTTATACGCCATACTTTAAAACTTTTTGTCCATAGTTCTTCACAATGCTAATTAAATCATCAAAAAGCACACATTAGAAAAAATAAATCAGTCAATCCATTGTGTCAATAGACACAATATTATCAAATGTTAGCCATGTCCGTTTCAATGTGACAAGACACCCACCACATTATTTATTTTTTTAAATTTTGGTTGTAACCTTTCTTTAATTTAAAAAAAATAGTGAACTCATTGATCTGCATGACATTTAAATACCACGGAAAAAATCAAAGCAAGTTTTATTCACTTCTCATTTAGGGGCTTGTTAACCTTACTTAATGCACATTAACCTTTACTAAACACGTGTTAAGTGCTGCTACTACCTGTTCATTCCTATGGGCCATTGCAACACTTAAAGCACATTAACCTTTAGTAAACATGCCCCTTAGGTTTAGAGCTGTATCTTGGAACAAGTAGGAATGTAGTCTTCACATATGGGTGACGTCGGTACCGATGGAGCCCACGCGGGAACACTCCCCAGCGTCCAATAGGAAAGCTTTTGGGAGCAACCCATTGCGCCTGAGTTGCTGCCTTCCCGCCTTTGAGACTCTCCCTCCTCAGTTCTTCGTTTTCCATGGAGTCGGCAGGAAGTAAATCCTGTCATCACAGAAAATTTCTTCTTTCTTATTTTTTGTGGTCGCGTCTGCCTTCCCGTCGACGCCAGAACCGAATTATCATCTTTACTTCTTATTTTTCTTTTAAAAAAAAAAGAAAAACCTTCATTCTTCAGGCGCTTGATGCCATTTCAGGCTTCGGCCTTCCATCCAGTCTACTGACACGACGGAAAAAACAGCTAGTGGCTTCAAAAAATTTTCCAAGTGTGGTAGTACTATTTCTGCCACTGATAACCAAGACTGGTGCCTCAAATGCTTCAGCCCAGATCACCAGCCGTCCAAATGTCCCTTGTGCAAAAAGATGACAAAGAGGCCTACAGAATCGGGCTGTGAAACTCAGCTCCCTGTTTGCCTCAGATGCAGTCTCACTTGCTTCGATGTCATCGAGGATATCGAAACATAAGTCCTTCCAAGACAGGCCGTCTTCCTAAGGGTAGATCTATGTCTAAAAATAGAGATGCCTCAAGCATTGCCCTAGAGATGGATCAACCGGCCAAACTACCCCAGCGGGAGGACCTTTCCTCCAAAGCCTCACAAGGGGTCCAGGATGCTCCCAAGGCCTCCACCTCTGGAGAGCTCCTCGTGCCATGCGCTGGAACAGTAGCCCAAGCTTCTGGTACAGATACCTAGGCATCGGCAATCTCGATGGATCAGCGTATGCTCACCATTGAATGGAGTCCTGTGGTTCTATTAGCGGCATCGGTACCAGTCAAAACATTACCACCGGTGTCATCAGCACCAATACAGCCGACCATGCCTATACAATCTTCATTGGGCTTTGTGTCCCTCGGCACGCTTTCACCTATGCCGGCACTCAAGTCTGTTCCTGGTTCTGAGGTACCAACTTGGGAAGTCTCTCGCGCTGATACCGACCTTGATCGGTACCAGTCCCTACAAGAGCAGTAGCATCGCTTTCATCGATACTTCAAATCTACCGCTTCAGATTCTTCCGACTATGAGTAGATCGGTATCAAAGAGATGAGGAGTCTCCCTGAGGATCCCTCCCTGTTTCCATAGCGGCGCATGTCCCCTCCTGAGGACATGTCTTTCCAGGAGTTCATCAAGGATATGGCGAGAGGCCTATCCATTACTCTTGCATCGGAGAAGGAGCCTAGAGCAGAGGAGTTGGAAATTCTCCAATATCCTACAGCTCCTAAAAGGGCCACTATTCTCCTGATTCAACACATACTCCAGGACCTCATGTTCCGGATGTGGGAGACGCCCCTCACCATTTCTCCCCATACCTGGCGACTCGATACCATGTATCAGGTACCGGAAAGTCCTGGATTTCACAAATCACAGCTTCCACACCACTCAATGGTAGTGGAATCGTCTATGCATCAAATTAAGAGTTCTAAAATGCACTCCTCCAATCCCCCAGGCAGGGAATCAAGAACCCTCGATGCTTTTGGCCACCGGTATTTTCAGGCCTCCATGCTTTCCACCTGCACAAGTTCATACATACTCTACATGGGTATGTTCCTTAGGAAAGTGACCAGAGATCTGGAATCAATGGCTCCTCTTCTCTCGGATGACAAGAGGGCAGACTACCTTACATTAGTCAAACATGCCCAAAATGTTTCCAAGTTTATCAATAGGGCAACCTATAGCTGTTTTGAATGCATCAAGCAGAACAACCTCTATCTGCATAGGTGCCCATAGGATTGCCTGGCTTCAGGCATCAGACCTTGAACAGTGGGTTCAAGATAAACTGGGAAATGTTCCCTGTACAGAAGAGAACCTGTTTGGGAAGGATTGTCAAGATATATTGTAAGTGATGTACATAGTTCTACTTGTAAATGATGTACATAGTTCTACTTGTTCCCCAGGTTCTGATTTCCTTGTTTTACTGTAAGTCCAATGTAACCCCACACTGGACACTTGAGTTATCTGGAAACCGTGCTGAAGTAAAATAGTGCGGTATATAAAAAATTCTAAATAAATAAGATAAGACTTCTCAGTTAGAATCTGAGAACACCACCCTAAATAGGCTTTCAAAGGCTACTGTCTACCCTCAACTTCTCAATACCAACCTCCAGCTGCCCAAAGGAAGCAACAGCCTCCTAAGCAGCAGAAGAAGCCTCAAGAACCTAAACCGCAACCATCAGCACCGACCCAATCTATGCCTGTTTTTTTACTTCTTTCTAAAGAACATTGCCACCCTGCCTCTAGAGATTCCCCCAACCTCTCCATATAGCAAGCAGGCTCTGCCATTATGCCCACAGGTGGCATCTCATAACCTCAGAAGAGTGGACACTGACCAAAGTGTGAGAGGGGTACAAGCTTCATCTACAAAGCATACCCCCCACCACTCTAGTGGTGGAATAATATCCCCAATCCCTACTCACTGCTCTCCTCCAGCAAGAGATCACCTCTCTTCTGACAGAGTATGCTATAGAAGAGGTTCCAACATCCCAGAGAAGAATGGGTTTCTATTCTCCGTACTTTCTCATACCAACAAAGAACGGAGGATGCAGACCCATCTTAGATCTCAGAAACCTCAACAAGTTTCTAGTTCGCAAGAAATTCAAGTTGATTTCACTAGGAATCTTTCTTCCTTATCTCCAGTTCTCTAGATCTCATAGAAGGGTATACACATATCCTCATTCATCCAGAGCACAGGAGATAGCTATGCTTCATCTTCCAAGGAAATCACTACCAATACAGAGTCCTTCCATTCGGGCTCACCTCTGCCCCAAGAGTCTTCACAAAATGTATGGCAGTCATAGCCGCATATCTAAGGACTCTTGAAATATTTGTCTTCCCTTACTTAGATGATTAGTTAGGCCATCATACCACAAAATTTACTAATACCTGCAGCTCTCATAAACCTCCTGTGTTCCGTGAGTACTCAAAAAACAAACAAACATAAGTAATAATAGCAATAAGTTAATTGTAACAAAAAAATAACTGAACCAAACCCTCTCCCTCCCCCCACCCTCCCCCAAGATTAGTGCACAGCAATATGGATAGGCCATATGGTCTTTATCTGCCATCATGTTTCTATATTTCTATGTTTCTACTTTTTCAAGAGCTAGAAAGTGACTCGGGATGAGACAGCTGTTTCCTTGGGCGGAGCGTCATTAGCTGGCAATCACAGCACAGCATATTGTGGACATCAAAAATAACAAAGCTGACTTCCTCAGTTGGCACACCCTTGACTGGTGGAGTGGGAACTGGGCCTGTAGGACTTTCTCATGATGATGATGAACCGCTGGGGCTGTCCAATGCTGGACTTGATGGCGTTGCGGGTAAATGCCAAGGTAGCAGCTTTCTTCAGCTGGCGAAAGGAGTTTGACTCTTGCGGCATAGATGTGCTGCTTCTGCCATGGCTGCAGGAGTCTCTCCTGTAGGTGTTTCCGTGTGGCCATTAATTGATCGGGTGCTAAGTAAGACAGAAGATCATATGAAATTGGTGATTTGATAGTGCCAGACTGGCCTTGAAGACTCTGGTAGGATTTGATGTGGTTACTGGTGGAGCAGCCTCTCCCACTTCCTCAGCTTGTCCCTTGATAAGCACTGTCTGAAGTGCAAGAGGTATTCTTCGGCAGTGATTTCCACTGCTGGAAGCACAGCACAGTTCTACCTCTCTGGTCTACGTTCAGGTCCTGTACCTTTTTGAGGCACAGTGTAAGGAATGCAGAGTGTCAGTTGCCCGGGCCGATCTGCTATGTCTTTTGGTGTTGTTTCAGGCCATATTGAATATGGATCTCTCGTTAGGCATGCTGTGGGTGCAGGTGGTGGCATTGGCTTGTTTTCAGAGGCCAGTGGCCGATGGCACCTTGGCATTTCACCCCAATGTGTCTTGCTTTTTTCAGGGGGTAGGGGGTTTGGAATTTGCAGGTGTTGATGGGTCCTCTCTGAGTTGTTGAAGTGGGCTACCCTGAAGGATTTATTGCTCAAAGCAGTGTTCTTAGTGGCGATTTGCTTGACCCGGCATATGTCGGAGCTGCAGGCTTTGTCCTGCTGGGGTCCATATTTGTCCTTCTTCCCACAGGCAGTGACCTTTCATCTCATTTTTATTCTTTTTCCCTAAAGTGGTCTCGGTCTTTCATGTAAACCAGGTGGTTTCCTTTCTATTTTCTTCTGTCCAATGTTGGGGGAGACACAATGTTAGTAGAATCTTGCTCCACTGTTCTAATCCCTTCTATAAAATGGACAAACTGTCCTGTTTTAAGATCTGTGCAAAGGAGAGGCAGCCTCCAAGTTGATGTTGGGCTGCTAGATCAAGGAAGTGATTGCCTCTGCTTATATCCTGAAGGACAGGGTGGTGCAATTAGGGCTGTGTGCCCACTCCACTCGGGACACAGGTGTCCTTTAGGGCTGAGATCAGGGCCATGGCTCTGCTTGACATTGGTCAGGCAGTAACATGGTCTTCCCTGGACACATTTGTAAAACATTATCTGTTGGATGGCCAGGCCAGAGCAGATGTGGGTTTTTGGGTAGAAGTTCTCAGAGCAGCCATTTTTTTCCTCCCACCCAATAGAGTTGTAGCTTTGGTACTTCCCACTTGTCTGGACTGGTCTAGCAGGATCAACTGGAAGGTGAAATTTTACTTACCTGATAATTTCCTTTCTTAGAATCCTCCTAGGCCAGTCAAGGATTTGTCCTCAGGAAGTTCACTGCTGCTTCTGGTATTTAGGCTTCTCAGGTTGCTGTGTGTTTGTGTGCATTCTCCAAGTCCCTATATGTGCAGCTTTTTTCAGTCAGACGAGCTGAATCTTTCTCTTCCCAGGGGGAAAGATCCTGTGGGAGTAATTTTGAATTTCTGGTTTGTTTGTTGTCAGTAAGGGGCTTGTCATGTGAATAATGAAGGATGCCCCTAGCTGCACTGGTCCTAATACCAGTGGTGATGTCACTGGAAACTATTAGTTTGTCTCCATCATCTGCTGGCAGGGAGGCATAACTCACTTGTCTGGACTGGTCTAGCAGGATATCAGGAAAGAAAATTATCAGATAAGTAAAACTTTCATACATGCAATGCTATGAATTCCAGAAGGAAGCTCTCTTTGGCAGAATGCAAGTACTACAGTGAGCTTTAGCAGTAAATTTGAGAGAGAGTGAGAATATACTCCATATACTATTATGAATGAGATTCGTTATTGTAATGGTATGTAGAAAATTAATATATTTAAAAAAAGCTCCAGTAACAAACCATAAATTATTTCTACAGATTATGCACTCAAAAACAAAAATTAATAAAGGAGAAGGACCTACATGGTCTTGCTTCAAGCTCATGCAAAGAGACGTGGAGCCTGATGCTGAATGGGGCCTGTCTGGACATCCAAAATCTGGATGGGCTGGATCTGCACATGATTCTGATCCTGAGGGAGCTAGACTGCCCCGCAGGATCAGAATCTGGTGCACAGGGCCTTGACGGGTAGGACGTGCCCCGATTCAGGGCCCTTGGATGCCCCGCACTTTAACTTCAGCCCAGAATTCAGGGCCAGGGCCATATCCAGTTAACGTGCGGTGCTGCCCCTGACACTATGCGCTTAGCATTGGGCTGTTTAAGAGCGCAAACCAGGGATATTCAGTGGCAGTAACCAGGTTAGTGCCGCTGAATATCCCAGGTCTGCAAACCACATAAAGGTGACATTTTCCTTACCAGAAAATGTATTTTCCTTAAGTCCTGCAATACCAGTCCAGACAAGTGAGTTGTGTTCCCTTACCAGCAGATTGATGGAGACAAAGAACCATTGAAACGCCCAGGCTTCAGTGATATCACTCTCATGCTTCTATCTGCCAGCCAGCACAGCACCTAGCCCTGTGCGAGCGGTGCGGTCACACAGGGCGCAAAGGCTTAAGGGGCGCATTTCGGCTGTCTGACGTTGCGTGCCGCCGCCACCTTTTCTTCTCTCAGCGGCAGCAGGCAATGGCAGACAGCCGAAATGCGCCCCTTAAGCCTTCTCACAGCACGCTAAGCAGGTCTGGTCCTTCCGGGAGGGACCAGACCTGCTTAGCATGCCGGCAACTTGCACATCGGATGCACACCTCTTCTCTCCCACCCCTATAAAGTGGCTAGATGGAGGTGCGGGGGAGGGGGGCGCGCCCGATGTGCAAGTCGCATAGGGTGCATTTCATAATCGGTATGGCCCTGCTGCCAGCCACCAGAGGTCCCTTCAATATCCATCCCCAAGCATATGGGAGAACATGACAAGCCTCACACAACCTCAAAGTGGGCAACAATGAGTAATTAAACAGTAGAGAACCTGAAAAGCCAAGTATATAAATCATAGCGGACCTAAGGGTGCTGTCGCAGAAGAACAGAGCAAATACATTTTCAGGGGTGGGCCCTGAACTAATCTAGCAGTTCAAGGAAAGGACATTATCTGGTAAGTAAAATGTCACCTTCCATACCGTCCTATTAGACCAGTCCAAACAAATGGGACATGACAAAGCTATGCCTCCACTGGGCAGGATGAAAACTCAGCAACTCGCAAAAACATTGAGCCAAAGGCCATGTCCACCCGAGCATGGACATCCAAGTGGTAATGTTTGACAAAAGTAGAAAGTGATGCACACATTGCCACCCAACAAATATCTGCAGATGCTACTGAGCTCCACTCCACCCACGAGGATGCTTGTGCTCAGGTAAAATGGGCGTGCAAACCCTCCAGAACCAGCTAGTTCTGCAACAGATACACAGAAGCAATGGCCTCCTTAATTCAGCACCTCAATGTAGACTTAGCCGCCGCATCACCCTTGCATGGGCCAGCAAACAGCACAAAAAAATAGTTAGACTTACAAAAGGCATTCATAACCTTCAAGACCAGAGAAGCACCCTCTGGACATCCACAAGGCAAAGATCCCTTATCCTTCCCGCAATACTGCTCCTTAGAGAAGGAGGGCAAGCAAACCACCTGGTTCACATGAAAGAGAGAAATCACCTTAGGCAAGAAGAAAGACACTAGCTGAATGGAAGCAGCCTCCTCTGAAAAAGACAGATAATGATCTTGGCAAGATAGAGCCTGCAGCTTGGAAATCTGCCTTGCGGAACAAATTGCAACTATGAAGATCGTTTTGAGCATCAAATCCTTCAGAGTAGCGCACTTCAATGGCTCAAAGGCCTCTGACATCAGGGCCCTGAGTACCAGACACAGATCCCATGAAGGGACCAAAGCCAGGAGGGGAGGACGCTGACGCTGAATCCCCTGAAGAAAGCACGAAACATCTGGGTGTAAGGCTAGCAACTTACCAGCCACTGGACCTTTGAAACAGGCCAAATCTACCACCTGAACTTTCAGGGAGCTAATAAAAAGACTCTTCTCCAGCTTCCTGTAGAAAAGCCAGCAGAGACAGCACCTTGGCCGCCTCAGGAACCAGCTGCCGTGTGCCACACCATCGCTCAAAGATGGACCAGACTCACACATATGCCAGGTTGGTAGACCTCCTCCGGGCTCCGAGCAAAGTAGAAACCACCATTGGAAAGTAACCCTTACATACTAGCTGTCTCCTTTCAAGAGCCAAGTCGTAAGCGAGAAGGGAGCCGCTGATGCAACAGGCTATGAGACAGAGACAATTGAAGAGGTGGTGCTTGCAGAAGCTACATCAGATCTCCAAACCACACTCTCCTCGACCAATCTGGCGCCATCAGAATAATCCTTCCCAGGTGGTGTTTTATATGCCGAATGACGCACCCCACCAGGAGCCACGGAAGAAACACATACAGCAGGCATTGACTTGGCCAAAGCTGAGCCAGGGCATCAACGGCTTTGGACCCCCATCTCCGTGCAGCAAAAAAAGAAGCGGCACACTGTGGCATTGGAGCGGGTCACCAGTAGATCCATCTCGAGGTGACCCCAGCAGTGCAGAATCAACTGAAATACCTCCTGACTCAATGCCCATTCTCCTGGAACCAGAGAGTGCCAGATGAGAAAGTCTTCCACACTGTCTACCCCAGCAATGTGCAGAGCCAACAATGCTAGGAGGTTCTTCTCCGCCCAGGCAAACAGTAGAGCCATCTCCAAGGCTAGCCCTGGCACTCTTCGTGCAACCTTGCCGATTGACATAAGCCACTGCTGTAGCATTGTCTGAAAATACCCAAACCACCCAGCCTTCAACCAGGGGCCAGAAATGCAGAAGATGCAGAACCTAATGGCTCTTGCCTCAAGGCAGCTGATGGACCACACTGCCTTCCTGCAGTTCCAACAGCTCTGAGCTGTGCGGTGTTGGCAATGGCATCTGTTATCAGAAGGATCCACGAATATTCATCTAGCAGCATGCCCTTCCTCAGATGACTGGGATGCCACTACCACCATAGGCTGGCCTTCACAGTCAATGGAAGTAGGGGTCGAACTCCTGAGAACTTGGGGACCACCAAGTCGACAAGGACCACTGGAGCAATTGCCGTTTTGATCATTGCCACCATCAATCTGAGCAGCTGAATATAATCCCGGACTCTGGGACTCTGCTGCGAACAGAATAGCATCAGGCAATCCAACAATCTTTTGGACCTTCTCCTCTGGCAGGAAGACTCTGCGCATCGAAACGTGCTCCCAACTCCAGGAACTGGGAAGGCCTCAACTGGCAGTTTCTCCAATTGATCACCCAGTCAAGGTTTTCCAGAAAGGACAGCACTTGGGTCGTTACTTGAAATGCCTTTGAAAGAGAATGGTCTTGGATGAGCCAGTCGAGATATGGAGTACATAAATCCCTTAGCACTGTAGCGCAGCAGCCACCACCACTGTAACCTTGGAGAAAGTCTTTGGGGCAGTGGAAAATACGAATGGGAGGGTAGCGAACAGCCAAGCACAGCAGAAAGCAGATACTTTAGCCGATCCTCCTGGATCAGGATATGAAAATACACCTTGGCCAAATCCAGAGATGTCAGGAACTCCCCTCAGCACACCACTTGAATCCCTGATCACAAAGTTTCCATCCGGAAGCACAGGATGCACAAATGCTCATTGACACCCTTAAGGCCCAAAATGGGCTGGAAGGATCATCCTTTTTTGGTACCATGAAATAGATGGAATACTTACCCTTGCCCCAATCATTCAGGGGAATGGGCACCACTGCCTTCAGGGACAGCAACTTATCCAAGGTGATCCACACAGCAGCCCTTTTTTCACAGACCCACAGAGGGGCATGATGAAAGTGTCCAGGATCAGCTCTTTACATTCCAGGACACAGCCATACTGAATGATGTCTAGCATCCTGCACTCCTTGGTGACACGGCCCCATTCCTGAAAGAAGAGGTGAAGCCTGCCCCCAACCGAAGAAACCGGGGAAATGGACCCCCAAATCTTCATTGGACAGCCAGGGAGGGTTATTCTCTGAGTCCACGCACTCCACGAAGACTGAGGACCAATTCAAAATCCGGAAGCAGAAGGGAAGAAGGGCTTTCTAAGCTAGTAGCGATGGAAGTCCCGAGACCTCTGGGAGTCTGACTAGTGCACCTGCAAGGAGCAGGTGGAGGCTGACTGAAAGGTAGCCCCTGCCCACTTCACAGGCTCTCCCTGGACCTATCCTCCGGAAGACAGTAAGATTTAATCTTGCCCAAGTCCTTCACTAGCTTCTCCAAACCAGCCCCAAAGAGAAGCTCCCTCTTTAAAGCTAGTTGGGTCAGCTGGGCTTTGGAAGATATATCCGCTGCCCAATGTTGGAGCTAGATCCAATGCTGCATCACGTCAACAGGGCACTATCCCTGGCTGCTAGACATACCAGGTCGTACATCACATCAGAAAGCCGACTCCAAAAGAGGGGTAGTATCATCTGGTGGAAGAGACTGAATCTACTGGAGCAGGGCTCGAGATGTCAGGCCTGCACATATAGCCAACTGAAGAATAGCAGCCACCTCAGCAAACTGTTTTTTCAACAACTAATCCAACTTTTGGTCCAGAGTATCCTTTAAGGCCGATCCACCTTTCACGGGTATGGTGGTCCATCTAGTAACTGCCATTACCTGCGCATCCAACTTGGGAATATCAAACCACACAACACACTCCTTCTCCGGCAGAGCATACAGCTCCTTATACACCTTCGGCCCCTTAGACTGGGAGTCGAGGAAATCCCACTCCAATCGGATCATGTCCTTGATCACTTCCAAGAACAGAAGACAATAGTGGATTTCCGCATCCCTTGTGGGTGTGGATGTACCTTCAGTTCATGCTCTGTGCCTGGAGCATCTGCCAAGGTCAAGGTGGATGAGACCTTGGCAATTAATGCCGCCAGTTCCTCCTCCTGGTACAGACGCATAACACTGGCCTCTTCGCAATCCTCCGAAGGCACATCAGAGCCTAGAACAGAGGCTTCTGAATCCAAGTCACAGACCAAGTCTTGGACATATTCCAGCTGATCCCCACCTCCAGTGAGTGCCCTTCGCTGGGGACTCTTAGTAATAGGTGATCGAATAGGGCTTCCACTCTCAGCCTACCCCTCATGAGACTGTGCTCGGGGGAACCCAGAGGCTGAAGGGTTTGAATTTCCACACCAGAATGACTAGGCCTGTTGCAAAAAGGAAAAGAATTCTGGAGAGGACAGTCTGGACTCCAGAAGCTCTACTCGCTGAAATGAATCCACTACACCAGGGGACATAGCCGCTGCCAATCCCCTAGAGGACGGAGCGGCTCACAGAATGGCTACTGAAAACTCCAGCTCACTGGCCATCCTTACCCACAGCGCCATCCACCACCTCCTGCCCTAAGGCAGGCAAGGCGGGACTGTATCCCCCAGCTGAGAGAGGGGGAACAAGCCCTCCAGAGATGACTCAGAAGCTGCCATGCAAGAAGAGCAGAAGCCTGAGAGGAGGCACCTCATTTACCACAGGCCAAGCAACATTTTCTGGAAGAAGACATAAGGCAAGTATCACAACAGTGTGTGCTAAAGTCACAGTGGTGCAGCAGGCACACATTAACAGTGCTTGCACAGCAACGCATGTTACAGGTGCTAGGGTAGGAACACGCATTGGAGTCACTTGGGCAGAACATGCCCAAGGACCGTGCGACCGCCAGGTGCACAATGGTAAAATGCTATTAATTAGTGTAGAAAATGGTGGGAAACCACCACACTGTGCCAACAGTCCACCCTCAATTGCATCACAGATGGAATCGAGAGTCCCGAAAAAGGACAATGACAAGGTCAAAGCTTGATACTTGTCCCCTAACAGCCTCGGGCAGATATCTGTGCCGGGCTCAGTTCTACTCCCCTGAAACTCTTTCTCTGGCTTTGCAGGCACTGCGTTTAAGGTGGCTGGCAGGCAGATTCCTCTGAGAGCCTTCTGAAATCTTTGCGAGAGAGCAGAGGAGGAGGGAGGGAGGGGGCGTTGAGGTTGTGTGAGGCTGCTGAACTCGTCCAATCCTTCCAATTTTCTGGCTGCTCAACAGGTTCTTATTACGATAAGAGTGCGGAATGAACCAATTTTCTCTCCTATGGCTACCAAAAAGACCACAGTGTAGTGGAGCCTCCCATGTTGTGCTCAAGTAAGAGAGTCACCCTCAAGGTGGTCGTTCTCGAACGTTTAAATCAAACTGTTCTCAATTTTCTTCAGAGTGTAGAAAATCCATCTACCATCTGCCGGAGACAAAGAAATACAGAAGAGACCTCTGGTGGCTGAGGCTGATAGAGGTATGGGAGTGATCTCATTGAAACCTGGGCATTTCATTGTTCTTTGTCTCCACCGATCTGCTGGTAGGGGAACACAACCCATTTGTCTGGACTGGTCTAGCTGGACGATATGGAATGCGCATTAATTTTTAGTAAAACGGCCCCTTTGAATTGAGAACAGTGAAGGATTGTGGTCAAGCCTCTAGACCAGTGGTTCTCAACCTTTTTTGTACCGCGACCCCTTTTACCATTGGTCAACTTGTGATGACCCCCAATGATAAAATCAAATGCGTCTCTCTTCCTTTACCGTTAATGCATTGTCGCTGTAATCATTTGTTGAATTATTAATATATTATAGGTCTTTGCAATATGTTTTTATTTATAAAATTTACTTATTTAAACCACAATAATTAATCACAGTAACAAGTAACAATATTTGATTTCAAAGTTATGATGATTTTGTAATCAAATCACTAATATGAAATAAAATTATTTTTTCTACCTTTGTTGTCTGACCAATTTATTCTCTGATCGTGCTGGTCCTGATCTGAGGCTTCTGCTTTCCTGTCTTCTCTTAGCTCTCTTTCTGTGGTCTATGGTTCATCTGCCATTTCTTATCTCTTCTTTTGTTTTCTTCACTTCTTTCCATCAGCCTATTTCCAGTCCCCTTCTAGTCCAAATACCATGGCAGCCCGTCTCAGCATCCACTCCCTTCCAGTCCCATTCTCCCATCCACTGCGACACCCACCGGCTGGGCCAAGAGGCTGACAGCCGATAGGCGGCCTTACTGTCCTTTAGAATAAAAGTTCTTTACTCTGTAGGAATGAATTGTAGTTGAGGCAGGTGGTAAGGCTTTGCAAGATTTTTATTATTTATACAATGGGGATTTTCAAAGGCACGCGGAGGTTCAAAACACAACAAATGCACTAGGATAACTTCTCCAAATGAAAGGATGAACACAGGAAAAACCAGGAGAAATGAAAAATAAAACTTTTCTTCTCTGCTGTTCTCTGCACTGCTCCATGTGGTCACACACTATACTGCAGCAGAACTAAACACAGCTGGTTTCACTTTCACCAAACAACGTCTTCCCAAACTCCGTTACTCTCAACACTGAATACAGCACCGCATTGCTTTCTTCTGAGTTACAGGTAAAAGCTACCTTATTAAAAGGCTTTTAAAACTCTCTCCTGTTTCCCTTTCTTACTGTGGTATTCTTGTGAGTCAAACAACAGTCCATTGGTATAGGAAAATCATCACATTCAGGCACAGTGGTTTCTATCTGCATTTCCTCAATGCCATTAGAATTACCAAAGTCTTTCTCATATGTGGGGACTTCTTTTAGCTTTTCTCTCTTTAGAAATTGGTGGAAGTGATCCCACAGCAAGTCAGCCTTTTCAGGTGTTTTGGTACTAGGGGTTTGAATCCTCTCACTAGAGCAGGGGTCTCAAACACGCGGCCCGCGGGCCGCATGCGGCCCGCGAGAGCATTTTGTGCGGCCCGCGACCCGCGACGCCACGGAGTATCATTTTTGCTATTTTTACTCACTGTTTTCCTTAGCGTGATTCCCGGGGCTGCATGGTGTTGGTCTCACATGACCGCGTCACGCGCCTGCCCTCCACCAATCAGGGACAGGCAGGAGGAGGAGAAAAAGGAGGAGGGGGGGGGGGCCGGGCCCAGAAGCAGTCTGAGCAGCCACGAGGTTCCAGCGTTTGAAGCATCGCCTGCTTGGAGGAAGGATCGCCTGCTTGAGGATCGCCAGGGTGCACAGCTCTTCGCGGCAGGTAAGGAAGCAGTCTGCCCAGAATTAAGCCAGCCCTGCCTCCCTCAGTTCCTCTCCTCTTCGGCTTTCAGAGCCGCGAAGGGAGAGCTTCTCCCTCGCGACTCTGTTAAGCTCGAGGGGGCAGAGGGGAAATTTCCCATAAGCCTCAGCCGGCTTAACAGAGTCCCGAGGGAGGAACTCTCCCTTCGCGGTTCTAATCTAAGCCGAAGAGGAGAGGGACTGAGGGAGGGAGGGATGGCTCTGCCGGGGGGGGGCCGGTGATTTTTGCTGAGGGAGGCCTGTGATTTTTGCGGAGGGAGGAGGATGGATGGATGGGGGGGGCTGTGATTTTTGCTGAGGGAGGGAGGATGGATGGGGGGGGCTGTGATTTTTGCTGAGGGAGGGAGGATGGATGGATGGAGGGGGGGGGGCTGTGATTTTAGCTGAGTGAGGATGGATGTATGGATGGATGAGGGGGGCAGTGATTTTTCAGGAGGGAGGGAGGATGGATGGATGGGGGGGGCTGTGATTTTTGCTGAGGGAGGGAGGGAGGGAGGATGGATGGGGATGGATGGATGGGGGGGGGGCTGTGATTTTTGCTGAGGGAGGGAGGGAGGGTGGATGGATGGATGGATGGGGGGGGGCTGTGATTTTTGCTGCTGCTGCTGCTGATGATGATGATGGATGGGGGGGGGGGTCACAACTGGTAATGTGCTGTGGGCTGGGGGTCAGAACCATCACCATTTCTGAACCCCCCAGCCCCACAGCACATTACCAGTTCTAAACCCCCCAGCACATTACCAGTGTGCTGTGGGCTGGGGGGTCAGAACTGGTAATGTGCTGGGGGGTTTAGCACCCGGTAATGGGCTGGGGGGGGGTCAGAACCATTACCAGTTCTAAACCCCCCAGCACATTACCAGTATGCTGTGGGCTGGGGGGTCAGAACTGGTAATGTGCTGGGGGGTTTAGCACCCGGTAATGTGCTGTGGGCTGGGGGGCACATTGCTTCTAATATTATTTTAACACACGCCTCTTTTGGGAAATGTGCATCATTAATGTCTGTGCTTTAGTACAAGAAATTAATTTATAGTTTTATTTCTACAGTGCTGAGGTATTCTATGTAATTCCTATTTGACATTGCTACTTGTTTTCTTTTCCCAGTAGGTCATGTATTGTTCTCTGAAATGTATTGATTTAATATTTGCAGTGTTGCCTTTTGATAGGTAGGGTCTGGTGCTTTGTGAGTCCTGGTAGTGCTGTTATGATACGGGGGGTTTGCTATGGGTTCTAAATGGGCAGTGTTAGTAGTAGTTCCTAATGTGCCTGGCAGTTGGCACTGGATTATAGTAATATAGAAATTTTCTAGTCTTTCTTTATCCATGCACTCATTATGCAAATATTTATGCAAATGAGGCCCCCATGTCTTATGCGGCCCCCGGGTTACTTTACAAGTCCTCATTCGGCCCTCAAAGCAATTTGAGTTTGAGACCCCTGCACTAGAGAATAGTCTCTGCAGTGCCCCTAATTTAGAAGCTTCACAAACATCAGAGTTTTCTGGTCTGGAGTTTGCAGCAGGTACTAGGCTTTCAATCCAACGTTTCACAGTAGAGGGGGAGGGTTCCAGCTCCTGCTCAATAAAACTAGCCTTTATCTCTTTTGCCAATTTATCAGATATAAAATGGTCAGTTTTACCTTGAGGCTGTTTCTCTGTGTCAGCACTGGTGCTCTTTCCACCTCTCCAATCCTCCCAGCTGTAGCAACTGTTTGACTGGCCTGCCCGGCTTCTCCAATTGTCTGTGCTTTTACCTTTGAATGCTGGCTTTGTCTGAGAGCGTGCCTTTCCCTTGGCACCTTCTCTCACCCAGGCTGTTCTGCCTGGACTCTCTGGTCTCAGACTCTGGTCTTGGCTTTCTCTTGCCTTCCAACTGGCTCTCTGGATATTTCCCTGACCAACTTCTTTGTGGGTTCTCCAATCGGTTCTCCAATCAGTTCTGTCTCCAGGTCTCTCTTCAGGTCTCCCTTTGGATCTCCCCCCAGATCTCCCTTCCTTCCCTCTGCACGTGGTTTTTAACCCTGGCTTCCTGCTTCCTTGTGACCAATCAGAACGGGGGTTAGTCTCCACCCTTGCACTAGGGCGTGGTTTGCTTCCTACAGGGAACTGCCTTTTTCTCTGACATAGGCTGAGTTTTCCTTGTAGCAGTGCATTATCATTGCCTTCAATGGGGACCTCAGGATTTTCATCCCCTTTCAGGCTTTCCATAGGGCTTTCACCATCACACCACTCGCATCAGCCCATTTGTAGCCCTAGTCCCCAGTTTTCTTCCAAGGCCAGCAGCTCTATCCTCCCCTCCCCACCTTCAGCCCATTTCCAGTTGAAGCCCCCCCAATCAGCTCACTTCCAGTGCTAGTCCCCCCTCAACCCCATTACCAGTGCTAGGCTCCCCTAATCAGCCCATTACTAGTCCTACCCCCCCATCAGTCCATTACCAGTCCTAGCCTCCTCTAATCAGCCCATTTCCAGTCCTAACCTCCCCGATCAGCTCATTTCCAATGCTAGCCCCCCATCAGTCCATTATCAGTCCTACCCCCCTATCAGCCCATTACCAGTCCCAACCCCCCCATTGATCAGTCCATTCCCAGTCCTAGCCTTCCCTAACCAACCCATTACCAGTTCTAGCCCCCCGATCTGCCCATTATCAGTGCTAGCCCCCCCATCAGCCCATTATAATCCTAACCCGCACTGTCTCTTCCCTCTGTCCAGCATTTATCCCCTGTCCAGTATGTCCCCTTGTCTCTCCCATTTGTCCATGTCAGCCCCCCTCCCCTCCCTCCCTCCATCCATCCCCCCATGTCAGCCCTCCCTCCCTCCATCCATCCCCTCCCCCCATGTCAGCCCTCCCTCCCTCCATCCATCCCTCCATGTCAGCCCCGTTGCAGGCTCCCTGCCCTCTCCTCCCCTCTCCCTATGTCTGCCTGCTACTGTCCTGGTCTTCTGTAGCCACGGTTCCCTGTCTCATAGGGAACCGCGTCTGTGCCGGTAAAGCTGTGGCAGAGCCTTCCTGTTTCTCGACGGACTCCGTGCAGCATTGTCCCGCCTCCAAAGGAAGTTGTGTACCACTTCCTTTGGAGGCGGGACAATGCTGCGCGGAGCCCGTCGAGAGGCCGGAAGGCTCTGTAACATTTTCACAGGCACTTCGCGGTTCCCTAAGAGGCAGGGAGCCGCAACTGCAGAAGAAGGGAGGTGGTGAGTTTGCCGCTGCCAAGAAGCGGACTCGGCAACAAGTTGTGCGATTTTTTAAAAAAATTTTTAACTGGAGTGAGGCGACCCCTGCTAAATCCTGTGGCGACCCCCATGGGGGTCGCGACCCACAGGTTGAGAACCGCTGCTCTAGATACTCTGGGCCCAGTATTCCAAGGCATTTACACAGTTTACAGAGCTGTAAACCATGTAAATGCCCCTAAGTGGGATGGTTAGTGCCGCTGAATATCCCCAATTAATGCCTTTATACGCCCCAATGCTAACCGCTGGGAAGGAATCTCTAGTTGTAAGTATTTATCTGATAAGAAATTCTCAAACTCTTGGGGAAAAGGGAATATGACCTTCCCTCCCCTGACCCTTGAAGATACTAGTTTCCTGCCCCCTTCTTTGCTCCCCCTCCTTTCTTCTTCCTCTTCTCTGATGTGAATGTGTACTTTCCTGTCAAAATTGTAGTTCCTTTCTGTTTCTGGCCCTGGCCACTGTGCATTTTGCCATATTGTAAACCGCCCTGATGTTGCGAAGGTGCGGTCAATCAAGTATGATAATAAAACTAAAGAATTATTTGGGTTTAAGCTGATAAAATCTCTCTATTTTAAAATTCAGTGGTTTATAAAGTCAGCTATAGCACAGTGTAACAAGTCAGCTTTCAGTTAAACTAAAAGTCATTCAGAGCCAGCTTTCAGTTAGTGTTTCTTTCCCTCCCTCCCTCCCACCCAGGCATGGTTTTTCATTTATAGGCTCTTAAACCTGTTAAAAGAAAAGAAGGGGCCTAATTCAGGTTTAACTGGTTATTTTCATCAGCAAGCTATTAGGACTTAGGAATAAATAAATTAAGGCCTTGTAGTTCATCTTGAGGTGAATATTAAACAACGTCCCTTAAACCTATTGGGCCCGATATTGTACTAAGATGGCTATGCGCTGTTATGGCACATAGCCTTTGCCACAGACCTCTAACTCCGAATATTCAATGCTAGGGTTATATGTGGCCCCAGCATTGAATATCTGGGGTCACCGCACAGCCTCCAATGCTACAGAAGCTAATCTGGTAGCAGCAATATTGCACCACTACCTGGTTAGCTCCCACGGGTAAAACTAGGTCAGCTTTTGCAGCACCTAGTTTTACCCACAAGTCGCTAACTGAGTAGCAGTGCAGTATCACCGCTACCCAGTTAGCGAATGTCGCCATCCATGTCACGCCATGAAGCTAAGTGGTGAGCAATGGAGCGTGTAGTGGAAATAATCGGGGATATTGGTTAGTGGTTAGTGCCATTGAATGTCCTGTTCAGCAGCATTTACTCTGTTTACAGGTCTGTAAACCATGTAAATTCCTTTTGAATAATCAGACCCATTAGGTATAATTATATTGGTTCAAGATCCATATTCTCCTAACAACTTTAAATACAGTTGTAGTCAGCATTATTGGCACCCTTGCATTTTAGTTATGTTGTATATAATATCTTGAGAAATAATTGGAAATATTCCAATTGTATGCCATCATAAATATTTTATTAGTATGTTCAAAAGATACTTAGACGTAGAAATTACTGAGAGAAAAAAACCCCAAAATATGACCTGGACAGGATTAATGGCACCTTCACTAATATTTGGTTGCACAACCCTTGGCAATGATGACAGCCTCCAAACATTTCTTGTAGCCATCTATAAGTTGTGTACATCTGTCTGTGGGAAGTTTCTCCCACGCTTCAACTGCAATGTGTTCCAGCTTATGAATGTTTCCAGGATTCCATTTACCAATGGCAGATTTCAGCTGTTTCCAAAGGTTCTGGATTGGATTGAGATCAGGACTCATTGCTGGCCAGTTTAAAACAGTCCATTTGTTCCTTTTTTAACCATTCTTTTGTACTTTTGGATGTATGTTTTGGGTCATTGTCCTGCTGGAGGACCCATGACCTTCAATTCAGACCTAGCTTTCTGACACTAGGTAGCACATTTCACTCCAAAATAATATGGTAGCCCTCTGACTTCATGATTCCTTTAATATGTTCCAGGCCTCCAGTTCCTGAAGCAAAATGGACCCACAGCATTATGGAACCTCCACCATATTGTGGTGATGCGGGTGCAGCACAGCCCTCTGAAAGAGAGAAAAAAGAGGTTTTTTTCCATAAGTGGGGGATGGGCTCACCTAAGCATAGGTCCCAGAGAGAAAGTGAAACTAAAACACACACTTGCAGAGCTAGCCTGAAGCCACACCCAGTCTCCAGAGCAGCTGCAGGGAGAGAGAGGGTGGGGCCAGAGAAGGAAGCAGGCTACAGAGCATTTAAACTGCGTCACTCAGCAAGTGAGGGGGAGACGGACAGAGGCAGAGGAAAGCAGAGAATTGAAGGAATTCCCGGAGTCCAGAGAAGCCAGGAGAGGAGACAGCACTGCAGGGCTGTGAGTCCTGGTGATTCTAAAGGGACTAGCCTGAACTGCCCAGGCAAGTGGCAGGGCCAGGGGAAAGAAAGGAGCTGGGGAAAGATTCAGAACTACATTTTTGACTCTGAAGACAGCAGCTCAAGCTCTGAGCCCATAACCAAACAATTCAGAAAGCCTTGGAGAGGAAGGGTTTCTGCAAGCCAGGTAAACCAAACATTTCCTGAAATTGATTCAGTAAGGGGAAGAAGGGCAAGAGGTTCTGACCCAGTTCCAAAGGGGAGAAGGAATCTCAAGTGGGAAAAGCTTTTTAAACTTTTAAAGAAAGTACAGCTAGACGTTCCAGAACGTGTCCCAAGCCCTGAGCCTTACAGCACAGAGGAGGAGATGGAAATTGGGTCTTATCAAGATAATCCAGTGTCCTCTGATGAATCTATGGAATGTGGTTTTTGTACAAGCAATGCTTAGAAGTTTTATAAGAAGTGCTGGTGCTAAGTGAAGCCATTGAGAAGGGCAGATAAAAAGGAGGAAAACCTCATGCTTTAAAAGCAGCCATTTTTACTAATGCTGGAGCTGTGTTAAAATGCTGTTAGTTTCTAAGCTAAGAGGCAGCACATAATCACACGCTGGTTTGTAGCAGCTGGGAGAAGCTGAGAAGATTGCTGGACTGTGCTTGTAACAGAGTTTAAAGTGTTTTGCTTAAGTGAAGAAGAATTTAAGTTAAGAAGCAAAGAGTGAAGAAACTGCTTTGCTAGAGCAGTTGAATGTCTCTTTTGAAAAGTTTTTGTTGGAGAAAGTATCCTTCTTTCTGTTTGCTGTTTTGGGAACCTTTATCAAGGCCTGTTGCCAATTTGACGCTGCAAAGAAAAATAAAACAAATTTATAACAAATTTTCCTGTGTCAGCCTCATCCACTCGGACTGCTTTAATAATAAGCCCACAACTACACTATAAGGGCCTCAGCTACTACGTTGAAGCATAGAATTAAGTGTGATGACCGGTCGCCCCCACTAGGCAGCCACCTAGGAGGGACCACGGCGCCACAATATTTAACTCAGTTAAATATGGTGGAGGAAGGGTGTGATTTTGCTTATAAGCTTCATGGCTTCACCTATAAATGTATCGCTGGTCTGCATTGCCAAAGAGTCAAGTTTGATTTCAGATATTCACAGAATATTTTTCCAGAAGGATTGAGGTTTCTCAAGGTAGGTTTGGGTAAAGATCAGGTGTGTCTTTTTATGTCTGTCTTTGAGCAGTGGGGTCCTCCTTGGCCTACACCCATGAAATCCTCCTTTGTTTAGTGCGCAGCATATATTGCAGTTTGAAACCACCACTCCATATTGCTCCAGGTCAGTTTTAAGCTCTTTGGATGCTGTATATGGTGTTTTTCCAACAGTTCGCACTAACCTTTGAAGACTTCTTGGATTAAATTTCCTTTTCCCAACACATTCTAGGAGGTTCTTGACAGTTCCAAAAAACTTCATAATAGCATTGCAAACTGTAGACACAGGAATCCCAAGGTCTTTGGAGATGGCCTTGTACCCCTTTGAAGTTTGATGGTTCGTGATAATGGCTTTTCTGACAGTCTCGGGCAACTCTCTTGTCTTCGCCATTGTGAAAATGGAACAGGGAGTGAATGTGGTCATTTTAAACATTAGAGCCACCATTCATTGGTTGATTCAAGTCATGTGAGTACTGACAATTGATCACAGGTGTGTCTAATTTTACTGCAGTGGGAATGTGGTTCTTCTGTTCAAACTGATTTGAATTATTTGTAAGGGTGCCAATAATCATGCCCTTCTAGAAGACTTCATATAATCACTAATAGGTGCTGTAGCAATTAAACTGGGAGAAAAAGGAAAGAAACATGATAGTAGAAAAAGACCACATGGCCTATCTAGTCTGCCCTTCCATATCAACTACAATAGTCCTCTTTTTACTTTTATAGATCCTCTGTGTTTGCCCCATGCTTTTATTGAATTCAGATACTGTCCTCATGTCCACCACCTCCACTGGGAAACTATTCCACACATCTGCCACTCTTTCCATAAAGAAATATTTCTGCATTTTACTCCTGAGTCTATCCTCATTCATTCTCATCCTATGTCCCCTCATAGCAGAGCTTGCCTTCAATTGAAAGAGATCCTCCTGTGCATTTATGCCACAGAGGTATTTAAATATCTCTATCATATCGGCCCTATCCCATCTTTCCTCTAAAGTATACTGTGATGTAGCAGACTCTTATGAAGCAATGGAAACTGATAGTGATCCGGTGGAGAGAACCGGTACTGCAGGGGAATGCAGGATTTTCTCTTCTGAGATAGAGAAACACAGAGCTAATCAGGAACCAAACCTCACCTCAAGGCAGGTGAGGAGCCAAGTCTCTGATTGGGCACGCCCAAGCAGGAGGCGGGCAGTGCAGTACTCAAGCAGCTTGTTAAGAACCCAGAAACAGAAACAGAACAACAGCGAGAAGGGCAAAGAGAGCATCAGCAAGTACTTCGGCAAGGAGTGGAGCAAGGAGAGGAGGAGTCAGGACACAAGCACCTGGATGAGGACAGGTCAGATGACCAGGAACAGGAACCGTTGGGGAGAGAACCACTAAGCAGCTGTGATCCACGAAGGAGCAGACAGGACTTGGGAGACTCAGGGGCAAAGAAAGACTTCTGTAAGCAGAAGAATTCAAAGGCACTGAGAGACCCAAGGCTGCAGCTCAGGAGTTTAAAGGACCAAGCAGAACCTTGGAACAGGAGGCAGTGGGAGAAAGAAATACCCTGGAAGAAGCCCCAGCACAAGGTATCTGGTGGGTTTAGAACGGCTAGCAAGCTTAACAGTGGGAAGCCAGAAAGAGTGAACTTTAATTGTGAAAGACAGGACAAAGGCAGAAAGTTTGATAGAAATTGGTTAAGCCAAGAAAAGCCTAACTGTTTTCCTTTTAAAACTCTGAAAGACTCTCCAAGCACAGCTGAAGCGTTTTACCCTGCACTTTCATATGGAGATAGGTGGGGGAAGGGAAATGCTTACACGCTGAACTCTTGTCCAAGTAGAAGCACTGATAATTGCCAAGAGATAAGAACTGTAAACAAGCATTTACCTGAAGGAGGATATTCTCCGCCTAGTTCAGAAAATACACAGACTGAATTACTTCTCACTGAATTCAGGGAGTTCCTTAAGAGCAGAGCAGTTTCTCCCAATAACGTAGCAAAGCCTATGAGCAGCTGTGAGGAAGAAATGCCTTTAATTTCTCTGCCTTCTACAGAGCTGGAAGTCCCGATGGACTGCTGTACTTGTGTGATTCAAAAGGACATTTAAATGATATGCTTGCCAATGTTTTATGAAAGAATATAAGAAACTTACCTCACTAATTGCTATGCTAAAGAAGCTTATGTGAAGAGAATAAGTGAAAGCATATTGTGTGCAATTCAGGAGCATTGCTGTTACCAGTTTTCTGTTACGTTACTGAAAGGAGGTCACATGACAATTGAATGTGATCCAGAATGGACATTTAGCCAAGCAGTAAAAAGCCTTGTTTAGTTAAGTTTCTCAGCCTTGTTTTATGCTACATTGTTTCCTTTACGTCTGCTGCATTTGAACTGCGGAAAGCGGGAAATAAACCTCACAAAAGAAATTTTCTTTGCCTTGCCTTACTTCTTGAGCAGCAACACAACTACAACCTTACCCTCAAGGGCAACCAAGGCCAGCCCCTCCCTTAACCCTCAAGGTCCAGGGAGTGGGTGGGTGGCAATACATATTAAGATCTTTAAGTCTGTCCTCATATGTTTCATAACGAAGACCACTAACCATTTTAGTAGCCACCTTCTGCACTGACTCCAACCTGCCTATATCCTTCTGAAAGTGCGGTCTCCAGAATTGCGCACAATACTCCAAATGAGGTCACACCAGAGACTTATACAGAGGCATTATCACCTCCTTTTTTTCTGCGGGCTATTCCTCTCCCTATACACCCAAGCATCCTTCTGGCTTTCACAGTCAGCGAGGTTACTTACCTGTAACGGGGGTTCTCTGTGGACAGCAGGATAAGTCAGCCACACTTGGTGACGTCCTCCGGGCGGCGCTAAGGTCGGAAGTGCTCTCAAGCTCAGGTTTCTCAGGTAGCCCACCTCCTGGTTCCGCCCCTAGCCTGGCCAGTTCTTTTCCAAGCATGTTACCCCAGCTAGGGAGCGGATCTTCAGGCGGACCTCCTCCAGGGGAGGCGGGTGGGAGCGTGTGGCTGACTTATCCTGCTGTCCACGGAGAACCCCCGTTACAGGTAAGTAACCTCGCTTTCTCCATGGACCACAGGATTGCGTCAGCCACACTTGGTGACTCCCTAGCTGCGCGCAGCGCGCTGAGGTGGAGGAGGGAGGCATGAACAGAAGGCTACCGAGGCAGTGTTAAGTCTGTCTTTACTGGAACATTGCAGGGCAGCAAAAGCGCCAATAAGGACCACAGAACAAGGTGCATGCAACAATATGTGCCGTAAACAGTGCAATCAACAATGTGCAAAACAGCAACAATGAGTAATCAACGGTGAATATCAGAACAGTGCAAGTCGACAACATGTAAACAGTGCAAGATACAGTGCAACAATGAGTAACAGAGTCATCAAGGTGCATTAGAGTTCAGAGATGTGCCGGAGGCCCAGTCCTCACGGCGTAGTCTGAGGTGTCTGCAGGGCGGTGGCAAGGACCACGCTGCCGACCGCGCAGTCTTCCTGGGAGCGGAGGTCAAGGCAGTAGTGTTTTTGGAACGTGTGCGGCGATGACCAAGTAGCTGCTTTACAGATGTCAGGCAGGGGGACTGACCGCAGGTTGGCTATAGATGTGGCCATCGCTCGCAGCTGATGAGGGCCGACCCTGGTATGCGGCTGAATCGCGTTTGGATCGAGGCAGTAGGATACGCAGGAGGCGACCCAATGGGAAAGAGTACTTTTTGTGACCGGCTGACCGGGCCTGTGAGGGTCATAGGAAACGAACAACTGCTCGCCCTTCCAGGCGGATAGTGTCCTGACAAGGTAGATCCGTAGGGCACGGAGACAGTCCAAAGTGTGTAGGCGTCGTTCCTCCTCTGAGTGGTGCGGCTCCGGAACGAAGGAGGGCAGTTCAATGGATTGGTTGATGTGAAAAGCCGAAGGCACTTTTGGTACGAATCTGGGATTTGTACGCAGGGAGGCTCGGTCTTGATGGAGCTGCGTGTATGGCGAGTACGCAACCAGCGCTTGGAGTTCACTGATTCTCCTGGCTGAGGTGATGGCCACCAGGAATAGGGTCTTCCAGGAGACGTATTTCATATCCGCGGTTTGCAGTGGTTCGAAGGGGGCCTGTGTAAGGCTATGGAGGACCACGCCGAGGTCCCACGGGGGTACTGGGGCCTTCACTGGAGGTCGCAGATTCGTCAAGCCTTTCTTGAAGCGTGCAGTCAGGGGTAGCGCAGCTATGGAGTTGGCCCCATCAATGGTTGCATGGAGAGCTGCAATGGCTGAAAGGTGTACTTGGATAGATTGTGTCTGGAGGCCGAGGTCAGAGAGGGAACCGAGGTACTGCAAGATGCGGGCGACTGGGCAGGAGACCGGGTCGAGCCCTCATGCAGCGCACCAGAGGCTGAATCTTTTCCACTTGAGGCCGTAGGATTTCCTGGTGGAGGGTCTCCTGGCCGCCAGGACCACGTCCTGCACCTCCGGGGGGAGTTGGAGGGGGGCAAGTTTCACCCGCTCAACTTCCAGGCAGTGAGCGACAGGGCTTCGAGATTGGGGTGTCTTGTGAACCCCGAGTTCTGCGTCAGGATATCTGGATACCGCGGCAGGTGAATTGGGCCATCCTGTGCCAGGCGTCTCAGGAGCGTGAACCACATCTGTCGCGGCCAGTGTGGAACCACGAGGATAACTTGTGCTTTGTCCTGGACAATGCGTTGCAGAGTTGCTGGGATGAGGGGGGTCGGAGGGAAGGCATACACCAGAGACCATCCCCCCAGTACACGTCGAATGCATCCCCCGACAGTCTCTTGTTCGATGGGTGCCTCGAGCAGAATTGGGGGCATTTGGAGTTCTCCTCTGTGGCAAAGAGGTCGACCTCCGGGACTCCCCACCGCTGGAAGAGGGATGTGGCCACCTTTGGGAGGAGAGCCCATTTGTGGGGCTGAAGCTGCCTGCTGTCACCACTCACCTTCCCAGAGGCATGCAGCTTGAACTAGGTGAGTGGGCAGTTGTGCTTTGTGTGTCTGGGAACCACTAGGTGAGGTTTGGAACGGCCTCTTGGGTAATGTAGTTCTACAGCACTTGAAGAAATTATAGTTGTGCACGAGTGATTTTCAGGTTAAATAGGAATTTATTCCCCTCCCGGGGTTGGATATCGTTGACCATTGAACAAAAGGTTACAGTAACAGAAAAACCAAGCTTCTGGTATAACAAAAATAAGTAAACTCAAACAATGCTTGTCTTCAGCTTTAAGGCACAAAAGAACAGAAAACAGTTTAGCTCCCAAATGCTCTTTTGGACTGTTTTCTTCTTTTCAAATACTCCAACAATGTTAACAAAGAGACTGTACATTATCAGATATCATATATGAGCAGTCCATGTATACCTCAGGCTCAGGGGGTTGGTAGGAATCCCATTGCATGGGGTCACTTTCTCCTTCAGTGTCCCGTGGAGAGAACTCTTCTGCCTGCTGGGAAAATCTCTCAGCTTCAGTCAGTGCATTCCCTTCCCCCAACCAGCTAGAGGAGTCTGGGTGTTTACCATAAGTATTGGATTCTCGAGCACACAGCTCCTGGTAAGTGCAAGGATACAAACTGTCCTCTTCTGCTTGGCTATTATGAGTGACGTGCCTGTCTTCTAAACAGCTTTTTCCCAGGAACCTCTCTTGGCTGCAATCTGGTGTCAGGTAAAACTTTTTCTTTCCTTCAGATAAAACCTTTGTAACAGGAAAATGAGCGTTACCTTCAGGATATCTGTAGTTATAAGACTGTGGCTGTCTTTTCTGGCTTTTAGAGTAAACCTCCTTGCTTTTGGAGTGGCAGAAATCCCCAGTGCTTTTGCCAGCTGTGCACTGCTCTCTGCGACCTGGGACTATATATCTCTCACAGTTCCCCTCCTCTGAGAAGCTTCCCTGAGTGAGATTGGGACTCCCTTCCCTTCTCTCTTCTCCCAGCCTCAAGCCTTGGCTGAATTCAGGGTATCTGTCTTTCTCTATTTGGCTTCTTCCAGGTCTCTCTCTGTGTCTAGGATTATACCTAGGACTTCCTTCCTGCCTCTCATCAGGTCTCTCCTCATATCTCTTAGTAGTCTCCCTTCTATCCTCCACTAAGGGATTTTTATCTGTGTTTCTTTTTCCGTTGGGCTGGGCTCCACTCCCCACCAGCTGTTTCCCCTTCCCTGATGAAACAGGAATTAGCTTGTGGGACGGGCGTTCCCTAACATACTGTGACGTTATTTGTTTGGGGTTTCTATGCCAACCCTCCATGCTTGCTTCAGAGCTGTCAACCCTGGTTTCACTTTGCAGTGAATTTTCTGTTTCCATCGGCTCTGAACCTTGTACCTCACGACAGATCTCCCGCCTTAAAATATTACGTACTGCCGAACGTTCCGTCGGACAGTACGTAATTCGGGAGAGTGCGTCCGCATTGCCGTGTAGCTTACCCGCCCTATACTGGACTACGAAATTAAAAGCCTGTAGGGCTAAATGCCATCTTGTGAGTCGGGCGTTGGAATTCCGCATTTGGTGCAACCATTTCAACGGGGCATGGTCCGTTATAAGGAGGAACTTCCTGCCCGATAGATAAAACCGGAATGCCTCGATTGCCCATTTGATGGCCAGGCATTCTTTCTCGACGGTCGAGTAGTTTTTCTCGGCCTTGGAGAGCTTCCGACTGATATAGGTGACCGGGTGCTCTATTCCCTCGAACTCTTGGGAAAGTACCGCGCCTAACCCACTTTCTGACGCGTCAGTCTGTACCACAAATGGTAGACTGAAGTCTATCCCTCTTAATATCGGGGCTGTGCAGAGTTTCCCCTTGAGGGAGGTAAAAGCTGTTTCAGCCTCTGGGGTCCATCGGACCCTATTAGGGGCGTTCTTTTTTAGCATCTCGGTGAACAGAAGGCTTTCGTCTGCGAACTGAGGTATAAACCTTCTATAATAACCGATGAGCCCCAAGAAACTGCGCACCTGTTTCTTGGTGACAGGACGGGGAAAATCCTGGACGCTCTGGACCTTATTGGCTAATGGTTTCACTATCCCCCTCCCCACTAAGTGGCCTAAGTATTTCGCCTCCTCCGTGGCAAACACGCATTTTGCGGGGTTTAGGGTTAAGCCCGCTTTCCGCAATGCCCGGAGCACTGCCTCCACCCTAGCCAGGTGTTGGGCCCACGTAGTACTATAAATGACGATATCATCCATGTACGCTAGGGCGTAGTCATGGTGGGGCCTCAACACCTGGTCAACTAACCGCTGGCAAGTGGCTGCCGCCCCATGCAGTCCAAACGGCATTCGCCTAAATTGGTATAGGCCAATAGGTGTGCTAAATGCCGTTTTCGGCTTTGACCCACGCGTAAGGGGTATTTGCCAATACCCTTTGGTTAGGTCTAAAGTGGTCAGGTATCGGGCTTGGCCTAATCGATCCAGCAAGTCATCGATGCGTGGCATGGGGTATGCATCGAATTGCGAAATATTGTTTACTTGCCGGAAATCGATGCAAAACCTGAGTGTTCCATCGGGCTTCGGGACTAATACAATGGGGCTTGACCATGGGCTGTGGGACTCTTCAATTATCCCCATTGTTACCATTTCTCTAACCTGCCTGATCACTTCCGCCTTTTTTGCCTCAGGCATACGGTAGGGCCGCTGTCTAATCGTGCGGCCTGGTGTTGTGACTACCTCATGGGCGACTAGGTGGGTTTCGCCCGGCTTGGTTGTGAGGACATCCTTGAAGTTCCCCAACAGTTGGGTCAGCTCCTGCCGCTGAGATTGAGATAGGTCCGTGCCTAACCTTGGCTCCGGCTGTTCCCTCCAATCCGAGGTTTGTGGCCCAAGGTCTTCCTCCCGTTTTTCCTCAGCTAGGGCTGTCATCCCTTTTATTTCCCTTTGACCCGTGGAACCAAAACCACCCTCCCCCCTGTCCGTGGGTGTTAGTGCTGGGACCTCTTCTACTACCGGGAATCCTACCCGTTCACACACTAATTGTGCAACTCGGTCTCCCTCCCGGATTTGAAAATCCTTCTCCCCGAAGTTAAAAATGAGAATTTTTACAAGGCCCCGATAATCGGGGTCTATTACTCCCGCCCCAATGTCTAGGGAGTTTTTAACTGCAAGACCCGATCTAGGAGCTATTCTCCCATAACATCCCTCGGGTAGTTTAATCTGGATCCCTGTATTCATTAGGGCTTTTCCTCCCTTCTCCACCACCGTATTTTCTGCACTGAAGAGATCATACCCAGCGGACCCCATGGAAGCCCTTTGGGGGCTTTTGGCCTTTGGTGTCGTCCGGCAAAACTGTAACACAAATTTTGTCTTCCCCGGGGGTACCCCCTTAACTCGGGCCTGGGTTGGGCTAGGAGCCTTTTTGGGATTTCCAAACAGGGGCGCAGGAATTTTGGCTGTTAAAGCCTCTAAACCTGTTCCCTTTATCTCTGTTGGGGGTAGTGTACATTTGTAGCCTAATCGGCTAAGGCCCTCACCTATTTCCTTATAAAAAGGTGGCCAATCACGCCCCAACACCATCTCATGTGGTAATTTGGGCACTACCGCGAACAGTAGAGAGCGTGTGGTTCCCAACCCCTTCACAGTTATCACATGTAAGGGGTAAGGCGATGACGCACCGTGTACACACCTCACGCGTACTTGGCCCTCTGCTTGGCTCGGGGGCGACGAACGACGCCTCTCGATGGCCTCCCAGAGCCTACGGGAAATCATGCTCTGGTCGGCCCCCGAGTCAAGCAGTGCCAGCGCGTCCATGCCTTCTACCTGAACGGGTAGCAGAAACCCATCCTGGACTGGCTCATCCACCCCAGACATCAGGACAGTTCGTTTTGTACACTCCCTTTTAAAATGCCCCATTTTCCCACACAGATAGCATTTTCCTTTGGGTACAGAAACATTCCCTCTAGGCACAAAAACATCATCATTATCATTCTTAACATTCATACTTGCCATAGTGTATTTTCCTCTATAGGGAATCTTTCCCTTTTTACTACCAAACAAACCTGCGGCTTGCAGTACGCTACGCTCCGAGGGATCAGCAATCTGGGCCTCCAGAAAACGGTCAGCCAAATTTGTTGCTTCCTCGGTGGTCCGGCAGTCCTGCAAGGTGAGATACATTCTCATCTCTTTAGGCACCGCTTGTACAAATTGCTCTAAGATTACTGTGTCTAGCATGCTTTCTACAGATTTTGTTTCTGGACTTAACCACTTCCAAGCCAGATTTTTCAGACGTTGCTGCAACGCCTTTGGGGTTTCTTGCGGTTTCAGGCGAGCTTCCCTAAATAGCCTCCTATAATGTGAGGTAGTGAGCCCCAACCTGTTCTTTACCGCTTTCTTTATCTCATTATAATCCCCCGCAAGGGTGTCTGGCATGGCTTTGTAGGCTGACAGGGCTTCGCCTGTCAGCGAAACTGCAAAGCGGGTGGCCCATTGATTATCAGGCCATTTTAATGCCTGCCCAATACGCTCGAAAGCATCAATAAAATCGTCTATGTTATCAGTGGGACTCAATTGTCCTAAAGAGAAGGCATGACTTGCGTTCAATGTGGTCCCTGGTACAACCATAGGATTCTCAATCCGTGGTTCTCGTGGTTCCTTCAGCAGCGCTGTCACAGCCTCCAGCAACGGCTTCTGCTGTTCTCTCATAAGGGTAGCATTTTCTTCCTGGATGCGCTTCGCGAGCTCCATTTGCGTATCCCACTGCTGCCGCATCCAGGCCATCACATCCATTGCCTCCATCTTCTGCCGTCAGTCCTGCAATAAAAGAGACAGAAAAAAAAATCCAAGTGCGGCTCCCTTTTTTAGATTTTTTTTTTTTTTCAGCCCCACAGCGCCCCCTTTTCCTGCGATATCCTCCCTCACTTATGCCCAGGTGCTATTACCTGAGGCTTCGTGTAGAGGTCAGCATTCAGGAAAAGAAACTGTGTTCTTGTGCTTTACTTTTCTTGCAGCCTTCCAGTAGCCCACTTGCTTGTGCAGGAGTCCTGGTACAGTAGTTTCGTGTATAATGTCCTTTATCCAAGGTCAACCATCCTAAAAACTACGCCAGATGTGTCACCACTCACCTTCCCAGAGGCATGCAGCTTGAGCTAGGTGAGTGGGCAGTTGTGCTTCGTGTGTCTGGGAACCACTAGGTGAGGTTTGGAACGGCCTCTTGGGTAATGTAGTTCTACAGCACTTGAAGAAATTATAGTTGTGCACGAGTGATTTTCAGGTTAAATAGGAATTTATTCCCCTCCCGGGGTTGGATATCGTTGACCATTGAACAAAAGGTTACAGTAACAGAAAAACCAAGCTTCTGGTATAACAAAAATAAGTAAACTCAAACAATGCTTGTCTTCAGCTTTAAGGCACAAAAGAACAGAAAACAGTTTAGCTCCCAAATGCTCTTTTGGACTGTTTTCTTCTTTTCAAATACTCCAACAATGTTAACAAAGAGACTGTACATTATCAGATATCATATATGAGCAGTCCATGTATACCTCAGGCTCAGGGGGTTGGTAGGAATCCCATTGCATGGGGTCACTTTCTCCTTCAGTGTCCCGTGGAGAGAACTCTTCTGCCTGCTGGGAAAACCTCTCAGCTTCAGTCAGTGTATTCCCTTCCCCCAACCAGCTAGAGGAGTCTGGGTGTTTACCATAAGTATTGGATTCTCGAGCACATAGCTCCTGGTAAGTGCAAGGATACAAACTGTCCTCTTCTGCTTGGCTATTATGAGTGACGTGCCTGTCTTCTAAACAGCTTTTTCCCAGGAACCTCTCTTGGCTGCAATCTGGTGTCAGGTAAAACTTTTTCTTTCCTTCAGATAAAACCTTTGTAACAGGAAAATGAGCGTTACCTTCAGGATATCTGTAGTTATAAGACTGTGGCTGTCTTTTCTGGCTTTTAGAGTAAACCTCCTTGCTTTTGGAGTGGCAGAAATCCCCAGTGCTTTTGCCAGCTGTGCACTGCTCTCTGCGACCTGGGACTATATATCTCTCACAGTTCCCCTCCTCCGAGAAGCTTCTCTGAGTGAGATTGGGACTCCCTTCCCTTCTCTCTTCTCCCAGCCTCAAGCCTTGGCTGAATTCAGGGTATCTGTCTTTCTCTATTTGGCTTCTTCCAGGTCTCTCTCTGTGTCTAGGATTATACCTAGGACTTCCTTCCTGCCTCTCGTCAGGTCTCTCCTCATGTCTCTTAGTAGTCTCCCTTCTATCCTCCACTAAGGGATTTTTATCTGTGTTTCTTTTTCCGTTGGGCTGGGCTCCACTCCCCACCAGCTGTTTCCCCTTCCCTGATGAAACAGGAATTAGCTTGTGGGACGGGCATTCCCTAGCATACTGTGACGTTATTTGTTTGGGGTTTCTATGCCAACCCTCCATGCTTGCTTCAGAGCTGTCAACCCTGGTTTCACTTTGAAGTGAATTTTCTGTTTCCATCGGCTCTGAACCTTGTACCTCACGACACTGCTCAGCTTGTCTGCCGGGAAGTTCATGTCCCTGGGGAGATAGGAGGCATGCAGCCAGCACTCGTTCTTCAAGGCTAGCGCCCAAATCGCTAGCGCCTCCTTGCAGAAGGAGCGTGAGCCTGTGCCCCCTTGCTTGTTGAGGTAAAACATGGCGACTTGGTTGTCTGTCTGGATGAGGATGGACGTGCCCCGTAGGTGCGGCAGGAACGCCTTGAGGGCGTATTTGATCGCTCTCAGCTCTAGGATGTTGATGTGCAGTTTCCGTTCGCTCTGAGACCATGCCGCCTGTGTGCTGAACTGAAGGAAGTGCGCTCCCCAGCCGGAGCAGGAGGCATCCGTAGTGAGGGTTGTCTGGTGCTGAGGTGGGTGGATGGGTTTGCCCACGGAGAGGTGCGCCGGTATGGTCCACCAACGGACCTGTGACCTGATCGGGGACGTCATCGGGATCCTGGAGGCCAGCGACTGCGAGTGTTGGTTCCAGTGGGCTCTGAGATGCCACTGCAGTGTGCGCATCTGCATTTTCGCCACCGGGATGACCAAGGTCGTGGCTGCCATGTGCCCCAGGAGACGCAATATTGATTGAGTCGAGGGGCTCGCTGATGCCGCTGTCCTGGAGGCCAGCGAGCTGATGGATAACAGCCTGCGATGTGGGAGGTAGGCTCTCAAGGACTGAGTGTCGATGATGGCTCCAATAAACTCCATCCGTTGGGAGGGGTGAAGTTGTGATTTGCTGTAGTTGATTACAAACCCCAGGGTGGAGATCAAGGTGGTGGTCGTGTGCAGGGATGCTAGCAGCTCGTGAACTGAGGGTGCTGAGATGAGCCAGTTGTCCAGTACGGAAAACCTGCGATGTTCTTCTTGCAGAGGTGAGCCGCTGCGACGGCCACACACTTCGTGAAGACGCGTGGGGCCGGGGACAGTCCAAAGGGAAGTACTCTGTATTGGTAGTGTTGCCCCAGCACATGGAATCTGAGGAACTTCCTGTGGGCTTTGTGGATGCTGACATGCGTGTACGCCTCCTGCAGGTCCAGGGATGCGAGCCAGTCGCCGGCCTGAATCAGAGGGAGGATGGAATTGAGGGAGTACATCCTGAACTTCTCCTTGAGGATAAATCTGTTCAGTTTGCGAAGGTCCAAGATGGGGCGTACTCCGCCCGACCTTTTCAGGATGAGGAAATATTTGGAGTAGACGCCCGTATTGATCTCGGTAGGTGGAACTGGTTCGATCGCATGGGAGGACAGTAGGTGTATCAGTTCCATTGTCATGGCACGCTGCAGGTGCGATGGTGTCTTGCTGGTGGGTCTGTTGCGCTGATAGGGTGGTGCAGAGAAACGAATGCGGTACCCTTTGCGGATGATTCGTAAGACCCAGGAGTCAGAAGTGATCCTCTCCCACTCCGGGAGGAAGAAGGAGAGGCACCCCCCGATTTGGGAGGGGGGCTGCGCATAGTTGTCAAAAAGAAGGGCCGCCTTTTGCGGGCTGCGTGTTGGTGCCCTTCTTCTGCTTACAGTCCCTCTGGGACTGGCGCTGGTGTGAGGGCCCTTGGTAGGAGTTGGACTTATACCTGGAGCCCTTCCATCTCCTGTTCGATGAGTACCTCTTGTCATAATTGTAATAGGGTTTTTGCTGATAGCTGGACTTTTGAGTGTTACTGCAGCGCTTCAAGCCATCCTCCGCTAGAGCCTGCAGGGTATTGCAGTCCTCTTTCATGTTGTTTACCGTGTCGGAAACTTTTTCTCCAAAGAGCGATTCACCCGTGCAGGGGGCATCGGCAATCTTGTCGTGAGAGTCATTCCTCAATCCGGATGCTCTCAGCCATGCCCATCTCCTTGCAGATATCGCTGTGCCTGCTGTTTGTACGGACGTATCGAAGGCATCGAAAGCTGTGCTTGCCAGGTGCTTGTTACATTCAGTCAGGTCAGTCAGCGCGGCAGAGAAGGAGGCAAGCGACTCCTTAGGGAGGGAGGAGGCTGCATTCCTGATGTTCGATACACAGGCGTCCTGGAACAGGACCTGTTGAAAATGGTGGGCGGCAATTCTTGCGCTGAGCATGGCCCCTTGAAAATCCTTCTTCCCGATGTCGTCGAGTAGCTTGTGGTCCTGTCCGGGCGGGTGGTTGGTGTGTACACGTGAGGACTTAGCTTTCTTAAGGGCTGAGGAGACCACTATGGATTGGTGAGGCAACTGAGTTTTTTCGAACCCCGGGGCGGGTTGAATTTGATATTTAGAGTCCAGCCTCCTGGAAGTTGCACGCCCTGATGCTGGCGTCTGCCACAGTCTCGAGTGGTTCTCCTTCAGTTTGTGATGCAGGGGCAAGGCAAAGGGGGTATTAGGAGCCATCAGGTATTTGAGCACCTCCGGCTCCGCCTCCTCCGGAGCGTTGGAAGGGTTTAGGCCCAAGGCCGTGGACATCTTGCTGAGGAATTTGGGGTACGTAAGATCCTCAGGAGGGGGCGGCAGCCCTTCCGGTTCAGGGGATTGCCATGTCCCGGAGGCTGACAGGTCCGTGGCAGCAGACCCCACAACCAACGCTTCCGCCTCCTGCTCCTCTGCAGAGCTATCTGGGGAGAGGATCGCTGGAGATTGAGAAGGTGCTGGAGTTGTTGTCTGTGGCTGAGGGTTTCCCAAAGATGGCAGGGAAGATGCAGGGGTAGCTGCAGAAGAGGGCGCAGTTTGTTGAACAAGCTGAGTGAGCAGTTGGATGATAGCAGAGGAATTGGCAGAGCTGGAGGAAATGGAGGAGCTTCTGTGGGAACGTGCTCTGCGCCTGGAAGAGTGTCGCCTAGAGCCGTGCCTCCTACGATGCCGAGAGCCCGAGCTGGAGTCGCTAGAGCTGTCCGAGCACTCTCTCCTGCGTTTCCTCCCTTTGTAGGAGTCCCTCGAGCTTGCATGGTGAGCTGCAGCGCCTCCCTTTCTGCTCCGGTTGTTCTCCTCCGAGTAAGCAATTCTTTGAGGCAGCCGGGGCTCTACCGCGCTGATTCTCATGCCGGGCAGACTTTCTAGGGTCGGTGACTGATGATGTGGGACGCCCGGCGTCGATGGGAGATGATGTCCGTGGGCGGGGCTGGCAGCAACAGTCAGTGAAGAGCCCGGCATCGGAGGAAGACGTGGAGGGGTGGAGCTAGCAGTGGTGGGCACTCTGGAGTCCGGGAGAGAAGGAGGTGGGAGGGACTCACCTGCGGCGCCATCTTCTGAAGCCGCGTGTTGGGCCTCATGGCCAGATACTGCAGCGTGGTCTGAAGCGGACCCAAGCATGTGAAACTCCCAGACGGGGCCCGGAAGAGGCAGCGCTGGGGTTCCGACAGCCAGGCCGGGGATGGAGGCCCTAAGGGGCACATCCTGTGCTGCGGAGGCAGTGGCTGAGCTCGTCGAGGCAGTGTGCCGGTCCTGAAGTGAGTGTCCTCCAGACTTGCTGGTGCAGTGAGGGCAGTTGACATCATGCGATGGTCCGAGGCAGCGGATGCACAGATCATGCAGATCTGTGGAGCGCAGTTTCTTCCCTCAGGGGCATTTCTTGGACCCCGGTTTTGGCATTGTGGTGAGTTTTCTTGAACTTGTAGTCGAAGTAAGGAGTGAGAGCAGATCCGTCTTGTACTCAAGGAGGAAGAACAAGAACTGGCCAGGCTAGGGGCGGAACCGGGAGGTGGGCTACCTGAGAAACCTGAGCTTGAGAGCACTTCCGACCTTGGCGCCGCCCAGAGGACGTCACCAAGTGTGGCTGACGCAATCCTGCGGTCCATGGAGAAACCTTTTCTACCTCTCTAGCTACTTTAAGATCATCAGACACAATCACGCCCAGGTCCTGCTCTTCTTTTGTAGACAGAAGTACTTCACCCCCTACATTGTTGGATCTCAGAAACAATGAGCCTCAAGGTCCAGATCTATCAATCTTATCCTTGAACCTGGCTCAGAAACATCAGTGATCCTGAAAACACTCCCATCTATCAAGTTTTCCAGGCTTACTCAAATAATACATAAGTCAAAGATATTTTTTAAATTTTTCTAAATCATTTTTTGAGAAAGAAAAACAATTCTAACAAGCAGACCATGCCCATAAGCACTGCAGTATGCACATACCATTAAATCAAGCATAAAATCTTTAACATCAATTTGGCACAGGCATTATCCAAATATATTATTAATCAGCCAGCATCTATCTTCTTATTCACCACAATGCCACCATAAACGCCTATACGGCGTTTCAAACAAGCTTCATCAGGGGGAACATTGTGTACAAGCACTGTTTCAGAGCTAGCTGTACATAAAATGCCAGTCTGCAAAACAATACAAAGAACAAGGCCTGATTAGAACTAAAACAGCCTGGTAGATCACACCCTATCAAAAGCACCTTGCACACCTCCTCCAAACTAAACTCATACCCAGCAGCACCCAAAAGACTAGCGAAATGTACTTACCAAAAACAAACACCTCAATCCCCACTACCTGCAGCCTCTGCTCATACCAACTAACCTGAAAATGCCGTGCATGCACATATATAAACAGAATAACAACCAATCTACACTTTAGTTTTGAGCAACCTGATCTGCTAGTGCACTGATGATTCTTCATGAAACACTGTTGAAGTCCCGCACTAGGTTGATGGGGGGTGCGCAGAGCAGAGGCTGTGGTTTTATTTGGCAGACGTGTGTAAATCAGGTGATTTGGTAGGTTGAGGTGCACTGCCATGTTTAACAACCTCCAGTGTAAGTGATTGACAGTTTTTTTATTCCTGGATGTGGATTGGTTATTATTTGCTTTATCTAGGCACATGTGCAGCGTTTTCAGATTAGTTGGTACATGTTAGTACCAATGACACAAGGAAGTTAAAAACCAGGTTAAAAACACACCTATTTTGCACCAGCTTTGACCTTCCCTTTCCCTCTGCTCCATTATCCCCCCGCCCCCCCGCTGACCCTGATTGCTTTCCTCCCCCATAAACACTGAGCCTGAGTTCTTAGCCTCTACCCTCTATCTCTGTCATCTCTATCCTGTCCACCATAATCTGGCGTTCTTTTCCTTTTCTTCAGCAGTCTCAAATTTTTGTATTGTAAACCGCTCTGGTACTTCCAGTATGAGCGGTATATTAAATCCTCAATAAAGATAAAGATAAAGAAGTATGGGAGGGAGGTTCTGGAAGCCAAATTTAGGCTTTTTGGTAGAAAGTTGAAGTCCAAAACCTCCAGGGTAACATTTGCAGAAATGCTTCCTGTTCATCATGCAGGACCCAAGAGGCAGGCAGAGCTCCAGATTCTCAATGTGTGGATGAGATGATGGTGCAAGGAAGAGGATTTGGATTTATTAGAAACTAGGGAACATTCTGAGGAAAGGGGTGGCTTTTCCAAAAATATGGGTTGCAGCAGCATCCAAGAAAGCAGATAGAATGCTAGAAATCATAAGGAAAGGAATGGAGAATAAAACAAAGGATATTATAATGCCTCTGTATTGTTCCATGGTGTGACCACACCTTGAATATTCTGTGCAGTTCTGGTCGCTATATCTTCAAAAGGATATAGCAGAATTAGAAAAGGTACAAAGGATTTTCGGTTAAGATGGCAGCTTAGGAAGACGCAAGGCGTGGAGCTCCCATTGACCCTGCATCGATAAAGCTCAAAATTGCCAAATTAAGCCTCCGAAACAAGGTGAAAACTGAGGCAATGATGAAAACAATGAAGCCCAAACCCACCAAAAGATTAAAACCACAAGAAAGAACTCAGTAGGAACATTGGCCCTGCCGTCCCCTGTTCTTCGGCAGCTAGCAAAACAAAAACCGTGCTAATGAAAAGCCACGAAATGCTGTAAACGGTACTACAAGAAATCAGGAAATTTAAAACTGAAATTGTGGAAACAGTCCTTGCTAAGGTAGAGGAAAACGGAGTTACTTACCTGTAACAGGAGTTCTCCGTGGACAGCAGGATAAGTCAGCCACACTTGGTGATGTCATCCGACGGCGCAGAGACGGAAGTACTCTCCATAGCTCAGAAGGGCTTTTTGCCCTTCTGAGCATAGGCCAACTGGCTCCACCCCCTGCCCGCCCCTACCTAGCCAGTACGTCATTAGCTGAGCTTTTTGCCGCTAGGAGGCGGGCACCAGGACGGAAGGCTGACCCCTACCCAGGGGAGGTGGGTGGGTATGTGTGGCTGACTTATCCTGCTGTCCACGGAGAACTCCTGTTACAGGTAAGTAACTCCGTTTTCTCCTAGGACAAGCAGGATGAGTCAGCCACACTTGGTGCCTCCCAAGCTGCCATGTGCTGTGGTGGATGGGGGAAGGCCGAGATCAGACACCTTACCCAGGCTAGATGTTTATTGGTGTGCCCTGGGACTCTTGCGATATCGTCTTTAGGTGGGCCACGCCATAAGCCGCCTGGTGGCAGTGCCAATGTGTACGTGCAGTGTGCAGTGATAACAGGCATGCGGCCCTGAGATGCCACTTGGCATGTAGTCCCAATACACGCATGTGCCGCAGCAGTGGTTGTGAGAGAAAAACTCTCAATGGCGGCCGCAGGGATGTGGAAGTAGGAATGGAGCATGGGGGAAGTCACCGCGATCAAGGCGAGCCACCCAGTATCAATATTGCGCTACAAGAGGAATATCGGCAGTGCTACAAGTGTGATGTGAATTGGAGCATAACCGCAACGTCCTAAGGCATGGGTCAGTTAATGGCCTGGTCATGTGTGACCAGGCAGGAGGTGGCATCTAGCTTTGAGACCGCCAGGCGATGCGTTTGCCTATGCTGCGTGCAGTCTGTCACAAATTGGAACATTCACACCGCAACGGCCATGAGGTAGTTCGCGGCCTGGTTAGGTGTCCAGGTAGGAGGTGACAGTCAAGACCTTTAGACTGCCAGGCAGTGCGTCTGCCCATGTTGCGTGTAGTTTCAGTGTTAGCGGGTGGCCCTGCACAGTACGGGCCATAGCCTGGCGATGGACCTCTTTGGGCCACTAGAGTCCTGTGTTTGCCTGTGGCATTGCTTGAGCCCTAATTTATACCCCTGGCCTGGCCGATCTGGGCAGGTGGAGGCGCATGCGGAATGGGACCAGGTGGCAAGTTGATTGTGAACACATGTGACAAAGCGTTGGGTCCCTTGTCTCTGGTGCAGTGCTGCGTGTATGTCCTGGGCATGCAGCTGTTGTTCAGTGTGAGTGGGTGTTTGAGGCCCTGATGTAGTTGGAGTCCTAGCACCACTGGGCGGGCTCCGGATAGGGTGTCGGTGGTTCGAATGTCTGGTTAGTGTGGAGGGCCGATGCGACCTCCCAAAAACTGCCGGTGGGGCAACACATGGAGCAGTTGCGATTAATTCATGTGTGCTAGCAGGTGAGCTTGCAGAAAACTGCCGGTGGGGCAACACATGGAGCAGTTGCGATCAATTCGTGTGTGCTAGCCGGTGAGCTTGCAGGGTGTGCAGTTCATTGCTGTCCATGGCAGGATTGGTCGCCAGGGGAGAGGTTGTTGCTCTGGGATTCGCTGCTCTATTGGGCCGAGCAATTGCTAGAGGCAGTGGTCGCACCGCTGCTTGAGCAAGGATAATGTATATGTCCCGGGAGTCCAGGTCCTAGAGGATGGTGAGTGCGGCTATGGTGCAGTCGCCTGTGATAGGCTTAAATCAGGAGGCCGTGGTTTTGCAGGTCCTGGAGAGGAACCAGTCCCTGATTTGAGGATTACATTGTGGCTGAGCTTGCCACAGGCGAATTTTCGTGGGATGGACCAGCTGAGTGCCACGTACAGGGTGAGGTATTTGGGCCTCTGCAGAAAAGCATGGTTTGCCTGGTGATCTGCTGGAGTGCCTTGGATATGAGCGGGGACCGAGAACTATCGACCACGCTAGCCAGATACCTGGAAGGCATCCGCAGAGGTGCCACGGTGAGAAACATAGCGGGCACCTGCGTAGGTGATGCGATGGGTGTTGGACCGAGGGGGGGTACTGAGCAGAAGGGTGGGTTTTTTTTTTTGTCACCTGATCACCCTTGTGTGTCTGCTGTAATCTGCCTGTCCGCTCAAACTGCATCCCTGGACAGGAGGGGGCGTGTAGAATTCCTTCTGCGCCCCTAGAGTGGGTACTTGTGAATTGGCGGATGCCATGAGTTTTCCTGTTGGGAATGTGAGAGTCCTTTCCCCATGCCCGTTGGCATCGAACAAGGATGACTGGTTGTCCCTGTGGATCAGGTTACTCGGCTTCGGTGCCCATTGAGGCATCCAGAGCTTCAATCGGTGAGAAAGGGGGGTGCATCACCACGGCAGAAGTGTTCCTCCCATCCTTGGTGTGGAGACCCAATGGAAGATTTGTGAGGAGCAGACCTGTGGCCTGCGGGGTAGGGCTTGAGCACTCCATCTGCTTGGTGGGAGGGAATGCCATGAGGCCTTGGTCCCAGCGGTGTTGATGTCGGGCCCAGCGAATGCCTGGGTTTGGGAGGGCAGACATAGTGCGTGACTTCTGCGGGTTGAAGGTTTGGCGACCGCAGCTCGGGGATACAGGAGACCCCGGTGGAGAACTTGAACAGGTGATGGTGACACACCCCACATACAGGCACTAGTCCCGTGGAAGCACCCCAGTGCTGCCTTGATGAACCGCAGCTCGAGCCTCTTGTTGGGCTGTCATGCTGAGTCGCAGCTCGTGAAGCTCAGGGGAAGGGGTCTGTATTGATAAGGTCGTCCTGCACCTGGAGGCACCAGTGTCCCTTGTGTCTGGTGGATAGGGAAGAATGCGTCCTGTATGTCCAGCGTTAGTTTCAGGAGATGTTGATGGGGTGGACGACTCTCTGGATTCTCAGGGAATCGGAAAGTTAGGAGTCAACCAGTTTGAATAGCCTAGACACCGGGTAAGACAGTATTTGAGCAGTCATGCAGGCGAGCTGATGAGGCATAATTCTTCCTGGATGATCTGAACGGCTATATTGTTAACTTAATCTTTTACGGAAATACGGACCTGAAGGAAAACCATCAGGCTGCCCTCTTCATGTATGGCATGGAGGGCACTTACTCATTGCCTCTCCTCCGAGGACCCTATTCTGTGAGGAGCTTTCCATGCTTTGGAGGCAATGAGGCTTTAGAGGCCCAAGGGTAAACAGTCAGCACAGATGCATCGGTGCTGGGAGTTGGAAGCGATGCTCCCTGTGAGATGACAGAGCGCTAACCACGAGGTTGCATTCCTGTCCTGTACCGGTGGGTCAGTGCTGCTTCCTGGTGACCACTCAGCCTCTGGGTATTGTCGCGCCCCCTTCTGGTTAGGCGGCTGCCTAGGAGTAGAGGGCGTACCTCTTAATGTCCCTTTCTGTTAATTGGATTCCCAGAGCCAAGGCTGCTGGGTAGTGTAGTTGTGTAATAAAGAATGGCCGGGGTTTTCAAGGCAAACAGGAAATTATTATTTTTTTCTTCTTAGCCAATGAACTTTTCTTTTCAGCAGTTCACAATTACAACAACATAAATTGGATGCTTCTCCGTTGAAAAAGGAAACAAAAACTTCATAGCAAACTGTTATAGCAAACACAGCAGCACTGTTTCTCAGCTTGTTTAACACAGCAGTAAATCTTTTCCTTCATTAAAGATTTTAGCTTTTAGGTTCCTGGCTTGGTTCAGCACAAACCTCTACTTCAGCTGAGCTCTGTACAGCACTTCACTTCTTTTCTACAAGTTGCTAAACATTTGCTTCCTTTCCTTCAAGCTACTAAACATTTGCTTCCAGGCTGCAAGCATTCAAATCAGTCCTTTGAATCTTCCTGACTAGCACAAGAACATTAGCACTTCATTTGCATAATTCTCCAGCAGGTTAAGCACTTAGATAAGCTTCTTGGGTTTTCTATAACTTTAAAAACCTTAGAGCTTTCTCACTTCTGGCACACACAGAATGAGCAGTCCATTTCCGAAACCGAGGAAACATTATCTGAAGCACATTCATCTACTTGCATGCCCTCATCATCTAATTCAATTGGCACCTGGCTGGACTCAGCATCTGGAACTGCAGGTTTTAGTTTCTGTAACAACTTTAAAACCTTTCCCCACTGGGATTCCTCTCTACGCTGAGGGACACTGGAAGGCTTGAGGAGATCCTTATCCTCTATCAAACTTTGTAAGGTTTCCAATGTGCTCACCTTTCTTCTAGCACCCAGTCTCTTCCCAGACTTTGCTGAAGAGGACACACTTCTTACCGGCTCTCCTAAGGACACTCCCATACGTTGCTCATAACCAGCATTTTCCACAGGGCAAACTCTCCCGTCCTCCCAGCCAGCTGTAATTCTCTTACAAGCTGAACTACCTTCAGAACTAGAGCTTCCTGAATGCTGCGTGCAATAGGGATGCCTCCTGAGACAGCTGCTGGAACACCTTCCTCTCACGGGGTTCCTCCTGGTTTCCTTACTTCCTGCTTCCTTGCAAGAGTCTCCTCTCTTGGATACACCTTCCCTGGTGATCACTCTCTCACCCGGGGTCTCTCCTTTCCTGGTGGAAACCTCCTCCCTGGTGGATGCACCTCCTTTCGTGTTCTCCCCCTTCTTCCCTGCTTCCCTGAGCTTATATGAGTGTGAATGCCCTATAGCCTCAAGCTCCACCCCTGGGTAATCCTCGTCACCTCCCCTGGTTACCTTGGAGCTGGGGCGTGGCTCACTATCAACAGCTCTGTGAATGCAGTTTTTTTCTTTAGCTGGAGTTTTAACCCTAAAACGCCCTGAACTATTTCCTTGCTCAGAGGAAAATGACTGTTTTTTCACCATTTTCTCAGGCTCTACTACAGTCTCGCCACCACAGTATATCTGCCTTTATGGGTAGGCAGAGGTATCATGGATCCCATGATACAGGGCTTGACGAACCCTTGGTCTGGTGGATCGAGGTGTTTCCCTGGCTCTCTGGGTGGCACGCCTTGGTGAAGGCAGCGACGCCCCCCCATATCAGAGATCGATACAATGGAGGCATAAGGACATGGAAAGTAAGATATTCCATACTGTGTCAGCACAAGATCCTTTGAACCAGTATCATTGTGCCGTTGGCCAATCTAGGTCATCGGTCTCCCCGAGACACAGGTTCCTCAATGCTTGTAATGGTCAAGCAGTAATATGCCTCCGTGGTGTAATGCGCCAGGAGGAGAGCCTGTTAGCTCCACAGCGAGGGAATATCGGATGGGGGTGGGAAATAGACCATGCGGTCTCTCTCATTTACCAGGTGAGCGCATTGCTTGCCGAGGTCTATTGGTTCCCAAGCCAGGCCGTTTCTTCATTTGTAGCGGCGGTAACTTGTAGGTACATTGGCTACTCCTCTGTAGGAAGGAGTCTGCTGGTGCTAGGTTGCTACCATTAGATTAGCTGCTTCTTCCCCGCATCTCTGAGAGTTCCTTGGAGCCGTAGGACCCTGCCCATGGCGGCTTGATACCCATCTGAGGCTACCAAAGACTGGCTCCGGCTTGGACTCACCAAATAAACTCCCCAGGGATTTTGGATCCTTTATTCAGCCCAGAGGGAGGCAAGGTTTTGAACCTGTCTTTCCTGGCTATTAGCCCTGCGCTCAACTTCCCTATCAGTACCTAAGGCGTGTGTAGTGAACCACGTCCCCTCTAGCCTCTAGTGCTTTGAAGCAGGGCTAAGGAGTAGGCATTGGACTGGGAGAGCCTCCTGGTGTTAGAGCCGCGAGCGTCAAGGAAGCAACCACCTTCCATCGGGCAATGAAAGCACAGTGTGGGCTCAATGGAGCACAAGTGTGGCCGCAACGTAGGAGGGGGAACTGCCCCACTATTAGGAAAACCCTTGGCCCTCACAGTGGTTGCAGATGCAGGAGGTCACCTGTGACTCGATCTGGGCGCACAACTCGTGGACCTGCATCTCACCTTCGCGTTACAGTGCTGGATGCAGATGCAGGAGGTTGCCTGAGATTCGGGCTGGGCGCACAATTCATGGACCTGCATATCACCATCTCGTTACAGTGCTGCCGATGAAAGATTCCGGCGCTGTGGTGAAGTTCCTCTGCGCCGACAGGGACCGCCCCCGGGCTCCCCATTGTAATGGCGCCAGCCAGTGGTGGAGCGGGGGTGGAGCCAGAAGAGCCAATGGCGGTGTTCGCTGTGGAGCCCGACATGAGAATCCTCGCCTGTGGAGCAGTTCATCCTGGCCAGCCAATGGAGCCGAAGGGCGGAGCCCAATCTCCAGAGAAGTTCCTCTGCGCCGACAGGGACCGCCTCCGGATCCCCCTGTTGTCGCGGCACCAGCCAATGGTGCCGTGGGGGTTGAGCCAGAATAGCTAATGGCACCGTTCATTGGAGGCCAACAAGTGGGGCCGTTCGTCATGGCCAGCCACTGGAGCCAGAGGGCAGAGCCCGATCTGCAGACCTTGCCTCTTCGAATATGCGGTGGTTGCTTCTGAACACAGAGGCTGTGTACACTGCACCACCGTGTTGCCACTGCTGGATGAACTTCCCGGACCAGAGCTCTGGTAGGGCGGCTGCAGCCCCTGAAGGCAAGGCCGGGGCTGGGAGGCACTCCAAGCTTGCCACTGGGATGGGGCCCTGAGGAGCATCCCAAGCAGTGGCGGGGCGTCCATGAGTCCCACGTTGTCGGCCAGTACCACGAATCCCACGTTGGTGCCGGCAAGGCTGATGGGGGCTGGATTGGCCATCGGAGCATGCCACTGGGGATAGAGGCCCGGAGGCACATCCGGAGTGGCAGCGGCAGTCGCGTCCATGAATCCCACGTGGCGGCATGTTCCGGACGGGGACCAGGGGACGCAGCCGCGCTGGAGTTAGCGGCTGTGGATGGAGGCCCTGAGGCACATCCAGAGCGGCAGGCTGCTGGCAGTGGTCCCCCGGATGCATGTGGCTGAGGTGAGCAGCGTCTTCCCAAATCAGCATAGGAGCTGCATCGGCCATTAGAGCCTGCGGCTGGGGATGGAGGCCCTGAGGCGCATCCTGAGCGGCGGTAGAAGCTGGCAGCGGTATCCCTCAAATGCATGAGGCTGGCTGAAGAGAACAGCGTCTGCCCAGATCTCTGGTCAGCGGCCTTCGTTAGGGGCATCTGCTTTAGGCTGGGAGCACATGGCTGGAAGGCCTGGGGCTCTGAATCGCAGAAGAAGTGGCAAATGTCATGGAACAGACCTGAAAAAACAAGAAGCTTTAGGCACAGTATTAATGGCAATTATATACACATACGCTAGTAAGGAATCTTAATTCTTTGTTTTAAATTGGCTTGTATGGGTAGATTTCAGTTGGAGAGTTGAAAGTCCGTCTTGCTGGCAAGGCGGAAGAAGTGAAACTGGCTAGCTAGGGGCGGGCAGGGGGTGGGGCCAGTTGGCCCATGCTCAGAAGGGCAAAAAGCCCTTCTGAGCTATGGAGAGTACTTCCGTCTCGGCGCCGTCGGATGATGTCATCAAGTGTGGCTGACTCATCCTGCTTGTCCTAGGAGAAAGGTTTATCAGCATCAGAGAGTGCTAGGACCAGGCTGAGGAAAGAGTCAGAGTGATAGAGGATACCCAGCAGGAACTGGCAGGAGATGTGCCCAATCTTACAGGACAGATTCAAAGAATGCAATATCACCTCAAGACCTACAAAAACAGACAGACAGAAGGTTCAATATATGTATTTTGGGGATACTGGAGGGGGTTGAGGAACAAAACCCTGTGGAATTCATAAGAGAAATGCCGAGGGAGTGTTTTCCTGGATCAGAGGCCCCACAAACATATGAATTTGAAAGAGCTCATAGAGAGCGGAAGGCAATGCATGAACAAGAGCCTTTATTGGGAGACTGTTAAGGTTGCAGGAAAGGGAAAAGATCACCTGTACGGTAAGGCAAACTGGCGTTACAATGTACCACAATTGGAAGCTCATGATTTTTCCAGACCTTGCTACAGAAACTGTCCTCAAACGGCGGGAACTGTTAAAGTGTCGGGAGTTGCTGGCTGCTAGGGGCTTCAAGGCAGCTTTATGGGCAACTGTTCTTTATTACTATGGAAGCTGATCAAAAATTCTTGGCTGCCGGCTCTCCTAAACTGCAATGCACAACGGAGCGGGCAAAAGCACTACCACACAAAGGACATCAATCTGCTACTACTCCAGCTGAAACTACTCCTTTATGGCCCATTGTACAGTGCCAACAGGGGGCCACAGAGATGTGGACTGTCTCGGCAAAGGAGTAGGGGCCTGATACTGGCGCAACGAGTTGCCCCGCACTGGTTGAGTGTGACAACAGGGAGCAGTGCCCCCCAGTTCCAGACCTCTGAGGCCAGTAATTGGAGAGAACACGAAGGTGGAATTCATTGTAGACACCTCACAAAAAATATATAACATATATAAAAAATAAGGGGATATGTGGTAAGAATGAGAGTGTTGAAAGAGGTGGGGGGGGGGGAATAATTGGCAAAGGAATAGATCGGATGGAGGGGAGTGCATGAAATGGAGAAGAGTATGCTGTGTGGGGGGGGGGGGAGTAACAGAAGCGAGAGAATTGGAATGAATTTAATAAAGGAATGAGGGCGGAAGTCAAATTATGAAAAAAGAAGAGGATGGCAGGCATTGTGGTATTTTGCTGTATTAAATATTAGAGGAAGGGATTTACGGTTAAAGTTTAACTCTTTTGGATACTCAGTGGAGAATTGTTTGATAAGAATGGGGAAAGAAACTGCTGGGGGTTTGTAAGGCAGGAAAAGAAATTTGACAGGGAAAACAAGGCGTTTACACAAAGGGTATTAAAATAGCCTCGCTTAAAATAGGAAGCATGGACGTCACCGACCATGATGGCTACTTGAGCAGTGAGCTCCGGGGCATTGGTACCCTCCTGAGAGGTGGATTGCAGCTCCCTAATCGACTGGGAAGGAGTGGAGAGGTGGCAGAGCATGGCAATGTGAAAAAGAAAATGGTGGACTCGTGGGACTTTGCTTATGTGGGACCGAGTGCTGGATCTGGAGAAGAAAAGATGGCGCCTACTGACCCCTCGCAGAGTGAGCATGCAAAAAGGCAGGTACAAGGCGAGCGGTGGTCCGGAAGCAGAGAGAGGAGACAAAATTAGCTGCCTGGTCTTGCAAATGGAGCTCCGAGAGTGGTTTGAGGAGCTTAAAGCAGAGGTACAAACAGCAAAAAATGTGCTGAGCGAGATCATGATCGGCATGAAGGAAGAGGTGGAGGAGCTGACTTATAGACTGGGAGACCATGAATATTGGTTTGAGGCACTAGAACTGCAGAAAGAGGAGATGGAGCAGAAAACAAGCAAAGAGGGGGACTGGAAAGACAGATACACTTAAAACTGGAGGACTTGGAGAATAGGTCTCAAAGAAATAATCTCCGTATATGGGGGGGTCCCAGAAGAGGTGGAGTTCAAGGACTGCATAAAGGTAGCTGAATCGGTTTGTTTGGAGGCCCTATGTCAGGGAGGAGAGGAGGACTTTGCACAGAATATTGAGATAACAGAGCACATTGTGCACTAGGCCTGGTCAGGACTAATAGACCTAGAGACATCATCATCTGCATGAAAGACTATAAAATCAAGGAGTGCATAACCGCTAAAATGAGGGGTCTGAGCACTTTCCAGTGGCAGGGGGATCCAATGTCAATATATGCTGATTTATCTCTGGGGACATTGCAAAGAAGGAGAGCTCTGGGCCCAATAACTAAAGCTCTAAGGAATGAGGGGGTGCACTACAGCTGGTTGCACCTTTTCGGTTTGGCATTTACCAAAGGAGAGAAAACTTGGCGAGTGCAGATGGTGGCAACGGCGCTGGCGGCCTTGAAGGAGGCTGGTCTGGAGGCACAGGAGGTGGTGGCTTGGCAGGAATGTGAGAGGAGAGCACAGGAGGACCGGCAGAAGAATCAGTCAGAGTGCCAATGGAGAAGCCAGCAGTCGGAGAAAGAAAGTGACGAGAAATTGCAGCACAGGGGACCAAAGAGATGAACGTGTGCAGCCATGCGTGACGTGAAGGAGAGCTGGGAGACAAGGAAGTACTCCAGCGGAATCAGACATGTATTTCAGTTGGGACTAAAGAGGGGGTATGGGTTATGGGGGGGGCGGTATGAATATGCTTATTAATAACTAATAACTGTGGATGCAAGAAATAATATTGAGGGCACCTGCACCGGTGAGGTATGAGTATGGGGGAGGGGGAAGTGGAGGGAGGGGGTAGTTTTGTGGTAAAGGGGTTTTCTAGTCGAGTGGTGGGGTTGGGGCAGGGGGTGCACCGGTTGGCAGGGGTAAGGGTGGAGGGCGGGGGGAGAAGTGGGGGGGGAGGGCAGAAGGTGAGATAGGATAGGGGATGGTGGGTGTAGCACTACTCCATGAATAACCTCTGGACTCAGAGGTCGGGGGGTAGGAGGACAGGAGGGAGGGAGAGGTGGGGGAGGATGGAATGTGGGGGGGAATGGGAAGGGAACAGAGGTGGAGGGAGAAAGGAGGTAAAGAAAAGAAGGAAAAGCAGCAACTGGTAGTAGTCAAAGTGAATGCTAAGGGGTTACGGACGTGGCGCAAGAGACACTTCCTGGAACGGGAAGGTGTAAGAATGAAAGCAGACATACTGTGCATACAGGAGACACATTTGTGGGTGGGGCAGGTGTGATTGGTGTGCTCAAGGCAGTACCCAAGGGTTCTATTGGCGGGGCAGAGGGCACACCCACGGAAAGGGGGAGTAGGAATATTGGTAAGTGAGCAATATCAGGATGCAGTGGTGGAGGAGCATAGAGACAAACGGGAGGTGGGTGGGGGTGAGGTTGAGGGCTAGAGGGGAGGAGGTGTGGGTAGTGAGTGTGTATGGCCACAATACAAAGAGGGGGGAGGTCTATGAATGCATGACAACAGAGTTAGAGATTGGGGGGAGACACCGATTATTTTGGGGGGTGATTTTAACCTGACAATCAATCCAAGGTTAGATAATAGTGGGGGAGCGCAAGGGGGAGGGTGGAAAGAAAGGGCAAGCCTTTTAAGGTTTAAAGAATTTATTTATTTATTTTATTTATTTACATTCTCTTATATACCGTGCTATTCTGCATCAGTGCGATTTACATTGAACAAACTGAAATTACATTGAACAGGACATTATAACTTGGAGATAACTATTTTACAGGGAACATATGTCTTGGAATAGTGGATGTGTGGAGATGCAGGCACCCAGGGCTGAGGAGATATAAGTTTTACTCCCCTGTGCACGGTACATATAGTAGGTTGGACATGATATCGGTCAATGGAAAGTGGGCCTCCAGAGCTAGGGAGATGGAACAGGGGAACATAACGTGGTCAGATCATGCCCCAGTAAGTGTTAGCTTTGAGGTGGGAAAGAAAGATGAAGGGGTTTTGACGCCTCAATGACACCCTGTTGGAGGAGCAAAAGTATGTGGACCATATAAGGGGAGTAATACAAGAATATCTGGACTATAAATTGAATGGAGAGGTAGTGGTGGGGATGGTCTGGGATGGTTTGAAGGCGGTGGTAAGAGGTCACCTGATAGGCATAGCAGCACAGAAAAAAAAGAAAAGGGGCGGGCAGAGAGGCAGCTGCTTCAGAGGATAGAGGTCCTGGAAGCAAATCACTAGAGTGACCATAACCCACAGGTGATAGCAGAATTAGTAAAGCTAAGGGGGGAGCTGAGCCAGTTAAGGGCAGCGGAAATAGCGCACGAATTGGCCCTGCTGCAGCAGGTTCATTTTGAAGGGGGGAATCGAATGGGGAAGGTTTTGTCAAGTAGGCTGAAAGCTAAACAACAGAGATCCTGGATTGGGGGGGGGGTACTCAATCATCAAGGGAAAATGGAGCATAAGTTGTCTGAAATCAGGGCTGTCTTTAAGGAATACCATGAGAGTTATATACGAGCGAGGTAATGGAGGGGGAAAGGGAAGGGGAGCAATTTTTGAATGTGTGTCAGTTGCCAAAGGTAACGGAGGAAGAAGAGGAGGAGCTGGGAAGGGAGATTAGTGAGGAGGAGGTGGAAGTCGCTATTAGAACCCTTAAGGCGACGGGGTTGGTTTGCTTCACAGCCAAGTTTTATAAATTGTTGCATGACCAAGTTAGAGGTATACTGACTAAGGTATGTAATAGCAGTCTTTATGGGGAGGTGTTGCCAAAGTCTATGGAGGAAGCGGGGATTATGATATTGCCTAAGCCTGGGAAAGATAGTACCACATGTGCAGTCTATAGGCCGATTTTGTTGATCAACCTGGATGCTAAGTTTCTGGCAAAGGTACTGACCTCCAGGCTACAGAAGGTAACCCCGAAGCTAATTCATACGGACCAAACAGGCTTTTTAAAGGGGAGGCAAGAGGGGGATAACATAAGGAAAATTTTAAATACCATTTGGCACTTGCAGAGAGCAGGGCAAGAAGCGGTATTTGTAACTGTGGATACCAAGAAGGCATTTGACAGAGTTGAGTGGCAATTTATGACCAAGGTATTGCGCTGAATAGGTTTAGGGGAAAGGTTTGTGAGTTGGATTAGAGCCTTATATGCGAGATCGACAGTGAGAATAAAGGTAAATGGAGGTTATTCTGAGAGCTTTTTACTAGGAAGAGGAATGCACCAGGGGTTCCCCCTGTCACCCTTGCTCTTTGCTTTGATGATTGAGTTGCTAGCGAAGTATGTGCAAAGGCAGATAGATATTAGGGAGAATGGGGTAGGGGGGCAACAGACTAAAAATATTAAGGTGGTGGTGGAGGATGTTTGGTTAATGGAATATTAATGCCAATGTTTAGAGGATTGTTTAATGTGAGATGAGGTGTGTTAATAAAAAAATTTAAATTAGAAAAAAAAATAAGAAGCACAAACCACTCCTGTAAAGGATGCAGAGTGCTTGTTTTTATTGCATTGGGAGAAAGTGGATATAGTTCTTATTCAGGAGACTCACTTGACAGAAGGGAAACATAAAAAGCTTCAAGCTAAGAGTTTTGATCAATTGTTCTTCTCAGTTTATAATTCTAAAAAAAGGGGATTAGCACTACTTATACATAAAAAAGGTACCTTTTGTACATTATGGCAGAAGGGAGGACTCCTAGGGCTGGATGATATGGGTTACGGGGAGAATCAAACAACACAATCTGGTTATTTTAAACTTATATGCCCTGAATGGTCCTAAGGATACCTTTTCTCAAAATAGTCATCAAAAATTTGCAGAAATAGCAAAGGGCGACTGGCTAGTTGGGGGAGACTTAAACTGCACCCTAACGGCCCAAGATAGGTCTAACTACACAGCAAGCTTACACAAAAGGGAGGGCAGGGAACTACGTATCTGTATGAAGCACTGGGACCTCTGGGATCTATGGAGGGCAAAATGGTAGAGAGTACACCTGCTATACCCAGAGAACTGACACATACTCGACGATAGATTACATTTTGACTAAGACCACAAAAGTGGGGAAATTTGACAGAGTTAAAATATACCCTGTAGGTGTCAGACCACGGTATGATGGAGTGCAGTTGGAACCCTTCTGGGCCTGGAGCCAAGGTAGACTGGACGAACTGGACAGCCAATACCGTAATGCCCGCAGAGAAGCAAATTTTAGTTAAGTTGAAATAGGAATGAGAACAATATATGAACACCAATAATACAGGGGATACCTCTGATGTGGTGGTAGGGATGGAGGGAAGGCCTACTTAAGAGGAATGTTAATTCAATGGGCATCCCAACAAAAGACAGGGAAGCACGTAAACAAACATTACTGCGGGAGATGCAAGTATTACAGGAGGAACATAGCAGGAGTGGGAGGAAAGGAATACAGCACAGATTAACAGAAGTTAAGCACCAGCTTGACAAGCTAGAGAGTGAACATATAGCCAGACTTCTGAGCCTTACAAAACGCTCCTATATGGAGCATGGCAATAAAGTTGGGAAGTTATTGGCCTGGCAATTGAAACAAAGATGAACGTCACGAATAATTGCCAAAATTAAAGAACAAAGGGAGAGAGAAAAGGGGAAAGGGATTTGCACCGAATTTCAAAGATTTTATGCAAATCTATACCAATCAGAAACCAAGGTAGGAGAGGGAGCCCTGAAGGACTACTTGAGGGTACTGAAAGTGCCTCAGTTGGGAAAGGAGGAAGCAAATAATCTAGGGAGCCCTATCACTATAAGTGAGATCCAAGAAGCAATCAAAACATTACCCAGAGGGAAGGCAACGGGAGGATGCATTTCCCGCAGAATTTTATCAGGTCTGAGTGAGGAAATTAGCCCGGTGTTATCTAGGATTTTCACTGGAGCTCTGCGAGGAAACCCATTGCTGGCTTCCATGGCTCAGGCTAATATCATAATTCTCCATAATGAGGGGAAACCGGCGGAGGAGTGCAGTAGTTATAGACCAATAGCACTTATTAACACCAATGCCAAATTATTTGCTAAAGGTTGTGATAAGGAAGCTTATCATAGCTCAGGAAGGAGCTATAGAAAAGGTGAAGTGACTCTGAACAAGTAACCTGTCAGTTCTGGTAGAAATATGAAAACAGAATTTTGCCATAAAAGACTACCAGTCCCAGAATGCACCAGGTTTCCAACAGCCATGAGAGGAGCTGAAGTGAGAAAACGTGTGTTCAATCAAAAGGGCTATGAGGTAATCCCCAAGCACTCATTGCAAAGGGCAGGACTTGATTCAGCACAGCTGCGCTGTGCTAGGATGAAACACTCATCTCAAAGGGCAGGGCCTGATTCAGCACAGCTGCGCTGTGTTAGGGAGGAGCACTCATCTAAGCAGAATAAGAGTAGAGTTTATTCTACAGATGACCATCTTCATGATCACCTTGGATATCCAGAGAATTGTCCTCAGTATCCTGAGAATCAACTTGAGTTTGATCATCAGTTTCATCTGAAGGATCATCAGAAGCAGAAGCCAAACCGGACGGACAGAGAGGGAAAGAGACCCTTTGGAAGAAGGAAGAGAAAAGCCTTTGAGAGGTCTAGAAGAGTCCAAAGCAGTACGTATACTGGGAGGTATTCCAAGGGCCAGCATACACCATTGGACTGGGGAAAGCCAGAGGAATGGTGCTGCAGAGCTAGGAATCTCCAGACGCTACCTGTGAGGGAGACGGCTGCACGTGGAAGGGACCCTAAGACCCGTGCCAGAAGGTATGTGAAGAGAGATCCAGTTTCCAGGGATCTGGATTGGAAGGCTGGACATAAGAACTGGACTACATACTGGCCAGGCTATATAGAGAGAAACTCTAGCAGCAATGGAAGCTCAGGTATGAACACTGATCTATGCCCTAGCTATAACCTTGAAAGACAGCAGGGAAACAAGTATTCTCCTGAAAATGCTCCATTGAGAGATTCATCTGTGCCAATCCATGATATTGAACCCATGCTTGTTGAACAAGGGGGAATAATAGCAGATGAGGATCCTGTTTATATGGACTGCTCTCTATCTAAACTCCGTTGGTAACTTTCTGTTATAAAGTACAGCAACCATCACAAAGAAATACAAATTTGTTCTTTAATCTACTCAGAAAAGCTCCTGAAGCAGGATTTGACCCACACAGTGGAAGGCAAGCCAGCTAAGGGGTGTCAGCTGGTAACTGCTAGCAATTAAGCCTTACCTAATTGCTTGTGAGCTAGGAGAGAATCACTTCTGTATCTATGTGGGAAGTAATCAGAAGTTAACCTGAAAAGAACAGTTTGTTTCTTGCTTTGTGGCTTTTCATTTATTGTTTTCCTGATTTTAACTTTGTTTTTCCAAGTTAACACTGAAAGCAAGTAACCTAATTTATGTGCTACCAAGCATATCTGTGTTGGGAGAAATAACCCCATAAATAAATATCTTATTGGCTTTACCCAAGAGCACAACTAAATTATTGTCAGCAGCTGTGTCTGGTGTGAATGAACTACATTGCCCACAATACCTTGCAAATCATATAGATATATGCACTTGACAAGACTGTGAAGATTCTCACCCAGGCAGCCGTCTGACAAGGTTTAGCTAAATGATTGGAATCAATTCTCCCTAATCTTATCCATCCAGATCAAGCTGGCTTCATAAAGGGCAGGCTGATATCAGATAATGTTAGGAGGGCAATAAACCTACACTCTGCCTCCCACTCAATGCTAAAAAAAGCATTCGACTGGGTTGAATGGCAATTCCTGTTTGAAATACTAAAACCATTTAATCTGGGAGTAGGGTTTCTGAATGGAATCAAGGCGCCGTACCAAAAACCTACAACTAGAATATTAGTGAACGAGGAAAGGTCTGAGACATTCACATTAGGCAGGGATACGAGACAGGGTTGTCCCCTCTGTTCATTGCAATGGTAATAGAAGCACTTGCTGCAAGAGTAAGGAACAACCCAAAAATACAACCAATAGTGATGGGGAAACAGGAGCATAAAATGTTGTTATACGCCGATGACATATTAGTTTTTGTCTCCAGTCCCTGAAAGTCACTCCCGCATTTATTAAAAGAAATATTAGCATTTGCAGACTGTGGTGGAGAAGCAGGTTTAGAGTGGAGAAAAAGAGAGGAAAAACAGTCCTTTTTTCCTGAACCCAAAAGAACTGCGGGCACAGCAAGGGTTAACACTCTAAGCCAAAGATTTCCTGCACAGGAGTGTAGAGCCAAAGACACACCCAGTTCCCATGGAAACCGAGGGAGGTGATGGGAGAGGTTTGGGGGCGGAGTCAAGAGCCATAGGACAGCCCCAAACATTTAAGCAGGGAAGTTTCACTCACAGAAAAAAAGGAGACCCAGGCACAGCTCCACGTTCAAGGAGAGACGGAGGGAAAAACGCAGCTCCACATTCAAGGAGAGACAGAGAAGGAGCAGACACAGACAGAGATTCAGATTCAACCTCAGGAGTTGTTGCAGCGTCGGTGGGACGGAGGAAGCTGAACAGAGACAGGAACAGAGAGGAGAGAAGGTCAGAGCAAAGCCCAGGGGAAGACTCTTCTGAGGAAGAAATATTTTCTAAATGCTGGTGGACTGGCCATTCTCAGTGTAAGGAGCCTCTGAGGACAGAGCTGAGGGGTAGAGACCTTACTGGAAGGTTTAGAGGAAATACCTCCTGCAGACAGTACAGGGACAGTTCCAGCCTGGAGCACAGCTCAGCTGACAGGAAACCTGCAGCTGACGTGAAGCCTGGAAAAGTTGGTTTTAACCAAGCTACTGTGGGGAAGCAGAGGAGTAGAGTATTCCTGAAAGAACCTGAAAGCAAGGGTACGTCTCTAGCTGAGCCTACAAGGGGACACCACACTGCTGGCAAGGTGAGCCCTTTACAAACCCTTAAAAAGCTTTTGAATAGGGAAGCCTTTTCCTGCCCTTCCACCACAACCTCCCGTAGTGAGAAGTCTAATAGGGAGCAGCTGATAAAAGGTTTGCAGCATGTGAAGGCTCCTCAGGCAGACGCTGTGGAGAACAAGTCTCTGAGAGAGTCCAGTGGAGAGGAGATGGAACTGGGAGACACTTATAATGAAAGTGAGGTTTCTGATATGGAGTTTGAATGTTCCCTTTGTGCCAGAGAGGAATAAGAAGCTGAAAGGGTTTTTAAAGTAATTGGAGAAAAACCCAGAAGTTCTGAATGAGAATATTCTTTGCTAAAACCCATAACTTTTAGCCAGGCAAATTAATGAATGCTGGTCTGATAAAGCTGCAAGATTAATGGAGCCATGAGTGAGCTAAAAGTTTGAAAGTATCTTGGAGAGAAATGTACTGAGTTTTAAAGCCTGTTGGTGGACCAGGGAATTAGTGCTATGCAAAGCTGTGAAAGTAACAGTGAAGTACTGTACTGCCTCCTGGGGACCGGAGAACAGATTGCTGTTTGTAAAGGATTACCTTTTGTGAATATGCGTTTAAACTAAGCCGCAGAAGCAAGGCCCAGCCAAGGACTCTGTGATAAGGCTTATGTTTATGAATGGAGAAGCATCCTGATTATTTTTGTTTGTAATATTCAAATTCCTTACCAAAGAATTTGATTTGGTCAAGTAGAACCTTATTTTCCTAAATAAAAAGAAATTTCCTGCGACCTTTGATCTTGGCTCTAATCTATCCAGACACAACTACATGTGAATGGGTTAATTCTAATACAAAGGACGATCGGGGCGCCCTCTTACCCTTAGGCAACTGCCAGGCCACAAGGGGGAGCGCCGACAAGACGTATCAGGCTTTAAAACCAATTTGTCAAAAACAGAAGCTATGAACCTAGAGGGCCTGTCGCAGGAATCCCTTACAGCATTCCCTTTCCGATTGGCAGGGCAAAAAATTAGATATCTAGGGATATATTTAAGCTGAGACCTCGGGGAACTTTACCAACTCAATTATAACTCTTTAGCAATGAAGGTAGAGAAAGACCTGGAACACTGGAGGGATCTCCATCTTACATGGCTGGGTAGAATAGCAGCTATTAAGATGAGTATCCTTCCAAAATTTAATTTCCTTTTTTACACAACTTCTGATAGCCTTAAAGGGTAAGATCCTAATAAAGTGGGAAAATAAATGTCTAAAATTTATATGGGGCGGCAAACGAGCTTGAATCGGATCAGAATGTTTAATATGGGCACGGGAACAAGGTGGAGTGAGACTCTCCAAGTTGGGGATGTATTATCTTGCAGGCTTTGAAAGCACATTACGACTGTCCGGGTGATGCTCTATGGGTGGATATGGAGAGACGATGGGAAGTCCCACGCTCGATATGTGAATGGATGCCCCAGGAGCAGATAGGAGGTTTAGAAGGGGTAAAAGGAAAGGACGTATCTACTCATCCATTTCTGGGCCCGTTAATAAAGGAAGGCCAGAAAGGCCACTGGCAGAAATATTTCCGGGAGACTTATCGAAATGGGCTTGTATCACAGATTATGTCTCCTTCTAGGATCCTGAATATTCTGCATTATTATGTACCTTCCAAGAGAAAAACATCCAACGATTCTCACAGGTACTGAGGGAGGGGAAATGTCTGGCGCAAAGGGAAATAGAGGCTATAATGGAAAAACTTTTCTATCAATATTTCCAATTAAGGTTCAATATTTCCAACTTTTATATCAATACTTTTCTATCAATATTTCCAATTAAGGTTCTTTCTACATAGGGGATAGGGTGGCAACTTACAAGGAAACCAACTTGGATGGAAGATTTATTATATAAAAGGAAATCCGGTGCACGTTTATTATCTAAAATTTATCAAGGTCTCTTGGAAAGCTGCTGTCACACCCTCCTGCTCACGTATAGGGATGGACGGGATTGCTAGGGGGAGAGAACATAGAAGAAGAATGGGAAAAGGTACAAGGTAGGCTATACAAATGGATCTTAGTCACAAATTAGTGACAGACCCAGCTGCAGATTATCTTTAGATCCTATAGGACTCCCCTGCATGTGAGTTGAGGCACACAGAGGGGGGAGGGGCTCTGCTGGCGGGATTGCAGCCGAAAAAGCACTTTTTTCCATATGTGGTGAGAGTGCCTGTGTATCCAGACTTATTGGGCAAAGGTAGCTAAAAGGATAGGTATAGTTTTAGAAACCACGCTAGGCATGGATCTGGGGGAACTATTATTTGGAAGGGGAGACCCAGCAGATTACACAAACCCAGAAACACTACTCCGAGCCAAATTAATATTAATGGCTAGAATGGTGGTGGCATGTAGATGGAAATCCCAACAAGGTCCTTCACTAGTGGATTGGGAACAAAAGATAAACGAAGCACGCGTCTTTGACACCACCACCTTTACACTGCAGGGTAGCAAAGGATGGGGGAGCAAGTGTGGGGAAAGTGGGAAGCACAGACACCCAGCACATAAAATAAAATGATAATGATCCTCCATTTAGCAAAGTTATTATTATTCATTTATTAAGCACTACAAGGTATATCTCTCCTTACAACCCCCCTCGAGAACTCCGCTCTTCTAGCAAACTGCTTCTATCTGTGCCCTTCTCTTCTACTGCCAACTCCAGACTTCGCTCCTTTCACCTTGCTGCACCTTATGCCTGGAACAAACTACCTCTGTCTATACGCCGGGCAGCTTCTCTGACACTCTTCAAATCCAGGCTGAAAACTCACCTCTTCGCTGCTGCTTTTGGATCTTGACTCACCTGATTTTCTTTTTCTGTCCCCCTTGTTTATCCCTACCTACACCTTCTGTGTTGTCTGTCTTGACTAGATTGTAAGCTCTATGAGCAGAGACTGTCTCTTACATGTCTGTGCAGCGCGGCGTATGACTTATAGCGCTATACAAATGCTCAGTAGTAGTAGTAGTAGTAGGTGTATGCAGCGCTGTACAAACACAAATAAAGACAGTCCCTGCTCAAAGAGCTCACAATATTTTATGCTCCTGTTTCCCCATCACTATTGGTTGTATTTCTGGGTTGCTCCTTACTCTTGCAGCAAGTGCTTCTATTAGTTAAGAGTTTGTGTTTATGAAGTAAGAACCACAAAAGAAAAAAATGTTTTATTGGTTTATGTACAATGAAAGGGTACTATTCTACTGAAGCGAGATAGTATTGTCTGGTACAGGGACTGCCATGAAGAAGGGGGAGGTGGGGGAATATAGGGGGAAGGCCATTGAGTCAGATGGAGGATGAAGGGGCCTGATCACTTGGACACTACTAAAATTGTATTGAAAGAAGAAGAAAGAAGAGAATGAAGGGAGAGTTGGTTGTAAACTCGAATGTAGTAAGCAGGCTCCTCAATGCCCAGCTTAGGCTGAATCAAGGATCTCTGTATGATGATGTAATATTGACAACAGTAATTGAACCTCTTTGATATGTTGAAAATAAATTACAAAAAAAGAAAAGGTTCAGAGAAGAGCCACCAAAATAGTAAAGGGAATGCAAGGATACCCTAATGAGGAAAGGCTTAAAAGATTAGGGCTCTTCAACTTGGAAAAATATAAGGCTGAGGGGAGATGTGATAGAAGTCTATAAAATAATGAATGGAGTGGAATGGGTAAACATAGGTCGTTTGTTTACTCCTTCAAAAGGTAGAAAGACTAGGGACATGCAATGAAGCTACATTTAAAGACTAATCGTAGAAAATATTTTTTCACTCAACGCGTAATCAGATTCTGGAATTCGTTGCCAAAGGATTTAATAAAAGCTGTTAGCATAGCCGAGTTTAAAAAAAAGGTTGGACAAGCTCCTGGAGGAAAATTCCATAAACTATTATTAAAGAGGACCAGGGAAATCCACTGTTTATCCCAGGATAAGCATCGTGGAATCTGTGTACCTTTTTGGAAACCTGACAGGTACTTGTGACCTGCACTGGCCGTTATTGGGAAACAGATTATTGAGCTTGATGAACCTTGGTCTGACCAGTATGGCATATCTTATGTTCTTAAGGTAGTCAAGCAGTTTTAGTGGTGGACAGGAAGAGGCTTTCATTACGCCAGATGGCAAACCTCTTCCACTTAAAATTATACAGTAGGACCTTTTAGAGCTAGAAACCAGAAAGACCTTTGAAACATTCTCAGGCAGACTGAAGGAAGCCAAGGTGAACCCTTCAACATTCAAGCTGTGAGTGTCAGAGGTTTGTTGTTGGGATGCAACAGAGTTCTGTGAGTCTTTGTGATCAGTACTGGAGAGCTGCCTAGTCTTAGAGGATTCCCTATGGAGAGTTCTAGGAGAAGAATGAACCATGGTTGCATTGGCCAACAATGCACTATGAAAATAATGGATCCATGATGGTCCCTTCTGAGTTTCAGGAAAGATTTATCTGTAAGAGGTATTGGAAGATGCACATACTGAAAGCCCTCTCTCCAGTCCAAGAGGAAGGCATCTGAGGTTAATTTGTCATGTGTCCCTGCCCTGAAACAGAACTGAGATGCTTTCCTTTTCTGGGGAGTAGCAAACAGATCAATTGAAGGGGTGCCCCACTCGAGAGATTTCCTATGCTACTCCCATGTGGTTGCCATACATAGCTCAGCCTATCCAGGACCATACTAAGCTGAAAATGTGCTCTGTGTGACTTACGAATCTGGAGCCCCCCTACACCCAGCCTTGCATAGGAACTCACTTCTATCAGGCTTCCTGGACACCCAGTGATGGACATCAGCGGCCTTTTGTATTTGCACCTTATGCTGCCGCACCGCTCACACAGCCCTTGGTACGGCCCTGAGCCTATCCACCAGGACATTGTTCTCTCCTACCAGATATGTGTGAGGGTCATCCCATTAGAGATGGCATAGTTCCACATCCTGATCTTTTCCCAGCACAGGAGGAATGATACTGTTCTTCTCTACTTGTTGTAGTACATTGCCACTTGATTGCCAACTGATCTCTGAAAGCCTTTAGAGTATAAGAGTCATCAGATTTATTTCCTAAAATTAAGAGCAAAATTTTCCTGGTTGTGAAGTCCATTTGCATGAGCTCCCTAACCCAGTCTGGACACACCTGGCGTAAGATTTGGAACGGAGGAACTGACTATCCACCAGGCCAAAGACTCCCTGAGAAGGTACCATGACAGATATGACATTCTGGAGCCTCTGACTGGCCACTGTATGCTCAATATCCATTGGGCTTGTCTCATTTTAAGACTTGCCAAAAGGTGTTATATCAGAGCTTGACAAATCCTGGGTGCCTGGTCGCCATGGTGCCTAAAACTTACAACCAGATGCCCAGAATTTCTTTTCCCAGGTGAACAAAAAGTGAAGAGCACTGCGGTATTCACAACAGCAACCATTGGTGGTGTTTCCCCGTCTTATGCCCGAATCAGTCATGCTCACTCCCCCCTCTCAAACAGTATAGCCCATGCACATGCATGCTAATTGTGAATATGTGATTACTTCTGGGTTTGCGGTCTTACAAAATTATCTTCAATTTTAAGATCAGCTTGGCCGTGAGGCATCGCTAGACCCATCGGACGCCATCTCCATGCAGCCCGATGTCTCTGAAGCCAAACTTGGGCCTGCCAAAGACATTGCCTTGTAAAATATGTTTACATGTTCCTTGTAAAATAGTTATCTCCAAGTTATAATGCCTTGTTCAATGTAATTTCAGTTTGTTCAGTGTAAACCGCCTTGATATCATGAAAGGCAGTATATAAGAAATGTTAAAAAATAAAACAAATTTCCCCAATCATGGCAATCTCGCTGTCCGCCATGCCTCTCTCCTGCTTTAGGCAACACCATCCTGCACAGAAAATCTGCCTCAGAAGAAACGTGAAGCAGCCCTGCTTGCCACAAGCTCCTAGAACACCTACAAAATTGTGGCAGTCCAGGTAAAATTTTCTTTCCTCTCATTACAAATATATATATGAGAAAACACAAACTGGTAAAGGTTACATATGGGAATGATGAGGTCTCAAGAATACAAGCCTTCTACTGTATATAAGAGGGGTCAATCATAGCCACTTAATCAACAGAAGAAAGAAGTTTAAGATATTTTATAATCTCTTATAACAAGAAGCAAAGAAAGACATTTGCATACTCAGTATTCACTGTGGAGGTTATTCTGTGCCATGAATAGTGGGGATGGACGACCTGATGGGACGTCCATCCCGCTATTCGCGCATTCTTCCGGCCTTGACTAACTTCCCCACCGGTTGTGCAAGGAAGTTAGATGGGGGCGGGGAAAGCGTAGTTACCTGCAACGGGTGTTCTCCAGGGACAGCAGGAATCAGTCCTCACATATGGGTGATGTCGGCGCCAACAGAGCCCTCGTGTGGAGCAAATCCCCAGCTTTCAAAGAAAGCCTTTGGGAATTGCATCACACATGCATGGTCCCTTTCCCGGTCAAGGGTGCCATCTTGCTCAGTCAAATGACATAGCTAAAAAGACAGCAAAAAAGAACAAAATATAATAGAACTGCAACTCCAAGGGGAGGAGGGAGGGTCGTGAGGACTGATTCCTGCTGTCCCCAGAGAACACCTATTACAGGTGAGTAACTACGCTTTCTCGAGGAACAAGCAGGAAGTCAGTCCTCACATATGGGACTCCCCAGCTATAGGCTACTGAGAACCCACAGCTGAAAAATAGGCTCCCTCTACGAGAGCCACAAGCAGCCACAATAGGAATCTGAGAGAGTAGCACTCCGGTAGCCTGACACAGACGGGTTGGAGGGCAGGAGTTGCCTAGACCTCAAAAAGGTTATGGAGTACAGCCTGGCCGAAGGCACTGTCCCTTCGGGATTCCCTATCCAGGCAGTAATGGTTTACAAATGTCTGACCCGAAGACCAGGTGGCGGCCCGGCAGATGTCTGCCAGCGGAACAGAGTGGAAATGAGCCACTGATGCCGTAACACGACCCTCCAACGGAAGCTCGGCTGCCCTGTATGCCCAGGCAATACAGTCCGCCACCCAGGTGGAGAGCGTACACTTGGAAACAGGCATCCCCAGCTTACTGGGAAGGATACGATGGCCCTGCGTATGCTGAATATAGAAGGCCAACGCCCTCTTATAGTCCAGGGTATGCAGAACTGTCTCTGCCTGACTGGCATGCGGCCTGGGAAAGAAGGTAGGCAGCACCACCTCCTGATTGAGGTGGAACGAAGAGACCACTTTCGGAAGGAACTTGGGGTGTGTGCGGAGCACCACCCAGTTCCTATAGAACCTTGTGTAAGGCCTGTCAGACACAAGGGCCTGAAGCTCACTCACTTGCCAAGCCGACATGAGTGCCATTAAGAAAACTACCTTCCAAGAAAGGTAGCGCAGATGGCAGGTTGCCATCGGCTCAAAAGGCGGCTGAGTAAGCTGCCCTAAAACCACATTCAAATCCCATTCGATCACCAGAGGGCAGACCGGGGGCTTCAGCAGAAGTAGGCCTCTCAAGAACCTAGAAACCAGAGGATGCACAGAGATGCTTCCCTTCTACCGGGAAGTGATGTGTAGCAAGGATACTGAGGTGAACTCTGATGGAGTTGGACTTAAGGCCCAAATCCGAAAGGTGGAGAAGATACTGAAGTACCACTGCAACCTGACAGGAGAAAGTATTTACTTTCTGATTTTCGCACCAAACCCTAAACCTATGCCACTTGAAGGCATAGGTCCGTCTAGTTGACATCCTCCTTGAGGCCAGCAAGACCTCTTCCACATTTTTAGGCAGGAGGAGTGGTGCGAGCACTACCCTTTCAGCAGCCATGCCATTAGGTTAAGGGAGATTGGGGTGCAGGAGAGTGCCCCCTTCCTGGGACAGGAGATTCAGGTAGGACGCCAAGGGGATGGGGGCCTCCACTGCTAGCTGGAGTAGAAGCGGAAACCAGGGTTGCCTTGGCCACCTGGGGGTTACCAGGATGACTGAGACCCTGTCCTGGAGAATCTTGAACAGAGTCTTGGCCACCAGAGGCATCGGGGGAAATGCATACAGGAGGCCTACTGATCATGATATGAGAAATGCGTCGGCGGCCACCCTGTGTGTGTGGGGCTGCCTGGAGCAGAACCGGGACAACTGGTGATTGAGCGGACTCGCAAACAAGTCCATTATTGGCCATCCCCAGGTCTGAAAAAGCCAATGGACTACTCTCTTGTCCAGCTGCCACTCGTGGGGCTGCAGAATCCCGCTTAGTCTGTCGGCTAAGTAGTTGTCCTGGCCTGGCAGATAAACTGCCCTTAGATGAATGCCATGCCGGACTGCAAAGGAGCACAGATCCAGGGTTTCCTGACACAGTAGGCGGGACCCCGTGCCATCCTGCTTGTTCACATAGAACATGGTTACTTGGTTGTCTGTTTTTACCAAGACAGGCTGGTGAGCCAAAGTCTGGTAGAAAACTTGTAGAAAACGGGAAACACACAGAGCAAGAGAAATGATGACACAGGCGCTTTATTGGGATCCCCAACGCGTTTTGGCAGGTTGCTTTCCTCAGGGGGTTGATATCACTTATGAACACAAAACATAATAGGCATAAAATAATATATCAGTTACACATGGAATTAAAACTCATATTAAAAACAATAAACACAATCAAAAACATTTATATCAATTGTGAACCAGATAGGAGTTAACCGGGCATGTTAAAACCTGAGATGATAAACATTGATATGTACTGAACCTACTACACTCAAATTAAAAGTATGTATATAATATAATAATTAGATAATAAAAGGATAGAAATTACATAATGAATAAATAATAAGGTAAAATAATAAATAGTTAAGAATATGTGCATAAGAGTTGATGGGCTGTGGCAACATGTTGTACCCATAAACAAACAATCATTGGCTAAAATAGTTAAAACAAGTTAATAAAACACACAAAATAAACATACAGATGATAAATACTGTGCAACTATCTTTTTAAATAACTGTTAAAAGTGCTCAAATAAATAAATAGTAAAATAATAAATAATTAAAAGTGTCCGCACAGATATATTAAAAAAACAAATTGTTAAGATGAAAACTGACCAACAACAAACTAAAATTGTTAAAATACAATGGTGAATAACCATCAAACATAAATGTAGATTGTTGGAGGAATACTGTGGAACTATTGTACTTAGAGAAATTGTATAAAACAACGCAGGGCAGAAGTAAGGATAAAACCTGTAGAATCATTAGTCAGATATGCAATAGACTCCAAATGGAAGTGATGAAAAAGAGAAGATACATGGAGTGTAGGCGATACTTTCACTTACTCAGCGCATGCAGACCACGAGTCTGCAACGGATGGATTGTGGGGCTCTTGATTGGTCCTTTTACTGTAAAACATCGGGATAAAAAAAATATATTAAATAATAAAAAATAATAAATAATAAATAAAATAGGGTGGAGGTGGACACAATGTATGGCACTAGGGTAAGATCTGACAACCGTTGTCATAACGTTAAAAACAATAATATTTAGACTATTTATATGTATAAAACAATTGATTGTAAAAAAATTTTAATCATTGTTACTGAATCAGCTAAGCTGATAGATACAGAATGTGACATTAAAATTGGAGAAAAGGACGCCATATATTAGTAATATTGCCACTGTACAGGCTAAACTTTACTAAAAAGGAGAATTTGCTTAGAACCAAGGGGTAGCCGAACATAAGGAAAAAGAAAAATAATGCTATGTATACTGCGGGAAAAGAGGCCATATCTCTAAGGACAGTGTTGCTATAAATAAAATTGAAAGTACTCACGATTCCAAGTCAAGTATATAATGCAGTCACCACGATCTTGCACAGAAGATTATAGCGGTGATGCAACTGGAAAGCGAGTTGAACGCAGCTGAGAGGGAAAATGACAATGTTAAAATAAACGGAGGGGAATGCACTACTGATTTTTATTTTACTAGAAAGCCGTCTTAGTATGTAGTTGTGGCGTTTTATATACTACAGGGGACGTATAGGAAACAACTTCAGACGCTGCTATTGCTGGAAATGAAACGGATTAAGTCAAGGAGTGTAATGCTAAAAAACCTTGCATCGGCAGGCATGTATGAGAGAAACTTAGAAAAATCTCATTGTAAGAAAAAAATTTTTGAATCATACCTCAAGGGAATCTTGTAAATAAAGGAGAGGGTATGTGAAAACCCATACTAAGACGGCTTTCTAGTAAAATAAAAATCAGTAGTGCATTCCCCTCCGTTTATTTTAACATTGTCATTTTCCCTCTCAGCTGCGTTCAACTCGCTTTCCAGTTGCATCACCGCTATAATCTTCTGTGCAAGATCGTGGTGACTGCATTATATACTTGACTTGGAATCGTGAGTACTTTCAATTTTATTTATAGCAACTCTGTCCTTAGAGATATGGCCTCTTTTCCCGCAGTATACATAGCATTATTTTTCTTTTTCCTTATGTTCGGCTACCCCTTGGTTCTAAGCAAATTCTCCTTTTTAGTAAAGTTTAGCCCGTACAGTGGCAATATTACTAATATATGGCGTCCTTTTCTCCAGTTTTAATGTCACATTCTCTATCTATCAGCTTAGCTGATTCAGTAACAATGATTAAAATTTTTTTACAATCAATTGTTTTATACATATAAATAGTCTAAATATTATTGTTTTTAACGTTATGACAACGGTTGTCAGATCTTACCCTAGTGCCATACATTGTGTCCACCTCCACCCTATTTTATTTATTATTTATTATTTTTATTATTTAATATATATTTTTTATCCCGATGTTTTACAGTAAAAGGACCAATCAAGAGCCCCACAATCCATCCGTTGCAGATTCGTGGTCTGCATGCGCTGAGTAAGTGAAAGTATCGCCTACACTCCATGTATCTTCTCTTTTTCATCACTTCCATTTGGAGTCTATTGCATATCTGACTAATGATTCTACAGGTTTTATCCTTACTTCTGCCCTGCGTTGTTTTATACAATTTCTCTAAGTACAATAGTTCCACAGTATTCCTCCAACAATCTACATTTATGCTTGATGGTTATTCACCATTGTATTTTAACAATTTTAGTTTGTTGTTGGTCAGTTTTCATCTTAACAATTTGTTTTTTAATAAATCTGTGCGGACACTTTTAATTATTTATTATTTTACTATTTATTTATTTGAGCACTTTTAACAGTTATTTAAAATGATAGTTGCACAGTATTTATCATCTGTATGTTTATTTTGTGTGTTTTATTAACTTGTTTTAACTATTTTAGCCAATGATTGTTTGTTTATGGATACAACATGTTGCCACAGCCCATCAACTCTTATGCACATATTCTTAACTATTTATTATTTTACCTTATTATTTATTCATTATGTAATTTCTATCCTTTTATTATCTAATTATTATATTATATACATACTTTTAATTTGAGTGTAGTAGGTTCAGTACATATCAATGTTTATCATCTCAGGTTTTAACATGCCCGGTTAACTCCTATCTGGTTCACAATTGATATAAATGTTTTTGATTGTGTTTATTGTTTTTAATATGAGTTTTAATTCCATGTGTAATTGATATATTATTTTATGCCTATTATGTTTTGTGTTCATAAGTGATATCAACCCCCTGAGGAAGGCAACCTGCCGAAACGCGTTGGGGATCCCAATAAAGCGCCTGTGTCATCATTTCTCTTGCTCTGTGTGTTTCCTGCCTGGCCCTGCAAGAGAAACTTTGTTGTGTGCTTTCGCTTGGAGACCACACACCCTGAGTACAAAGCCCCTGGCAATGGGCTTCCCAGCCCAGCAAGGATGCATCTGTGGTCAGGATTCTCGTGTGTCGAGGAGCCTGGAAAGGCATCCCCACTTCCAAGTGTAATGGTTGAAGCCACCAGTCCAAGGACTGTACTAGTCTTCTGGACACTTTGACCCTGTCTCAGAGGCCGCCTGTGGCCTGTGTCCACTGGTCTCTGAGGCACCACTGAGCAGTTCTCATGTGGAGACGGGCATCCGGTGTTACATGGACGGTGGAGGCCATGTGCCCAAGGAGGCGCAGAAAGTGCCTTGCTGACACTTGGGATCTGCGACTCACTTGGCGTGCCAGAGCCAGAAGCCTTTCTGCCCTGTCCGCTGGCACATAGGCCCTTGCTTGAAGGGTATCTAGTCTGGCCCCAATGAACTCTAGTTGTTGAATGGGAGCAAGACTGGACTTGGGGTAATTGATTACAAACCCCAGATGCTGGAGCACCTGTATGGTGCGAGATGTGGCCTGATGGACCTCTATGGCTGAAGTGGCTCTGATGAACCAGTCATCTAGGTAGGGGACGACAAAGACTCCTTGAAGTCTGAGAAAGGCGGCCACCACTGCCAAGAATTTTGTGAATACCCTGGGGGCGGAGGCCAGGCCAAAGGGAAGTACCCTGTACTGGTAGTGATTGTCTCCCACCACAAAGCGTAGATATTGCCTGTGGTCTGGGTGTATTAGGATGTGTGTATACGCATCCTTTAGATCTAAGGTGCATAGGCAGTCTCCCTGGCGGAGGTAAGGCAGCAATATTCAAAGTGAGAGCATCTTGAATTTCTCCCTCACTAGGAATTTGTTTAAGGTTTGCAGGTCGAGGATGGGCCTGAGGCCTCCTGTCCTTTTTGGTACTAGAAAGTACCTGGAGTAGAAGCCCTTGCCCTGTAGGTGGTGGGGCACCGGTTCTACCACCTGAGCCTCGAGAAGACTTGCTAACTCCTTCAGAAGATGGTTCCAGTGAAGGGGAGACCTGAGGGGCTCTCCTGGAAAATAAGAAGGAGGAACCTGGGTCAAATGGAGGAGATAGCCCTGATCGACTATCTGCAGGACCCGGCATCGGTGGTAATGGCTGTCCATCTGTGGGCATACAAGGCAAGCCTTCCTCCTGTGCATTGTCTGTCCCCTGTGGTGAGAGGGGCTATGTTTTGAGAGTCAAAAGCCGCTCCCAGGCTGGCCCGGAGTCGGTGCCTGGGGTTTGGGGGCTTTCTGCTTACGCGGGCCATGCCCCTGTCCCTTGGCCTGCTGCCCCTGCTGGGGAGCTGGGGAGGCCTGAAACGGGGGGTAGCTTCGGTAAGCAGCACCCTTCCTTGGGTAAAAGGACTTCTTACCCAAGCCCTTCTTCTTAGAAGGGGCAGAGGTCTTCTTCGAGAGTCATGTCCTGGTCACGTACTCTGACTCGATCTCAGCAGCCTTGTCGGTCATGGATTTGCCGAAGAGGTTCTCTCCCTGGCAAGGGACATCGACCAACTTGTCCTGAACCCATTGCTCAAGGTCTGATGACTGTAGCCATGCTTGGCAGCGTGCACCGATGCCTGCTGCAGCTACCCGGGCTGCCGACTCGAAGCTGTCATAGGCTGCTCGAGTCATGAACTTCGAGCACTCACAGACACCAGTGGACAGGCTCTTGAAGCACTGCAAAGGTCCCTTGGAGAGACCAGCCGAGAACCCGGCGAATTCCTTCTCCACGTCCCTCAGGTACATGCCCATCTACAGCTGGTAGGCCTGGATCCAACATGTCAGCACAGAACCCTGGAAGCACTTCTTACCAAGGGTGTCCAAGCTGTGGGCCTCCCTACCAGGAGTCACCGAGGAGTGCATCTTCTGACTCTACAGCCTGCGCAAGGCCAATTCCACAACCATGTGCTTTTTGAAACCCAGGGCTCTTACGGACTCGATACATCGAGTTGATCCATCTGCTGATCACCGGCGCTGACACCAGTGTCTCCTACATGCGGAGGATCAGTCATTCCAGGATCAGAGGCACGGGTATAGTAAGGGCCTCCTGAGGGGGAGAGTCATACTGGAGGATCTCGAGCTCTTCGGCCTGAGGATCCTCCTCGGACTCCACAGGGAATGCCAAAGCCTTTGACATGTCCCTCACGAAGTCCAAGAACCTAGTGTCCTCCGGGGGGGACCTTCTCCGAGGCTCAGACACTGGGGAATCGGACGGGACGTCCCTGTGCAGACAGGTGTCTGGGGACTCTTCCTCCTCCATCTCCCATCCCGATGCCTCCGAGTAGGAATCGAGGGGCTCCGGCATCAAGGGCCCCTGCCTCGACTGCCCTAATGCCGATGGAACTGGCAGCGACGACCTCGGCCCCGAGCGGGAGGTCGAGGGAGACCTTGGCCGAGGATCGACTCGAGTACGCATGGTCTCAAGGAACAGCTTGGCCTCCGGGGTCGACTTGGACGTCAGTGGCCCGGTGGTCGGGGCGGAAGGACCGGTGAGACCGGCAATCAGCACCCGCTGCTGCTCCATGAAGGCAGACATACTGCGCTCCAGGGCCACCATTCTGAACCCGAGTTCAGAAGGCTCCACAGCCGCCGTTGGGCCCGACGCCGGTTCCTCGGGGGAGGGAGTCCTCAACGAGGACCGTTACCTGCCTCGGCTGCTCCGTATCCCATCGAGGAAGCTTTGCTGGACGCTCCATCTCTGAGGATCCGGGTCGGCACTCGGGGCTCTGCGTCCTGTCCCGGGCGGGGCCTGGCCATTCAGAGCCATCCAACAACGCCACCTTCAAGGATTTTTTCTTCCTTCGATGTTCCCGCGAGGGAGACCCCCTCTCCGAGGAACGTCTATGATGCTCGGGCTCGGAGTGTTCTCCCCGAGACGTAGAGGCCTCAGATGAGGTCCGGGCCCACGAAGGTACGGACTCAGCAAAACTCCTATCATGCTGCTGCTGGCAGCTTCTCAGGGCCTTCAAGGACATCTTCCTACATGGGCCACAGACCTTCGAGTCGTGGTCAGGCCCGAGACACTGGAGGCAGCAGTCATGTGTATCGGTAAGGGACATTAGTTTAGTACACCGATCACATTTTTTAAACCCGCTGGCAGCCATCGGGGAAAAAAGGGCCCCTGCAAGGTCGAAGACCCGGGCTGCTAGTGAAAAGAAAAAGAGCGTGAATGCTAGTCACTAAGGACAAAAAACGAAAAATCAAGCCGGACTCGATACCGGTGTACCGAGCCGAAGGGGGAAGGGGAACCGGTGTTGATCCGGAAGGAAACAAATTTTACTGTTTAAACCCTTTTTTCACGGTGACTACTGGACAACGTCCGAAGGGCTCCGCAGAAAAAAGGAGACTGAGCAAGATGTCACCCTTGGGCGGGAAGGGGACCGCGCATGCGTGATGCAATTCCCAAAGGCTTTCTTTGAAAGCTGGGGATTTGCTCCGCACGAGGGCTCCGTCGGCGCTGACGTCGCCCATATGTGAGGACTGACTTTCTGCTTGTTTCCGGAGATAGGGAGGTTCAGGGGCAGAGTATGGGTGGTCGCTGGCCCTGTACATCCAGGACCGGCGACATGTGCGTGAAGGTTATTCCACCTCTGAGGTGGAAGAACTTCCCTGGATGTTTCTTTTTGTAACAGCCGGGACATGGATGGGGCAGGGGGGCTGGAGGACATTCCCTGCAGCCCGACCCTGGTCTTAGAATGCCAGATTGGGGGTCGGGCTGAGGGGAATAAGTATTTTTCTCTGGTGGCTGGCATCGCGGCTCTTCAATGGTGCTATGGCAACATGACGCCATGGTGCCACGGCTCTATTGAAGAGCCTTGACTGAGTTAGCCAGGGACAGTCCTGCATGTGCAGACCGGACTGAATCACAGTCCCAGCCTGCACGTGCAGGACTGTTCACGATTCTGATCCCGTGGGGCTAGACGTGCCCTACAGGATCAGATTCATGATCCCCTCTGTACGTCCGTTTCAGACTGGCCATACAGCGGGGATCGATGTCTGGGACAGAATCGGGCCCTGTATGAAAGGAGAGAATAGTGTTGGTATAAGGTCAGTGGAGCAGAATTTTGTTTTTATTAAAGATAAGTGACATCACATTTTGCTGGCTTGACTGTGATTTGTGTCAGGTCTTTAAGCCCAGAGAACATAACCAGTTTCCTTTTTAGAGATAAGAAATGAGTGTGCCTAGGGAAACCATTCTGAAGTTTTCTCTTATGACATGCTTATTTAGCGTCCTTAGGTCTAAGATAAGATGGAATCCCCCCCGCCTTTTCTTGTGATCAGGAAGTACCTTGAATAGAATCCCTTTCCTTCATCCCCTGGTGGAATGAGTTCAACTGCATTGGCCTCTAGAATGGATGAGAGCTCCTTTGTCAGTATTTCCTGATGTGGAGAGTTTGACCAAGATGCTCTCATGGGCAATTTAGTGGTATGTCAAATACTACCTAATCATAAGAAGTTATAAGGAATCAGTGATTTGCATACAATTCTAGCCTCCCTTCTACTAGAATATTGGCCTGTATGAATATAGGACAACTGGCTGTGTTCACATGGAGGCAGTTAAAACCCCATCTTTGATTTTGGCTGAGGAGCAGGTCGGGATTTCTTGTCTCTCTGTTGACAAGATCATGATAAGAACCTTATCTAATCTGAAAGGAGTAGAGAATAATAGGTCCTCCTATGCTCTGATACCTCCTTGATAAAAAGGAGGTTGTATTGAAAGTGGGCCTTGAGAAGGATCTTAAGAGTGTCACTGTGCCTCTTAATTAGTGTTTTAGCCTCTTGCACTTTTTCTTCAAAGAAATTCCCTCCATGGTATGGCATGTCCGCGAGCTTCTCCTGGATATTATATCTCAGATCTGATTCTCAAAGCCATGAGAGTCTCTGGGTTTCAATACTCATTGAGAAGGCTCTCAATGAAATATTGAAAATATCATAGGTTGCTCAGACCATGTATTTTCAACACTCTTTCCCTTTACCTACCAGTGAATAGAGTTGCTTGACCTTCTCTTGAGGGAGCATGTTCAAACTCCTGCATTTGACACAATTTTCTATACGTGCATGCCCATGAAGAGATACCAAATGCAATGTGGGACATGAGCATAGCATTCTGAAAGAACTTCCTCCCAAAAGATTCCAATGTCTCAGCCTCTTTCCCTGGGGGCAGCAAAAAAAGGCATCTTGGAACTTTTGGCCCTTTTCTGAGTGGATTCAAACACTATGAAATGGTGAAGTAGCTGTGGCTTTTTGAATATGAACTTGATACGAGTCAACCTTCTTATTAATAGGCTGTACAGAGACAGAGAGGGGATGCTCCTATATTCTTATCTCTAAGTTCTTGAGAATTCTCTGAGCAGGGGTACTGTCACAGCCTCCTAGGGTGGGTCGAGGAATTGGAGGATTTCTAATGATTCTTCACTGGGTTTCTCCTCCATCTCTAACTTAAATGAAACAGACTTAGCCATTTCCCTCACAAACTGATATATATTAGCTCCTCAAAAGGAGATTTCCTCCTCTCATGAGATGGGAAGGGATCTGTTGGTAGGCCAGTGGAACCCTTCTCTCCAAAGAAAACCTCTGGCTTATAATCAGATATAGATTCTGATCCATGGGATGTCTGGGTCATTGCCTGACTTGATTTCTGCTGCTCTTGGGGTGCAGATCTCATGTGGATGCTTTGATGCACCAAGGATCTCTGATGCCTCTGTGAAATCCTCCTCCTCCCCCCATTGATAAAGATGTTAGGGCTGCTGTAGGAATGGTCATTTCCTCCTGAGTCATTTCAAGAATATCAGAAGATTGGTCTTGATCCTTAGAAGACTGTTGCAACCCCTCCATTACTGAGGAGGATGAGCGGTCCTTATGTTGCAGATGCTTCGAGGACACTGGATCCCTTGGTGCCTTCATGTTCATGACATCATGCTCCAATGAACTTAGACTCTGAGATACTCCGGCATTTTCTTAGAGCTCGGTGTTACAAGCCCTCAATGTCAATGAATATGGGGTTGAATCCTTCCTCCTCTTTGGGAGGCAACCAGATGGTGTCTGATCTCAATGGGCTGTACTGATGCTCAATATCAAGAGTGACCAATGTCCCCTCGATATTAATGCATTCTCAGCATCCAATGCAGTTCCCAGGGCCATGTAGATCAATGCTTCTGATGCTAATGAATTGGACTTATAGGCACCAAAATTTAGTTTGCTGCTTCTCACAATCCTAGAGCCCTCTATTTGATATCTGTGAACACAAATTCAACAAGAGGGATAATGGTCAGAGCCCAGATACTGCAAGCACCAGTTATCTGCAATGGATGTGCTCTTATCATACCAGCAGCACCTCTTAAACTTGCTGGAAAGTTTTTTCAGGGATATTTTGCCAAAAAAGACACCTGCAGCGAAATCAAATTACTTGATTTTTGACAATGTCACTCGGTTCCCGGTGACACAAAGATTATATGCCACTAGGTAGCACTGTTAAAGAACAAAGAGTCCAAGTGTAGGGTAATAAAGGCTTTTATTCCCCGTTTAAAGCAAGGTTCAACTAAGAGATATTTTAGATAACAGAAACAGTCCTTTGTTTTAAAAGGTACCAATATTCACTGGCTAGTTAACTGTTACTTCACAGTTTAAAGCAGGTTTTCTTCAAAGTAATAATTCAGTATAATAAACATCAAATTATATTTCATTTATTCTTCTGTGGAGCATACACACTTTGGCGCATAGGCAGTGCACCAATCACATTCCATTTCCTCAGGCAAAGGTGAGGGAATAGTGCTGGGAGAATCCACTTCCATCAATTCCTCTCCCCTGTACTGATTCAAAGGGCTTTCACTGTCCCTGTCTATTTCAGCATGGTAATCTACCACTTGGGAGTTTGGCTTCACATAACCAGGGACTCTTAAGGCTGGCGGTAGTTTAGTGAACCAGTCTTGACTCTTGTTTTGCTTAGGAGGAATACTTCTTTTAGCATAGCTTTTAGCAGTACAATCATTACAGTTAGTGTTCAATGCCTCATACCTTGGCTCACTGAGTAAAAACTTCCGTTGCTTATAAAACTGCTTTTCCCTCTGAATAGGTGAAACTGGGCAATGATCCTCTAGAGATAAGCTTCTGTCAGAACCTCCCTCTCTGGTTCTTAGCTTTCTTCTCTCTATGTTACAAACAGGCAGAGTATAGGAACTAGGCGTGGCAGAGCCTCTCACCTTGGAGCAACTTCCACCAAACTCCCCTTGCACAACAGGTCCAGTTTGGGCTTTCTGGCTTCCCACCTTGTGAGGTCTGTTTCTCCTCCAGCTTCCAGCTTGGCTTCTTCCACAGCAATCAGGCTTATGTCCTTGATAGACTCCAGGCTTCTCTGCTGTTTCTCCTTCTAGTCCAGCTCCAGTTCCTTCTTCCTCTTTCTCCTCCTTCCTCAGCTCCTGCTGTGTCCACTGCTTCCTCTGCTTATGCCACTCCTGTCCAGAAGCATTCTGCTCTGGCTTATAAAGTGAACCGTTACTGCTGACTTCCTGGTTCCCTTTCAGCTGCAGGTCATCAGTGAGATTAGGTTCATTAAGACCAGTATGTCTGTTCCTGCTCCCTCTAGCTGTGCCTGGAGGTAACTGCACATCTAGTTCTTCTAAAACAGGATTTCTTTTCTTAAAACCAACTTTATTAGTGCCCGCATCATGACACATCCCCCTCTTAAAATATTACGGGCTGAATGACCCTCATTACAGCACGTAATCTTAGAGCTCTGTTGTGTTGATGTAAATAAGGTGTGTCTCTCATGCCATCGTCTAAGGAGATTGATATGATAGACCTGTTCATGTCCCTTTTCATCCCTTATTAAATAGGATGCGGTACCTCGTGGTTGGGCCACTACATAAGGTCCTTTCCATCTGGCTTCAAATTTTGGCGTGGTGCCTGATACCAAGACGATTACTTTCTCGCCTACAGCTAGGTGTCTAGGCTTGGTATTCCTATCATAATATTGTTTTTGTCTTTTCTGACTGCACTTCAGTTGCCCCTCAGCAAATCGTGAAGTTTTTCTTAATCGTGTTCTTAATCTCTTTAAGAATTGTGGTATCCCTATTTCCTTTTCTTCGGGTTCCACCCATTGCTCTTTCAGAATATCGAGCACCCCCCTGGGTGATCTCCCATACATTAGCTCATAAGGCGACGTGCCTAATGAAGCCTGTGTCCTTTCTCTGCAGGCATACAATATAAACGGCAGCATTGTGTCCCACTCTTCCATCTCACCATCCAGCGCTCGTCGTAACATTTGCTTGATGGTCTGGTTTGTCCTCTCTACCAAACCATTGCATTGGGGGTGATATGCGGAGGTTTTGAGATGCCTGATGCCAAAAACATCCCACACTTGGGCTAGGTATTTGGACAAAAAGTTTGTACCGCGGTCCGTCAAAACTTCTTGAGGGAAGCCCACCTCACAAAACAGTTTTATAAGTTCCCCGGCAATAGACCTTGCTGATATATTCCTCAAGGGTATGGCCCAAGGGAACCGGGTTGCCTGGTCAACAATAACCAATATATATTGGAAACCCCTGGGAGTCCTTAAAAGGGGGCCAACTATGTCCATGGTTATCCTTTAAATAGGCTCCGTTATCACTGGCATTGGTAATAATGGCACTCCAGCGGGTTTTATGGAGGTCACCCTTTGACAGGAGGCGCAGGACTCACAAAAACGTGCGACCTCCCTAAAAATTCCTGGCCAATAAAATCTGGCCAGTATCTGGTCAAGGGTCCCCTGTACCCCTTTGTGACCGCTTGTCGGGTGATCATGGCCTATCCTTAGTACTGCTGCCCTAAAGGTATTTGGGACTACTAACTGTTTTCGGACATTCCTAGTCCGTGGGTCGATACTCTCTCGGTACAGGAGTCCTTCTTCCTTTATGAAGCGAGGAAACTCATTTCTTTTTGTTGAAGCATATTCAAATGCGCGTGCTAGCACAGGGTCCTCTCTTTGCTCAGCGGCGAATGAAGGGAACTTCTCTACCAGTTCCGCTGGGATCCATGGTAGTTCTTCACCCGCTTCCAAACCCGCTCGGCCTTGAGAGCGTCCCTTTCTCTCTTTTCGCTTTTGAGCCCTAGTCTTTCTATCCCTATCCGGAGGAATGTTGACTAAGTCATCATGGGATGGGAGATCAATTACACTTTCTTCCCTAGAACATGAGGGTTTTTCTACAGCACTCGTCTGGCCACGAGTGGAGACAAAAGCCTCTCTGGGGTTTAAACCTTTTTCTAGGCCCTTCTCGAATTGTGGCCAGTCTCTACCAAGAGCCAGCTCTTTGGGCAATCTAGGGACTACTGCTATTAGCATAATTTTTTCTATTCCCAGACCTTTGACCAGCAATTTGTACACGGGATACAAGGTAGCAGCACCATGTACATACTTAATCCTTACATGGCCTTCTGGACGGTCTGGGGCGGACGCAGCTTGCTCTTGAATGGTACACCAGAGCTTGCGCGAAATCATTGTCTGGTCCGCACCAGAGTCCAGCAAGGCTTTTGCAGCTACCCCTTGCACCGTGACATCTAGTACAAAACCTTCTGACAATAAATGATTATGCTCCCCCATGAGAGCAGTACGTACCCTACATTCATTCATGACATGTCCTAACTTTCCACAGTTAAAACATCTCTTAACAAGACTTTTCTCTGCCTTTTTATCACCCTTTACATTAGGTGTTTTAGCCTGGTAGAGACTTCCTGAGACTGGGTTGAATGTCGCTATGGCTGTCTTAGCTACCCCCTCCATAGGCTGAGTAATTAATTCGGCCTCCAAATACCTCTCGGTCAAGGCAATTGCCTCCATAGTTGAGCGACAATTCTGTAGAATAAGGAAGCTCTTGATTTTACCAGGCACTGCAGTCATGAATTGCTCAAGAACAATCATGTCGATCAATGAATCTACGGATCTTTCACTGGGCCTTAGCCACTTTTCAGCCAAGCGCCTCAGTCGGTGACCCAATGACTTAGGCGTTTCACCTACTTCAAGTCGTGCTGCACGTAGCCTGCGGTTATAGGTAAGTGGGGTCAAGCCTAGGCGCTCCCTGATGGCTTTTGTCACTTCGCTATAGTCTGCAGCTAACGCAGCAGGTATTGCCCTGTAGGCTGACAGTGCCTCTCCCGTAAGGGACACTGCCAGTCGGATGGACCATTGGTCCTCTGGCCAACCCACTGAAAGGGCAATTCTTTCAAATGCCTCCAGAAATTCATCTGGATCGTCCTTTTCCCCCAACTTCCCAAAAGTCAGTGTCACAGGATCCCAGTCCTACCAGACCATGGCTCAGTCCTGAGCTCTGTTTTATGAGTCCAGCGGCTGCTTCCTGTGTCTTCTGTTGATGGCTCATCCAGGTCTCCAGCATCTGCAGGACTGGCTTTTGCTGCTCCTGCATCGCCAGGATAGCACGCTGCTGTGTCTGCGTAGCCAGTTCAGCCTGCTTACTGAATTGTGATGCCATCCAATCCAATATGTCACGTTGCTCCATCGCGATGATCCCTGAAAAGAAACAAAGAAAAAAAACCCAAGTGTGGCTGCACACAAAAATCAGGCCCACCCTTCCTTGTGTTTTTTTTTTTTTTTCCAAACTGACAGACACTTGTATCCCCACAAGTTAGGCCCTTCTACCCATTACCTGGTAGAAGTGTAGACTCAGGCTCTCAGCAACGGTGGTGCGGCTCCGCGTCGTAGCACCTTCCAGGAACTCGCCTTCCGTTCCGGAATTTTGCTGCTGTCCGGTCCACGTTTTGTTTTCCAAGTCCGATCCAGTTCTTTTCAAAAGTCCAGTCTGGGTTTTCCTTTCTGGCACTCCGGTCCAGGTTTTCTTTAACTCCGGTCCGGTTTTCTCTGACTCCGGTCCGGGTTTTCTTCTTTTTTTTTTTCTTCAAGATGAACACTGGCAATTTGTTTCTATATTTCTTTGCTGTATCTCTTAGGCTTATATGCAAAATCCTAAAAACTACGCCATTTATGTCACTCGGTTCCCGGTGACACAAAGATTATACGCCACTAGGTAGCGCTGTTAAAGAACAAAGAGTCCAAGTGTAGGGTAATAAAGGCTTTTATTCCCCGTTTAAAGCAAGGTTCAACTAAGAGATATTTTAGATAACAGAAACAGTCCTTTGTTTTAAAAGGTACCAATATTCACTGGCTAGTTAACTGTTACTTCACAGTTTAAAGCAGGTTTTCTTCAAAGTAATATTCAGTATAATAAACATCAAATTATATTTCATTTATTCTTCTGTGGAGCATACACACTTTGGCGCATAGGCAGTGCACCAATCACATTCCATTTCCTCAGGCAAAGGTGAGGGAATAGTGCTGGGAGAATCCACTTCCATCAATTCCTCTCCCCTGTACTGATTCAAAGGGCTTTCACTGTCCCTGTCTATTTCAGCATGGTAATCTACCACTTGGGAGTTTGGCTTCACATAACCAGGGACTCTTAAGGCTGGCGGTAGTTTAGTGAACCAGTCTTGACTCTTGTTTTGCTTAGGAGAAATACTTCCTTTAGCATAGCTTTTAGCAGTACAATCATTACAGTTAGTGTTCAATGCCTCATACCGTGGCTCCCTGAGTAAAAACTTCCGTTGCTTATAAAACTGCTTTTCCCTCTGAATAGGTGAAACTGGGCAATGATCCTCTAGAGATAAGCTTCTGTCAGAACCTCCCTCTCTGGTTCTTAGCTTTCTTCTCTCTATGTTACAAACAGGCAGAGTATAGGAACTAGGCGTGGCAGAGCCTCTCACCTTGGAGCAACTTCCACCAAACTCCCCTTGCACAACAGGTCCAGTTTGGGCTTTCTGGCTTCCCACCTTGTGAGGTCTGTTTCTCCTCCAGCTTCCAGCTTGGCTTCTTCCACAGCAATCAGGCTTATGTCCTTGATAGACTCCAGGCTTCTCTGCTGTTTCTCCTTCTAGTCCAGCTCCAGTTCCTTCTTCCTCTTTCTCCTCCTTCCTCAGCTCCTGCTGTGTCCACTGCTTCCTCTGCTTATGCCACTCCTGTCCAGAAGCATTCTGCTCTGGCTTATAAAGTGAACCGTTACTGCTGACTTCCTGGTTCCCTTTCAGCTGCAGGTCATCAGTGAGATTAGGTTCATTAAGACCAGTATGTCTGTTCCTGCTCCCTCTAGCTGTGCCTGGAGGTAACTGCACATCTAGTTCTTCTAAAACAGGATTTCTTTTCTTAAAACCAACTTTATTAGTGCCCGCATCATAACAACAAACATACTGGGAACACAGAAAGGAGGAAGGTCCTCCGCAGAAAAGGAGTCCACAAACCAGGGGAGGAAGGATATAGCCACACCACTGAAGGTTTCCAACACCTTGAACCAACTCTGGGGCTAGCCCTGCTTACCTGCTAACTTTCTTTGAGTCCCTCCAGTCCGGTCCAGATGCATGGATTTATGCATTCCTACCAGAAAATAGAGACTGGGAACTACTTGTTTGAAGATGTCACTGTATAAGGGTCCTTTGCAGCCCTTTTCTCTTCAGTATTTCTATAACAAAGTGGACTCAAGAACAAGTGATCTTTAAATACTCACTCATTCCAAACACACCCAAGTATATTTACCATGTACCCACTCCAATTCCAAAACAAATTTGGAAGAGTGGGAATAACCACCATCCTATAGTTCCTACCGACAACTATGGCTACCAGAGAAAAAACTAGCCACACAATGTTGCGACCTGCTGACAGAGCAGAAAATAACAACCCAGGGAAAACAAAACCCCCTAACACGCTCATTCTTCAGACCAGTCAGGAACTAGAATGATGCAAGCTGAGCTCTAGATTGGACTGGAGGGACTCGAGGAAAGAAAATTAGCAGGTAGGGTCTAAGTTCACCTTCCGCATGATCCCTCTGGTACATACCAAGTGTGCAACCCAGCGTGCTCAAACCTTTTGATACTCTGAAGGCACTACAAAAGTAAGAAAAACAAAGTAGTGTCTCTAGCACAAAACAGTTTCTGATGATAGCTAATCCCTGAAGAAAGAATACCTGAGCCCTGCCAAAATCAAACGACTGTCCTCAGCCCAAAAGAATGTATGCCTGGGATATTGGCTCACCATCAAAAAGTGTCTCCCCCTTGAACAAACACAGAAACACTCAGATTCATAACTGCCGCCGCAAAGCCTGGCAGTGTCAGAGACAGAATTATGCAGTATGTACCACCAAGCCCCACTTACAGCCAAAATGAGGAAACATCGAAGAACCAGCATGTGCCTAAACCAACCAAAAGGCCTCCTATTTCACCACAGATAGAAATTTTACCTACAGGAAAAGGGCACCAATGCTACCCGGCTGCATCATAAACCTTCTGAAAAAGGCCCAACAACCCTGCTTTGAACACCTAGCAACTCACAACCAGGACTCACAAGGGAGACGCATGCAGGCCAGAGGGAGTTGAGATAGAAGATTTACACCACATTGAGAAAGAGAGAGCAAGAGAACTCCTGCTTTCCATCCCCGAAACAGACCAGCACTGTCACCTGCAACAGGCTCTGCTCATTCACACTGATGGATTGATGAGGATACAAGGCCTCACAAAATTATCTAAACTGTAAAAGCTTAACATATAAAATAGAAAGACAAAGCCATGACCTGAGGAAAACAAGCTGTCCCTTCGTAATTCAAGCCCCCTGCAGGGCTATTTCTTAAGAGAGCCATAAGATGCTCCCGGATTGAAACAAAACTCTGAAGCCAGAAGTCTGACCAATCTCTCTACAGGAAAAGGAACCATCTACCAATGCCAGCCTCCATGGCCATTCTGGAGCCTCCCTCCCCTCTCCCAGAATGTAGCTCTGGGTAGCCTACCACTTCTAAATTATGAGCCCAACAAAGCCTCTGGCCATCTGCAAAACCAACCCAGCACCACACAAGAACAGTTGGGATTTTATGGAGAAGACCAATAGTTATGGCATGCCCATAATACCTGGAGGATCTAGCCTTCCCAGGGCGACCTTCTTTCAAGAAACTCCTTCCACACATCTGACTGACTGACCTAACTGGGTCTCAACTGTCAGTCCCCTGCCTTGCGGATCCAACTGACCGAGCAGACAATGACTGCTATGCCTGCTGGCTCAAGTATTTCAAGCCTTACCAAGGCTCTCTGCCCACAAGGCACCAATAGTTTGTAACAAAATAAACTCTCCATATGATAGTGATGTTGGCTCCAGCTCAGATGCAACTTTTTTGTAGGCATAACTGCACTACTTGCCAAATCGTAATTGACCCTGGGACTGAAGTGCCTTCGCTGGGACTATGGACATATAATCCAATGCACTATATTTGCAAGTAGTACACAGGAAACTCGAGGATTAATCTTGCTGCCACACAGCTGATCCACCCACACAGTTAAGATCGCCTCTCCTTGGATCCGACAAGGAGAGGCATAAGCACCAAGACCAAACTGAGGCTAAGCCCCTGCTTATGCAGCACATTCCCCATTTCTGGGATAGCAAGGCTGAGACCTAAAGCTTCCCTCCCCAGAGAGTCAAAACAGCAGATAATGTCTTTTCCTGAAATTTTGCTAGACCAGTCCAGACAGGTGGGTTGTGTCCCCCTGCTAGCAAAGGTGGAGACAGAGAAAAAAAATCCAGAAGCTTCTTATGTCATCATCCCTGATACTATAGCTGATGCAGCTAGAGGCATACTTTAGTATTCATATGTAAATACATGGTCAAAGACCCCTAACCGCACACAACCTCAATGTTGATAATGAAGAAAGGATCAAACAGAACAAGGAACTACAACTATATGTAGGATAGTCTTCAGACAGAAGGTCTGTCAAGAAGGTTATGGGCTCGCAGGGCTAACCGCAGAGCGAAATAGCAGAGTATATGGGTGGGTCATGGGCTGATCTAGCAGAACTTCAGGAAAGGATATTATCTGGTAAGTAAAATGTCACCTTCCACATCATCTTGCTAGACCAGTCCAGACAAATAGGACATATAAAAGCTATGACTCCACTTGGTGGGAAGAAGACATGGCAACCTTCAAAATTCTGCACCAAAAGCTGTTTTTGCCCGAGTGTGAACATCCAAGCAGTATTACTTGGTAAAAGTGAAAAGTAATGACCATGTTGCCGTCCAACAAATGTCAATGGGAGCAACCGAGCTACATTACACTCAGGAGGAAGCCTGCACCTGAGCGAAATGTGGACGCAAGCCCTCGGGAACTGGCTAGTTCTGCAACAGATAAGCCGAGGCTATTGTCATCTTTATCCAGTGACTCAGGGTAGCCTTAGTGGCCATGTTACCCTTACGTAGGCCTGCAAAAAAGGACAAAAACGGTCCAATTTTCAGAAGGAATTAGTGACTTTAAGGTACCGAAGAAACACCCTCCTGACATCCACTAGGTGAAGTTCCTTATCCTTTCCCTGGCACTGTTCCTTAGGAAAGGAAGATAGGTAAAGTAGATCACCTGATTGACATAAAAAGATGACACCACTTTGGGCAAGAAGGAAGGAATGGGCTGAATTTCCATGGACTCCTCCAAGAATGACAGATAAGGATCTTTGCACGACGAGGTCTGCAATTCTGAGCAGACCGCGACCAAGAAGACAAATCCTTAAGCATGGCTCGCCTCAAGGGCTCAAAAGGCTCAGATATCAAGGCCCAAATAACTAGGCTTAGATCCCTCGATAGAACAACTGAACTCAGAAGAGGGCGCAAATGCTTTACTCCCCGAAGGAAACAGGCCACATCCGGGTGTGAAGCCATGAAGCGCCCTGCCACTAGCCCCTAAAAACATGACAAGGCCACCACCTGAATCCTTAAGATGTTAAGGGAGAGGTCCTTGTCAGAGCTGTCCTGAAGGAAGGCAAGCAATAAGGGCTAGGGCTGGTGTGACGCTTGTGACAACAGTGCTCAAGCAGACACTATATGTGACAAAGGTGAGGCAGGTAGAGCCTCTCTTTGCTTTCAGAAGTGTGTAAACCCTGGAAGAATAGCTCTTGCATGCTAAGCATCGCCTCTCAAGAGCCAGGCCATCCAACAGGACCGGACTTTGCCTCAAAAGCTCTGAAAGATGCATGGGTGGTCCTTCCAGGAGCTGCATCAGATCTACAAGCCAAGGCCTCTGCAGCCAGTCCGGTGCTACCAGAACCAACAGGCATGGATGGTGTTCTTTGTGGCAAAGCACATGCCCTATGAGAGGCTATGAAGGAAACACATACAGCAGTCACTTCCTTGGCCAAGGGTGGACCCCGCGGCATCCATGCCCTCCAAGCCTGCCTCCTTGTAGCAACTAAACCTCTGCACCTTAGTGACCTGGGCCATTGCCATCAGATCCATCTCAGGACCACCCCACGGGTCCAGAATCCAATGGAACGCCATTTGGCTTAATTTCCTCTCCCTGGTATTGAAGGAATGGTAGCTGATTTAGTCCACTTACACAATGCCCACTCTTGCAATGTGCTGTACCAAAAGATCCAAGAGATTCTGCTCCGCCCAAGGAAACAAAAGGGCAATTTCTATGGCCATCCCAGCACTCTTCATATACCCTTGCCTGTTGACATATGCCACTACTGTGGCATTGTCCAAGAATATCTGGACCACTCTGCCCTGGATTAGGGCATAAAAGCGCAAGAGAGCCAAGCAAATGGCCCTTGCCTCAAGTCAATTGATGGGCACACCACTTCCTGACTGTTCCAATGGCTCTGAGCTGTCTGCCCCTTGCAATGGGCCACTCAGCTGAACTAGCTGGCATCCGTTGACAGGAGAAGCCATGGGGGATCATCCAGGGGCATGCCCATTATCAGATGGTCAGGCAGACTCCAAGAGTGCAAGCTGGCCAACACAGATGGGGGGAGGAGAAGCCTGATCTCAAAGTCCTGTGAGCAGGATGACAAGCGAGATGGTAAAGACCTTTGCAGCAACCTGATATGTGCCTGCACCCAAGGGACCAGCTTGATTGTTGTCGCCATTGAGCTGAAGAGCTAAAGGTAATCCCAAACCTTGCTGTTTCTGGAAGACTTCTAGCTGAGACAACAGCTTTTCCACTTAATTCTCAGGTAGGAAAACCCTGCCTGCATGAGTGCTGAACTACACCCTAAGTACTCCAATGACTGAGAAGCCTCTATATGACTCTTGCTGTGATTGATCATCCAGCCCTAACTCTCCAGAAACCATATCACTCAGGCCAACACTCGCGAGGCTTCTAACAGTGATCTGGCTCAGAAAAGCCAGTCATCCAGATATGGATGAATGCAGATTCTTATGCGCTACAGAGCAGCAACAGCTGGGAAAATGATCTTGGAAAATTTCTTCAGGATGGTAGATAGAACGAAGAGGAGAGCAGAGAACTGAAAGGGAGAGCCAAGAATGGCGAAGCGCAGGAAATGCTGCTGATCCTTGCAAATGGAAATGAGGAAATAAGCTTGGGCCAGATCTAGGGAACTGAGAAACTCCCTATGCCAAATTGCCTGGATGACTGACCCCAGCGTCTCCATATGGAAGTGAAAAACCTTCAGGTGGACATTGACGCCCTTGAGATTGAGGATCAGCTGGAAGGACCCATCCTTCAGCACCACAAAGTTGATGGACTACTGGCCCTTGTCCCATTTGATGGGAAGCACAAGGCCTGGAGACTTTAGTCTTTTCAGGGTAGCCTGGACAGTGGCTTTCTTGGCTTTGAAACAACATGGATAGAACATGAAGGCATCCAGGATAGGTTCTCTGCATTCCAGAATGTAGTTATGTTGAATAAATACTTAGCACTTAGCAGTCTGTTAAAAGGTGGAGCCTGCTGGCAACTGAAGGTACCCTGGAATGGGCCCCCAACCCGGCATTGTGCCAGCAGGAGGGGTTATTTCTGGAGGAAGAAGCATCCCAAGACTCAAGGGCTCCGTGAAAGGACTGGGTCCAGGAGTGAGAGCCAGAAGAGGGGAAGGAGGGTTTGCCCAGATAAAACTGCCAGGAGTCACGGAAAACTCAGGAATCCTGGTATCAGGAACAAGGATAATGGGAGGACACAAAGGAAGAAGATGGAACTGACAGCTTCCCGGTTCCCCCAGGCTTATCACCCGACAGGTAATGAGGCCTGGATTCTCCCAACTCCTTAACCAATTTCTCCAGGTCTACCCCGAACAATAGCTTCCCCTTGAAGGCAAGTTTGGACATTAGGACTTGGAGGCTGTATTTGCTGCCCAGCAGTGAAGCTAAAGCCCCACGTCATCCAACCATCATGAATGCAATATCCTTGGTTGCCAAGTAGACCAGATCCTACAGCATATCTGACAAGAATACTGATGCTGATTCTAGAAAATCCAAGGTGTCAACTGTATTCACTGGACCACTGCCTGGTGGATAAGAGAAAAGGCCAAGAAATGGTTCTTAAGGAGAGCCTCCACCTGTGATTCAAATGATCCTTGAAAGCAGTTCTATAGGGATGGTGGTAAGCTTGGTGACTGCAGCCACATGCGCATCCACCTGAGCCAAGTATAGCCACGCATCAAAATGCTCCATGTGCAGGTACCGAACACAGAACTTGCATGTAAGAACAGCATGCACAGTTCCCCACATGTACACAATGCGCACAGCATTAGGTGTGGGCTAAATACACAGCTCAAGTGTCGCTAACACACGTAGACGGCGCAAACACTTGGAGGAAACCAGTGCTCAACCAACGGGTCAAACCAAGATGGTCCTAAACCCAAAAGTTGAACCACCCCACAGAGGAGGAGGATGCCCCTCCACAAGACCAAGGCTGTGGCTAGTAACTTAAATAAGGTACTCACCCTCAAGGAGCCCAGGACAGGCACTCATACTGGACTCAGTGCTATTCCCCTGCCACCAGGTCCTGCAGGCATGTACATTGGTTGAACCTCTGTCCAAATCTTTGGGAGGAGGGAACTGGGGTAAGAAGGGTGGGGTCATGGAGGCTGTGCAAGGTAAAAGATTTTGATCAAAACAAATCCTGGCTGCTCAACTGGCCCTTAACCTGTAAAGGACTGGGAACGGAACCAATTTCCTCTCCTCTCTGCAGGAAACTCCAGCAGGACAGCATAGGATACTCTCTGGAGACCTCTGCTTTTGAGCTACAGTGAGGAAATTGTCCCAGAAAGTGGTTACTCACAAGCTAAAAAGGTTTTCAACAGAGCTACATCAGACTGTATCTACCATCTGCTGGAGACAGAGAAATACTGAAGTCTGCCTCTAGCTGCATCAGCTATAGTAGCAGGGATGATGTCATAAGAAGTATCTGGATTTCTTCTGTACCCATCTCTGCTGGCAGGGAAACACAAACCACTTGTCTGGACTGGTCTAGCAAGATGATTTGGAAAAACACTGAGCCTTCACTACTTATCAGTGGCTGACAGTCCTCAAAAGGCATTGAACCCCATGGCTCCCGCCCACGCCTCAGATACTGGACTGAGCCACATCTTAATAAAGGTTATCTAACCAGCCTTTTCCTTTCTTGACATCCTAGGCCTTCTCCTATACTGCCTTTATTAGGCTGCAGAGCTACTACGCATAGCAAAAAGCTAGTGGTTGTGAAGAAAATTGAGATTTGAGTGCCCTGTACTTGAAGTGAAGCCCCCATTTCGAATTAAGTAGGTGCAACAGACAAAGATGGACCTTCACCACTCATTTTTTTTCTTCTTTGAAGCCAAAATGTATGCAGGAGTAGCCTAGTGGTTAGAGCAACAGCCTAGCACCCAAGAGATCTGGGGTTGATTCCCACTGGCGCTCCTTGTGACATTGGGCAAGTCACTTTACCCTCCATTGCTATGGAAAAATAGGCCTGGCAATCTACTTCCGGTCATACCATGCCAAGAAAACCCAGGGGTTGCTGGGTCACCAGGAGTCAGCATTGACTTGACGGCATTTAAATAACAAAAAAAACCAAACAACCCACAACTGCAGAGAAATCTGAATGCCCAGAAATGTGAAATGCACCACATAGCATTATAGAGCTAAATTATCAGCCACAATCAAAAGAAAATACCGGGCCTCCCTGCACAAGAAAAACCAAAAGCCTCTATTCCTAAATTATTATTATCTTATTTTATTTCTCTTGTTCTTTACCTAGGGCTTTCCAATAGCCCGCCAAAGAAAATGGCAGCAACTCACGCTGAAAAGCCAACTCTATCCTCCGAACCAGAGATCTGGGTAGACTGTTGTGACAGCATTGCTGTCAATATGCTACATCACCATTGCCAGGGAAGTCCTCCTTCCTCAGGCCTAAACACTCTGCGGTTCACCTCTTAGGCGTGGCTGACACCACCAGTAACCACTACTGCTGCCTGCGGAAGCAGTAAACCAAGCATGATCAAAAAATAAATACTGGTTGAAACCTCTCCTGAGCATCCGACCACCATCCTTAAATGGCTTCAGTGCTAGTCGAGTTTCCATTGCTCCCCTTGACCGTGCAAGAGCAGTGGTCCCGAAGCATGCCGACTGCAACACTAATGGAGCTCTCCATTGCTCCCCCTCAATCATGTGGGGGTGGCAGCCCCAAAGTGCACTGGCCACAGAGCAAAATAGGGACCCTGCAGCCAGCTCTGGTTGCTGTTCTAGTGGGTGTTGCATAGCCAAATGCATGCAGCCTCGTGAGCTCCCCATTAAAGTGGGCACACACCAAATCTACCCTCAGCCCTCCCACTCTGAGCACCTTACCAGGGAGGTCATGAGAGCTGCACTCACCCAGACCAATGCCATATGCTCCTCTATGTCAGCTTTCAGAAGCAACCAGCTGAAAGGGCTTCTCAAGGTGGACCAAAGCAAGTCTTTTATCGTTTTTCTTGTCTTTTCTTTTCCTTTGCCTTTATTTGATTTGTTTTGTTTTTTGTCACAGGCTAGCATCTTCTTTCCTTTAATTTTCTTATGCTTGTAGCGTTAAATGATCAGTAGTAGTAGTAGTATGCAAGTCTGGCAAGATCCAGGGCTGGCTCATCTAGGTGGGCAAGGCAGATGCCTAGGGTGGCAGACCTTGGTGGGCGGCTTTGTGCCATTTTGACTTGTAGGAAAATGGTATAAGAAATTTGTTAAATAAATAAATGTGCTTGGGTGCCCATGGCATGAAACCCATGGTCTTAAGCTTCTGATCCCCCTACAATGCAACTTCCTGTCAGAGGGGGGCAGGAGTGGCAGGCCATCAGTGTGCACACGGGCACCAAAGAGTATGGCCTGCTGTGGCACTGAAGCAGCGGCATAAAGCTGCTGTTTTTAAATCAGGAGAAGTGTTGTGCCTGTGCTGCTGCTGCCTGCCCCCCCCCCCCCTCAAGATGAGAAGACAATCAGCGGTGTGGGGCAGTGTGGCTCAGCTTGGCGCATAAGAGGGGAAGCAGCATGGCTCAGCTTGGTTCAGGGGGGAGGGGCATGCTGTGGCCTGAGCTCCTTCCTGGGGTGGCAGAAACCCTTGGGCCAGCCATGCCAAGAGCCCATTCTAGTCGCCTAAAGTTAGGGAGTAGACTCCATATTTAAAGACTGCAATGACGCACAGCCCTCTATGTCCCTCCCAAAAATTATGAAGGACTAATTGGAAAAGCCTCCACTATCGAACCAGACAGCTCCCTGAGAAACTCAAAAGTAGAGTATGTGAATGTGGGGAGCCTATTCAGATTGTCCTCCAATGGAAGTCCTTTCATCCACTTCAGACTGCAGTGGTTTATCAACATCCATCTGCTGGAGACCAAGAAACAGTGGAGGGAGAAGGGATTGTCCAGGACCATTATACAGTGACATAATCAAATCAGCAGTTCTCAGTCTCTATCTGCTGGCAGCAACATATAAATCCACTGGTCTGGAGGGACGATGAGGAAAGTGTAGTTACTCACCTGTAACAGGTGATCTCCGGGAACAGCAGGAATTTAGTCTTCACATATGAATGACATCGGGTACTGACGGAGCCCACGTGAGAAGCTCCCCAGCTACCAATAGGAAAGCCTTTGGGAGCACTCCACTGTGCCTGCTCCTCTGCCTTCCCGCTCTCTCATCTCCTTCTCCTCAGTTGAGTTTGTAGCTGAATAGAATGAGTGAAAAACAAAAAAACAACTCTACAACTCCAAGGGGAGGAGGGTGGTTTGTGAAGACTAAATGCCTGCTGTCCCCAGGAGATCACCTGTTAAAGGTAAGTAACTATGCTATCTCCAGGAACAAGCAGGAATGTAGTCTTCACATATGGGACTCCCTAGCTCCCAGATCTCTGAAGAGTTGGACCGGGTCAGAAAGTCAGACAAGGTCACCTGAACCTAGACTTCACAGCCAAGGAGATCTGGCAAGAATAGTGGGGTGAGGATAGGAGTTGTTTATATGTTCCAAAAAGATGGTGAAGGACCGCCTGGCCATAGGCCGCATCCTGGTGGGAGTCCTTGTCCAAGCAGTAGTGGGCAGAAAGATATGGATAGAGGACCATGTTTCTGCTCAGCAAATCTCGTAGGTTGGGTGCCCACAGCATGAAATGTAGGTTGGCCATCGATGTTGCCATTGCTCGGACATTATGTGCAGTAACATGACCCATTAGGGTAAGTACTGCTTTGTCGTAAGATGTAAAATGGTCTGATTTACACACAGGCAGGATTTTTTACCGGCGTTGGCAGACCACTTGCATGTCCACTTTTGTTATTTATTTTTTGGAATGTACCTGCCCGTTTAGGTATGTGGAAAATACCACACGGGCGGTAAAAGTGAGGTTGGGTGAACATGCTTCAAGACTCCGTCAATCGGTACTGTCACGCCACCACCACTCGCCTCTAGGTTAGAGGGGCGTGGATTATTGAAGGAACTTTCTGCTGTATGCTTTTTCAGCTTTTTTAAAAACTATTTCCCTGCTATGCCCTCTGGGAAATGTAGTCCTTATTCAGCTGTATGAGTGCACCATGCAGAAAGCTGTAGTCAGGCTCAAGTAGGTAAGGCAAATGACAGAAATTTATTATTTGTGTATACACAATGGTTCGATCATACCACAACTAGGATTGTTGGTTCAGGACTCTTGGAAGCAAAAATTGTCCAAAACATATCCAACCACAAAATGCAGTTTTAAAGGTTCTCTCTATTGCAAGCCTAATTGTATTCCCTTCTTAGCTTTGCTGGCTAAAGCACCAAACAAAAAAAACACATCTAAAGTCTGTGATAAACTTCCCCTTTATAAACACATGGGATCTCAGCCACCCTGCTTGTGGTATAAGGGTACCTTTTTTCTTGGAAGACCTTCTTTCAGGACTGGCTTGCTTTCTCTACGTTCCCCAGGTTTATAGCTTGGCACAAGGAACAGTCCATGGGAGTGTCCTCCTCAATCAGCTTCACCTTGGGCTCTCCCAGCTGCATAGGCTCTGACTCCCCGTCCTGCTCAGCATACTCAGCTAACCGCCTCCCGGGGGATTTTGGAGTCTCTCTTGTTCGTGGCTCCAAACTCTCCTGCAGCCATGCTACATGCCAAATAGCACTCTCTCCAGCTGGAAGTTCCGTTCCTCTGCTCTGCTCAGCCTGGCTTCCTGCTTCTCCTCTCCTCCTTTCCACTAAATCATACTCTGCTCTGGGTTTATACTTCCAGGGCTCTAGCTCCAACCCCACCCTACTCAGGTGACGGCAATCAGCCTGACTCCGGGCACCTGAGTGCTTGAAGCATTCACTGCCTAAAGGGTTCTGAGCCTTGTATCCTCTCCCCTTCATTCCACTAGGGGGAGCCTGAAATGTTTTCCACTTGGAAGTTTTCTGATCCCTGGAGGTGTTTATGGCTTTCCTACCCTGACTTGAGTAAAGGAGGCCCTTTACTAGGGTGAATTTCCTGTCTCTTTGTCCTCCCCTAGTTTCTGGATAGGCCTCCTTGCCACAGTACAAACAGACCCAATAGTACACCACTGTTTGGAGTCACATCATTCTTTTGAGCAATTGGTGTGGACTGTGTCACCAGTAACCCTCCCCAGTGGCAAAGGCATGGGGGTAGGTCAGCCTGGGCGTGTCCAAACCTAGCAAGTAGGGAGTGCAGTTGGCCCTGCACTGCCTTCTGGGAGTTGTAGTCCCTCTTACTAAGCAAGAAATGAGTTGTAGTCGAGTGGAGTTAGGCAAAAGACAGGATTTTATTTCCCCTTCCGGGTGGATTCATTTGCAAGAAAAACAAGAACAAAAATGACCATACTTCTGGTACAAAAATGAAACGAAAACAGGAACAGAAACAGCTTCTATATCTTCAGCTCTTATAAACAATTAGTAGAACAAAAACGTAACAGCAGCAGTCTCTTTTACCAAAGGCAAACTCTCTTGCTCTCAATGCTGTTTTACCAAAACTCTTAACAGCTATTCTAGCATAGAGACGTGACATGGTCTGCTACAGACAGAGTACAATCCATTTGTTCTTCTGGGGTTTGTTCCATAAAAAATTCTGTTTGCATTTCTTCACACTCACCCCCAGCTAAGTATTCTTGTGGATTATTATACGTCCCTCCAAAAAGCAGTCTCTCTTCACTGCCTCAAGACTTCCCTTCCCCCGTTGCTACAGAGCAGGGTGGAAGATTACCATATATACTGGAGTTTGTTATAGAAGAGCCCCACAAACTCTGGCAGTCACAGGGAAAACTTTTACATTCAGTTTCTCTTCTATCAGGTTTATACAGCCTACCTTCCAGCTTTCTCACACAGGAACCTCTCAGCACAGCTGGGTCAATAAGGCTTTCACAGCACAGCTGTGTTCTCCTGCCTTTTACCCTTTGCTTTCTCTCTGACATATAAATGTCCTCAGGCCAGGACGTCTCTGCTTCTCTGGACCTGCAGCTTTCAACTTGGACACTTTCCTCTGGTCCCTTTCTCCAACTGGTTTCCCAACCAGTCTTACGACCAAGGCTTCCTTCAGTCCTGCAGCTGGGTCTCTCATCAACTCTCCTGCTGAGACTCCTGATTCTCCTTCCTGTGCTTCTCCTCCCACTATCTTCAGGTGAGTAATTTTTATGTGCGTGTGTCCTAGGGCTTAACTGCACCCCGCCCCCATCCAGCTGCCTCTCATTACACCCTGAGCTCGGGGCTTGTTTGCAGTTTGGGCGTGTTCTCTCCCCTCGTGACACTCCTTGTTTACGTTGCTCATGGCAACCCTGGGCCATGTGCTTTTCTATGCTGTCAGTTTCAGACAGACTTTCTTCAGCTTTACCCAGTTTCATGGCTTCTGAAGGATCCACTACATTACAGATCCCCCCCTTAAAATATTATGGGCTGCTGACCTTTTCAGACAGCACGTAATTTCTGCTTGGGTACTCATGTGCTTCTCTATACTGACTAAATTAGCTGTTGCTGATCTTTCTTGCCATGGCTTCAGGACTTTCAGGTGGTATACCTGGCGGCGCCCCCTATCATTCTCCACAGCATACGAGACGGGCCCTACCCTCTCTACCACGGTGCAAGGTCCTTTCCATCGGGATTCAAATTTGGGTCCCGGGTCAGCTACTTGGACTATTACCTTGTCCCCTACAGCCAATTGTCTAGGTTTTGTCCCTCTGTCATAATAGCGTTTTTGACGCTGCTGGTTGGCCTGTAAATTTTCCACTGACGTTTGTGATGTCCTTTGTAGGCGACTCCTCAAGTCTTTCAGAAACTGAGGTACCCCAACTTCCTGTATCTCTGGCTCTACCCACTGCTCACGCAGGATATCTAAAATCCCCCTCGGGGCCCGGCCAAATAAAAGTTCATAGGGTGATGCCCCCAAGGACGCTTGTATGCGTTCCCGACATGCATACAGCACAAATGGGAGTAGAGTGTCCCACTCAGACATCTCTCCATTTAGGCCTCTTCTTAACATTTGTTTTATGGACTGGTTCATCTGCTCTACCAGTCCGTTGGACTGCGGATGATACGCAGCTGTCCTTATGTGACGTATGCCAAAAGCATCTCACACCATAGCTAAGTGCTTTGACATAAAGTTACTCCCCTGATCGGTGAGTCGCGCACCCGCCTGGTGGCCAGTGGTCGCAAGGGCAGGTGGGACATAAAATTTTATTATTATGATAGGAGAGTCCTTTAAGAACCAAGTGGAACTTGGTCTTAGTGGTTTTTAGCTCCAATCCTTAAAGAAATCCATGAAAGCAGAGTGGTGGGATGAAAAAGGCATTTATTCCCTTTACGCATGGGTTCAAAATTGGGTTACAACTCAAAGCAAATGTCCTTAAATTCAGGAATGAAAGAAACTCGATGTTTAAGGAAAAACTGTTAAACTTCACAGTATTAGCAGTGCTCAAAAGCAGCTTCCGGCTTGAAACCACATTTTCATTATTCTTCTGCTTAGCAAACTAAAGACACTCTGAAGACAATACAGGCAGTTCATAAGTCTAGCAAAGACTCTATGCTACTGGAAACACACAGAGAACAATCCATTTCTTCATCTGATAACTCCTCAACCAGTTCCACTTGCATCGGCTCTGGAGAAGATATGTCTAACTCTGTATCATCAGTTTCTTGGATAATACATTCTGGAGGTTTATATATCTCCTGAAGCACTTGCCAGTGTCTTGGGCCTAGCCTGGGGCATTGGCCACGTGCTATATTAGGATTAGCTGTGCTTTCTCTTCTCAAAGGTTTTACACTACCTTCCAAAGAACTTTTAAAACGTAAAGCTTTCTTCATAGGAATGTGATTAGCATACCTTGTATTGCAGCAGCATGAAGACGAGAGGTTTTCTCCTTTTGCTTGCTTCCCCCACTCAGAAGCTTGGTGCCAATCTTTTCTTTGAAAGTTTGGTTTACCTTTCAGCCTTGGAATCAATCCCCCTGGTAAGCGCCTGCTTCTGCATAAGCCCAATCCCTGGCTTCCCTGCTCAGCCTGGCTCTGCTTTCCCAGCTGATTCTCCTTTGGTTCCTGCTTGCAATCAGTGTAGTGCTTTCGCCTCTGCCAGCAAACAGCTTTCTCTCCAGCTTGACCCGGTCCTCCCTTAGCTTGAACCGGTCCTTCTTTAGCCCGAGGTGGTCCTCTCCTAGCTTGAGCTGGTTCCTCTTTAGCTCCTGGTGGTCCTCTTTTCCAGTCTTCCTCCTCCTCCTTATAAAGCACTCCTGCCTGAGGAATGTGAACTGTTTGTCAGGTGCTCTTGACCAGCTGGGCGTGGCCCTTCAGTCTCTCTGAATGTACTCCTGCTCCCTCTAGCTGGTCCCTGTGAATATTGCACCTTGTGCACATCTTTTCCTTTCTGACAAACAGCTTCTTTTTTTTCATCTTGGCTTTCATCAGCCCTCGCTGCATGACAGTACCTCTTGGGGAAAACCAACCTCACAAAATAATTTTACTAACTCAAGGGCTATTATTCTGGCTGAGGTATTTCTTAATGGTATTGCCCAGGGGAAATGCATAGCCTGGTCTACTACCACTAAAATGTATTGAAAACCCCTCGGTGTCCTAACCAGGGGTCCCACGATGTCCATCGCTATACGGCAAATTGGCATCGATGTAGGCATGGGTATCATTGGTACGGCCTTGGGTTTTATGGCGGTAACTCTCTGACAAGTGGGACAGGATTCACAATATTTTGTCGTCTCTTTAAGGACTCCTGGCCAGTAGAAACGGGCCAGTATTTGATCTAATGTGCCCTGAATCCCTTTATGACTACCCACTGGGTGATCGTGTGCCAACCATAGAACTACAGCCTTAAATGTTGTTGGCACCACCAGTTGTTTCCTCACGGCTCCGGTACGTGGGTCACTACTTTCCCTATACAGGACTTCCTTCTCCAAGAAAAACCTGGGAAGCGTGTTTCTATTTTCTTGGGCCCATTCAAACGCTCGCTTTAAAGCGGAGTCGGCTTGCTGTTCCTTTGGAAAGGAAGGACATTTTTGTACAAGCTTTGCAGGTACCCAGGGCAACCCTTCTCCGGCTTCTAGCTCAGCCCTCCCTTGGGTTCTGCGATGCCTCTCCTGACGCCTGTCGGCCTTCTCCTTTCTAGTCTTTTTGGAAGGGGCATGGATTAAATCCTCGTGGATGGGAAGGGCATTTGACACTTCCTCCTCTAATCCCTCCTCTCGCTCCGGGGACTCTTCTCTATCCTCAGGCCTCTCTATCCTTTCTGGTGACACCTCCCTGACCCCTGAGGTTCCGGCTTGGGACCGGGTGGATACTAGGCCTGTTCTAGTATTCAGACCCTTTACCATCCCTTTACAGAATGGAGGCCAGTCTTTACCTAGAATGATATCATGGGGTAGCTTTGGAACTATGGCTACCCGCACCTCCTTTTCTGTGCCTAGCCCTTTCAGAGACAGCCTATATCGGGGATAATACAAAGATGCCCCATGCACACATCGTATTCTTACTTGCCCTTCTGCTTGACTCGGTGCTGATCCCAGGCGACCTTCAATGGCCTGCCAGAGCCTGTGCGAGACCATGCTCTGGTCAGCACCCGAGTCAAGCAGTGCCAGAGCCTCAATGCCCTCTACTTGTACTCTTAGAAGAAATCCTTCCTGTATCTGCTTTTCACCACCAGATACCAGGACTGTTTGCTCCCTGCAGTCTTTACGGAAATGCCCTGCCTTGCCACAGTTATAGCATTTGCCTTTGCATACAGGTAAAACATCATCATTAGGTACTTTAACCTTTTGGTACTTTTCTGCTTTACCAAAGTTTGCAACACCAGCTACTTTTAAAACACCCGCTCTTGAGGTGCCAGCCATCTCAGCCTCAAAGTATCTCTCAGTGAGATTGGCTGCCTCTTCAGTAGTTTGGCAACTTTGTAGAGTCAGAAAAGCCTTCACTTCTGGAGGTACAGCTTGCATGAATTGCTCCATGACGATTGAGTCCAACACTGACTCGAGAGTCCTCCTCTCTGGAGCAAGCCATTTCCAGGCTAATCCCTTCAGCCGTTGGAATAAAGCCTTGGGAGTCTCCCTAGGCTTTAGCCTCGCCTCCCTGAACATGCGCTTATAATGCATTGGAGTTAACCCCAGCCTATCTTTTACAGCCCTTTTTACTTCCATGTAATCTGAAGCAAGTGCAGCAGGCATTGTCTTATAGGCTGCTAGAGCTTTCCCAGTGAGTGACATTGCAAAGCGTACAGCCCACTGCTCTTCAGGCCATTTAACTGCCTCTGCTATCCACTCAAAAGCCTCAATAAAATCGTCCAGATTATCATGGGTGGTTAACTGTCCCAATGTAAGTGCATTATAACTTTGCAGTCCTACCCCCTTGACCATCGAGGGAATAGTTCCTTCCACGTCCTGTGGTCTCTTTAGTACCGCCTCCAACAGTTCCATAAGCGGCTTCTGCTGCTCTCTTAGTGCTGCAGCACTCTGCTCCTGTGTGTAACGCGCCAGCTCCATTTGTTTCTCCCACTGGACCTTCATCCACTGCATGACCTCCTGGGGATCCATCCTGGAGTCCACGATACCTGCAAAGACAAAAAGAAAAAGAAAGGCCCACCAAGTGCGGCACTATGGTTTTCTTTTCAAACCCCGTCTATTTTTCTGCAGGACAGTAGTTCCCCTTTCTCACCCAGTATCCGCCTACACCTGTGCCCAGCTACTTTTACCTTGGCACTGTGTAGACTCAGGTGTTGAGAAAGGTCTCCGGGCCCACCTGGCCGGTCTGCCAGCGAAACTCCTCTGACGGTTCTTCCACAGACAGGACAGCAGTTTCTCCACTTAAACTGGTGTTTCCTGATGTTTCTTTAGAGTGTCCTTTATTTTTTCAAGCAAAAATAAATCCGAAAAACTACGCCAACCTGTCACCAGTAACCCTCCCCAGAGGCAAAAGCATGGGGGTAGGTCAGCCTGGGCGTGTCCAAACCTAGCAAGTAGGGAGTGCAGTTGGCCCTGCACTGCCTTCTGGGGGTTGTAGTCCCTCTTTACTAAGCAAGGAATGAGTTGTAGTCGAGTGGAGTTAGGCAAAAGACAGGATTTTATTTCCCCTTCCGGATGGATTCATTTGCAAGAAAAACAAGAACAAAAATGACCATACCTCTGGTACAAAAATGAAATGAAAACAGGAACAGAAACAGCTTCTATATCTTCAGCTCTTATAAACAATTAGTAGAACAAAAACATAACAGCAGCAGTCCCTTTTACCAAAGGCAAACTCTCTTGCTCTCAATGCTGTTTTACCAAAACTCTTAACAGCTATTCTAGCATAGAGACGTGACATGGTCTGCTACAGACAGAGTACAATCCATTTGTTCTTCTGGGGTTTGTTCCATAAGAAATTCTGTTTGCATTTCTTCACACTCACCCCCAGCTAAGTATTCTTGTGGATTATTATACGTCCCTCCAAAGAGCAGTCTCTCTTCACTGCCTCGAGACTTCCCTTCCCCTGTTGCTACAGAGCAGGGTGGAAGATTACCATATATACTGGAGTTTGCTATAGCAGAGCCCCACAAACTCTGGCAGTCACAGGGAAAACTTTTACATTCAGTTTCTCTTCTATCAGGTTTATACAGCCTACCTTCCGGCTTTCTCACACAGGAACCTCTCAGCACAGCTGGGTCAATAAGGCTTTCACAGTATGGCTGTGTTCTCCTGCCTTTTACCCTTTGCTTTCTCTCTGACATATAAATGTCCTCAGGCCAGGACGTCTCTGCTTCTCTGGACCTGCAGCTTTCAACTTGGACACTTTCCTCTGGTCCCTTTCTCCAACTGGTTTCCCAACCAGTCTTACGACCAAGGCTTCCTTCAGTCCTGCAGCTGGGTCTCTCATCAACTCTCCTGCTGAGACTCCTGATTCTCCTTCCTGTGCTTCTCCTCCCACTATCTTCAGGTGAGTAATTTTTATGTGCGTGTGTCCTAGGGCTTAACTGCACCCCGCCCCCATCCAGCTGCCTCTCATTACACCCTGAGCTCGGGGCTTGTTTGCAGTTTGGGCGTGTTCTCTCCCCTCGTGACACTCCTTGTTTACGTTGCTCATGGCAACCCTGGGCCATGTGCTTTTCTATGCTGTCAGTTTCAGACAGACTTTCTTCAGCTTTACCCAGTTTCATGGCTTCTGAAGGATCCACTACATTACAACTGTTATAGATCATGTTCCGGAAGATCCCAGAGATGATGATCGTATAGCGAGATTACGTTGGCTTGATGGATTTTTCAGATGTGCTCTGTTTTTCCGACGGGACTAAATCGTGAGATTGATTGGCTGGGACTCTGTTGACACATAGCCACTCACAGTAGGGAGTTCCTTAATGTGTGGGAATCCCCTGTGTAATTGGTGTTCTAAGATGATGGGCGGTTTGCAGGTGGCCAATCCTGAGTTGGTATCCCTTATTTCATCAGCTGAATATTCGGCATTTTTTGGCGGTTGTGAGAAGAAATTGAGACACACTGGATCAACATTTTGGAGCACTTGATACAGGTATTGGATCACTCTGAAACATGCATGTCATGCCTTACATCAGATAAGTGTTATTTTTGCATGAATGGACTTATAAACCCGCATCTTAGATAACTTGGTTGAATAAAATGGGCATGAACTGACTGGTGGGGATGTTTTGAAGTACCTTCCTCCCACAGTCGTGCCCAACAAAAATTAATTAATTAGAATTGGGATTGCTATGGTATCTATTTATAGTGATTCATTTCTATTGATTACCGTTGGGGGTTCATTTTTTGGTAAGATGTAAAAAGACTGGAAACTGTTCAGAGGAAGGCGACCAAAATGATTTGGAGCCTGCTTAAGAAACCTTATGAGAAGAGACTTGAAGACCTAAATATGTACACTTTGGAGGAGAGGAGATATGATTCAGACCTTTAAATACTTAAAGAGGAACGATGAACAAACAATTCTCTTTCAAAGACGGGGAAGCTGCAAAACTAGAGGGCAGAACATGAAACTGCAAGGTGGTAAATTGAAAGGCAATGTCAGGAAATATTTTTTCACTGAAAGGGTGGTGGATGCTTGGAATGCTGTCCCGGTGGAAGTGGTGGGGGCAAACATGGTGACGGAATTCAAAACAGCATGGGACAAGCACAGCGGATCCCTTTACAGCAACAGGATAAAAACAAAATAAACTGAACCATCTAACTTCTCAACAAATAGGGGTGTCCTACATGGAGTGGTGGGTCCACCCCTAAACAAAGACATGGGGAGGGGTGGCCTGCACAGAGCGACAGGTGCACCTACTCTTGCCATATTGCTGGGCAGACTAGATGGACCATGCTGGTCTTTATCTGCTGTCATTTACTATGTTACTATGTTGTAGGCAAGAGAAATACAATCTCCTATCTGGATAGCGTATGTTTTGTTACAGGAAGACTCAGGTGATTAGGATCAAAGGACACAAACAATTGGGAGGACTTTCTAATGTCCTACAACCCTTGGAGATAGAATGCTAGAGCCCTCTTGCAGTCCAGTGTGTGTAGGGCTGCCTTTGCATAAGATGTGCGAGGTCTTCGGAAGAAGATCGGAAGGATCACTGACTGATTAATATGGAAAGGTGACACCACTTTTGGTAGAAAGTAGGGATGTGTACGAAGGACAACTTTGTCATGATGAAATCTAGTATAAGGTGGATGCACTACTAATGTCTGCAGCTCACTGATGCACCTTGCTTAGGTCAAGATGATAAGAAATAACACTTTCCAAGATAGGTACCGCAGGTGTATTGTTGCTAAGGGCTCGAATAGAGGCTTAAGCAGTTGGGCTAATACCATGTTACGATCCCATGCCACTAGGGGTGGCTGAAGGGGTGACTCAATGAGGAGGAGACTCCTCATGAAACGTGCCATTAGCGGTACTGTGGAGATGGGTCGACCATCCATCGATTGATGAAATGCTGAAATAGCAGAGAGTTGTACACATACTGAATTTGTTTTGAGTCTTATAGAGGACAAATGTAAGAGGTATTGAAGAAGCGTGAGTACTGATGCTTCAAAGGGATTGTGATTATTTTGGGTGCACCAAGCTGCGTATCTACGCCATTTGAAAGAGTATGTCTTCCTGGTGGAGGTCTTTATGGAAGAAAGGAGGACATTTTTCACGGCTATTGATAGTGGTAGATGTTGAAACATCATGCTTCAGCATCCAGGCTTTCAGTCGAAGGGACTGTAGATTGGAATGCAGGAGTGTCCCGTTGTCCTGGGACAGAAGACCTGGCCTGGAACCCAATGGAATGGAGGAGTCTCTGTCTTCTGAAGCAGGAGGGGAAACCAAGGCTGACGGGGCCAACGAGGGGCTATAGGAATCATAGATCCCTTGTCTGCTTGCAGTTTGAGGAAGGTCTTTAGGATCAGGGGTAAGGGGAGAAAGGCATAAAGTAGTTCTCGACCCCAGTGAATCATGAAGGCATCTGATGCGAGACTGAAGTTGGATGGTATCCTGAAGCAAAACTGTGGAAGTTGTGAATTTTGTGGCGTGGCAAAGAGATCTTTCACTGGGGTTCCCCAGGTTTGGAAGACTTTTGCCACTGTCTGCATATCTAGGGTCCACTCGGAAGGTTGTAGGATCCGGCGCATCTTGTCCAGGTGATTAGATTCTCCTGGAATATAGACTGCATGGAGGTGCATATGATGGAGAATGCCGAAGCTCCAGAGGCAGCAGGCTTCTCTGCAGAAAGGGAGAGAGTCCGTTCCCCCTTGTTTGTTTATATAAAACATTGCCACCTGATTGTCCTGATCAGTATCTGGCTGTTGACAAGGTGGTGCTGGAAACCTCGGAGAGCATTTGTTACTGCTCGAAGATCTAAGAGGTTGATTTGTTTGGGGGATTCCCGAGTTGTCAGCAAGTCTTGTAGTCAGGGTATGTTGAGGCTGGGGCATCTGAAAAGGTAACCCTATGAGAAGATTTGTTGGTGTGCACCACCAGAGGAGTGACTAGGTCAGAGGGCGTATTATCTGTATGATATACCATAGATTCCCTGTGGCTTGGGTCCACTGGGTTGAGAGGGTCCATTGTGCTATTCTCATATGTAGTCTGGCATAAGGGACCACGTGTACTGTGGATGCCATGTGGCCGAAGAGGCACAAAATGTCTTGAGCCTTGGCAGTCTGTTGCTGACCCATGTGGGTGGCTAGATCCACCAACCTGCTCATGTGGTCTATATGGAGGAAAGCTTTGACTTGTTGAATCTCCAGTACTGCCCCTATAAATTCTAACCTTTGGGTTGGAGTGGTTTGGGATTTTGGGAAGTTTATCACAAACCCTAGATACTGCAGCAGTGCGAGAGTTTGTTGTCAAGATGAGCAGAGTTTTCCAGGGGAGTCTGCCTTTATTAGCCAGTCGTCTAACTAAGGGAAGACGAAGACTTTGTTGCTTCGAAGATAAGCTGCTACTACGGCCATGCACTTTGTGAAGACCCTTGGTGCAGATGCCAGACCGAAGGGAAGGACCCTGTATTGATAATGAGTTCCCTGACAGGTGAACAGAATATACTGTCTATAGCCTGGATGTATTTGAATGGGTGCGTAGGCCTCTTTGATGTCTAGGGAACAGAGCCAGTCATGTTCTTGTAAGTAGGAAAGCAGGGTTCCCAGAGAGAACATTTTGAATTTCTCCTTTACAAGGAACTTGTTTAGATCCCTGAGGTTGAGAATGGGCCTGTAGCCTCCTGACTTCTTTGGAATGAGGAAGTAGGGGGAGTAGAACCCTTTGAGCAGTTGGTCTGGAAGGACTGCTTTTATGGCTCCTTGGAAAAGGAGATTGTGGATTTCCTGCTTGAACAGGACATCTAGGGGAAGTTGGATGGATAATTCTCCCCTGAAGTGGTGAGGGGGAAGTTCCCGAAACTTTAGTTGGTAACTGTTTTAAATAATGAATAGAGTCTATTGTTCTGTGGTGATAGAGTGCCATTGATGTGCAAAATGGCAAAGTCTCCCTGGAATTGTGGCAGGATCCTGAGACTGCAGGAACAGACTGGCTATGTTCCCTATGTGGGAGTCAAAAACTAGGCATTGTCGGTGCTTGGGTGACTGGCTGTGACTTGGGATTTTTTGCCTGCTTAGGGTCCTGCTGTTTCTGGTGGGTGTGATAAGGTGGTTGGGAATAGGAGGGGTATAACCTCCTTTTCTTTGGGTAGAGGGGTTTCTTGGCTGCTGACTTTTTCTTGATGTGGTCATCAGTTTTTCTGGAGAGCCTTTTAAGGGTTGCATCATCCATTTCCAGCTCTCCAGCCTTCTCCCTCCAGTTCTTTCCAAAAAGGTTCTCTTCAGTGCATGGGATATTGTCCAGTTTGTCTTGGACCCATTGTTCCAGGTCTGATGCCTGGAGCCAAGCTAACCACCTTGCACCGATGACAGTGGAAGAGGCCCTACTGGTGGACTCAAAGGCATTGAATGCCACTCTATTCACAAACTTTGACACATTTTGGCTACGTGCCAATACACCTTGGAAAGCAGGTCTCTTTTCCTCGGAAGGAATGGAAGGAGACCTGCCCAATCCTTGTTGAGTTCCTTGAGGAACATCCCCATATAGAGGATGTAAGAGTTAATCCTTCTGGCTAGCATTGACACTTGAAAGGATCGTCTGGCGAAGGAATCAAGATTCCTGGTTTCCTGGAGGTATGGAGGAGTGTGTTTTACCACTTTTGATGCAACGCATCGCCAATTCAACCACCATAGAATGGTGTGGAAGCTGTGGTTTCTGGAAACCAGGACACTCCAGTACCCTGTGTACATGGTATCCAGACGATGGCTAATTGGGGAAACTGTTAGAAGAGTCTCCCACATCCGGAGCATCAGGTAGTGGAGGATCCAGTGTACTGGGGGGATTGCGGCCTCTTTCTGGGCTGTGGGATACTGGAGTATTTCCAGCTCCTCCGCTCTCAGTTCTGGTTCTGATGCTGCCGGAATTGATAACCCCACCGCCATGTCTCGAATGAATTCCTGAAACGACATGTTTTTAGGAGGGGATTTCCACCGAGATCCGTGGAATCGAAAGAACAATGGTCAGAAATGGAGGTATTCAAATCTGACACCAGTGAGTATCGACGATGCTGACGGCGGCATGAACGGTGTCGATGTTCCTCAATGTCCTCGGAGCCTACACCTGGGATAGTCCTTGGGATTTCTGGAAGTGATACGGATACTGGTGTCGGCACCAAGGTTTCCGTTCTCAATGTAGAGTGCATTGGTACCGGAGCCGATGGAGTCATCAATGTCAATGTTCCTGGTTGTGGTCCAAAGCTACAAGGAGGGCCGCTAACATCCTCTCCAAGGACAGCATCTGCTGCTCCAAGGAGGTTGCCTGTGTCTGGTCCAATGAAAGAACCTGGCTGGGTGCCACTGTACCAGAGCAAGGTATCGGGGGCTCTCTAGAGGCAGAGGCCTCCCGATTCCCCACTAAGGCTTTGGAGGACAAGTCCTCCCACCAGGGATGCCTAGGCTGATGGCCGGAGTTGAAAGAGGTCCTGGAAGAGTCTCGGTGCTTAAAGCGGGATCTCGCCCTTGATTCCAGAGACTTGCTTGAGGAATCCTTGGACCTTTTCTTTGATTCCTTCGACTTCTATGAGGATTCTCAAAGCTTAATTTTGTCTTTGGAAGGTTTTGAAGGAGACGTGGGTTTTTTGTTCTTCTTCTCCGAGTGCCTCGACTCTTTCAAGTGCTTGGAACCATGAGAGCATGAGGATGCTCTAAAGCAGCGGTTCTCAACCTATGGGTCGCAACCCCTATTGGGGGTCACCACAGGATTTAGCAGGGGTCACAAAAGCGCACAAGTTGCTGCCGCTGCCTTGTCGGCCTCTCAGCAGTGGCAAACTCACTGCCTCCCTTCTTCTGCAGCCGCGGCTCCCTGTCTCTTAGGGAACTGTGGCTGTGCCTGTGAAAATGTTGCAGAGCCTTCCCATCTCTCGACGGGCTCCGTGCAGCATTGTCCTGCATCCAAAGGAAGTGGTAAACAACTTCTTTGGATGCGGGACATTGCTGCACGGAGCCCATTGAGAAACAGAAAGGCTCCGCAATGGCTTCACAGGCACAGCCGCGATTCCCTAAGAGACAGGGAACCGCGGCTGCAGAAGAACAGGGCAGTAGCAGGCAGACATAGGGAGAGGGGAGGAGGGGGCAGGGAACCTGCAACGGGGCTGACATGGGGGAGGGATGGGGCTGACATGGAGGGATGGAGGGAGGGCTGACATGGACAGAGGGGGAGCTGACATGGACAGAGGGGGGGCTGACATGGAGGGAGGGGGGCTGACATGGACAAAGGGGAGAGACAGGGGGACATACTGGACAGACAGGATAAATGCTGGACAGAGGGGAGAGACAGTGCGGGTTAGGATTATAATGGGCTGATGGGAGGCTAGCACTGGTAATGGGCAGATCGGGGGGAGCTAGGACTGGTAATGGGTTGATTAGGGAAGGCTAGGACTGGGAATGGACTGATCAATGGGGGGGTTGGGACTGGTAATGGGCTGATGGGGGGGGGGTAGGACTGGTAATGGACTGATGGGGGACTAGCATTGGAAATGAGCTGATCGGGGAGGTTAGGCCTGGAAATGGGCTGATTAGAGACTGGTAATGGACTGATGTGTGTGTGTGTGTGTGGGGGGGGGGGGGTAGAACTAGTAATGGTCTGATTAGAGAAGGAGCCTAGCACTGGTAATGGGGTTGAGGGGGGACTAGCACTGGAAGTGAGCTGATTGGGGGGGCTTCAACTGGAAATGGGCTGATGGTGGGGAGGTGAGGATAGAGCTGCTAAGAGACAGGGAACTGCGGTTGCAGAAGAACAGGGCAGTAGCAGGCAGAAATAGGGAGAGGGGAGGAGAGGGCAGGGAACCTGCAACGGGGCTGACATGGTGGGATGGATGGAGGGAGGGAGGGCTGACACGGGGGGGATGGATGGATGGAGGGAGGGGGCTGACATGGATAGGGGGGGCTGACATGGACAGAGGGGTATGACATGGACAAATGGGAGAGACAGGGGGACATACTGGACAGACAGGGGATAAATGCTGGACAGAGGGGAGAGACATTGTGGGTTAGGATTATAATGGGCTGATGGGAGGGCTAGCACTGGTAATGGGCAGATCGGGGGGGGGGGGGGACTAGGACTGGTAATGGACGGGAAAGCAGAAGCTCAGATCGGGACCAGCATGATCAGAGAATAAATTGGTCAGACAACAAAGGTAGAAAAAAATAACTTTATTTCATATTAGTGATTTGACTACAAAATCATCATAATTTTGAAATCAAATATTGTTACTTGTTATTGTGATTAATTATTATGGTTTAAATAAGTAAATTTTATAAATAAAAACATATCGCAAAGGCCTATATTAATAATTTAACAAATGATTACAGCAACAATGCGTTAACGGTAAAGGAAGAGAGACACATTTGATTTTATCATTGGGGGTCATCACAAGTTCACCAATGGTAAAAGGGGTCACGGTACAAAAAAGGTTGAGAACCACTGCTCTAGAGGAAGTGGAGGCCAGTGACATTGAGTCCGATAGAAAGATTTTTCCAAACGTTTTGGCCCGGTTCCCTAGGCCCCTCTTTGCCACCTGTTTATAGAGGGAGCAATCTTGGGGTACATTTATTTATTTATTTAACCGAATTTATATACCGTCTTTCTACAAATCAAGACGGTTTACATAGAACATTTAAGATAGAGTGTTTCCACTGTTTACATAGAACATAGAACCAAGTAAAAATGTATATAACATGTCTATAAATAACTAAACATAATGATAGAACTACATGGTTGGGCCCAAGGCATTTCAGACACCAATCATGTTTATCTGTCACTGAAAGGGTGCTGGAGTACTTGGTGCATTTTTTGAACCCACAATAGGATTTTTCCATCATGAAAATGGTGGGCGAGGCCTGGTGGGCACAAGGCCCTGAACGGTTTTTTTTTTTTTAAAGAAAGAAAAGGAATTTGAAAGAAAAAGAAAATAAAAATGATACCGGTATCGAGTGATACTGGCGTGGAGAGGCAGAAGGGGTTTTAGGAAAAGTTTTGAGGTTCTTTTCTCCTATGAGAGGATTATGACCCATTGGCTCTGTGGAAAAAGGATTGGTTGTTGAGAGCAGGAAAGCAAAAGCACAGACACAATGGAGTGCTCCCAAAGGCTTTCCTATTGGTAGCTGGGGAGCTTCCCGTGCGAGCTCCGTTGATACCTGATGTCACCTATTTGTGAAGATTACATTTCTGCAGATATATATAATATGCAGCTGATCTAATCAAACCAGTGCAAACATACCACACAATGGTGGCACAAATTGCCAAAAAAAAAGTCTGTAATTCTAACAGATTTTTACAAAGCTCTCATTCTCATCGACTACAATTGGACGAATGCCCGCTATGAACCTAAGCACTTTCTTCTCAGCTGTTTAGCTTTTTATTGACAGCACGTGGATATGCATTCCTATTGGCAGGCATCCAGCTTCTTTGTCAAAAATGAGCCTCCTCTAGCTATTCTGGAGTTGCATCCCATCCACTTCATTGTTGACCTGCGCGCAGACTCCGCACCTTCTTTTCAATAGCTTAGCTTTTTTTATTAACAGCACGTGTATCTTAATTCCTATTGGCCCGTATCCAGCTTCTTTGTAAAAAAAAAAACAAAAACAGAGCCTCCAGCTATTTTCGGACCAGTGTCCCACCCCACCTCATTGTTGCGAGTCACGTCCATGTGTTTCATTGCTTCGGCTTTCTATGGTCTTTAGTGCAGTCAGTCAGGATAGGAAGTGCTTTCCGATTGGCTTATGGGGTGGAGGCGGGCCCGTAGCCCGAAGAGAGGAAAAAAAAGGAGGAGTGGTGAGGTTGTTTGGGAAGGAAAGAAAAAGAGCGATTGACCGAAGAGAACAGAGCAACGGGAGAGAGGTGCTAAAGGTAGAGTAGGTGTTTTGGCCTTCTCAGTAGTTAAAACTAAGTATTATAGGTAAGAATATTAACGTTTCTCTTAAAGTGCTGTGGTTGTTATTGGAGGTGGGTAGCTCTATTTTTGGTGTGATAACGCATGCGCTGCCCTGCAGTTAAGGGAGTACGGGTCCCTATTTTTCAGCAGTGTGTGCGTGGAGAGGGTTTTTTTATTTTGTTAGCTAATGAAGTCTCCTGGAGGTATGAGACGGATACGAGAACGTGTCTTAAAAGCAGTGAGGGGGTGTATCTCTATTGGTGGGAGGTGCTTTCCGTTTTTTTATTTTTTTAAAATTTTAAGCACATACTCGTGTACCGGCGTTCGAGAGCTCGCTTATTGGAGCCTCAGAAGGCGGATTGCCGTAGGGTTAGGGTACATATTTCTTTCTTCTCTGCCTTGTGATTGGAAACGATTTAGGCTGTCACTGACTGCTTGTGATTGGCGTGTCATTTCTCTGTATTTCATTTTGATTGGTTGGAGCTGGAGTTCTTCGTTTCTGAAGGATACTTGTGATTGGTGGTTCTTTGCTGCGGTCTGTTTGGCGGACCATTTTATGACTAACGAGCGTGTTCGCATTCGTTCTTCCTTCCTCTGGCCAAGGGCGTGGTCTGGCTTTGGTTCCTGCCTGTCCCGGAGCTTCAGACTACTGTATTTCCCCGTAGTCCACTGCGGTATCTATTTCACTGGCTTCGGCCCTGCCTCTGTCACCAGGTGACGATCCCGCTGGCCTCTCTGGCTTGCGTATTGTGGGCTCTGGGCTCTTCACCTTTATCTGTGATCCCTCTCCCCTGCTACTGCTTTCGTCATCTATTTATTTAGTCATTCATGCCGTAGCGGGGAAGGATCTTTATTCCTGACTCGGGTATGTGCACAGTTGGGACCGAGGGAGGTTTCTTTCTAGGAACGATTTCTCCAAAAAAACATTTGTGCATACCATAATGGCAGTCGAGTGTTTCCTAACTAGGCCGTTGTCTAGGGCAGCAGCTTCTGTGGGATAGCGGAGCATCTACAGTCGAGATGAAAAGTCCTAACAGCTACACAACTTCATATAGAAATGTGACGACAGAAAGACCATATGACCTATCTAGTCTGTCCTTCCATATCAGCCACTACAACAGTCCTCTTTTCCCGTTACAGATCCTGTGTTTGTCTCATGCTTTGAATTCAGATACTAGGGTTCATCGGTGCGAACCTCTACACTAAATTGGTCTGAAATTTACTGCTAATGCTTGCCATGGTACTAATATTGTACCAAAGATCATCTTCTTTTCTGGAGTTCATAAGATGTAGTGTGTATAGGCAACTTGGCAAGGTGTGTCTGGAATTTCTGCATCTTTATCATTTTTTTTTCTTGGCCTCCGACTGCATTTCTTGATACTTGAAGATCTCTCTCTCTGATACACCAGAAGAGTACTGATAAGAGGTGTTAGTGAATTTGCCCTTTACTACTATATTAAGTTGCCTCTCATCCAGCTTTTTGTTCGCCATCCTATAGAGGAGGAGTTTTGCACCCTCAAAAGTCTAACAAAATCCTGTTGGTGACTTCACACTTACGTGTGCTGGTTGCTTTTGTGGTCCCTGCATTGCTGCTGAGGAAGCAAGCCCTGTCACTTTTAGCTTGTATGTCCAAGGTTAAGTAACCAGAAAGGGTGTGCCTGGTAGCATAGTTGAGAGAAGACAAGTCTTGGGCATCTACAATTTGGTGATTGCTGCCCACCTTGGTGGACTATCTGGGCTGTCTGTCACTATGCTGCACAGGACATGAAGGGGTTAGAATAGGGAGACTAAAGCGAAGGGAACCCAGAGGGAGGTTCACAGAAAATACTAGTTTTACTGGGAGGTTGGCAAAGGCTTAAAATAGTAACAAGCAAAAGTTGGTAGTGACTAAACGCTGATAGAACTTAGTGGTAAGTACAGAAGATTAGAAATAGGGAATTTGGGTGTTTAGCTAGGTATGGTGGTGGTGCTCTTCTGTAACACAAGAGTCCAGAAAGCAGAATGGTAAAACCAGCTAATGTAGAGCAGTAATTGGGCTGCACAAAGCATCCAAAATATGGCCACCCAACTTAAAACTGCAGCAAAGCTTTAATGTATTTTCAGATTATAATTGAGATGGTCTGCTTTTCTGGCTACTTGAGCTATAAGTAAAAAAAAAAAAAAAGGGATTCAGCGGGCACATATAGCTGGGAGCACTGTTCCCTCTAAGCTGTGCGCGCGCACACACCTCGCCGAGCGAGCGCACATACTTTACAACAGAGCACATAAAAATTACAGCTCTGATTCTGATAGAAAACAGATGTCTTAGAATTTAAAAGTTATGATTGTAATTACTAGAAATTTCCCGCTTCATTTAGTAATGGTCTATTTTCATTTAATTTGATTAAAATCAATGTGGTGTACATGTGACTGCACGTCAGATTTTAAAGTATATAACTCCGAGTGTCGTTATGTGGCGCACAAAAATTTAACCTTCCTTCAAAAGCTGCACACAGCTGATATTTTATGCGCACACAGCCTACAGAAAATTAGAGGGAACATTGACTGGGAGTATCCTTAAAATTAAGGTGGATTTATTTTTAAATGAGTGTAAGGTTGGGCCTACCAGCAAGTGTGACACATGGCTGTCACTTCACCCTCCATTGCCTCGGAAGAAAAGGCTGGCAAGCTACATCCGGTGATACATTGCCAAGAAAACCCAGAGATAGCTGGGTTGTTATGAGTCAACACTGACTTGAGTAAAAAAAGAGGACTTTTTTTTTTTTAAGTTTTTTAGAACTGAAACAAGCAGAACGTTTTTGTTTTTAGATTCTAACTGATTTGAAAATGATTAATTTAATTATTTTATGTTTTGCTTAACTTCATAGCTATAATGAGGGAAGATCTGCATTATACCATTTTCTCTAGTAATTGCCTAACACTTACCAACATGAAGATCCTGCATGTTCAAACATGCTTCCTTCTTATTAGTATGGTCAAAGCAGAAATAACTAACGTGTGTCTGTTTTTTCAAATATTTGGGCAACTGGGTCTTCAATCTTAATGTATTGCTTGCCTTACAGGTAAAGGAACATCATAAAATTGATCCTATTTGGGAATATCTTATGTCCCACAGCCACAATGTCTTCCCTTCTAAAACATCCTGAAATTGCATATCAGTGGAGGCTGTAGGACTGTAGAAATATATTTTGCTCATTTTTAGTTTTACTTTTGTTCCTCTTGCCTATCCATTATTTATATCCAGGCTCCTCTGCCTTGTCCAAAGCTACTTCATCCCTTATCTGCTGTTGACCCTCCCCCCACCTTCTTTGCACTCGGGGCAGGGGGAAGGATGATACGTGTATCCTAGGCAAATGCAGTATTGCGCCCCCTCCCTCAGACTTTGATAATTAATCATAAATAATTTTAATGTTATCCCTCAGTACAATCCTATAATGATGCATATTGCCATCATACTTATTTGCAAAACAGCATTTAATATTTGTAATATGAGGGAGACTTCCTGCTTACAAGGGTAGATGTACTATTTGAAAACTGTGTATACCTCTGCAGTAGATGTACATGCTGATTAGTTTTGTTTGGTTGTTAGGATCTGTTGTGTTCCTGCAGTAGGTGGTTGCCTAGTCCATCTAATAGCCCTGCCGTGTTTGCACCTCATAGAGGCTTGACTGCATGTGCATTCTCTCAATCTGCAAGAGCTGATCAGGTCTCTTATTCTTCATGACTATTTAGGTTCATTCTTTCCAGTCATGATGCTAACTATTGGCTTTCAACTTAAGTGATCCCTTTTTAAAATTATGCATGTTGACTGATACTTTGAGGAGGTGGTTGCTCCAGATATTATGCAGAACAAGATATAAAGCAAACATTGTGGATATTGCTAATTTCCTAAAATAGGAGGGTATAAATACCCCTCTGATCTACAAAGAGGGCAATTTGCATGCAGTTAGAACATAGCATAAGAAGTGCCATACTAGGTCAGACGAGAGTCCATCAAGCCCAGGATCTGGTTCCCAAAAAGGTATGCAAGTTGCACAGTGCTTGTCCCGGGGTAAGCAGTGGATTTCCTGGGTCCTCTTTAAGGCTTATGGATCTTTCCTCTAGGAACTTTGTCTCCCCCCCTCTTTTTTTTATTTGTGCTGTTGTCTGTCAGTTCCTGGCAACCCTACTACTACTGAGCATTTGTATAGCACTACAAGACATACACTGCACTGCACAGACATGTAAGATGGTCCCTGCTCATCAGAGCTTAGTCAAGACAGACAACAAGTAGGTGTAGACAGGGATACATCTAGGGAAGTGGTAAGGAAATGCAAGGAGATCAGGTGAGCCAAGATATAAAAGCAGTAGCAAAGACCCTCTGGATAGTTGACCTAAACTTTGTTCGGTCTTCAGCAAAATGGCTTATTGATAGTGGTATCCGTAGCTGCTGTTGTATCAGTAAATTTCATTGCTGGCCTTCCTCTTTGAGCACATCATGTGAATAGAGTTCATTGGAGGTGGTCACTGTGTAAGTGTCAGTCTTGTCATCTGAGCTTCTAAGGAAAACTTAGGTTTGATCTCTAGTACTGACTGGTTTGTTCTTCGGACAGTCCATGATATACACAGTATTTGTCGCCAGCACCATAATTCAAAGGCATCAATTTTCTTGTCTTTTTCACTGTCCAACGTTTTGCATCCATATGATATTGAAAATACAGTGGCCTGGATAAGTCAAATTTCTTTTTAACCCAGAGATATAGACAGAGTAACCTGTATAGAGTGGCAGTTGCAACTAGGAGTGTGCAGGGGGAAAAAAAAAAACTTGTTTCATTGGGAGGGGGGGAGTTGTGTGGTGTAGAGTCCTCCTAGCTTTTTGTCTTTAAATAGCACATCCCTATTTGCAACCCTAACTAAGCTGCCCTTCCTTATTCTGCTAGATCAGTCCAAACAGCTGGAGTATGTTTCCCCAGCCATTAGGTGGCAGACTGGGGCAAATTTCAGTAAGCTCATTTGGTATAGAGCTCAACAAAGCCTGGTGGTCAGCATTTCATCCACTGAATGGTTTCTGGTCGTCTTTTAAAGATGCAGCTTCTGAGAACACCAGTTTGATCAGTATGCTGCATGGTGGAGGAGGTTTGAGCTGATCTTGTGATTTTAGGCTTTGTGAGGCTTGAAATAACGAGAGGCCTCGTGGTGGTGGTTTTTCAGCAGCTACAGCAAGGTAGTAGAATTGGAGTAGGGGAAGGTCATGGCAGAGAGGCTGGAGGGGCCATAGCAAAGTTGTGGTGGTGGCGCCCCCCCCCTTGCACTTCAGTTATTACCAGGGCAAATAGGCTTGTCTACTCTGGCCTAGACCATGGGCCTGGATGCTTGATAAAACCAATACTTGTAGTTCGGGCACCTGGTCTCCTTGAGCTGACAGTTTTCCCTATGTCCAGCACTGCTATCCATGGGTTCTTGATGCCTGATAGGCTGGAGAGTAGACAGGAGGCCTCCACGGGGCTCCAACAGGTATGGTAAGTCTGGGCCCAGGCTCATCCTTCCTGCTTGCTGATATATTGTGTGGTGTGACTTGCAAGTTGCAGAGGTGTTTGGGTTTTGTGTTTGTGTGGGTTTTTTTTTTTGTTCTTTTTCTTGAATGGGCTATATTTATCTAGCTATGTTGCAGCTTGCAATAAAGCAGCTCTAAAAGACTTTCTACAGCCACTAGGCCTCTCGGGCCTGCTGGGGGAGCCATTAAATTCATGGCAACTGCCAAGCTGGTTAGGGAAACTTATTAAGGTTCCATATTTGTTGTTGGGGTGGGGCCTTTAGAAACACCCCCCCTCCCTGGGTGCAGTATGATTTGTCTTGGTGCATATTTATGGTGTGTTTGAGACTGCCATCTTGCAACTCTGCTGTGCTCCCCTGCCCCCCACCAACACGTTTTGTGGCCAAACACATGGGTTCATGCCTTCCTAGAAACATAGGCCATGTGATCTGTATAGTCTACCCTTTTGAGAAGAAAAATACAGCAGCAGACTCTGAGGGGAACTCTCATTAAGAGGCTGCTGCCAGGTCTGGGTCTGGACAGCACATGGCAGAGAATCAGTCACAGGTTAGTACTAGCAGTGGGAATGTGGTGATGAAGCTCTTAATTAGCAGCACCAGATGGAGCACAATGTAATGGGCTCACAAGAGCTTTTTGGCAAGATGGCTGCTATTTCAGGCTGTTGTCTCCAAGCATGGCATGTGAGGCTGGCTGTTTGATAGCAGCTCAGGGCCATGTTTGCTCTGGGATGGAAGGACTTGAGCCTCAGTGATATCTAGTTTGAGGGGGGGGGGACTTATTTTCAGAGTACTACTCCATTGTCTGGCAGCCTAGGCTGAAGGGGGGGTCTGAAAGTTATGGTAGCAACCCATCTTGTTTGGGGTGCCTTCATGGTACATGCATGGTTATCCTTGTCCCTGTCCTGAACAGATGGCAGGGATGCCCCTTAATTCCTTAATTCTACATTCTGATCAACTAAGGATACATACATAAGATATGCCATACTGGGTCAGACCAAGGTCCATCAAGCCCAGTATCTTGTTTCCAACAATGGCCAATCTAGGTCATACGTACCTAGCAGCTTCCCCAAAAGACACAGGTTTCATAATGCTTGTATTGGGTCAAACATTGATATCCTGGGTCCCTTTTTAATCTACACTTTGTATTTTGATTCATTTGACGTGAAAACCGTTTTGATTTTAGGATAAAGCAGGATATAAATCATTTTAAATAATGGTTTATGGACCTCTCCTCCAGAAACTTGTCCAACACTCTCTTAAACCCAGCTACACTAACAACCTTTACTACATTCTCCGGTAACAAATTCCAGAGTTTGATTACACGTTGAGTGAAAAAAGTTTTCTTTATTAGTCTTAAATAGTTTACCCTGTAGCTTCATTGCATGTCCCCCCTAATCTTTCTATATTCTGATAACATAAACAGTCGATCTACATTTACCCATTCCAGTCCATTTATTAATTTAGACTTCTATCATATCTCCCCTCAGCCGTCTCTTTTCCAGGTTAAAGGCTAAAAAGGTTAGGGCTCTTTCTTCATAGGGGTATCCTTCATCCCCTTTACCATTTTTTTTTTTTTTTTTTTTTTTTTGGTGGCTCTTCTCGGAACCTTTTCTAATAACGCTATATCCTTTTTAAGATACTGCAACCAGAATTGCGCACACAGTATTCAAGGTGTGGTCGCATCATAGAACGATAGAGGCATTATAATATCTTTTTGTTTTATTTTCCATTCCTTTCCTTATGATACCTAGCATAGGATGTAGGGGAAGGGGGCAGTGTTGCTGGGTGGTGACCTCAGCAGGGAGAGTCGCTCTAGCCTTGGAAGTGGTGGGCCAGGAGTGTCTTCATGGTGTCCAAGCAGTGAAGGTTTCAGGACATGCAAAATTACACTAACACTATATACTGTGCAGGATGAGCCGCCCATCCTTTTTGACAGGGCTTTATGACTTGGAATTATAGGGAGCAGAGGCAAATGCAGCTTTAGATCTCGGATTAGATTTCAGTAAAGCCTTTTGACACTGTTCCTCACAGGTGACATATAAACAAACTGAGCACCCTAGGGATGGACCCTAAAGTTACTGCTTGGGTTAGAAATTGGTTGAGTGTGAGGTGACAAAGGGTACAGGTAAATGGAGCTCACTCTGAGGAGAAGGAAGTTACCAGTGGTGTGCCCCAGGGATTTGTCCTTGGTCCGATTTCCTTTTAACATCTTTGTTAGATGGTATGGTTTCCCTCTTTGCGGATGCTATCAAAATCTGCAATAGTAGACACCCAGGAAGGTGTAGGGATTTAGCTAAGCTTGAAGAATGGTCTAGAATTTGGCAGCTGAGATTTAATGTTAAAAAAAATGCAAGATCATGTGTTTGGGCTGCAGCAAGCCAAGGAAGCAATATAGTATAAGAGGTGAAGTACTTTTGTCCACTAAAGAAGAGCAGGATCTCGGTGTAATTGTGTGATCTTAAAGTAGCTAAACAGGTAGAAAAGGCGACAGCAAAAGCTAGAAGGATGCTTGGGTGCATAGGGAGTGGAATGGCTAGCAGAAAAAAAGGAGGCAATTGTGCCTATGTATAAGTCTTTGGTGTGACCTCATTTGGAGTATTGTGTGCAATTCTGGAGACCGCACATTCAAAAGGATATAAACAGGATGGAGTCAGTACAGAGGGTGGCTGCTAAAATGGTTAGTGGTCTTAATTATAAATCATATGAGACAGGCTTAAGGATCTTAATATGTACACCTTTAGAGGATAGACTGAATAGAGGTGATATAGATGTTTAAATTTCTCTGAGGCATAAATGCACAGGGGGAGAGCCTCTTTTGATTGAAAGCAAGTTCTGCTATGAGGGGGCATGGGATGAGGGTGAAAGGGGATAGATTCAGGAGTGATATGTGGAATTTCTTTATGGAAAGAGTGGTCAATCCGTGGAATAGTCTCCCAGTGGAGGTGGTAGAGATGAGGACGGTATCTGAATTCAAAAAAGCATGGGACAAACGGGATCTCTAAAAGAAAAAAGGGGCCTGCTATAGTTGATAGGCCATGTGGTCTTTTTTTCTGTCACTTTTCTATGTAGATTGAGACGGTTATACCTAGGAGCACCTCACCCTTTTGGGGATTAGGGGTGGTGGTTGTTTCTGTCCTGGCAGCTTTCTCCTGAGTGCTGTTTTTTACTTCCTCCTCCCCCTCTTCAGTATCTTGGCTAACTGGCTTTTGGTCTCCAAGAATGGCTGCCTTAGTTGGGCTTGGCTCCATGAGCATCCCTGGAGCTAGAGGCAGCTCTCGGTAGCTTGTAGGTTTCCTCGGATCATTCTTAGACTTGTTCTTGACATGTAGTACCACATTAATGATTGTCTGCATGAGCTTCATGGGGAGCCTTTGGAAGTGATCAAAGCCATTGATGGTTGGCCCCAAGGCTTAAGTTATTTCTAGGCTGCAGAGGTCTTGGGGCTGTAGGTCATATTTGGTGGATACACTGGATCATGCCTTTGGGACTCTTTCCTGGTCCCATGGCTTGCTACTGGGAGTGGTTTTTTGCCTTTTCAATGTTCTATACAAGGCCCCTCACTTGGTTTGCAGCTTGTGATGTGAGGGTTTGTGTGCATCAGTGATACTGAGAGCTAAACTATCGGTAGCTTTAACTACTGGCAGGGTCTCCCAAGATGGACAGTTCTCAGCTGAGGTGCCAGACCAAGACAAACCACCTGTCTGGGCAGCAGCAGAATGGGATAGTGTTGACAGCGGAGGATCACATTTCTGTGACATCGGCAACAACACCAAACTTAAACTGCGCGGAAGAAAGGCCTGGCAATCTACTTCTGTAACTTGCCATGAAAACCCAGTGGATAGTTACAGCAAAACAAATTGTGCTATAGTGCTGGAAGATGAGACCCCCAGGTTGGAAGGCACTCAACTAGCTACTGGGGAAGAGCTAAAGACTTTTCAAAGCCAGCATTTATGATGTGGTTGGATCAAAGCCCTCAGTCTGACTGATGTAGTTGCGCATGAAATGAGTCAGAAGCTGTAAAGATGTCTTACACATTAGAACATGGAACGTACGAAGCATGAACCAAGGGATATTGGAGATGGTCAAGAATGAAATGGAACGTGTACAACTTGATCTGTTGGGTGTCGGTGAACTGAAATGGACTGGCATCGGGCACGCTGCATCAGATCACATGGTCTACTATGCTGGAAATGAAAGCCAAAGCAGAAATGGTGGTGGTGCATTTATAATAAAGAGAACTTGCAAGAACTGTAATGAAATACAGTAGTCAGTGAACGCTTAATCTCTATTTGTCTACGAGGAATGCCTATCAACACAACTATAATTCAAGTATATACCCCAACAAGACCTCCATTTGCAAGGTGGTCGGTGTATTCCACTGCTATTTCTGACTGCAGGAAGGCCGGGGGAGGTGCCTGTGTGTTTCATAGCAACACTTAGCATGCCCTTCCCAGGAAATTCTCATCTATTACTAGAGCAGGGTTTCATTTCATTTCTCTGGTTGTGGTTAATGCACAGCGTTAGGGGCTGTGTTCGAAAGCTTGGGTCCCATGGACTTCGGTGGGATTTCAAAAAGAAAAAACTCTAGTGAGAGAGAGCCTTGTTCATTTTTAGCTAACACTGATTTTTACTTTCGATTTTTACCTTGTGTCCTGAATCCCAAGGATGGGACACTGTTTGCTTCCAGGGATTCTACTTTCTATTTAGGCTCTTCAGCTCCCTGGCAGATGCAGCAGGCTGGCAGGGGGTGTGCAACACCACCTGCAATGCAGAATCCCCCAGGATAAGGGGGGGGAAGGACAACTGGGTGCAGCGGGGGCTGGTAGCTTCTTGCAAAGCTATAGGAGCAGTTTGGGTAATTTTAGCTGATCTGCTTTGATTTCATTGGAAAATTTTTTTTTTTTTTTTTTAAAGAAAAGGGGCATAGCTATATTTTACAAGAATCTCCTTCCGCTATCCATAGAAGGTCCTATAAAGCGTTAAAGTTGGTTTTATATGGCAGGGTAATATTTTGGCTTAGCTGCTGTGATATAGCGCTATGATCCACTGTAAACATATTCAAGTCAAAAGGAAGTATGGTGATAACTCTTGGACAGGTGTAACAGGTGCTTGGGTGAGCGCAATGGCCAGTCCACAGATGTGGAATGCTCTGCCATAAGCATGTCACGAGAAGGGTTTTTATAGTTTTGTGTGGTTTCTCAATGGAAAATTGTTCCTGTTTAGTTTGGCTTTGCCCAAATTATAAGATTTTACGGTAGATTTGTAATGTCTTAATTTTGGCTGTATGTGGTTTAATTTTACATATGGAAAAGGCAGCTCAGCGGAGAGACATAGCTTCAAAGGCCAGAGTTCTATTTTGCAATCTATGCTCCCATTCCATTTATCAGAGATTCTCCAGTAGGGAGAGTCTCTGCTAGTGTTCAGCGAATGCCTTAATGGGGGGCCAGAAGCACGCAGCCAGGCTAGTTCTCTAGCAGCAATGGCAGCGGCTCAGACTCCTAGTAGGCATACTTCATATGCTGGGCTTACAAGATGGCTTCCACACTGATCAGCATCAGCCAAAGTGACTGCCGGTTTAGATTGTGAATGTGGAGTCAGCCTGGAGGAGGGGCCTTGCGTTCTCTGGACAATGCCCTGCATACACTGAATCACTTCAATTTGATCAGCTACTGGCAGGACACGGCACTCTCGCATGCTTTTTTGCTTCAGTGGTCTAAAAGTGGAGTCTTTATCAGGTGGTATAATGGGAACTGGTCTGCAGTTTCTCGGCTTCTTCATTGCTGACTCAATTGCCACTGCAGAATGAGAGCTGTATTTCATATCACCAGGTGCTAGTTGAACTTAAAATATAAAGTCCATCTTTGTGCAGTCAGACAGAATGGAGCGTTACTCTAGCAGGAAGGCTGTGGATTAGTATGCCTGTGTTTGGGAGTTCTTTCTACTTCATATTGTTGGCACGGAAAGAGCATCTCAACATATGCTGAAGGAATTTTTGGTTAAGAGGTGTAATCTGGTAAAAAAAAAAAAGGTATTCAGCTGTCCTGAATTCGCCTGCTCTTGATTGACATTTTGAGGCTAAACAGGGGCAGGCCTGGTACTACGTGGGTGGGTGCACACCTTGCATTACCAGGGGGTGTGGACTCGCTGTATGGAAGAGAGCCCTAGCAATCTTCTTTATTGCAAGATAGGAAAGTAGATGGTTCACTGAAGCGATCGTTGGAGGCAGTGCTCTGGCCTTACAAGCTCCCATTTGTGGAGCCTGGGGAGGCGAGAGCATGCTTCAGGTGGTCGCAGTGTTTACGGCAGTCTACTCACCTGGAACAGGAAAGGATCAGGGAGTTGAATCAACTAGAGCCTGATTTGCTTTATGGGGCAAATGTGCATTATGGCTTAATTCAAGCACTAGCTAATATTGGCTTCCTTGGAGTTCACCCGGAGGTCTTTCTGGTGGAGGAATGGGGCAGCTGATGCTTCGTCCAAGTCCAGGGGTCAGTAAGCTCCTAATTAAGTCTTTGCCTTGTCCTTTCCCCATGGGCTCTCATAGGGCAACTAGTTGGCGTATCAAGGCTTTCAGAGAAAGGTACTCTTGGTAGCGCCCGGTTGGACGAGACGGCCGTACTAGGCTTTTCTCATTCGCCTACTCAACAGGCTTTTCCTAGAAGTTGTTGGTAGCGGATGTTCTGCTGCAGCTATGTCCGCGACGAATGTCTCAGGTGGATTAGTGCCCACCTACAGTTTGGCCTTTGAATGGGCGGGGCTGAAGGGTTATTCTGCAGCAGTCTTCGCCACCTTGTTGAGAGCAAGGAGGCAGGCTGCTTCTGCTACATAGGTCCGTGCTTAGTGCCTTTTGGAAGGCTGCTGTTCACGGTGGCAAGTCCGGGCGACAAAGGTGTCTGTATCCTTGGTCTGAATTCTCTGCAGGACAGTGTCTGAAGGAACTAGCGGCCAGTTCCTTAGAGGATCCAGCAGGCGACTGTTTCCGGCTGTAGAGGTTCTGTGAAGGGAATAGTGCTAGGTCTTTGGATCGATGTATAGTGTTTCCTTAAGTTGGAATCCGACTGCGCTCCTCAAGGAGAGTTCAGGTGCAGCCGGGGGATCCCGATTGGGCCTTAGAGGCGTTGGCTAAAGAGCCCTTTGATTCTTTACTCCAGGCGTCGGTAAAGGATTTGCTGTTATAGACAGTGGCTTGATAGCTCGTTTTTGGTGCGACGGGTTTCGAAGTTTTAGGCGTTGTCATGTCATGAGCCGTTTTCACCCTTTCTGGATAGATGGTGGTGTTTGCGAGTAGTCCTGTCATACTTCCAAAAGGTGGTATCTGATTTTTCTCCTGAGCCTATTGGTTTCTCTTCCAGTTCTCGGTTTTTCTGGAAGGGGAGGTTTTTATTCGTAGCTTACGCCGATAGGAAACATTTAAATGCAGGGTGCGGCGTTCGTTTCTTTGTTTTTGTGTGCTGGTTGGAGGTCCCCACAAAGGGGAAGCAGCAGCAAAGGCGGCCATTTCGCACTGGGTTAAGGCGGTGGTTGCCTCAGCTTTCTGGTGACGAGGTTGTATTATGCCAGGGGGCTTTCCGACTCTTGCTACCAGGGCACAAGCAGCTTCATGGGTGAATCACTGTCATTCCACCAGGGGGGATTGGTAGAGCAGCTTCCAGGTCGTCTCTTCATTTCCTCAGTAACCACTACTGCCTCAATGTTTTGGCAGTAAAGGATGCCTGTTCCGGGTCGACGGTGTGGTGAGTTGGCTGGATAGGTCCCTCCCAATGGTTACTGCTGTTACATCCCAGAGGTAGAGGACTAAACTGGAGGAACGATAAGGAAATAGAAATTACACTTACCTGTAATTGTCGTTCCTTGAGTGACGACAGTTTGCCCTCATTCCCGCCCAGGGGTGTGATTTCTTCAGTTTATTTTCAGGCAGAGTGGAGCATCAATTTCAAGTAGTAGACAGATCCTTTCAGTTTCTAGATCGCAGTGAGTATCCCTCTGTTCTTTCTTCCTTTTCTCTTGTTTAAACGAGGTGATGGTATAGGAAACGTGTTTGCATAGGGGGGACATGAATGTAAAGTTCAAACAAAAAAAAAGAAGAAAATATAAGATGGATATGGTTAATAAGGCTCCTCCGGTTGAGGAATGGGGAGTTATTTAAAGTTATGGTATAGTTACTTATTTGTTCCTTTGAGTTTGCTTTGTCAATAGTACACTGGAGGCTGATGGGAGATACCAGCAGGCTATATCCAGTGATGTCACGACTTTGACATGCCCAGTCTCCTAGCTGCAGGAAGAGGTGCACAACCCAGAGGTAGAGGACTAAACTGTTATCACTCAAGGAACGACAATTACCAGGTAAGTGTAATTTCTATTTTGCTCTGTTCTGCTGTAGTACCCTTGGGTCCGCTATGACTCAGGGTCATTCCATGTCAAGTGGTCTAGTATATAAAAAGTGCCCCGCTCAACCATCTTGGATTTTGCTGAAATTTTGTATGTACACTACCATGTATTTCAAACTAACTTTGGTAAAGGTTTTTTAGATTCTCTCGTGGAATACTTTCTGAGATAGTCGTTTTGTCTGATCACATACCTTGACTTTGTACAGTACAAGTCTGAGATTTCAGCAACTTTGAGACCCTATATTTTCTTTGCTATTTTATTATAAAAAATGAAACTTGACTATCCTGTACAACTTTTTGCACTCTATTTAATGATACTAAAATTTTTTTAATATGCCAGAAGTAGATATATTGCAGCAAAGTCAGCCAAAAAAGTTGACTTTCTAAAAAAATTAAAAATTAGACATTATGCAGCTTCCTAAATCAAGTAAAAAGTGTGAAATTTTGCACATACCTCTGTACTGAAGTTCTTGAATTTATAATTTCATGCTCTTAGCATTCTCCGTTAGTTTACAAATTAAGTGTAAAGTTGATTTTTTGCAAAACGTAAAAATAGGGGTTTTTTAACCTCCTTTTTACACAAGTATCTTCTAAAATCGTTTTGAAACCAGTTTCATTAGAGCATGTGTTAAGCTTTCTAGAAAAGCGGATTTAATTTACTAACCCTGGTGTACAATACCCTGAAAAGAGGGCTAAACATAGCGGACATTACCATGCTTGACAAAGGCATGTAATTCAACCTGCAGTTCTAACGTTATCCAAATGTTATATTTAAAACATTTATTTCCATAGGAGTTGCTCAATAACTTAAGTGCATATATGTCAGATTAGCATTAGTTGGTACACATTTACTAATTTACTTCAAAATGGACATCGAATCACTTGATAACAATCCTCCTATGCCTGAATGGTACCATTGGATAAAAATTGTCATCAAAATGTCACCATGGCTCATTTTATTCCAATAAAACTAGGCTCAATTCTGTGAGCTGCTTGTCAGCAAGCGAGAAATTGCTTATTACTCGACGATCAGAAGTTGACCTTGCAAGCAGATACTGTTATTGTCTGTATCACCAAGCACAGTATCTCAGCAAATATGAAATGAACCAAAAGTTGTGTTGCAATCCGTTTGAAAAGCAGAATCACGTCACTAAAAGTGGATTATCAAAAGTAACTTGAGCCATGTCTGAGGGCTTGAAAAAAGTGACCAAAATGAATGTAAAGCCAGGCCAGAAAATTTGCATCAGGTGCAAAATATGCTTCTATGGTTGAAGCCACAGCATCTTCATCTTCGGATGATTTTGATCCAGATGCCTTGGACACCCTTGATCAAAGCTTGACTGCTTTAGGCACTTCTCCATTAAAAATACGAAGAATAATCAGTAGACTAAGCTGGCTATTTGAAACAAAAGATTGCGCACACACAGAACGTGGTAACCAAAAAGTCTGCTGCTAGAGTGTCTGACAATGTTGAACAATCTAGTCTATCTGCAGAATGCAGTCTATGTAGCGATTTACACTGAGCTTATTAAAGAAATGAAAGCAAAGATTGGATATATCCAATAGGTCAACAAAAGTGCAATTGTTGACTTTGGCCCCAAAAAGTTGGTCAGTAAAGGAAACGGCAATAAGACACAACTTAGGCTTGGGAACCTAGGATAAGATGCCCAGTCATTGGCTTGGGAACCAGCTAGACACCCACTGAAGGCTTTGGAACCTCAAATAAGAAACCAAATTAAAGGCTTGGGAACCTAGATTAAGAAACCCACCTGTGGCTGGTATTGCACAGCTATCGTGCGTGACCTCTATGGCGATGGGGTTGCCAGTTCATGTTCCTGAACTGGTAGTGACAATGTCACCATGGACCAACGCAATACAATATTGATGGATGATTTTTTCAATATAAAAATGTTAACAAGTATGATCCAAAACATACAATAATATGATGAAATTTATGCTGTTGCCATGGCAATGTCCGCTGACTTTGGTCCTCTTAGAGCACTGTATGCCAGCGTTAGTCAATCAGATTAACTTTTTTAGGGAGTTTAAAACATGCTCTTTCTAATGGTGGTTTGAAAATGTTTCTAGAAGATACATTTGTGTAAAAGGGAGTTAAAATACCCTATTTTTAGCCTTTTTGCAAAAATTATCAACTTTACACTAATTTGCAAATGAAAAGGGCTAGGAGCTTGAAATTATAAACACAAAAACAGTACCACGAGATACTATGCCTCAAATTTCATGTTCGTCGTTTACTTATTTCAGGAGCTATGCAATGTTAAACTTAAATTTTCTTTTTTTTTTGTTGTTGTTGTTGTTGTTGTTGTTGTTAAGTGCCGTCGAGTCGGAGTCGACTCATGGCGACCCTCTGGATAGCTATCCTAAATTGTGTTCGGTCTTCAGTCAGGCGGCTCATTGTTGACAGACTGGTACCCGTAGCTGCTGTTATTGTAGCAATCCATCTCATTGCTGGCCTTCCTCTTTTGCGTTGACCTTCTATCTTGCCAAACATGATGTCTTTCTCTAATGATCTCTCTCTTCGCATGATGTGTCCGAAGTATGAAAGTCGAAGTCTTGTCATCTGAGCTTCTAAAGAAAGCTTAGGTTTGATCTCTTCTAGTACCGACTGGTTTGTTCTTCGGGCAGTCCATGGTATACACAGTATTCGCCGCCAGCACCATAATTCAAAGGCATCAATTTTCTTCCTGTCTGTCTTTTTCACTGTCCAGCTTTCACATCCATATGATGTTATTGAAAATACCATGGCTTGAACAAGTCGAATCTTTGTATGGAGAGAGACATCTCTGCTCTTGAGAATCTTATCTAGATCTTTCATAGCCATTCTGCCAAGAGCAATGCGTCGTCTGATTTCTTGACTGCTTGTTGCTTCTTTATTGATAGTTGATCCAAGTAGGTTAAAGTTGTTCACGATTTCAATTTCTTCTCCTTCAACGATGAACCTGTTGATTATGCCAGTTGTCATGATCTTTGTCTTCTTTACATTAAGGTGCAGGCCCATTTTGAGACTATGTTCTTTGATTGTGAGAAGCAAATGTTTCAGATCATCTTCACTTTCAGCCAGTAATGTGGTATCATCAGCATAGCGAAGGTTGTTGATGAGTCTTCCACCAATCTTCACACCTCTGTTGTCTTCATACAGTCCTGCTTCTCTGATGATTTGTTCTGCATATAAATTAAACAGGTAGGGGGAAAGTATGCAGCCTTGTCTTACACCTTTGCTTATTTTAAACCATTCTGTTTCTCCTTGTTCCGTTCGAACTGTTGCTTCTTGATCAATGTACAGATTACACAAGAGAACGATCAGGTGTTCTGGTATACCCATGCTTCTTAATGTGGCCCAGAGTTTCTCATGGTTTACACAGTCAAAAGCCTTGCTATAGTCGATAAAGCACAAATAGATATCCTTTTGGTATTCTTTAGTCTTTTCAAGGATCCATCTCACATCCACAATGATGTCTCTCGTTCCTCGCCCTTTCCTGAACCCTGCTTGCACTTCAGGTAGTTCTTGTTCTAGGTATGGCTGTAGTCTCTTTTGAATAATCTTCAGTAGAATCTTGCTGGCATGTGGGATCAGAGCGATTGTGCGATAATTTCCACAGTCAGTTGGATCACCTTTCTTTAGTATTGGTATAAACACAGATCTTTTCCAGTCAGTTGGCCATGATGTTGTCTTCCATATTTCTTGGCAGAGCCTTGTAAGTACGGTAACAGCTGCATCAGATTGCTGCAATACTTCTATGGGAATGCTATCAATGCCTGGTGCTTTGTTCTTTGATAAGGCTTTCAATGCTGCTTCAACTTCTTCTTTCATCACCAATGGTTCCTGATCATAAGGTATAGGTTGAAACGGCCGTTGGTCCACTTGATCTTTATCATATAAAAACTCTGTATATTCCTTCCACCTTTTCTTGATCTTCTCAGCATCATTCAACATAGAACCTTGAGCATCTTGTAACATTCCAATTTGAGGCTGGAACTTTTTCTTTAACTCTCGCAGCTTTAGGAAAGCCGATCTTGTTCTTCCTCTAATAGTTTCTGCTTCTATTTCCTTGCAAGTGTCATTGTAGTACTTTTCCTTGTCCTGTCTTGCTGCACGTTGGAAATCTCTGAGTTCTGCGATTGTCTTTCTTTCTCCTTTGGCTTTAGCTTCTCTGCGTTTCTGGGCAATTTTCAGAGTTTCTTCCGTCATCCATTTTGGCCGTTTTTGCTTTTTCACCTTTTGTAGAGACTTCTCACTTTCTTCCAGCACAACCTTCTTGATGTCATTCCATAACTCTTCCGGAGCTCTGTCATTTGTATCTAAGGCAGCAAATCGATTTTGCAGGCAGTCTTTAAATTCCAGTGGTATATTCTCAAGGTCATATTTTGGTGCATTCATGAGTGGTTTGCTCTTTTTCAACTTTAGCTTGAGTTTGCATACTAGTAGTTGATGATCTGTACCACAGTCAGCTCCAGGTTTTGTCTTTGTTGATGTTACAGAGCTTTTCCATCGTTGACTTCCACAGATGTAGTCAATTTGATTTTTATACAATCCATTGGGTGAAGTCCATGTGTACAGTCGTCGCTTGTGTTGCTGAAAGAAGGTGTTTGAGATGAATAGATCATTTGTCTTGCAGAATTCTATCAATCTTTCTCCAGCTTCATTTCTGTTGCCAAGTCCATATTTTCCAACTACTTTGCCTTCTTCTTTGTTGCCAACTTTTGCGTTCCAGTCACCCATGACTATCAGGATATCCTGTTTGCATGTTCTGTCAATTTCAGCTTGTACTTGTTCATAGAACTCTTCAATTTCATTCTCTTCTGCAGCTGTTGTTGGGGCATATACTTGAATTATAGTTGTGTTGATAGGCAATCCTCGTAGACGAATAGAGATTAAGCGTTCGCTGACTGCATTGTATTTCATTACAGTTCTTGCAAGTTTCTTCTTTATTATAAATGCAACACCATTTCTTCTTTGTCTTTCATTTCCTGCATAGTAGACCATGTGATCATCTGATGCAAAGTGCCCGATGCCAGTCCATTTCAGTTCGCTGACACCCAACAGATCAAGTTGTACACGTTCCATTTCATTCTTGACCACTTCCAACTTCCCTTGGTTCATGCTTCGTACGTTCCATGTTCCAATGTGTAAGACATCTTTACAGCTTCTGACTCTCATTTCATGCGCAGCTACATCAGCAGTCAGACTTCCCGAAGGCTTTGATCCAACCACATCATAAATGCTGGCTTTACTCTGAAAAGTCTTCAGCTCTTCCCCAGTAGCTAGTTGAGTGCCTTCCGACCTGGGAGTCTCATCTTCCAGCACCATAGCACAATTTGTTTTGTTGTAACTATCCATTGGGTTTTCATGGCAAGATACAGAAGTAGATTGCCGGGCCTTCCTTCCGCGCAGTTTAAGTTTGGTGTTGTTGCCGTTGTCACAGAAATGTGATCCTCCGCCGTCAACACTATCCCATTCTGCTGCTGCCCAGATGGGTGGTTTGTCTTCGTCTGGCACCTCAGCTGAGACCTGTCCATCTTGGGAGACCCTGCCAGTAGTTAAACTACCAATAGTTTAGCTCTCAGCATCACTGATGCACACAAGCCCTCACAGCACGACAAGCTGCAAACCAAGGCCGCCAATTTCTTTGCCTGACTTTGGTGCAATGTGTATTTCTGACACAATCAAAAAAGATTATTAGTCTTATTAAAAAGAGCGCAAAAAGATGTGCAGGATAGTTAAGTTTCATTTCTTAAACAAATAATATTAGGTCTCAAAGTTGATGTTGACGTCTCTTGATCTCACGGAGGTGTAGCTGCGTATTCCCATCTATAACATCAGCAGTTTCTCCACTTTGGTGCCAAGGGGCCATTTCCAGTTTTGAATGTTGCCATTCAGTCTGGTGACCACCCCATACCTTCACCAAGGTCGTGGTGGTGGCAGCAGCTCTCTGCAAGGAAGGGGTTCTCATCCATCCGTACTTAGACAATTTGTCCCTGGGCTTTGCCTGGATCAGCAAACAGCAAAAGAGCAATAGTGCGGGTGGTGGAGTTCCTTCAAAGTCTTGGGGGGGGGGGGGGGGAGGGGGAGGTCAGCCTGGCTAAGAGTTGGTGTATTTGGGAGCATGCTTCAATACCCACATGGACAGGGCTTTCCTGCCAGGCACAGGAGCTACGACTGCTGATAAAGCAGTCCTGAAGAAGGCAAGACCGGCATGGCATTATCTGCAGGCTCTGGGGACCATGGCAGCCACTCCTGAGCTAGTCCCGTGTACAAGGGCACACATGCAATGGCTGCCGAGGGCTCTGCTCTGTCATGACAGGTGTTGACTGATGGGACCACTAAGTACTACTCTGCCTGCGGAGCACCAGGAGAGCCCTCAGGTGGTGGCCACATCCAGGGAGCCTGTAAGGTGGCATGTCACTAGCATTCCTGGTGTGTGGGGTCTGCTGATGACCGATGCCAGTCTGGTTGGGGAGCCCATTGCAGAAGACACTTTGTTCAGGGATAGTTGAGTCTGCAGGAGGCCCTGTGGTCTATCAACAGGCTCAATATGCAAGTGGTGACCTTGGTGCTAGGTTTCGAGCCATGATTACAGGAGAAGGCAGTCTGAGTCCTCTTGGACAATGCGACCACAGTGGCTTACATCAACAGCAAGGAGGCACAGGCAGTGCAGACCTGGAGGAGGAAGCCAAAAGGCTGTTCAGAGGGGCAGAGATTCATCTCCAGGCATTAGTGGTGGCATGTAGTAGGAGTCAACGTGACAGCAAACTACTTTAGCTATCTGTGTGTGGACCCCAGAGTGGCAGTTCAACCAGGGGGTGTTCAGGCAGGTGGTCTGCTGATGGGGCACACTGGTCATGGACCTAATGGCAATGTTCGAGTCATCCAAGGCCTGCTGGTCTTTCAGCAGAAGGAGAGGATGTCTTGAATATTCTAATTCAGTGGTGGCCCAAAGAAGGTCTCTCCTATAACTCCCTCTCCCACCCAAATGGGTGCTCATTGGCCAGATAGTACAACGGATAGAGGTGCACTGGTGATTAGTAAGTCTGGCACTGGACTGGCTGAGGTGCCTGTGGTAGGCTGATCTGATTCAGATACTGGTGGATCAACCATGGCGGCTTTCGGGTTGGCAGGACCTCTTGACGCAGGGGCTGCTTCGCATGCCCCAGGTGGATCAATTCTTGCTTATGGCATGGCTCTTGAAAGGGCAAGATTGAAGGAGAATATTTTGTGCTCAGTGAATAGCAAAGTTGCTACAGACATACAAACCTGGCATGCATCCACATGGGACGCATCTTTGAATTGCAGTGGGAGAGAGGGAGGCACACCCTTCCATTGCCTCCATCTCAGACATCTTGCCGTTCTTGCAATCCAGTTTTGATAGGTTTAGCTGCCAGTTTCTTGAGGGTGCAAGGGGAGACGATTTTCCTGTTGCAGGAAAGTCCACAGGGTGCCATGGGGTACACACTCGGATGTGCTGAGATTTCTAAGGGCAGTGACTCGCCTCCATCTGCCAAGGAGGGCAGTGGAACTGCCTTGATCTCCAGTCCTGGTGCTGTCTGGGGAACCCTTTTGAGACATTGAGTCGAGCTTCCCTGAAGGATTTGACTCTGAAAAACAGTATTTCTGGTGGTGACTTCTACAGTATGTAGTGTTTCAGAGCTTCAGGCCATGTCATGCCAGGAGCCATGCCTTGCCTTTCCTTTCCTTTTAAGGAGAAAGCGGTCTTGTGCCTGGTACCTTCAAGGAGGTGTCAGCATTTCATGTAAATCAGGCAGCTTCCTTACCAGCTCTGGCAAATGTGGGCCTTGCCACTCCACAGCTGTGCTGCCTTAGATGTTAAGAGCCCTGTGAAAGTATGCAAAAGACATTGTCCTTTTGGAGATCGGACAGTCTGTGTGTTGGTTCTGTTTTGGCAGGCTGTACAAAGGTGAGGTGGCAGCTAAGGCCTTCATTTACACATGGATCAGGGAGGCAATCACATTGGCATACAACTTGAAGGGTAAAGCAGTGCTGATGGGGCTGCAGGTGCATTCCATGAGGGCTTGGGCAGCCTCGAGGGAAGAGTATAGTTCCGCCAGTGGAGTCTGTAGGGCAGCAACATGGTAGTCACTGTATATCTTTCTCTAAGCATTATTGCTAGGATGTCCCAGGTGACAGGGGATGCTTTGTTTCAGATTGGCAGAGCTTCAGGCTGGTTGTGTGGGTTCCTTCCATTAGTTTAACTGCTCTGATGCACCTCTGGGATGTGGGGACTGGACTGGGGGTATAAGGAAAGAAATTAGACTTGCCTGCTAATTTGTTCATTGAGGAACTCCAGTCCTGGAACCCTCACGGTGCTTTTCTGTGATTAAGCTGTGCGCACCCCAATCCTGAAGCTGGTTCACTTGGTGGAGGGAGTAGGGTGTAATCGGCATGGGGGGGGGGGCAGATTGGAAGAACTGTCATTCACTTGCTTCCCACTGGTTGGAGTTGCTCGGGCACTCAACAGGTAGGCTGCCTCATCTTGGAGGGGGAAGTGGGGTATCTTTCCCAGGAGATGGAGGGGGTACTAGTTTAGACATAGGTATGTGTTTGCTCCTCTGATTTGTCAGTAGGTACTGAGGCTGGTAGGTGGTGCCAGCTGCTTAAGTACACTAGTGTCGTCAAAAAGATGACATGCTCAGTCTCCAAGCTGCTGGAAGAATTACACTACCCAGAGGTGCGGGACTGGACTAGAGTTCCTCAAAGAACAATTAGACTTGCTACTAATTTCTCTTTTGTCCTGTTGGTTGGGCCATGGCTTTCTCCCATGGTATATAACAGCGATGGCGAACCTATGGCACGCGTGCCAGCTGTGGCACGCGAAGGCCTTGCAGCTGGCACGCAGGAAGGTCCGCAAAAAAAGAAAAAGCTGGCTCTGACTGCTGCCGCGGACGCGGCAAGGGCAGAATGCAGCGTCCCGCGGGGCCCCCTCCGCCCGCTAAGCCCCTCTGCAAGAGCTTTCAGATTCGCAAGGGAGAGCATCTCCCTCGCGTCTGTTAAGCCCGCAGGGGCTAATGGGAAATTTCCCATCAGCCCCTTTAGACGCGAGGGACTGATGGGAAATTTCCCATTAGCCCCTGCGGGCTTAACAGAGACGCGAGGGAGATGCTCTCCCTCGCGAATCTGAAAGCCCTTGCAGAGGGGCTTAGCGGGCGGAGGGGGCCCCGCAGGACATTGCAATCTGCCGTGGCAGCAGCCAGAGCCTGCTTTTTTTTTTTAAAAAAAATTTGCCAGGGGGGGTTAGGACTGCTAATGGGCAGGGAGGGGTGGTAAGGACTGCTAATGGGCAGGGAGGAGGAGGGGGGGGTTAGGACTGCTAATGGGCAGGGAGGGGGGGGTTAGGACTGCTAATGGGCAGGGAGGGGCGGGCGGGGGGGTAGGACTGCTAATGGGCTGGGGGGGTAGGACTGCTAATGGGCAGGGAGGAGGAGGGGGGGGGTTAGGACTGCTAATGGGCAGGGAGGGGGGGTTAGGACTGCTAATGGGCAGGGAGGGGCGGGCGGGGGGGGTAGGACTGCTAATGGGCTGGGGGGGTTGGACTGCTAACGGGCGGGCGGGGGTAGGACTGCTAATGGGCTGGGGGGGTAGGACTGCTAATGGGCTGTGGGCTGATGGGGGCTGTCTGGAAATGGGGTGATGGGGGTTAGGACTGGTAATGGGTTATAGGGGGGGCTTAAACTGAAAATGGGTGATGGGGTTTAGGACTGGAAGTGGGTTGATGGGGGGGGGGGGGGCTAGGACTGGTATTGGGTTGGGGGGTTGCTAGGACTGGAAATGGGCTGATGGGGGGGCTAGGACTGGAAATGGGCTGATGCAGGGACTAGAAGGGAATGGATGCTGGGTGAGGCTGGAACTAGAAGGGAGCTGATGTTGGGGGAGGATTAGAATGGGATGGGGCTGGGAGAGCAAAATGGAGAGGGGAAAAATATTTTGTGTGAGGGATAAAAAATCTTCAATTGGCCAGGTATTGGGAGAGTAAGTGGGGATTGAGGATGGAGGGGTAAAATTTGAGTGGATGAAATAGGAATGAGGAAAGAGCAAAAGGAGAAAGATTAGTATGTTAAAGCGGATGTAGAGAGAGAATGGAAAAAAAAACTAGAAGAGAGAAGAAAGGACAAATGGACAGCAGATGATGGAGAGTTAGCAGAAAACATGAAGAAACCAGAAGAAAGTGGCTGGAGCAATTGCAACTGTGTAACTGAGCTGAGGTAATCTCCAGGAACAAGCAGGAATAAGTCCTCACATATGGGTACGTCGGTACCGACGGAGCCCGTGCGGGAAAGCTCCCCAGCTTCTTAGAATAGAAGCTTTTGGGACCTCCCACTGCACATGCGCACTGCCTTCCCGCCTTCCTGAACAGCTCTCCTCAGTTTCTCTTTTTCCGCGGAGCCAGCAGGTCGTGTTCCTGTCACCGCTGAAGAAATTGTTATTTTATTTGTTTCTTTAGACCGCGTACCTGCCTTCCCCATACCGATACCGGTATCGCCGGTCTTTTCTTTCTTTCTTTAAAAAATTATAATTCTTTTTTCTTATTTTTTAGCTTTTTGGTCACTTCAGAGAGGCCTCTCGGCCTACTCAATTTCTCCTCATGGAGAAGCCAGCCCCTGGATTTAAGAAGTGTACCAAATGTAATGCTGTTATTTCAGTCACAGACACCCATGAATGGTGTCTGAAATGTTTGGGGCCTGACCATTCCATACCGGACTGCCCATCTTGCTCCCACATGTCTAAACGTGGGCTGCAGAACCGGGCCAACAAATTCCATGTGCTGTTTGCTTCAGAGAATACAGCATCACAGTCATCCAGGTCTTCTTCTCCGGATGGATCTCAGGTAACCAAACCTTCTGTGGGCAAGTCCTCAAAGAGCAAATCTCCTTCAAAGCATCGAGAGGCTCTTAGCTTAGAACTTGAGGACCCTGCCCCAGCCAAACAACCCCGGCGGGAAGTCCAACTTCCAAACACGCCAATTCAGGGGTCTCAGGTTGATATCGATGCTACGGCCTCGACAGATCACCTGTTAGCCTGCTCTGGGGTACCGGGTCACTCCGGTACCGACATCCAGGCAGCTATGGCGTCCATGGGCGATACTGTACAGTCCATGCAGCAGGCCGTCATGGCTTTCATTAAAGCTGCAACGCCATCGGTTCCGCTTTCAGCGGTTCCGGGCCCGATACCGGTATCGTCCGCCATGCCGGTATCGAGGCCGTCCACCTCTAAACGCAAGTCGGTACCGTATGGGCTTTCGCTCCATACCGGTTCCATACCCGATACGCCCGATATCGATACCGATCGGTACGCGTATCGTGCGTTAGAGGAAAGCACCGATTCCTCTGAGGATTTTCACTCCTCTGATGATTCTGCTGAGTTTTCACTCAACTTACCTGAGGAGCCCTCTTCTCCTAAAAGGAGAATGTCCCCTCCAGAGGATTTGTCCTTCCAGGACTTTGTTTTAGATATGGCTACAGCCCTTTCTATTACCACATCCTCTGAAAAGGAACCCAGATCCAAAAAACTGGATATTTTGGGATACTCAAAGGCCCCTAAGGAGGCAGTTACCCTGCCTATCCATGAAATCCTTCAAGAACAACTGATGGATTTCTGGGAAAATCCTTTGACTTTGTCTCCTTATTCCCGTAGGTTGGACACCATGTATAGGGTCCCTCCTTCTCCTGGTTTCCAAAAGACTCAATTGCCCCACCACTCTATTGTGGTGAAGTCTGCAATGAAGAAGATTAGGAGTACCAAAAGGCACTCTTCCACCCCTCCAGGACGGGAATGTAAGACTTTGGACTCTTTTGGTAGGAAAATTTTCCAGGCTAGTATGCTTATAGCCAGGATTAATTCCTACAGTCTCTATATGGGCATGTTCCTGGAGGAACTTGCCAAAAAGGTGCGGCATTTTGCCCCCTTTATCCCTGAGGATAAAAAGCAGGGATTCCTTTCCCTAGTGAAACAACTCTTAGAGGTTTCTAAGTTCTCTAATAGGGCAGCATATGATTCCTTTGAGGGAGCCAGTAGGGCTTCGGGCATTGCTATTGCAGCCCGACGTCTTGCTTGGCTCCAGGCCTCTGATCTGGAACCTTGGGTTCTAGATGGCTTACGGAATCTGCCCTGTACAGGTGAGAACTTATTTGGGGAAGAGTGGCAAATCAAAGCCACCCAGATGGATGCTGAAAATGCCACCTTGGAAAGACTTTCAAAGTCCACTTCAATTCCTACTAAGAAAAAGTCTTTTAAAAGGCCTTACTATAAGAAGGCCAGAGTTGCTTCAAATACTGGCCAGCAGTCTTCTCAACCTCGCTATACTGCTAAGCGTCAGCAATCCAAACAAGCACGAGCTAAGCCTGCAGCAGCTACTGTAGCTCAGCAGGCTCCAACCCCTCAGGGGTTTTGACTTGCTCCTAGGGAACTTGCCACTTCTGGTTCTAACACAACCAGAACCTCTCACCATACCCGGAAGGTTGGTTCACTTTGCTCCCAGATGGGAACAAATCACAACAGAACAATGGACCCTCTCTATCATTCGAGAGGGTTACAAACTTCATTTCTCCAGCCTTCCTCCCCATCATATGGTGAGACCATTCAATTCTCCCCCATCTCTCCTAACCCTGTTGGGTCAAGAGGTTTCCTCTCTTCTTGCCCAAGGGGCCATAGAAGAGGTTCCTCTTCCTCAACAAGGGTCCGGTTTCTACTCCCCTTATTTTCTCATTCCAAAGAAGACAGGGGGATTCAGACCAATCCTAGATCTGAGAGAATTGAACAAATTTCTCTTCAAGGAGAAATTCAAAATGCTGTCTCTCGGCATTCTCCTTCCTTACCTCCAGGGTCAGGACTGGCTTTGTTCTCTAGACCTACAGGATGCGTATACACATATACTCATCCATCCATCCCACAGAAAGTATCTTCGCTTTCTGTTTCAGGGAAAACATTTCCAATACAGAGTACTCCCCTTCGGTCTAGCCTCTGCTCCAAGAGTATTCACAAAATGCATGGCAGTCGTAGCCGCATTTCTAAGAGGCATGGGAATCTTTGTCTTCCCATATCTGGACGACTGGCTCATCCGAGCTCCAACTCAGTCACAGGCCCAGATTTCCCTGGACCACACAAGGAGCCTTTTGCAGTATCTGGGACTGGTAGTAAACCTTCCCAAGTCCCAACTCATCCCTACTCAATCTCTAGAATTCATAGGGGCCCAGTTGGACACCATCACTGCAAGGGCCTACCTTCCACATGTTCGAGGCCAGCGCCTCCTGAGTTTGGCCTCCCAAGCTCAGTCCAGCACTCACTTGACAGCCAGGGAAATGCTACGCCTTCTGGGTCATATGGCCTCCACAATGCATGTGGTGCCCTATGCTCGTCTTCATATGAGAGCAGCTCAATGGACCCTGGCCACTCAGTGGACTCAGGCGTCAGGAGCGCTCTCAGACCAAATACAAACCTCCGATCGTCTGTTTTGGTCCCTCCACTGGTGGACTTCCACCAAGAATCTGTTGTTGGGGGCTCCATTTCAACCATTGCTACCCCAAGCAACCCTCACAACAGATGCCTCCCAAACAGGGTGGGGAGCCCATCTGCAAACTCTCTCCACTCAGGGCACTTGGTCTCTACAGGAGACCACCCTTCATATCAATCTTCTGGAACTGCGAGCAATTTACCTTGCCCTCAAGGTCTTCCACTCCCTCCTAGCCAACCTCACTGTCCTAGTTCAGACGGACAATCAGGTGGCCATGTTTTACATAAACAAACAAGGAGGGACGGGCTCTCTGTCGCTTTGCAACGAAGCTCTAAGACTATGGGCCTTCGCCAGAGAGCATCAGATTCACCTGCTAGCAGTGTATCTCCCAGGAGTTCAAAACTCTCGGGCAGACAGGCTCAGTCGAGTTCTGCTGCCACACGAATGGTCCCTACATTTGGACCAAATAAACCGAATCTTTCAGGAATGGGGGACCCCGGACATAGACCTCTTTGCAAGTCCGTGGAATGCCAAACTTCCCCGGTTCTGTTCCAGAACTCCGTGTCAGGGAGCTCAGGCTACGGACGCCTTTCTCCTGAATTGGAGTCAGGCATTCCTATATGCCTTTCCACCCATTCCTTTGATTCCCAAGACTCTGTTCAAACTCCAGAGGGATCATGGAACTATGATCCTCATAGCTCCACGCTGGCCACGCCAAGTGTGGTTCCCTCTACTTCTACAGCTCTCCCAGGGATCCTACTTGGATCTGGGAGCTGCGCCAGACCTCCTGTCTCAGGAGGAGGGGACTTTGTGGCACCCAAACCCCAAATCCCTTCACCTCAGTGCTTGGTTACTGAAGGCTTAAGCCTTCAAGACTTTCATCTTTCCCAACCAGTGAAAGATATCCTTTCTGCCTCTAGGAAACCCTCTACCAGGCGTTCCTATGCTTTCAAATGGAAACGTTTTTCCATTTGGTGTGCTCAGCAGGGTCTTGACCCTCTGGCACTTCCTTTGAATTCTCTTCTTGATTATCTCCTGCATCTATCCAATGCAGGCCTCAAGACGAATTCGGTAAGAGTCCATTTAAGTGCTATTGCAGCATCCTTGCAACATATAAATGGACAACCTATCTCCTCTCATCCTCTTGTTGCAAGATTCATGAGAGGCCTGACTCTCACTAAACCTCCCATCAGACCACCCCCGGTCGCATGGGATTTGAATCTAGTGCTCGGTCAACTTATGAAGCCACCTTTTGAGCCAATGTTTTCCACCTCCTTGAAATTTCTTTCCTGGAAGGTCATCTTCCTCATTGCAGTCACTTCGGCTCGCCGCATCAGTGAGCTGCAGGCTTTAGTGGCCAATCCACCTTACACAAGATTTCATCATGATAAGGTGGTCCTTAGGACGAATCCCCACTTTATGCCTAAAGTGGTCTCGCCTTTTCATCTTAATCAAGAGGTATATCTACCTGTCTTTTTTCCAGCTCCTCATGCATCCAATGCAGAGAGGAACCTTCATACTCTGGATTGTAAAAGAGCTCTCGCTTTTTACCTTAATAGGACTCAGCCACATCGAAAGTCTTCTCAACTTTTTGTGGCCTTTGATCCTTCCCATTTGGGACTTCCAGTCTCCAAGCGTACACTTTCCAATTGGATTGCTCAGTGTATTTCTTTTGCTTACAAGAGCAAAAACATTTCTCTGGAAGGCCATGTCACTGCTCACAATGTGAGGGCCATGGCAACTTCTATGGCTCATCTGCACTCTGTTTCCATAGATCAGATCTGTCGAGCCGCTACCTGGGCCTCGGTTCATACCTTCACAGCCCATTACTGTTTGGACAAGGACTCCCGCCGGGATGCCTTGTTTGGCCAGGCTGTCCTCAAGCACCTGTTCCATTCCTAAACAACTCCTGCCCACCTTCCCAGAATGGATGCCTGAGATCCATACGAAGATGGCGAACCTTTACAGGGGATCCCATGCATCTAAGCTAGGGAGTCCCCATATGTGAGGACTTATTCCTGCTTGTTCCTGGAGATAGCACAGTTACTTACCTGTAACAGGTGATCTCTGGGAACAGCAGGAATTAGTCCTCACAACCCACCCACCTCCCCTAGGAGTTGTATCTTTTATCTATCTATCTTCCTGTCCTCTCTCTGTTGACTCAGCTATAAACTCGAAACTGAGGAGAGCTGTTCAGGAAGGCGGGAAGGCAGTGCGCATGTGCAGTGGGAGGTCCCAAAAGCTTCTATTCTAAGAAGCTGGGGAGCTTTCCCGCACGGGCTCCGTCGGTACCGACGTACCCATATGTGAGGACTAATTCCTGCTGTTCCCAGAGATCACCTGTTACAGGTAAGTAACTGTGCTTTCTGTTTATGTAATTCCTTTTTGACATTGCCACTTGTTCTCTTTCCCCAGTAGGTCATGTATTGTTATTGTCTGAAATGTATTGGTTTAATATTTGCAGTGTTGCCTTTTGATAGGTATGGTGTGGTGCTTTGTGAGTCCTGGTAGTGCTGTTAGGATACGGCGGGTTTGCTATTGGTTCTAAATGGGCAGTGTTTGTAGTAGTTCCTAATGTGCCTGGCGGTTGGCACTGGATTATAGTAATGTAGAAATCTTTTAGTCTGTCTTTATCCATACTCATTAAGAGACATGTTTACTAAAAGTTAGTGTATGTTAGCATTATGCAAATATTTATGCAAATTGACGTGCTGGCACTTTGAGGAAATTCTTTGGTTTTGTGCGGCAGTTTGGGCACTCGGGCTCAAAAAGGTTAGCCATCACTGGTATATAAGGACAGTCAGCCATGTGTCCAATAGTCTCTGCAAGCCAATAGGCAGGCAGCTGTCTTTGAGTGCCAGTGAGGGTCAGAGCTCTCCCCACTAGGGCATGAGTCTCTGGATTTTCTACTTTTAGTGTATCCAAAGGACATGTCAGTGCTCACTAAACTCAGGAACCCACCAAGTTTCATGTGGGAGCTGCTGTAGCTGGCACCAGTGGCAGAGCAGTGCTGTCTGGAGTGCAGTCTTCCTCCTACCTTGGATCCTCATTGTTTGGGTATGTACCACTGGTCTAGTAGGATAAGAGTTGAGAGATTTTAACATCTGAATCTCTCCTTTAATCCTGCTAGGTCAGTACAGGACCTACTCTGGGAAGTCTGGCTGCCTGTAGCTTTTTCAGTATGCCGTGTTAAGAGACCAAACCCATCTTAAAACAGTTGTAGTTTTTAATACTTGTTCTGAGTTTTCAGTCTTGCTTACTGCTTGGGAAGTGTTATACTGGCTTCTTTGCTGCACCCGCATATGTACCAATGAAGTCATAAGAATTGCTCTGTTCTGTTTCCACCTGCTGGCTGGGGAGCATAGCCTACTTGTCAGGACAAGTCCTAGCAGGATTCAGGGTTTGTGTGTTTTTTAAATCTTCATCTAGCTGGGAAATTGTCCCCCTGTCTTCCTCCCCCCCCCCCCCCCCCAAACTATTCCTGAAACCAGAGCTGCTTCTAGGAAAACTTTATATTTAAAAAATTTCCTCATATCCTACTAGAGCATAATGCATTTGGCCTCAAATGGTCTATCTCCAGGAATAAGTCCTCACATATGGGTACGTCGGTACCGACGGAGCCTGCGCGGGAAAGCTCCCCAGCCTTTCAGATGAAAGGCTTTTGGGGCCTCCCACTGCACATGCACGCTGCCTTCCTGACCAGCTCTCCCCAGCAGGTCGTGTTCCTGTCACCGCTGAAGAAATTGTGAAATTTGTTTGTTTTCTTTAGACTGCGTACCTGCCTTCCCCATACCGAAACCGGTACCGCCGGTCTCTTTCTTTCTTTATAAAAAAAAAAAAACAACTTTTATTTTCTTCAGCACAGCTTGGTACCTGTTATTAGGCCTTAAGGCCTACACAAATTCTCCTCATGGAGAAGCCAGTCCCTGGTTTTAAAAATGTACCAAATGCAGTGCTGTCATTTCTGTCAGACACCCATGAATGGTGTCTCAAATGTTTGGGACCTGACCACTCCATACCGGACTGCCCATCCTGCACCCTGATGTCTAAACGTGGTTTGCAGAACCGGGCCAACAAGCTCCATGTGTTTCCTTCAGAAGCATCACAGTCATCCAGGTCTTCCTCTCCGGATGGATCTCAGGTAACCAAAACTCCTGTGGGCAAATCCTCTAAAAGCAAATCTCCTTCTAAAGATCGAGAGGCTCTCAATTTTGAGTTCGAGGATTCTGCCCAGGCCAAAAAACCCCAGCGGGAGGCTCCGGCCTCCAAACCAATCAGGGGGTCACAGGTTGACATCGATGGCACGGCCTCAACCGATCACCTGTTGGACTGCTCTGGGGTACCGGCCCATACCGGTACCGACATCCAGGCAGTAGTGGCGTCTATGGGCAATACTGTCCAGACCATGCAGCAGGCCGTTCTGGCATTCATTAAGGCTGCGACGCCCTCGGTACCGATTCCATCGGTACCAGCCCCGGTTCGGTATCCACACCGGAACCAAGACCATCGACTTCCAAGCGTCGATCGGTTCCGCACGGTACCGATCCCATGCCCGATTCGCCCGATGTCGATACCGATCGGTATGCGTATCGTACATTGGAAGCACAGAGGGAATTCTCAGATTCTTCTGATGAATTCAATTCCTCTGACTCTGCTGAGCTTGCTCTTCCTGAGGAGCCCTCTTCTCCAAAGAGGAGGATGTCTCCTCCAGAGGATTTATCCTTTCAGGATTTCATTGTTGATGTAACTAAAGCACTATCTATTGCTACATCTTCTGAGAGAACCCAGATCAAAAAAATTGGATATTTTAGGATACTCTAAAGCTCCTAAAGAGGCAGTCACTCTGCCTATCCATGAAATCCTTCAAGAACACTTGATGGATTTGTGGGAGACTCCTTTAACACTGTCTCCCCATTCCCATAGGTTGGACACCATGTATCGGGTCCGTCCTTCTCCTGGGTTCCAGAAAGCTGCCTCACCACTCTATTGTGGTGAAGTCTGCCATGAAGAAAATAAAGAGTCCTAAAAGGCATTCTTCTACCCCTCCAGGGCGGGAATGTAAGACCCTGGACTCTTTTGGAAGAAAGATGTTCCAGGCTAGTATGCTTATAGCCAGGATCAATTCTTATAGCCTTTATATGGGCATGTTTCTAGGACAACTTGCCCTAAAGATACAGAATTTTGCCCCCTTTATCCCTGATGATCAAAGGGCAGACTTCTTTTCTATGGTGACACAACTTTCAGAGGTCTCCAAGTTCTCCAACAGGGCAGCCTTTGATTCCTTTGAGGTTGCAGGCAGAGCTTCGGGAATTGCTATTGCAGCCCGACGTCTCGCTTGGCTCCAGGCTTCTAACCTAGAACCCTGGGTTGTAGATGGCCTCAGGAATCTGCCCTGTACCGGTGAGAACTTATTTGGGGAAGACTGGCAAATTAAAGCTGCTCAAATGGATGCAGAAAATGCCACTCTAGATAGACTTTCCAAGTCTACTTCTACCCCTGCCAAAAAAGTCTTTTAAAAGGCCTTACTATAAGAAGGCCAGATTTTCCACAAATACTGGCCAGCAATCTGCTCAGCCTCGCTTTGGCTAAGCGTCAACAATCTAAGCAGGTGAAGTCAAAGCCTGCAGTGTCTGCTACACCCCAGCAGGCTCAACCCCCTCAGGGGTTTTGACTTGCCCCTAGAGAACTTGCCGTTTCTGGCTCTAGAACAACCAGAGCCCCTCACCATTCCTGGAAGGCTAGCTCATTTTGCTCCCAGATGGGAACAAATCACATCAGAGCAATGGACCCTCTCTATCATCAAGGAGGGCTACAAACTTCATTTCTCCAGCCTTCCTCCCCATACCATGGTGAGGCAATTCAGTTCTCCCCCATCTCTTCTGATCCTGTTGGGTCAGGAAGTCTCTTCTCTCCTTGCCCAAGGGGCAATAGAGGAGGTTCCTCCTCCTCAACAGGGGTTAGGTTTCTTCTCCCCTTACTTTCTCATAACAAAGAAGACAGGGGGCTTCAGACCTATCCTAGATCTGAGAGAATTGAACAGGTTTCTATTCAAGGAGAAATTCAAAATGCTCTCTCTGGGCCTTCTCCTTCCATACCTTCAGAGTCAGGATTGGCTTTGTTCTCTAGATCTCAAGGATGCGTACACTCATATACTCATCCATCCATCCCACAGAAAATATCTAAGATTTCTGTTCCAGGGAAAACATTTCCAGTACAAAGTACTACCCTTCGGTCTGGCCTCTGCTCTAAGAGTCTTCACAAAATGCATGGCAGTCGTAGCCGCATTTCTCAGAGGCATGGGAATCTTTGTCTTCCCATATCTGGACGACTGGCTCATCCGAGCTCCATCTCAGTCAGAAGCCCAGATTTCTCTGGACCGCACAAGGCGTATTCTTCAATATCTGGGACTTGTGGTAAACATTCCCAAATCCCAACTCATCCCTACTCAGTCTCTGGAATTCATAGGGGCCCAATTGGACTCCACCACTGCAAGGGCCTACCTCCCTCTGGTCTGAGGCCAAAGGCTAATAAGCTTGGCCTCCCAGGCTCAGTCCAGAAGTCACTTGTCAGCCAGAGAAATGCTGCAACTTCTGGGCCACATGGCCTCCACGGTACATGTGGTGCCCTACGCTCGTCTTATGAGAGCAGCTCAATGGACCTTGGCCACCCAGTGGTCTCAAGCATCAGGACTGCTCTCAGACCAAATACTCACCTCAAAACGACTGTTTTGGTCTCTCCAGTGGTGGACATCCTCCGAAAATCTGTTGTTGGGGATCCCCTTCCAACCTTCGTTGCCCCAAGCAACCCTCACAACAGATGCCTCCCAGACAGGGTGGGGAGCTCATCTCCAACACCTCTCCACTCAGGGCACCTGGTCTCCTCAGGAGACCACCCTTCACATCAACCTTCTGGAACTGCGAGCAATCTTCCTTGCCCTCACAGTCTTCCACACCCTCCTTGTCAACCTGACTGTCCTAGTCCAAACAGACAATCAGGTAGCCATGTTCTATGTCAACAAATAAGGAGGGACGGGCTCTCTGTCGCTTTGCAACGAAGCTCTCAGATTATGGGCCTTCGCCAGAGAGCATCAAATTCATCTTCTGGCAGTATATCTTCCAGGAGTTCAAAACTCTCGGGCAGACAGACTCAGCCGAGTTCTGCTCCCACACGAATGGTCCCTGCATATGGACCAGATACGCAGAATCTTTCAGGAATGGGGGACCCCGGACATAGACCTCTTTGCAAGTCCGTGGAATGCCAAACTTCCCCGGTTCTGTTCCAGAACTCCGTGTCAGGGAGCTCAGGCCAACGATGCCTTTCTCCTACATTGGGGTCAGGAATTCCTGTACGCTTTTCCACCCATTCCTTTGTTTCCCAAGACTCTTTTCAAACTTCAGAGGGATCACGGATCCATGATCCTCATTGCTCCACGCTGGCCACGCCAAGTGTGGTTCCCCCTCCTTCTACAGCTCTCCCAGGGCTCCTCCTGGGAGCTGCACCAGACCTTCTGTCTCAGGAGCAGGGGACTTTGTGGCATCCAAACCCCAAGTCCCTACATCTCCGAGCTTGGTTACTGAAGGCTTAAGCCTTCATGAGTTTAATCTTTCCCAACCAGTGAAAGATATCCTTCATGCCTCTAGGAAACCCTCTACTAGGCGTTCCTATGCTTTCAAATGGAAACGTTGTTTTCCATTTGGTGTGCGCAACAGGGTCTTGACTCTCTAGCACTTCCTTTGAATTCTCTACTGGACTATCTCCTGCATCTTTCCAATGCAGGCCTCAAGACAAATTCAGTACGAGTCCATTTAAGTGCTATTGCAGCATCCTTAAAACCTATAAATGGACAACCTGTCTCCTCTCATCCTCTTATTGCAAGGTTCATGAGAGGCCTGACCCTCACTAAGCCTCCCATACGACCTCCTCCGGTAGCATGGGACTTGAATCTAGTTCTGGGTCAACTTATGAAGCCACCTTTTGAACCGTTGGTATCTACCTCCCTGAAATTTCTTTCCTGGAAGGTTCTTTTCCTTATTGCAGTCACTTCGGCTCGCTGCATCAGTGAACTGCAGGCTTTGGTGGCTAATCCACCTTATACCAGATTTCATCATGATAAGGTGGTCCTTAGGACGAATCCCCACTTTATGCCTAAAGTGGTCTCGCCTTTTCATCTTAATCAGGAGGTATATTTACCTGTTTTTTTCCCGGCTCCTCATGCATCCAGTGCAGAGAGGAACCTTCATACTCTTGACTGTAAAAGAGCTCTCGCCTTTACCTCAACAGGACTCAGCCACATCGAAAGTCTTCCCAACTTTTTGTGGCTTTTGATCCTTCTCATTTGGGACTTCCAGTCACCAAACGTACACTTTCCAATTGGATTGCTCAGTGTATTTCTTTTGCTTACCAGAGTAAGAACATTTCTCTGGAAGGCCATGTCACAGCTCACAATGTGAGAGCCATGGCTACTTCTATGGCTCATCTTCACTCTGTGTCCATAGATCAGATCTGTCGAGCAGCCACTTGGGCCTCGGTTCATACCTTCACAGCCCATTACTGCTTGGACAAGGACTCCCACCGGGATGCCTTGTTTGGTCAGGCTGTCCTCAAACACCTGTTCCATACTTAAACAACTCCTGCCCACCTTCCCTGAATGGATGCCTGAGATCCATACGAAGATGGTTTACCCTTGGAGGGGGATCTCCCAGGCATCTTAGCTAGGGAGTCCCCATATGTGAGGACTTATTCCTGCTTGTTCCTGGAGATAGCACAGTTACTTACCTGTAACAGGTGATCTCTGGGAACAGCAGGAATTAGTCCTCACAACCCACCCTCCTCCCCTAGGAGTTGTATCTTCTATCTATCTTCCTTTCCTCTCTATTGTCTCAGCTATAAACTGGAACTGAGGAGAGCTGGTCAGGAAGGCGGGAAGGCAGCGCGCATGTGCAGTGGGAGGCCCCAAAAGCCTTTCATCTGAAAGGCTGGGGAGCTTTCCCGCGCAGGCTCCGTCGGTACCGACGTACCCATATGTGAGGACTAATTCCTGCTGTTCCCAGAGATCACCTGTTACAGGTAAGTAACTGTGCTTTGCCAGCAGGTAGAGCCAGCAGGTAGAGGCAGATATGTATCTTCTGATGACACTTTTAAAAGTTGCTATCTGCTGTTGCAGCATTAAGAAGTCATTAAGTTGCTTCCCATGCAGTAAGCAAGTCTTCCCCCCCCCCTCACCCACAACTGTTAGCACTGAGCCAACAAATAGTTGGAATAAGTATTTAGCTCTTACCATAGTTTTGCCTTGAGCTGCCCCTATGAAGGATAACTGCCTGAGGCGAAGGATGAGATGGTGCGTGCCCCCCCCCCCCTTGGAGGTGGGCTTTCTCAAAACTCCAGTCAGGGACTGAACCAAATTAGATTATATGGAGGAAATGCAAGATGTTTGCACACAAGGAACTGAGTGAAAACCACAGCACAATTCATAAAACTAAATTTATAACTTATTTTTTATTTTGTTAAACTGCTTTTTATAGTTCTTGCTTTTTTGCATCCACAGAACCCCTTCAACAATGGGTGCAGAGCAGAACCAGGACACTCACCCACAGAACTCAATATATTTAAAAAAAAAAAGTGATTCTAATTTCACTAGCAACAACAAACATTCTCCAGTAACAGGATTATTGTGAACTAAAATTCAACTTGACGGCAAAGTCAGAGTATCTATCTATAGAGCAAATGTACCATACCGTACCCTTATTGGAAAAGCTGAACAATTCAGATAACATGGAGTTTGTATGTAGGGACTGTACTGTAGTAAACAGAACACCTGGTCTTGGTCGCACACTCATAACAGACCCTCACAAAGTACAGAATTAGTGACCATAACCTAAACATGTGTAGATAAAAATTAAACTGCAATTCCAAGAAGCCAGATTCTGCATACAGTGCAATACCAGAGAAATAGAAAGATGCATTTCCATGTACTCTATAAAATATAGAGGGCACCAAGTCAGATAATTACATTGAAAATAAAATTCTCTTTGAACTTTGTCTGTCTGACCATTTTATTCCCTGATCATGTATATCCCAATTTGAGGTTTTCTGCTTTATTCTATCTCCCAGTGATGCAGGGCCGTGTGCGGAGACTCACTGGCATGTGCATAAATTTAGTATCATTTTTTTAAATATGCCACCTATCTAAAAAATCCCAGGTATCTTCTAAAAATGCACATGCAATTTAGCATGACAGATGTTAGAATAAAACAAATTCAATAATAGAACATTAAATTTGATTAATGAAAAGCCAATTCCAAAACTCATACAAGGAACCTACCCAGAAAAAAGCAGCACTATAAATACTGGAGCAGGCCCTAGAACATCCATACACCTATTTGAAAAGCTCATCAAATCAAATTACTACAGTGCAGTATAGATCCCTATGTACAAACTCCATGTTAACAGAACACCTGGCCTCTCATATATTCAGAACCCAGACACTCACTAAGTACAGAATAAGGGACTACAATTTTAAAACACAAATATGTAGACAAACTAATCTGTAACCCTGAGAAGCCAGACTCCACATGCCGTGCAGAAGAATATCACCACTATCCATAGGCTGATCATTGATAGAATGACTAGCTATAACTTTCCTAGAACTGGATAGAACTGCAGCAGTTAAAGGGATTTTTAGAGGCACTATCCACACACTGCCACTGAAAATCCATGCATAGGGAACTTATATTTAGCAAAGGCCACTAAACCTACAACTCCTTTTGAATATTGACAATGAGATTTTTATCAGGTTCTCTTGTCTTCAGTCTGTTTCCATCTTTTTTTTTTTTTTTTCTTGCACTGCCTCCATTTCATCTCCTTTTCCTTTCATCCATTTTTCTATCCTTTTTGTTTTTTTTTTTCTTCAGAAGCATGCCTCATCTCCTGTCCTTATGTTATCCTTCTTCCTCATTCCTCATTCCTCTCCATGAACCTTTAGTAATACAAAGAACTAGAATCAGATCAAGGCTTGATCCTCGGACTGCCCAGATCTAAAGATCTTTTTATTTTTCCAGGTTATAAACTTAGTTTATAGATGTTTCACTACTCTTCAGCTTTCTTAAGTGTGGCATTTAAACTTCTCTTTGAAACATGAAGTGAAATTGAACTAACTAAATACACCACCCCAACATACAAATGAGCTGGAGCTACAGGTATGATCAGTAACATCAAAACGCCCAGTTCTAGATGCTGATTTAAAGAACTGTTTTCTAAAGCTAGAGGCAGCAGGACATTCTCAATTACTTTTTTTGCATATATACATATATCAATGAGTAGTTATAAAACTGCTTGACAAGTTCACATGATTGTTACTATGGGATGCACATTGCATAGTATTTTGTAATCTGTTTATCGTTCCCAGCAAGCAGAGACAAAACTGAGTGACCTGCTGCAGCTTCTCTGCATTGGTTGCACTTTATCGCTTGACGAAGAAACGGTTTGCCGAGTCATTTCACGTCACTTGGTAAAAATAAAGGTTTCCAATAATTCTCTACAGTACTAGGCCCACTCTCTTCCCCCCCCCCCCCCATCAGCCTATTAGAAGTCCTAATCCCCTTAGACTACTTCCATGCTCCCCAGCCCAGCACATTACCAGACCTCAGCTGGTCAAAGGCCCTTCTCCCCCCCCTCCCCCCCCCTCCCCCCCCCAGGGAAGAGCCCTGCTGCTGCTGTGCCTTGGATTTGCTGTGAATACAGAAGTAGTCTTCAAAAGTTTCAAACCTGAATATTCATCAGCAAGAAAGCCCAAGTGACACAGGCTGGGCATCACACACAGCTGTTAGTGCATTCTCTCAGCTAAATGGAAGTGAGCATTGCCTAACCAGCACACCAGCTCAACTTGGCATAGCTGCGAGAAGGGAAACTGTTCTTTCCCATGGCTCTGTTTAAAATTGAGCGTGCCAGCAGGCTCAACTTTAACAGAACCGCGGGAAAGAAGGGAAACGCTGTTTCTCATGGCTGTGCAAAGTTGAGCAAGGGCGCCAGCAGGCCTCTTTCAGGGCAGCAGGGGGGAGGTGGTGCAGTTGATTCTGCCACTGCTGAGAAGCAGCAGCTTGTCGGCACTTTTTTTTTCCTTTCAATTTTGAAGGTTGAGTGAGGTGGTCTTTTTAGGTTATTTTTTTTATTTTTATTTTTTTGCCACCCCAAAAAGTTGCTGCTTGAGGCCATTGCCTCACTCGCTCTTATAGAGCTGCCCCTGATCCTTCATCAGGCATTGCAGTATAAAAGCAGCAGGGCTTCCCAGCTTGTAAGAGCCTTCCAGGGTAGGTCCTGGACTAGTCTAGCAAGATTGAAGGAATGAGAATTTTTTTTTTTTTTTTTCCCCTCTTCTGCTAGAGCAGCCCAGACAAGGAATGTATCAAGCAGTTGGGACCTAGGGTGAGAGGAAGATGACATTTCTTTATCGTCCCTCCAGTTCAGTCCCACACCTCAGGGTAGTCATCCTTCTCCAGCAGTTTAGAGACTGAGCATGTCATCGTCTGACATCAGTATATTAAGGCAGTCAGCTCCTGTAAGCTCACTCTCCAAGCAGCTGGAGGAAGTAGTGAGCCAGGGTGCTGGACTCGCTGAAAGAACAACTAAAGAGTGCAGAGTTATGTTTGGGGGGTTTTGTGTTGGGGAAAAGAGAAATACATTTTAAAGGAAAGACACTGCTCGTGTTCTGGCTGTGGGGACCCAAAAAAAGTGAGGAAACAAGAAAAAGGCAGACGGTTTCCTTTTTTCCTAAACCCCCCCCCCCCCCCCCCAGGAACAAGAGGGGGCTTCAGAGGCCCAGGAACCAGCCAGACATCTATAGCTGCTCTCAAACCTGTTTCCAGGTGAGCAGACCACAGAGCAGGGGCTGACAGGCAGTTTTGGCAGCATTCCTGCCTCAGTGCCAAAGCTAGAGGGTGCAGGCTGAGCGTGGGGCAGGACAGATGGTCGTGGTTGTGAGCAAAGCAGTTTGGAGCTGGTGAGTGATGGGTGATGCAAAATAGGACCAGTTCTTCCCCCCCCCCCCCCGGGGTGTGCACTGGCACGCTGAGACCACATGGCTTCCAGCAGTTCTCAGCAGTGTAGAAAAGGTGCCATTTTAGATGAGCATTTGGTGGTGTAGGGCAGGAAAAACAGGAGTTAAAAGAACATGGGTGCCCATTCATGGACCTCCCTAGTATATTGAGAGAAAAAGAGAACAAGCAGTTGGGGGGGGGGGGGAGTTCTTTCTTGCAATTAGGTCACAGGGGACTGTGCAACTGAGTCTTCTGTGTTGCTTGGCCAACCTGCCAATTTGCTAGGCCTGAAATAGTGGCCATGCTGGAGTAGAAGGGGGTCTGTCTCCAAAGCAGGCATAAGCCAGAGTGTGAAATGGAGGCCTGAGAGGAGCAGAGGCCACAGGAGGTTACAGAACAGAGCTTGGGTCGTGCAGGGTCCTTGGGGGTGGGGGGGGGGGGGGAGTATGGCCTAGGAAGGGCAAAATCTGACGGGGGGGGAATCTGAGGTGCTGCATCTGTGCCCCCACTGCTCAAGCTTTTTGGTGGAGGCCAGGGTCTCCCGTAGACCTTCCATGTCTTGTGACCTGGGAGGAGAGTGCCCTGGGTGTGGGTGTGGTTCCAACCCCCCCCCCCCCCGAACTTGTTTTGCTCATGCATAAGGCATTCTGCATGTGGCAATGAAGCATGTGTGACCACACTTCAGTGCAAAAGCAGGGCAGGAAACAGCCTACAGACTTGCATGCTTTGGAGCCTGAAGTAGAGGTGGCAAAAAGCCGCATGCCAGAGGGAATGGTGTGAACAGTCCCCCATTGAGGAGCCAGCAGGGGTGGACCCAGAGATTGGAATTGGAGAGGAGTTAGAGCTTCTGCAAGAGGAGTCGTCATGGCTTGTCTGTGTATTTCACTGGGAAGAGTTGGTGGCACTCATTGTGGAATCATTGAAGACACTTAATATGCCAACAAGTCTCCAGGTGGAGGAGGTGCTAGAGTATCTGCTACTCCAGGCATTGTGGAAAACGCAGAAGGTATTTCCAGTGCATAATGGTCAAGTAGATCCAGGATGAGTGGGATCTACCAGAGGCTGGACTCAGGAGTGCTGACCATAGAAGGCTTTACCTGCTACAGAGCAGGAATGGGAGGTACTCCCGCATGGAGGATGGATGTGACAGTCTCTGCCGTAACTAAGAGCTACAATTTCGGTAGAGGGCATTCCTGTGCTAAAGGATGGCTGGTACAGAAAGCTGGATACCTTGTTGAAGCAGGCATTTAATATCAATACCCTCTCGTTGCAGGCTTCTGTGTGTGGGGTCTGGGTGGCCAGGGCCTGCCTGTACTGGGTGCAGGGGGTTAGCCAGAAGATGGGGCCCCAGACTCTGAGGCCGCGGCCAAACTAAAGTCAGGAGCCATGTACCTCACAGAACCAAGAGTATGGCTTCAGTGGTGACGGCTTGCCACTATTTCTGGCTGAGGAATTGGGTGGCAGATAGCTCTTCCAAGGCCTGGCTTGGCAAGCTTCTGTTTAAGGGAAAACCTTCTGTTTTGAGAAATTAGGGGAGGCCAAAGGGGGGTGACCTTCCCCTCCCCCCTCTGGATAAACAAACAGGTCCATAGGACGACTCCAGCCCGGGGTCAGCTGAGGGACTTCAGATGGTTCCACACCTTTCACGTTTGCCCCTTATCAGAGGGAGTGTGGGTGGCTTTTTGGTGTGGGGTGTGGTGGTTTTTGTGTGGGGTGTTTTGGGGTTTTGTTTTCCTCCTTCATGAGGCCAGGTTTTTGGCAAGGCTGTTTCAGCACCTCATCCTCGGGACCCAAGAAATCACAATGAATCGGAGTGGGCAGGCGGGCAGCCCAGGCAGTGGTGCAGCCTGTAGGTGGTTGGCTGTGGGAGTTTTACCCTGCCTGGGCCCAGATAACAACATCCAGCCAGTGGGTGCTATAGATTATCTGGGAGGGTTATGCACTGGTATTTGCCAGACTGGTGGGCCCATCCTTTGTACAGCCTCCCTGTAAGGTATGCAGCAAAGTCAGTGGTGAGACACCCCTCTCCCAGCTTCTGCAGGTGGGAGCCGCCATACCAGTATCCAAAGACCAGTGTAGGTTGGGTCAGTACTCTGTCATGGTGCCCAAGAAAGGGGGCTCATTTTCAGCCTATTCTTGACTTAAGCGCATAAACCAGTGTCTGCAAGTGCCCCGGTTTCACATGGAAACATTGCAATCTGTCATAGTGGCAGTGAGAAGTAGGGCGTTCTTGATGCCCTCTATCTCACTGAGGCATATTTATGCATCCCTATATGTCTGGAGCATCAATGGTTTCTCTGCTTCATGGTGCCTTTGGGACATTTTTGGTTTCAGGTGTTGACTTTCAGACTAGCAACACCCCCCCCCCCCCCCACCTTCACCAAGGTCATGGTGGTGGTGGCAGCACTCAGAGGGGTTCCTGGTGCATCCATACCTTGATGACTGGCTGACTCTAGCAGAGTCCAGGAGCAAAAGCAAGCAGCAGCAAGAGTGGTGGAGTTCTTGCAAAGTCTTGGCTGATCAACATGGCCAAGAGTAGTCTGGTGCTGGCTCAGGAACTGGAGTACCTGGAGCTGTGGTTTGACACTGGCAGTGTGGATCTTCTGAGGCACTGGGCATAGAGGCTGCAACAACTCATGCAGCAGTTCTTGCATATGGTGCCTCCAATGGCCTGGCATTTTCTGCTGCTCTTAGGAATCATGGCAGCAATGCTCTAACTCATGCTGTTGGTGAGAGCATTACTACACAGATGGTCCCACCAGAAGTATCCCTTGTCACAGCAATTGCCTTGCCCAGCAGGGACCAGGCAATAGTTGGAATGGTGGCTACACCCAGAGTAGGGCAGGGATGCCCCTTGAGTCACCAAGCTGGATAGCACTGATGACAGATTCCAGTCTGTTGGGCTAGGGGGCCCACTGCAAGGGACACATCATGCAGGGGCAGTGGAACCCACAGCAGACCAGATAGGGGGAAACCATTCAGGTCTCGGACAACACGACCAGTGGCTTACATCAGTCAGCAAGGAGGCATGGACTGTGTGAGTTGGAAGCAGAGGCCAAAGAGTTGCTATCATGGGCAGAAGAGAATCTTCAAGCATTGTCTGCAGTGCATGTAGAAGGGACCAAGGACATGATGGCAGACTACCTGAGCTGGGTGCACATGGACCTGGGGGAATAGATGCTATTCCAGTAAGTTGTCTTGTAGGTGGTAAGACGGTGGGTCATGCCGATTATGGATCTCATGGAAATATTTGCAACAACCAAAGCAAGTCTGTTCTTCAGCAAAAGACGAGAGGATGTCTGACTGGACACCCTGGTGCAGAGGTGGATCAATTCTCTCTTAGTCATGGCTCTTGAAAGGGCACAGCTGAGCAAGTGGGGCTTCTCCAGTCCCATATTAGCAGCACTGCTAAAGGCTGGGGAAAGGTCCACGTCCTTGTCATATATCAGTGTCTGCTCTTTGGAGCTTGGTGCCAAGAGACGGGGTTGACTGCTTTCAGGCTACATGTCGGACATCTTGGCATTTTTGCAAGCAGGTTTTGAGAAGTCTAGCCACTAGTTCCTTTGCAGGTGGTGGCCATTCTCTGTTAGAGGCCAGGTACATGGAGGGGCCTTAGGAGCACACCTGGATGTGGTATGTTTCCTGACAGCAGTGAAGCAGATCCAGCTGCCTAGGTCAATACCCCCTCTTTGGGATTTCAATCTAATTTTGGGGGCGCTAAGGGAACCTTTTTTGAGCCTTTGGCCAGAGTCTCGTTGAAGGATTTGATACTTAAGATGGTGTTTCTGGTGGCAGTCTGCTCTGCACAGAGTTTTCAGAGCTACAAGCTCTCTCCTGCAGAGAGCCTTCCTTTTCCATCTCAAAGGAGAAGGTTGTGCACCGTCCAGTACCTTCCTTTTTGGCTAAGGTAGTATCTGTCTTTTCATTTGAACCAGGTGGTTTCCCTGCCGGCCCTCTTGGGAAAATGGCAGGGGGCAATGAGCAGTTGTCTCTTGGATGTAAGAAGTGTATTATGGAATTATTTGAAGAGGACAGCAGTCTTGTAAGTCAGTTCATCTGTTTGTACTGTTTGGAAGTCTGCATGGGGAAAGCAGCGGCAAAGCCTCCCTCTCTCATCCATTGAGAAACAGAGGCCTAACACATCAGCTTATGTATTGAAGGGAAAGCCAGTGCCAGCAGGGCTGCAGGCTCAAATGGCCTCATGGTCAGTTTTTAGCATGGTTCCACCAGCCAACATTTGTAGGGTGGCAGTTTGGTCTTCCCTCCACACCTTTGCAAAATATTATTTGGATGTACAGGTAGCAGGAGATGCCAGATTCAGAGCAGCAGTGATTCAGGCTGGAATCACAGGTCCCTCCCATACATAATACTGCTTTGTTACATCCCAGAGGTGTGGGATGGGATTGGACTGGAGGGACAATAAGCAAAGTAAAATTTAGGCCTTACCTGCTAATTGAGTAACTACAGTCCCATCCCAGAACCTGCCCTTTTTTGGTGGTAGTAGATGTCATGACCCCAGGCCTGAAGAAGGTTGGTTGGTATTGGTCAGCGGTTTTCCAAAGAGGCAGGGCATTGAGGGGTAAGTGCTGGCAGAAAACTGCCTTTATTTTGGCCCTTGGAATGACAGCATCTTGTCTACACCCTTTGTGGCTTCCTGCTAGGCAGTCCACAGGTAAGCTGCCTTTGTTCAGGGGGGAGGAGTGTAGGGTCCCTCCGAGAATGAGGGGGGGGGGGGGGCTGTCAGTTTCGTTCTATAGTAGTTTGTGAATTAATTGACTCAAGTGTGGTTTTTTTTTTCTCCTGTGAGTCTGCTTTGCCAATAGGTTACTGGGGCTGGTAGGAGCCGGCTGCTTTAGTATACTGATTTCATCAGGACGACATGATCAGTCTCCAAGCTGCTAGAGGAGGTTGACTACACAGAGGTGCAGGACTGGGCTGGAGTTACTCAAGGAATGCCCATTAACAGGTAAGGCCTAATTTAACTTTCTGGCCGAGAACAGCCTCGTCAGAAGTGCCATCAGCTCCAGCTCACATGCAACCTATAACGCTTTAGAGATGCTCGGGGTCATCCGGGTAGTGGATTCTGCCTAAGAGAAAGTGGCCTGTACTTTAGTGGCTCTGACTCCCTCTGGCACATGCTTACCACCCAGAAGGTAAGCTGAACTAAGTCTGATACATTGGGAAATCAAGGACTTAGCTGCTGCCTTTCCTCGGAATGTTCTGATCAATCAAAAAGGGTTGGTCATGTCTGGATATCTGAGCAACACCTTCCTCAAGCTCACCAAATTCAGACAAATCTGACCAGAGATCTCTGAAAAGGAGGGCTGGATGACCACCTGATTAAGATGAAAGGGAGATGGCACCTTCAGAAGAAGGGACAGCACTTTCCACTAGGCAATTGAAGTCATCTAACCAAAAGGTTTGTGGCAGCTCAGACCCATCTGGCTGCTGCAGAGCAACCAGAAACATCACCCTAATACAAGGCCAGCCCAAGGGCTTCTGCTGCCCTAGGCAGGAGCTAATGCTCCCAAATCCCTCTCTACACCTTGTGGGGGAGGGGGCAGCAGCAACTCGGCCACCACTTCAGCACTTTAGTGCTCACTTTCATGGTCTGCCATTCCTTCCCCCTCTGGCAGAAGCTGCATGGGGGGAAGGGGGAACCAGGAAAGGCAGGCCATGGTTTTTACAATGGGTGTTTTGAAGCTCATGGCTTGCTGTGGGGCACAAAGCCACTGCTGTGTATCAGGTGTGGTGGTGGGGGGGGGGGGGGTGTGTGTTTAAAAAACAAAACCCCAAACAAAAACCTAGATAGCCATCTAATGAATAGGTGGGTCCTGCTGTAGGAAGTTAACTAGCTTTTCTCAGTGCTACATCAGTGGACGTACCTTCTGATGACAATGAAAGTTGCTAGTCTGCTGATAGACATGTCCAGACTGTATTATGCTTATCAGGTTAAGGAGCAGAGCTCTTCCTCAGTCTTTCACAGCCTCGCTCCTACCCCCCCGCCCCACCAAAAAAGGCATAACTAGAGTATATTGAAATGAACACCAATACAAACTTAGTTCTCTCTAAGATCCTTGTGATCAAGAAGCAAACTGTCCCAGTGTTAGGCCTACCGTTTAACATATATTATATATGGTAGTGGTTCTGCTAGATGGAAGCTAGTCTCTATATTTTGAGGTGTGTGCCCCTCTTCTCTCACCCCCCTTCCTTTAAGGTTGGACTTCTAGTTTTATACTGCTTCTCCAAATCCCCATCGTTGAGCCTTGTAAAGGGATTAATCATCCTTTGCAGTTGCCTCTCACCCATGGAAGTGCTCATTTTAAGGAAGTTGACCGTAGTTCTTTCTCAGTCTTTATCCATTGTTTGCTTTCAACTGTATTCCATTTTAACATGCCTCTCAATTGGGCTGTGTGGTGATACTGCAGAAGATTAGGGGTGCCATCCCCCCCTGCCATGCAGTAGGGTAGCTCTACTTACCCTAGGTGGGCTCCAACCTCTGGAACAACTGTCAGGAAAGCCAAAAGTGGAAGTTTCAGAATCAATATTTTGAATGTATTAACTCCCTAGCCAGGATATTTAACCTAGCTAAACTAAAAGTAGACAAAGCGATGGGACTGGATGGGATACATTGGAGAATACGGAGGGAACTTGGACATTATAGCATTTCCACTGACTGACCTTTTTTTCAATGCATCTGTAGAGTCAGTGATGCCAGAGGACTTGCTAGCACTGTTTCCTCTAAGCAGTGCACGTGTGCGCGCGCGCACACACCTCACTGAGTGAGCGCACCTACTTTACAAGAGCACACACAAATTAGTTCTGTTTCTGATAGAAAACACCACAGATGTCTTTAAAATTTAAGTTTTTTTTTTTTTTTTTTCATTTTCAAAACATCTTTATTAAAAAAATAAAGCAAGAATACAAGTTAAGTCCACATCAAGGAAACACTCGCCCATAACAAAACAAATTAAATACACTACAAGGATCCGAAAACTAAATAGCCCAATGTACATGAAGAGGAAGACAAGAAAATAATCAACTCATTGTTTCTTTAGCGGACAGAAAAGCCTCAAGTTGTCCGACCTCCAAAAAAACATACTTAACATCTTCAAAAACCAAAATACATTTGCACGGGTATTTCAAAAAGAAGGTAGCCCCAATGGCCAGAGTCCGCTCCTTAAAAGCCAAAAAAGCCTTCCTCCGGACTTGAGTAGTCCGACTCACATCCGGAAATACCTGAATAAGCTCGCCACAAAACATCTGATTTTTCTTTTTAAAGTACAAAGTCAAAATCAAATTTTTATCCTGCAAGGAAAGAAAAACTATCAAAGTGGCTCGCTGCGGAATCACATCCATAGATGACTCCAAAAACTGAGAAAGATCTAGGGACTCTGCACCTTGGGGACCTCTTTCCTGATCTACCCCAGGAGAAGACACTTGGTTCTTAGAGCGCAAAGGTATATAATACATTAAGGAAAATTTTATAGCATCTACATCATCAATTAGCAAAATCTCTTTAAAGTACTTATGCAACAAAATCAAAGGAGAAAGGTAATGAGTACAGGGAAAATTAAGAAAACGTAAATTCTTAGAACGACTAGTATTTTCAAGAGCTTCCAATTGATGGTGAATTGTAGCACTATCTCTAATAAAAGAAGAGGCAGATGCCTCTAAAACATCAAAACGACCTTCCATTTTAATTAAGGACGTCTTATTTTTAAGCAACAATTCATCATGCTCAGTTTCTGCACCACCTCCCCTGAAAAGGACTCAACCTGGGAAAAAGAAGTGCGAACGGAACCTTCCATACGCACTAAGATCTCCCAAATATCTTTTAAGGAAACCTCCACAGGTGCTACCGCCTGCGGTGAAACAGAAGAAAATATAACAATATTTTCTAGTGCTATCAATGTGGTGAACATACTGTATTCTGACGTGTAGTCAAATTTTTAAAGTATATAACTCAGAGTGTTATGTGGCGCACAAAAATTTAACCTTCCTTCAAAAGCTGCACAGCTGATATTTTATGTGCACACAGCCTACAGAAAATTAGAGGGAATATTGCTTGCGAGGCACATGTGGTCCCTTTACACAAAAGCAGAAGTAAGGATGTGGTTGAAAACTAAGCAGCCTGTATTTTAACATCAGAGGTGAGCAAATTATTGTAAGTGCTGCTGAAAACTTTAGTGAGGTTTCTGGAGTCCAACTGATTACCAAATCAGAGGCAGCATCCATTCACTGGAGGTAGGCTTTGTCAGACAAATCTGATTTTCTTTGACTGGGTGGCCAGGGAGTTGGACCAAGGTATAAGAACATAAGAGATGCCATACTGGGTCAGACCAAGGTCCCTCAAGCCCAGTATCCTGTTTGCAACAGTGGCCAATCTAGGTCATACATACCCAGCAGTTTCCCCAAAAGACACAGGTTCCACAATGCTTGTATTGGGTCAAGCATTGATATCCTGGGTCCCTTTTTTATTTTTATTTATTTAGTATACATTTGTATACCGATACTTCCAGCGATCAGCAGCGGTTTGATTACAGATTGGAAATTGTCAAATCATGACAGGAATTTTTTTTTTTTTTTTTGAGGTATAAACACATTGATTAGACAGGAAAGCACAGCACACAACTATTTTACAGGGAACATGGGCTATGGAGGGTTAAGTGGCTTGCCCAAGACCAATAATGGTTTATGGACCTTTCCTCCAGGAACTTGTCCAAACCTTTTTTTAAACCCAGCTACACTAACAGCCTTTACTACATCCTCTGGTAACAAATTCCAGAGTTTGATTACACGTTGAGTGAAATATTTTCTCTTATTTGTCTTAAATAGTTTACCCTATAGCTTCATTGCATGTCCCCCTAGTCTTTCTATTCTGATGACATAAACAATCTACGTTTACCCGTTCCACTCCATTCATGAATTTATAGACCTCTATCATATCTCCTCTCAGCAATATCTTTTCCAGGTTGAAGAGCCCTAACCTTTTTAGCTTCTCTTCATAGGAGTAGCCTTCCATCCCCTTTACCATTTTGGTGGCTCTTCTCTGTACCTTTTCCTAATAACACTATATCCTTAAAGGATATAGTATTAGAAAAGGTACAGAGAAGAGTCACCAAAAATGGTAGAACCCTAGATGTGGTATATTTAAATTTCAGTAAAGCCTTTGACATCGTGTTCCACAAGGGCAACCTATAAACAAAGTGAGCACCCTAGGGATGAACTCTAAAGTTACTGCTTTGGGTTAGAAATTGGTTGAGTGGGAGGCGACAAAGGGTACAGATAAACAGAGCTCACTTGGAGGAGGTTACCAGTGGTGGTGCAGGGATCTGCCTTTAGTCTTAGCAGTTTATTATGGAAGGGCTGTCTAAAGTTTGCCTGTTTGCAGATATCAAAATCTGTAATAAATTATACACATACCCAGGAAGTTGTAGATAACATGAAGGATCTAGCTAAGCTTGAATGGTCTAGAATTTGGCAGCTGAGATTGTAATGTTAAATGCAAGGTCATGCATTTGGGCTGCTGTAATCAAAGGGCGCACTTCAGTATAGGCGGTGAAATACTTCTGCCCACAAAAGAAGAGCGGGATCTAGGTGTGATTGTGTCTGATCTTAATGTAGCTAAATGGGTAGAAAGTGGTGGCAAACTAGAATTTTGCTTGGGTACATAGGGAAAGGGATGGCCAGCAGAAGAAAGGTGATAGTGCCTCTGTATAAGTCTTTGGTGCAACCTCATTTGGAGTATAGTGTGCAATCCTGGAGACTGCACCTTCAAAAGGATATAAATAGGTTGGAGTCTGTTCAGAGGGTGGCTACTAAAATGGTTAGTGGTCTTCGTTATAAAGCATTTGAGGAAAGGCTTAATCTTAATATGTATACTTTAGAGGAAAGTTGGGATAGAGGTGATATGATTGAGATGTTTAAATACCTCCGTGGCACAAATGTATAGGAGGGGAGTCTTTCGATTGAAAGCAAGCTCTGCTATGAGGGGACTAGGATGAGGGTGAAAGGGGATAGACTGAGGCATGATATACAGCAATATTTCTTTGAGTGGTAAGAGGTGTGGAGTAGTCTCCCAATGGAGGTGGTAGATGAGGACAGTATATAGATCCAAAAAAGCATGGAACAGTATCTCTAAAGGAAAAAGACTTGTTGTAGTGATTATGGAAGGGCAGACCAGATAGGCCATGTGGTGGTCTTCTGCCATCATGTTTGTTTCTAACAATCTTCTCTGCTCCCTAAACAACTCTTAAGAGGTCTGTTAATTTATATAAACTATCCAAATGTGCTGTTTAACTTAATTCCCAGGTACTTTGAGTCTGCTACCTAAAGACATTGTTTCCTTCACCACTTCCACAATAGAATTCACATTTTAAGATATCTTCTGTTTTTGATACATTCATGTTCAATCCTGAGCCAGCTCTTCCTTATTGTCCCTCCAGTTCAGTTCCATACCTCAGGGTAGTGCACCTCTTCCAGCACCTTGGACACATGTCAAACTTTGACATCAGGATACTGAGGCAGCTGGCACTGCCCCCAGTAAACTCAGTATCCAAGCAGCTGGAACAAGTGATTTCCTGAGTCAGGACTCATTCAAGGGACAACTGAGAAGAGTTTAATTGTTGTGGTGTGTTTGGTGTGTGTTTGTGGTTTTTTTATTTTTTATTTTTTTTTTTTTTTAAATTGTATTTGTATTCATCTATTTTTATTTCTGATTACCCTTCCTTGGCAAGGTTGGGGTTTAAGCCACCTCCTTCCTTCCTCCCTGCTTCTGGGAGCCCCAGGCAGGGTTGTGTGTTTGGGATTTTTTTTCTTTTTTTTAAACCAGTCTGATCCGAATCAGAGGGCCGAGGGAACTGCTGGCCAGTGAGCTTGAGTTTCATGCCACTCCTGAACTCCCCCCACCCCCTGGTGTGTGAGGAGTGGTTTTCTGGAGTGTGGGGGAAGGCAGCCGCTGAAAAAGATCTGGTGAAGGTATGTTGCACAATTTTTTTTTTTTTTTTTTTTTCCCCAAGGACGAAGCTGTGGCGCCCCTACTGGCGTAGGAAATAAGGGCGTCCGGTGACAATTTATTTTAAGGAGTGGTTGAGCTGAAGGACCAAGAGGATTCTGGTCCTTGTAGTGCAGAACTCCTTACAAAGAACAATCTATGCCAAAGTGTAGGGTAATACACTTAGGTTCAATAAGACACAAAAGAAAATGAAAGTAATTCTTTCCTCTAACAAAAAGGTTCCACCGTTATATAAACAGTTAAGGGTTGTAGGCTTCACAATTAACTTTATCCGGGTTAAGGCTTCTTTCAAAGCAATAGAAATTAACATCAGGAAACAAATGGTTATCAACTTCACCATATGCAGAGTTCTCTTTTCTCTATACATTTAGCAAGGCAATCAAGCTAGTTCTTGAACAGAAGTTACATTCCATTGGTTCACTCTGAGAATGGGAACACTGGTTTCACAGTCAAAGTCCATTGATTCTGGGTCACTACCTTCTTCAGTGCTATGACTGTCTTCAGTATCTGTTAACTCCTCACAGGGGTTCTTCTGTTTCTCATACAACCTCCTTATCACACTGTTAGGAAGTGCTTTTAAAAGGTTAGCTTTACTTCTAACCTTTTGAGGCTTATCTATTTGCATAAGGTTTTCATCACTTAAACTTTCCCTTATAATGAAAGGCTTTTCATACCTTGGCTTCTGTAGGCCGCCAGACCCAGGACTCAGCTTGTGACGTAGCTTCTCAGGCTGACAAGCTGTTCTGTGCACTGCTCTATAATCAGAGTTACCAGGAAAACCTGACGTGGATTTCCACTCTGTTTCTGGGCCAAAGTATCCCTGTAGAAGGAATCGCCTTTCTGGTTTAGCATAGGAGACTTACTTGGGCTAGGAGAGTTGCTTTCATCAGGCAAGCTGCTTCTTTGGTTTGCTTGGCTTTGGACTCGGTTCCAATACCCTATGGCCTCTCTGGACTTTATCCCTTTGAGTATACCTCTTTTGGATTCTGTCTCCTTGAGTTGGCTGCACATGGAAGCCCTCCTGTTCCAGGCTTCTCTCACTGTTCCGGCTGCTAATCCTTCTCCTGCTGCCAGTCCTTCTGACCTCACCTCTCTGGATCTTGCTCCTGCCTCTGCCTGTTCCTCCGCCTGTGTCTCCTCTTCTCCCCCCCCCCCCCCTCACTGATCATCTGGTTTCCTTTATAAAGGGATTTCTGGTTTGCACGTTCTGAGTTTGAGGACAGGTGACACTACTTGTTACTAATGTGATCATTGCTAGAGCATGTTACTTCAGGTACTGTGTAACTGTTCATGCGCCCTCTCGCTGAGCTGCGCTGGAACTGCGCACTCTGCCTTTTCTGAGTTCCATGAAAATCAGGAGTTTTTTCCAACACTGTTTCTTCTCTAGCTCCAGCCTCATGACATGTGGCAGGGTGCGAATGGCAGCAGGTGCCAGAGGTCCATATAAATTCCACTGCAGCTTCATGCAGGGGGATCTCAGTGCAAGCCATAAGAACATGAGATGCCATACTGGGTCAGACCAAGGTCCATCAAGCCCAGTATCCTGTTTCCAACAGTGGCCAATCTAGGTCATACGTACCTAGCAGTTCCCCAAAAGACACATGTTCCACAATGCTTGTACTGGGTCAAGCATTGATATCCTGGGTCCCTTCTTAATAATGGTTTATGGACCTTTCCTCCAGGAACTTGTCAAAACCTTTTTTTAAACCCAACTACACTAACAGCCTTTACGACATCCTCCGGTAACAAATTCCAGAGTTTGATTACACGTTGAGTAAAAAAAATTCTTTTTAGTCTTAAATAGTTTACCCTGTAGCTTCATTGCATGTCCCCTAGTCTTTCTATATTCTGATAACGTAAACAATCGATCTGCATTTACCCGTTCCACTCCATTCATTAATTTATAGACTTCTATCATATCTCCCCTCAGCCGTCTCTCTTTTCCAGGTTAAAGAGCCCTAACCTTTTTAGCCTTTCTTCATAGGAGTATCCTTCCATCCCCTTTACCATTTTGGTGGCTCTTCTCTGAACCTTTTCTAATAACGCTATATCCTTTTTAAGATACAGCGACCAGAATTGCACACTATTCAAGGTGCAGTCTCACCATGGAACGATATAGAGGCATTTATATCTTTTGTTTTGTTTTTCCATTCCTTTCCTTATACCTAGCATTCTATTTGCTCTCTTGGCTGCTGCTGCACACTGGGCCGAGGGTTTTAACATGTTATCCACAATGACGCCTAAATCTTTCCTGGGTGGTGGTTCCTATTGTGGAACCTTGCATTGTGTAACCATAGTTGGGGGAGGGGGGGGAGGTTCTTCCCTAGGTGCATAACTTTGCACTTGTCCACATTAAATTTCATTTGCCATTTTGATGCCCATTCTTCCAATTTATCAAGATCCTCTTGCAATTTTCCACAATTTTCTTGTGTTTTAACTTTAAATATTTTTTTTGTCATCTCATTGTTCCTCTTTTCAGGTCATTTATGAATGTCAAAAAGCAGCAGACCTAGCAGAGATCCCTGGGGTACACCATTATTCACCTTTCTCCATTGGGGAAAATTGGCCATACTCGCTGCTTTCTATCTTTTTAACCAGTTCCGGATCCACAATAGTACACTGCCTCCTATCCCATGACTCTTTAGTTTTGCCAAAAGCCTCTGAGGGACCTTGTCAAAGGCTTTCTGAAAGTCCAGATACACTATATCAACCAACTCACCTTTGTCCACCTGTTTATTCACACCTTCAAAAAATATATAACAGATTAATAAGACAAGATCTTCCTTGTCTAAAGCCATGTTGGCTGTCTCCCATTAGGCCATGACTATCTACATGCTGAGTAATTTTATTCTTTATGATGTTTTCTACCATTTTTCCTGGTACTGGCGTCAGGCTCACCGGTCTGTAGTTTCCCAGATCGCCCCTGGAACCCTTTTTAAAAATTGGTGTTACCATTGGCAATCCTCCAATCTTCAGGTATTACAGATTTTATGTAAAATCATTTTTATTGTTTTCATAAAAATGCTTACATTCCATCATCCCACAAGACAAACCTACATATAACTTTTCATGAAAGTTAGTACACAGAGGCACCACACCTCTTCGGCAACACTACAGAGATCTTCAGGGTAGTCTAAGACACCCGTTACATTCTTCAGTCTATAACATCGTCAAATACGTGTAGAGTGTTCTATACAAAATTTTCAGAGTGGCCTCGCTCCTTCCACCTCCACCTACCCTTCTACTCCTTGTCTTAGCGCTGGTATGAATGGTATCCCTATATACGTCTTCAAGTCTACTGTTGCCTAGGGAGACTCTTAACCACAAACACCACATCCCCCAAGCCCCTGCCCTCCCTTAAGATCAGCCCTCCTCCCACCCTTCCTTCCCTCCTGGGATCCCCCCCCTCCCCCACCCCCACCCCCTCCCCCCCAGTTCCAGGGCTTACTCTACTTTGCAGGACCTGACCTAGAAAAATAAACAAAACCCTTTGCTCCTCCCATCCAGCTACACACACGAAGAGATATAGATGTGTATATATATGAGTACCCAATGACCACTTAACTCTGCTGCTCCTCTCGTGGATTCCCAGAAAACTTCATCAAGGGCTCTCAAATAGTCTCATAGTGTGCCCAAGTTTTCCCCCCCGACTAGGTGGGCCGTTCTACGCTCCATCTGCATAACATCCCAGAGTTGATGCTCCCATTCCTTGGGAATTGGGTCCCCCTCCGATAGCCAATGTCGTAAAATGCATTGTTTGGCCACTAAGAAGCTCCTCTCATAGAACTGGCGTAAGGGTTGCGTCCCCCCAATACCCAGGTAAACCAACTGAAACAGACACCACACTGGGCGAAGCTCTATCCTCTTTCGTCCATAGAACCAATTTCTCCCCTATCGCCTCCCAAAAGGATTGAATAACAGAACAAGATCAAAATCTGTGTAATAGCGTACCCACCTCCCTCTTGCAGAGACCACACACATCCGCCATCAAGATGCCCATCTTCACCGCTCCAACCTCAGATATAGACTTGCCACAACAGCTTATATTGCAGTTCCCGATACTGCACCGCTTCCGAGAGCTCCTGCACTCTCCGGAAAGCCTGTCCCAGGATCTCCTCCGTGATGTCCTCCAACCCCTCCTTTTGCCACCTACCAGCCAAAGGAGTTAAACACGCCAGATTCCCAACTGGAGTAAGTTCAGCTCTTAACATACTTGCGGAAACACTCTCTCCTGAAGCTTCTCCATCAGTAACCAGAGACTACCACTCTGCGACAATATCGCTACCCCACTAGACTGGCCAAATGGCGCACCTGCAGATAAAAATAACTTCTTACTTTGCAATTTATACCGTCTGGCCAGGACTTGGAAAGATTCAAGCTGATCCAAAGTCTCCATTCTCACATGTCCTAAATATTCAATACCCGCCTGACACTATTCAAGGCTACCCTGCTCTCCCTACCCAGCGTAAATCCCTTGTTGCCCATCAAAGGTAGGCAATCCGTAACCGCCCAGTGCCTTCCTCTTAAACGACATAGGTTCTTCCATACCATCCTTAAGGTTCATAAATGTGAAGCCCTCCAGAATGGCAGAAACATTGCTCCCGCGCAGTGCAATAAGTATGCCCTGTGCCAAGTCTCAGAGAACTGAGCAATTAGGGTTACAGGGATGCGCTCTTCATTGCCAACAATCAGGTCGCTCAATCTCCTCGCTAAATAACATAGATTATAATTCCTCAAGGAGGTCAAACCCACACCTCCTTCACCCACAGGACACATGAGCGCTGCCAATGCTATCCACGCTCTCCTAGCCTTCCAGAAAAACCTGCCAATCTGCTTTTGTAGCTCCAACAAGTCTCTCCTTTTTAACCACAGCGGCAGGTGCCTCAGTAAATACAACCAACGAGGCCACTCTATCATTTTTACTAACGCTATGCATCCCATCAGAGACCGGGAGGTCTCGCCATCTCTGCAGTTTGGCTATCATCAAATCAAGCAGGGGCCGTACATTAACCTCATAGACTCCTTGGATGTTCTGGAATTTGGATTCCCAAGTACCAGATTTCTCCGATCACCCAGCTGAGCGGAAATACCCCCTGCCAGGTCTTCCGGGACTGATTATCCACATCCAACACCATTGATTTAGTTCTATTGATTCTGAGCCCTGAACTCCCCAAATTGTTCAGTGTCACGTAAGGCAGCAGGCAAGGAACATTCCGGGCACGTAAGGCAGAGCAGTAGATCATCCGCAAATGCGCTTACCTTTATGCCCCCTCCCTTCCATTCAATTCCTGCTATCAGTTGAGACTGTCAGTGAAACCAATAACAGTTCTAGCTGTAACACATACAGCAGTGGGGAGAGAGGACACCCCTGTCTAATGCCCCTATGTAGCAAGAAAGGCTGTGAGCGCTCACCCCATTATCAACCACCGCCAGGGGGGTCTATATATAACGCCTGAATCCACTCTAGAAATTGGCCCTGAAAGCCAAACTTCTGTAGGGCCACAAACATTTATCTCCAGGATACCCTATCGAAGGCCTTCTGAGTCCAAACTCGCAAGAATCATCAGTTCCTGAGTCGTCAAGCTCTTCTCAATTTCCAACAGAACCTTGCTTATGTTCACACAGGCCTCTCTGCCCTTGACAAAACCTGCTTTACAGATTTTAATGAAAATTCCCAGATTACTAATAGCAGGTCTGCAATCTCATATTTCAGTTCTTTCAACACTCTTGGATGTATACCATCCAGCCCAGGTGATTTGCTACTCTTCAGTTTATCTAATAGATACATCGGGAAGATGTATTACAACTATTTCCTTCAGTTCTTCTGCACCTTTGAATACCACTTCAGTCATGGGTAACATCCCTACATCTTCCTCAGTAAAGACCGAAGCAAAGAATTCATTCAGTCTCTCTATCGCCTTGTCGCCTCTTAGTGCCCCTTTAACCCCTCTATCATCTAATGGACCAACTGACTCACAGGTTTTTTGCTACGAATGTACTTGAATAAGTCTCTTATTTCGTGCTTTTGCTTCCGTAGCAAGCTTCTCAAATTCTCCCTTTGCCTTATCAATGCCTTGCATTTGTTTTGCCAGTGCTTGTGCTGTGTTCAGGTTTTGTCATTTGGCTCTTTTTTTCCATTTTCTGAAAGATGCTTTTTTGGCAACAGCCTCTCTGACCTCTGCCGTGTGGCAGAGGGTCATGCAACAAGGTGCCTGCTTTTTCTAGCGCCATTTTGTTTCCACAGGAAAGGATCGTGGCAGTGTTTTCCTGCAGTTCTGTCAGGACTGGTTGGTTTGTCTTTCGTGTCCTGGACTTGTTTCTTTCAGTAAGAGTTTTGAGTGCAGTATAAAGTTGTGTGGGTTTTTTTTTTTTTGGAGACATGCCTTCTAGACCTCCAGTGTGGAGCGCATAGAAGCATGCTCTCTGCAGAAGGAATCTGCAGAGATTGTGCAGCAGAGACACGCTTTGGGCCCCTCTCAGAGGGGGGGGGCCTCAGTTTAGCTCCACCAGTACTGCAACAGGGTCAGCAGGTGGTCTCTCTCGGCCCTTCCTCATGGATGCCAGGAACAGGGGTGCCGGGGGATTTTTACCCCAAGGTTTGTCTTGTTGCTTCATAAGGCATTCTGCCTAAAGCAACAGGCTGAGATTAAGGGGTGTTCTGGTGGATGCACAGGGTTTTTGGTCTTTGAGATTCTCCTTTTTCCAGAAGATGGCTTGCAGGTAGGGCACCATCCTTTCGGGGGCAGGCAGAGGTTATTACGGAACTTCTGCCTCTACCTCAACCCAGAGGAAGCAGCAATGAAGCAAGGGAGAGGGGGGCCCAGGCAGGGGTACATCCCATGGAAGGTCAGTTGTGGGATTTTTACCATGCCTGGTTCCGGGTTATGTCAGACTAGTGGGTTCTACAGGTAATTCAGGAGGGCTATGCACTGGAGTCTGCCAGACCTCTAGCACCAGCCTTTGTTCGTTCATTCCTCCTGTCATGTGTGCACACAAAGGCGTGGGGCATGCAGCAGACACTAGAGCACCTGCTACACTTGAGGGCAGTGGTACCGGTTCCTGCAGATCAGTGTGGTGCAGGTCAGTACTTTCATAGTGTCAAAGAAGGAAGGGGCCTTTCAACCAATCCATCTCAAGCAGGTAAACAGATGTCCCTGGGTTCAACATTTTTCATGTGGAAACTTTGGTGGTGATGGCTGTGCGAGAGAGGGAGTTCTTGACCTCTCTAGATCTCACGGAAGCATACTTGCATGTTCCCATTCATCCAGATCACCATTTTCTTCACTTTGCAGTGCCCATGGGTCATTTTCAGTTTCAGGCATTGCTGTTTGGTTTTGCAATGGCTCTGTGGTCTTTCACCAAGGTGATGGTTGTGGTGGCAGCTGTCTTGCACTGCGAGGGCATACTGGTGCATCCCTACTTGGGCGATTGGCTCATTCGAGCAAAGTCTGAAGAGGAAAATGCTCGGGCAACAGGTCAGGTGTTCCGTTTCTTGAGAGAGCTAGGCTGGATCTTCAATGTCGACAAGTCACTTGGCCCCCTCACAGGACCTCCAGTACCTCAGGGCACAGTTAAACACCCTCAGGGTTCAGGTGTTCCTCCCTCAAAGGAGGGTGGTGCTGCGCATGCTGGTGCAGCAGTTTCTGCACAGGGCAGAGCCGTCTACATGGCATTATCTTCAACTCTTGGGTACCATGGCGGCAGCAATTGATCTGGTTCCCTGGGCACAGGCTCACATGAGGCCATTGCAGAGAGCTCTGTGGTGGGTGGTGGTCTCATCAGCGTTGTCCCCTAACACGCAGGTTGACCTGTCCATGGAAGGTCAGCAAGCTCTCAGGTGGTGGCTGAGCGAGAGGAACCTGATTGCAGGAGTTCTGTTAGTTGCCATGCTGGCTTCCCCTGATGACAGATGCAAGTCTTACAGGATGGGGAGCCCATTGTGAGGGGCGAGTGGCACAGGATTGGTGGACCATGGAGAAGTGGATTTGGTCCATCAATCGGATGGAGATGAGAGCCGTTTGCTTCACCCTACAGGCGTTTGTCAAGGGTTCGCACTCGGGCAGTCTGGGGTTTTCTCTGACAATGCCACCACGGTAGCATATATCAGTTGGCAAGGCAGCACAGGCAGTGCCAGGCTGGAGAATGAGGCGGAGATGTTGATGGCTTGGGCAGGGGGCCACCTGCAAGTGATTTCAGCAGCACACGTGGCCAGCACAGAACATTGCAGCCAATTACCTCAGTCGGGTGCGCTTGGATCCAAGGGAATGGCAACTGAACCAGGTAGTTTTCAAGCAGATATTGTACTGGGGGGGGGGGGGGGGAGCGGGGAGCCGGTCATGGATCTGATGGTGATGTTCGCATCAACCAAGGCCAGTTTCTACAGTCAAAGGGGAAAGAATGTCTGAGGGACTAGACGTGCTGGTGCAGCGATGGCCAGTGCAGGGGCTCCTCTGTCTTCCCTCCCCTCCCCTCCCATGGGCACTCATAGGTCACATGGTTCAGTGGGTGGAGGAGTGGTCATTTTTGATTGCCCCGGATTGGCCACGGCAGCCGTAGTATGCCAATCCGATGCAGTTGAGCCATGGAGGCTTCCCAGCAGACCAGACCTGTTGGTAGAGGGTCCAATTCTGATGCCATAGGTGGATCAGTTCTCACTTACAGCATGAGTCTTGAGAGGGCAAAGTTAAGGAAGCGGGGTTATTCTGCTCAGGTGATCTCCACCCTCAGGGCCCGGAAGAGGTCAAACCTTGGCATGCATTAGAGTGTAAAGAATTTTTGAGGGCTGGTGTGCTCAGAACGGTTGCAGTCCACTGTCTGCTTTTGGTTTTGGAGATGCTGGACGACTTGCAGGCAGGTCTTGATAAAGGTTTGGCCTGGGGCTCACTAAGGGTACAAGTGGCTGCATTGGCGTGTTATTGCAGGAAGATCCAGGGGGCCTCTTTGAGAACGCAGCCGGATGTCATTAGTTTCCTGAGGGCCATTAGACAGATCTGTCCACCAAGGAAGGCCTTGGTCCCAGCTTGGGACCTTACCCTGGTGCTCTCAGTGCTGTCACAGGAGCCTTTTCAGCTGCTTGTGTCATGTACTCTGAAGGATTTGACATTGAAGACTGTTTTTGGTGGCGATTTGTACGGCCAGGAGAATCTCTGAGCTTCAGGCATTGTCGTGTAGAGAACATTTTATCTCCTTTTCAAGATAAGGTGGTTTTTGCAAACGGTGCCCTCTTTCTTGCCGAAGGTCCTGTCTGCATTTCATCTGAATCAGCTGGTGGCTCTGCTGGTGTTAGCTGCTCTGGCAGAGGAATTATGGGATCCGCAGCTGCATCTCCTCGACCTCAGGTGGACTCTGAGAAGGTACCTGAAGAGAGCGGCTCAGTTTCAGAAATCGGATTGATCATTCTGTTTGGCATTCTACGTAAGGGGGAGGCTAAGTCCATCTCAATAGGTTAATGAAGAAATTGTATCGGCATATATGTTGCGGTGCAGACTGGTTCCGCAGGGCTTGTGAGTTCACTCCACCAGAGTGTAGGCTGCCTCTTGGGCAGAATGGAGTTGGTTTCGCTGGGAGACATCTGTTGTGTGGCCACCTGGTCACCTTTGCATACCTTTGTGAAGCATTACCAGTTGGATGTACAAGTGAGGGAGGATGCAAAGTTCGGTTCATCTGTACCTAAACAACTGGTTCACTCTAAAGTCCAGGGACAAAAGCAAGCAATCAACAGCCAGGGTGGTGCAGTTCTTCAGAGCCTGGGTTGGGTAGTCAACGTAGCCAAGAGCCAGTTACACCCATCTCAGGCCCTGGAGTACTTGGAGGCATGCATTTTGGTAGTCTCCCTCTGCACCAGCACTGTCCTGTTTATATCCTTTTGAAGGTGTGGTCTCAAGCAAGGTCGCAAGAATAGGTGTACCCACTGTTCTGTGCAGCTCACCTCTACTTGTTGAGCTATTGAGACTGTAGTGTGTTGATTTTTATCCTGTTGCTATAAAGGATCCACTGTCTGTCCCATGTCATTTTGAATTCTGTCACTGTATTTTCCTCCACCATTTCCATTGAGAGCATTTCAAGCATCCACCATCCTTTCAGTGAAAGTATTTCCTGACATTGCCTTTCAGTTTACCCCCTTGCAGCTTCATGTTATGCCCTGTAATATTACAGCTTCCCTGTCTTTCAAAACGGTGTTTGTTCATTAATGCTCAAGTATTTAAAGGTCTCCCCCATCCCTCCTCTCCTCTAGAATATACATATTTTAGGTCTTGGAGTCTCTTTTCATGTGTCCTCTGGAGCAGGCTCAATCATTTTGGTTGCCTTCCTCTGAACTGTTTCCAGTCTTTTTTTTTTTTTTTTTTTTTTATATATCCTTTGAGATATTGTCACAAACTGAACACTATTCCATGTATTGCATTGAATACACAACATGCTGATTAAGACTGTTCTGTTATAAAGCGGTCCTAGAAGGAGAAAAGGAGGAGGGGTGTAACATCTAAAGGATAGATGTCAAGGTAGATGACTACATAAGCAATGCAACCCTGGGGTGGGTGTGTAGGAAGTTTGTCCTTGGCCAGTAGACCTTATATGAACTGAGGGCACACTCGGATATCTGTTTTTAAAGGCTATTCAAGGAATGTAGGGAATCTAAATATTCCTAAACTTTATAGCCAAAAGTTAAAATTTATATTAGGCAATTGTAAAGTCAAAGCTTGGCTTTTAGTGAAAATCATTTTTATTGAACATTTTCACAACATGAAGGCAATATCCAACGCATCTGCACAAGATGAACAAGTATTCATAACAGAGGTTAACCTAGCAACACAGTAGCCTACACAGAGAACACTGGTGAAAGGTAACAAACCCGATAATAAAAGAAATGCAAATCATCTTTGCCAACATACGCTAGGTGCACAGATGCATAAGGGACAATAAAACAAAGCACATTCAACCAAACAGCGCCCATCCCACCCAATTACCCTCCCCTCTCCTCTTCCCCCCCCCCCCCCAGTACCTCACTACTCCCCCCCCACCCTCTTCCCCCCCCCACCCACACAAGGCGGCATCCACACCAACCACACAGGGAAAGGCTAAGGATAACAACCCCTCACACCAACAGCCCTAGTAGGTAACGGCTGTCCGCTAGTAGCCACTCCAGCGAGGGCCGCATTGGCCTGCAATGGTTTTTAGTGCTATCGGTGGCCAGTAGCGGAGCCCAGAGTTCCGTGAATTGAACCAGCCTCCTCTGACCCAGCTGCTGAGCCGTGCATCTTTCCATGCTGAATAAGACTCGCATCCTCCCCTCCCATTCCTGTACACTCGGTGTTGTGGGTGCTACCCAATGCCGCAAAATAGTCTGTTTGGCTACCAGAAAGCCCCTCTCACAGAGCTGTCGGTGTCGCATACTCAGGGGATCAGAAGCTTCAAGAGAGCCAAACAGACACCAGGCAGGTCCAAGGCCCACCCTCTGGCCAATCCAACCACTAAGCCGCACTCCCACACCCTCCCAAAACAGTTGAATAGCAGAACACAACCAAAATTTGTGCGCTAAGGTACCCTTCTCTACCCCGCAGCGACGACAACTCTCCGAGTCAGTAATACCCATCCGCTTGGTCCACACATCATGCACATAGGCTCGCCACAAAAATTTATACTGAACCTCTTGCATCTGCACCAATTCCGAAAGACTAGGTATACCTTGAAAAGCTTGACATAAGCACTCCACTGTTCCCTCCACGATGCCATCCGCCTGCCAGCTGCAGGCTAACCTCGTGAGCCCTGACAAATCATCACCCATCGACAGCTCCTCACGCAGTCTCCGCACAGTGATTTTGCCCTCCAAGGCACAAAAGAGGCCCACCATTCCTCAATCTCCCTGCCACAGACTCACCCCCTCCCCTCGGTCTAAAGTGCGTGCAAAGTGCCGCACTTGCAAGTAGAAGTAAAAATCATGAGCGGGCAACCGGTAACGGCTCCGCAGGGAAACATAAGAGTCCATCTGCGCCGCCTTCTCCATCCTCAAGTGACCCACATATTCCACACCGCACTGTGCCCAGTGTTTAGCTACCCCACTCTGGCACCCGGGAAGGAAGTCCCCATTTCCGGCTAAGGGAAGGCAATCTGAACAATGCCAGCACAACCTCAAAGGCGACAAATGCCTCCAGGCCTGGCGGATAGCGCCAAGATAAGTGGAGCGCCGCCAAAAGATGGGCAGCTCTCTAGTCGAACGGTGCAGCCAGTAGAGTCTATGGTACGGTGCCGAAATAGCATCCACCAGCTCCATAGGAAGAATCACGACGGTCCCTGCGACCAGATCACAAAGCGGCCGTAACAAACTGATCAAATTACTCTCGTAGTGAACAAAGGCCAGCACCCCCCTCACTATCAGGCCTCAACAAAGTCGCAAAAGCGATGCGCGCTCTCTTCCCCTTCCACAAGAATTTAGATAAATGGCCCTCTAACACTTTCAAGTCCCTCCGCAGGAGCCAAAGGGGAGCATGCCTTAAGAGATATATCCACCGAGGTAACTCGACCATCTTGAAGAGAGCAATACGCCCCTTCAGGGAAAGCGGGAGCTCACGCCACTTCTGTAGTCATTGAATCGTTTTACTCAATAAGGGCCGCACATTAGCTACATAAAGCTGACTAGGGTCACAAGGGACCTGTATACCAAGGTACTGAATAGAGTCTGCCGCCCAGACCAACGGGAAAGCTCCCTGCCAAAGTCCCCGGACCCTCCCACCAATGTCTAGTCCCATCGATTTGGCTCTATTTATCTGCATAACCGAGAGCACCAAACCGTTCAATAATAGATAAAGCCTCCTCCAGCGATCGCTGCGGGTCTGTCAAACACAATAATAAATCGTCGGCAAAGGTGCTAAGCTTAATACCGCCACCCGGCCAAGCAATCCCCCGGATCTCCTCCATCTGTCCCAATGCACGCAACAAAGGCTCCATCTGTAATATGAATAACAGAGGAGAAAGTGGGCAACCCTGCCTCGTCCCCCGACGCAGTTCAAAAGATGCCGAATGAAGGCCACCCACCACTACAAAACCAGAGGCGCCGAGTATAAAGCCTGCAGCCAAGTCAGAAAAGCTCCATCAAATCCAAATCGCCTTAGGGCCTCAAACATAAGCCCAAGACACTCTATCAAAGGCCTTCTCTGCATCTAGACTCACCAACAACAGTGGATCTCCTTGCATTACACTCCATTCCGCCCCTAGGAGTACCTTACTTACGTTAGAGAAGGCCTCCCTCCCTTGGACAAAGCCAGTCTGACAAGGACTAATGAGCCGCGGCAGAATCCCCTGCAGCCGCTGCGCTAATACGCTAGCTAAGACTTTCATGTCATAGTTAATAAGAGAGATCGGCCGATAAGAGGCCGGATCCGCCACATCTTTCCCAGGCTTATGGATCACCGTAATCGCGGCCGTGCGCATGTCTCGGGGGAATCCCTTCCCCTCCAAGATGTCATTGTAGACTGCAGCCAAAGTCGGGGTGACCTGTAGCTCCAACATCTTATAGAATTCAGAGCTATAGCAGTCTGGTCCCGGAGCCTTATGCAGTTTCCCTCGTCAGAGCACTTTCTGGATTTCCATACCCTCAATTGGCCGGTTTAACGCCACTCGCTCCACCTCTGAGAGCTGCAGTAAGGGTGTCGTATTCAAAAAGGCCTGTCCCCCCCCCTATCTGCCGGTTCTGGTGTGTAAAGCTGCTCGTAGAACTGCTGAAACATCTCCACAATACTACGAGGGTCAGAGAGCCGAGCACCCGTACTATCTTTTATCGCAGCCACCACCTTAGACCCCCCCCCCCATCCTTCACTAAATGGGCCAGAAGCGTACCTGCCTTGTTACCAAAACGGAATAGCTGGTGGCGGTAATAATGCATGTTGTAAACTGCACGCTCTTCCAGAATATCATTGAGCTGCCGTTGGGTCTCCAAATACAATGGTATATGTTCTGACCCCCGGCTCCTTGCCACCAACTTCTGTATCCTCTGCAGCTCCTGCGTTAACAACACCCCCCCATTGATGCGGCACTACATACGCAATAATATGTCCCCGTAGGACGGCCTTCCCGGCCTCCCAACATACACTAGCCGAGCTAGCACTAGATTCATTGAAATGCAAGTATTCTTCCCACTTCTGCACCAAATAGTTTTTAAATTTAACATTCGTCCACATCTGTCTAGGGAAGGCCCTGCGAAACTCCCCTCGCGCCCCTTCCAATCCATCCGCACCATGGCATGATCTGAGACCACCATCGGCTCGATCTCTGAGCTGAGCACTCTGTCAAATTCCCACTCAGCCACCAGAATATAGTCGAGTCTGGACCAGGTGTGATGTACCCTAGACAGATGTGTGAAATCTTTCTCCCCCCCCATGAAGTGCTCTCCAGGTACCCGCCTGCGAGACAGATAACCAACTCCCTCCCTACTCCAATCACCCTGCAATTGCCCACCGGATTTATCCAACATAGGATCATGGGGACAATTAAAATCACCCGCCGCAATCAACGGGATCCTCAGGGCTGCAGTCACCTTCCTACACACTTTTTGAAAAATGAATGGTCATAGGTGTTGGGGGCGTACACATTGCCTAGAAAAAATTCCTCTCCATTCAATTTTAAGTGGACAAACAAGTATCTACCAGAGGGGTCCCGGTCCTCACTCAACAAACTCCACCTTCAGTTCTTTACCAATTAGGATAGCGACTCCGCGTTTCCGACCTCCCGAGGAGGCCGCCAACACCTGACCCACCCAACCTCTCTGTAGTTTAGCATGCTCTTTCTTGGAAAGGTGCGTTTCCTGCAATAACGCAATCTGCGCTTTGGCCTTCCGCAAGGCCTGGAGCACCTTAGTTCTCTTAACGGAAGAATTAATCCCACCTACATTCCACGAGATAAATCTCAATTGATTCCTCACAGACCCGCAAATCCAACAAGCAACAGCAAGTTACACTTCCTCTGAACAGCCCAGGGTTGCCCAGCCTCAACCCCTGGCCCAGGAATACTGTAAGTGTGAAGAGAGCCCAGTTTCAACAAACAATAACTCCCTCCGCCCAGTAAAAGTCCCCTTTGCCGCCCTCGCATCCCTCCCCCCCCCGCCCTTCTGCCCCTCCCGCCTATCCACTCACTACCCTTCCCAACCCCCATCCATCCCCTTGTAAAAAATAATCCATCCCACCATCAGCCGGCATGGCTGATCTACAAGTCCCTGCCACGCGCGGCAGGGCCGCCTCAAGTTCCCACTAAGGGGGAAAGGCTAAGCAAATCCGCCCCACATGCATTTAGCTCCAACACATCTGCCATGATTCCATGCTCAACAAGCACTCACACCAAAACTAGGGAGGAAAAATCGCCCACTCCCAGCTCTGCCATAACAGTATCTCACTCACGCAAGACTCCCCATGCCACATCTGCTCCTTCAGAAGGGGGGAAGCCTTATCAAAGAAAATTGTAAAGGGAAGAGAAATAAAAGAGGGAGGGGTCAGCAGGCTAGAGACATTCTGCAAGAAACATAAGGCAACCACAGTAATGTGTGCTAGTCCATAATCGGAAAACAGACATGTCCAAAGGTGGGCAGCAGCTGCTTGAAGAACCACAATTCTCATCATGATGAAACATAATGAAAGCACAGCTCGCATGGCAGCAGCTACTGTCCCTTTACTCGAGAGTCAGAGCCAGAGGAGCCAGCACTCAAAAAAACAAAAAAATTAGCAAAGCCCGCAGCCGCTCACACTGACAGGCCGGAGGCCTGGTTTTGCTCCACTTCCTGCGTCGGCAGATTCTTCTCCAGCTCCTTCAAGAAGGTCTGAGCCGCCTTCGCCGTTTCGAAAATTTGAGTCTTACCCATGCTGTAGACGCGCAGGACAGCGGGGAACGCCAACGTAAACCTCATGTTCCTTTGGAACAGGGCTGCACATACCGGGGTGAACTCCCTCCTCTTCGTGGTGACCAGAGAAGAGTAATCTTGGAATAAGAGGAGCTGGTTATTGTCCAAGGTAAGCTTCCGGTGTTGGCGAAATGCCTGTAGCAGACGCTCCTTGTGCGCAAAGTTGAGTATCCGAGCAATCACTACTCTGGGCCAAGGTCGGGTTGCCATTTTCCCACCGACTCGGTGCGCTCTCAACTTTAATGTCGCCTACTAGCGCGTCCAAGCCCAGAGCTTTTGGGAGCCACTGCTCTATCAAAGGTACCAGTTGCTGGTCAGTGGTAGCCTCCGGTATTCCCACCAGTCGTATGTTGTTGCGGCGGGAGCAATTCTCGGTCATCAATTTTGGCTTGCAAGGCCTCTAGCTGGGACCTCATGCTCTCAAGCCCCCAGGACTGCCACCCCTCATCCTCTACAGCCGCCACCTGGCTCTCCAGCTCCTCGATCCGCTGGTTCATCTCAGCCAATGACGTGTCCATAATCTCCAATTTCGACAATATCTGGTCAAATTTAGGATCCAGCTGCCTTACCACCTCTCTCGCCAGATCTTCGGTAGCCGACTCTACACTATCTTTGCTCGGCGAGGAGGGCTGCGTGAGACATGGCCGGAGTGCCAGGCCTAGGCCCTTTCTCCTTTTCTTTCTCCTTACAAGTCGGAGGTGGCATTGTGTTGGGCTTTTCCACGAGGTTAAGAGCCTTCAGTTGAGAGTAGAATTTCCACTTCCAACAGGGCGGTTTTCAGGGGGCAAATAGGAAGTATTTCAACCAAGTTTCTCAAGGCGGCCCCGGAGCGAGCAAAGACATGTCTTCACCTGCTCATGCGTCACGTGGACTCACAAAGCTTGGCTTTTGTGTAGTCTCTTGGAGCTGTGATGACCAGAACTCTTGGCTGAAGTGAGATTTGAACCCAAGTCGCTCTGTTTCAGGCTGATAGTGGTTAGCATATCGGAATACTCCAAATGAAGCATAACCAAAGACTTACACTATTGCCGCTGCCTTTTTTTTTTTTTTTCCCCAGCTAGCGATTCCTCTCCCTAAACACCCAAGCCACCTCTTGGCTTTCACTGTTGCCCATTCTATCTCTTTAGCCATTTTAAGATTGTCAAATAGTCATGTTCACCAAAGAAAAGCAGGAACTGGGTATAAGTACTTCACCCCATACTGTACTGCTCTCTTGGATTTTTGCAGCCCAAATAATAGCTTCATATTAGCATTAAAATCACAGCTGAAAGTTGAAAATAAAGCAGCCCCCTTTTTGTCCTTAAATGCTTTGATCAACAGTTGGTCCTCCTAGGCCTGCATGGACATCTAGGGCTTCCCTGCTTGGGTTTCCCCAGTCAACATTGATAGTATGCAGCAATTTCCTTAACCATGGCCCTACTTATTCTCTTTTTGATATATGTATATGTAACCTTGGTTGTCTGACTCCTCCCTGTCATAAATATACCACATATTGCTAAATCCTGTCGCTTTTTATTTCTTCAGCATTAACAAGATTTGTTCTTTCTTCCCTGTCTCTACCATTAAGTCTCTTGTTCATTCCCTTTATCTCCTTGCTGGTCTCCCTCAATCTCATCTTTTCCCTCTACAATCCATTCAGAACTCTGATGTGGCTGCTGAAGAACTAACCATGCAGCAGTCATTAAGTCCCTTCACTGGCTCCCTATTCATTACTGCATTTTAGTACAAACTACTTATCTTGACACACATGCATTAGCTCTGCTTCTCCTCCTCTTCTCTCTCCTCTTCCCCTATACCCTTCCCCCATGATCTCTGTTCCTCTTCTACTGTCTCTATGCTGTTGCTTCTAGCTCTAGGTTTTATCTTCTAACCTTGTTGCTCCATTTGATTGGAACAACCTGCCTCTGTCCCCGAGACAAATCTCCTCTTCACCCTCTTAAAGTCCAAGCTCAGGACTCTCTTTGAGACTGCCTTGGATTCTTAATCCCCTCCCTTGTGTGTTACTGCAATAGGAATAAGGGCAATATAAACTATTTTGTTCTACAGGTCCTCAATGAGCAGGGACTCTTTTGTGTCTGTACAGCACTGCAAATGCTTGGTAGCGCTTTATAAATGTTTTTTGTCTGTGTCCGTATGGTTTATAATGAAGATCACTGACCATTTTGGTAGCCACTCTCTGCACTAATACAGGCTCCCATCCTGTTTATATCCTTTTGAAGGTGTGGTCTCAAATTGCACACAATACTCCAAATGAGGTCTCACCAAAGACACACTGCCTCCTTTCTGCTGGCCATTCTTGTCCCTATTCACCCAAGCAGCCTCTGATTTTTTGCAGCCTCCTTTTTTTTTTTTTGTTTTTCTTCCTGTTTAGTTAGCTTAAGATCCTCCTCCCCCCTCCCCCGTCATACTCTTGTGGACAGAAGTAAAACCCCCATCCCAATACAGTACTTCTCCCTTGGATTTCTGAAGCCCAATTGCATGATGCTTCATTTTTGTAGGCTTAAATCTCTGTTGCCAAATTCTCAACCATTCTTCAAGCTTCACTAGGTCCCTCATGTTCTCTGGGAACAAGCAGGAAATTAGCCCTCAGATATGGGTTACATTGGCACCAATGCACCCACACAGAAGCATCTCCCCAGCTTTCAAAGAGCCTTTGAGAGGTGCACCATGCATGCATTATTTTCTTCTTGGCCAGGGAGTGCCATCTTGCCTCTGTCTTCCCTCCCCCCCCCCCCCAGCAGAGCCCCTTGGACATCTGTCCCGTTTCCCAAGTGTTTTTTTTTTTTCCTGGTAAGTACCGGTTCCTCTTCTCACCCCCGAGCCATCTTGCTTCAGTGTCACTCCTTGGGTTTGCTTGTTTTTCTCAACTGTTGCTTTGTGCCCTTTTTTTGGCCAGTGGGCTTATGACTCATCTGGGTGGCAGGCCTCCAGCAGCTTAAAAAAAAAATGATCAGTGCAGTAAAGATGTCCCTCACCAAGCCACATGACTTACTGTCTCTGCCTTGGGCTGGACCATGACAACTGACTGCAACCTCTGCAAGTCTGTCCACAAAGGCCATCAAGAGACATCAGTTACAGCTGAAGAAATTCTTCCATAAATCAGACAGCACTGGAGTCCCTGGTGACATGCTCCAGGGCCCCCTCTGGTACCTCTGCCCTGCGATGCCCAGGCTGCCTCAGTCCCACAGCTGCAGGTTCTCAGAGGAAATCCCCAGAGGTGGAAAACAAGAGCTCCAAATCCTCAAAGGCCACCTTGGAAGATGGGTCTGGAAAAGCAGGTAAATCCCAAACCAGGTCCTGTGGTCCCCAGCATAAATCTGAGGGTTGGAGCAGGAGCAGCCTCACAAGCTGCCCTGGAAGGAGTCGTCAACATTGGACAACCAGCCTCAGACCCCCAAGGCCATCCTACAGACCAATATCAAGCATCCTCCTGCAAAGATAACAGATAAAATTGTCCAAACTCGACTCCAAAACCTTCATTGACCATGCTCCCCTTGACCCTTTTCAACATGATTTCAAAAGGAATCATGGAGTGGAAACCCTATTTATTTCCCTTCTAGATACAGTAATCCCATACATTCAAACACCTTCCCAGGGATGTCTCCTAATTTTTCAAGAGAAATCCTCTGTCTTTGACACACTTCCTCGCAACCAACTCCTTGACAGGCTCTGTGGCATCGGCCTTAAGGATTCCACCCTCAACTGATTCTGTTCATACTTTGGACCAGAGAACACAGCAGATACAAATTGGCAAAAATACCTCCCAATCATTCATTCAATTGCAAGGTGTTCCTCAGTGTTCAAGCCTATCTGTACTTTTTTAACATTTCTCCAACCTATATGTAAAATTTTCTAAGATTACAAAATCCAATATCAATTCTATGCGGATGACACTGTTCTCCCCCCTTTAACTTTGCAAAGCCTAACTTCACTAATTGCTTCAAGCAAATCAGACATTGATGCCAGCAATACAACCTGTTCCATCAACCTAACCAAAATAGAAGCCCTCCACCTAGTCACGCACCCATATTACACCCCCCCCCCCTTCTTCCCTGGTCCTAGACGATTATATGATTTCCATAAAAACTGAAGTTAAATAACTAGGTGTAATACGTGATCAGAATCTCACTTTCCATGAACACACATGACAGACAACTCATTCAATTTACTCTAAGATCAGAACACTTTAGAAACCTTCACCCTCTATTAAACCCAGACTCCTTCTGTACTGTTTGCCAAGCTCTTACTACCCCTACCCTTGACTACTGCAACCTCATACCATGGCCTTTCAAAGCATAGCATCCACCCCTCCAACTAGCCCAGAACACAAGAGCACATCTAATCTCAAAGAACTCCAGAAGATCTCACATTTACCCCCATACTTCAACTCCACTGGCTCCCTATCCTATTTAGAATAAAATTTAAAACCCTCACTCTTATATAGTTATCCATTATGAATCTGTCCCTTGCCTTCACTCACCCCTAAACAAGCCTTCCAGCTCTAGATCTCACAGGCCTAACTCCAAACACATCGTAGTCCAAAAATTAAAAAGCTCACAAGCTACCTGCAATCGTACGTTCTCCCTCTACGTCCCTACAGAATGGAACGCCTTTCCTCCTGACCTTTGAAATTGCTCTGATCATGCAGAATTCTGCAAAAAGCTTAAAGCACTCCTTTTACCAGGATTACTTTAGTACCACTCCACAAAACATCCAGCTAAATGCCACCTAGACTTAGCTAACCTTCTACTCTACATTAATATCCCCCCTTTTCCCAGCATCCTCTCCCCTTCCCCTTCCAATGGACATAGTTGCCTCATCCGGCATTATAACCAACTATTACTTTTACAAACCAACTGTTAAAGACTTTTGGCAAAACTAAAGAGTCATGGGATAGGAGGCAGTGTACTATTGTGGATCAGGAACTGGTTAAAAGATAGAAAGCAGAGGGTAGGGCTAAATGGCCAATTTTCCCAATGGAGAAAGGTGAATAGTGGTTGTACCCCAGTGATCTGTGCTGGGTCTGATTTTTGACTTATTCATAAATGACCTGGAAAAGGAATAATGAGTGAGGCTATCAAATTTGCAGATGGCACAAAACTAAAGTTGTTAAAACCCATGAGGATTGTGGAAAATTGCAAGAGGATCTTGATAAATTGGAAGACTGGGCATCAAAATGGCAGATGAAATTTCATGTGGACAAGTGCAAAGTTATGCACCTAGGGAAGAATAACCCAAACTATGGTTACACGATGTAAGGTTCCACATTAGGAATCATCACCCAGGAAAAAGATTTAGGCATCATTGTGGATAACATGTTAAAACCCTCTGCTCAGTGTGCAGCGGTGGCCAAGAGAGCAAATAGAATGCTCCTTGTGGTCTTGGGCAAGCCACTTAACCCTCCATAGCCCATGTTCCCTGTAAAATAGTTATCTCCAAGTTTTATAATGCCCTGTTCAATGTAATTTCAGTTTGTTCAATGTAAACTGCACTGATGCAGAATAGCGTGGTATATAAGAGAATGTAAATAAAAACAAAATAGGTATCATAAGGAAAGGCATTATTTATTTAGGTGTATTTATATCCCGCTTTTCACCGGGTCAAAGCAGTCAATTGGGGGATACATTTAACACGAGGGGATATGAGACACGTACGCTAATACTTACAAGGAACGTGGGCAATGGAGGGTTAAGTGGCTTGCCCAAGACCACAAGGAGTGCCTACAGGACTAGGAATGGTAAATAAAACAAAGGATATTATAATGCCTCTGTATTGTTCCATGGTGCAACTGCACCTTGAATATTGTGTGCAATTCTGGTTGCCGTATCTTAAGGATATAGCGTTATTAGAAAAGGTTCAGAGAACAGCCACCAAAATGGTAAAGGGGATGGAAGGATACCCCTATGAAAGGCTAAAAAGGTTAAGGCTCTAACCTGGAAAAGAGACGGCTGAGGGGAGAGAGATGAGTCTATAAATTAATGAACAGAGTGGAACGGGTAAACGTAGATCGATTTGTTTACGTTATCAGAATATAGAAAGACAAGGACATGCAATGAAGCTACAGGGTAAACTACTAAGACAAATAAGAGTTGTTTTTTCACTCAACGTGTAATCAAACTCTGTAATTTACCGGAGGATGTAGTAAGGGCTGTTAGTGTAACTGGGTTTTAGAAAAGGTTTGGACAAGTTCCTGGAGGAAAGGTCCATAAACCATTATTAAAAGGGACCCAGGATATCGCTGCTTGACCCAATACAAGCATTGTGGAACCTGTGTCTTTTTCGGGAAACTGCTAGGTACATATGACCTAGATTGGCCACTGTTGGAAATGGGATACTGGGCTTGATGGACCTTGGTCTGACCCAGTATGACATTTTCTTATGTAGTTTTGTTGTACTTAAGTGTTCTCTAAGTTCCTGTTCTATGTAAAACAGATTTATCTACACTGTTTTCATTGAGTTTCATGTAAACCGTCTTGAATTGTAGAAAGACAGTACATAAAAAATGTAAATAAATCCTGGTTAAGGAACCCCCCTCCCCCCACTGAACTGATGCTGTGCCCAAAAAATCAGTGCCCATATCGAACTGCAGAGTTAACTGGCATGGAGACCAGGATGGTGACTTTGATCACAGTATCTCTGCCCTACTAGCCCAACAGCAGCTGCAGATGTCTGGCTCATCTGCCCCAAAGACTGGACCCTCAACATCAAGGGCTTCTCCAGACATCGAGCTGATCATCAAGTGCCACCAGCCTCAGGCCATCAGTGACACCAGTCCTCTCTTGGCAAGTGTGTCTTCTGGGGGTTGTGGGCCTTAGACTGTAAGTCGCAGAGCCTCAGATTCTTCCTCTGACTTAGACTGGGAGACAGAGGACGAGGAGCCCTTGGATGCACAGTGACACAGATGTGCCCTTGGGCTGGTGTCCTGGTGCTGTTCCCTGCCTGAGGACTGTCTGCCTCAGTTTGTGTGGGATATGGCAAAGGAGCTTGCACTTAAGATGGCAGAGGAACTCGAGATCCTCCAGTACAAGACCCCTAAGAAGGAGGTTCTCATAGTACCATCTCTCTCTCCACATGTGGGAAACATCAGCATCTGTGCCCATAGTAAGCAGATGGCTTGACTCATGTACTGAGCCCACTAAAGCCTTGGATTCCAAAAAACCCAGCTACCTCATAAATTGATGGCTGTCAAGTCAGCCATGCAGCAACTCGACCCAAAAGACTTGCTCCACAGTGCCCCCCAGTAGGAAGGCCTAGACCCTGGATGCCCTTGGCTGAAAATGCTTCTAAGGCTCAATCCTGGCTTGCCAAGTCCAATCCTACCAGTTGTACATACAGTATGTACCTCAAGGAACCAGCAAGGGAACTCATCGGTTTCTCTGCAGGCCTTAATGGGGAACCCCCTTCAGCAGTTCATCACTGGCCCCAGCATTCAAGTGCTCTCTTCTCCTCCCTTTTTTTGTCTCGTCTCAAAACGGCATATGGTGGTTTTGAGTCATCAGCAAGAGTCACCACCACAGGCATCAGGGCCTGACATTGGGCATGGCTGCAGTCATCTGATTTCAAGCAAATGGGTCAAGGACAAATTCATCAATGGCCCTTGCACTGGAGAAAACTTGTTCGGAAACCCATGGCAGACACTGCTGCAGAGACTGAGTTCCTGACCAGGACCAGACTCTAAGAAGACCTTGGTGCATCCACATAAGAGCCCTGGGGAAGAAACATTTCATCCCAAGGAAAAAAGGTGTTTGGTAATATCCCATAGTACCAAGCCTTCTCTGCCCCACAGCATGGCAACACCCCAAGGGGCAAGGATATGGTCCTTGTGAGCAGAAGACCCCCCCCCCCCCCTAAGACTCAGACACCAGCCCTGGCCCAGCCAGGAGGGGAGTTCCTGACTCCTTGGGTATGGTGGCCTCCTTCCCCAGGATGCCCTCAGCAGTCGTGTGTGTGTGTGTGTGTGGGGGGGGGGTGCGCAATCTGGTCCTCATCACAAATTCCTAGGTGCTGCAAGTCATCAAGGAGGGATCTCCAGGAACAAGCAGGAATAAGTCCTCACATATGGGTACGTTGGAACCGACAGAGCCTGCGTGGGAAAGCTCCCCAGCTTCCCAGAAAGGAAGCTTTTGGGGCCTCCCACAGCGCATGCGCGCTGCCTTCCCGCCTTCCTGACCAACTCTCCTCAGTTCTTCTTTTTCCACGGAGCCAGCAGGTCGTGTTCCTGTCACCGCTGAAGAAATTGTTATTTTAATTTGTTTCTTTGACCGCGTGTCTGCCTTCCCCCGATTCCGGACCGGTACCGCCGGTCTTTTTTTTTCATTTATTTCTTAAAAAAAAAATAAAATAAAATTACTTTTTCCTCACTTGGTGTGTTTTATTCTGTGAGGCCTCTAGGCCTTCTCAGATTCTCCCTCATGGAGAAACCAGCCACTGGTTTTAAAAAAAATGCACCAAGTGTATCAGTACTATTTCAGTCACAGATACCCATGAATGGTGTCTTAAATGTTTGGGGCCTGACCATTCCATTCCGGATTGTCCATCCTGCTCTCTGATGTCCAAACGGGGCTTACAGAATAGAGCAGCCAAGTTTCATATGCTGTTTTCTGCGGATACTCCAGCATCAACATCCTCCAGGTCTTCCTCTCCTGATGGATCTCAGGTAACCAAACATTCTTCAGGCAGGTCCTCAAAGGGCAAATCTCCCTCTAAGCAGCGAGAGGCCCTTGGCTTTGACCCTGAGGACCCTGCCCCAGCCAAACAACCCCGGCGGGAAGCTCCGGCTTCCAAAGCTGCTCCTATGAGGTTACAGGTAGACATTGATGGCACGGCCTCGACCAATCACCTGTTAGACTGCTCTGGGGTACCGGCTAACACCGGTACCGACATCCAGGCAGTTGTGGCGTCTATGGGTACTACAGTACAATCCATGCAGTAGGCCATACTGGCTTTCATTAACACTGCAACGCCCTCGGTACTGCGACAATCGGTTCCGACTCCGGTTCCGGTACCACAACCAATACCGGTACCCAGAGCATCTACTTCCAGTAGTATGCCGGTTCCAGTCTCTGGTTCCAGAGATTTTCTCGATACCGGTCGGTATGCGTATCGATCTCTGGAAGCTAATAGGCGGTACTTTGAATCTTCTGAAGATTCTGATACCTCAGATGATTCTGCAGATGTCTTTTACTCTTCCTGAGGAGCCCTCTTCTCCAAAAAGGAGAATGTCTCCTCCAGAGGATTTGTCCTTTCAAGACTTCATTATTGAAGTAGCTAAAGGACTCTCCATATCTGTAACCTCAGAAAAGAAACCTAGAGCAAAAAAATTGGATATTTTAGGATACTCTAAGGTTCCCAAAGAGGCAGCCATCTTACCCATATATGAAATTCTTCAAGAACACATGAAGGTGAGAGGAGCCTCCCACAAATCCATATCTCCACATTCTCGACGTTTGGACACCATGTATCGGGTTCCTCCTTCTCCTGGTTTTCAAAAAACTCAGCTCCCTCACCCCTCTATTGTGGTGAAGTCTGCTATGAAAGAGTACCAAAAGGCACTCTTCTACCCCTCCAGGAAAAATCTTCCAAGCTAGCATGCTTATTGCCAGAATCAATTCATACAGCCTCTATATGGGCATGTTTTTGAAAGAGATTGCACTGAAGATACGTCATTTTCTCCCCTTTATCCCAGAGGATAAAAAGGAGGAGTTCCTTCTTTTGTTAAAGCAAACTCAAGATGTTTCAAAGTTCTCTAACAGAGCAGCCTTTGACTCTTTTGAGGGAACTAGCAGAGCCTCTGGCATTGCCATAGCTGCTCGCAGACTTGCTTGGCTCCAGGCCTCTGATTTGGAACCCTGGGTACAAGAAGGCTTGGGCAATCTGCCCTGTACAGGTGAAAATCTGTTTGGCAAGGAGTGGCAAATCAAAGCCACTCAAATGAATGCAGAGAATGCTGCTTTAGATAGACTTTCTAAGTCTACCTCTACCCCTGCCAAGAAAAAACCTTTTAAGAAGCCTTTCTATAAAAAGACCAGATTTTCCACAAATACTGGCCAGCAATCTTCCCAAGTTCGCTTTGCTCCTAAGCGTCAGCAATCTAAACAGGCCAGAACAAAGTCTACAGGGGCTGCTACAGTCCAGCAGTCCCAACCCCCTCAGAGTTTTTGACTTGATTCTAACCTTTCTGGCTCTGCAACAACCAGAACCTCTCACCATTCCAGGAAGGTTAACTCATTTTGCTCCCAGATGGGAACAAATCACATCAGAACAGTGGACCCTCCCTATCATCAGAGAGGGCTACAAACTACATTTCTCCAGCCTTCCTCCCCATACCATGGTGAGACAATTCAATTCTCCCCCATCTCTCCTGTACCTGTTGGGTCAGGAGGTGACCACTCTTCTCGCCCAAAAGGCAATAGAGGTTCCTCTTCCTCAACAAGGGTCAGGTTTTTACTCCCCTTATTTTCTCATTCCCAAGAAAACAGGGGGGTACAGACCCATTCTGGATCTCAGAGAATTGAACAAATTTCTATACAAGGAGAAATTCAAGATGCTTTCTCTAGGCACTCTCCTTCCATACCTACAGAGTCAGGACTGGCTTTGTTCTCTAGATCTCAAGGATGCGTACACACATATACTCCATCCATCCATCCATCCATCCATCCCACAGAAAATTCCTACAGTTTCTGTTCCAGGGAAAACATTTCCAATACAGAGTACTTCCCTTCGGTCTAGCCTCTGCTCCAAGGGTATTTACCAAATGCATGGCAATAGTAGCTGCATTTCTACGCACTCTGGGGATCTTTGTCTTCCCATACCTGGACGACTGGCTCATTCGAGCTCCATCTCAGTCCGAGGCTCAGACTTCCCTGGACCACACCAGATGCATACTGCAGTATCTGGGACTCATCATCAATCTGCCAAAGTCTCAATTCACCCCTACTCAGTCCCTAGAATTCATAGGGGCCTGGCTAGATACCACCACTGCAAGGGCCTATCTTCCTCAGGCCCGTTGCCACCGTCTGGTGCACTTGGCCTCTCAAATTCAGTCCAGAAGCCACTTGACTGCCAGAGAGATGCTACAACTGCTAGGCCACATGGCATCCACAGTTCATGTGGTGCCCTATGCTCGCCTACATATGAGAGCAGCTCAATGGACTTTGTCCACCCAGTGGACCCAAGCATCAGGAGCTCTCACAGACCAAATAGCAACCTCAAAACGTCTTTTTTGGTCTCTCCAATGGTGGATATCCACTCAAAATCTGTTGTTGGGGGGGCCCCCTTCCAACCCTTGTTACCCCAAGCAACTCTCACTACAGATGCCTCCCAAACAGGTTGGGGAGCTCATCTCCAAGACCTCTCCACTCAGGGCACTTGGTCTCCACAGGAGACCACCCTTCATATCAACCTTTTGGAGCTGCGAGCAATTTTCCTTGCTCTCAAGGTCTTTCATACCCTCCTCATCAACATGACAGTCCTTGTTCATACCGACAATCAAGTAGCCATGTTCTACATAAACAAACAAGGAGGGACTGGCTCTCTGTCGCTTTGCAACGAAGCTCTAAAATTGTGGGCCTTCGCCAGAGAGCATCAAATCCATCTCCTGGCAGTATACCTCCCAGGAATCCAAAACTCTTGGGCAGACAGACTCAAGTTCTGCTTCCACACGAACGGTCCCTGCACATGGATCAGGTACTCAGAATCTTTCAGAAATGGGGAACCCCGGACATAGACCTGTTTGCAAGTCCGTACAATGCCAAACTTCCCCGGTTCTATTCCAGAATTCCATGTCTCGGAGCTCAGGCCAAGGATGCCTTCCTCCTTCATTGGGGTCAGGCCTTCCTGTATGCCTTTCCACCCATTCCTTTGATTCCCAAGACTCTGATCAAACTTCAGAGGGATCAAGGATCTATGATCCTCATAGCTCCACGCCAAGTGTGGTACCCTCTACTTCTGCATCTCTCCCAGGCAACCTCCCTGGATCTGGGAGCTGCTCCAGACCTTCTGTCTGAAGAGGAGGGGACTTTGTGGCACCCAAACCCCAAGTCCCTTCACCTCAGAGCTTGGTTACTGAAGGCCTAGACCTTCAAGACTTCAATCTTTCTCAACAGGTGAAGGATATCCTCCATGCATCTAGGAAACCTTCCACCAGGCGTTCTTATGCTTTTAAATGGAAAAGATTTTCCATTTGGTGTGCTGAAAAGGGTCTTAACCCTCTAGCACTACCTTTGAATTCTTTACTCGAATATCTCCTGCATCTTTCCAATGCAGGACTTAAAACAAATTCTGTAAGGGTTCATTTGAGTGCTATTGCAGCATCTCTTCAGCCTATCAATGGAGAACCTGTTTCCTCTCATCCTCTTATTGCAAGATTCATGAGAGGTCTAACCTTAACTAAACCTCCCATTCGGCCTCCTCCGGTGGCATGGGACTTGAACGTGGTTCTTGGTCAGCTTATGAAGCCACCCTTTGAACCCTTAGCCACTACCTCCTTGAAATTTCTTTCCTGGAAAGTCATTTTCCTTATTGCAGTCACTTCTGCTCGCCGCGTCAGTGAACTGCAGGCTTTAGTGGCTAATCCACCTTATACAAGGTTCCATCATAAGGTAGTCCTTAGGACAAATCCTCACTTTATGCCTAAAGTGGTCTCACCTTTTCATCTTAATCAAGAGGTATATCTACCTGTCTTTTTTCCGGCTCCTCATGCATCCAGTGCAGAGAGGAACCTACATACATTAGATTGTAAAAGAGCTCTTGCCTTTTACATCCACAGGACACAGCAACATCAAGTGTCTTCTCAGCTTTTTGTTGCTTTTGATCCTTCTCATTTAGGACTTCCAGTCTCAAAAAGAACACTGTCCAATTGGATTGCACAATGTATTTCTTTTGCTTACCAGAGTAAGAACCTTTCTCTGGAAGGCCATGTCACAGCTCACAATGTGAGAGCCATGGCCACATCTATGGCTCATCTTCATTCTGTATCCATCGATCAGATCTGTCGAGCAGCCACCTGGGCCTCGGTTCATACCTTCACATCCCATTACTGCTTGGACAAGGACTCCCGCCGGGATGCCTTGTTTAGTCAGGCTGTCCTCAGACACCTGTTCCATTCTTAAACAACTCCTGCCCACCTTCCCTGAATGGATGCCTGAGATCCATAGGAAGATGAGGAACCCTAGGAGGGGGATCTCCCTGGCATCTTAGCTAGGGAGTCCCCATATGTGAGGACTTATTCCTGCTTGTTCCTGGAGATAGCACAGTTACTTACCTGTAACAGGTGATCTCTGGGAACAGCAGGAATTAGTCCTCACAACCCACCCACCTCCCCTAGGAGTTGTATCTCTCTCTTTCCTTTCCTCTCTCTATTGTCTCAGCTTTAAACTCGAACTGAGGAGAGTTGGTCAGGAAGGCGGGAAGGCAGCGCACATGCGCTGTGGGAGGCCCCAAAAGCTTCCTTTCTGGGAAGCTGGGGAGCTTTCCCACGCAGGCTCCGTCGGTTCCGACGTACCCATATGTGAGGACTAATTCCTGCTGTTCCCAGAGATCACCTGTTACAGGTAAGTAACTGTGCTTTACCTCCTTCCACCTGTAAACAGACACCACCCTCGTTCTTCCCAGGAGAACCCATAAGGCCTCTCCTTCACCAGACTCTCCTCATTGAGCTTGCAGGCCTTGAGGACAAGGCAGTGGAGCTTGTGCCCAAAAATCTTTAGGACAGAGGCTTCTACTCAAGACCTCTTCATCCCAAATCAAACGGGGGGGGGGGCTTCAGGCCCCTCCTGGATCTGCGGGACTCAACGGATTTCTGGTGAGGGAGAAGTTAAAGATGCTCGCCATTGGAACATTGCTGCCATACCTCCAGTGGGGAAACTGGCTATGCTCCTTAGACCTGAAAGATGCTTATACACAATCCTGATCTATCCCACCTACTGAAAATAACTCTGGTTTTGTGGTGGGAGGAGGTCACTACCAATGCAAGGTGCTAACCTTTTAAGCTGGCCTCATCACCAATGGTCTTCAAGTGCCTGGTGGTGAGCGCAACCTACCTTTTGTCTCCAAGGGGCCTTTGTCTTCCCCTACCTGGACAACTGGCTAATAAGGGGAGGCACAGCTGCAAAGGTGCACAATACCACAGAGCGCACCACTCTTATCCTGTAGCACATGGGGTTGATCAACTACTCCCAAGTCCCACCTCTCTCCAGCTCAGTGCTTGAAGTTCATGGGGCACACCCTCCAGGCCAAGGCCTTCCTCCCTACAGGGAGGGCAGAACACCTCAGGATGCTAGCTGCAGAGGTGTAGCACTGCTAGTTGGTACCTGCCCAGCTTCTCCTCCGCCTGCTGATCCACATAGCCTCCATGGTCCATGTGACCCCTTATGCCCACCAACACAGGGAGGGCAGCTCAGTGGTGCTTCTGCTCCCAGTTGACACAAGCCACTGGCAGGCTTTGAGACAGGATAAGTGTGACCTGTCAGCCGGCTGACTTCCTCCACTGGCAAATGCCCCACTACCTTCAGACAGGAATGCCTTCTAGGCACCCATTCATCCAAGAGGGTCCTTACCAGATACCTCCTGTTGGGATGGGAGAGGTCATTGAGAGGACCTATGCATGTAAGGCAGTTGGTCTGAGATGGAATGCCAATTGCAGATCAACCTTCTGGATCTCCAGGTGATATTTTTGGACCTCTGTGCCTTCTGCCACTGGTTGAAGCACCAGTCTGTACTAGTCTAGACTGACAACCAAGTCACAATGTTCTGTATCAACAAGCAAGGAGGCATGGGGTTTTACTCTGCCAGGAGGTAGTAGCCCTCTGCTCATATACAACATGCAACAGGATGCTCCTGTGGGCAGTCTACCTCCTGGGCCAGGACAGTGCCTGGGCAGACTTGGCCACATGAGGGGCCTCCTGGCTGTTTTGACTCTGGGTTGTCTCCCTAGTGGACTGTTTGCCAGCCCAGACAACACACAGTTGCACTATTTCTGTTCCCACCAGCCACACCTATCCCGGGTGGTGGTGGATGTGTTTCTCATTCCATGGACAGAAGGCCACCTTTACACCTTCCCACCAACACCACTGGTCAATTCAATGTCCAACATGACAAGGCATCACTGATACAGCCAGCCAGCCAGCCTGCCTGCCCTCCCTCCCCCCCCCTCCTCCCATGGCCCAGGCAATTCTAGTTCCTGCTGCTTCTCTACCTGGCAGCAGCATCTCCAGTTCCCCTGGGCCATGCCCCAAGACTGCTTTGACAGGAGTACACTTTTTGCACCCCAACCTGGGGTTGCTGTTGCTCACAGCTTGGCTGCCGAAAGGGTAGCCAAGCTGTGAGCAACTAGATGTGGAGGTCCTTCTGGCCTCCCACAAGGTCTCCAAGATGCATAAGCTTTTAAATGACAGTGATTTTCGGTGTGGTGTGCCAAGAGGCAGGTGAACCCATTCTTCTGCTCATTGCAACTGGTACTCCAGTACCTACTTCACCTGTCCCAATTAGGACTGAAGGCTGCAGTCGTCTAATCTCAAGTCCTGCCCTCTGGAACTCTCTGCCCCACCTTCTCCGTACCGAAGCATCCTTTTTGCCCGGTTCAAGGCCCTTCTCAAGACCCACCTCCTACTGCCAGGCCTACAGTCTCCCTATTCCCTGTTTCCATTCACCAAGATGCCACTGAACTACTTTCCTCTGCAATATCTCCTTACATTCTCTGGTATTCAGGTTACAGCCCCTCCCATCCCCCACCAGTCCGATCTACCACCTCTTGTCTTGGTCTTTATTTGTAGCGTCCCCCTGGGTCTACCGCTGTCCTTACTATCCTTATCTCTTCTTTTCTATTGGCTCTCCTATCATACTGATGGCGTTCCTTCTTCCTCCTTTACTTTCACCAGTTGCACTTGGTGGTTATTGTACACCGCTTTGACGCTCCGGCAATGGGCAGTATATCAAATGTTTTGAATAAAGCAATGGGTTAAGGACAACTCGTCAAAGTCCAACTTGGTGCACCTGAGCACCATTGCAGTACACCACCACTCTTGACAAGCTGTTCTCAGCTAAGCCTCTTGTTTCTAGTTTCCTATAGGTCCTCATGTTCAAGCCCCCATCTGCCTTCCATCAGATCTCAATGTGGTGCATTTGCAGCTCACTAAGCACTGTTTGAGCTCCTGGTTACTTGCCACTTGCATTACCCCTCCTGGAAGGTTGCTCGCTCTTGTGGCACTTGCGGCATCTTGCAGGGTCAGCGAGCTCCAGGCTCTGACAGAGCCTTTCTAAACAAGGTTCTACAAGAACAAGGTGGTGCTCTGCGCACACCTTAAACCTCTACCAAAGGTGGTGCCCCTCCTCCACCTCAGTCAGGAGGTGGTTCTCCCCCCCCCCCCCCCGAACTTCCCAAGGCTTCACACCAGCAAGGTGGAGACAGTTTTCCATACTCAGGACAGGGCTCTCTTACAAACCAATCTGCAATGGACTCGTGGCCACCACAAAGCACCTTTTTATCATTACATATCCTATGACCTTAGCCGACTGGGGCTTCCAGTGACCAAACAAATACTATGTCCACTTGGGTGGCAGACAGCCTGATCAGAGATGAGGGCAATGCAGGGATTTCACTGGGACACTGTGAATTCAGGGCCATGGCTACCTCCATAGCAAATCTGCATTCTGTACCTGTGACAGAAATCTGCTGGGCTGCCACCTGGTCTCTGGACCATACCTTCGCACCTCGCTACTGCCTGGAGAGGGAATTCTGATGGGACAGCACCTTCAGCTAGGCTGTACTCCATAATCTCTTTGGGGTGTAGGCAACTCCTGCCCTCTGACCCTTCTGTGTTTGGGCTAACGGAGTGCTGGTTCCCCACCTGACACTTGGCTCTTGCGAGAGTCTTAGTTGGAACTTAACTGCTGCAGCTCACGGCTCATCTTCTCTGGTCACCCATGGCTTTTGTACAGATTCTCAGTAGCCTATAGTTGGGGAGTCCCATATGTGAGGACTGACTTCCTGCTTGTTCCTGAAGAAAGCATAGTTACTCACCCTTTAGGTGTTCTTTAGGGGCAGTAAGAATCGGTCCTCACAACCCTCCCTCCTCCCCTTGGAGTTTGCTGCTTTACCTTAGCTGTCATTAGTGAGGCAAGATGGCACCCTTCGTTTGGGCAGGGGGACCATGCATGCATGGTGCATTTCCCAAAGGCTTTTTTTCAAAGCCAGGGAGATGTGTGCTCTGGAGCCTGCGTGGCAATATCACCCATATGTGAGGACTGATTTCCTGCTGTCCCTGGAGAACACCTGTTACAGGTGAGTAACTATGCTTTTTCTTTTGCTGCTTGGGTGTTTATGCTATTTCAGATTGTTTCTCCATTCTATAGAGCCCTCAAATGTCTCAAATCTAAGTGTGTGGTGTGTGTGGTTTAGTTGCTCTCCCCATGTCCCTGTAGAATGGTTTTTGAGTTCTCCTAAATAGCTGTCATCTGTGTTCATATTTCAGTAGTTTTTGTGGTGCTGCTACTACTCTGATTTATTGTTACATATGAGTTTGAGGGCTTCAGTTCAGTACAAGTTTTCAGGTTTTTGTTCTCATTTTGATCAGTTCCCCTCCCTTCCCTAAATTCTTGGTTAGCACTCAGGTTTACTTACATTTTCCATGGTTTGAGCTGATGGCCCTTTGCTTTGTCCACTAGGCTGTAGTGCTTGCCCTTTGATTAAACAAATTACTCTGAATATTAGTGCAAATGCTCTAGTTTCTGTTGAATATTGTAAACTGCTTTGTTGTATTCCATAATAGTATGTGACCTTTAAGTCTCTAAGGCAAGGGAGTTAGGCATTCTGCATACAGGATTTAAAATTGTCAAGTTCTGAATTCTGCATGCTTTGTCAAGTATTTTTGAGTAATATGTAATTTTTTAGCTCATGATAAAGGTAAGTTGCATTCAGGTACAAGTAGATATTTTTCCTATCCCTGGAGGGTTTAATCTGAAAGGCTGATGTAGAAAGTTGGTGCTGGTCGCCCCTTAACTGTATACACACTTTTGTAGGATGCTGATAGCACAAAACATCAGTGCCATATGCAGTAAAGAGTGTGAGCAAATGAGCTGTGCACAAAACTTTGGTGTAAAATTGAAAGAGGAGCGAAAATGTTTGACTTAGGAAATTGCAACAGACCTAACAGTAAATGGAGAATGATGTAAACAAGTCCAAAACACACACAAGGATAAGAAGCAAAAGACTTTTCTTCAACACCAAACATTTGCTTATACGCTGAAAGATACATGTAGAACATTTTCATGCCGAAGGTAATCTTTCACCAGCACATACCCTAAAAAAATCTGTACCTAAGTGCACAAAATCTTTTGACATAAGAGATGCCATACTGGGTCAGACCAAGGTCCATCAAGCCCAGTATCCTGTTTCCAATGTAGGTCATACGTACCTAGATGTCGCCTCAAACCAGGTGTAGCAATGGTGCTCCTGTTGGTTATGTAATCCTCCTACATGTTTCTCTGCATTGGTTGCAGACCTTATTAGTATTACATTTTAATATGTGCATCTCATTTGCATATTTAAATGTTCAGCATTGCTGTGTGCACATATCTATCTTTTGCTGTTTATGTGCATGTCAGCCACTACAATACACGTTTTTTGCTACACCAAATGCAGAGATTCTGTGCTAATTTTTTTGCATCGGCCAATAAGTTTGTACCTCACAGTGGAGAGCTAAATGACTTGATTTGGCTGCCACCTAGAAACTAGTCCTTGTTTCCGACAACCAGCTGAATACGCAGGAATTTTAGTCCATTATGGGATGAACTGAGGAGAGTGGGATATGTAAACAGTGATCTATTTAGAGTATTGTGTTGTGCTGAATTCATAGAGCAGTGGCAGCTCTGGGCTGTGTGGAAGACAATTCCTCCCACTCCTAAGTTACTAAACAGTGGCTTGACACAAGCACAGAGCCCAAGTTACCCAATGTACTGCTTTCAAAGATGCAGAAGCTGAGTTAGTGAGCTTGTAGTATATTTCTCAAGGCTACCTTAAGGAACAGATTCACCTCATTCAGCAGTGCTAATGTACTACTGCTGAATCTGGGGTGATTGCTTGTATTAACCTGTTGTGACATGACTCCCAGGACAACCTCTGCAGACTTTTCAGTTTGATACAGAAAACAGTTTACAGCCATACAGCTATCAGGAATTTGTAATACTGATCAAAATAAGGTAACTTGTGTGGGGTGGTGGTAGTTTTTTATTTAGTTTTTAACTGGCAGCTGCCATTGTGTTCATAAGGGCAATTGTGTTAACACTCCTTCTCTTTATTCTCAGGCATGGCTGCAATCCGTAAGAAGCTGGTGATTGTGGGTGATGGTGCCTGTGGGAAGACTTGCTTGCTCATAGTCTTCAGTAAAGATCAGTTCCCAGAGGTCTACGTCCCCACAGTCTTTGAAAACTATGTGGCAGACATTGAAGTGGACTCAAAACAGGTGAGCTAGACCTTTTTGTGGGGCAATGTGAATACACACGGGGCTGAGAGTTCTAGTCTTCAACAGATGAAACTGCTCAAACTTAAGTTATCTAGTGGACAGAGCTAAAGACCAGTATTTCTAGGCTTATGCAGGTATTTCAACAGCTTCCCTCTAACTTTTTTTTTTTTTTTTAAGTCATGACCATGTATCTCACTCCACATGTTTCTGTATACTTGGTTCTTGTGTTACCTTAACAGAAGGGATGAAAAATTTAATATGCTATAGCAAAGAGCTGAAGCTCAAGATCAGTGTGTAACTTAAGCAGCACAAAAGTGGCAGAGGTCATCAGTAACAAACGCATCTAAATCTGGGGCCAGGTCAGAAGGTGAAAACTAGCCAGGTAGCACCAGGAGTGTCAATTTTCATTTTCTGTAAAATGGGAGAGCTTAGATATGTTAGGATGCTTTTTGACTCCCCAGAAAATGAGGGGTCAAGTGACATGCCACTACCTGTTAGATGGGCTGAGATCACTCAGACCCAGAGAGATGCTGGAACATATAGGGGTAATGGAAGCTATAGCAACCCCCCCCCCCCCCCAAAAAAAAGCACTTTTCAATTAGTCAGTGCTGAGGAGCATAGATTCCATTAACAGGTTCCCTGCCAACCCTAAACATGTCTAGCAGTTTGCTAAACAGCACAACCAAGTACATATTCCATATCATCCTGCTAGACCAGTCCAGATAAGTAGGGTCTCTTCTCCTACCAGAAGATTGGAGACAATCAATGAAAAGTCCAGGTTTCACTCAAATGCTTCTGTTTGCTCAGCCACTAGAAATTCCTTCAGTATTTGTCTCCAACAGATGGTGGATGGCTTGTCTTCCCACAAATCCTCAAAAGTGATTTAAAACACTCGAACAACAGCCTGCAAGTTGATCTCTCTAGACAGCAACATGGGAGGCTCCACTAGATTGCAGTCTTAATCGGTAGCCATAGGAGGGAAAATTGGTATCTCCAGGAACAAGCAGGGATGAGTCTTCACATATGGGTTTTGTCGGAACCGACGGAGCCTGCGCGGGAACGCTCCCCAGCGTCCAAAAGGAAAGCTTTTGGGAACATCCCACAGCACCTGCGTGCTGCCTTCCCGCCTTTCCTAACCGCCTCTCTCCAGTTCTCAGGTAACCAAACTTAAATCCAGACAGTCCTCGAAGGGTAAATCTCCCTCTAAGTATCGAGATGCCTCCGGGCTTGCCCTCGAGGAATCCGCACCGGCAAAGTTACCCCGGTGGGAGGCTCTGGCTTCCAAAGCTTTTTCTATGGGGTCACAGGTTGACATCGATGGCTCGGCCTCGACCGATCACCTGTTGCCATGATCTCCAGGAACAAGCAGGAATAAGTCCTCACATATGGGTAAGTCGGAACCGACAGAGCCCGCGCGGGAAAGCTCCCCAGCTTTTGGGGCTTCCCACAGCGCATATGTGAGGACCAATTCCTGCTGTTCCCAGAGATCACCTGTTACAGGTAAGTAACTGTGCTTTCTGGGGTACCGGTGGTTCCCACTGGTACCAACATCCAGACATTGGTTGCGTCGATGGATCAGAATATCCTGACCATGCAGCATGCCATCACGGCATTCATACAAGCTGCAACGCCTTCGGTACCGCAACAAACTCCATTGCCGGTACCGACTCCAGCACTGCTACTGACATCGGTTCCGGTGCCGGTACCGATTGCTGAAGCAGTACACTGTTCTGTGATGCCCATCAGTACCGAATTGGTACCGATCACTCCCGATGTCGATACCACCCGGTATGTGTATCGGGCTCTGCAAGAGCATCCAGAGAGGCGATACTTCGATTCCTCTGAGGACTCTGATGAATCAGAGGTGTCTGTCGAAGCATCAGTGATCCATCCTCAGGAGCCCTCTTCTCCAAAAAGGAGAATGTCTCCTCCAGAAGATTTTGTCTCTTCAGGATTTCATTAGGGAAGTGGCCAGGGGCCTTTCTATCTCGGTGGCCCCTGAAACAGAGCCTAGAGCCAAAAAATTGGATATTTTACAATATCCTAAGGCTCCTAAGGAGGCAGCCACTTTACCAATACATGAAATTCTTTATGATCACATGTTGGACATATGGGAGACTCCTCTCACCATTTCCCCTCATTCTCGCAAGTTGGACACCATGTATCGTGTTCCTCCTTGTCCTGGCTTTCATAAGACTCGGCTTCCTCACCACTCTGTTGTGGTGGAGTCTGCTATGAAGAAAAAGTACAAAAAGGCACTCTTCTGCTCCTCCAGGAAGAGAATGCAGAACCCTAGATGCCTTTGGCAGGAGAATTTTCCAGGCCAGTATGCTTGTTGCCAGAATCAACTCCTATAGTCTCTATATGGGGATGTTTCTTAAAGATTACAGATCACCTGCAAACTTTATTCTCTTATTTCAGAAGATAAAAGGGAAGAGTTTCTCACCTGGCTCAAACATGCCCAGGATGTTTCCAAGTTTTCCAACCGTGCAGCCTTTGACTCCTTTTGAAGGTGCCAGCAGAGCCTTGGCTATTGCCATAGGTGCACATAGAGTTGCTTGGTTACAGGCTTCTGATTTGGAACCCTGGGTTCAAGATGGCCTAGGTAACCTTCCTTGTACAGGTGAAAACCTTCTTAGCAAGGATTGGCAAGCAAAGGCCACCCAGATGGATGCTGAAAATTCGGCTTTAGATAGACTTTCAAAGTCTACTTCTGCTCCTTTTTAAGAAAAGGTGGTTCAAAAAGTGTTTTCCCCAAAAAAGGCAGATACTATTCTGCTTATGGTCAGCAGGCCTCTTCTGCAGGTTGTTTTGCTACAAAGACAGCAACAACCAAAACAGGCCAAGCCTAAGGCTCCTAGGACTGCTACAGCCCAACAGCCTCAGCCTCCTCAGGGCCTTTGACTTACAACTAGAGAACTTAGCCTTTCTGGCTCTAGAACATCCAGAGCCTCTCACCATTCCAGGAAGGTTAGCTCACTTTGCTCCCAGATGGGAACAAATCACAGCAGAGCAATGGACCCTCTCCATCATAAAGGAGGGCTACAAGCTCCATTTCCTAAACCTTCCCCCTCACACCATGGTGAGACAGTTCAGTTCTCCAACATCTCTCCTCGACCTTCTGGGTCAGGAAATTGCTACCCTTCTTGCCCAAGGGGCAATAGAAGAAGTACCCCTTCTTCAACAGGGCTCAGGGTTCTACTCCCCCTACTTTCTCATCCCAAAGAAAACAGGGGGCTACAGACCCATATTAGATCTCAGAGAATTGAACAAGTTTCTATGCAAGGAGAAATTCAAGATGACTTCTCTCGGTACTCTTCCATACCTCCAGTCAGGACTGGCTTTGTTCTCTAGATCACAAGGATGCGTACACCCATGTCCTCATACATCTAACACACAGAAGGTTCCTCCGGTTCCTTTTTCAAGGAAAGCACTATCAATACAGGGTGCTTCCCTTCGGTCTGGCCTCTGCACCAAGGGTGTTCACAAAATGCATGACAGTAGTTGCTGCATTTCTACGCACTCTAGGGATATTTGTATTCCCATATATGGACGACTGGCTCATCCGAGCTCCATCCCAGTCAGAAGTCCAGGCTTCCCTGGCCTGCACAAGGCATATCCTTCAGTATCTGGACTTGTAAAAAACATCCCAAAATCTCATCTCACCCCTACTCAATCTCTGGAGTTCATAGAGGCCTTACTGGATACCACCACTGCAAGGGCCTATCTTCCCCAGGCCCGTTGTCTACATTTTGGTGCAGTTAGCCTCCCAGATTCAGTTAAAGTCCCATTTAACTGCTCAAGAGATGTTACAACTGTTAGGCCACATGGCATCCACCGTGCATGTGGTCCCCTATGATAACCTGCACATGAGGGCAGCTCAGTGGACTCTATCCACCCAATGGACCCAGGCATCAAGGATGCCTGTCAGACAAAATAGCAACCTCCAGTCGCCTTTTTTGGTCCCTCCAGTGGTGGAAGTCCACTCAAAATCTGTTGCTGGGGTCCCCCTTTCAACAGTTGCTACCCCAAGCAACCCTTACAACAGATGCCTCACCAAGAGGCTGGGGGGCTCATCTTCAAGATCTCTCCACTCAAGGCATCTGGTCTCTAGAGGAGACATCTCTACATATCAACCTCTTAGAGCTCAGAGCAATTTTTCTGGCTCTGTCTTCCACACCCTGCTCAGCTATAAGATGGTCCTTATCCACACGGACAACCAAGTAGCCATGTTCTACATGAACAAGCAGGGGGGGACTGGCTCTCTGTCGCTTTGCAACGAAGCTCTGAGATTGTGGGCCTTCGCCAGAGAGCATCAAATCCATCTCATGGCAGTGTATCTTCCAGGGGTTCAAAACTCTTGGGCAGACAAACTCAGTCGAGTTCTGCTTCCACACGAATGGTCCCTCCATGGGGACCAGATAGCCAGGATTTTTTGAATTTGGGGAACCCCAGACAGACTTTTTTGCAAGTCTATGGAATGCCAAACTTCCCCGGTTCTGTTCCAGAATTCCGTGTCAGGGAGTTCAGGCCAGGGATGCCTTCCTCCTCCACTGGGGGCAAGACTTCCTCTATGCCTTTCCTCCCATTCCCCTAATTCCCAAGACACTCTTCAAACTTCAGAGAGACAAGGGGTCTATGATCCTCATAGCACCACATTGGTCACGCCAAGTGTGGTACCCTCTACTTCTGCATCTCTCTCAAGCTCCCTCCCTGGACTTGGGATCTGCTCCAGACCTCCTGTCCCAGGAGGAGGGAACGTTGTGGCACCAAAATCCCCAGTCTCTTCACCTCAGAGCCTGGTTGCTGAAGGCCTAGACCTTCAAGATTTGCATCTTTCTCAGCAAGTAAAGGATATCCTTTATGCTTCCAGAAAACCTTCCACTAGACGTTCCTATGCTTTTAAATGGAAAAGGTTTACCATTTGGTGTGCAGAGAAGGGTCTTAACCCTCTTGCAATACCTCTGAATTCTTTACTAGAGTATTTGCTGCATTTATCCCATGCAGGCCTTAAAACGAATTCAGTAAGAGTCCATTTGAGTGGTATTGCAGCATCCCTTAAACCTCTCAATGGACAGCCTATTTCCTCTCATCCTCTTATAGCAAGATTCATGAGAGGCCTTCTTTTGACTAAACCTCCCATCAAACCACCTCCTGTGGCATGGGACTTGAATCTGGTTCTTGGCCAGCTTATGCAGCCACCCTTTGAACCCTTAGCCACTACCTCCTTGAAATTCCTTTCCTAGAAGGTTATTTTTCTCATTGCAGTCACTTCAGCTCACCGCATCAGTGAGCTGCAAGCCTTGGTGGCTAATCCTCCTTATACCAGGTTCCATCATGACAAGGTAGTCCTCAGGACTAATCCACACTTTATGTCTAAAGTGGTCTCACCTTTTCATCTGAACCAGGAGGTTTATTTACCTGTCTTTTTTCCAGGACCTCATGCTTCAAGTGCAGAGAGGAATCTTCATACCCTGGATTGTAAAAGAGCTCTTGCCTTTTACAAAGGACACAGCAACATAGAAAGTCCTCTCAGCTCTTTGTTGCTTTTGATCCCTCTCATTTAGGACTTCCAGTCTCTAAAAGAACTCTATCCAATTGGATTGCTCAATGCATTTCTTTCGCCTACCAGAGTAAGAACCTTTCTCTGGAGGGCCAGGTCATAGCTCACAATGTGAGGGCCATGGCAGCCTCTATGGCTCATCTAAATTCTGTGTCCTTCGACCAGATCGGTCGAGCCACCACCTGGGCCTCGGTTCATACCTTCACAGCCCATTATTGTTTGGACAAGGACTCCCGCTGGGATGCCTTGTTTGGTCAGGCTGTTCTCAAACACCTGTTCCATACCTAACCAACTCCTACCCTCCATTCCTGGCTGGATGCCTGAGATTCATGGGTGGAGGTAGAGCCCTTCCCAGGGACTTACAACCTGGGTGATCTCCCAGGCATCTCTAGCTGGGGAGTCCCCATATGTGAAGACTCATTCCTGCTTGTTCCTGGAGATAGCACAGTTACTTACCTGTAACAGGTGATCTCTGGAAACAGCAGGAATAAGTCTTCACAACCCACCCACCTCCCCTAGGAGTTGTATCTCTCTATCGTTCTTTCCTTTCCTCACTCTGTCTCAGCTTTAAAACTCGAACTGGAGAGAGGCGGTTAGGAAAGACGGGAAGGCAGCACGCAGGCGCTGTGGGATGTTCCCAAAAGCTTTCCTTTTGGACGCTGGGGAGCGTTCCCACGCAGGCTCCGTCGGTACCGACGATACCCATATGTGAAGACTTATTCCTGCTGTTCCCAGAGATCACCTGTTACAGGTAAGTAACTGCTTTACCTCCATACTCTTACCCTGGAAAAGGGCTGGTTAAGCAGCTGGAAATTGGAAGGATCTGTAGGAGTATGGCACTGCCTCACAACCTTGGCACTGGACTGCAAACCAGCCAGACAGTTCAATGGAGTAGAGCTGAGCCTGGCCCAGATTCTTTCCTGGGGTGAGTACAAAGGTTTGACCCTCTCCTTGTTGGGGGCTCCCAGTTCTGTCTGGGGGGACAAGTCAGGTTAGACCACTGGTGACATTTTGGCACTGGGTGGGGGTTTCTGGCTGGATTCTGCAGGCATTAATAGCATTTTTCTCTATTGTGCACCTGGTGGTCGCATGATCCTTGTGCACATTCCACCCAAGTGGCTCCAACATACACACCTACCCTAGTGCTTGTAACATGTGCTGTAGTAAATGCACAGTTAATGCGTGCACTTCAGGATGCTGCAGCCTTAGCACTTGCTGTTGTAACACTTGCCTTAACTCTTATGACTTCTTCCGGGTGACATTGTTTTGGCCTGTAGCAAGTGTGGTGCCTCATCTCTCAGCTTCTGGATTCTGTTTCCGAGTTGTCCTTGGAGGGCCTAATCTCCCTTTCTCAGCTGGGGGGATGCTGTTAACCTGACCTTGCCTGCCTCGGGGCAGGAAGTGGTGGATAGCACTATGGGTAAGGATATTCAGCGGGCCGGAGGATTAGACATCTATGCTATAGGCCTGTCCCCATCTAGAAGATCAACAGCAACTGTGCTCTCCAAGTGTAGGATTTATTTTTGCAAGGAGAGCTTCCAGAGTCCAGATTGTTGTCCTCAGAATTCTTCCCCTTTGTAGCAGGCCTGGTCACTCTGGTGTGGACATGCAGACCCTGCAGCCTCCCCCCCCCCCCCACATGGTCTTTTGGGGGCAGGCTGAGAGTGGAAGCTGCCCCTGATAGCTGTGTCCCTGGCAGGGACACCCCTCCCATCCCTCAGGGGTGAGGTCAACAGTGGCTTGGATTGAGATCATCTGATGTGGATGAAGTAGTATTCCTTGGCTTGAAAGGATTGTGAGGAGACCAATGTTTGTCTGTTCCAGGAGTAGGAATTAGAGATGTTTTGATCCCAGGGTCTTAGCCATTTCAAGCTTGGCAGAGGCTGCAGTCACAGAGCAGAAACCCAAGAGGCCACAAAGAGTTTGGAAATGCACTGTCTTACCAGAGGTGCTCAAGGGCCTGTCCAGCCAGAGTGGTTCTATCCCCCACTCCCCATCTAAGGGGTTAAGGATATATAAGATGTGCACACTCCTGGAGAAGGGAGTGCATTGTGTGGTATTCCTAAAATGGATGCACAGGTCATGGTTTACCAGATGGACCACCATTCCAGGATACTCTGGTTGGAAAGGTGGAGTAGCCTAATGGTTAGAGCTCTGGCTTAGAAACCAAGACCAGGGTTCAAGTCCCACTAGCATCCCTTGAAGCCTTAGGCAGTGATGTAATCCTCCATTGCCTTAGAAAACATGTTAGTAATTTACATTAAATAGGGACATTGATAAGTTTAAGTTACAATTTTAACTATTTTGACTGAAATGAGGTATAAAAAAACAAAGGTGGATTCGTGTTAAAGGACCAGTTCACTGCAGTGGCTGCCATTCTTCAGTTGTATGTGCAGTCTTGATGTCTCAAGCCCTACTCCAGTGGATTCAGTTGCTCTCTCCTTAATGTTTCTACTCATCTCCAGGAACAAGCAGGAATGAGTCTTCACATATGGGTACATCGGTACCGACGGAGCCTGCGCGGGAACGCTCCCCAGCTTTCCAGAAGGAAAGCTTTTGGGAGCATCCCACTGCACCTGCGCGCTGCCTTCCTGCCTTTCCTGACCAGCTCTCCTCAGTTCTTCTTTGCCACGGAGCCAGCAGGTCGAGCCCTGTCACCGCTGAAGTTCTTTATTTTATTTCTTTGGTCGCGTGTCTGCCTTCCCCGACTCCGGACTGGTACCGCCAGTGTTTTCTTTCTTTAAAAAAAAACAAACAAAAAAAATCTATACTTTTCCCCACTTAGTGTAATTTTTCTTCTAGGCCTCAGGGCCCAAGAGAGAATTTCCCTCATGGAAAAACCAGCCTCCGGGTTTAAGAAATGCAATAAGTGTAGCGGTACTATTTCTGTTAGATACCCATGAATGGTGCCTTAAATGTTTGGGTCCTGAACACTCCATTCTGGATTGTCCGTCCTGCTCTCTAATGTCTAAATGGGGTTTACAGAACTGAGCGGCTAAGCTCCATGTGCTTTTTCCCGCTGATGCAGCGTCGGTAGCAGTGTTCCCTCTAATTTTCTGTAGGCTGTGTGCACATAAAATATTAGCTGTGTGCAGCTTTTGAAGGAAGGTTAAATTTTTGTGCGCCACATAACGACACTCTGAGTTATATACTTAAAAATTTGACTACACGTCAGAATACAGTATGTACACCACATTGATTTTAATCAAATTAAATGAAAATAGACAATTACTAAATGAAGTTGGAAATTTCTAGTAATTACAATTATAACTTTTAAATTTTAAGACGTCTGTTTTCTATCAGAATCAGAGCCGTAATTTTTGTGCGCTCTGTTGTAAAGTATGTGCACTCTCAGCGAGGTGTGTGCGCGCGCACATGCGCACAGCTTAGAGGGAACAGTGGTCGGTAGCATCGACCTCTTCCCGGTCGTCGTCTCCTGATGGATCTCAGGTAACCAAACATAAGTCTAGCAGGTCCTCGAAGGGTAGATCTCCCTCTAAGCATCGATGCTTCCGGGCTTGCCCTCGAGGACCCTGCACCAGCCAAACAACCCCGGCGGGATGCTCCTCCTATGGGGTTACAGGTTGACATCGATGGCACGGCCTCGACCGATCACCTGTTAGAATGCTCTGGGGTACCGGCACAATCTCCCAGTACCGATCTCCAGGCATTCATGGCATCAATGGATCAGAATGTTCTGTCCATGCAGCAGGCTATTTCAGCCTTCATTCAAGCTGCGACGCCGACGGTACCGCAACGAGCTCCGTTGTCGGTATCAGCTTCCAAATCTTGGTTGGCTCACTTGGCTTTTAAGGGGAAGCTTCTTTTGGAACAGATTTGGAGAAACTGGTGAAGGAACTGGGCAGAACAGTCTTACTGTCTTCTGGAAAATTGGGTCAAGGGGCCTGTGAAACAGGTTGGTGCCCTTCTCTTGTCAGTCTGACCATCATCCATGGGCATGCTGGCCTGATCCCCCAGAGGTCTCTGGTCATTAATGACTGGGGGGGCTTTTTCTTCCCCCTCTCCTCTGCTGCTGGGCTTTGGACTTTATTCTTATTCCTTTTGTGGAGAGTGGGCCAAGGGCTGCCCAATGAAGGTCTGGGGGCTCTTTTTCCCAGATGACTCCAGTTGGAGGTAGGCATCACCTTTTTCTTTCAGGAATGTGCCCAGGTTTCCAAGCATCACTCGTTGCTAGACACACTGCAACTCAGCTTGTTTCAGAGGTCCAGTGGCTGTTAAGTTGCTAACCGTACACCTGGATGTTTCCTGTTTTTCTTCAGGGGGTTCAGCATCTGCTTTGCTGCTTCCCTCCACCCCCCCCCCCCCCCCAAAGGTCTGGGATCTGTCTGGTGCTCAGGGCCCTGATGTCAGAGGCCTTTGAGCTGTTGAAACATACTACTCCTGAAGGATTTAACACTCAAGATGTTGGTATTGGTTGCGATTTGCACTGCAAGGTGGATTTCTAGACGGCAGGCTTGGTCTTGACTATGTCCTTACCTATCTTTTCCTGAAGAGGCAATTTTCATTCAGCCTGTCTTCCTTCTTACCTAAGTTGTCTCCTTGGGCAGATTGTTCTCCAGCCCACTAAGTGCTAGGAATCTGTGGGTAGCAGTGCTGGACATATGGCAGACAGGATGATCCTACAGGCCCCTGAGAGGGTGGTAAATGTGGGACGAGGCCCCTCCCCTTTCCCTTTTTGCTGCTCTTTATCTACTTGCCCTGCTGTTGCCAAGTCCTCCCAATGAACGTTTGAGGGTCCTGGTGGAGGTGCAGTCGATTAAGCGGCCACCAAAGTCTTTTATCTAGGCTCAGGTTACAGTGGGTACTTGGGCTCCTGGAGATCATCCCTCTAGTTTGCAAGGTCCCTCATGGACACCTTCATGGTGTCTCCTGTTGAGTCCCTGTCAAGACCTTGGTGGTTTTTGGTGGTTCTGATGACACTAGACCATCTTCTGCAGCTGAAGGCTATTGTTTCCATGCCCCTGGAAGAATGAGGTGTGGGATGTTGCTCCATTTTACTTTGTGGTGCTTCAACCTGGAAAAGACAGCTGAGGGGAGATATGATAGAGGTCTATGAATTAATGAATGGCGTGGAACGGGTAAATGTAGATCGATTTGTTTACATTGTCAGATTATAGAAAGACTAGGACATGCAATGAAGCTACAGGGTAACCTATTTAAGACTAATAGAAAATATATATTTTTTCACTCAACGTGTAATCAAACTCTGGAATTTTGTTACTGGAGGATTTAGTAAAAGGTTTGGACAAGTTCCTGGAGGAAAGGTCCATAAAACATTATTAAAAAGTAACCCAGGATATCACTGCTTGACTCAGTACGAGCATTGTGGAACCTGTCTTTTGGGGGAACTGATAGTATTTATGACCTAGATTGGCCAGGATACTGGGCTTGATGGACCTTGGTCTGACCCAGTATGGTATATCTTATGTTCTTATGGGCTTTGTCTAGCCTTAAATTCTCTGAAACCTTGAAAGAAAAAAAGCAGTTTGCCGACTGGTGGGGGTTGGACTTTCAATTTTGGCCCTCCCACAGCATGCTTCGACAAATTATATAAGATTGATTGGGGAATCAGGTGGTGAATCTCTTATATTACTGTTTATTCACTGCATAGGGTCTGGGTTGCTCTTTAAATTCTCTGAAGGCACAAGTTATGGCCTTAGCTTGTTACCGGGGTTGGGTGCAGGGTGACATTTGCCTCTCATTGCAACATAGTCCTCTTTCTTTGAGTGAAGCATCTTAGGCCATCATGGGATCTTAATTTTGGCTTCTCTGCTCTGTCTCCCTTCAAGCCTCTCTCGGGAGTCTTGAAGGATGTGACTCTGAAGATGGTGTTCCTGGGGGCGATTTGCTTGGCTCATCACATCTTGGAGTTTCTCCTTTATTTAGCATATATTTGTATACCGCTACTTCCAGCGATCAGGAGCGGTTTGATTAAGTAAAAAGGAGTGTCTGATCAATGACAAATTTCAAGAAATTAGTGTGATTTACAAGGTTATATGATGGTTATCAGTACAAAGCCAGTCATTTTCAATAATGTATACAGTTTGATTCATAGGATAAGCACAACACACAGGGGGGGGGAGAGATTTGTAATCAGCAAATAGGTTGCCCTGCACAACAGCACCTGAAAGTGGTCTCTTCCAGTCCCTTCTTATCTGATGAAGGTGGTGTGGCATTTTTCGTCAGAGGGCCTACTGACCTTTGCCAGGTCTCCGGGTTCAGCAGAGCCTTGGGATCCATGGGACATGCTCAATGTCCACAGGGCACTTAAGCGGGACTTGAAGGTGACAGATGCCTTTCAGCAGTTGGAGCACTTGTTTGTGGTGGGTGTTGGGCTCCAAAAATGCAAGGATCGACTTGTGCTATTTGCAGGCAAGTATACCAGTACCTTCCCCACAATAGTATTGCTCTGGACTGGAGGGACACACTGGAAGGTGAAATTAGGTCTTACCTGCTAATTTTCTTTTCTGGGATTTCTGTTCTAGGACCCACCTGGGACGTGGTTTCTGTCTCTTGCTGATATTGTCCTGAGTGTATTTGCCAGAGTAGGCATGTTGTCCAGTTTCATGTGTATGAACACTAAACCAAAATGGGGAACAATCTTGGGTGTTCTCTGCTGGTGTGCTGCTTGCTCCCCTGGTTGTGGACTTTTCTCCTGCCAGGGGTAGGGGTGCCATGTACAGGCACTCTTTCCAGTTTAAAAAAAAAAAAAAAAAGGGGATTGAAGGAGTTGTGCTTGTCCTTTCTGGATGTGCAAGCTTCAAGAGGGCTGGTGGAGTTTTGGGGTCCTGGGATTTCATTCTGCTACTTTGTTCTGGTTCTGCAGAGAAGCACAGGCTACTTGAGAGGTTTAGAGTTCTCAGTTTTCATCTGCTGGTGGATGAGCGTAACTGACTGGAGGGACTCAACAACCCAATGGTGGAATTGGGTCGGTCTTGATTTTCTTTCCTCATCTATCAGGTTTTGAACTGTTTGGGACAACTTGCTTAGACATGGCTTTTCCCACCAGTTCTTGCCTTGTGTTGCTTGCAAAAATTGTCTGTAGTTTGAACATCTGCACGGTCATTGTGCATTGTGGTCCCTTAAAGGACATCTTACTAGCACAAGTTGAAGCATGCCTTTTTAGGAACGCACCCTAAGAACATGAGATGCCATACTGGGTCAGACCAACGTCCATCAAGCCCAGTATCCTGTTTCCAACAGTGGCCAATCTAGCTCATAAGTACCTAGCAGTTTCCCCAAAAGACACAGGTTCCACAGTGCTTGTATTGGGTCAAGCATGGATATCCTAGGTCCCTTCTTAATGGTTTATGGACCTTTGCTCCAGGAACTTGTCAACTTCTTTTTTTTTTTTTAAACCCAGCTACACTAACAGCCTTTACGTCCTCTGGTAACAAATTCCAGAGTTTGATTACACGTTGAGTGAAAAAATATTTTCTTATTTGTCTTAGTTTACCCTGCAGCTTCAATGCATGTCCCCTAGTCTTTCTATATTCTGATAATGTAGACAATCGATCTGTTTACCCATTTCACTCTGTTCATTAATTTATAGACCTCTATCATATCTCCCCTCAGCTGTTTCTTTTCCAGGTTAAAGAGCCCTAAACGTTTTAGCCCTTCTTCATAAGGGTATCCTTCCATCCCCTTTACCATTTTGGTGGCTCTTCTCTGAACCTTTTCTAATAATGCTATATCTTTTTTAAGATACGGCGACCAGAATTGCACACACTATTCAAGATGTGGTCACACCATGGAACGATAGATGTATTATAGTATCCTTTGTTTTATTTTCCATTTCTTTCCTTATGATACAAAGCATTCTATTTGCTCTCTTGGCTACCTCTGCACACTGGGCAGATGGTTTTAACATGTTATCCACAATGACGCCTAAACCTTTTTCCTGGGTGGTGGTTCCTAATGTGGAACCTTACATGTAACCATAGTTTGGGTTTTATGCACCTAGGGAAGAACCTTTGCACTTGTCCACATTAAGTTTCATCTGCCATTTTGATGCCCAGTCTTCCAATTTATCAAGATCCTCTTGCAATTTGCCACAATCCTCATGGGTTTTTAAATAGTTGTCTCATCTGCAAATTTGATAACCTCACTTGTTCCCTTTTCTAGGTCATTTTTATGAATGTCAAAAAGCAGTGGACCCAGCACAGATCCCTAGGGTACACCACTATTCACCTTTCTCCATTGGGAAAATTGGCCATTTAGCCCTTCCCTCTGCTTTCTATCTTTTAACCAGTTCCTAATCCACAATAGTGCACTGCCTCCTATCCCATGACTCTTTAGTTTTGCCAAAAGTCTCTGAGGGACCTTGTCAAAGGCTTTCTGAAAGTCCAAATACACTATATCAACCGACTCACCTTTTGTTTACCTGTTCACACCTTCAAAAAAAATAACAGATTAGTAAGACAAGATCTTCCTTGTCTAAAGCCATGTTGGCTGTCTCCCATTAGGCCATGACTACATGTTCAGCAATTTTGTTCTTTATGATGGTTTCTACCATTTTTTGCATGGGACCGACACAATGGATCCCTTTACAGCAACAAGATAAAATCAAAATAAACTGAGCCATCTAATTCCTCAACAAATAGGGGTGTCCTACATGGAGTGGTGGGTTCACCCCTAAACAAAGACATGGGGCGGGGTGGTCTGCACAGAGTGGCAGGTGCACCTACTCTTGCCGTCGTACTGGGCAGACTAGATGGATCATACTGGTCTTTATCTGCCATTATTTACTATGGTACTATTTTTCCCGGTACTGATGTCAGGCTCACCGGTCTGTAGCTTCCCGGATCACCCCTGGAACCCTTTTTAAAAATTGGCATTATGTTGGCCATCCTCCAATCTTCAGGTATTAGATGATTTTAATGAGTTCAGATTACTAATAGCAGGTCTGCAATCTCCAGTTCTTTCAACACCCTTGGATTTTTATTTAGCAATTATTTCTATACCGCTCTTTCACAAATATCAAGTGCGGTTTACAATTGAACAGTATGTTATATGGTATGGATGGTATCATACCAAGTCAGTTTACATAGAACATATTGAACTATTTACAGGTAACAATATAAAGTATATCATCCGGTCCCAGGTGATTTGCTACTCTTCAGTTTATCAAATAGTTGTAATACATCTTCCCAATGTATCGCTATTTCCTTCAGTTCTTCCACACCTTTAAATACCACTTCAGTCATGGGTAACATACCTACATCTTCCTCAGTAAAGACCGAAGCAGAGAATTCATTCAGTCTCTCCGCTATCGCCTTGTCGCCTCTTAGTGCCCCTTTAATCCCTCTATCATCTAATGGACCAACTGACTCTCACAGGGTTTTTGCTACAAATGTACTTAGTTTTTATTACGTGTTTTTGCTTCCGCAGCAAGCTGCTTCTCAAATTCTCCCTTTGCCTTGCCTTATCAATGCCTTGCATTTAACTTGCCAGTGCTTGTGCTGTTTCCAGTTTTCGTCATTTGGCTTTTTTTTTTTTTTTCCCATTTCCTGAAAGATGCTTTTTTGGCAACAGCCTCTCTGACCTCACCTTTAAACCATGCTGGCAGTTTTTCAGACTTCCTTTCACGTCTCTTAAAGCGTGCAATACAGCTGGTCTGGACTTCCAAGATAGTATTTTTCAACACCCAAGCTTGATGTCTTTTAACCTTTGCAACTGCTCCTTTTTAGTCTTAACTATTTTTTCCTCATTTTATCATAGTCTCCCTTTCGAAAGTTAAAAGGTAGTACTGTGGATTTCCTTACCATTCCTCCTCCATTAATTAAATCAAACGAGACCATGCTATGATCACTGTTGCCAAGTGGCCCCAACACCCTTATCTCTTGCACCAGATCTGGTGTTCCACTAAAGACTAGGTCCATTATGGATTCCCCTCTGGTCAGTTCATGAACAGCTGCTCCGTTCCTAGACGAAATAAATGACTGCTTCTTGATCTCCCTAGCATGTCCTGCCGTCTACCCTGAGCTTGACAAACTGGGCTATAAGCGATACATAAGGCTGCCTCTCTTTTTTTGTGACAAGCACATGCCTTCTAAAACACTGCTTTGTCTGTGGCAAGCAGAATTACATGCCAGCTTCTGCAATTCTTGCATGGTGGCTTCAGATGCACCCTTGGAAAGCCCATTTCTCCACCATCACCCTCTCACAGGGTAAAGTACAGACACCCTGACTTTGTCTTTCTCTGCAAGAGGTAGCAGTTCAGTTATGGAAAAAGATGTTGCCTAAGTCTTTGATTGCTAGCCATTCTCCATCACTTTGGAGCCAATTAATGGAGGAGAAATGGTAAGGAAATCCTCTACTGGAGGAGAGCCCAGACCAGGACGGTTCCACCTGCAACCAGTGCCAGGCCAAGACCCCCCCCCCCCGACCAATAGGAGGTGGTCTGAATTGAAGGGGAAGTGTGTGTTTGTGGTGGTCCCCTCCCCCATGTCTCTCTCTGCCCTGGCCTCCCCATCTCCAAACCCCAAAGCCAGCCCTTTGAAAGGTCCAGGCATCCTTAAAGTCCTGTGGCAGCAGCTCCTCCGGTGCAGCAGCCCCAGACCTTCCCAAAAAGGAGGTGCTTTCAATCAAGCCTGGCAAGGTCCCTCAACAGAACTCGGGCAACTCTGAGCAGTGCCCTCAGTCTCAAGACAAGAGTCTTTGGCCAGTGGAGACCATGCAATGGCCCGTGAACTTAGTCATTCTCAGACACACTCTCCAGAGTGTCAGCATCGGACCCAAGGGCGTCGGTGTCCAGAGTGCTGCACAGCCATCAGGCTTCGAGTCCCACTTGGCAGCCATGGAGTAGAGCTTCTCCTCATCTTAGCCTTGCAGTGGGTGTTTGTCAGGCCTCCCCCCCCCCCCCCCCTCAGGGGAGCCTCCAGTCGTCAAACTAGGCACAGAGCGCTACATACCTCCAGGTAAGTCCTTGGCATCTATCCAGGTCTCTATCATGCTCTTCAGAGTTCCGGTCCTCCCCAGTGAGTTTCCAGGAGTCTGACCAAAGGTCCTCGGGGGGGGGGGGGGGCAGTTCCTCAGAGCTGCCTCTGGGGCTGACTCCTCAACACCCTCTGGCTCCACTTGGGAGACCTCCCAACACTGGTATGTTCCCTCAGAAGTTCCCCCCCCAGAGCCTCTGCGCCACTCCCCAACTGAGGGCATAGCCTTTCATGACTTCATTTGTGACATGGCCCAGGCTCTTTCGATCCAGACTGAGTTGGAGGAGGATCCACGCACTAAGGAGCTTGATCCTAAAATGAGTCCTCACCCAAGGAGACTCTCTCATAGTGCCGGTTCCTCCAAATGTGAGTCCCCAACCTCTGTGCCAGTGGTCAGTCAGCACCTGGACACCATCTATTGCATCTGGAAAGGCCCCAGGTTCCATAAGCCACAATTCCCCCACAACTCAATGGTAGTTGAGTCCTCCATGCAAAAACTGAAGTCAGAAGACCTACTCTTCAGTTCTCCCTGGCAGGGAAGCCCAGATCCTTGACACCATAGAGCGCAAGTGCTACCAGGGAATCCTGCTTGGGTGCCAAATACAGGCATACAAATTGTACATCGGAATATACCTTAAGTGCCTAATACAGGAACTTTGGGGGTTCTTGGTGGTCCTTGCCAAGGAACCTCTGCAATGCTTCCAGTCCCTAGCAGCAGGCGTTCTGGACTGTTCCAAATTCCTCTCCCTGGCCACCCACAACAGGCTTGTCTGCAGCCAGGGTTGCAGCCACCAGCATCAGCACATGGTGCCAGGCATAGCTATAGACCTCAGACTTGGAGCAATGGGTACAGGAAAAGCTGCTGGATGTCCCCTCAATGGTGAGAAGCTGTTGCCTGTCTGATAAGGCTGTAGAGATTGAGGCCAAGGTAATGACCTGGCAGAGGCTGTCCAAAAATCTCTGCTCTCTTGAAAAAAATCCTCAAGAGGGGAAGCCCTTCCCCAAGAAAAAAGGCTACTCCCAGGCTGGCCACTACCAGCCTTAATCTGTGCAGCCTCCCCAGTACTCGCAGCCAAAAGGCCAAGGACATAGGCCTAGGAAGCCCCAGACACCAGCTCCCACCCAACCGGGGGGAAGCTTCTGACTCCCTGGGCTGGGCCTCTCCCAGGAGGCCCACCTCAGCCACAGGGGTTGACTGGCCTCTTGCCCACAGATGGGCCAGCATCACAGGCCAGTGGGTTCTGCAGGTGGTGCATTTCCTCCATCTGCAGCAGAACTCTCCAGACTTCTTCCTAGCAGTGCCACTACAGCCTCTCTTCCCACCAGGCCTTGCTCACCACAGAACTCGCAGGCTTGCTTAGGGATAGGGCTGTGGAACCAGTACCCCATTACCTCTGGGGAAAGAGGTTCTACTCAAGGTATTTCCTTGTCCCAAAAAAGAACAGGGGGTCTCCAGTCCATCCTGGACCTCCACAACTTGAATAAGTTCCTAGTAAGGGGAAAGTTCAAGATGCTCTCCCTTGGGACACTGTTGCCCTAGCTCTGCCAGGGAGACTCTCTGCTCTTTTGATATCAAGGATGCTTACACCCATATCCTGATCCACCCCTCCCAGAGGCATTACCTGAGATTCATGGTGGGGGGGGGGGGGCACTACCAGTACAGGGTGCTGCTATTTGGCCTTGCCTCTTCTCCAAGGGTCTCTACAAAATGCCCAGGCATTACCTGGACAACTGGCTCATCAGAGGCAGCACACCTCTCAAGGCCCAGGTGGGCCACAAGGCTCACTATCCACACCCTGCAGCAGTTGGGATTCATAAATTACTCCATGTTCAGCCTCTCCCTGGCCCAAGACTTGGAATTCATAGGGGCCCAGCTGGATGTTCTGCAGGTCAGGGCCATCCTCCCTGTGGAGAGAGAGCCCATTACCTGATTCAGCTGGCAAGGGACATGCAGAGCTTCAGTTTGGTGCCAGCTCACCTACTCCTGTCTGCTAAGCCATATGGCCTTGACAGTTTACATTAGCCTCTGGCCTGCCTGCATATGTGGGCAGCCCAATGGTGCCTCTGTTCCCAGTGGATGCAGGCAACAGGCAGGCTGAGGGACAGAGTGAAGGTCACCCACCAGCTGCTGGCCTCACTTGCCTGGTGGCAATCCCTACATCACCTCAGGGCTAGGATGCCCTTCCAGGCACTGACCCCTCAGAGGGTCCTGATGAGACGCCTCCCTTGTAGGCTGGGGCACACACTGCAAGGGCCAGTGCACCCAAGGCACCTGGTCCCCCCCAGAAGAATCCCTCCTGCAAATCAATCTCATGCTCGGGGCTATCTTCCTGGCCCTTCAGGCCTTCTGCCACCTCCTGAGAAACATCCCAGTCAACCTCCCGGTCTTCATTCAGACAAACAGGTTGCCATGTTCTGTGTAAGCAAGCAGGGGGGTACAGGCTCCTACTCCCTCTCAGGAGGCAGTGGCCCTCCACTCTGCAGAGCACAACCATATCCTGAGGGCAGTGTACTTACCAGGTCAGAACTGCCTGGTAGACAACCTCAGCCTTGTCCTTCAGCCTCACGAGTGGCACCTGAACCCAAGAGTGACCCGGAGGCTTTTCCACCTCTGGGGAAGACCTTAGCTGGACCTGTTTGCCTCCCTGGATAACTCAGATGCCCAAATTCTGCTCTCCTCAGCCACACTACAGAAGAGTAGCAGCGGATGCCTTCCTGATCTCCTGGTCACAGGACCTGCTTTATGCATTTCCACCAACACTTCTGATAGAAAAGTGCCTTTTCAAGATCCAGAGCAAGCATGCCTTGGTAATCCTGAATGTGCCCAGGTGGCCCAGGCAGCCCTGGTTCTCCTTGATGGCAACCCCAGTGCCACTGGGCCAGGACCCAGACCTCTTGTCCCAGGAGGGGGGGACCTCCCTGCTACACTCCAACCTGGGGTCCCTAACGCCAACAGCATGGCTGCTGAAAGGGTATCACTGGCCCCTTTCAGCATCCCAGATGAGGATGAGGAAATCCTCCTGGAAGCCATCCACCAGAAGGGCTTACACCTTCAAGTGGAGGAGGTTCTCCGTCTGGTGTGCAGAAAGGAATGAGAACCCATTCTCCTGTTAGGTAAAGCTTACTGCAGTACTTGCTGCACCTCTCGCGCTCGGGCTTGAAATCTAACTCAATGAGGGTGCATTTCTGCACTATAGCAGCTAACCATCACCCTATAGAGGGGGAAGCACCTTTCAGGCCAGCCTTTAGTCTCCAGATTCCTCAGGGGCCTCTTGCTATCCAAGCCTCCTCTCTGCCCTCTGGCAGCAGAATGGGACCTCAATGGGGTGCTCTCCCAGCTCACTAGGCCACCCTTTGAGCCTTTGGCCATCTGCCACTTGAGACACCTCTCCTGGAAGGTGGCTGCCTTGGTGGCATTGACATCTGCTCGCAGAGTAAGTGAGCTGCAGGCCGTGGTGGTGGACCCATCCTATACCAGGTTCTATGCAAACAGGGTGGTGCTTCGCACGCACCCCAAATTCCTCCCAAAGATGGTGTCTGCTTGTCACCTCAATGAGGAGGTAGTTCTTCCCACAGCCACATGCCAGAAGGGAGGAGGTCATCTTGCGTACTCTGGATTGCAAGAAGGTCCTGTCCTTTCTTTTACAGAGGACAAATGCCCATCAAAGCTCCTCAGCTTTTTATCTCCTATGACCCCAGTAGACTGGGGCTACCTGTGACTAAGCAAACGCATCAGTGAGTTGCAAACACTAGTAGCTGATCCACCTTATACAAGGTTCCATCATGACAAGGTAGTCCTTAGGACTCATCCATGCTTTATGCCAAAGGTGGTCTTGTCTTTCATCTAAACCAAGTGGTCTACCTGCCTGTGTTCTTTCCAAGGCCTCATGCATCAAATGCAGAAAGGAATCTTCATACTTTGGACTGTAAAAGAGCTCTAGCCATTTACTTACAAAACACAGCAACATAGAAAGTCCTCTCAACTCTTTGTTGCTTTTCATCCTTCTTATTTGGGACTTTCAGTCTCCAAGAGAACACTATCTAATTGGATTGCTCAGTGTATAGCCTTTACCTATCAGAGTAAGAATCTTCCTCTGGAGGGCCATGTCACAGCTCACAATGAGAGCCATGGCAACTTCAATGGCTCATCTACACTCTGTGTCTATCGACGACATCTGTCAAGCAGCCACCTGGGCCTCAGTTCATACCTTCACAGCCCATTACTGCTTGTACAAGGACTCCCGCCGGGATGCCTTGTTTGGTCAGGCTGTTCTCCAACACCTGTTCCATAGCTCATCAACTCCTACCCACCATCCCTGGTAGGATGCCAGAGATCCATGAGGGGAAGTGGAGCACTTCTCAGGGACACACATCTTCTGGGGTCTCTCCCTGGCATCTAAAGCTAGGGAGTCCCCATATGTGATGACTACATTCCTGCTTGTTCCTGGAGATAGCATAGTTACTCACCTGTAACAGATGATCTTCAGGAACAGCAGGATGTTAGTCCTTGCAACCCACCCACCTCCCCTAGGAGTTGTATCTCTTTCCCTCTTTCTCTTTCCCTCTTTCTCTTTCCCTCTTTCTCTTTCCCTCTTTCTCTTTCCCTCTTTCTCTTTCCCTCTTTCTCTTTCCCTCTTTCTCTTTCCCTCTTTCTCTTTCCCTCTTTCTCTTTCCCTCTTTCTCTTTCCCTCCTTTCTCTTTCCCTCCTTTCTCTTTCCCTCCTTTCTCTCTGTCTCAGCTTTAAAACTCAACTGGAGAGAGGCAGTTAGGAAAGGTGGGAAGGCAGCACGCAGGTGCTGTGGGTTGTTCCCAAAAGCTTTCTAATTGGACGCTGGGGAGTGTTCCCGCGCAGGCTCTGTCGGTACCAACGATACCCATATGTGAGGACTAGATTCCTGCTGTTCCCAGAGATCACCTGTTACAGGTGAGTAACTATGCTTAAACGTTTATTGAGTAATTTGTGTTAAATTTAGGTCGAGTATTGATCCAGGCTGATCTTGCACAATCTTTAATTCACTCTTGCTCATTAGTGAGGAGTCTGAGCCTGCATTTCATCCACCAGTTTTTTTGAAGTTGGGTGAATATTGCGTGAGGGCCAGTCTCAGGGAATCCTGGAGATGTTCATCTGTCATGTTGAAATGTTGTGTACTTTGTCATTTTCAGATGGGGAAAACAGATTCGCACAAATAAGCTGAACCGAAACAGGAGTGTACAACTTCACTGCATCTTCTCAAGTTGGGAAATTTGTCTCTAGGCACTAGATTCCAAAATGATTCTTGCTCAGCGTGGGTCTTGAGAAAAATGTCAATTTTTAAGGGTTAATATTTCATTTTCAAAAGATGGCTTGTTCATTGAGTAATCTTTACTGATAGCAGCTGCAGTTTCATGTCCACATCTACTTTGAATGGTTATAAGTATTCCACAGCTGTTACAAGTTTTTTTGGAAGTCACAATCTATTTTCAAATTCCTGGATAACAGCTTTGTCATATACTTCTCGTTCTGAAAAACAATTTGGATACTGTCCCAGATGATCCTGCGTTTTAGGAAAATGATCAAAAGTGTTTGCAAGGTCAGTCATTAGCTCAAATTTGCTCTTGTAGGATGAAACTATACTCGTCTTCCCAATGCATTTTGTTTTTACCTTGTACAAGGTTCATATCACTTAGTTTGCCTGTAACGTCAGCAAGAAATGCCAGATCACATAACCACTCCTCATCTTCCAGCTCTGCTTGGTCATCTCTCCTCTCCTTCCAAAAACTACTTATTCCTATTTGTCTCTCCAGGCCAGTCCAGGACATCTTGGGTATTCAATCCGCTCCTGCAGCTGAGGACTGGAATCTGAAAAGGTTTTCTGGACAGCCTATCCAGCTCCCCTAGGTGTCAGCTAATCAGTCTTTCAGTCCTCAGCAGCTGAACTGGACGTTGTTGGAATCAGCTCCCCAGAGAAACGAATAGGAAAGTTACAGGATTTAGCTATGGGATAATTCTATGCCAAGGAGAACAGGCGTTTGGAAAAGAACTTTAGGCTGATTGGGGGGGGGGGGGGGAGAAATATCGGCAACCTTATAGCTTGTACACGTTGTGTTCAGGATACCGGGCTGAGCTGCTTCAAAAAAAGAAAGATAAAATAAAAAGAACACAGCTCAGTCGGTAGCACTAGCAGTTGGGGAAGCTCCCCTTGATCCTCCATGCTCCGTCTTCAGGAGGTAGAGCCTGCCTCTTCTAGAAACGCTGAGAATCGGCAGGGGATAAGCAGGCCTGGGAGCTCCAGTGTCCTCTCCCTGCATTCGATCGCATCCTGGCATCTGCTTACCGTTAGCGATGGCACAGCGGTGCATGGGGGATTGGTGAGGCTCCGATTAGTCAACATGCAGTGAGTCGCCATTGTGAGCTTAATTTCTCTGAATTGTGGGGGGTTTTCTCTTGCCGCCGAGTTTGGCCTCGTAGTGGGCGATTTCCTCGACACGTGGTTTTTTTTTCACTTCGGGGAAGTCCGTTCCGACACAGGTCGAAGGGTCTAATTGCAATTGCAGTTTAATTTACTGGGTCATTAACACGGCGAGCAGTGTTGACAAGGAAGATAAATTCTCTGAAAGTGGTCTCACTTTACCTCACAGTTCAGGAGAGAGCAGGAACGGTGGCCATTTTAACAGATCAGGCCGGTGCTCCCGCGCTTCTCGGCAAGGCCCACAAGAGGAAAGCAAAGTTAGCGAACAGACTGTGGCTGCAGAGCTAAAGCAACAGCCTATTCCTGCCTTTCAGGAGGCTTTGAGTTCTTCTTTTTCTCCCCTGAGTTTATCCTCTCACTGCATAATGCTTACCTCCTAAAGAAGGCACAGTTCTCTCTCCCTCCTGGCTCTGACAACCTCTTTGGATCACCAGTGGCAGGCCCTTCAGAGGCTCACCTGGGAGAGTCTAGCTCTTCGGTGCTGCAGGGCAGGGACCAGAGTGTAGATCATAAGGAGGCACCTAGTGTCCCATCACCAGGAGCAGAAGAAGGTGAGATACACTCAGAACCAGGGTTGGAAGCCTGGTCAGGGGATTTGGAGGAAGGTGAGCTGGGTCCTGGGGAGGATCCCAATGTTTTTCGGATGTTCCGTAAGGAAGAGCTGGGAGCGTTAATCTCTGTCGCTTTCGGCTCTGAATTTAGTCCTTCCATCAGTGCAGCAGGAGCCCCTAGAAGACCCTATCTCCAGGAACAAGCAGGAATGAGTCTTCACATATGGGTACGTCGGTACCGACGGAGCCTGCACGGGAATGCTCCCCAGCATCCAATCAAAGCTTTTGGGAGCATCCCTCACACCTGCGCGGTGACTTCCCGCCTTTCCCACTGCCTCTCCTCAGTTTTCGTTTTTCCACGGAGCCAACAGGACGTCCTCCTGTCACCACAAACCTTTTTCTTAAAATTCGTATTTTCTTGTGGTCGCGGCTGTTTTTCCCGCCGATACCGGTACCACCGGTGCTTTATTTTATTTTCAAACTTAGAGAAATATTTCTCCTCAGTTTTTTGTTTAACTTTTTTGGGCCTACCAGGCCTTTCCAAAATGGAGCCTTCTTCCCCTAAGAAGTGCCTTCACTGTGGAAACTCAGTTTTCTTTTTAGACTCCAATGCTTGGTGTCTATCCTGTCTGAGTCCTGACCGTTTTTCCCCTGATACTTCAGGCTATATGGTTGAGAGAAGACCTTCCCTTTTTCGAGTCTCCCTCGATACCGTTTTTCCTCCTAAGGTGAAGACACCGGTTTATTCTTCTCTCCAGGATCAGGTAACCCACAAACAGTCTGTTAAGACTAGCCATTTCTTGAAGGGTAAGTCTCATGCCCAGCATGATGACGGCTCCGGCCTTATCCTCAAGACCTCATTGGCAATAAAACCTTGGCCGGGAGTCTTCGGGCTCCAAAGCATTCACGGGGTTTCAGGTTGTTCCTGGGGCTCACCCCTCACAGAACATACCTGAGCCGTGCCAGGGGGTGGTATCCGCTTCGAGCGGTACCGTCAACCCGGCACCGGCATCGGTGTCGAGTGCTGCACTCTTCACCAGGAATCGTCATCTGGTGTCCTCGGTACCTTCGGGGCCGATCGATACGACCCAGATTGGCTTTCCTATATCCCAGCCATGCTCGGGGTTGGTACCGGCTTCGAGCGGTACTGATACCCCGGTATCGGCATCGGTATCGAGTGTTCCACTCTTTACTTGGGATCGTCATCTGGAATCCTCGGTACCTTCGGGGCCAATCGATATGACCCAGATTGACTTTCCTATATCTTCACCGTGCTCGGGGTTGGTACTGACTTCGAGCGGTACCGATACTCCGACATCGGTGCCGGTGTCGAGTGTTCCTCTCTTCGCCGGGCATCATCTTCGAACGTCCTCGGTACCTTCGGTGCCGTTCGATGAGATTCCAATTGACTTTCAGGTATCGGCATCGCTGATACCACCACCAACGTCGGTACCTTCTAGACATGCATCGATAGACTCGCTTGCTTCAATGCCGAGTCTAGATTCAATATCCAGTCTAGATGACTTGGTACCGACGCGTTTCGGAACCAATCCATATCGTTTCCGGCTACGCAGTACTGAGGATATTCACCAAGGCTCTCTGGTTACCTCGGTACCGCTTCAGCAGCCCTCGATTACTGCTTCGATGACGTTATCTCCGATACCGGTACCAGTGTCGGGGTCGATTCCTGCAGTTCCATCGGTGCCATCGATCCTTTCTATGCCTAGTTTGGAATCGATACCAGGCACTGACGATGCAGTACTAACTACCTCAAATCAGAACTGTCAGTATCAGTCCATCGAGCAGGATTCTTTTTCTGCACCAGTCCAGTATATCTTCTGGTACTCAAGCTGCTCCTTCAACCTCAGCTTGCCCAGGATTAGTTCCTATTGGAAATACTTCTTTTCAGAAGTTTCTCCTTGACATGGCAGCTTTTCTTGCCATTCCTATTCCTGGTTTTTATCTTGACCAAGATACTTCAGAAAAGGAAAACATAATGCTTTCTTTACAGGATCTTCTGAGGATATGGGAATCACCCTTAAAGGTTCCTTTTGCCTTCTACAGCCATTGACGTTCTGTATCAGGTACCTCCTCCAGGGTTCCAGAAAAAACAACTTCCACATCATTCCATTGTAGTGGAATCAGCAATGAGGAAGGTAAGAAGCAAGAAGCATTCTTATCCGCCAGGTCGTGCATCTAAAGCACTTGATGCCTTTGGACGTCAAACCTTCCAAACTTCTATGCTGGCTTCAAGAATTATTTCATATATTTTTTATGAGTGACACTTGAGGAGGTCACAAATTATCTCTTGTCTCCTTTTTTGTCAGAACCTAAGGCCTCTGACTATTCCTTGCTTCTCAATCATAGCAGGAATATCTCTTGGTTCCTTTCTCGTGCTTCTCTAGGCTCTTTTGAGTGTTAGCAGATCCTCTGCTATTGCCATTGGAGCACATCGTACAGCCTGGCTGCAGGCTTCAGACTTGAGCAGATGGGCACAACATACACTGGGTAATTCTCCTTGTACTGGAGAAAATCTCTTCAATAAAGAGGCTTTATGTCAGGTCGCTCATTGCTCCACTGACTTTCCTAGTTCTGGAAACCGTCCTAAGCCGCCTTTTTCCCCAGGGCGTAGGAAATGTCCTACCAAACCTTCTTTCCCTAGGAAAAGAAAATTTCATCCTTCTGCCCATCCTCCAGATGTACCCAAGCAAGGGACATCTCATCCTCGTCTGAAATCTCCAGACTCTAACCAGGCTAATCATAACCAGCAACCATAGGTTTCTGTATGTTGCAATCTACAGTTAACTTCTTACCAGAAGTTATTCTTCAAACCCTACACTGTTTTTTCTTTTCAGTATGCTAAGCTGTTAGGATATTTTTGTCCATGGGTTACAGAATTCTCCCTTTCTTTTTATAAAGGGAGATTACAATTATCCCAGGATAGTTTCTGTCCCCACATGGACATTTTTTCCTTCAGCTGACTTACCATATGGTACGTCACCTTCCAAGCCCCTCTTTCCCAGGGTTTCCCCTGTTCGAGTTGGTACCATACTGAAACACTTTCTTTCCAGTGTAGACTTTTTGCTATCCTTCAATGCATGCTCTAAACAACTCATCAGACAGGGACGGGAATATCTCCGCTCCCTCTGTTTTTTCTCCCTGTTTTTATACAGGGGGATCTCCTCTGCTCTTTTGTTCAGTTGTAGTTCCAGTGCTTACTTTAATTTTTCTTGCAAGTTCTTTCAACTATCTTGCATGATACTACTCACTGCAGGTTATCTTCTACTTGCCATATCCTTACCTAGGATATGGCACCACATCTGACTGCTGTCAGTTTCTCTCATAATTCTCCTGCACAATGCTCTCTGCAATCTTCAGAGAAGCTTTCTACTATGGGCCCTTACTGTAGAGCATTGAACTTTGTCTCTGAGGGTTTTCCATATAATAGGAAAAGCTTATATAGTCATTCCATGGCTATATCTGTTCTTTATACCCTCTTGTCTCCTATTGTGATACAGAAGACAAGCTTTTTCTGCGTGAATGTCCAAAGAGTTCCCAATCTGGCAGGAACCTACCCCTTTTTTTTTTTTTTCCTTAGCTTGGCATTATCTTTTCTACTCCACTTGGACAATGCATACTTTACTGTACATGATACCCCTGAGTCCCTTGGCTGGGTCATCCGGGTGTCTTAGTCTGTGTTTTCCTGTCCTTTGGACATGTCAGTCCTCAGGTACTCCTGACATGCTCTTACCAGACTGCTATTATCCTCTGTTTTTCACGCAACCATACTGGTTATCCACTGAAATATATTCCTGCACCACGGAAATAGATTCTCTATATATCTTCAGGTGGCTTCCACCCCCTTATTAGATGAATCTTTTCCCCTCACATTCCCTATGTGAATGTTTTTGGGGAGCTCAGTTGCAGACATGTATCCTCAGACTTATATTCATGTCTGTATATCTCCTATACATACATATTTTTGTAATCTGTATGGGCATAAGCCATGCCTATCTATATCTAGATCTAGATCCGCAGCTGTTTCGTTGCATGCTGCCCGACTGCAAGCCCACAGGCTCTTCCTAAGACATGCCAACTGCAAACCCACATGCTCTAGCTGTGACACGCAGGAATGCATGCTGGCCCTGATGTTACCTCAGCCTCGTCCTTCCCCCATCCACCACAGTGCATGGCTGCTTGGGAGGCACCAATTGTGGCTGACTCATCCTGCTTGTCCTAGGAGAAAACTGAGTTACTTACCTGTAACTGAGTTCTCCGGGGACAGCAGGATAAGTCAGCCACACATCCCACCCTCCTCCCCTGGTAGGGGGAAGGACTAGTCCTCAGGAACTGGTGCCCGCCTCCTAGCGGCTAAGGCTCAGCTAGTGACGAACTGGTTAGCTAGGGGCGGGCCGGGGGTGGGGCCAGTTAGATCTATATATACCCATATATCTAGACATGTATGTATCCTTTGGACCCCTTAAGAAGGTAAAAGCTTTATAGCACAGACAGGGAGATAGTAGGTAATACTTAGTGTCTTATGGACATCTCCCAGACAGTCAACTTGCCTATTCTCATACGGCTCAGTAAGTGGGAGCGGTTATACACACAATTACTGCTGTGACGTCAACAGCTTCTATTTTTGTGTTAGATCTCCCTATCCATGAAGTATTAAACTTCATTGTCCTCCTATCTCTTACCAGCTAGGAATGACAATGTACATCTTCAGTATTTCTGAGTACACTTCTGTTCTCCTTGGGAATAGGGTTTTTTCCATACCCTCTCTTCCCTTCCGGACTGGGCTAATTCTCCAGATCGGTCAGTCTTCTTTTTTTAGTCCTCAATGATAACTCTGTACCTAAAAGAGTTCTCAGCTTTTTCCCATAAAGCTTTCCATTGAAGACCTGCCGTTCTTCTCCTGCCCCAGTTGACACCTGGGTCACCTGCCCATTCCAGATTTGGAACTTCATCCTCACTGCTGTGAAGTTACCTTGAAGATTTTGCTACTGCATCTACAGTACTCCATCACAGTTCTACTTCCTACAATCCAGTAGGTAAGTTCTATGTTGTACTAGTTCATTAAATATTTTAATGATACTTGACAGACATTCTAAAGACTCCTCTCCCCTGTAGTCTTTAGATTTGCTGTTCCTTGCAGCTCTTCTCTATTCAACTCCTACCCCCCATCCCTCAGGGGATGCCGGGTATCCAGGTTTGGAAAATGCCGTCCTGTCCAGGAATACGCATTTATGGGATCTCCCCTGGCACCCACAGCTAGGGAGTCACCATATGTGAAGACTCATTCCTGCTTGTTCCTGGAGATAGCACAGTTACCTGTAACAGGTGATCTCTGGGAACAGCAGGAATTAGTCTTCACAACCCACCCACCTCCCCTAGGAGTTGTATCTATCTCCTTTCCTCTCTCTCCTTCTGTCTCAGCTATGAAACTCAACTGAGGAGAGGCAGTGGGAAAGGCGGGAAGTCACCGCGCAGGCGTGAGGGATGCTCCCAAAAGCTTTCTGATTGGATGCTGGGGAGCATTCCCGTGCAGGCTCCGTCGGTACCGACGTACCCATATGTGAAGACTAATTTCTGCTGTTCCCAGAGATCACCTGTTACAGGTAAGTAACTGCTTTACTGCAGGGGTTCAGGTCTGAACAGAAGTGTTTCCTGGTACATAGTTATCAAACAGATGATAGAGGCTGAATGGGAATTTCCAGAGGCATCTCTGAGGGGGGCGCTCGATGGCTAGGCTTTACCCTGTGCCTCAGGAAGAGAAGGACCTATTGCGTATGCCCAAGGTGGATGCGTTGTCAGCTGTCACTCGAAAGACCACCATTCCTGTATAAGGGGGGACAGCTCTCAAAGACTTGCAGGATTATAGATTAGAGGCTCTTCTGAAGCAGGCTTTTGATTCTAGTGCATTAGCCCTTTAAGCGTCTATTTGTGGGGCTTGTGTCTAGGGCTTCCATCCACTGGCTGCAAGGGGAGCAGTCCTCGGAGGGAGTTGACGAAGCTACTGCGGACGTGGCAAAGCTCGAATCAGCGGCTGCCTATCAAGCCAATGCTTTTTATGATTTAGTTCGCATTTCAGCTAAGGCTATGGCTTCCATAATAGCCACTAGGCATTTCCTTTGGCTTAGGAATTGGGCAGCGGATGCGTCTTCCAAAGCGCATTTTAGTAAATTACCATATAAAGGCAAGTTGTTGTTTGGTGACGCATTGGACAAGATTGTTAAAGATTTGGGAGACTCCAAAGGGGGGCAGCTGCTGGAGGACCACCCAAGAGCAACAAGGCAGGGGTCAATACAAAGGGGTCAAAGTAGGGACTTTCGCAGGTTCCGGGGAGCGCGTTTCACCCCTTATCAGAGGGGACGGTTTGTTTCTCGAGGGTATTCCTTTCGAGGGTCCAGAGGTTTCATAGAGGCTACTTTAATACCCAGCAGACCGCAGCAAAAAAGTCACAATGAAGTGAGGCCGGTCCAGGTGGGAGTTCCAGTAGGAGGTCGGTTACAGCAGTTCCCCTCCACCTGGGCCAGTATAACCACGGATCAGTGGGTTCTGGAGGTTATCAGACGGATATGCCTTAGAATTCGAGCAGCGGGTTCCAGACGCTTTTGTCCTGTCTCCGTGTGGTCCGCAGGCAAAGATGGAAGCGGTCAGACGCTCCGTTTCTCTTCACATGGTAATACCGGTGCCTGCAGACCAGTGCGGATTAGGTCGATACTCGATTTATTTTGTGGTACCCAAGAAAGAAGGTTCTCTTCGTCCTATTCTAGATATCAAGCACGTGAATCATTTGAGGGTGCCTCACTTTCGGACGGAAACCTTACGGTCGGTGATTCGATCGGTTCGGCCAGGCGAGTTTCTTGCTTCCATAGATCTCAGAGGCTTACCTGCACATTCCTATCAGGAGCGAACATCAGAAGTATCTCCGTTTCGCGGTGCCCATGGGACATTTTCAATTTCGGGCATTGCCTTTTGGGCTTGCCACGACGCCTCGCACCTTCACCAAAATAATGGTAGTGGTAGCGGCTGCGCTCCGAAAAGAAGGGATTCAGGTTCATCCCTACTTGGACGATTGGTTGATTCGGGCGTTGCAGAAAGTCAGAGGCCACGGCGTGAGTAGTGCAAGTCCAAGAGCAGTTAGGTTGGGTCATCAACTATGCAAAGAGCCATTTGGAACCCATCCGGCGGTTGATGTATCTGGGGGCCCTATTCGACACGAAGTAGGGTCGTTTTTTTTTTCTGGACAAAAGTGCGGAAGATCCTACGGTAGGTGTCCGGCGTTTCTGCGTGTCAAGGCTCCAACGGCTTGGAGGTACCTGCAGTTGTTGGGGTCCATGGCAGTGGCCTTAGATCTGGTCCCATGGGCCAGAGCTCACATGCGGCCGCTTCAGAGCACGTTGTTGTCCCGTTGGTCGTCTCAGGATCATCCTCTCTCTCCCACAGGTTAGTCTGTCTGGAAGACGTGCGTCTCAGTTTGCAGTGGTGGTTGGTGCCAGCCCACCTGCAAGCGGGAGTTTCTCTGGAGGTGTCAAATTTGGGTATTGCTCACGACAGATGCAAGCCTCTCCGGGTGGGGGGTGAATTGTCTGGGTCGTGTGACAGAAGGTTCGTGGTCGGCAGAAGAGAAGACCTGGTCGATCAATCGTTTGGAACTCAGGGCGGTCCGTCTCGCGTTGCTGGTATTTGTAGGAGTGCTTGTCAGGAAAGCAGTTTGGGTTTTCTCCGACAATCGGGTAACAGTTTCTTACATCAACAGGCAAGGCGGCACGGGCAGTGCCCTGTTGCTGGAGGAAAGCCTGCAGTTTCAGTGGGCAGAAGCCCATCTCGGAGCGATATCGGCAGCGCACGTGGCCGGCAAGGACAACGTTCAGGCGGATTATCTCAGTCGTCATAGTCTAGATCCGGGAAAGTGGGAACTGGACGAGACGGTTTTTTGGGAGATTTCGCTAAAGTGGGGGCAGCCTGTCCTGGACCTTATGGCTACCCAGTCCAATACCAAGGCAGCGCGGTTTTACAGCAGGTGCAGAGAGCACATGTCCGAAGGTCTGGACGGCCTAGTGCAGCCTTGGCCTCAGGATCAGCTCATGTGTGTCCTCCGTGGCTGCTCTTGGGAAGGGTCATCCAAAGAGTGGCAGCTCACAGCGGTCCGGTAATTCTGGTGGCTCCAGATTGGCTCAGGCATCCTTGGTATGCCGACCTGATGAGACTGCTCATAGCACCTTCCTGGAGGCTGCCCGTTCAGAGCGATCTCTTGAGACAAGGTCCGGTGCTCATGCCGCAGGTGGATCGATTCTCTTACGTCCTGGCTATTGAACGGAACAGGTTACGACGCAAGGGCTACTCCAGCACGGTAATAGCTACTCTTTTACAGTCCAGAAGACTGTCGACCTCGTTGGCTTACATTAGAGTTTGGCGCTTATTTGAAGCGTGGTGCATTGAACGTAAAGTGCAGCCCGGGGGGGGGGTCGCTACCGGACATTTTCGGTTTCCTTCAGGGCAGATTGGATAAAGGTTTGGCGCTTAGTACCTTGAGTGCAGGTAGCGGTGCTGGCCTGTTACAGGGGTAGGGTACAGGGCAGGCCGCTTGCTTCCCATCCTGATGTAATACGTTTCCTGAGAGCCGCTAAAAACATTAGGCCTCCGAGGCATCCGGTAGTTCCTCCTTGGGATTTGAACCTGGTGCTTCAGGCGTTGTCGGATCCGTCGTTTGTTGGACATCGGTCGGAGCATCTGCGAGAGTTGTCCTGAAAGACAGCCTTTCTGGTGGCCTTGTGTTCGGCTAGAAGGATTTCAGATCTTCAAGCTCTGTCCTGCAAGGAACCGTACCTTCAATTTTCAGCTGAGAAGGTGGTGTTGAGACCGGTGCTGCCTTTTCTTCCCAAGGTGGTTTCTTCTTTTCACGTCAATCAGGTCATTTCCCTTCCTACATTCAGGGGGTTGGAACAGTGGATTCGATCGTTCCCTTAGGCGGCTGGACTTGGGCCGAGTGTTGCGTAAGTATCTCAAGGTGACAGAGTCCTTTCGTCAGTCAGACAGGTTGGTTGTTCTCTACGGAGGAGCAGCAAAGGGTAAGGCGGCCACAAAAGCGTCTATCGCTCGCTGGGTGAAGCATGCTATTCACGCCGCGTACGAAGCGAAGGGCACGCCGTTTCCGCTAGGTCTTGGAGCACATTCAACCAGAGGTCAGGCTACCTCTTGGGCGGAGTATGCGTTAGTTCTGCCGGTGGACATTTTGTCAGGTGGCTACGTGGTCGTCCTTACACACGTTTGCGAAGCATTATAGGTTGGATGTTCAAGCTAAGGATGACGCCAGAGTGGGCGCAGTGGCGCTTGTGGCAAGTCTCGCAGGACCCTCCCGTATTTAAGTACTGCTTTGGTACTTCCCAAGATGTCCTGGACTGGCCTGGAGAGACAGATAGGAAGAAATTAGGCCTTACCTGCTAATTGTCTTTCCTGGAGTACTCTCCGGGCCCGTCCAGGACCCTCCCTTAGTGTATCTGCGAGTTTTAGAAGATGGAGTGTTAGAGTTGTTTTGTTCTGTCAAGGAGCCGTAAAATGCAGTGGAAATGGATACTGCGGTTCCCTTAGGGAACATGGGGGGAAAAAAAAGATTCAAAAAGGGAAATCCACACAAACTTAGAAGCTCAAGCACCTCTGCAGTGCAAATGCTTATCTTGAAAGGGGGAATGTCCTTTCGAAGAAAAAAAAAAGAGGAAGGTAAGAAATGGAGATATGACTGGTTTTGTCTTATCTATTTAGTAGTCTAGGTAGTTAGGTTTTTTTTGTTGTTGAAAGTGTTCTTAGTGGTAGCTTCACTGCTTTGTTACCGAGAGACTGATTAGCTGACACCTAGGGGAGCTGGATAGGCTGTCTGGGAAAACCTTTTCAGATTCCAGTCCTCAGCTGCTGGAGCGGATTGACTACCCAAGATGTCCTGGACTGGCCCAGAGAGTACTCCAGGAAAGACAATTAGCAGGTAAGGCCTAATTTCTTCTTTCATTCAGCAAATCACAAAATCTTTGCAGAAATTTGTGCCTACTTAGCCACCTTACATCTGTGTGTGAAATGATTTCCACTGCCCCTTCATCAAGAGTAAGATTGAAAAGCCGTCTTTGAAGTGGTTTTCCACGAACTGAATTTACAATTTTGAAAGTGATGTCCATGACAGCCTTTGTATTAAGTCTCTTGCTTGCCAAAACTTGCTGGTGAATGATGCAGTGGTAAGAGAGAATCTGGGAAGTCGTCATGCTGTCAGAGGGCTATGAAACCATTAACCTCACCTGTCATTGCTCTTGCTCCATCAGTAGTGATGGAAACAAGTCTATGCAATGGAAGATTACACTTTGTCACAAAAGAATGGAAAGAACTGAATAGTTCCTGACCGGTAGTTCTCCCTTTTAAAGAAATCATTCCAAGTAGTAGTTCTTTAACACTGAAGTCTTCAAAAACCATCCGGATAAAGACTAGTAACTGGGCTATGTCTCATGACTGTAAATTCATCCAATTGGCATGAGAAAGAAACTGTTTGAAACACCCTCCAACAATTGTTCAGTTGCTTCTCCATACATCTTTTCTATTCGCCACACGATGGTGTTTCTTGACAATTGTACATCTTGAATAGCAGCTATGATCTTTCTTTTTAAATCCTTCAAAAAGTTTATCAGCTGCTTCAAGAAAACAATTTTTTTTACAAATTCCCCTTCAGTGAAAGGTTCGTATTTGCGATCAGGTTGCTGACCTTGAAGGATGCTATGGTTGCATTGACTGAATGTGACCTTGGCTTCGCCATCAACTGAGTAGCCCATTTCGTTAAGTTCTTTTGAGCTTCAGTTTACAAAATTCACTTTTGGGTGGAAAATCAGCAACAAACTTATTGCTATGCAAAGCCTTATAATGACGTTCCAGATTACCCTTTTTGGGCAAGGATACTGGGGTGTTACAAATTAGACAACACTTGTCTTTCACCATGATGAAATAGTCCATTTCCCATTCATCATGAAAGTGGTAGGTTTTGCTCTTTAGAATACTCATCTTCGTTTATACTGGGGTGGCTGGATGTAAGAAGGTCAAATCTGATAAGTTAAAATAAACACTGGCTGAATCTAGTCCAAAACTGTCACTGTCCCAAAGTATTAAAGATCAGCAGGAACTGAAGACCTCTGGATGATGTGCAATACAAGGACTGGAGATGCCAAAACCACACATGCAGTTCTAAAAGTAAAAATAAGAATTCATCATACTGGTACCATAATCAGGTACCACCGAACAATCATCAAAAAACTCACACATGTCCAGCAAACCAGATGAAATCAAATACCGCCAAACAAGTTCAGATACCACCACCACACACAATTTAATAAATTCTGCACTCAGTGTACAATCAACACAAAGGCAAGGCGAAATAAAATTGCACAGGCAAGCAAAAGTCAGTGGTTTGAACCAATTCGAAGGCAAGGCATAGGCAAGTTAGAACAAAATTGGAAAAGCCCGCCAAAATCACCAAATTCTTGAGACTGTTGTGTCAAACGTTTAATGAAAGTGAACTATAAAGCGACCAACAACCAGCACACGACACAACTAATGCGGTAAGTGTATTCAGGTAAAGCCCGGGTGAATGGATATTGCCCAGTATATAACACTTCTAAGGGTTGTTGGGGTGGGGGCAGGAATGGGTGATTCTGAGAGGCAGGAGACCAGGTATGATGATGGGCCTGTGGCATTTCAGGGCATGGGTGGCGGCCTCCTGGGGTACCCACAAACTATTGGCACAAAAACAAGCGCCCCCAATACACCCACAGGCAAGATTCCTGCAGGCAGGGAAAAAAGACAGGCAAAGGATCAGCAATGGCAGCAAGCCATTGGGACATAGGGACACAGGATCAAATATACAACATGGTGAAGTGCAACGTGTGCCACTGGGTCACGTAAGTCTTTTGAGTGTGGCAATCAAGCCAATCAGAGCCTGACAAGGTGTTCAAACAATAGTTGCAAGATCCACATAAAATGTCCCACATGTTCATGAAAGGTAAGAGGGCTAATCTACGGGATCTACTTGTACGGACCACAGTGGCTGTTGATCGCCCTCTTACCTTTCATGAACATGCAGGACATGCAGGCCCACACCTATGTGAGGAGATTTCCTGGAGAGGAATTAAAGCCTGAGTGTCTCAACCTCACTGTGAAGCATCCTTTGAAGGTCATGGTCTGGGGCTGCATGGCTGCCAGTTGGGTTGGGCATCTTCACATCGTCGATGGAATGGTCAACGGGGCCAAGTACATCATACTGCCTAACTGTTTCCTTGCCAGTTCCTGTTCCAAGATGACAATGCACCCTGCCATCGCTCTAGACAGGTGATCAGCTGGAAGCAGCAGAACAACATCAAGTCAATGGACTGGCCTGCCCAGTCTCCAGATCTGAATCCAATTGAGAACCTGTGGCCTTGGAAATATCTGAGGCATCCGACATCAAAAGCGTGAGCTGATTGAGTCACTCATTGCAGCTTGGAACCGCATTGTCGCCAACGATCACCTTGTCAGACTGGTTCATTCAGTGCTGACAAGGTGCAGTCAGGTGATCAAGAACAAAGGGTGGCCCATCAAATTTATTTATTACATTTGCTTATATACCGCACTATTCGGCATCAGCGCGGTTTACAATATAACAAAACGACCAAGACAACATTCTGTTTGGTTTTACAAGGAACAGGAGTAACAACTTGGCTAACAGGGTTGAACTATATACAGACAATTACAACAGGGTTGAACTATATACATGAGATAATAAATTGCAACAACAGGATTGAGGTGAATATATGAGATGATGATTACAAGAATCTAATGAAGTCCAGTAATCACTTTAGGACGGTGTGTGCCTGATCTGCAGGAAGGAGGCTGGAAATATGGAACACTAGGGAGGGGTGTTTTAAGGTGGGTTACTTAGACTCGGTTGCTGGCTGGGTAGTATTGGAGGAAGAGGTGAAATTTGATTGCCTTCCTGAATTGAGATAGGTCTACAATAGCTCGGATGTCTGGTGGTAGTGCATTCCAGCATTTAAGGGCGTAAAGACTGAAAGCCCTATTTGCCGTTGTGTTGCATTTAGTTAAGGACTTCGGGGTTATCAGTAGATTTAGGGTTGTTGTCCTTCTGGATCTGTTGGGGGGGCACTGTGTGGATAAGCTCAGTAAGCGCCATAGAGGAGAGGGAATTGATGGCCTTGAATGAGAGAAGTAAGGTCTTGAATATGATCCTTCTGTGTATAGGCAGCCAATGCAGCTGCTTTAGAATGGGGGTCACATGGTCACTTCTGGAGGCTCCGTGGAGGACCCTTGCTGCGGCATTCATGGCAAGTTGTAACGGGTTCAGTGTAGATTGAGGTAGACCTTGTAAAATGGAATTGGCAAAATCAAAATGAGGCAGGATCAGTGCTTGGAATATTGTCCGGAAATCATCTGGGTCCAGTAGGGAACGCAGATGTCTGAACGGATTTTGAAATAAACAGCTTTGACTATGTTGCTTATGTGAGATTTCATGTCCAGATGTTGGTCTATGGTGACCCCAAGGTATTTTATTGTTTCTTTGGTTTGTAATTCCGCTTCCTTGACTCTTACATGAGATGGTGGAATAAAGTCAGGGTCTCTTGAGATGAACAGTACCTCCGTTTTTGTGCTGGATGCAGAGGTTTTGTGATTGTAGCCAATCGGATATAGCATTGAAGCACTCTACAAGTGGTGTGAGGTCCATTTGAACTGTTGAAAGGCAGGTATAAGAGAATGTCATCTGCATATAACAGACAGCTCACGTTAAATGATCTGATGATATTGCAGATAGGTTGCATGTATATATTGAACAGTAAAGATGACAGAGGAACCTTGAGGCACGCTTTGTTTTTGATGGAATTGTTTTGATTCTCCCGATCCAGATTTTACATATTGCCATCGACCATCTAGGTAGGACTTGCACCATTCTAGCGCAGTATTACGTTTTCCCTTCTCTTTCAGTCGACCGAGGAGGAGCTCATGATGTACTGAGTCAAAGGCCGCAGCAATATCTAAAAAGATGAGCACAAAGCCTTGTCGGATGTTGTCGGTGCCTGTAATTATTTTGTTGAAAAGGAAGGTGAGAAGGGTCTCGACTCCATGATACTCTCTGAACCCGTGTTGGCAGTGGTCTAGGGGAGCTGTGGAGTCTATATGATCCTGAATTTGCCTTTGAACCTCTTTCTCAATTTTTGCTAGGAGCAGAATACTGGCTATTGGTCTGTAAGAATCTACCTTTTGGGGGTCAAGTTTGGGGTTCTTCAATAAAGGCCTAATAGAGGTTTGTTTGAGTGCTGTGGGGAAGAAACCAGTAGTGAAGGAAAGGTTTATCAGTTTTGTGATGAATGGACTGAACTCCCTGCATAGTTCCTTTACCCAAAAGGCTGGGCAAGGGTCAGTTTGCGCTGTGGAGGTATTGATAGAAGCTATTGTATCTTCAATGCTTTTTCTGGATGGTGTGGAGAACATGAGTAGGGGGGTTAAGCCGGTAGGTTCTTGCCACAGTGCTGATGAGATTGTCTGTATGATCTTTGATTGTAGGTAATCAGCGTATTTTTGTGGGTGAATATCCACATGTTCAGGAGATGGTTCCTTAGAAAGGGCTTGAACCAAGTTGAAAAGATCTCGTGGTTTGTTCAGGGATCTCTTCAGAGTGTCGGTGTGGTGTTTCCTTTTCATTGTGATTAATTCTCTGTGCTTTGATAGGTGGAGTTGGTAGGCGGTCAGATCTTCCGTGGAGAGCAGTCGGTGCCATTTTTTCTCAAGTCTGCGTAGTTGTGTGAGAGGTTCTCAGCTCTTGAGTGAACCATGGGGCCGCCTTATTCTCCTTGATGTGTTATTGGATTGTGGTCGTGAGATGGCATTGAGGTTGAGATTCCAGGAGGAGACTAGTTCTTCAGGATCAGATGTGGTTTTGTTGAGGAATGAGTGAGTTTGAGAGAGGATGAACTCTCTATTAAATGTGCGAAAGCTTCTTGTTGATGGTCGAGCTGTGCTGTTAAACCTTCGGTTACTATGCTGTTGGTTATCAAGCCATCACTGACACATAAAAATACCAAGCCATCACTGACACACAAAAATGGCCTTTTTCAAGCACACATACATTAATTTGAAGGAAACCTGGCGTGCATCCATAATATTTTAAAGAATACTTACAATAATATATCATTGGCCAATGATGTACATTATGCGATATTTCACAGAAAATCTATCAACAGGACAACTGTGGGGAACAAACTCAGAAAATAAGGGCCAAACCAATACTAGAAGTTGGCCCTAATAGCCAAATCTATCACTTATCATGAGATGCACAGAAAAAGCCACTGGGAGGAAAAATAAATTAAAATATAAGGTCATGAAGTTGAAAAAAGTCAAATTTATTTATTTACCTTCTCTTATATACTGTGCTATTCTGCATCAGTGCGGTTTACATTGAACAAACTGAAATTACATTGAACAGGGCATTATAACTTGGAGAACTATTTTACAGGGAACATGGGCTATGGAGGGTTAAGTGGCTTGCCCAAGACCACAAGGAGCACCTGTGGGACTAGAAACCCCAGTCCTTCCGGCCCAAGGTTGCTGTCCTCTAGTGGGATTTGAACCCCTGACCTTCCGGCCTGAAGTACCTTGCCCCAACCACTAGGCCACTCCAACTCCAATTTACAAGTGATTCCAGACTTTTGCACACCACTGTACCTCCTGGAACTGCCACCAAACTCCCCCCTCCCCCCAAGGGTGCATCATATCAATCCTGTATCAGGAATTGCTTCAGAGAAATCACCACCCTCTTGTCAGATCTTGCAATCAATCTTGTGCCACCAGAGTAAAGAGGGTGAGGGCTCCCCCCCCCCCCCCCCAGTACTTCTGGTCCACAAGAAAACAAGGGAGGTAATGTCCCATCCTAGACCTCAGATCTGAACAAGTTCTTGGCTGGAGAAGTTCAAAATACTTTCTCTGGGCACCCTGTTTACCTGCAAAAGGAGATTGGCTATCCTCCCTAGATTTGAAGGATACCTTTTCTGTATGAAAGAGCAGGAATGAAGTCCTCATGTATAGGTGATGTTGCTGACTGACCCACATAGGAACCCTCCTCAGCTTCTATTGGAAGCTTTTGGGAGGCTCCACTGCACCTCCATGCTCCTTTCCCACTTGCCGTGGCATCTTCTACAGTCTTTTCCAGAGTCCCATAGATGTGAATCAGTCATCTGCTGGTAAGTTTTGTGTGGGGTGTGGTCCCCACCCCTTCAGGGGTCTTGTGCTTGTTTTCAATTTCTGCCTGTTAGTAGTGTTGGGTCAGTCTGGTTCTGGTGCCTTTTTTTATTTTTTTTTTTCTGTAACTTATTTTCATTGTTTCCTGCAACCCAGCTGGCACCATCAACCTATTTGATCTAGCCACAGCCATCTTCCTAGATATGTCCCAGAAACCAACAAACAGGCGCAAGAAATACACCAAATGTGCCAGGACTATCTGTCACCAGGCACAATTAGTGCTTCCAATATCTGGGTCGTCATCACCAGCCCTCTTATTGCAATTTGTGTTGGATTCTCTGCTGCTTGCGACCCTTCAACCTCTCCCTGTCATTTGCCATCTTTGGCACTGGTATCGGTTTCAGTGACTCCCTTAAGATCTGCTAAAGGTGCAATCAGCATCAAGAGGTTCCTAGGCTCAGTTGGAGCTGAGGGCCCATAGTGCCCGAGAGCATTGGCTATCAGTCAGTCTCTGCCTGGAATCAAAGGACTTGACCTTGACTCCATCAGCATTGAAGAAGGGGGGGGTGCTTTTGAGCACTGGGTCATCCTTTGCGCATTAGCATTGGAGCCCTTTCAATAAAATGTCAGGAGCAAACAGCCTGCCAAGGTGCCTTAGAGAGGAATCTATCTCCAGAGTTTTTGGAGGGCTCCAACCATCTTTTGACACTAAACCCATGCCTGCACTAATGCCAGAGGCATTAGTTGAAGCTGCTCAAATCCCAAGGCCTTCAGAATCGGCTGCCATGGAGGGATGCCTTTGGGTGCTAAAGGCCCACATTGCATTGATGCTGAAGAAACAGTTGGCTGGCATAGTCATCACACATTGTGCATATAATCCTCAATGCATGCACAGTGGTGGTGGTAAAAACTTCATTCAAACAACCCTAATGTATTTCATCTGGATGCGTTTTTCAGAGGGTATCCTCAATCATCAAAACAACCAAATTTTTAAAATACAAACATCTTACAATAAAGGTAAATATAAAATCAAACCATAAAACAGACACAGATAAATGGGTAAAAAAACAATGTACCCATGTAAAATGACAAATACCAAGTGTTAAATCACGTTGAAACATTTTAAAAAGATAATATATCTCAGGAACAAGCAGGAATGTAGTCTTCACATATGGGTGGTGATGGCACAGACAGAACCTGTAGGAAAGCCTTTGGGAGCTCTCCACTGTGCCTGCGTGACTGCCTTCCCACTCTTCTGAATCTCTCTCCTAGGATCCTGATGGGTCTGGGGAAAAAAACATTCTTGTCGCCACAGGAAACTTTTCTCGGAATAGCATGCATGCCTTCCCATTTTTACTCTGGCATTGCCCCTGATACTGGTACCTTCATATATTTTTTTTTTCTCACTTTTTTTTTTTCCCATTTTTTTCTTTGAGGGCCTTGTGCCACTCATAGACCTTTAGGCCTACCCTTTCCACCATGGAGAAACACCCTAGAAGTTTCAAAAAGTGCACTAAATGTTCCCAGAACTTCTGTCATGGATACATGAATGATGCCTCTGTCCTGACCATGACCCAGACATTTGCTCCCTCTGTAAGTTAATGATGAAGAGATGATTTTAAAACTGGGCCAGAAAGTTGGCAGCTTTTCCCATTGGATTCAGTCTTGTTGGCATAGTCTTCCTCCCAATTTCAAAGCCTTGAAGACCCCAAAGCATAATTTGGACTCTGAGGAAGAAAACTTAGCGATCCCTTCAAAAATCTCCACAGAATCCGAAGGAGTCTTGAACATCATCCAAGGAATCCAAAGAGACATTGAGAAGATTGAGGGAGAGGTCCTGGTCAAAGTACACTCCCTAAAGACATCTGACACTGGCCCCTAGACAGGAGGACTTCCCTCTCCAAAGCCTCTGGGGGGAGGGGGGAAACAGAGGAGGCCTCCGAGGCATCAACCTTGGCAGAGCCCCCAGTGCCATGCTCTGGTACAGTGGCTGCAAGCCCCATTCTGTCTCCAGACCAGACACTGGCAATTTCATTGGCTCAGTACATGCTATCCATAGAGAAGACCTTAGCAGCTCTCCTAGCAGCAGCCTCAGTACCCTCAAGCACTGATGACTCCAGGATCACTTACATCGACATTGGTACAGATGTTGGTATCTCTACCTGTACAATTGCTTGATATCCACATTCCCCATGCATCTGCTCCACCATCAGGACTGGTGTTGGGAGTCCCATCAACTTGGTCAATACCAGGGTCTGAACAATTGCTAACACAGCAAAGGGAGGACATACAGCAGGACCAGTACTGCCAGCACCATTTACACGGTCATTGGCACAGACAGCACTTGCTGAGCTCAGATTCTGAGTCCTCAGATTCAGACCATCAGTCCCTCGACTGAGGAGTTGTTGGCATTGACTAGAGTCAGGGGTGGCTTACCTAGCTGATGTCCACTATGACCTTATTAGAGGATTGGCTAATAGCATGGCTTCACTGGTAGCAGCACACAGTTATCTTTGGCTGAGGAATTGGGCAGCAGACAGTTCCAAGTCATGACTTAACAACTTTCCCTTAAAAGGAAGCTTGCTTGGGGAGGATCTAGACAAGCCAGTCAAAGATTTGGGGGAGTCAAAAGGAGGTTGCTTGTTGGAAGATAAGCCAAAGCCTGGGCGGGCTGCAATGGCTTCGCGGGGTCAGCCTTGGGATTTCAGATGTGTTTGTACCTCGCATTTGAAGTTTCCAAAGAGGGAGATTTCCCTCTCGGTCAAGGTTTTAGGGGATTCTGAGGAGCGGGCAGAGGGTTTGCTAGCCCCTCTTCCTCAGGATTTAGAAAAATCCAATGAAGCAAAAAGTATGTATGACCTAGATTGGCCACTGTTTGGAAACAGAATACTGGGCTTGATGGACCTTGGTCTGACCCAGTATGGCATATCTTATGTTCTTATGTTCTTATGACCCAGGTAGGAATTCAACCCATAGGGGGTTGGCTTTGGGAGTTTCTTTTGGCCTGGTTCCAGATAACATCTGATCAGTAGGTGTTGGAGGTCATTCGAGGGTTATTCCCTCGTTTGCCCAACTGGTGGCCGACTCCTTTGTCCTGTCTCCCTGCAGGGGTCGAGAGCGTTGGTGGCCAGAAAAAGGTCAACTTCAGTCTGTGTTCACGTTTTGGTATATTTTTGAAGATTGGTGTGCGCGGAGATGGATGCGTCCTGCTACAGTATCAGTTCTGGTGGTGTTGAGTTTCTTGCAAGATGGTTTTGATAAGGGACTAGTGGCCAGTTCGTTAAGGGTATAGTTGGCAGCTATTTCTTGATCTCCAGGAACAAGCAGGAATGTAGTCTTCACATATGGATATCGTCGGTACCGACTGAGCCTGCACGGGAACGCTCCCCAGCGTCCAATAGGAAAGCTTTTGGGAGCATCCCACAGCGCCTGCATGCTGCCTTTCCCAACTGTCCCTCTCCAGTTCTTTGTTTTCCGCAGAGCCGACAGGTCGCACATCCTGTCACCGCAGAAAAAAATCCCCCCTTATTCTTTTTTTTGTGGTCAAGTCTGCCTTCCCTCGACGCTACACCGGTACCAATGGTTCTTTTTTTTTTCTTTAAACAAAAAAACAAAAAACAAACTTTCTTTCTGGAGTCTTTTTTTTTTCCAGTAATTTTCTCCTCAGGTGCCATGCGCCATTTTGGGCACAAGGCCCAGTTTTTTTCTTCAAAATGGAAAAACCCGCTTCGGGTTTTAAAGTGTTCTAAGTGTGGCAGTATCATCTCCGTCACCGACACCTATGAGTGGTGCCTCAAATGTTTAGGTCCTGACCACTCTATTTCAGAGTTTGTTGCCTGTGGGATGTCAAAGGGGCCGGCTAAACTTAGCACCCTTTTTCCCTCCGATGCAGCCTCCATTGCATCGACATCTTCCAGGGCTTCATCTTCCTCCTCATGGATCTCAGATAACTAAACATAAATCTAGCCGGTCCTCAAAGGGTAGATCTCCTAAACATGGAGATGCCTCTGGCATTGTACTTGAGCGACATTCACCAGCAAAATTGCCCCAGCGGGAGGCTTCGGCTTACAAAGCACTAATGGGGCTCCAGGATGTTCTCGAGGCTTCAGCCTCGGCAGAACTACTGGTGCCATGCTCTAGGGTTCCGGCTGCTTCATCCGGCACCGACACCCAAGCATCAGTAGTGTCGATAGACCAGAGATTCTTGGCTATTGAACGTAGTCTGGCGGCTCTTCTCATGGCCTCAATGCCCCTGAAACCGCTTCAGGCAATTCAGCCGGTACCAGCCCAAACTACATCGGCAGGTATTCTACCGGCACTGAGTCATGCGTCTCTATCCAGCATCAACAAGTCGGTACCGGACCACCCCGATGCCGACTTCGATTGGTACCGGTACCATGCCTTGCACGATCACCCGGCTTCGAATCCTCGGATGAGTCTGAAGACTCTGAAAGCTCTGCCGATACCAGAGTACTTCTTCCTGAGGATTCCTCTTCTCAGCGTAAGATGTCTCCACCAGAGGATATGTCCTTTCAGGATTTTATCTGAGATGTGGCCCGAGGTCTCTCCATCACAATGCCTCCTGAAAAAGAGCCTAGGGCAAAGGAATTAGAAATCCTACAATACCCTAAAACTCCCAAGGAGGCAGCTACCTTACCTATTCATGAGATCTTGCATGATCTTATGTTAAGGATGTGGGAAATACCTCTGACCACATCTCTTCACTCTCGAAGACTTGACACCATGTATCGAGTTCCTCCTTGTCCTGGGTTTCAGAAGACTCAATTACTACACCATTCCATGGTGGTGGAATCGGCCATGAGACGGATAAAGAGTGCAAAAAGGCATGCATCTAATCCTCCAGGACGTGAGTGTAGGACTCTTGACTCCTTTGGACATCGATCCTTCCAGGCTTCCATGCTTTCTGCTAGGATAAGTTCCTATATCTTGTATATGGGAATGTTCCTTAAAGAGGTCACAGGTTATTTAGATCTTATGAGCCCTCTCCTTCCTGATAAAAGGTAAGATTTTCTGGCTCTTGTCAAACATGCTCAGGATGTTTCCAAGTTTGTGAATCATGCAGCCTTTGACTGCTTTGAATGCATAAGCAGAACCTCTGTCATTGCCATAGGTGCACATAGGATTGCCTGGCTCCAGGCATCTGACTTGGAAATTTGGGTACAGGACAAACTAGGGAATATACCTTGCACAGGAGAGAATCTTTGTCAAGAATTGGCAGGAAAAGGCTGAGAGATGCTGACAATATCACTTTGGATAGATTGTCTACATCTACAGCTGATCCTGTGAGGAAAAGATCCTCTAAGAAACCATTCTTCAGCAAGAACTTTTTTTTTAATCCCTTCTGTACCCAGCAGGGACAGCAGCAACAACCTAGGCAAAGAAAGACAAAAGCAGCTAAGCCTCAACCGGCTCAGCAGACTCAGCCTCCATAGGGGCTTTGACTCCTATCTAGAGAACTTTGCCTTCCTGACCCTGAACAGCCCAGAACCCTCCACCATCCCAGGAAGGTTGTCATTTTGCCCCCAGATGGGGCCAGATAACAGCAGAAAATTGGACTCTGTCTATTGTGCGAGAGGGGTACAAGCTTCATTTCCTTAGCATGCCCCCTCCTACAATGGTAAGACAGTTCAATTCTCAGACCTCTCAACAACCAGTTAGGTCAAGAGGTCGCTGTACTTGCCCAAGGGGCAATAGAAGAGGTACCCATTCCCCAACGGGATACAGGGTTTTACTCCCCCTATTTCCTTATTCCAAAGAAAACAGGAGGACGCAGACCCATTTTAGACCTCAGAATTGAACAAATTCCTGTTCAGAGAAGTTTGAAATAATTTCTCTAGGAACTCTGCTGCCATACCTTCAGAGTCAGGATTGGCTTTGTTCTCTAGATCTCAAGGAAGCGTACACATGTTCTCATCCACCCAGCTCACCAAAAGTTCCTTCGCTTTCTGCTTCAAGGGAAGCACTACCAATACAGGGTTCTTCCTTTTGGCCTGGCCTCTGCACCAATGATGTTCACAAAATGCATGGCTGTGGTGGCAGTATTTCTCTGAACCCTGGGAATATTCGTCTTCCCTTACTTAGACGACTGGCTCGTTCGAGCCCCTTCAGTGCCAGAGGCCAGGGTTGCTCTCTCTCACACAATGCACATCCTTCAGTATTTGGGACTTGTCATAAACTTCCCAAAGTCCAACCTTGCTCCCACTCAATCCCTAGAGTTTATAGGAGCTCTGCTGGATACCAGACAGACAAGGGCCTTCCTTCCACAGCCCTGCTGCCTTTGCATTGTGCAGTTAGCTTCCCAAGCAGTGCTAAAACCTCACCTCACTGCTCAGGAAATGTTAGTTGCTAGGCCACATAGCATCCACTGTGCATGTGGTTCCTTATGCTCGCCTCCATATGAGGGCAGCCCAGTGGACCTTATCCACTCAGTGGACTCAGGCATCAGGTTGCTTGTCAGACAAAATAGCAAACTCAGATCGCCTTATTTTGTCTCTCCAATGGTGGCAGTCACCCAAAAACCTTTTGGTGGGGTCTGCTTTTCAGCAACTCCCACCCCAAGCCACTCTACCAACAGATGCTTCAGAGGTGGGTTGGGGAGCCCACCTGCAAGGCCTCTCTACCTAGGGTACCTGGACTCCACAGGAGGCCTATCTCATATCAATCTACTGGAGCTCAGAGCAATCTTCCTTGCTCTTAGAGTATTTCACACCCAGCTCAGCTACAAGACAGTCCTAGTTCAAACGGACAATCAAGTAGCCATGTTCTATGTGAACAGGCAGGGTGGAACAAGCTCTGTCACTCTGCAACGAAGCTTTGCGACTATGGGCCCTCGCCAGAGCATCAGATTCATCTCCTTGCGGTGTATCTTCCAGGCATTCAAAACACTTGGGCAGACACTGTCGAGTTCTGATTCCACACGAATGGTCTCTCCATGCGGACCAGGTGGCCAAAAGTTTTCAAATTTGGAGAACCCCAGACATAGACCTCTTTGCAAGTCCGCTGAATGCTAAACTTCCCCGGTTCTGTTCCAGAATTCCAGCTCAGGGTTGTCAGGCCAGGGATGCTTTCCTCCTCCATTGTGGTCAGGACTTCCTGTATGCCTTTCCACCCATTCCCCTAATTCCCAAAACCCTGTCCAAGCTTCAGAGAGACAAAGGTCATATGATCCTCATAGCTCCACGTTGGCTACGGCAAATGTGGTACCCTCTGCTCCTACATCTTTCAAATTCCGCCTTAGAGTTAGGATCTGCTCCAGATCTCCTTTCTCAAGAGGATGGTATGCTGTGGCATCCCAATCCCCAGTCTCTGCGTCTCAGGGCCTGGTTGCTGAAAGCCTAGAACTTCAGTCTTAACCTTTCCCAGCAGGTAAAGGATATCCTTTATGCTTACAGGAAGTCTTCCACAAGACGCTCTTATGCATTTAAGTGGAAAAGTTTTTACCATATGGTGCTCGCAGAAGGGTCTTAACCCTCTTGAGGTACTTCAGGAATCATTACTGGAGTACCTCCATTTATGAAATGCAGGGCTTAAGACCAATTCAGTGAGAGTCCATTTGAGTGCTATTGCAGCTTCTTTCTAGCCTCTAAATGGACAACCTATTTCATCTCATCCCCTCATAGTGAGATTTATGAGAGGCCTTCTTTTAACTAAGCCTCCCATTAAGCCACCACCGGTGGCTTGGGACTTAAATCTGGTACTTGAGCAGCTCATGAAACCGTCCTTTGAACCATTAGCCACTACCTCTTTGCAATTCCTTTCCTGAAAGGTCATCTTTCTTATTGCAATCACATCAGCATGTCGCATCAGTGAATTGCAAGCATTGGTGGCTGATCCTCTTTATACAAGGTTCCATCATAAAGTAGTCCTTAGGACTCATCCACACTTTATGCCAAAGGTGGTCTCGCCTTTTCATTTAAAGCAAGTGGTTTACCTTCCTGTATTCTTTCCAAGGCCTCATGCCTCAAATGCAGAAAGGAATCTTCAGACTTTGGACTGTAAAAGAGCTTTGGCCTTTTACTTGCAAAGGACACAGCAACATAGAAAGTCCTCTGAACTCTTTGTTGCTTTTGATCCTAGTCATTTGGGACTTCCCGTCTCCAAAGGAACACTGTCCAGCTGGATTGCACAGTGTGTATCTTTTGCCTATAAGAGTAATAGCCTTCCTCTTGAAGGCCATATCACAGCTCACAATCTGAGAGCCATGGCAGCCTCAATGGCTCATCTTCACTCTGTCTATCGACAACATCTGTCGAGGAGCTACTTGGGCTTCCGTTCATACCTTCACAGCCCATTACTGCTTAGTCAAGGACTCCTGTCGGGAGTTCCATACTTAATCAACTCCTGCCCACCATCCCTGGTAGGATGCCAGAGATCCATGGGGGGAAGTGGAGCCCTTTCACAGGGGCACACAACTTCTGGGGCCTTCTCTCTGGCATCTGCAGCTAGGGATTCCCCATATGTGAAGATTACATTCCTGCTTGTTCCTTGAGATAGCATAGTTACTCACCTGTAACAGGTGATCTCCGGGAACAGCAGGAATTTAGTCTTCACAACCCACCCAACTCCCCTAGGAGTTCTGTCTCTCTCAGCTTTAAACTCAACTGGAGAGGGACAGTTGGGAAAGGTGGGAAGGCAGCACGCAGGCGCTGTGGGATGCTCCCAAAAGCTTTCCTATTGGATGTTGGGGAGCATTCCCACGCAGGCTCCATCAGTACTGATACCCGTATGTGAAGACTAAATTCCTGCTGTTCCCGGAGATCACCTGTTACAGGTGAGTAACTATGCTTTATCGTGGAAAGGTTTATGGAGTCTCCTTGGGTTCACATGCATATGTGTTACTTTTCTTGAGGGCGGTGTCTCGTTTGTGTCCTCCACGCAGGGTGGTGATTCCCCCGTGGGATCTCAATCTGGTTTTGGGGGCATTGACAAAGCCCTTTGAACCCGTCCATCAGACCTCGATAAAGGATTTGCCTTTAAAAACAGTCTTTTTGGTAGCCATTTGCTCTGCACGTCGAATTTCAGAGTTGCAGTCTTTGTCCTGTCGGGAGCCGTTCTTGTCCTTTTCTAGGGAAAAAGTGGTTGTCCCATTCTGTCTTTCCTGCCGAAGGTGGTTTCGCCATTTCATGTGAATCAGTCTCTCTCTCTACCAGTGTTGGGGATTTCAGGAGAGAGAGCCTGTGACCGTAAATTGCGTTTGGATATAGAGAGTTCTTCATCTGAGGGCCTCAGAGTCCTTCCGCTAGTTTGAGTGTGTGTTCGTTCTCATTGGTGGTCCTCGTAGGGGCGAAGCGGCAGCCAAAGCTTCGATTTCCAGATGGGTCTGTGAGGCGATAACATCAGCTTATATCTTACAAGGCCAACAAGTTCGGGGTTGCAGGCTCATTCTACTAGAGCGCAGGCAGCTTCATTGGCGGAACATAATTTGGTTCCTTCAATTGAAATTTGCAAAGCAGCCACGTGGGCCTCTTTGCATACCTTCAGTAGACATTATCACCTAATGTCCAGGCGGTGGGGGATGCCTGTTTCGGGTCTGCGGTCTTGTGGTCCAGTTGTACAGGTCTCTCCCATTAATTTACTGCTGTTACATCCCAGAGGTGAGGAACTGGACTGGAGGCACGATAAGGAAAGAAATTAGACTTACCTGCTAATTGTTCCTTGAAGTCCAGTCCCAAATCCGTAGATTTTTTGTTTGTGCGGTTGCAACAGCCGTGGAGTTGGGTGGCAGCAAAATTCTTTCTTTGCTCAATCAATGTAAATTCTGTATTCTTCCTTTTTTTCTCTTTTCTGTCCAACTTGCTGCGAATGGGAGAGGAAGAGTTATCCTCTTAAAAAAATAAATAAATAAAAAATTCTCAGAGGGATCAGTTGCGTTTAGAGTTCAGTTGTATTTAATATAGCTACTTATTTGTTGCTCCTCTGAGTCTGCTTTGTCATTAAGTCACTGGGAGCTGGTGGGAGGTGCCAGCAGTATATATGGAGTGGCTTCAGAATTCTGACGTACCCAGTCTCCAAGCTGGGGGAGGAAGTGCACTACCCAGAGGTGAGGGACTGGACTGGAGTTCCTCAAGGAACAACATTAGCAAGTAAGTCTAATTTTTCTCTTTCGCAAGCCAGTCAATGGTCATTCCATCTCTACGCACCCCCTAGTGGCACGTTTCATGAGAGGCTGCCTCTAAACCATCCATTTGACTACCCCCTTCCCCCCCCCCACCCCAGTGACATGGGATCTCAACATGGCTTAGCTTCTCAAACCCCCTGTTTATCCCTGTTCAGTCCAGTCCTGAACCTCTGGGTTGAGCACCACCTCCAGCAGCTTGGAGACTGAGCATATCCAAAAGTGTAGACACCAGTACAAATACCGCTGGCACCACCCACCAGCTCCCAGTATGCTCGGTCTCCAAGCAGAGGTGGTGAGCCAGAGGGGCTCACTGAGGAGCAAATAAGAAGCTAGTTAAGCTTTTTTGGGGTGTTTTTTGAATTCATTTTCTTTAGTTTGCTGCTATGAAAGTTAAACAAAAAACACAAAAAACCCAGCAAGCAGAGTAGCAGCAGTAAGCCCTGTAGAGGAGGATTTTCTTTTGGCCTGCTCCTTTCCTCCCCCCCCCCCCCCCACAATTATTCTTCGATGGGGGTGTTGAGGCACTTACTGGCGGCTCCCGATCCTGTGATTGGTAGAGGAGCCGCCATTTTGGAGTTTCAACAGAGTATTTTTGCTGCTGCCTTCTCAGCGCTGAAGCCGTTCACTGGCTGAGCGTGAGACCAGTTGGGGGGCCCCCCCCCCGTGTACTCTTAACTCAGGTGTACTCTAACTCAGGTGATTCTCGGCACAGCAGAGCTCTGTATAAGCAGCAGGTATGTCAGGAGGTCCTTTTAATTTAGTGGGAAGTGGGCCCGATACTGTGTGCCAGCGGTTCCTGCTGAAGCGTGGGGAAGCTAAGGGACTGCTGATTCCCACATTTTTGGCTCTCCTCAGGGTGTCTTGCTGTAGACCCTTCGGGTAGGTTTTCCAGGGGGCTTTATCTATCAAGGGGGTTTATTCATTGTTGGTTCTGCCGGTTATTTAAAAAAAAAAAAAGCAGTTTCTGCATGTTTTTTGTCGGATAGCAGAAGCTGAAGATTTGTTCAGCTACGAATTGCACTGCGCTTTGGGCTAGTTTCTTCCCTGCTGTGTGCCCTTAGGCAGTGGGTGCCTAGGACTGGTGGCCTGTCTTCCATGCCGGTACATCCACAGCGTTTGGTCTGGTTCTCGGCGTGGGAGGGCTATCCGAGGCTGGGGTCTGTCGGTTGTATGACAGAGGCTTTGGGGATGGAATGGGCTTTACAGGACAAGCCACAAGAGCCTATAGGCATCTCATCGCAGGAAGTTCAAGTTTCCATAGACTCCTCTCCCCCTTCACTGGAGGAGTCTGCTGCTCTGCCTGGACCATCATCCTCCCAGGGTCTTCCGGTTGGAGGGGTTTATGGAAGAGTTCTCCCCGGAATTTGTTCTGTTACATCAAGCTTGTTGCAGCAGCAAGGCATGGCGCTGTCCTTGCCCACTGGGCTGGGGCCCAGGTGGAGAGTCTCGGAAAAGTGATGACTCGGAGGATTTACCAACCAAAAAGGTCAGGTCTGTGGTAGGTAGACTGGAGCAGTCTCCTGTCAGACACCAGACTGGGAGTTTGAGTCAGCTGCAGAGCGAAGAGCTTGAGGGTGAGATTCCAGAGCCGAAAGACCAGGCACGGGTGGTCTGGATCTTTCGGCAAGAAGAGTTGCTAGCACTACTTGCTGAATCTCTTAAGGCACTCAATTTGCTGGCTAGCCTGCCTGTTGAGGAGGATTCTCTGGAGGACCCTCTCATTCAGGCAGTGCAAAAGATGCAGTCGGTTTTCCCGGTCCATAGGGTGGTCAAGCAGATGATTCAGGACAAATGGGACCTCCCCGAGGCAGGTCTGAGAAGGGGTTAGGTCCTTGTCGTGCCTCTACCGTCTCTCGGAACAGGACCGGGAAATGTTTAGGTCTGAGTAGATGCAGCGGTTTCTGTTGCTACAAAGACAACAATCCTGGTGGAGGGAAGTGGTTTTGAAGGACACACAAGATAGAAAACTTGACATGTTATAGAAGCAGGTCTTTGTCAATGCTCTTTCAGTGCAGGCCTCCATTTGTGGGGCCTGGGTGGTGAGGGCTTGTCTGCAGTGGTCACAATGGCTGCAGCAGTTGGAGGTCTCGTTGCCAGACCAGCTGGCAGAGATTGCCAAGATGGAGTCTGGAGCAGCTTATCTCTCTGACATCCACTTTGATCTCATTCATGGCCTTGCAAACAGTATGGCATCGATAGTAGCAGTCATCACTATCTTTGGTTGTGCAATTGAGCAGCCGATAGCTCTTCAAAGGCAAGGCTTAGCAAGCTTCCTTTCAAGGTGAAACTGGCAAAGATCTGGACAAGTTGGTAAAGGATTTGGGGGAGTCTAAGGGAGGATGCCTCCCTGAGGACAAACTGAAGCAGAGCCGCAATGCCCCCACCTCCTGAGGTCAGTCCCGCTATTTTTGACATTTTCGGTTGTCTTGGTTGGGTTCATACCAGAGGGGGTAGGTTTCCTGGCCTGGGGGCAGGGTTTTCGTGGCTTCCGAGGTGTGGGCTGAGATTTTGCGGCAGCCTCTTCCTCAGGGTTTAAGAAGCTCCAATGAAACGAGGGGGACCCAGGCATGGATTCAGCCCATAGGGGGTCAGCTACAGGATTTCTACCTTGCTTGGGTCCTGATTTATGTTTGACCAGTGGGTCCTGGAGATAATCTGTGAAGGATATGCCCTTGAGCTGGTGCAGTCCGTGGGTGATGCTTTCATGCAGTTGCCTTGCAAGGTGGTGGCGGTTAGGGACACACTAGCTCGCCTTCTCCAGCTCAGAGGAGTAGTACCTTTCCCCCAGGAGCAATACGGGTGCGGTCGATACGCCATCTATTTCATGATGCCCAAGGACAGTGCTTTTCATCCTATCCTGGATCTCAAGAGGGTAAACTGCTGCTTGCGGGTTCCACATTTTCATATGGAAACTGAGGTCTGTTATGGCAGTGAAGGAAGGAGTTTCTTACATCTCTCACTGAGGCGTACCTTCATATCCCCATAATGCCAGATCATTAGCAATTGCTTCAGTTTGCAGTGCCAATGGGACACTTCCAGTTTCAGGTGTCGCTGTTTAGTCTAGCAACAGCTCTTCATACTTTCACCGCGGCGCTCCAAAAGGAGGGGGTACTGTTACATCCCTACCTCGACGATTGGCTGATTCGAGCAAAGTCTAGGGAGGAAAGTCTGCAGGTCACTTCGCGGGTGGTGCAGTTGCTGGAGAGTCTCGGTTGGGTGATCAACTGGGCCAAGAGTCACTTACTCCAATTCCCGAGATGGAACTATCTGGGAGTGCGTTTCGACACTCGACGGGAAGAGTTTCTCCCAGAGCAGCGCGCCCAGGGTCTGCGGAGATTGGTGCAGGACTTTCAGTGCAAACCGGACTCAACAGCAAGGCAGTATTTACAGTTGTTGGGAACCATGGTGGCAACGCTGGATTTGGTACCATCGGCAAGAGTGCATATGTGGCCCTTGCAGAGGGCCCTGCTCCAGCGTTGGTCTCTCCAGTCGGATTTGCTGGCCCAGTGTCTCCCGTGTCCTTGAGAGGTTCACAGGGCGATTCGCTGGTGACTGTGTCCGGAGCACTTGTCAGCAGGCATGCTGCTCAAAGCCCCTCCATGGATTCAGTTGATGACCGATGCCAGCCTGGCAGGTTGGGGAGGTCATTGTGAGGGGTGGTTTGCCCAGGGGCCCTGGAATGAGCTGGAGGCAACTTGACCGATCAACAGATTGGAGCTCCAGGTGCTTGCCTTAGCTCTCCAGTGATTCACCATTGTCTGCACTTCTGCAATATCTATTGCACTTGTCCTCTTCAGGATTAAAGACCAATTCAGTTAGAGTACACCTTGGTGCCATTGTAGTTTTTCATAAGCCAGTCAGTGGTCATTCCATCTCTGTGTGCACCCCCTAATGCCATGTTTCATGAGAGGCTGCCGCCTCTCTAAGCCACCCATTTGACTACCCCTCCCCCCACCCCCAGTGACATGGGATCTCAACATTGTTTGGCATAGCTTCTCAAACCCCTGTTTGAACCCCTAGCAACTGCTCATCTGCAGTACTTGTCTTGAAAGGTCATATTCCTAGTTGCACTAATCTCAGCCAGGTGCATTAGTGAATTGCAAGCTTTGGTGGCCCATCCACCAGATTCCATCATAAAGGGGACACTCACTTTCTAGCAAAAGTGGTATTGCCCTTGCACATCTGTAATACTCAAGTCTTCCCAAGACCTTGCTCTTCATGTGCAGAAGCAACCCTGTACACTAGATTGCAGGTGAGCCCTGGCCACCTATCTGTAGAGGACTCATCTCCACAAATTCTCACAACTGTTTTTCCTTTGACCCCACTCACTTGGGGCTTCCTGTAATAAGTTTGCTCTCCAGATGGATAGCAGACTGCATCACTTTCACTTAAGATAAAGCAAAACTCAATCCTCGCAGTGCATGTCACTGCTCACAATGTCTGAGCCATGGCAACTTCTGTAGCCAACCTATGCTCAGTAGCAGTTGACTAAATATGCCAGGCAACAACCTGGTCCTCCATCCATACCTTTGCCACACACTACTGCTTGGACAAGGACTCCTGCCAGGATGTGGCCTTCAGCCAGGCGATCCTCTACAACTCCTCCCTCTGCTCACACTTTCGGATGTCTGTCCAACTGAGCACAGTCTGATCTGGCTTCCAAGTCTCCTGAAGATCTGGGAGCTAGGGAGTCCCATATGTGAAGACTACATTCCTGCTTGTTCCTGGAAATAGCAGTTACCTGTAACAGGTGATTTCTGGGAACAGCAGGAATTTAGTCTTACAACCCACCTGCCTCCCCTTGGTGTTGGGTTTTCATTTTTTCTCTGCTACAAACTTAACTGAGGAGAGAGTTGGAATAGGAAAGCAGTTGTGCAGTGGAGTGCTCCCAAAGGCTTTACTATAGGACGCTGGGGAGTGTTCCTGTGTGGGCTCAGTCGGTGCTGACATCACCCATATGTAACATAGTATATGATGGCAGATAAAGACCAGTATGGTCCATCTAGTCTGCCCAGTAAGGTGACAAGTAGGTGCATCTGCTGCTCTGTGCAGGTCACCCCTCCCCATGCCTTTTTGTTTAGGGCTGTATCCACCACTCTGTGTAGGTCACCCCTATTCAGATAGGAGTTATGTTTTGATTTTATCCTGTTGCTATAAAGGGATCCACTGTGTTTGTCCCATGCCACTTTGAATTCTGTCACCGTATTTGTCCCACCACTTCCATCGGGAGGGCATTCAAAGCATCCATCACCCTTTCAGTGAAAGTATTTCCTGACATTGCCTTTGTTTACCCCCTCGCAGCTTCATGTTATGCCCTCCAATTTCCAGCTTCCCCATCTTTGGAAGAGGCTTATTTGTTCATTACTTTTCAAGTATTTAAAGGTCTGAATCTCCCCTGTCCCTCCTCTCCTCGAGTGTAGATATTTTGGTCTTCAAGTCTCTCTTCTCATAAGTCTTTGGATGCAGGCTCAAATCATTTTGGTTGCCTTCCTCTGAACTGCTTCCATCTTTTTATATCCTTTGCGAGATCCGAGGCAGCATGGATTCACCAGAGGCAGGTCTTGTCAGACAAATCTGATTTTCTTTGACTGGGTGACCAGGGAGTTGGACCGAGGGAGAGCTCTAGATGTGGTGTATTTAGATTTCAGTAAAGCCTTTGACACTGTTCCTCGCAGACGACTTATAAACAAACTGAGCACCCTAGGGATAGACCCTAAAGTTACTGCTTGGGTTAGAAATTGGTTGGGTGGGAGGCGACAGAGTACAAGTAAATGGAGCTCATTCTGAGGAGAAGGATGTTACCAGTGGTGTGCCCCAGGGATCTGTCCTTGGTCCAATTCTTTTTAAAATCTTTGTTAATGATATAGCAGAAGGGCTGTCGGATAAGGTTTGCCTCTTCCCAGGAAGATGTAGATAACATGAGGAGGGATCTAGCTAAGCTTGAAGAATGGTCTAGAATTTGGCAGCTGGGATTTAATGTTAAAAAATGTAAGGTCATGCACTTGGGCTGCAGCAATCCAAGGGAGCAATACAGTATAGGAGGTGAAGTACTTCTGTCCATTAAAGAAGAGCGGGACCTAGGCGTGGTTGTCTGATCTTAAAGTAGCTAAACAGGTAGAAAAGGCAACGGCAAAAGCTAGAAGGATGCTTGGGTGCATACGGAGAGGAATGGCTAGCAGAAAAAAGGAGGTGATAATGCCTCTGTATAAGTCTTTGGTGCGACCTCATTTGGAGTATAGTGTGCAATTCTGGAGACCGCACCTTCAAAAGGATGTGAACAGGATGGAGTCAGTGCAGAGGGTGGCTACTAAAATGATTAGTGGGCTTCATTATAAAGCATATGAGGACAGACTTAAGGATCTTAATATGTACACCTTAGAGGAAAGGCAGGATAGAGGTGATATGATTGAGATGTTTAAATACCTCCGTGGCATAAATGCTCAGGGAGAGCCTCTTTCAATTGAAAGCAAGTTCTGCTACGAGGGGACATGGGATGAGGGTGAAGGGAGATAGATTCAGGAGTGATATGCGGAAATATTTCTTTACGGAAAGAGTAGTGGATCCGTGGAATAGTCTCCCAGTGGAGGTGGTAGAGATGAGGACAGTAACTGAATTCAAAAAAGCAAGGGACCAACACAGAGGATATCTAAAGGTAAAAAGTGGACTGTTGTAGTTGATATGGAAGGACAGACTAGGCCATGTGGTATTTTTCTGTCATGTTTCTATGGTCTCAAACTGAACACAATATTCCAAGTGAGACCTCGCCAGCGACTTGTACAGTGGCATTAGTACCTCTTTCTGCTGGTAATTCCTCTCTGTATGCAACCCAGCATCCTTCTGGCTTTTGCCACTGCCTTGTCACACTGTTTTGCCACCTTGAGATTGTCAGACAATAACTCTGAGGTCCTGGTCCGTGCACACCAGTCTCTCTTGCCCTCTATCGCATACAATTCCCTTAGATTTCTGCTTCCCAAGTGCATGACACTGCACTTCACATTGGTCTAATGCTTGGCAGTTATTTATTTTTCTAGCTTTTGTAGATCTTTCCTCATGTTCTCCAGTCCCTCAGAGTCCAATCTGTTTCAAATTTTGGTATCTGCAGAAAGACTTTTCCATTCAGTCCTTCAGCAATATCACTCACAAATATATTGAACAGAACCGCACCCTGGGGCACACCACTAATCACCTTCCTTTCATCCGAGTGAGTTCAGTTTAGTCACCTTCTGTCATCTTGTCAGTCCACCAATTTCTGATCCAGTTCACCACCTTGGGACCCATCCTCAAGCTATTGAGTTTGATAAACCTCCTATGAGGAACAGTATAAGAACATAAGAGATGCCATACTAGGTCAGACCTAGGTCCATCAAGCCAAGTATCCTGTTTCCAACAGTGGCCAATCAAGGTCATAAGTACCTAGCAGTTTCCCCAAAAGACACAGGTTCCACAATTCTTGTATTGGGTCAAGCAGTGATATCCTGGGTCCCTTTTAATTATGGTTCATTGACCTTTCCTCTAGGAACTTGTCCAAACCCTTTCTAAACCCAGCTACACTAAAAACTTTTACTACATCCTCCGGTAACAAATTTCAGAGTTTGATTACATGTTGAGTGAAAAAAATATTTTCTTTAGTCTTCAGTAGGTTACACTGTACCTTGATTGCATTCCCCCTAGTTTTTTTTATGTTCTGATGACGTAAACCAATCAATCTGTTTACCTGTTCCACTCCATTGATTTATAGACCTCTATCATATCTCCCCTCAGCCATCTTTTCCAGGTTGAAGAGCCATAACCTTTTTAGCCTCTTAGGAGTATCCTTCCATCCCCTTTACCATTTTGGTGGTGCTTCTCTGTGCCTTTTCTAATAACACTATATCCTTTTTTAAGATATGGCGACCAGAATTGCACACAATATTCAAGGTGCAGTCACACCATGGAAGGATACAGAGGCATTATAATATCCTTTGTTTTTTATTTTCCATTCCTTTCCTTATGATACCTAGCATTCTATTTGTTCTCTTGGCTGCCGCTGCACACTGGGTGGAGGGTTTTAACATGTTATCCACGATGATGCCTAAATCTTTCCTGGGTGGTGGTGGTTCCCAATGTGGAACCTTGCATCGTGTAACCATAGTTTGGGGGGTTCTTTCGTAGGTGCATAACTTTGCACTTGTCCACATTAAATTTCATCTGCCATTTGGATGCCCAGTCTTCCAATTTGTCAAGATCCTCTTGCAACTTTCCACAATCCTCATGGGTCTTAACGATTTTTAATAGTTTTGTGTCATCTGCAAATTTAACCTCGCTCATTATTCCCTTTTCCAGGTCATTTATGAATGTCAAAGCAGCAGACCCAGCTCAGATCCCTGGGGTACTCTCACTATTCACCTTTCTCCATTGGGATAATTGGCCATTTAGCCCTACCCTCTGCTTTCTATCTTTTAACCAGTTCCCAATCCACAGTAGTACACTACCTCCTATCCCATGACTTTTTAGTTTTGCCAAAAGTCTCTGAGGGACCTTGTCAAGAGGCTTTCTGAAATCTAGGTAGATCATCCATTGCATGCCCTTGATCTAGTTCTCTGGTCACCCAGTCAAAACTCACTCAATTTATTTGGCAAAATTGTCCTTTGGTAAAACCATGTTGCCTTGGATCATGCAACCTGCTGGTTTTGAGGAAGTCCATTATTTGCTCTTTCAGGAGTGCCTCCATTACTTTTCCTGCCACAGAGGTGAGGCTTGCTGGTCTGTAGTTTCACTTCAACTACCACTTTTGTGAAGAGGTACATCAGCCCTTCTCCAATCCTGTGTAACTTCTCCTGTCTCCAAAATCTATTTAAAACATCCTTTAAAGGCCCTGCAAGAAACTGAGCTCTTTCAGTATCATAGGATGTATCCCATCCAGTCCCATGGCCTTTTTGCAAGCTGTTCTAACACATCTTTTGTGAATGATGTGGTATCTACTCCATTCCCATTTGTATATTTTGTCAATCACAGGTGATCCTTCTCCAGAATTTTCTCTAGTGAAAAAAGAAAAGAGCAGAAGTATTTGTTTAGCATTTTTGCTTTTTCAATATTGCTTTCCCCGAATCTGTTCCCAGCACTTTTGAGTCCTGCAATTCCACCTCAGATTTTCCTCCTCTCCCGAATATATCTGAAGTTTTGTTGCCACACTACGCATCTTTAGCCATCTTTTCTTCTGCCTTTGATTTTGCTATCTTTATTTTTTTTTTTGTCTTTCAGTTTGATCTTGTATTCTTTTCTGTCTTCCTCTGTTTGCAAGCTTCTGAATTTTGTGCAAGCTGTTTTTTGCCTTTATTTGTGCAGTCATATCTCCAGGAACAAGCAGGAATGAGTCTTCACATATGGGTTCCGTCGGTACCGACGGAGCCTGCGTGGGAACGCTCCCCAGTGTCCAATCAGAAAGCTTTTGGGAGCATCCCACAGCACCTGCATGCTGCCTTCCCGCCTTTCCCAACTGTCTCTCCTCAGTTCTTCTTTTTCTGCGGAGCCAGCAGGTTGTGTTCCTGTCACCGCAGAAGAATTTCCTTATCTTTATTTCTTTTGTGTCGCGTCTGCCGCCTTCGATGCTCTACCGGTACCCCGCCGGTCTTTGTTCTTTTCTTCTTGTAAAAAAAACAAACCTGTTTTTCGTTCTTTTTCTTCGTGCATTTTGGGCCTTAGGCCCAAAACGTTTTTTCCTTAATAATGGAAAAACCTGCCTCAGGATTTAAGAAGTGCACAAAATGTGGCGGTACCATTTCCGTCAGACACCCATGACTGGTGTCTAAAATGTTTAGGACTTGACCATTCCATAACAGATTATATGTCCTGTTCTATGTCTAAAAGAGGTTGGCAGAACCGAGCTGCCAAGCTCAGTACCCTGTCTCCCTCTGATGCGGCTTCGGTGGCATCGTCTTCCAGGGCTGCTTCTTCCTCCTCACGTGTATCTCAGGTAACTAAACATAAATCCAGCCAGTCTTCGAAGGGTAGATCTCCTTCTAAGCATCGAGATGCCTCTGGCATTGCCCTCGAGGATCCTGTACTGGCAAAATTACCCCGGCGGGAGGCTTCAGCCTCTAAAGCATCATCGGGGTTCCAGGATCTTGATGGCGTGGCCTTGACAGATCTCCTGGTGCCATGCTCTGGGGTACCGGTGGCTTCCACCAGTACCAACTTCCTAGCATTGGCGGCGTAGATGGATCAGAGGATTCTGTCCATAGAACACAGTCTGGCGGCTTTCCTTGTGGCATCAACGCCCGTGGTACCGCAACAGACTACTCTGCCAGTACCGGCTCTAGCATCGCCATCGGTACCGATCCCGGTACCGGTGACATCGGCATCAGTGTCCGCTATGCTGGTACTCTGTCCTCTGAAGCTCTCCAGTACCGATACCCCGGTACCGGTTATTCCCGATACTGAGCACAGTTGGTTCGGGTATCGGGCTTTGCACGAACATCCAGACAGACAATACTTCGATTCCTCTGAAGAATCTGAAGTCTGTCGATGCAGTGATGCTGCTTCTGCAGGAGGAGTCCTCTCCTAAACGAAGGATGTCTCCTCCAGAGGACTTGTCTTTTCAAGACTTTATCTGGGAGGTAGCTCGGGGCCTCTCTATCAGTGGCCCCTGAGACAGAGCCCAGAGCCAAGGAGTTAGATATTTTACAATATCCTAAAACTCCTAAGGAGGCAGCTACCTTGCCTATTCATGAGATTCTGTATGATCTCATGTTGAGGATGTGGGAATCACCTCTGTCCACCTCTCCTCATTCTTGCAGGTTGGATACCATGTATCGTGTTCCTCCTTGTCCTGGTTTCCATAAAGCTCAACTTCCTCACCACTCTATTGTGGTTGAGTCTGCAATGAGAAAGATTAGAAGTGCCAAAAGACATGCCTCTAATCCTCCAGGACGTGAATGTAGAACCCTGGATGCTTTTGGAAGAAGTCTTCCATGCTTGCTTGCGAGAAATAATTCCTATAGTCTCTACATGGGAATGTTCTTGAAGTCGTTTTTCATGACATTACCGGCCAAATCATAATCTTATGCTCTGTTAATATGTATATAGTTACCCTGTATTGATCCAAGTTTTATCCCCTGTTAAAATGTAAGTGCAAGACAGTTTCGACTGAATTGAGCAACCTTTGTTAAATGTAAACCGCACTGATAATAGCGTGGTATATAAAAGATGTTAAATCAAATAAGTCACTGACCATTTGCAAACTTTAAGTCCTTTTATGTCTGAAGATAAAAGGCAGGACTTTCTCACTGGGCTCAAACATGCCCAAGATATCTCCAAATTCTCCAACCGTGCAGCTTTTGACTCCTTTGAATGCGTAAGCAGAGCCTCAGCTATTGCCATAGGTGCACATAGGATTGCTTGGCTTCAAGCATCTGATTTGGAGATCTGGGTTCAAGATGAATTGGGAAATATTCCTTGTACAGGTGAGAACATGTTTGGTAAGGATTGGCAAGCAAAAGCCAATCGGATGCTGAAAATTTCTGATTTGGATAGACTATTCAAATCCACAGCTGCTCCCGCTAAGAAAAGGTTATTCAAGAAAACACCTTTTTCTAAAAAGGGAAGATTCTATCCTGCTTATGCTCAGCAGGCATCTTCTGCAGCTCAGTTCCCTCCCAAACATCAGCAATCATCCAAACAGAGCAAAGCAAAGGCTGCTAGGCCTGCTCCAGCCCAGCAACCTCAGCCCCCTCAGGGCCTTTGACTTTCCGCTAGAGAACTTAGCCTTCCTGGCTCTAGAAGGACCAGAGCCCTCCACCATTCCAGGAAAGTTATGTCACTTTGCTCCCAGGTGGGGGCAAATTACAGCAGAGCATTGGACACTCCATCATAAGAGGGGTACAAACTTCATTTTTCAAGCTTGCCCCCTCTCACAAGAGTGCACCAGTTCAATTCTCCAACCTCCCTCCTCAACCTGTTGGGGCAGGAGGTTGCCACTCTTCTCGCCCAGGGGGCAATAGAGCAAGTGCCTTTTCAACAGGGCACAGGTTTCTACTCACCCTATTTTCTTATTCCAAAGAAAACAGGGGGCTTCAGACCCATCTTAGATCTCGGAGAATTGAACAGATTCCTAGTCAAGGAAAAATTCAAGATGGTTTCTCTAGGAACTCTGCTGCCATACCTTCAGAGTCAGGATTGGCTTTGTTCTCTAGATCTCAAGGATGCGTACACATGTTCTCATCCATCCAACTCACAGAAGGTTCCTTTGCTTCCTTTTTCAAGAGAAGCACTATCAATACAGAGTGCTCCCTTTTGGTCTGGCCTCTGCACCAAGGGTGTTCATGAAATGCATGGCAGGGTAGCTGCTTTTCTGCGCACCCTGGGAATATTCGTCTTCCCTTACCTGGACGACTGGCTCATTCGAGCTCCCACTAGATCAGAGGCCAAGAGTTCTCTAAACTGTACAATGCATATCCTTCAGTATTTAGGGCTGGTAATAAACATCCCAAAATCCAATTTGATCCCTACTCAGTCCCTGGAGTTTATAGGGGCGTTGCTGGATACCACAAGGACAAGGGCCTATCTTCCCCAGGCCCGTTGCCTTTGTTTGGTGCAGTTAGCTACTCAAGCAGAGTTGAAGCCCCTCTTAACTGCTCGAGAGATGTTAGTTGCTAGGCCACATGGCATCCACCGTGCATGTGGTACCATATGCTGGCCTTCACATGAGGGCAGCTCAGTGAACTTTATCCACCCTATGGACCCAGGCATTAGGCTGCCTGTCAGACAAAATAGCAAACACAAGTCGCCTCATTTTGTCCCTCCAGTGGTGGAAGTCCCCTCAAAACCTGTTGCTGTGGTCCCCCTTTCAGCAGTCTCTGCCCCAAGCAACTCTTACAACAGATGTTTCTCCAATGGGGTGGGGAGCTCATCTGCAAGACCTCTCCACCCAGGGCTTCTGATCCCCACAGGAGACTTGTCTACATATCAATCTCTTGGAACTCAGAGCAATCTTCCTTGCTCTGCGGGTTTTCCACACCCTGCTCAGCCACAAGACAGTCCTTATCCACACGGACAATCAGGTAGCCATGTTTTATGTGAACAAGCAGGGAGGAACTGGCTCTGTTTTGCAACGAAGCTTTGCGACTGTGGGCCCTCGCCAGAGCATCACATTCATCTTCTGGCAGTTTATCTTCCAGGCGTTCAAAACTCTTGGGCAGACAGGCTCAGTCGGGCTCTGCTTCCACACGAGTGGTCCCTACATATGGACCAGGTATCCAAGATTTTTCGACTTTGGGGAACCCCGGACATAGACCTCTTTGCAAGTCCGTGGAATGCCAAACTTCCCCGGTTCTGTTCCAGAACTCTGGCTCAGGGAGCTCAGGCAAGGGATGCTTTCCTCCTTCACTGGGGTCAAGACTTCCTCTATACCTTTCCACTCATTCCCCTAATTCCCAAAACCCTGTTCAAGCTTCAGAGAAACGGAGGCCACATGATTCTCATAGCTCCACATTGGCCACGGCAAGTGTGGTACCCTCTGCTTCTACATCTCTCTCTCAAGCTCCCTCCCTGGAGTTAGGGTCTGCTCCAGACCTCTCTCAAGAGGACGGAAAGTTGTGGCATCCCAATCCCCAGTCTCTGCATCTCAGGGCTTGGTTGCTGAAGGCCTAGATCTCCAGGATCTTCATCTTTCTCAACAAGTGAAAGATGTTCTTTATGCTTCCAGAAAACCTTCCACTAGATGTTCTTCTTTCATGTGGAAGAGGTTTACTATCTGGTGTTCTGGGAAGGGTCTTAACCCCCTTGCCATACCTTTGGAATCTTTGCTGGAGTATCTCCTCCATCTGTCTAATGCAGGCCTTAAGACAAATTCAGTAAGGGTCCATTTGAGTGCTATTGCAGCTTCCCTTAAGCCTCTAAATGGACAACCTATTTCCTCTCATCCTCTTGTAGCCAGATTCATGAGGCCTCCTTTTAACAAAGCCTCCCATTAGACCACCCCCGGTGGCATGTGGCTTAAACTTGGTTCTTGGTCAACTTATGAAGCTGCCTTTTGAACCTTTGGCTACCACCTCCTTGAAATACCGTTCTTGGAAGGTTATCTCTCATTGCAATCACATCAGCATGTCGTATTAGTGAATTGCAAGCACGCGTAGCTAATCCACCTTATACAAGGTTCCATCATGACAAGGTGGTCCTTAGGACTAATCCACACTTTATGCCTAAGATGGTCTCGCCTTTTCACCTCAACCAAGAGGTCTACCTATCTGTTTGGTTTTTTTCCAGGACCTCATGCATCAAGTGCAGAGAGGAATCTTCATATCCTGGACTGTAAAAGAGCTGTCTTTTTACTTACAAAGGACACAGCAACATAGAAAGTCCTCTCAACTCTTTGTTGCTTTTGATCCTTCTCATTTGGGACTTCCAGTCTCCAAGAGAACACTAACTGGATTGCCCAGTGTATTTCGCCTATCAGAGCAAGAACCTTTCTCTGGAGGGCCATGTCACAGCTCACAATGTGAGAGCCATGGCAACCTCAATGGCTCATCTCAACTCTGTTTCTATTGACATCTGTCGAGCAGCCTCTTGGGCCTCAGTTCATACCTTCACAGCCCATTACTGCTTGAACAAGGACTCCCGCCGGGATGCCTTGTTTGGTCAGGCTGTTCTTAAACATCTGTTCCATACTTAATCAACTCCTACCCACCATTCCTCATGGGATGCCAGAGATCCATGTGGGGAAGTGCAGCCCTGTCCCAGGGACACAACTTCTGGGATCTCTCCCTGGCATCTAAAGCTAGGGAGTCCCCATATGTGAAGACTCATTCCTGCTTGTTCCTGGAGATAGCACAGTTACTTACCTGTAACCTGGGAACAGCAGGAATAAGTCTTCACAACCCACCCACCTCCCCTAGGAGTTATCTCCTCTCCTCTCCTCAGACAGTTGGGAAAGGCGGGAAGGCAGCACGCAGGCGCTGTGGGATGCTCCCAAAGGCTTTCTAATTGGACGCTGGGGAGCGTTCCCACGCAGGCTCCGTCAGTACTGACGAAACCCATATGTGAAGACATATTCCTGCTGTTCCCAGAGATCACCTGATACAGGTAAGTAACTGTGCTTTCTTTGGAGAACCAAATAGGTTTCCTTTCCCTCTTGTTTTTATTTGCTTTCCTTACGTATGTATCTGTTGCACCTTCCATTGCCTCCTTTAGTTTAGCCCATTGCAATTCCACTTCCCTTATCTCCTCCCAACCTGCCAACTCCTCTTTCAGGTTCTTGGTCATTTTACTGAAGTCAGTGTGCTTGAAGTCAAGGACTTTGAGCTTGCTCTGATTGGATTCTACCTTGGCTTTTATCTCCAACCACACTTTGATCGCTGGTGCTCGCATAGTCACCCATCTGGATATTTAACATGCTATCTTCATTGGTGAGCACTAAATTTACCATGGAGTTTTTCCTAGTTGGTTCCATCACCATTTGTTTATATAACACATCTTGGAAGGCATACACAATTTTTTTACTACTTTCCAGATTTGCAGAAGGAACACTCCAGTCCACATCGGGTTGATAAGTCACCCAATATGTTCACTTCCCCTTCATGGCTATCTTTGCAGTATTAACAGTTAATTTGCTATCCGTTTCTTTGAGTTGGAGGCCTGTAGACCACACCAATATGGATGACAGTGACATCTCCTCTTTCCAACACAATCCACAGCACCACGTTTTTCTCCACATCCCCTGCATTTCAGCAACTTTAATATTGTTTTGACATAGGACGGCTGCTCTTCCTTTTCTACCTTCTCTATCTCTTCTAAATAGATTGTAGCCAGCTATGGCTATATCCCATTCATGTGACTCATTAAACCATGTTTCTGTAATGGCCACAATGTCTATTTCCACCATTAGGGCTTCTAGATCAGGAACTTTGGCTAGGCTTTGAGCATTTGTGCTCATTGCTTTCCAGCATTTGTTGAATGGCTTGCTTGCGTTTTTGCATGGATTTTGTTCTACACATCCCTTCCCGCTTGCCATTGATGTGTGGTTAAGTGTGGCTGTTTCCAATGTGTTTGCTTTTGTTGGGAGTGCTGTACTGAACTTGTCCTTCATCTTTCACCCCCTTTCCGTAGTTTAAATGCCTGTCCACATACTGCCTGAATCTTTCACTTAAGATCTTTTTCTCTGTGGAGAGATGTAGTCGCATCAGCATAGTATAGTCTCTTATTCCATCTGTTTCTCCAGTTGCCTGTAAATCTCAATCCTTTTTGCACCAGGTTTAGAGCCATGTATTAAAGTTGTTTGTGATGCAGCCTTTCTGTCCCCTTACCATGAACTGGTAGAAGTTCTGAGAATGCTATAGTGTTAGCAATGGGCTTGAGTTTCTCTCCCAGAAACTGGAAGTCCCTTTGAACTGCAGAGGCATTGTTTCTGGCTAGGTCATTTGTACCCAAGTGCATGACAATATCGGTTTTGTAGTACTCACTTTCTGCACTAACTATACCAACAATTTGGTTTGCATTCTTGCTGGCTCAAGAGCCTGGGATGCATTTGACCATCCTCTCTCCTTTGAGCTGTGTTCCCAACTTGGTGTGTCGTCTGGGATCTCAAAGTAGTAGTTGTCTGTGCTTTTTTTCCTTTCCTTCCTATTTGGTACATTATCAGTAGATTTGGCATTAAGCTTTTCATTTAAGGGCATTTCAGTTTCCATGGATTGGGTGCTCTTATTATCCAAGGCAGAGAAGGCATTATGTAGGGATATCTCTTGATGTATAGGGTATCTGTTACAGGTCACAACCTACCAGAGCCCACAGTGATCCATTTGTTCCTGGGCTGTTTGGTTCTTTGTGGTAGCAGTGGTGGAGTTCAATTTGTATCCTAGAGGAGGTGTGTTTAACTGCAGCTAATTCTTCCCTTAGAGTCAATACTTTATGCATAGCTGCTAACTTGAGAAATATAGAGCAAGCTTTTAGGTTCCAAATGATTCTTGGAATGAAAGCACAACGGTTATTGCATTGAATACACAACATTCTGACTCTGCTTTCCTAGGAGGAGAAAAGGAGAAAGTGGGTATAACACCTAATTAAAGGACAGATGTCAGTGTATGACTATATAGGCAATGCAACCCTAGGGTGGGTGGGGTGAGGGGTAGGATGGGCGGAAACTTAAGTGTCCTTGGCCAGTAGGTCTTCTATGAATTGAGGGCACACTCAAGATATCCGATTTAAAGGCTATGTAAAGAACATAGGCAGGCTGAAGATTCCTAAAAACCTATCTTCAACAGTTTGTTTAAAAAAAAAAAAAAAAAAAAAACCAAAAAAAAAAACCCCAGGCAATTGTAAAGCTAGAAAGCCTTAGCTGAGTGTGTAGTCTCTTGAAGTTCTGATGAGCAGACTGGTCCAGGCATTTGGTCAGTTGCAGAGCTGATCAATTAGCCCCACCCTGTGAAGCAGGCTTGTAACAGACAATGGAAACTGAACTTCTCAAACTGAAATCTTCTATGTATTCACCCACTATGCAAAGGTCCCTGTAACCTTAAAATTATATCTTTGCACCAAAATTAAGTGGGAGACCTAAGCAGAAGACTAAATTCCTGCTGTTCCCAGAGATCACCTGTGGACCAAGCTTTTCTGAAGGAGGAAAAAAACAGCGGTATGACCTATTGGCAAATACATCATGAATGAGGGACAAAGAGGACTTCAGTTATGAAAAAACTACTGAAGGTGAAAATCACCAGTGTGCAAAGGCAAGACTCAAAACAAAGGAGTCATCTTAGGTCTAAACCACTAGTAGATATGAGGTTAAGGGGAACCAAATCGGCGTATCTAATACATAAGATATATAGACACTGTTCTGCTTCCAAAAAGGGGATGTAACTAAAACACTTAAGTATGTCCTAAAGGAACAAAGATTGTGTCAATGTCCATAACGCTTTTTTTTAAATTTACATTAAACATCTATGGACATCTATTGAAAAAACATAAATAACTTGCCTCTCAAGCAGGACACTACTTTCAGCAACACCAAAACACTGGCAGAAAAACTGAGCTGCTGTTTTTAAAAGGATTAGCACCAAAAGTGCTGTGGTCAAAGGTCAATGCAGTCAAAATAGTTAAACAAATTGTGCATTACTTATGAAATCACTGAGATATGAAACCATGTTTAGTGGTCAGAATATTATATAAGTATGACAGAGGTAGTGTGCTGCATGTAAATACTTTAGTTGTGTAATGGGCTAATTGTAGACGTTGTCCTTAACTGCAGTTAACAAATTATATGGTAGGGTCTCATTGCTCAAGGGTAGCCTAATATATTGCCCCTGTAACTCCTTTAACAGTGATTTCTCTCATCTATTTTCATTCATCACAGGCTCTTATTTTTTCTTAACAGCTGTGTTTTTTTACTTACGCCTCCTGAACTGTGATATCAGATTCTCATTGGGAACTCTTTAATTTTACAATGCTTTTCTCTAGGCTTCACCAGCACAATCTTAATGGGATTTCATTGAGTCCCTGATGCAAGTTTTTGTCTAATGTTGTGAGGATAGCATGTGCAATTAGCCCATTGTACAGCTAAAGCATTACCCAGGGTACACTACCCCCTGTGATCACCAGGACAATCCCAGTGCCTATCTTTTTACTATTGGTCCACAGCATTGAGCATTAGGATCCTTTGCCATAGGATTTGTTCACTGTGGTTGAGGACAGTGTGTGCGATTAGCCTGTTCCTTATCGGTCCTACAGTTCAGTCCTACACCACTGGGTAGTGCACCTCCTCCTGCAACATGGAGACTGGACGTCAAACTTGTGACATCACCGGGTATATCCTGCTGGTCTTCTCCCATGATTCCCCAGTGTGTCCAGTCTCCATGCAGCATGAGGACGTAGTGAGCCTAGGTGCTGGGCTCACTTGAGAAGCAGTTTAGGAGCAGTTAGTCAGGATTCGATTTACCTTGCATTTCTTTTGCCCTTCTTTAGGTGTAATCCTGTAAATTGTATTCATTTTCATTTAATTTCATTTACTTTTACTTTATTTATTTTCACCTAGTCTGCCTTAGTGTAAAGGGGGGTTCTGTCCCTTTTCAAAGTTCACGCTGCCAGCTAGCCTCTCTGCTTGGGATTCTTCGGTCTCTGTGCCTGGTGATGATCTCTCCCCCAGGACTGTACGGGGGAGAGCTCTGTGGAACATCTGCATTTTGGCAGTGTCCATGCGGCAGATTCCCATCGCGGCGGGAGCCTCAGGCCGTTCGAGGTTCTTTAGCCGGTGGGCCGGGGCTCGCAGCGTCTGCTACTTCTGGTGGCGCGAGGCAGCAGCGTGTCTGGACAGCTCTTCACTCCGCAGCTACAGCGGGGTAACTGCTGCATCCTGACGCCACAAGGGAGTCTCTCGAGTCCGCATGGAGGGGCTCTGAGCTCTTGCCGCCTCTGTGGTGTCAGGCGCCAAACGGGCCTGCTTCGGATTGGCGCTATTTTCTCGGCAGGGCTGAGGCCTCGTGGCGGAGAGCGGAGCAGCCCCGCATTTGAGCAGACGACACTGTTCCACGTGGCTACACCCAGATAAGGACTTCCTTTTGCTGTTACTTTTGATTTTAATTCTAATTTTAATTTCCTTTTATTTTTAATTTCCTTTTAATTTCATGATAGTTTATAGTTCTTTGAATGCAATGTGATTGGTTTGGGTTTTACTTCTTGGGGGGTGCCTTTACCTTTGTCTGCATTCTGGCAGTTAGCGACTGTCAGCAGCAGGTTTCTGTGCTAGGATTTGGCCATTCAGGGTCATCGGCGGCACAACCACCTACAAATTGAGCCCTTTCTGAAATTGTCATTTACATAAGGATGCTATTTCCATGTTTATACGCTTGGAAATTGTGCAGACAGCCTCTAAATGTCGTTATGCCATCTGCAAATTTGATTGCCATGCTTGCTGATCTCTCTTCCAGATCATTTCAGTGCAGTAGATGTTACCAGATGCCAGTTCCAGTGCAGATCCTGAGACATTCCACTATTTACGGGTCTCCTGTGAGAAAACTGGCCATTTAGTCCTATTGTGTTCCTGTTTTTGATCCATTTCCCATTCTATAATAGCACATCTCCTTCCTCAGGAGAAGTTCATAAGGGGCTTTGTCAAGTACCTTCTAAAACATCCAGATACATATCATTTGGCTTACTCACATGTTTATTAACCCTTTGAAAAGACAGCTTGGTGCTGCTTTTCAGAACAAGTTCTATCATTTAACTGGCACTGAACTCAGATTCATTGGTCTGCAGTTTCCAAGATCGCCTTTGAAGCTCTTTTAAAAAAAAACAACCAACAACAAAAAAAAAACACAATTAGTGTTACATTAGTAACTCAATCTTTAGAGATCATTAATACTAATGTTATGATTGAGCCTGGCTGATATTATGAATGATCACTATTAGACAAAAATTAGCTAGGTTAAGACACTTTGATTTGGTTTTCTGCACTATGTTATCAGAGCACAGCTTGCCCATTTGGCAGGAACACTGCCCTTCTGGGCCATCTGGGGAAAGGCCCCTGCTAGGGATCGTGAGAAGTGTTGCTGGATGGCACAGTCCAGGGCTTAGTGTTCCAGGGTCCTGGAAGGGTTGATAGCGGCAGTCAGGCCTCCCTGTCTTTGCTATGACGGTCACCTAGGTTCAAGCGTCCTGTGTTTTGGGTGACAGGAGTGGGACACCTGGACATGTGGTGCTGGATGTTGGATAGGCTCATACTACTTAGGTGCACTCTCCTTGAGTGTGTCTGCATGTCCGTGTTCCGTCTGTGATCTCATGCTCAGGTGATTGTTGCAGCAATGACAGAGATCGCTTGGGATATCGTGAGCAGGGTTGTCATGGTGTTGCATGGGGTTGCCAATGCAAGACGGGGCCATCCTGAGGAGTTTGGGCCTCAGTCATCAGCTTTCCCTTCGGTGGCCTGGCTGTCCAGGAGGCACCCCTCCAGATCCGCCGGTCCAGTTCTTCTCTGCCTCTTCTCAATGTGGGCAGGGGGGCTGGCAGATCTGGAAATTCACGTCCACTGCACGTTCTACTGTTTTACCTCTGCCTTGGGGTTCTGAGGTCATATATTCCCAATCATTTGTTTGGTGGGGTGCTGCTGTCTGTTGTGCAAGACAAGGTGGTCCACAGTCGGAGGCTGTCGTCTATTCCCCTTACCCCTGAAGGTGCTCACAATTTAAGGTTTTTGTACCTGCGGAGGTGTATGTTAAAGGCTAGCAGGCACACCTGTGGTACCAGAATCCTCGGTTCTTCCGTCCTTCCGTTGAGGTGCGTGTGTGGGGTTTACTCCCTTGGTCGGCTAGCAACTTGCTTCACCCATTGTGCCTTCCCTTTCCTCAAGGCATCGTTGCGTCCCACTTCTTCGTGGGGACTCGCTGCAGGGCCTGGAGTTATGCTCAGCCGGTTCCAGCCAGGGCTGAGTCCTTGGGGGGAGGCTCCGATCCTAACGATACAGGGAGTGCTGGGATCCGTTCAACCAGGTTCCTTCGGGCCCAGCGTACGTCGTCTTTTGCTGGCCGGTTTAGGTCTTCGGGTCGTGGCGGTGCTCCGAGAAGACCAGTAGGCTGCACAGTGCTTGTCTTGGAGCAAGCGCGGGATATCTGTAGGTTCATATTCAAAGCCGTCCGGTTACATGTCCCTCCATGGTGGAATGCTGTACTAGTAGGCATACTTCATATGCTGGGCTTACAAGTTGGCTTCCGCGCTGCTCGGCATCAGCCAAGGTGACTGCCGGTTTAGGCTGTGGATGTGGAGTCAGCCTGGAGGAGGGGCCTTGCGTTCTCTGGACAATGCCCTGTTCGGTTGTGTGCCTTGTGGCCCTTGTGGAGTTGTAAAAAGGAAAAAAAAAAAAAAACCAAATAATAATCAAACAGGAAAGCCTTCCTAATTGTCCCCACTTTTTTATAAGGTTCTGTCCCTTTCTTCCGGGAGCTTGGCCGGAGCGTGGTTAGACTCAGCTACATTTTGGGGATCCTTTATGTACAAGGCGTTTTAGTGTACGCAGCACGCCCAGTGTTCCATCGTCTGACTGGAACGGTACGCGGTACGTCAGCCGTGGCAGGCGTTCACGGACACAGTAGTGGATCGAGCGCTGTAGGTGCTGTCTGAGATCTCCGGGATGGTGGCCTATTTCGATCGGCAGGGTGGAGTCTTGTCGGGTGGTCAGGGTGGCCCGAGCGAAGGGACAGCGTGCGCGGTTGAAGCCTTGGCGGCCTGCGTTTCGGTGGGGACACTGTGGTGGCAAATGTCCTTAGCGGGGTCCGAGTGTTTGCCGGAGGAGTGAGATTGCATCAGGCGGTGTGCGCGCCGTGTGTGCTCAGATGCCGTCAGCCCATATTGGACCTCATGGCAACCTGTCGGTCTGCGGCAACGGGTCGATGTTTAACAGAGGACATATGAGGCTACTGGATAGCGTCGACGCATTGGTACGGGGCCGTGGCCCGGTCCATTCTATGCCTTTCAGAGGTCATAGTGAAAATGGCCGACTGGGTCTGGTTGCTAAGATATGTGCTCTTCATTAGTCAGTGGGGACCATTACCAGTGTATTCTGCATCATTTGCGTGAGTTTGCATAATCTTTACTTGCAACCAATCAAAACTGTCCAAAATCAGTTGATGCAGTCACTACTTAAATTTGCCTCGCTTGACAGTTTAAAAAGAAAAAAAAAAAAAAAGACATATTTATTTTATACCGATAGGTCACTCACAGCATATTTGGCGATTCCTTGTACTGGTGTTAATCATGCAGATAATTTCTGCTCTAGTTGTGGTGATGTGACTTTTACATCACAAAAATGGCATATGACTGGCGGTTCAGAAAGCCTACAATTTATATTTTGGCTGCAGAATAAAAGATCAGGATAAAATCTAGGCGCCACACATATGCTGCAATACATGTGTAGCAGATCTCAGGCTGTGGATGGATGGGAAAAAAACCATCAAAGTCTTTTGCGGTTCCAATGATCTGGAGAGGGCCCATGGATCACGTCGGCGATTGCTACTTCTGCATGGTTCCTCCAATTCCGGAGGGCATATCCAGGTGATGTAAGCAGTTGGCCTACTGGCATTGCGTCGTGGGCGTGGCTACCAGAGTCTCCTTTCTTTTGTCACACCATGTAAGACTCCACATCTTCTGAAACAACGCTGGACTCTGGGGCACTTGACACCCTCTTATATGCCCTTGGTGGATCACGCTTGGTTTATTGCAACTCATTGCTTAGCTGCATTCCACATTCTCAATTAAAAAGACTCCAACTGGTCCAGGACATAGCTGTAGAGCTACTTTGTGTTGCAAAGAATAAAGCCCTTAAGAGGTGTGACAAATAGAGTGTTTGACGCTGGTGGTTTTTCCATTTCCCTCATTTTTGCTTTCCACCTCTGTCTGGATGGACCTCGGTTCCGTTCTCCCTCGTGGAATCCGGCTGTGCCTGTCTAGTTGTCGGTTTGGGACTTACGCAAGAACACTTTGCTTGTAACCTGCGTTTCTTGGACCTTAGGTGAAGGTTCCGTCGCTTTCTGGGAGGTCTCTTCGCTGCCTGTCCCTCCGTGGAGGCGGGTTCTGCGGGAGAGCAGCGGTTGCTAACACTTGACACCCTGGTGGGGTCGAGAGCCAAGGGGGAGCTCAAGCTGATTTTTCAGGCGGAGCTCCGGTAGCCTTCTCAGTAGGTCTGTTTCTAGGGCGTTCAGTGTATTTGCGATGGCGAGTTTGTCTTTCTGAAGCACTAGCACTGCTTGGGGCAGAGTTCTGTGCTGTTTTCACCAGTGCAGAGGATCCAAGTGGGCTCTCGGTCGTGTCTTCCTGGTTGGCTTACCGCCTGACGTGAGGAGCGGGCTGGGGTCGGTGCCTGCTTTGTTCGTTTAGGGGCCGAGCCGACTGGATAGGTCCCTCCCAATGATTACTGCTCTGGTACATCCCAGTGGTGGAGGACTGAACTGTAGGACCGATAAGGAAATGGAAATTACACTTACCTGGTAATTGATGTTCCTTGAGGGAGTACAGTTCAGTCCTCATTCCCGCCCGGGGATGGATGTTTCAGACGCAAGGCATCAGTTCCGAGTGCTTTCGGATCCTAGCATCGGCAACGGGCTCTGATTGGCAGGTAATCGCAAGAGCAACCTTTTCTGCCTATACTCTTCCTTAGTTCTCCTTCCTTCTAGCTCTCTGTCTTCCGCTGTTTGGTGCGCAGGGGGACAGGGGCACGGAGGAGGGTGTTTTCGGCCTTTCTTTTTGGGGCCCTGTGATTTTAAAGTTGAAGTTTGAGCATAGCTTTGTATTTAGTACTTTAACTGGTTGGTTGTTTGCTCCTTTGAGTCTGCTTTGACAGTAGGTCACTGGGGAATCATGGGAGAAGACCAGCAGGATATACCCGGTGATGTCACAAGTTTGACTTGTCCAGTCTCCATGTTGCAGGAGGAGGTGCACTACCCAGTGGTGGAGGACTGAACTGTACTCCCTCAAGGAACATCAATTACCAGGTAAGTGTAATTTCCATTTACACAGCTAAACTATTTACATGCAGCACACTACCTCTTTCAGTCTACCTTTTATGTAGTAATCTTCTTGACCACTAAACATGTTTCATGCCTCATAGTGACTTCATAAGTAATGCATGATTTATTTAACAATTTTGACTGTATTGACCTTTTGACTGCAGCACGTTTGGCACCAGTCCTTTTTAAACAGCGGCATATCCCCCCTCCCTTTCTTTTCTGCCAGTTTTTTGGCATTGCTGAAAGTACTGTGTCCCACTTAAGAGGCAAAATTTTTTTTTCTTTTTTTAATAATCTTTTCCATAGATGTCAATGTCCATGACACATTTTACATTAAACTTTTCATCTTTGTTCCTTTAGGACATACTATCTTTTTAGATTTTTTTTAGCCAAACCTTTGCCTGCTAATATAGAGAAATCTCAGTCTGTACATGAAATTGTATCCATAGAAACATGATGGCTTTATGGATAGCAGCTGAGCCCTCTTCCATACACAACACTAGTATTTCACCATAATCCAACTTGAGTTGAAAGTAAAAAGAGAAAGAACAAACTGGGAGGAATACTGTAAAGTGTACAATACAAAATAGACAAGTCTCCATTGGATCAGTCATCGTGTCACTGGGTCAAATATCAGGGATTAGGGAGATGTGGAGATCAGACAAGTGTGATCTGGGGAGGAGAACTATCACTTGAGAGTGGCTGCTTCTATAACCAGACACCTTTTTGCTGGTGGCCCACCTGGATGCCATAATTGCACCTATACCCACTTCTCATAGGGTTCCCATTGTGCCTTAAATTGAACCAGCTGTTCTACTAGGGCCGAGAGTCTATTCATGTTTCATTAACTTACAACCTCAAACATACCACCTCTGGATCTTGTATACTCTTCTAGCTACTTGCAACAACCATTCAAGCTGCCACTAGGAGCAATTCTGCCAACTGACTCATTTCTGTAACGGTGTCAGCCTGAACACTGGGTATAAAAGAGCCCAGTAAAAGATCCTGGTCTGCAGGGAGTCTGTCCTGTAACTTCGGGGGTTTTTTTTAGGCCAATAGTCACAAATCTTAGGACACTTCCACCACATGTGAAAAGGTTCCACATTTGTCAGGCTGTCCAACAAAGATCAGACTCACTGGCACCAAGATACTTAGACAAACTGGGGTTAAGTAAGCCTGCATCATCTTATATTGGGTCTGCCGGTAGTTAACATTATGGGCACACCAAAAGTGGCGCTTGTGAATTGTCTGCCAGTTCACAGGTGAACTCCTGCCAAATATTTATGCCATTGCTCAACATGCAGGTTGAGCTGTCCTCCAGAGGCTTCCATGACAGCACTGTAAAGGCAGGATAAAAGTCCCTTCCATAGTCTTATCAACTGAAATAAAATCTCCTAGGGCATGGGTGGGTCACGTGAGCTGTGGCCACTGGTGTTCCCACTGGATAAAATATCACAGCTGGAAATATTGAAAGAAAGGGACCTGTTGGCCTCCCTGCTGTTTCAACTATTCCAGACTAATAACTGACTTTATTTGGGGGGGGGGGGAAGTCCTGGAAGTAGATCAAACCATTGAACTGCCAGCTGTGGCAGAGTCCCCTGAAATCTAGCCCTCTAAAAGGCTGGTAGTGAACGAGAAGGGCATCGGTGAATAAAAGACCATCCCCCATTGCTCCTGCCTCCAAATGCAGCACTTGGGAGCCAGAAAGATGTGACTGCTAGTCCATACATTTATTTTATTTATTTAACAGTTTCTTCTATACCGCCCCCTTCCAGAGATAGGGGCGGTTTACAGTGAACAGAATTTGTATACTTCTGTATACTTTACAAGGAACAATGTTTTAACTATATACAAGTGTAATTACAGGGAACATACTTTTGAATGTTAGCTGGAACAGTGCTTTTAAACTATATACAGGTTATAGGACATGGAACATAACATAACTAATTACCAGTAGTTATTTACACTAGTGATATAGCCGACAGTTTGGGTAAATCTTTTGCATGTTGTGTGAAGTATGTAAAGTTTCTTGTGTTAGTCGTTTGTTCTGTCTTGAGTATTGTGGATGTGTTTCTGTGATTGTTTTGGAGAGGTTTTTTGTTGATAGGGGATCTCAAAGTGTTTTGTAAAGAGGAAGGTTTTTAGTTCCTTTTTGAATTGTTGAAGGTCCTTTATCATGCAGAGGGTTAATGGTATTTCATTCCAGAGAGTAGGGGCAGCAAAGGAGAAAGCCCTATCACTTGTTGCTTTAGTTTTTCTGAAATTTGTTTTTGGTGAGGGAATGGGTTGCATTCTGTCTGCGCGTTCTAGTTTCTGATGGGGGGTGTATTAGAGTAGATAATTGTGAGGGGGCAATGTTATTAATGAGTTTGAAAGTAGTTAGGAGGATTTTATATTTTATTCAGCTATTTATCAGGAGCCAATGCAGGTCTAATAGTATTGGGGTCACATGGTCTGTTTAGCTTTTGTGATCATCTTGGCGCATATGTTTTGGGCCCTTTGGAGAAGGTATATGCTCTTTAGTGGTAAGCCGTTTAGTAGACTATTACAATAGTCGAAGTGGGGGGTGATGAGGGTATTGTCTACTGATCTAAAGTCAGGTGTGTTAAGTAGGGGTCTCAGATGTTGTATTGTCTTGTTTATAGAATATAGTTTTTACTGTATGTTTTATGTGTGGGAGCATGGTGAGTGAGTGGTCCAAAATTATTCCAAGGTACTTTACCTCCTTAACAGGTATAGGTGTTACTTATTGTGATTGTAGTTGGGTAGTTGTAGTCAGTGTCTGGCTTTCTCGTTATGAACATTGCTTCTGTTTGAGGTTGATGCTTAGATGGTTGTCTTCAAGCCATGTGGTAGTCTCGTTCATGCACTGGAGTAAGCTATCATATTTGGGGTTGTTGGGGTTTATGGGGATGGCAAGCATGATATCATCCACGTATATGAAATGGTTGATTTTATGCTTCTTGAATATGTTTGTAATAGGCTGGAGGTACAAATTGAAGAGGAGGGCGGAGAGGGCTGATCCTTGAGGGATACCCTGACCTTGAGGGAAAGTTTCTGATGTTTGTTTACCTAATTGTATCTGTATTAATCTATGTGAGATATATGATTTGAACCATTCAAGGACTGTCCCTCCTATTTTTAAATTTTCTAGTCTGTTGAGTGTATTATGAATGATGCTGTCGAATGCAGCAGATAGATCTATGAAGAGGAGAAGGAAACCTTTGTTGTCAGTACCTCTGAGTAGGTCTGTCAGTGCGATTAGGAGAGTTTCAACTCCATGGAAGGGGCGGAAGCCAAACTGATGCGCATCAAGGAGTTTGTGCTCATCTATGTAGTCTTGTAATTGGAGTTGTGTGTGCTATTATTTTGGCAATTAGTGGTATGCTAGCTATTGGCCTATAAGAGTTGGGGTCTTTTGGGTCTAGTTTGTTTTTTATTATGGGATGGATCGAGGAGAGCTTTAGGGTGTTGGGCATAGAAACATAGAAACATGATGACAGAAAAAGACCACAAGGCCCATCTAGTCTGTCCTTCCATAACAACAACTACAACAGTCCACTTTCTACCTTTAGAGATCCTCTGTGTTGGTCCCATGCTTTTTTGAATTCAGTTACTGTCCTCATCTCTACCACCTCCACTGGGAGACTATTCCACGGATCCACTACTCCTTCCGTAAAGAAATATTTCCACATATCACTCCTGAATCTATCTCCCTTCACCCTCATCCCATGTCCCCTCGTAGCAGAACTTGCTTTCAATTGAAAGAGGCTCTCTCCCTGAACATTTATGCCACGGAGGTATTTAAACATCTCAATCATATCACCTCTATCCCGCCTTTCCTCTAAGGTGTACATATTAAGATCCTTAAGTCTGTCCTCATGCTTTATAATGAAGCCCATTAATCATTTTAGTAGCAACCCTCTGCACAGACTCCATCCTGTTCACATCCTTTTGAAGGTGCGGTCTCCAGAATTGCACACCATACTCCAAATGAGGTCGCACCAAAGACTTATACAGAGGTATTATCACCTCCCTTTTTTCTGCTAGCCATTCCTCTCCGTATGCACCCAAGCATCCTTCTAGCTTTTGCCGTCGCCTTTTCTACCTGTTTAGCTACTTTAAGATCATCAGACACAACCACGCCTAGGTCCCGCTCTTCTTTAGTGGACAAAAGTACTTCACCTCCTATACTGTATTGCTCCCTTGGATTGCTGCAGCCCAAATGCATGACCTTACATTTTTTAACATTAAATCCCAGCTGCCAAATTCTAGACCATTCTTCAAGCTTAGCTAGATCCCTCCTCATGTTATCTACACCTTCCAGGGTGTCTACTCTATTACAGATTTTGGTATCATCCGCAAAGAGGCAAACCTTACCCGACAGCCCTTCCGCTATATCACTAACAAAGATGTTAAAAATCGGACCAAGGACAGATCCCTGGGGCACACCACTGGTAACATCCTTCTCCTCAGAGTGAGCTCCATTTACTTGTACTCTTTGTCGCCTCCCACCCAACCAATTTCTAACCCAAGCAGTAACTTTAGGGTCCATCCCTAGGGTGCTCAGTTTGTTTATAAGTCGCCTGTGAGGAACAGTGTCAAAGGCTTTACTGAAATCTAAATACACCACATCTAGAGCTCTCCCTCGGTCCAACTCCCTGGTCATCCAGTCAAAGAAATCGATCAGATTTGTCTGACAAGACCTGCCTCTGGTGAATCCATACTGCCTCGGATCCTGTAATCTGCCAGACTCCAGAAACCTCACTATTTTTTCTGTTTCAGCAGCGTTTCCAATAATTTACTCACCACTGAAGTTAAACTAACCAGCCTGTAGTTTTCAACCACATCCTTACTTCTGCTTTTGTGTAAAGGCACCACATGAGCCTCTCTCCAGTCCTTTGGCACCACTCCCGACTCCGAGGCATTGAAAAGGTCAGTCAGTGGGGTTGCTAGAACGTCCCCAAGTTCCCTCAGTATTCTAGGGTGTATCCCATCCGGTGCCATCGCTTTGTCTACTTTAAGTTGAGCTAGTTTCTCACGAACAGTCTTCTGAAAATTGTTCAAGATGTCCCTCGCTTCTGTTCTTATTTGTGGGTGTTTTCTGAGGTCCTGCTCCTGGTTCTTCATCTGTGAACACAGAACAAAAATATTTGTTAAGCAATTCCGCTTTATCCTTATCAGCTTCTACATATCCCCCCCCTGCACCCTTGAGTCTGACAATACCACTTTTGCCCTTCCTCTTCTCACTAATATATCTGAAAAATGTCTTATCCCCCCATTTTATTGCATTGGCTATTTCCTCCTCCTCCATAGTTCCTTGAGAGAGTGATTGGTTTACTATGTATTGGATGCTTTCTGCAAGAAAGTCCTTAGTATACTTGATCCATGACACCGGGCATGGGTGAAGCGGAGAGGTTGTGGTGGTGTTCATTGTTATAATATTAAGGATGTGTTTTTCGTTCAACCTTGTAAAAGGTTGTCCATTCATAATTACTGTCATGGTTAGATTTTATTGTGGCGGTTGGAGAGTGAGGTTTTACCTTTAGTTTTTCAGCAAAATGTGATGCTAAGGTTTGTACGCTTATTGTGTCTTGGTTCGGTTCTGGGTTGTGTATTTTTGTTAGTGTTTTCACAATTGAGAAGAGTTCTCTTGGCCGGTTGAGAGCAAGATTTATTAATTTGGAATAGTAATCTCTTTTTGACTTGTTGATTGCATCCTTATATCTATTAAGTATGTTTATATTTGGTTTTGTTATCGTGTGATTGTTTTTCTCCAGGTTTGCTCCCTCAGTTGTCTGACAGCAGACAACCATTTCCTTTCCATCTCCACCCAGTGCACATTGGGTGGGCAGACATAGTGAAACACAAACCCTGAAGGACTGCTGCTTTATAATGTAACTCTAGTTTTGGAGCCTTCAGCCTTACCTCTATTGGGCAAATTAATCGGGTCCAGCCTATCCATGCATGCTGGGATTCCCTTACAAATTTACTAAGGCAGCATTATAGTTATCTTTAAAAAAAAAATAAAAAGCGCGTTGAACGGGAGGCTGGCGCAGTTTCATTCCACAGAGTGTGCAGGGTGTCAATGCTGTTCCCGCCTCGCTGCCAAAGCCGGAGAGACGGCCTAGTGCGAGGGCGGGAAGATAGAAGGGTTCTATCTCTCGTCGGAATTCCTGGGAGCTGTGGGAGAGTGGTGTGAGAAGGGGGGCTGAGCTGTGCAGGCGAGCCACATGGAGCACTGGGAGTTCCGTGGCTGCCACAGCAAAGACACTCGGATGTGCAGCAGCTTGCGGAAGAGGAGTTTCTTCCTCTTTTGTGTTTGCATGCTGGAGATTTTACCAGGTGCATGGCAGCACCCAGTGAAAAGCAGGTAAACGGCTCTTCCCCATTGAGGGGGGCTATGTTTGGCTACGACAACAGCTTAATCTTTATCCACGTTTTCTCTACATTGTTAGGTGTAGGGGTGGAGAAAAATCTCCAGGAACAAGCAGGAATGTAGTCTTCACATATGGGTATCATTGGTACCGATGGCGCCTGCATGGGAACGCTCTCTAACATCCAGTAGGAAAGCTTTTTGTAGCATCCCACAGCACTTGCGTGCTGCCTTCCCGCCTTTCCCAACTGTCCCTCTTCAGTTTTTCGTTTTCCGCGGAGCCAACAGGTCGCACATCCTGTCACCGCAGAAAAAATTTCCCCCTTTTTTGTGGTCACGTCTGCTTTTCCTCGATGCTACACCAGTACCGCCGGTTCTTTTTCTTCAAAAAGAAAACCAAAAACTTTTTTCTGTAGTCTTTCCAGTAATTTTGTCTCTTCAGGTGCCACGTGTCATTTTGGGCACTAGGCCCAACTTTTTCTTCAGAATGGAAAATCCCGCTTCGGGTTTTAAAAAGTGTTCTAAGTGTGGCAGTACCATCTCCGTCACTGACACCCATGAGTGGTGCCTCAAATGTTTAGGTCCTGACCACTCCTATTTCAGAGTGTGTTGCCTGTGGGATGATGAAAAGGGGCCGGCAGAACCGAGCTGCTAAACTTTAGCACCCTTTTTCCCTCTGATGCAGCCTCCGTGGCATCGACGTCTTCCAGGGCTTCGTCTTCCTCCCATGGATCTCAGGTAACTAAACCTAAATCTAGCCGGTCCTCAGAGTACATCTCCTCCTAGACAGCAAGATGCCTCTGGCGTTGCCCTTGAGGGACTTTCACTGGCAAAACTGCCCCGGCGGGAGGCTTCAGCTTCCAAAGCACTAATAGCGCTCCAGGATGTTTTCAAGGCTTCAGCCTCGGCAGAACTACTGGTGCCATGCTCTGGGGTACCGGCCGCTTCATCTGGTACCGATACCCAAGCATCGGCAGAGTCGATAGACCAGAGATTCTTGGCTATTGAGCGCAGTCTGGCAGCTCTTCTCACGCCTTCGATCCCTCTGAAACCGCTTCAGACAACTCAACCGGCACCGACTCTGCAGGCAGCGACTGCATCGACATGGTCCCAGTAGAATACCTGCCTAAGTGATGTATATCCATCCAGCATCAAAGTCTGTACCGGAGCACTCTGATGCCGACTTTGATCGGTACCATGCCTTCAACAATCACCTGGATCCGGAGGTACTTCAAATCCTCGGATGAGTCTGAAGACTCTGAAAGCTCTGCCGATACCAGAGTACTTCTTCCTGAGGATTCCTCTTCTCAGCGTAGGATGTCTCCACCAGAGGATATGTCCTTTCAGGATTTTATCTGAGATGTGGCCCGAGGTCTTTCCATCACAGTGGCTCCTGAAAAGGAGCCTAGGGAAAAGGAATTAGAAAACCTACAATACCCTAAAACAGGGGTTCTCAACCCTGTCCTCAGGACCCACTTAGCCAGTCGGGTTTTCAGGATAACCACAATGAATATGCATGGGAGAGATTTGCATATAATGGAGGCAGTGTATGCAAATCTCTCTCAAACATATTCATTGTAGTTATCCTGAAAACCCGACTGGCTAGGTGGGTCCTGAGGACAGGGTTGAGAACCCCTGCCCTAAAGCTCCCAAGGAGGCAGCTACCTTTACCTATTCATGAGATCTTGCATAATCTCATGTTAAGGATGTGGGAAAGACCTCTGACCACATCTCATTCTCGAAGACTCGACACCATGTATCGAGTTCCTCCTTGTCCTGGGTTTCAGAAGACTCAATTACCACACCATTCCATGGTGGTGGAATCAGCTATGAGAAGGATAAAGTGCAAAAAGGCATGCATCTAATTCTCCAGGACATGTGTAGGACTCTTGACGCCTTTGGATGTCGAACCTTCCAGGCTTCCATGCTTTCTGCTAGGATCAGTTCCTATATCTTATATATGGGAATGTTCCTTAAGGAGGTCACAGGAGATTTAGAGCTTATAAGCCCTCTTCCTGATAAGAGGCAGGATTACCTCGCCCTTGTCAAACATGCTCAGGATGTTTCCAAGTTTGTGAGTCGTGCAGCCTTTGAGTGCATAAGCAGAACCTCTGCTATTGCCATAGGTGCAAGTAGGATTGCCTGGCTCCAGGCATCTGACTTGGAAATTTGGGTACAGGATAAACTAGGGAATATTCCTTGCACAGGAGAGAATCTCTTTGGCAAGAATTGGCAGGAAAAAGCTAATGAGACTTTGGATAGATTGTGTAAATCTACAGCTGATCCTGTGGGGAAAAAATCTTCTAAGAAACCATTCTTCAGTAAGAAGTTTTATCCCTCCTATACCCAACAGGGGCATCGCTTAGCTCAGTCTGCCCAAAAGGGACAGCAGCAACAACCTAGGCAAAGAGACAAAAGCAGCTAAGCCTCAACCGGCTCAGCAGATTCAGCCTCCACAAGGGCTTTGACTCCTATCTAGAGAACTTTGCCTTCCTGGCCCTGAACGGCCCAGAACCCTCCACCATCCCAGGAAGGTTATGTCATTTTGCTCCCAGATGGGGACAGATAACAGCAGAAAATTGGACTCTGTCTATTGTAAGAGGGGTACAAGCTTTATTTCCTCAGCATGCCCCCTCCTACATTGGTAAGACAGTTCAATTCTCAGACCTCTCTCAACAACCAGTTAGGTCAAGAGGTCACTGCTTCTTGCCCAAGGGGCAATAGAAGAGGTACCCATTCCCCAACGGGGTATGGAGTACAGTGTTTTACTCCCCCTATTTCCTTATTCCAAAGAAAACAGGAGGGGACAGGCCCATTTTAGACCTCAGAGAATTGAACAAATTGCTGTTCAAAGAGAAGTTCAAAATGATTTCTCTGGGAACTCTGCTGCCATACCTTCAGAGTCAGGATTGGCTTTGTTCTCTAGATCTCAAGGATGCATACACTCATGTTCTCATCTATCCAACTCGCCAAAAGTTCCTTTGCTTTCTGCTTCAAGGGAAGCACTACCAATACAGGGTTCTTCCTTTTGGCCTGGCCTCTGCGCCAAGGGTGTTCACAAAATGCATGGCTGTGGTGGCAGCATTTCTCCGCACCCTAGGAATATTTGTCTTCCCTTACTTAGACGACTGGTTCATTCGAGCCCCTTCAGAGCCAGAGGCCAGGGTTGCTCTCTCACACAATGCGCATCCTTCAGTATTTTGGACTTGTCATAAACTTCCCAAAATCCAACCTTGCTACCACTCAGTCCCTAGAGTTTATAGGAGCGCTGCTGGATACCAGAAAGATAAGGGCTTACCTTCCACAGCCCTGCTGCCTTCACATTGTGCAGTTAGCTTCCCAAGCAGTGCTAAAACCTCACCTCACTGCTCGGGAGATGTTACAATTGCTAGGCCACATGGCATCCACCGTGCATGTGGTTCCTTATGCTCGCCTTCATATGAGGGCAGCCCAGTGGACTCGGGCATCAGGTTGCCTGTCAGACAAAATAGCAAACTCGGATCGCCTTATTTTGTCCCTCCAATGGTAGCAGTCACCCCAAAACCTTTTGGTGGGGTCTCCTTTTCAGCAACCCCCACCCCAAGCCACTCCCACAACAGATGCTTCACAGGTGGGTTGGGGAGCCCACCTGCAAGGCCTCTCTACCCAGGGTGCCTGGACTCCACAGGAGGCCTATCTACACATCAGTCTCTTGGAACTCAGCAATCTTCCTTGCTCTTTGAGTATTCCACATCCAGCTCAGCTACAAGATAGTCCTAGTTAAAACGGACAATCAAGTAGCCATATTCTATGTGAACAAGCAGGGCGGAACAGGCTCTGTCACTCTGCAATGAAGCTTTGTGTGACTATGGGCCCTCGCCAGAGAGCATCAGATTCAACTCCTTGCGGTGTATCTTCCAGGCATTCAAAACTCTTGGGCAGACAGACTCGGTCAAGTTCTGCTTCCACACGAATGGCCTCTCCATGCAGACCAGGTGGCCAAAGGTTTTTCAAATTTGGGGAACCCCGGACATAGACCTCTTTGCAAGTCTGCTGAATGCCAAACTTCACCAGTTCTGTTCCAGAATTCCAGCTCGGTTGTCAGGCCAGGGATGCTTTCCTCCTCCATTGGGGTCAAGGCTTCCTGTATGCCTTTCCACCCATTCTCCTAATTCCCAAAACCCTATTCAAGCTTGAGAGAGAGGTTATATGATTCTCAGCTCCACATTGGCCACGGTAAATGTGGTACCCTCTGCTCCTACATCGCTTTCAAGCTCTGCCTCTGGAGTTAGGTGATTTGGAGAAGATCCTTTCTCAAGAGGACTGGATGCTGTGGCATCCCAATCCCCAGTCTCTGCATCTCAGGGCCTGGTTGCTGAAAGCCTAGAACTTAGTCTTAACCTTTCCCAGCAGGATAAAGGATATCCTTTATGCTTCCAGAAAGCCTTCCACAAGATGTTCTTATGCATTTAAGTGGAAAAGGTTTACCATATGGTGCTCGCAGAAGGGTCTTAACCGTGCAATACCCCTGGAATCATTACTGGAGTATCTCCTTCATTTATCAAATGCAGGGCTTAAGACAAATTCAGTGAGTTCATTTGAGTGCTAAGCCTCTAAATGGACAACCTATTTCCTCTCATTCTCTTATAGCGAGATTTGAGAGGCTTTCTTTTAACTAAGCCTCTCATTAAGCCACCACTGGTGGCATGGGACTTAAATCTGGTTCTTGGGCAGCTCATGAAACTGCCCGTTGAACCATTAGCCATTACCTCTTTGAGATTCCTTTCCTGGAAGGTCATTTTTCTTATTGCAATCACATCAGCACATCGCATCAGTGAATTGCAAGCGTTGGTGGCTGATCCTCTTTATACAGGTTCCATCATAAGGTAGTCCTTAGGACTCATCCACACTTTATGCCAAAGATGGTGTCACCTTTTTCATTTAAACCAAGCGGTTTACTGTCGGGCAGCTACTTGGGCTTTGGTTCATACCTTCTCAGCCCATTGCTGCTTAGACAAGGACTCCCTCCGGGATGCCTTGTTTGGTCTGGCTGTTCTACAACACCTGTTCCATACTTAATCAACTCCTACCCACCATCCCTGGTAGGATGCCAGAGATCCATGGGGGGAAGTGGAGCCCTTTCACAGGGGCAGACAACTTCTGGGGCCTTCTCCCTGGCATCTGCAGCTAGGGAGTCCCCCATATGTGAAGACTACATTCCTGCTTGTTCCTGGAGATAGCATAGTTACTCACCTGTAACAGGTGATCTCCGGGAACAGCAGGTATTTAGTCTTCACGACCCACCCACCTCCCCTAGGAGTTGTATCTCGCTTTCTCTTTCTTTCCCTCTCTGTCTCAGCCTTAAACTCAACTGGAGAGGGAAAGGTGGGAAGGCAGCACGCAGGCGCTGTGGGATGCTCCCAAAAGCTTTCCTGTTGGATGCTGGGGAGCGTTCCCGTGCAGGCTGCGTTGGTACAGACTATACCCATATGTGAAGACTAAATTCCTGCTGTTCCCAGAGATCACCTGTTACAGGTGAGTAACTATGGTATATAGATAATCAGTTGGTGTAGGTTTTTATTTTTTTAATGAAAAAAAAAAAACAGGACAAGCTGTTGGATTGCAAGATGCCTGCTCGGCCACAGTGTTTGCTCTGTGGATCCCGCAAGGGAATGGCTTCAGAAGCAGGCATCTGTAGAGGCTGCATCATGGAGGCAGCCTCATTGGAGCAGGGACTACAGGCTTGCAGGTCTCAAGATTCTTCAGCTCTGGGGTGTCAGGAGTTGGTGGCGCCCTTGGAAGGTCTTCTCAGTGAGGGCTCTTCTCTCTCCTTGAGTTTAGAACAGCAGGTACCCTCTCAGCCACAGCCTAGGTCCTCCTCAGGTCAGGGAAGTCTCGGTGGAGATTTCTCCCTGGAGTTTGTTTTGCTATTACACAAGGCTTTGTCTGCATCAACAGGGGAGTCAGTGATGCACACGAAAGCATGAGGCGGAGGTTAAGTCACTGGTTGAGACTGTTATTCCCTCCAAGCAAGTTAGAACCACGGAGGAAGAGGAACCTCTCTCCCCTGGATCAGAGGTCTCGGAACTGGAGTTGGGAGAGGAGGAAGAACAACTCGGAGGGAGAGATCCCAGAGGAGCAGGCGAGAATAAGGGTTTTTCATCAAGAGGAGCTGCCGGCGTTAATTGGAGAGTCCCTGAATGTACTCAACATGTCTGCAGGGGTCCCTGCGCAAGAGGATGATCTGGGAAGATCTGTTAATTCAGGCAGTTAGGAAATCTGTCTTCCCTGTCCGCAGGGTGGTACGGCAGATGATTCTGGAGGAGTGGAATCAGCCAGAGGCTGGATTGAGGGGCGTGCAGTCTGTCACGTTTGTACCCTCTGCCGGAAACTGAGAAGGAACTGTTAAAATCACCTAGAGTGGATGCAGAAGTTTTGGCAGTTACCAAAAAGACTACCATCCTGATGGAGGGCAGTGCAGCTCTAAAGGATGCTCAAGACAAAAAGCTAGATACTTTGTTGAAGCAAGCCTTTGACATAAGTGCCTGGCTCTTCAAGCGTTGGTATGTGGGGCTTGGGTAGCCCGGGCTTGACTGAGGTGGTCCCAACAGCTACAGGTGGCTGAGTCTGCGGTGGGGCTGCAAGGAGAGGCAGCGTGAATTGAGTCCGGTGCAGCCTATCTGGCGGATAGCCAATATGATCTGATTAGGAGTTTGTCAAAAACATGGCTTCGGTGGTAGTGGCTCTGAGGTACCTTTTTGGCTCTGCAATTGGGCAGCAGATGGTTCATCCAAGGCCCGACTTAGTAAGCTCCCCTTTAAGGGTAAGCTGCTTTTTGGGGAAGATCTGTACAAGTTGGTGAAGGATCTAGGTGAGTCAAAGGGTGGCAGGCTTCTGGAAGATAGGCCCAAGCAGAGTTGCTTTTCTGCTCCAGGACAGTCACAGCAGAGGGAGTCCCGGAGATTTTGTCTGGCTCGTCAGAGCTCCTTTCAGAGGGGACGGTTTCCCTCGAGAGGACAGTTTTCCGGGGGCTTCAAGGATTTAAGAGATTTTGGGGCCTCTTTGGCCATTTCTGCCCAGCGAAAGCCACAGTGAAGCTGCAGGGGCTCGGGGGGAAGTTCTGCCAGTAAGGGGGGGGGGGGTGTCTACAGCAGTTCTTTCCTGCCTGGGCCTGGATTATGACTGAGCAGTGGGTCCTGGAGGTAGTGCAGGTCAGTTATGCCCTCGTTCATAAGGCCTGTCCTTCCCTCCTTCGTCCAGTCGCCTTGCAAGTCGCAGGCCAAGTGAATAGCAGTAGAGGAAACCTTAAGACTGTTAGCCTTGAGAGCAGTCTTCCCCATGCCAAAAGCTCAGTGTGGCTGCAGTTGATACTCCATCTATTTCGTGGTCCTGAAGGAGGATTCCCTAAGGCTGATTCTAGACCTCAAGTGGGTCAATCGGTGCCTTCAGGTCCCATATTTTCGTATGGAAACACTGAAGTCGGTGATAGTGGCAGTTTGGCAGGGAGAAATTTTAACCTCTCGACCTCACGGAGGCATATTTACATATCTCCATCAGGGAGTCTCATCAGCAGTTCCTGCGTTTCACAGTGCCAAAGGGACACTTTCAGTTTCAGGTGCTACCGTTTGGTTTGGCGATGGCTCCATGCACCTTCACCAAGGTGATGGTGGTGGTCACGGCAGCTTTACGCAAGGAAGGTATTCTAGTTCATCCTTACCTGGACAATTGGTTGATCAGGGCGAAGTCCAAAGACGAGAGCCTGAAGGCAGCCGCCAGAGTGGTCAGTTTCCTGCGAGGCTTGGGGTGGGTAATCAGTCTGTCAGAGCAGGTTGGTTCTCTCTCAGGAAATAGAGTACTTGGGTGCAAGTATCGACACAGTTTCGAGCAGAGTTCTTGCCAGCTCAGAGAGCAAGAGACCTTCGGCGCTTGATACGCGAGTTTATGGCTCAGGGAGCGCACTTGGTGTGGCACTACCTGTAGTTGCTGGGGACTATGGCTGCAACGTTAGACCTGGTGCCCTGAGCCAGGGCCCATATGCGGCCGCTGCAGAGGTCACTTCCGCAGCATTTGTCTCATCAGCGTCAACCCTTGTCAATGACACTCCCTTGTCCCCCAGCAACCAAGGAGGCATTTCAGTAGTGGCTCTCTCTGGGGAATCTGGAGAGAGGAATGCCCCTCAAATCTCCACAGTGGGTTCAGGTCACAACAGACGTGAGTCTGTCAGGCTGGGGAGCCCACTGCAAGGGGCACTTTGCCCAGGGACTCTGGAGTGTTCTGGAATCACAGTGGCCCATCAACAGATTTGGAATAGAGGGTGGTGACTCTGGCTCTCAAAGCGTTCCTGCGTTGGTTGCAGGAGGGTGGTCCGAGTTCTCTCGGACAACGTGACAGCAGTGGCCTACATCAACAGACAGGGAGGCACGAGCAGTCCCCTGTTGGAAGAAGACACAGAAAGCCGCCTTGTATGCTCCGAGACTCATTTGTTGGCTCTCAGCTCACCACATGGCAGGAGTGGAGAATGTTACGGCTGACTACCTCCAGCAGGTACAAGGTGGATCATGGCAAATGAGAGCTCTGCCAGGAAGTCTTCCAACAGGTGAAACATAGGTGGGGGCTCGCTGGTCATGAACCTGATGGCGTGCTGGGAGTTGGCCATGGCGAGCTGTTTCTTCAGCAGAAGGAGAGAATGTTGGAGGGCTTAGATGCCCTAGTTCAGTGATGGCCCACGGAGGGGTTTACTGTGTGTTCCTGCCATTGGCACTCATAGGCAGGGTTCTGCAAAGGACAGAGGTGCATCAGGGACTGGTGATACTGATAGCTCCAGACTGGCCAAGGAGGCTGTGGTATGCTGATCTAATGAGGCTATTGGCAGATCGGCCATGGTGCCTCCTGGTAAGAGGACCTTCTCAGTCAGGGTCCCGTGAAGATGCTGCAGGTGGATCGGTTCTTGCTTATGGCTTGGCTATTGAAAGGGCTAGGCTGCGTAAGAGGCTATTCGGGAGCAGTGATCTCAACACTGCTAAAGGTGCGTAAACAGTCAACCTGTCTAGCGTATGAGTGGCGCATTTTCAAGAACTGGTGTGAGGGGCGAAAGAGGCCCCTGAAAGTGTCTCTGAGCTGCTAGATTTTTTGCAGAATGGTTTTGAGAAGGGGCTGGCAGCCAGTTCCTTGTGGGTACAGCTAGCAGCTATTTCCTGTTAGAGGCAAGATTTTGGGTAGATTGTTAGGCGAGCATCCAGATGTGGTTCGATTCCTTAAGGCAGTGAGGTGCACTTACAGCCTCAGCAGAGGTAGATTGTGCCTCCTTGGGATCTTAATCTGGTGTTAGATGCCCTAGCAGCTGAGTCTTTCGAACCAGTACAACATGTTTTGTTGAAGGATTTGATGCTTTAAAGCAGTTTTTCTGGTGGCCATTTGTTCGCTCAGGCATGTCTGAGTTGCAAGCTTTGTCCTGTCACCCCCCCGTTTCTCATCTTCAAGGAGAAGGTGGTGGTGTGGACTGTACTGTCATTTTTGCCCAAGGTGGTTTCCCCCTTTCATTGAATCACTCGGTGTGTCTCCCTTCCTTTGCCACTTTGGGACAGGGAGAGGGCGATGCACAATTGCACCTACTGGATGTGCAAAGAATTTTGAAGCAGCATATGAGGCATACTAAGGCCTTCCACAAGCCGGAGAGGTTGTTTTGTTTGGGGGGGGGGGGGGGCCCCGCACAAGGGAGAAGCAGCAGCCAAAGCTTCAATTTCAAGATGGATCAGGGATGCCATTGTCAGCTTATCTACTAAAGGGAAGGCAAGTTCCGATGGGCTTCCGAGCTCATTCCACTCGGGCTCAAGCAGCCTCGTGGGCAGAGTTTAGTCTGGTTCCTCCATTGGAAATTTGTAGAGTGGCTACTTGGTCTTCCCTACATACTTTCACCAAGCACTACAGGCTGGATGTTCAGGCGGCGGCAGATGCTGGTTTTGGGGGAGTGGTGCTTCGGTCCGGTTTGGCAGGCCCCTCCCATGGTTGAACTGCTGTTACATCCCAGAATAAAGGGACTGGACTGGAGAGACATTTAGGAAGAAGTAATTAGACCTTACCTGCTAATTAGTGTTCCTGAAAGACCTCCAGTCCAGTCCCTGATCCCGCCCAGTATGGTAAGGTAAAAGGAATAGATTACCAGTCTGAAGAGGTGCAGGAAGGAGGTTTTTTGCTCTAGGATTCGGTGCCGGAGCAAAACAGGCGGTCGCATGGCCCTGCTACCAAATTGGCTGTCAAGGTGGCTATCGGAATTCATAAGGGCCTTTCAGGTAAGCCGCCACCGCCTCAGAGGGAGGGTTGGAATATTCCTTTCCGGGAGGGGGAGGTGGTGGATTTGTTTGTTAGTTGGTTGGTTTTGGTTTAGTTGTCTGTTAGGTCTACTTTGTCAACAGGATACTGAGGCTGGTGGGTGGTGCCAGTGGTGTATATCCTGAGGTGTTCAACAAATGACATACTCGGTCTCCAATCTGCAGGAAGAGGAGCACAACCCAGAAGAAAGGGACTGGACATGAGATCCTTCAGGAACACTAATTAGCAGGTAAGGTCTAATTACTACTTTGTGTGTCTGGTAGTTCTGTGTCCTCTGGGACCCCAGAAATCTGCAGGTTGTGTCTGACCATGGTTTTCCTGATCCTCTGCTTTCTCCTCCAGCTACCTCTTATGGTTTTATAGAGCCAGGCAATATCTTCCCAAGTTCTGGCCTCCTGTCCTCCAACTGACTTTACTTTCCACCTCTGTTTAATCTAGTTCTCAGGGAATCAAATTGCTCTGCAAAATTTGCTGTCTATCTCCACTTTGGAATTCTGGGTCTTGTGTAAAAAAACCATTGCCACATGCAGTGTTCCCTCTAATTTTCTGTAGGCTGTGTGCGCATAAGATATCAGCTGTGTGCAGCTTTTGAAGGAAGGTTAAATTTTTGTGAGCCACATAACGACACTCGGAATTATATACTTTAAAATTTGACTACACATCAGAATACAGTATGTACACCACATTGATTTTAATCAAATTAAATGAAAATAGACGATTACTAAATGAAGCGGGAAATTTCTAGTAATTACAATCATAACTTTTAAATTTTAAGACATCTGTTTTCTATCAGAATCAGTCGTAATTTTTGTGTGCTCTGTTGTAAAGTATGTGCGCTCGCTCGGCGAGGTGTGTGCGCGTGCACAGCTTAGAGGGAACAGTGGCCACATGCCTGGGGTCTAGTCTCCGTCCAAGAGTATTTCCAGAATCCACAATGGGCTGCGGCTGCTGTAGACGGTTGGGGGGAGGGGGGTTGCCTTTTCTGCATACAGTTCCTTTATGGATTTTTCCACCTGCAACTTTTGTACTTTCGGCATCATCTTGGCTGTCAGTGGGCAAATAGGAGCTATATGATAGGTGTAAAATCCTGGTTTTATAATATTGAGAGAGAGCTCTGTACAAGCCATCCAAAACCCCCTAGGACATTTTAAGTGTTTTGGTTACATCCCCGAACTGTGTGTGTGTGTGTTTCACCCTCAGTTTTTTAGACATCCACAACAACTGATGTCGTCCCTCGTTCATTTTGCATTTTCCAATAAGTCATATCACTGTTCTTTTCCTCCTTCAGAACAGTTTGGTCCACAGCCTTTTAATTATCTTTTAAATATTTCACACATGGCATTTATGGTATTTTACATTGGTTCATTATTTGTTTTGTTTTTATCCCATTTATTTGGCTCTGATTTGATATTTTACCTTTATTGTAGATGTTTGGGTTTTTTTATTTTGGTAGTTTTGATTGATTTTTGTCATTGCTCTTTGAGGCTAAGGCATCCAGCTGAAATGCATTGGGATGGTTCAAATAAAGTTTTTATAACCATCATTGTTTAAACCTGTCATGTTTGTACCTGTCATTGTTTGTACCTGCACTCCGGCCTCTTGAGGAGCTCTCCTGGCGCGGTAAGAGCAGGCCGGAGCCTCCCACCTGGCTGCACTGCCCAATCGGGGCACGAGGCATCTCCAGCTAAAAGCAGCACCGTCAGGGCATGCCCGCGCCTTGCGGGCTTCGCCAGAGGGCCCTTTGGCGGTGGCACTTCCATAGCCCTCAACACCACAAACAAGGATTTCCACCTATAATTGGACTCCTAGCCTGAGCTGCAAGTATCACCTAATGACTTTAATGACCTTATAGACAATCGCACCAATGCTGATAACTATTACTAAACGTCATAACTATTGTATATTCTCCGTATTATGTAACTAGCCTCCTCTCAACTGTGTTAGTTATTATCACTGTTGCCCACTCACCCTCACCCATGTAAAAGTTATTAATGCTGACAGTAACACATTTTTACTGAACCATGTTGGATGCATTAATGTTGCCAGTAATTCCCATCTTCATTGCACCGTGTTAGATTTACTACTGTTGCCAGTAATTGCATTTTCATTGACCTGAGCTAGATTTAATACTGTTGCCAGTAATCCATTTTTACTGAACTGTGTTGGATGTATTACTGTTGCCAGTAACCCACCCTCACTTAAATGTGCTTGAATTTGTCACTGTTCTTAAAACTCACCCTCTCTTAACTGCTCTAGATAGCACAGTTACTTACCTGTAACAGGTGATCTCTGGGAACAGCAGGAATTAGTCCTCACATATGGGTACGTCGGAACCGACGGAGCCGGCGTGGGAAAGCTCCCCAGCTTTTCAGATGAAAGCTTTTGGGGCTTCCCACAGCGCATGCGCGCTGCCTTCCCGCCTTCCTTACCAGCTCTCTTCAGTTCGAGTTTATAGCTGAGACAATAGAGAGGAAAGGAAGGTAGATAGAAGATACAACTTCTAGGGGAGGTGGGTGGGTTGTGAGGACTAATTCCTGCTGTTCCCAGAGATCACCTGTTACAGGTAAGTAACTGTGCTATCTCCAGGAACAAGCAGGAATAAGTCCTCACATATGGGGACTCCCTAGCTAAGATGCCTGGGAGATCCCCCTCCAAGGGTAAACCATCTTCGTATGGATCTCAGGCATCCATTCAGGGAAGGTGGGCAGGAGTTGCTTAAGTATGGAACAGGTGTTTGAGGACAGCCTGACCAAACAAGGCATCCCGGCGGGAGTCCTTGTCCAAACAGTAATGGGCTGTGAAGGTATGAACTGAGGCCCAAGTGGCTGCTCGACAGATCTGATCTATGGATACAGAGTGAAGATGAGCCATAGAAGTAGCCATGGCTCTCACATTGTGAGCTGTGACATGGCCTTCCAGAGAAATGTTCTTACTCTGGTAAGCAAAAGAAATACACTGAGCAATCCAATTGGAAAGTGTACGTTTGGAGACTGGAAGTCCCAAATGAAAAGGATCAAAAGCCACAAAAAGTTGGGAAGACTTTCAATGTGGCTGAGTCCTGTTGAGGTAAAAGGCGAGAGCTCTTTTACAGTCAAGAGTATGAAGGTTCCTCTCTGCACTGGATGCATGAGGAGCCGGGAAAACAACAGGTAGATATACCTCTTGATTAAGATGAAAAGGCGAGACCACTTTGGGCATAAAGTGGGGATTCGTCCTAAGGACCACCTTATGATGAAATCTGGTATAAGGTGGATTAGCCACCAAAGCCTGCAGTTCACTGATGCGGCGAGCCGAAGTGACTGCAATAAGGAAAAGAACCTTCCAGGAAAGAAATTTCAAGGAGGTAGAGTCCAAAGGCTCAAAAGGTGGTTTCATAAGCTGACCTAGAACTAGGTTCAAATCCCATGCTACCGGCTGAGGTCGGATGGGAGGTTTAGTTAGGGTCAGGCCTCTCATGAACCTTGCAACGAGAGGATGAGAGGAGACAGGTTGTCCATTTATAGGTTTTAAGGATGCTGCAATAGCACTTAAATGGACTCGTACTGAATTCGTCTTGAGGCCTGCATTGGAAAGATGCAGGAGATAGTCTAGTAGAGAATTCAAAGGAAGTGCCAGAGGGTCAAGACCCTGTTGAGCACACCAAATGGAAAAACGTTTCCATTTGAAAGCATAGGAACGCCTGGTAGAGGGTTTCCTAGAGGCATGAAGGATATCTTTCACTGGCTGAGAAAGATTAAACTCATGAAGGCTTAAGCCTTCAGTAACCAAGCTCGGAGATGTAGGGACTTGGGGTTTGGGTGCCACAAAGTTCCTTTCTCCTGAGACAGAAGGTCTGGCGCAGCTCCCAGGTCCAGGGAGGAGCCCTGGGAGAGCTGTAGAAGTAGAGGGAACCACACTTGGCATGGCCAGCGTGGAGCTATAAGGATCATCGACCCGTGATCCCTCTGAAGTTTGAACAGAGTCTTGGGAATCAAAGGAATGGGTGGAAAAGCATACAGGAATTCCTGACCCCAATGCAGGAGAAAGGCGTCGTTGGCCTGAGCTCCCTGACACGGAGTCCTGGAACAGAACCGGGGAAGTTTGGCATTCCACGGACTTGCAAAGAGGTCTGTCCGGGGTCCCCCATTCCTGGATGATTCTGTATATCTGGTCCATATGCAGGGACCACTTGTGTGGAAGCAGAACTCGACTGAGTCTGTCTGCCCGAGAGTTTTGAACTCCTGGAAGATACACTGCCAGAAGATGAATTTGATGCTCTCTGGCGAAAGCCCATAATCTGAGAGCTTCATTGCAAAGCGACAGAGAGCCCGTCCCTCCTTGCTTGTTGACATAGAACATGGCCACCTGATTGTCTGAACTAGGACAGTCAGGTTGGCAAGGAGGGTATGGAAGACTGTGAGGGCAAGGAAGATTGCTCGCAGTTCCAGAAGGTTGATATGAAGGGTGGTCTCTTGGGGAGACCAGGTTCCCTGAGTGGAGAGATGTTGAAGATGAGCTCCCCACCGTGTTTGGGAGGCATCTGTTGTGAGGGTTGCTTGGGGCAACGAAGGTTGGAAGGGGGTCCCCAACAACAGATTTTTGGAGGATGTCCACCACTGGAGAGACCAAAACAGACGTTTTGAGGTGAGTACCTGGTCTGACAGCAGTCCCGATGCTTGAGACCACTGGGTGGCCAATGTCCATTGAGCTGCTCTCATATGGAGACGAGCATAGGGCACCACATGAACCGTGGAGGCCATGTGGCCCAGAAGTTGCAGCATTTCTCTGGCTGACAAGTGACTTCTGGACTGAGCCTGGGAGGCCAAGCTTATTAGCCGTTGGCCTCGGACCAGAGGAAGGTAGGCCCTTGCAGTGGTGGAATCCAGATAAGCCCCTATGAATTCCAGGGACTGAGTAGGGATGAGTTGGGACTTGGGAATGTTTACCACAAGTCCCAGATATTGAAGAATACGCCTTGTGCGGTCCAAGGAAATCTGGACTTCTGACTGAGATGGAGCTCGGATGAGCCAGTCCAGATATGGGAACACGAAGATTCCCATGCCTCTTAGAAATGCAGCTACGACTGCCATGCATTTTGTGAATACTCTTGGAGCAGAGGCGAGACCGAAGGGAAGTACTCTGTATTGGAAATGTTTTCCCTGGAACAGAAATCGAAGATATATTCTGTGGGATGGATGGATGAGTATATGAGTGTACGCATCCTTGAGATCTAGAGAACAAAGCCAATCCTGACTCTGAAGGTATGGAAGGAGAATGCCCAGAGAGAGCATTTTGAATTTCTCCTTGAATAGAAACTTGTTCAATTCTCTCAGATCTAGGATAGGTCTGAAGCCCCCTGTCCTCTTTGTTATGAGAAAATAAGGGGAGTAGAACCCTAACCCCTGAGGAAGAGGAACCTCCTCTATTGCCCCTTGGGCAAGGAAAGAAGAGACTTCCTGACCCAACAGGGTCAGAAGTGATGGGGGAGAACTGAATTGCCTCACCATGGTATGGGGAGGAAGGCTGAAGAAATGAAGTTTGTAGCCCTTCCGAATGATAGAGAGGGTCCATTGCTCTGATGTTGTTTGCTCCCATCTGGGAGCAAAGTGAACTAACCTTCCAGGTATGGTGAGAGGCTCTGGTTGTTCCAGAGCCAGAAATGGTAAGTTCTCTAGGGGCAAGTCAAAACCCCTGAGGGGGTTGAGCCTGCTGGTGTGTAGCAGACACTGCAGACTTTGACTTTACTTGCTTAAATTGCTGACGTTTAGCAGCAAAGCGAGGCTGAGAAGATTGTTGGCCAGTATTTGTGGAAAATCTGGCCGCCTTATAGTAAGGCCTTTTAAAAGACTTCTTTTTGGCAGGAGTAGAAGTAGACTTAGAAAGTCTATCTAGAGTGGCATTTTCTGCATCCATTTGAGCAGCTTTAATTTGCCAGTCTTCACCAAATAAGTTCTCACCTGTACAGGGCAGATTCCTTAGGCCATCCACAACCCAGGATTCTAGGTCAGAAGCCTGGAGCCAAGCAAGACGTCGGGCTGCAATAGCAATTCCCGAAGCCCTGCCAGCAACCTCAACGGAATCAAAGGCTGCCCTGTTGGAAAACTTGGAGACCTCTGAAAGTTGTGTCACCACAGAAGTGAAGTCCTCCTTTTTATCCTCAGGGATAAAGGGGGCAAAATGCCGTACCTTTAGGGCAAGTTCTCTGAGAAACATGCCCATATAAAGGCTGTAAGAATTGATCCTGGCTATAAGCATACTAGCCTGGAAGATCTTTCTACCAAAAGAGTCAAGGGTCTTACATTCTCGCCCTGGAGGGGTAGAAGAGTGCCTTTTGGGACTCTTTATCTTCTTCATAGCAGACTTCACCACAATGGAGTGGTGAGGCAGCTGAGCTTTTTTGAAACCCAGGAGAAGGAGGGACCCGGTACATGGTGTCCAACCTACGAGAATGAGGAGACAGAGTTAGAGGAGTCTCCCACAAATCCATCAAGTGTTCTTGAAGGATTTCATGGATAGGCAGAGTAACTGCCTCTTTAGGAGCTTTAGAGTATCCTAAAAAATCCAATTTGTTTGATCTGGGTTTCTTTTCAGAAGATGTAGCAATAGAAGTCCTTTAGCTACATCAACAATGAAATCCTGAAAGGATAAATCCTCTGGAGGAGACATCGCCCTCTTTAGAGAATAGGGCTCCTCAGGAAGATCAATCTCAGCAGAGTCATCAGAGGAATTGAACTCATCAGAAGAATCTGAGTATTCTCTCTGTGCTTGCAATGCACGATACGCGTCCCGATCGATATCGAGATCGGGCGTATCGGGCATGGGATTGGTATCGGGCAAAAGCCTGAATCCAGCAAGCGGAACCGATCGACGATTGGAAGTCGATGGTCTCGGTTCCGGTGTGGATACCGGAACCGGGGTCGGTACCGATGGAATCGGTACCGAGGGCGTCGCAGCCTTAATGAAAGCCAGAACGGCCTGCTGCATGGTCTGGACAGTATTGCCCATGGACGCCACTGCTGCCTGGATGTCGGTACCGGTATCGACCGGTACCCCAGAGCAGTCTAACAGGTGATCAGTCGAGGCCGTGCTTTGGATGCTTTGGAGGCCGGAGCCTCCCGTCAGGGTTTTTTGGTGTGGGCAGAATCCTCGAACTCAGATTGAGAGCCTCTCGATCTTTTGAAAGAGATTTGCTTTTAGAGGATTTGCCCACAAAGTTTGGTTACCTGAGATCCATCCGGAGAGGAAGACCTGGATGACTGTGATGCTGGATTATCTGAAGCAAACAGCACATGGAACTTGTTGGCCCGGTTCTGCATACCACGTTTAGACATCTGGGAGCAGAATGGGCAGTCCGGTATGGAGTGGTCAGGTCCCAAACATTTAAGACACCATTCATGGGTGTCTGAGAGAGAAATAACAGCACTGCACTTGGTACACTTTTTAAAAACCGGGAGCTGGCTTCTCCATGAGGAGAATTAGTGTAGGCCTGAAGGCCTAGCAAAAGTTACCACGTTGTGCTGAAATAAAAAAATGTGGGGTTTTTTTTTTTTAAGAAATAGAGACCGGCAGTACCGGTTTTGGTATGGGGAAGGCAGGTACGCGGTCAAGAGACAAATTAAAATAACAATTTCTTCAGCGGTGACAGGAACACGACCTGCTGGCTCCGCGGAAAAAGAGAAACTGAAGAGAGCTGGTAAGGAAGGCGGGAAGGCAGCGCGCATGCGCTGTGGGAAGCCCCAAAAGCTTTCATCTGAAAAGCTGGGGAGCTTTCCCGCGCCGGCTCCGTCGGTTCCGACGTACCCATATGTGAGGACTTATTCCTGCTTGTTCCTGGAGATTTACTGCTCCCAGTAACTGACTGTTCACTTAACTGTGTTAGAAATTTACTGTTACTAGTAATCTTACTGTGGCCAGTAACTCAACTTCACCTAACTGCACTAGAACTATTAACACTGTCAGTTACTGTTTCTCCTAACCGTGTTAGATCCACCATAGTCCCCAGCAACAAATTATAACTACCAGCCCCCAAAATGCTAAACACAGACTTTTCACCTAAGATTATTTTGCATCTGCGCCATAATACTAACAATAATTGCCCTCACACATAGTCAGCACTAAACATTATAAACCAATCATACAAAGACATAACCATCTTCATACTCCAACACATGCACTAAATTGGCCTAACTCAAATGTAAACCACAACCGTCTTATACACACAAAACCCACAGCACCCTACCAACCAAATTCCCCGCCAAACAAAAAAGAACCAGCCACTTTATCATGTATCCTAACAAATGCTAGATCCACGAAAAATAAACTCCCCATCTTCACTGACCTCTTAAATGACAATAAACCTGACATACTCTGTTACAGAAACATGGCTATCTGACACAGATGTGGTCTACCTAAACCAATTAGATAAGAATGACTACGATATTTTTCATACACATAAAAACAACAAAAAAGGAGGAGTGCTTGTAATGACTAAAAAGGTCCTAAATGCTAAACAATCCTCAGATCATTAACAACACTGACACCCTCATCATAAAGGTTGACAATATTAGAATATGCCTGATATACAGACCACCTGACCATAAAACAGAAAATATGGATGTTCTGATAGAGCTTCTCAGTTCATCTACGGACCAATGTCCTATAATAATGTTAGGAGATTTTAATCTCCCGTCTCTTCCCACTACATACTCGACCCTCTTTCTTGAATCAGTACATGACATAGGATTCCACCAAATCATTAATACAAAAACCCATAACAAAGGAGGAACCTTAGACCTTATATTTCTCCCAGAAGTACTCCATAAACATTTTAATCCGGAATCCCTAAAGTGCACGCCTATCCCATGGTCAGACCACTACCTGATCAATTTTACTATTAAACCCACAGACTCAAATAACAAACACAACCAGCAAGAACCCCTACCCCCCAGATTTAAAAAATTCAACGTAGAAGATTTCCTAGACCTAACTATCCCTTACCTCCCCTCATCACCTACCAACCTGGATGAGGCCATTACAATTTGGCATAATACAGTCTCTAAAGCAGCAGCAAATAACCAATCAAACAAGACCACCCGTCACAGAACTGGTAATGCTCCATGGTTTAACACTTTAAAAGTTATGAAAAGAACACTTAGGAAAATCGAATTAAAGTGGCGTAAAACTAAATCTACATCACATAACGAACTCTATTGTACTTATCTCAAACTACAGAGGCCACAGACAGTGCTAAGAAACTTCCACTCCGCTATTCTAAATAAATCTATCAACAGACCTAGAGAACTTTTCTCCATTGTCCAAAACCTAACTAAAAACACATACAACTCAAGTCATGAAGCTAACGACATATCTCCCCAAACCTTAGCAAATTACTACATAAACAAATAAAAAATAAATTTCTTACCAATTCCACAAACCATATCATACCAACCTCCATTAGATTCTTGGAACAATTTCTATTCCATAACAGAGACCCTTAAGAATATAATGATGCACTTAAATACCACAACTTCTCACCTTGATCCCTGCCCAGTAAATTGGATAAAGAACACCCTTCCAACTTTATCCCCTTTCATAATACCACTAATTAATCTATCACTAAAGCAAGGCTATCTCCCGCCTACTCTAAAGCATGCACAAATTAGACCCATACTAAAAAATACATTGGACAAAACCTCACCGAAATCCTTTAGACCTATCTCCAGTATACCATTCATGGCTAAACTCATAGAAAAAGTAGTTCAAACTCAAACACAAGATTACATCGACACATCAGCTCCCCTTGACCAACAATATGGTTTCCGCCCTGGTCATGGGGTAGACACTCTTTTAACAGTCCTCATAGACACACTAGTAAGAGGAATAGACAGCCCTAAAAACGCATTCCTACTTCTTTTTCTAGACATATCTGCGGCTTTTGACAGTGTTAACCATACACTAATGCTCAATAGGCTCTCACAAATCGGTGCCAACTCAACAGTCCTTAAATGGTTTACATCATATCTATCCAACAGATCCCAAACAGTCAGGATCAACAATCAAACCTCTAACACATCTAAACAGGAAATAGGACTCCCTCAAGGCTCTGCGCTATCTGCTCTACTATTTAACATATATATACAACCAATATCTTTAAAAAATTCAAAATCCATTATCACATATATGCAGACGACATTATGCTGTACATTCCATTCACAATCCCTACTATTCCACTCCAACTTTTAACAGACTGCTTCAACGAATTAGCAACTTGGTTAAACCACAATCTCTTTATCAACCATTCCAAAACCGACATACTAATTGTAACAAAGAACAAATCCTTTACCCCCCCTACCCACATTACACTTCAGAATCACAACATCCACATAAAAAGCGAAATAAAATACCTAGGGGTGTTACTAGACACACAACTCAGTATGAATACGCACATAAACACTACAAAGAAAATTTACTTTAAACTCAAAGTACTAAAACTACACCCCCTAGTCCACCTGCAAGATTTCCTAAGCATCATTCAAGCCATTATCACTCCACATTTTGACTTCGCCAACCTCTCTCTACTAGGCACAACAAACCAAAACATCAGAAGACTCCAACTGGCTCAAAATGCTGCTGCCAGAACTATAATGAAGGTTCACCCTTTCTAGCCAAACTACACTGGCTCCCCATTCAATGTAGAATAAACTATAAATTAATAATCACTTTTAAAGCTCTAAATACTGCCCCAGAAACCCTAAATAAACTAATCATTAAAGACACACCCCATAGTGCACATAGAGGCAACGCCAATAAACTAAAAATTCCAAAAGAATTCACAAAGTCCAAAAAAACAACAAATAAAAAGGCATTCTCCCATGCAGCCCCTACGCTCTGGAACTCGCTACCTGATGAAATCAGAGCCCTAACCGACTTTAAGGATCTACACAAAAACTTAAAAACTCACCTTTTTACCTCCTACTACGGCACATTAGCAAACTCTCAACTACAATATGAAAAGGGATAAACTATACAACACAAGTAGATCAACACTGCAAGGCCTAAAGATATTTTGACCTCAATACTGTCTATTATGCTTATACTGTTGAACCTCTCCTTCTATAACTGTACATAGTTAATTGTACATAGTTCCAAAAAGTTTAAAAGTTCAAATGTTAATTGCACATAGTTCATGTTATCGTTCAATGTAAAAAAACAGAAATGCCTATCTGTTTCCTTAACTGTTAGATGTAAACCGCACCTGATCCTCGAAGGTTGCGGTATATAAAAATTTGTTACATTTATTTATTTTTATTTTATTTAAGGTTTCCTATTATCACCTATAGGTGTTTGAACTATTGCACTGCCTGTAGAGGCATCAACATTGGGATGTTGATATCAGACACATGTTCCTGGTGGGGCCTTCTGTCTCAAGTGTATTTGGTTCCGATGTCTCGACAAACTCCGAAGTACTCAATGCATCATCAATCCCATCCGTTCTTACTCCCCTTGAGGTCAGAGGGAGCTTTAGGCAGGATTTTGTTCAATCCAGCTTGTAGACAGTATAAAGTTAGGGGGCTAGTAGGCTGCTTACCTGTGTAAGTGCAGGTACTTGGTCTTCAGACTGCCTAACAAAAGGCAAAAGCTCCTTGCCTGCACCATCAGGAGAAGCCTCAAAAGGCTTAGCCTGCCCTGCAGCCCATGCCAGGGGCTGGGTATTACTGGTTCCTTTAGAGAATAGCCAATCTGCCAGTGACCACAAAGGGGGAACACTGGTGGGGGGGGGCGACAGTGCATTTGTTTTGCCCACAGCTAGCTCCTCATAACTTCATTCATGGGTGCTGCAAATAGTCTAAAGTGACTACATGTTGCAGTTTGAACTGCTGCCCCATTCCCCCCCTGAGGCCATACTCCCTTAGCCCTCTGCATCTAAACCTCCTTCAGGGGGGAATCTTTGCCTTTTGACTGATCTTGCCATCGAGCCAGTGCCTCTGGAGTAGGTCAAGTTTGAGTTTTACTCAAGTCGTCTTGGACCAGAAAGTACCTGAGTTTCGACCCATACTGGACCTCAAACCAACACCCTCCTGGTGTGAGAAATTCAAAATGATGGTTTCTCCAGGAACAAGCAGAAAGTCAGCCCTCACTTATGGGTGACGTTGGTACTGACGGAGCCCGCACAGAGCAATTCCACAGCTTTCAAAGAAAGCCTTTGGGATTGCTACCACGCATGTGGTCCTCTTCCCACCTAAGGGTGCCATCTTGCTCAGTCTCCCTTTTTCCACGGAGCCCTTCGGATGAACGTCCTCATCCCTTGGAAATTTCATTTTTCCCACCTTAACAGGCTTTTTTTTTTTTTTTTTTTTTTCCGGTTGCACCGGTCCTCTACCGGTCCTTCCCCTGCTCTACTTTTTGAGCTCCTAAGGATACATTTTTTCCTAATTTTTCATTTTAGGCTTCACACCCTTTTTTCTTCCTAACCTCTGGCCGTGTGGGTCTTCAACTTCGTATCGGCCAGTTTTGCCCTCATGGTCACCAGATTTAAAAAATGAGATGCTGTAGGAATGTCACTTACGGACACTCATGACTGTCTGCAGTGCCTGGGAGCCGACCATGACCCAGAGCTCTGTTTTGCTCTGTAAGAAAATGTCCTCTAAGTCCCCTGCTCAGTCATGAGCAGAAGTCCGAAGACATTTTCTGGAAGGCCACTTCGAAGTCCCCAGTGGCACCCTCAGTTGTCTCTCGGGTGGGTTCTTCCCTGTGGCCCCGCGTTCACGGTGGCACTCGGACCAGAGGTCCCCCAAGATGGAATGGTACAAAAAGGCCTCTTAAGTCACTGTCCAGGGCTCCTGACAAGCACGAGCTCAGCCTCCTGACAAGCGCCCGGTCACTCAGCCCCCTTCAGCATTCCTGAGAGTTGGACAAGGAGCGGCCCTGCAAGGTACCTCACAGGGAAGCAGAGGCCTCCGGCGAAGGTGCCCAGTCTCCTGAGGGTCGTCCTGGTGAGGACCCCCCCTCCTCGACGCCTGATATGGTGACCCTGGTATCCGTGTCACTGGGCCCCACGCCTGTGTGGGAGTTCTGTATGCTGGTGGTTAAATGCAGCATTTCTGCATTCAATGCTTCCCAGCAGGCGCTCTGGCCAGCTTCACTGACTTGCGCCCAGAGACCGTGGGACTCTCCCGTGGGACACCCAAATCTGTCCAGGAAACCCCCAAGAGCTGCGAGCCTCATGAGGGTCCTTGACATTGGTCTCACTTGCTCTCCTGTTCCTCAGATGCGAGATCATCCAGAACCTCCGGCTCCAGGCTGCCGGCCATCATACAGGGCAGTCCACCCGGCTCGGATCCCTCAACTGGTTTTTCAGACTGAGTCCGATGGACACCTCCCTGGGAACCCATACCCACCAGGATCTTCCGTCAGACCCCTCGCCACCTGTATTCTAGCAGTGCTCACCACCCAAAGACACCTCTTTCTTGGTGTTTGTACGGGACATGGCTCGGGTCCTCAGCCTGGTTACCCAGGCTGAGGAGGACCCTCATGCTGAAGAACTCGACATTCTTCAGTATGAGCCCCCACCCAGGGAATCCTCACTGTGTACCTATACCGCTGATCCTATCTTGGTGGCTGCTCAGCATGTTGGCCCTAGCCTCAGTCCCCATCGTGAGAAAGCACCTTGACACAATGTACAAGGTGCAGCATGGGCCCAGCTTCCAAAAGACCCAACTCCTCCCACACACCTTGATGGTGGTGGAATCGGCCATGAGGAAGCAGAAGAGCCTGAAACACTCATCGGTACCACCAGGCCGAGTGTCAAGTCCTTGATGCCCTGGGCCGCAAGGCCTATTGGGGGGTTTCATGCTGTCTTGTTGCATCCAGGCATATCAATTGTACATTGGTATGTTCCTACACAACTTGGCAAAGGAGCTTGGAGGTTTCTCCATGGGCCTTGAGGGGGAACCCCTCGACAGATTCCACACCCTGCTAAAATCAGTGGCTGACTGCTAAAAGTACATCTCTCAAGCCTACTATGATGGCTTTGAGACATTGGCTCGGATGGCGGCTGTGGTCATTGGGGCCTGCCGTCAGGCATGGCTCCAATCCTTGGATCTGGAGCAATGGGTGCAGGAGAAGCTCCTGGATGTGCCCTGCCTCAAACAGCTTTTTGGTAAGCCAATGGAGGAGAAGGCTGTGGAGATAGACTGAGTTTGTTACCAGGACCCGTCTCTTCCACAAGACCTCTACCCTGCCTCAGAAGAAGCAGCCAACCAAGAAGCCCTTCTTCCCCAGAAAAGGGTCTCCAGTATTGCAGCTACCCGCCATACCCGGCTACCCCATGCCAACTGCTCTGGTGCAGGGAAAGCCTGGCCATGGGCACCATAAACCGAAGGGCCCAAAGGCCCAAACTCTGGCTCCCCCGCAACCCACTCAGGGGTTTTGACACCAGCAGCATGGTCCCTCACCCTCCAGCAATGCAGCAGCCAGTGAGGGGATGCCTGTCCTGCTTCGCCTCATGGGCACTCATCACCTCTCGGACAATCCTGAGAACCCATCACCTACATTTTGACAGGCTTTCTCCCTGGCAGAGCCACCTCCGACTCCCTGCACACCAGCTTCTGCTGCAGCAGGAATTGCACTTCCTCCTTGCCCAACGAAGTTGAGAAGGTCCCTCCCCACCTTCGAGGTCAGGGGTTTATTCCCAGTACTTCCTTGTCCTGAAAAAGATGGAGGGTCTATGGCCCATCCTTGACCTCCACAGGCTAAACAAGTTACTGGTGTGGGAGAAATTCAAGATGTTATCTTGGCGTGCTGCTTCCCTTCCTCCAGCAGAGTGACTGGCTATGCTCCTTGGATCTGAAGGATGCTTACGCCCATCCACTATCTTGATCCACTCCCAACACAGGCAGTACCTGCACTTCAGGGTGCAGGGAGAGCATTTCCAGTACAGGGTGCTCCCTTTCAGCCTTATGTCCGCACCACGGGTCTTCATGAAGTGCCTCGTGGTCGCTGCTCACCTTTGGTGCTGGGGCATGCTGGTTTTTCCCTACCTCAACAACTAGCTCATTATGGGCTCCTCCCCGGCAAGCAATGTTGCACACTGTCCCCCTCTTGGAGAGCTTGAGGTTCTTGGTCAACTACCCAAACTTTCGCCTCAAGCCAGTGCAGGCTCTCGAATTCATCAGGGTGCACCTCGACACTCAGCAGGCCATTGCCTTCTTACCGGTGGATCGCTCTACCCACCTCTGAGCTCAGGCAGCTCACGCCCACTAGGTGACCGCTTGGGCCATGCTACATCCTGGGCCACATGGCCTTGACCATGCATGTGGTTCCTCACTTCCCTCCTGCACCATGCAAACAGCTCAGTGGTGTCAGTACCCAATGGAGCCAGTCCCTCAGATAACCTCGGGGACACTGGGGGGGTTCTCCCCGACCTCTGCTTGTCCCTGGACTGGTGGCAAACCCTCCCACAACCTTCTGCAGGGATCACCCTTTCAGGCCCCACAGGACAACATGGTGCTGACTAAAGATGCTTCCCTGTTAGGGTGGGGAGCCCATTGCGGGCCTCTCTGCACGCAAGGGCAATGGTCACCCGAGGAGTCTCAGCAGCAGATAAACCTGCTCGAACTCTGGTCCATCCGGTGGGCCCTGAGAGCTTTTGAGGATCACTTCAGCGGAACGTTGGTCCTGGTTCAGACCGACAACCATGTAGCTATGTTCTACATCAAAAAGGTCATTTTGGACTTCCATCTCAACCAAGAGTGCTCCTGACTTTCTTCCCAAGGCCCCACACCAACCAGGCATCGGTGGCTCTCCACACCCTCGACTGCAAACGGGCCCTCACCTTCTATTTGCAGCTTACCCAGACTCGTCCCAAGTCTGAGACTTCTCGTGACCTACAGTGGTCTGGAATCACTTGTAAATTTGATGTTTTTTCAACTTTGTGACCTTTTATTTTCCTCCCAGTGGCTTTTTCTGTGTATTAGGGCCAACTTTAAGTATTGGTTTGGCCCTTATTTTCTGAGTTTGTTCCCCATAGTTGTCCTGTTTGTGTTTGGTTTTTTTCTGTGAAAAACACCTAATGTACATCGTTGGCCAACGATATATTGTAAGTATGCTTTAAAATATGGATGCACACCAGGTTTCCTTCAAATTAATGTATGTGGCCTTGAAAGGCCGTTTTTATGTGTCAGTGATGGCTCAGTATTTGATGGGCCACCCTTTGTTCTTGATCACCTGACTGCACCTTGTCGGCATTGAATGAACCAGTCTGACAAGGTGGTCGTTGGTGACAACGCGAATCCAAGCTGCAATGAGTGACTCAATCAGCTCACGCTTTGATGTCAGATGTCTCTTGGATATTTCCAAGACCACCTTGTGCCACAGGTTCTCGATTGGATTCAGATCCATTGACTTGATGTTCTGCTGCTTCCAGCTGATCACCTGTCTGGAGCGATGGCAGGGTGCATTGTTGTCTTGGAACAGGAACTGGCCAGGAAACAGCTGGTGTGCTGATGGCACCATGCACCTTTGCAGTATGGTGATGTACTTGGCCCCGCTGACCATTCCATTGACAATGTGAAGACGTCCAACACCACTGGCAGCCATGCAGCCCCAGACCATGACTTTCAAAGGATGCTTCACAGTGAGGGTGAGAGACTTGGGCTTGAATTCCTCTCCAGGAAATATTCTCACATAGGTGTGGGCCTGGTTACCGAACAGGCAGAAGGTGCTTTCATCGCTGAATAGTACCTTTTCCCACATTTCAGTTGACTAGGTTGAGTGTTTTCTCGCCCACACAATCCGGTTGTGCCTTTGTATGTCAGTCATCAGTGGCTTATTCCGTGCTTTACAGCCCTGGAGACCAAACGGCAGGCACTGGCGACGAACTGTTGATGAGCTGACGCTGACCTCACTCTTGTCTAACCACTCTCGAAGTAGCTGAGAAGAGGTTAACTTGTGATTAGTCAGTGAAATGCGTCGTAGTGTGCGGTCCTGGCATGATGTTGATGTATGTGGATGACCTGAACGAGGCTTGTCCACCACTAAACCTGTTTCTTCTGTACAATCTTAACAGTGCTCTGATTGCAGCCAACTTTTCTGGCTATCTGACAGCTTGAAAATTCTTCCTCGCTCATAAAGGAGACACGAACATGCTTCTCCAACGTCAGGGTCCGAGCCATCTTCATGGTCAATCCAGAAAACATGAAATTCAAAAATTCCGTGTTTTTATAGCTGCACTGTTGGCTATATATCTGCATTGTGATTGGTTAGTGAAACCAGCCTCCTGATTGGTCAGAAATAACATGTGCCTATTGGATAATCTCGATCCAGTTTTGACGCAGGATCCACAAAAATCGCAGTAGCTATCTCCCAGTGTCTGTAAAGTATTTAAATTGGAAGCAAGGAATGCAAAAAAGTCAACTCTAATAGCCAAATGTATCCCTTTTTAATGTGGTAGAAAGATGAATATGCTGGGCTAACGCAAAATTTAAAAAAAACATTAAAGTATGAAAAACGCAAAACTAACAAGTGATTCCAGACTTTTGCACACCACTGTACAATCCCGATAGACAGGGGCAAGCAGTCACCAAAGCGCACCCTCTCGATTGGGGTGGCGGACTGCATCACATTCGCCCATGTGAAGGCAGACGTCCCTCTGGATCATTGAGTCACTGCAAATAGGATCTGAGCCAAGGCAACCTCGGCCTTGCTGCACTCCGTGCCCATGATGGATATCTGCCGGGCAGCAACCTGGTCTTCTATGAACACCTTTGCTGCCCACTACTGCCTGGAGAGGGAGTCCCGCTGGGGCGTCACCTTTGGCCAGGCTGTACTCTAGAATCTGTTCGGGGTATAAGCAACTCCTGCTCTCTGACCCTTCACAGCTACCGAGGGCTTCGCCCCCCGAGGACCCAAGGACTCTGGCTCCTTAGGGCTTTGGTTTCTGCTTACGGCCTTGCAGAGGCATGTTTTTTTGGGGGGGGGGGGGTTGTTACAGGTTCGGTAGCCTGTAGCTAGGGAGTCCCATAAGTGAGGACTGACTTCTTGCTTGTTCCTGGAGAAATCAGTTACCCACCTGTAACAGGTGTTCTCCAGGGACAGCAAGAATCGGTCCTCACTACCCTCCCACCTCTCCTGATGAGTTGCTGTATTTTTGTCCTTCCTTTGCTATCTGCTTGGTAGGGCTTGAGCTCAGGGACCTGACTGAGCAAGATGGCACCCTTGGGCAGGAAGAGGGTAACACATGTGTGGTAGCAATCCCAAAGGCTTTCTTTAAAAGCTGGGGAATTGCTCTGCGCAGGCTCTGTCGATGCTGACATCACCCATAAGAGGACCGATTTCCTGCTGTCCCTGCAGAACACCTGTTACAGGTGAGTAACTACACTATATCCTCCCACTCTGCACTGTTCTTCAATAATTCCAAGTTGAGTACCGAATATAAGCAGACAACATGATCTTCACACCTCGGCATCAGGAGCCAGAAGATGCACTCCTCGGTGCCTCCCGGCAGGGAAGCCCGCAGCCTGGATGGCATCGGTAAGAAGTGTTTTCAGGGCTCTATGCTTGCTTGTCGGGTCCAGACTTCTCCGAGACCTGGCTAAAGAATTAGCCGGATTCTCTGCTGGTCTCTCCGAGGAACCTTTGCGGAGGTTCCTGGCCTTGTCCACCGGTATTCGGGAGTGCTCCAAGTTTATCTCTCGAGCAGCCTATGATGGCTTTGAGGCATCGGCTCGGGTAGCCGCAGCTGGCATCGGGGCCCGCCGACAGGCTTGGCTTCAGTCATCCGACCTCGAGCCCTGGGTGCAGGACAAGTTGGTCGATGTCCCTTGCAGAGGTGAAAACCTTTGGCAAACCTATGGACGAGAAGGCTGCACAGCTCGAGACACTCTCACCAGGACTCGGCTCTCCAGGAAAACCTCTGCCCCTTCCCAGAAGAAGGGCTCGGGGAAAAAGCCCTTTTACCCGAGGAAGGCGGCTGCCTATAAACACTACCCTCATTATCAGGCCTTGGCAGCTCCCCAACAGGGTCAGCAGGCCAAGGGACTGGGTAACGGGTCCCGTAGGCAGCAAGCCCCCAAGCCTGCGCCACCGGCCCCTGCTCAGGAGGGTGGGGGTTTTTGACTTTCAGCATAGCCTCTCCCCCTCCGCTGGTGTCTCTCAGCACGGGAGGCCGGCTGGTTCACTTTGCCCACAGGTGGTCCAACATCACGTCAGATACCTGGGTGCTCCACATAGTCCGAGAGGGCTATCTTCTACACTTCCACCAGGTACCTCCCCCTACTTTCCAGGGGAGCCTCTGCGACCCCCTCTTCACCGGGACTTACTCCTTCAAGAGTTGGCAAGTCGTCTTCGGGAACAGGCGGTGGAACCAGTGCCCCACCACCTGAGAGGTCAAGGCTTTTATTCCAGGTACTTCCTGGTACCAAAGCGAACTGGGGGCCTCAGACCCATCCTGGACTTGCGGAACCTCAACAAGTTCCTGGAAAGGGAAAAGTTCAAGATGCTTACCCTTGGAATCCTGCTGCCCTACCTCCGGCAGGGAGATTGGATATGCTCCTTGGATCTAAAGGATGCCTACACTCACATTCTCATCCACCCAAGCCACCGACAATACCTGAGGTTTGTGGTGGCAGGCAATCATTACCAGTACAGAGTACTGCCCTTTGGCCTATCCTCCGCACCACGAGTCTTCACAAAATGTCTCGCAGTGGTAGCGGCTTATCTCCGGCTTCAAGGCCTCTTTGTCTTCCCTTACCTAGACGACTGGCTCATCAGAGCACCGTCCTCCACGGAGGCCACTCACACCATGCAACGTACTGTGACTCTACTCCAGTACTTGGGCTTTGTCATAAACTTCAAAAAGTCCACTTTTCTCCCCTCTCAGGATCTCGTTCATCGGCGCCAGGTTAAACACGCTTCAAGCGCGAGCCTTTCTGCCGCTCGACAGGGCACAACGGCTCATGGCTCTCCCCAGCTGCTTTCGCAGCCATTCCCGGGTCTCGGCCAGGCACTTTCTGCAACTGCTCGGCCATATGGCTTCCACGGTCCATGTGACCCCCAATGCCCGCCTGAATATGCGGTCTGCTCAATGGTGCCTTCGCTCACAATGGCGTCAGGCCTCGGAGACTGGCGGACTCAGTACGAATCTCCAGCCCGCTGGTCTCTTCTCTACGGTGGTGGCTTCATCTGCCCAACCTAGTGCTCGGAATGCCTTTTCAGTCTCCTCCGCCGGTTCAGGTACTGACGACCGACTCTTCTCTCCTGGGTTGGGGAGCACATTGCCAAGGGACATGTACTCAGGGTCTCTGGACCCCGTGGGAATCTGCCCAGCAGATCAACTTCCTGGAGCTCAGAGCGATCCGCCTGGCTCTCAGGGCCTTCTCCCACCTTACCACTCGCCAGTCCATCCTCGTCCAGACGGACAATCAAGTGGCCATGTTCTACGTGAACAAACCAGGGGGCACGGGCTCCTTCCTTCTCTGTCGGGAAGCACAAAAGCTCTGCGCTTGGGCCGTCAGCCGAGGGATCCTCCTCAAAGCTGTCTACCTCCCAGGTCAAGAAAATTACCTGGCAGACAAACTGAGCAGAATCCTCCAACCACACGAGTGGCGGTTGGACCCGTTGTTGGTTCAAAGGATCTTTCTCCAGTGGGGCCTCCCCACGCTGGATCTATTTGCCAGTCCTCTGAACAGGCAACTTCCTCAGTTCTGCTCTCGGGAACCACATCCCCTCCGAGTAGCGGCGGATGCTTTTCTGCTCTCATGGTCCACGGGCCTTCTGTATGCCTTTCCTCCCATGCCGCTGGTGTCTCGAACACTTTTCAAGGTTCTCCAGGACAAGGCTTCGATGATCCTGATAGCGCCCCGGTGGCCCAGGCAACCGTGGTTCCCGCTTCTGATGCAACTGGCGGTAGATACGCCGTTGCCTCTGGGGTTCCAACCAGATCTCCTGACCCACACCTCTCCTACACCCCAACCTCAGATCTCTTCATCTGATGGCCTGGCTGCTGAAAGGGTAGTCCTTGCTCCCCTCCTGCTGCCTCCGGAGGTGGAAGAGGTCGTGCTGGCTTCCAGGCGACCCTCTACCCGGAAATCCTACGCCCTTAAATGGTGTCGCTTCTCCACCTGGTGTACTCAGCAGTCTCAAGACCCCTTCTCCTGCTCGGTGTCGGTGGTCTTGCAGTACTTGCTTTCCCTCTCCAATCTTGGACTTAAGTCCAACTCGGTCAAGGTTCACCTCAGTGCTATTTCTGCACATCATGTGCCGGTGGAAGGCAGGCCTCTTTCCGGCCACCCTCTTGTGGCACGGTTCTCCCGAGGTCTCCTCCTTAAACCACCTTTGCGCCCCCAGCCCCAGACTGGGATCTTAACATGGTTTTACAGCGGATCACCTGTCCGCCCTTTGAACCCATGGCTACCTGTCCTCTCCGTTTTCTTTCTTGGAAAACCTTGTTCCTAGTAGCCCTCACTTCCGCTAGACATGTTAGTGAACTGCAGGCCCTAGTGTCTGATCCCCCTTACACTAGGTTCTACAAGAACAGGGTGGTCCTGCGGACTCACCCTAAGTTTCTTCCAAAAGTGGTCTCCCCTTTTCACATCAATCAGGAGGTGGTGCTTCCGACCTTCTTTCCCAGGCCACACTCCAGCCGAGCTGAGATGGTCTTGCATACCCTGGACTGTAGAAGGGTGCTGAACTTCTACCTTGATCGTACGCGGGAGCACCGTAAGACTGTCCAGCTCTTCCTGTCTTACGACCCTAATAAATTAGGGCTCCCTGTCTCCAAGCGTACTCTGTCCATCTGGGTAGCTGACTGTATCGCTTGGACTTATGGGGCGGCAGGCCTCTCGGAGAGTCGAGTCACAGCTCATCAGGTTCGGGCGAAGGCTGCGTCAGTGGCTTACCTCCGCTCTGTTCCATTGGCAGACATCTGCCGGGCTGCTACTTGGTCTTCGAGCCAGACTTTTGCAACCCATTACTGCCTCGAGAGGGAGTCCCGCAGGGACAGTGCTTTCGGACAGGCAGTCCTCCGTAATCTCTTCGAGTTTTAAGCAACTCCTACCCTCCATCCCAGATGTTGGGCTACCGGTTGGAGAATAGTCAGAGAAGATTCTTTCCTTCTGTACTGCTGAGCTAGAGGGAGCTCATTTTTATGCTTGGGGTCTCCGGTAGCCTTGAGCTTGGGAGTCCCATATGTGAGGACTGACTTCCTGCTTGGTCCTGGAGAAAGCGTAGTTACTCACCTGTAACAGGTGTTCTCCAGGAGCAGCAGGAATCAGTCCTCACAACCCTCCCTCCTCCCCGTGGAGTTGCAATCATATGATTTAGTTTTTGCAATTTTTTTTTTGCTGTCTTTTCGCTATGTTGTCAGACTGGCCAAGATGGCACCTTTGGGCGGGAATGGGACCGCGCATGCGCGCTGCAATTCCCAAAGGCTTTCTTTGAAAGCTGGGGGAAAATTGCTCCGCGAGGGCTATGTCGGTGCCGACGTCACCCATATGTGAGGACTGATTCCTGCTGCTCCTGGAGAACACCTGTTACAGGTGAGTAACTACGCTTCCTCACCACTCTATTGTGGTTGAGTCTGCAATGAGAAAGATTAGAAGTGCCAAGAGACATGCCACTAATCCTCCAGGGCGTGAATGTAGAACCCTGGATGCTTTTGGAAGAAGTCTTCCAAGCTTCCATGCTTGAGAATTAATTATTCTTATAGTCTCTACATGGGAATGTTCTTAAAAGAAGTCACTGACCATTTGCAGACTTTAAGTCCTTTTATATCTGATAAAAGGCAAGAATTTCTCACTGGGCTCAAACATGCCCAGAATATCTCAATTCTCCAACCGTGCAGCTTTCGACTCCTTTGAATGCGTAAGCAGAGCCTCAGCTATTGCCATAGGTGCACGTAGGATTGCTTGGCTTCAAGCATCTGATTTGGAGATCTGGGTTCAAGATGAATTGGGAAATATCCCTTGTACAGGTGAGAACCTGTTTGGCTTTTGCTTGCCAATCCTTACCAATCAGATGGATGCTGAAAATTCTGCTTTGGATAGACTATCCAAATCCACAGCTGCTCCTGCTAAAAGGTTGTTCAAGAAAACACCTTTTTCTAAAAAGGGAAGATTCTATCCTGCTTATGGTCAGCAGGCATCTTCTGCAGCTCAGTTCCCTTCCAAACATCAGCAATCCTCCAAACAGAGCAAAGCAAAGGCTGCGAGGCCTGCTCCAGCCCAGCAACCTCAGCCCCCTCAGGGCCTTTGACTTTCTGCTAGAGAACTTAGCCTTCCTGGCTCTAAAAGGACCAGAGCCCTCCACCATTCCAGGAAGGTTATTTCACTTTGCTCCCAGGTGGGGGCAAATTACAGCAGAGCATTGGACACTCCATCATAAGAGAGGGGTACAAACTTCATTTTTCAAGCTTGCCCCCCTCACAAGAGTGCACCAGTTCAATTCTCCAACCTCCTTCAGCCTGTTGGAGCAGGAGGTTGCCACTCTTCTCACCTAGGAGGCAATAGAGGAGGTGCCTTTTCAACAGGGCACAGGGTTCTACTCCTATTTTCTTATTCCAAAGAAAACAGGGGGCTTCAGACCCATCTTAGATCTCAGAGTTGAACAGATTCCTAGTCAAAGAACAATTCAAGATGGTTTCTCTAGGAACTCTGCTGCCATACCTTCAGAGTCAGGATTGGCTTTGTACTCTAGATCACAAGGATGCGTACACATGTTCTCATCCATCCAACTCACAGAAGATTCCTTCAGTTCCTTTTTCAGGAAAAGCACTATCAATACAGAGTGCTCCCTTTTGGTCTGGCCTCTGCACCAAGGGTTTTCATGAAATGCATGGCAGTGGTTGCTGCTTTTCTGTGCACTCTGGGAATATTAGTCTTCCCTTACCTGGACGACTGGCTCATTCGAGCTCCCACTCAATCAGAGGCCAAGACTTCTCTAACCTGCACAATGCGTATCCTTCAGTATTTAGGGCTGGTAATAAACATCCCAAAATCCAATTTGATCCCTACTCAGTCCCTGGAGTTTATAGGGGCATTGCTGGATGCCACAAGGGCAAGGGCCTATCTTACCATCTGGTGTTCTGAGAAGGGTCTTAACCCCCGTGCCATACATCTGGCATCGTTGCTGGAGTATCTCCATCTGTCTAATGCAGGCCTTAAGACAAATTCAGTAAGGGTCCATTTGAGTGCTATTGCAGCTTCCCTTAAGCCTCTAAATGGACAATCTATTTCCTCTCATTCTCTTGTAGCAAGATTCATGAGGCCTCCTTTTAACAAAGCCTCCCATCAGACCACCCCCGGTGGCATGGGACTTAAACTTGGTTCTTGATCAGCTTATGAAGCTGCCTTTTGAACCTTTAGCTACCACCTCCTTGAAATACCTTTCTTGGAAGGTTCTTTCTCATTGCAATCACATCAGCATGCTGCATTAGTGAATTGCAAGCACTCGTAGCTAATCCGCTTTATACAAGGTTCCATCATGACAAGGTGGTCCTTAGGACTAATCCACACTTGATGCCTAAGGTGGTCTCGCCTTTTCACCTCATCCAGGAGGTCTACCTACCTGTTTTTTTTCCAGGGCCTCATGCATTAAGTGCAGAGAGGAATCTTCATACCCTGGCCTGTAAAAGAGCTCGGGCTTTTTACTTACAAAGGACACAGCAACATAGAAAGTCTTCCCAACTCTTTGCCTTTGATCCTTCTCTTCTCGGACAACCAGTCTATTTCTTTCGCCTATCAGAGCAAGAACCTTTCTCTGGAGGGCCATGTCACAGCTCACAATGTGAGAGCCATGGCAGCCTCAATGGCTCATCTGAACTCTGTCTATCGACATCTGTCGAGCAGCCACTTGGGCTGTGAAGGTATGAACCGAGGCTCATTACTGCTTGGACAAGGACTCCCGCTGGGATGCCTTGTTTGGTCAGGCTGTTCTTAAACACCTGTTCCATACTTAATCAACTCCTACCCACCGTCCCTCATGGGATGCCAGAGATCCATGTGGGGAAGTGCAGCCCTGTTCCAGGGACACACAACTTCTGGGATCTCTCCCTGGCATCTAAAGCTAGGGAGTCCCCATATGTGAAGACTCATTCCTGCTTGTTCCTGGAGATAGCACAGTTACTTACCTGTAACAGATGATCTCTGGGAACAGCAGGAATTAGTCTTCACAACCCACCCACCTCCCCTAGGAGTTGTATCTCTCTCTTTCCTTTCCCTCTCTCTCTGTCTCAGCTTAAAACTCAACTGAGGAGAGACAGTTGGGAAAGGCAGGAAGGCAGCTTGCAGGCGCTGTGGGATGCTCCCAAAGGCTTTCTGATTGAACGCTGGGGAGCGTTCCCACGCAGGCTCCGTCAGTACCGACGTACCCATATGTGAAGACTTATTCCTGCTGTTCCCAGAGATCACCTGATTTCCAGGAACAAGCAGGAATGAGTCTTCACATATGGGTATCGTCGGTACCGACGGAGCCTGCGCGGGAACGCTCCCCAGCGTCCAGAAAGAAAGCTTTTGGGAGCACCCCACAGCGCCTGCGCGCTGCCTTCCCACCTTTCCCAACCGCCTCTCTCCAGTTCTTTTCCGCGGAGCCAGCAGGTCGTGTTCCTGTCACCGCTGAAGTTCTTTATTTTCTTATTTCTTTGGTCGTGCGTCTGCCGCCTTTGACGTCGGACTGGTACCGCCAGTCTTTTCTTCTTTCTTTAAAAAAAAATAATAATCCTACCATTTCCCACTTCTGTGCATTTTAGGCCTAGAAAAAGTTTCCTCATGGAAAAGCCCGCTTCCGGGTTTAAAAAGTGCACAAAGTGCAGCGGTACTCTTTCTATCACCGACACCCATGACTGCTATCTAAAATGTTTGGGTCCTGACCACTCCATCACCGATTGTGAGTCCTGTTCCATGATGTCTAAAAGAGGTCGACAGAATCGAGCGGCCAAGCTCAGTACCCTGTTTCCCTCTGATGCAGCTTCGGTGGCATCGACATCTTCCAGGGCTGCTTCTTCCTCCCATGGATCTCAAGTAACCAAACATAAGTCCAGCTGGTCCTCGAAGGGTAGATCTCCCTCTAAGTATCGAGATGCCTCCGGGCTTGCTCTTGAGGATCCCGCACCGGCAAAATTACCCTGGCGGGAAGCTACAGCTTCCAAAGCTTCATCTATGGGGTTACAGGTTGACATCGATGGCTCGGCCTCGACCGATCACCTGTTGCCATGTTCTGGGGTACCGGTGGTTTCCACTGGTACCGACATCCAGACATTGGTTGCGTCGATGGATCAGAATATTCTGACCATGCAGCGTGCCATTACGGCATTCATACAAGCTGCGACGCCTCCAGTACCGCAACACTCTGTCGGTACCGGTTCCGGCACCGGCACTGATATCGGTTCTGGTGCCAGTACCGATTGCATCGACATCGGCTTCAGTGTCGACTGCAGCAGTACCCTGTTCTGTGATGCCCATCGGTACCGATCACTCCCAATGTCGATACCACTCAGTATGCGTATCGGGCTCTGCAGGAGCATCCAGACAGGCGATACTTCGATTCCTCCGAAGACTCTGAATCAGAGGCTTCTGTCGAAGCATCGGTACTCCTTCCTCAGGAGCCCTCTTCTCCAAAAAGAATGTCTCCTCCAGAAGACTTGTCTTTTCAAGACTTCATTAGGGAAGTGGCCAAGGGCCTTTCCATTTCAGTGGCCCCTGAATCAGAGCCTAGAGCCAAGAAATTGGATATTTTACAATATCCTAAGGCTCCTAAAGAGGCAGCTACTTTACCAATTCATGAGATCCTTTATGATCACATGTTGGGCATATGGGAGACACCTCACTATCTCCCCTCATTCTCGTAGGTTGGACACCATGTACAGTGTTCCTCCTTATTCTGGCTTTCATAAGACTCAGCTTCCTCACCACTCTATTGTGGTGGAGTCTGCTATGAAGAAGAGTGCAAGAAGACACTCATCTAATCCTCCAGGAAGAGAATGCAGAACCTTGGATGCTTTTGGCCGGAGAATTTTCCAGGCCAATATGCTTGTTGCCAGAATCAACTCCTATAGTCTCTATATGGGGATGTTTCTAGAGGAAGTTACAGATCATCTGCAAACTTTATCTCTTATCTCAGAAGATAAAAGGGAAGAGTTTCTCACCTGGCTTAAACATGCCCAGATGTTTCCAAATTTTCCAACCGTGCAGCCTTTGACTCTTTTGAGTGTGCCAGCAGAGCCTCTGCTATTGCCATAGGTGCACGCAGAGTTGCTTGGTTACAAGCTTCTGATTGGGAACCCTGGGTCCAGGATGGATTAGGTTTTCACCTGTACAAGGAAGATTTCCTTTTTGGCAAGGATTGGCAGGCAAAGGCCACTCAGATGGATGCTGAGAATTCTGCCTTAGACTTTCAAAGTCTACTTCTGCTCCTGTTAGAAAAAGGTTATTCAAAAAGGCTTTCTTTCCCAAAAAGGGGAAATATTATCCTGTTTATGGTCAGCAGGCATCTTCTGCAGGTCGTTTTGCTGCAAAGCGTCAGCAACAACCTAAACAAGCCAAGCCTAAGGCTGCAAGGACTGCTACGGCCCAACAGCCTCAGCCTCCTCAGGGCCTTTGACTTACATCTAGAGAACTTAGCCTTTCTGGCTCTAGAACAACCAGAGCCTCACCATTCCAGGAAGATTAGCCCACTTTGCTCGCAGATGGGAAAAAGTCACGGCAGAGCAATGGACCCTCTCCATCATAAGGGAGGGGTACAAGCTTCATTTCTTAAACCTTCCTCCTCACACCATGGTGAGACAGTTCAATTCTCCAACATCTCTCCTCGACCTTCTGGGTCAGGAGATAGTTATCCTTTTTGCCCAAAGGGCAATAGAAGTATCCCCCCTTCAACAGGGCTCAGGGTTCTACTCCCCCTATTTTCTTATCCCAAAGAAAACGGGGGGCTACAGACCCATATTAGATCTCAGAGAATTGAACAAGTTTCTATGCAAGGAGAAATTCAAGATTTCTCTTGGTGCTCTCCTTCCATACCTTTAGTCAGGATTGGCTTTGTTCTCTAGATCTCAAAGATGCATACACCATATCCTCATCTATCCAACACACAGAAGGTTCCTTCGGTTCCTTTATCTAGGAAAGCACTACCAATACAGAGTACTTCCTTTCGGTCTGGCCTCTGCTCCAAGAGTGTTCACAAAATGCATGGCAGTAGTAGCTGCATTTCTACGCACTCTAGGAATATTTGTATTCCCATATCTGGGCGACTGGCTCATCCGAGCTCTGTCCCAGTCAGAGGCCCAGACTTCCCTAGCCTGCACAAGGCGTGTTAAGTATCTGGGACTTGTAATAAATATCCCAAAATCCCATCTCATCCCTACTCAGTCACTAGTTCATAGGGGCCTTGCTGGATACCACAACTGCAAGGGCCTATCTTCCCCAGGCCCGTTGCCTACGCTTAGTGCAGTTAGCCTCAAATTCAGTTAGTCCCATTTAACTGCTCGAGAAATGTTACAACTGTTAAGCCACATGGCATCCACCATGCATGTGGTTCCTTACGCTCGCCTTCACATGAGGGCAGCTCAGTGGACTCTGTCCACCCAGTGGACCCAGGCATCAGGGTGCCTGTCAGACAAAATAGCAACCTCCAGTCGCCTCTTCTGGTCTCTCCAGTGGTGGAGGTCCACTCAAAATCTGTTGCTGGGGTCCCCCCTTTCAACAATCGCTACCCCAAGCAACCCTTACAACAGATGCTTCTCCAAAGGGTTGGGGAGCTCATCTACAAGATCTCTCCACCTAGGGCATCTGGTTCTCCACAAGAGACATCTCTACATATCAACCTCTTGGAGCTCAGAGCAATTCTTCTAGCTCTGAGTCTTCCACACCCTGCTCAGCTACAAGACAGTCCTCATCCACACGAACAACCAAGTAGCCATGTTCTATGTGAACAAGCAGGGCGGGACTGGCTCTGTCGCTTTGCAACAAAGCTTTGAGATTGTGGGCCTTCGCCAGAGAGCATCAAATTCATCTCGTGGCAGTGTATCTTCCAGTGGTTCAAAACTCTTGGGCAGACAGACTCGGTCGAGTTCTGCTCCCACACGAATGGTCCCTCCATGGGGACCAGATAGCCAGGATCTTCCGAATTTGGGGAACCCCGGACGTAGACCTGTTTGCAAGTCCATGGAATGCCAAACTTCCCTGGTTCTGTTCCAGGATTCCGTGTCAGGGAGTTCAGGCCAGGGATGCCTTCCTCCATTGGGGGCAAGACCTCCTCTATGCCTTTCCACCCATTCCCCTAATTCCCAAGACATTGTTCAAACTTCAGAGAGACAAGGGGTCTATGATCCTCATAGCACCACATTGGCCACGCCAGGTGTGGTACCCTCTACTTCTGCATCTCTCTCAAGCTTCCTCCCTGGACTTGGGATCTGCTCCAGACCTCCTGTCCCAGCCTGGTTGCTGAAGGCCTAGACCTTCAAGATTTGCATCTTTCTCAGCAGGTGAAGGATATCCTTCATGCTTCCAGAAATCCTTCCACTAGATGTTCCTGTGCTTTTTAAATGGAAAAGGTTTACCATTTGGTGTGCACAGAAGGGTCTTAACCCCCTCGCAATACCTCTGAATTCTTTACTAGAATATTTTCTGCATTTATCCAATGCAGGCCTTAAAACGAATTCAGTAAGAGTCCATTTGAGTGCTATTGCAGCATCCCTTAAGCCTCTCAATGGACAGCCTATTTCCTCTCATCCTCTTATTGCAAGATTCATGAGAGGACTTCTTTTAACTAAACCTCCCATTAGACCACCTCCAGTGGCATGGGACTTGAATTTGGTTCTTGGCCAGCTTATGAAGCCACCCTTTGAACCCTTAGCCACTACCTTCTTGAAATTTCTTTCCTGGAAGGTTACTTTTCTCATTGCAGTCACCTCAGCTCGCCGCATCAGTGAGCTGCAAGCTTTGGTGGCTAATCCTCCTTATACACGGTTCCAACATGACAAGGCAGTCCTCAGGACTAATCCACACTTTATGCCTAATGTGGTCTCACCTTTTCATCTGAATCAGGAGGTGTATTTACCTGTCTTTTTTTCCAGGACCTCATGCATCAAGTGCAGAGAAGAATCTCCATACCCTGGATTGTAAGAGCGCTCGTTTTTTACTTACAAAGGACACAGCAACATCGAAAGTCCTCTCAACTCTTTTTTGTTGCTTTTGATCCCTCTCATTTGGGACTTCCAGTCTCTGAGAACTCTGTCCAATTGGATTGCTCAGTGTATTTCCTTTGCCTACCAGAGTAAGAACCTTTCTCTGGAGGGCCATGTCACAGCTCACAATGTGAGGGCCATGGCAGCCTCTATGGCTCATCTGAACTCTGTGTCCATCGACCAAATCTGTTGAGTGGCCACCTGGGCCTCGGTTCATACCTTTACAGCCCATTACTGCTTGGACAAGGACTCCCGCCGGGATGCCTTGTTTGGTCAGGCTGTTCTCAAACACCTGTTCCATACCTAATCAACTCCTACCCCCCATCCCTGGTTGGATGTCCGAGATCCATGGAGGCAGGTAGAGCCCTTCTCAGGGACTCACAACCTTGGAGATCTCCCTGGCATCTCTAGCTGGGGAGTCCCCCATATGTGAAGACTCATTCCTGGAGATAGCACAGTTACTTACCTGTAACAGGTGATCTCTGGGAACTGCAGGAATAAGTCTTCACAACCCACCAACCTCCCCTAGGAGTTCTATCTCTATCTCTTTGTCTCGGCTTAAAACGCGAACTGGAGAGAGGCGGTTGGGAAAGGCGGGAAGGCAGCGCATAGGCGCTGTGGGATGCTCCCAAAAGCTTTTTCTGGACACTGGGGAGCGTTCCCACGCAGGCTCCATTGGTACCGACGATACCCATATGTGAAGACTTATTCCTGCTGTTCCCAGAGATCACCTGTTACAGGTAAGTAACTGTGCTATATCAGCAAAACCTTTGATACTGTTCTCATAGGAGGTTTGTGAATAAACTGAGCAGCCTGGGTATGGTTGCTGAACTGTTTGACTGACAAGACCACAGGGGGTAATGGTAAATGATCCTCACTCTGAAGAAATGAGGATGAATAGTGCCTCAGGGATTGGCATTGCGATTGTTTTTGTGGTGATATTGTCAAAGGGTTAAAAGGAAAAGTTTCTTTTTGTATAAAGATTTGCAATAGAGTGGACATGGGAAATCCACTGCTTGTCCCAATACACAAGCATTGTGGAACTGGTTTTCTGGGGAAACTGCTAGGTACTTGTGATCTGGATTGGCCTCTGTTGGAGACCAGGATACTGAGCTTTGATGGACCTTGGTCTAACCCAGTATGGCATATCTTATGTTCACTTTGGAGGGAGTAGACAACATGAAAATGTTTGGTTTTTTTATTTTTTTTTAAGAACAGTTTAATGCTTGTCAATTGAGATTTAATGCAAAGAAGTGCAGAGTGATGCACTTGTGATGCAGAAACCCAAAGGAGCTGTATGCAATAGGGGACAAGAGGCTGGTATGTGTGCACCAAGAGTGACCTCGGAGTGATAGTGTCTGAGGATTTCAAGGTGGCAAAGCCAGAAGGATATTAGACTGCATATGGAGAGGAATAACCAGCAGGAAGAAGGGAGGTATTAGTACCCCTGTACAGACTAGTTACTGTATTCTGTTTTGGGCATCATACTTTGCAAAGGATGTATAAAGACTTGAAACAGTTCAGGGGAAGGTGACCAAAATAATATGGGGGCCTGTGCCTGAAGACACGAAGATTTTGAGACTTAAATATGTAGTATATCCTAGAGGAGAGTGACAGGGAGAATGATATAGACGCTTAAATACCTTAAGGGTGTTTAATGAACCAACAACCTTTTTTCGAAGACTGTTAAGCTGTAGAACTAAAGGACATGCAATGAAGTTGCAAGGAAGTAAAATTAAAAGCAACATCAGGAAATACCTTTTCATGGAAAGGGTAGTGGATGTCTGGAATGTCCTTCCAAAGGAGTTGGTGGATGCAAAAACAGTGACTAAATTCAAAAAGGCATGGGAGAGACAATCATTATATAGCAAGAGGATGGAATTAAAGCAAACAAATAACTTCATAAATAAAGGGGGAGTAACCTGCACAGAGGAGCAGCAGATACAACTTTACAACTCTGGCCACCTTGCTGGGCAGACTAGATTGACTGCTGGTCTTTATCTGCTGTCGTTTACTATGTTATGTTACACTCCTTGAAACATTAACAGCTGGATGTTGATTGGAGAGATACAAAGAACAACCCACCTAAGTAAATTGTAAATCAAATTTGTTTCACTTCACTTTACATGGCTGTGTTTTGGTGTGAGCCTTTATCAAGATGTGTCCTCATATAAAATGCACAAATATATGCATAATTCATATAATAAAACATATATAATAGAAATTACATTTACATGATAAAAGAAGAAAAACACATTACAAAGGCATGGGGAGGGGTGACCCGCACAGAGCGGCAGGTGCACCTACACTTGCAATCTTGGCAGATTAAATGGACAAATACTGGTCTTTTTTTGCCGTTGAACAAAGCATGTTGCTAAAACAAATCACAATATCAGATTGATGTATAAATTACCAATTTGGTGATCTTCAATAGTCATGATTTTTATATGTATTTATAAACATTTCCAGTCTAACATAGGAATTAAATATAAATGACTATTCTGGAGAGAATTTCTCAATATTAACATATTACAAGTTCTCCAATTAAATCAGTGAAGATTAAAGTGATAGACATCAGTTTAAAAAGATAGTGGATAACTTACTGAGGTGATATTTTCAAAAAAAGCCAAATATGGCTTGGGAGGGGCTAGTCTGCGATTTGAAGAGCGAGGGGGAGGGCAAGTCATTGGATAGGTTTTCTAACATTACCTACCGATAGAATTATTCCCTGGTAATTTAATTGGTTACTAGATGGTTTTTGTAGGATGTGTTTATGCTGCCCTTCTATTCCACTTCTGCTGTGGTGATGGTATCAGTATCATTGCTCAGGACTCTCCATGTCCACCTTTAGATGTGCAGATATTGGCACATCAACAGGGGCGGACATCAGGGCTCTGAGTGATGATTGCAGAACAATTGGCAGGACTACTAATGTGCTCCTGTCTCTGTTCTATCGTGGCAGAAGTGGAATAGGAGGATAGCAGCAGTGGCTGCTAAGTGTTTATGAAAACCATAAGCTGCAAATTTGGTATTTGTGAGTCACAGGAAGAGCATTGAGGTTTGCATTTAATTACATTTTGCCGGTTTGGCAGCAGGAAAAAGTGCAAGTGCCTGCATGCCAGTCCTAGCTTGTGGGCTGTAGTTTGCCTGCCCCTGCCTTATGATGTCACTGTCTTGTATAGATGCTTAAACTGTGCTTTCTGGAAAGGAATGGAAAATAAAACAAAGGATATTATAATGCCTGTGTATCGTTCCATATTGTGACCACACCTTGAATATTGTGTGCAATTCTGGTCACCGTATCTTAGATATAGTGTTAGAAAAGGTACATAGAAGATGGTAAAGGGGATGGAAGGATACTCCTATGAAGAGAGGCTAAAAAGGTTAGGGCTCTTCAACCTGGAAAAGAGACTGCTCAGGGGAGATATGATAGAGGTCTATAAATTAATGAATGGAATGGAACGGGTAAACATACATAGATGTCTTTGTTATCAGAATATAAAAAGACTAGGACGTGCAATGAAGCTGCAGGGTGACCTATTTAAGACTAATAAGAGAATATTTTTTCACTCAACATGTAATCAAACTCTGGAATTTGTTACTGGAGGATGTAGTAAAAGCTGTTAGTGTAGCTGGGTTTAAAAAAGGTTTGGACAAGTTCCTGGAGGAAAGGTCCATAAACCATTATTAAAAGGGACCTAGGATATCACTGCTTGACCCAATACAAGCATTGAGGAACCTGTCTTTTGGGGAGACTGCTAGGTACTTATGACCTAGATTGGCCACTGTTGGAAACAGGATACTGGGCTTGATGGACCTTGGTCTGACCCAGGATTCCCTGAAGACAGTCTGGCAGCGGATGCCTTTTCTTCATTGGGGCACAGGCCTGCTTTATGTATTTCTGCCACCTCCCCCCCCCCCCCCGAGATACACAAAACTCTATTCAAACTGCAGACTGACAAGGGCTCCATGATTCTAATAGCCCCTTATTGGCCCTGTCAGCTGTGGTTTCCTCTGCTGCTTTGTCTAGCACTGACTCCACCCTCTCTCAGGATCAGGGGCAACTCCTCCCTCCCAATCCACAAGCCCTCTGTCTCACAGCATGGCTGCTGAAGACATGATCTTTGACCTCAGCCTCCCTCCACCGGTCAAGGATATCTTGCTTCCCACAAGCAGTCTACCAGATGTTCTTATGCCTTTAAATGGCAGCAGTTCACCCTCTGGTGCACACCACAGCAAATTAACCCTTCTAATTGCCCGGTGGAGCATCTTCTACAATATTTTCTCCACTTGTCTTCCATCAGACTTAAGACTAACTTTGTTTAGGCAGCGATGGCACAGAGATGAACTTGCAACCCACTGGATAGGCATCCTATTCCCTCGCATCCCTTGGTGCAACAATTCATGTGGGGTCTTCTGCTTTCCAAGCCTCCAATCAAAAGCACTGCCAGTGGCTTGGGACCTCAACGTGGTCCTAGCACAGCTTCTAAAAGCCCTGTTTGAGCCTCTGGCTACCACGTCTCTAAAACGTTTTAATCTTGGGAGGTCATCTTCTATTGGCGTCACCTTGTCTCATTAGTAGACTACAAGCTTTGGTGGCAGATGATCCCTACACTCAATTCCACCATAAGGTGGTTCTCTGTACTCATCTGCACTTCCTTCCAAAAGTAGTCCATCTCAAAGGCTCTGTCGGTACAGACAATACCCAGTGTGAAAACGGATTTCTGGTGTTCCCAGAGAACACACGTTACAGGTGAGTAACTACTCTGTGTGGGTTGTGTTTAATGTGAGACAGCAGAACATGTGCAAACAGGAATCAGAATGCAGGGCAATAATCTCAGATTGAGTTGATTTCTAATTTGCATCTGGGGAGATAGGACTGCTGGGTTTCATGTCTAGCTGCCAGCCCTGAAGTGCTATCCTTTCTGCTTTTACCTGTAGTAGGTGCTTGTTTTAATATGCAGATTATCTCGCATGGCTACTTGGACATCAGTCACTGTGGCTGGGAGGTGCTGGTGAAGGAGTCTGCTCCAGCAGATTTAGGGGTCTCCTGAGCTTGGTTTGCTCTAGGAGTGCCAAACTGACCACATAGTCCATGGGGTCTCCTGAACTGCTTGTTGGAGTTCCCCCTGTTGCCTTAGTCAAGAGGACTTAAAGGGCAGCCTTCCCTAGTTGGAGGGCTCCTGTCCTCCTTATGATCTAGCTTTGAGGTGTGGGCTGTCCAAAGGGGCACTCTAGAGCAGGGGTGGGCAATTCCGGCCCTCGTGCACCACAATCCAGGTCCATGGAAATAGGTCCATGAATATTCATTAGGGACATCATGAAAACTAGGCTGGATTGTGGTGCACGAGGGCTGGGATGCCCACCCCTGCTCTAGAGCAATAGTGATTTAACTTTCAACCTACTAGAGATGCTTCTTCTAGACCTAGGCTTGAGTCTGGAGGGTCTTTGAGAAGTGGCTGTTAAAGCAAAACTAGTTGCCAGTCAGCCTTTGGCTTGGACTGGACCAGATTCTAGTTCTGCACTCTCGTGGGTGTTTGGTGGCCCTGGTGTGTCCTTGATAGTGCATCTTGATGTCTTCACCCCCTTGGACAGCATAGTTGCATGCATCTGAGACAACAGTGGAGTCTGTAGGCAAGGAAGGTTTTTCCCCTGGCTCATTTAGAAGGTGTCTTTTGAGGCTGTTCCTGTATATCATATTCTGGCTGCTTTACAGGTGTTAGTGCTGCAGGCCTTACATTTTTGGTGACCTTCAGGTCATCTCAGCAGTGTCTTTCTCTCAAGTGCTGTCTTCCTTTCACCCGTCCAGAATGTGTTCCTGTCATCCTTTTGTGAAGAAGGTTATTTGACTAGCCACCTCACTTCCCAATGCTTTCCTCGCATCCAACCAATGCAGTCTGAGATTCCTATATATTTCTCTTTGCATGTCCTTAGCACACTCCTGTGGTCTGAGGACAGGCAGTGGTCATGTTTCTGCTTGCCAGTTGGCTTGCGGAGACTAGGTAGTTCAGCCTGTCTTTTGCATATGAGACATGTGACAGAGGGAGTCAGCTCACCCCACTAGGGCACTATCATTTCCAGAAAACATCTATTGGGTGGCTAACTATTCTAAGAGCACTGTTTAAAGTGCTATAGACTATGTGAGAGCTGGTGCAGCTGGCACCTTTGGCAGGGCAGTGCTCTCTGGAGCAGTCTTCCGCCCACTCTGGTTCCTCACTGCCTGGGTATATCCCACTCATCTGGAGTAGTCGGAGCAGGATAAGGAAGAAGATTTTTTTTACATACCTGTTAACTTCCTTTCCTTTAAGCCTGCTAGAAAGTCTAGGACATGACCTGGGAAGCCTATGCCTACAGGCTGGGAAGTCTGACTGCCTTGCCTCAGCTTTTTCATGGCTTGCCAGTATCTGATTCAGAGTCCTATATGGTAAGAGCCAACAATTCTGAACACAATTGTGGTTTTAATGCTTGTTCTGAGTTTTTCAGTTTTGCTACTAGATCATGTTGGCCTCTGTGCTGCACTAGCATGTACAAGTGGTTAAACAGCAAAGTAGCTCTTGTCTTCCTCCACATGCTAGCTGGGGAGCATAATCCACTCATCTGGACTGTTCTAGCAAGAGTCGGAAAAAATTTAGAATTTGCAAAATTTCTCAATCTGCTGTGCCACATGACAGTGAGCTTATGCCCTTTGCTTGCCTACTCAAGAAGCATAATGGCAATTGAAAATCCAGTGGAGCCTATGTTCTCCAGGAACCAAGCAGGAAGTCAGTCCTCACTTAATGGGTGATGTCAGCACCGACAGAGCCTGCGCGGCGCAATTCCCCCAGCTTTCAAAGAAAACCTTTGGGATTGCTACCACATGTGTGGTCCTCTTCCCGCCCAAGGGTGCCATCTTGCTCAGTCTCCCTTTTTTCTGTGGAGCCCTTTGGGGACACGTCCTCGTCCCTTGGAAAACATTTTTTGTTTTCGGCCTGCTGGCCTTCTATTTTCTGGTTGCACTGGTCCTCTACCCGTCCTTCCCCTGCTCCCCCTTTTTGGAGCTGTTGGATAGTTTTTGTCACCTTTTTTGCCAACGGGCTTTGCATCCTTTTCTTTACTTAACTGCTGGCTGTGTGGGTCTTTGACCTCACGGAGGCTATTTTTGCCCCTATGACCACCGGATTAAAAAAATGCCATAGATGCTCTAAGAACATGTTGCTCAGACACCTATGACTGTCTGTGGTGCCTTGGTGCTGATCATGATCCAGAGCTCTCTTCGCTTTGTAGAAAAATGTCCTCTAAAGCCCTGCTCAGTCGTAAGCAGAAGTCAGACATTTTCAGACAGGCTGCCTCAGAATCCCCAGTGGCGCCCTCAGTCGTCTCTCCTCCGGTGGGATCCTCCACCTCGGCCCCATGCTCTCAGCAGCACTCCGACCAGGGGTCCCCTGAAGTAGAGCGACGCAAGGAGGAGGCCTCTAAGTTGCTGTCGGGGGCTCCCGACAAGCGCAGGCATTCCCATGCTTGGTCGCTTAGCCCTCTTTGGCGTTCCCGAGAGTCGGATAAGGAGCAGCCCCGCACGGTACCTTGCACAGATATGAAGGCTTCTGGCAAAGGCGCCTGGTCTCCTGAGGGACCATCCTGGTGAGGACCTCCTTGATGCCCAACCCAGTGACCCTGGGATCAGTGTCACAGCGCCCCACCCCCACGGAGTCCCGCATGCTGGCGCTGGAACGCAGCATTTATGCGTTCATCGCTTTCCAGCAGGCGCTCACAGCCAGCTTTGCTGATGTGCCCAGAGACTGTGGGTCCCTCACGTGGGACACCAAAACCCGTCCAGGAAACCCCTGAGAGCCGTGGGCCCTGTGAGGGCCCTCAACGTTGATTTTGCTCACCCTCCCATTCCTCAAGAGGCAAGGTCTTCCAAGGCCTCCAGCTCCAAGTGGGCCTTGGCTGCTGGACAGGGCGACCTGCCCGGCTCGGACTCCTCACCTGAGTTCTCGGACTGGGAGTCCTATGGGACACCTCCCTGGAGACCTGTATTCATTGGGATCTTCCGTCGGACTCCTCCCCACCCGCATTTCAACGGTGCTCGCCTCCCAAAGACACCACCTTCTGGTGTTCACCCAGAGCATGGTGTGGGCTCTTAACCTGGCCACTCAGGCCGAGGAGGACCCTCTAGCTGAAGAACTTGACATTCTTCAATACGAGCCCCCGCCTAGGGAATCTCACTGTCCCAGTCCCTCCCATTCTGTCTCGGCGCCTGCTCCACATGGGGGAGGCACCCGCCTCGGTCCCCATGGTGAGTAAGCGCCTCAACACAATGTACAAGATACATCATGGCCCTGGGTTCAGAAAGACCCAACTTCCCCACACCTCTATATGGTGGTGGAGTCAACCATGAGGAAGCAGAGCCCAAAATCACATTCATCAGTTCCCCTGGGCCAGGAGTTGAGAGCCCTTGACGCCCTGGGCCACAAGGCTTACCAAAGCTCCATGCTCTCTTGTCACATTCAAGTGTACCAGCTCTACATGGGCATGTTCTTGTGCGACTTGGCCAAGGAGCTCAGAGGTTTCTCCATGGGCCTTGAGGGCAAGCCTCTTAATAGGTTCAGTGCCCTGATGAAGTCAGTCAGACTGCTCTAAATACCTCTTCCAAGCCACATACAATGGATTAAAAGGGGATGGAAGTATACTCCTATGAGGCTAAAAAGGTTAGGGCTCTTTAACCTGGAAAAGAGATGGATGAGGGGAGATATGATAGAAGTCTATAAATTAATGAACAGAGTGGAATGGGTAAACGTAGATCAATTGTTTACGTTATCAGAATATAGAAAGACTAGGACATGCAATGAAACTACAGGGTAAACTATTTAAGACTAATAAAATATTTTTTCACTCAACATGTAATCAAACTCTGGAATTTGTTACCAGAGGATGTAGTGAAGGCTTAGTGTAGCTGGGTTTAAAAAAGGTTTTGACAAGTTCCTGGAGGAAAGGTCCATAAACCATTAAGAAGGGACCCAGGATATCAATGCTTGACCCAGTACAAGCATTGTGAAACCTGTCTTTTTTGGGGAAACTGCTAGGTACGTATGACCTAGATTGGCCACTGTTGGAAACAGGATACTGGGCTTGATGGACCTTGTTCTGACCCAGTATGGCATATCTTATGTTCTTATGATTAGTCATCAGCTCGGGTGGTGGCTGCAGGTATCCGAGCCTGCTGCCAGGAATGGCTCCAATCGTCAGATTTGGAGCAGTGGATGCAGGAAAAGCTGCTGGACGTCCTCTGCCTCGGCAAGCAGCTCTTTGGAAAGCCAATGGCTGCGGAGATAGACTGCGTTCATCACCAGAACCCATCTCTCGTGCAAGACCTCCACCGTTCCACATAAAAAGCAACAGGCTAAAAAGCCGTTCTTCCCCAGGAAGGGCCTTCAGTACTGTGGTTACCCACCGTACCCGACCACTCCTACACCGAGCATGCTGGCACAGGTCAAGTCCAGCCAGGAGCATCGCAAGCCAAAAGGGCCCAAGGCCCAAACCCCAGCTCCACTACAACCCACTCAGGGGTTTTGATGCCATTGGCATAGCCTCTCACCCTCCAGCAAAGCAGCAGCCGGGGGGGGGGGGGAGGAGACACCTGTCCTTTCACCCCTCTGGGCATCCATCACCTCAGACACCTGGGTTCTCCAGGTCATCCAAGACAGCTATTGCCTTTGCTTCGACCCTCCCTTCTCCCTGGTAGAGCCACCTCCAACTTCCCACACACCAGGTGTTTCTGCAGTGGGAACTAGTCTCCCTCCTCGCCCAACAGGCGGTCGAAGATCCCTCCACACCTTCAAGGTCGGGGCTTCTATTCCCAGTACTTCCTTGTCCCGACGAAGGGGGGTCTGCGGCCTATCCTCAACCTCTGAAAGTTAAATTCTTGGTACGGGAGAAATTCAAGATGTTATCCCTTGGTGTTCTGCTGCCTTTCCTCTGGCAGGGTGACTGGCTATGCTCCTTGGATCTAAAGGACACTTACGCTCACAATTCAAGCCCAGCACAGACAGTCCCTGCACTTCAGGGTGCGGGGAGAGCACGTCCAGTACAGGGTGCTTCCCTTTGGCCTCTCGTCTGCCCCATGGGTCTTCACAAAGTGCCTCTCTGCGGTCGCTGCTTGTCTCAGACATCAGAGCATACCGGTCTTTCCTTACCTCAATGACTGGCTCGTTACAGGATCCTCGGTCGAGGAAACCCAGAGCGATGTCTCGCACAGTCCTTCTGTTGGAAGGCCTGGGGTTCTTGATCAACTACCTAAAGTCCCACCTCAAGCCAGTGCAGGCCTTAAAGTTCATCGGGGCACGCCTTGATACTCGGCAGGCGTCTGCGTTCTTACCAGCAGATTACACCAACCGCCTCAGAGCACTGGCAGCTCGGGTCCAAAGCACCCCCCTGAGTCACAGCTTGGACTATGTTACGCCTACTGGGCCACATGGCATCCACAGTCCATGTGGTTCCCTATGCCCAGCTACACATGCAGACAGCTCAGTGGTGCCTCAGCACCCAGTGGAGCCCCATCCATTGGTCACCTCAGGGACCCTGTCAGGGTCTTACCCAACCTTTATTTGTCCCTGCGTTAGTGACAACCCCCCCCCCCCCCAAAACCACCTCCAGGGGCTGCTCTTCCAGTCCCTATAGCACAACAAGGTGCTGACAACAGATGCTTCCCTGTTTGGGTGGGGAGCCCACTGTAGGTCGTTATGCACACAGGGGCATTGGTCGCCCGAGGAGTCTCAGCAGCAGTTAAACTTGCTCAAACTCCAGGCGATTCGGTGGGCCCTGAGGGCCTTCAAGAGCAACCTCAAGGGGCAGTTGGTACTCGTACAGACCGACAACCGCGTGCTGGTGATCTTGGAAGGTGGTACCAGATCACACTCCCTCTGCCAGGAAGCAGTCCTCTGCTCCTTTGCACTCTGTCGGAAGATGTCCCTCAGGGTGGCCTACCTTCGGGGTCAGGAGAATGTCTTGGACAGACTCAGCAGGATCCTTTGCCCTCACGAGTGGCGGCTGGACCCAGGAGTGGCATTCTGGCTATTTCTTTGCTGGGGGATGCTGGCAATAGACCTATTCGCCAGTCCCCAAACACACAGCCTGGGCACACCCGGGCAGGGAGGGTCCAGATGCATTTCTTCTGAGCTGGTCCTCCAGCCTACTCTATGCATTTCCTCCCACCCTCTCATTGCGAGAAATCCTCCACAAGGCTCAGCGGGACCAGGCATCAATGATCCTCATAGCCCCCTCATGGCCTTGATAGCCCTGGTTCCTGCTACTGCTGTGGCAACGGAGCCCCCTGTTCCTCTAGGCTCTGCTAACACAGGAGGAGGGATGGGTGCAGCACCCAAATCTAGCCTCCTTATCCCTCATGGCCTGGTGGCTGAACGGGTCTCTAGCTTTGGTCCTCCTGGAGGAGGTCCTCACGTCAAGGAAGGACTCCAGTAGACTAGCCTATGCCTTCAAGTGGCAGCACTTCTCGGTCTGGTGCTCAGGGCTCCAGATCAACCCATTCTTGTGTTCCATTCGATGGGTCCTTCAGTACATCCTCCATCTCTCGAAGGAAGGTCTGAAGTCTAACTCAGGATACACTTGAGCGCCATCTCGGCGAACCACCTCCCAGTCGAGGGAAAGCCCCCTCAGGGCAGCTGTTGGTCTCCCACTTTATGTGGGGTCTTTGGCTATCTAAGCTGCCCATCCAACCTTCCCCAGCAGAATGGGACCTGAATGTGGTGCTCATGAAGCTGATGCATCCACCCTTCGAGCCGATGGCATCGTGCTCACTCTGGCACCTGTCCTGGAAGATGACCTTCCTGGTGGTGCTAACCTCGGCCTGCTGAGTCAGTGAGCTCCAGGCTCTTATGGCTGATGCCCCTTACACCAGGTTCTATAGGAATAGGGTGGTCCTCCGTACCCACCCTAAATGCCTGCCCAAAGTTGTCTTGGATTTCCATCTCAACCAGGAGATAGTCGTGCTGACGTTCTTCCCAAGACCCCATGCCGACCAGGCGTCGACTGCTCTGCATATCCTTGACTGACTTCAGAAGGGCTCTTGCCTTCTATTTGCAGCACACCCAGGCTTATTGCAAGTCTGGCCAACTCTTTGTGACTTATGATCCCAATCGTCCAGGGCAGGCAGTTACTAAACACACCATCTCTATTTGGGTGGCGGACTGCATCACCTTCACCCACACGAAGGCAGGTGCTCTATTGAATCATTGAGTCACTGCACACAAGGTTTGGGTCAGTGACTTCGGTGGCCTCGCTGCACTCTGTACCCCTGATGGATCTACTGGGCGGCGACCTGGTCTTCCATGAATACCTTTGCACACTGCCTGGAGAGGGAGTCCCACCGGGACAGCGCCCTCGGCCAGGCTGTACTCCATAATCTGTTCGGGGCATAAGCAACTCCTGCCCTCCAACCCTTCATGGCTACTGAGGGCTTTGCCTCAAGGACCCGAGGACTCTGGCTCCTTTGGGCATCTGCTGCTCACAACCTCGTAGAGGTCTCTTTTGGTTACAGGTTTAATAGCCTGTAGCTGGGGAGTCCCATAAATGAGGACTGACGTCCTGCTTGTTTCCTGGAGAAAGCAGTTATTCACCAGTAACAGGTGTTCTCCAGGGATAGCAGGAATCAGTCCTTGCTACTCTCCCACCTCCTCTGAGTTGCTGGATTTTTATCCTTACCTTGCCATCTGCATGGTAGGGCTCAAGCTAAGGGACCTGACTGAGCAAGATGGCACCCTTGGGCGGGAAGAGGACCATGCATGTAGCAGTCGCAAAGGTTTTCTTTGAAAGCTGGGGAATTGCTCCGTGCGGGCTCTGTCAGTGCCGACATCACCCATAGGTGAGGACTGATTCCTGCTGTCCCTGGAGAATACCTGTTACAGGTAAGTAACTACACTTTCTTTGACAAGCAAGAGATTACTAAATGAGACCTTCAGAAATGCCCTCATGTGGTGGAAGAATCCTCCCACCCTAAGGGATGGAGCGCTCTCTCCCTCCATGGAGGGGAGACTGTCCTTCTTGAACATAGATGTACATTAGTGAACTGAACAGTGTTGTGTGCATATACAACTTTTTTTTTTTTTTACGATCTAGACTACCAATAGTGTATCTTGTGGTAAGGAGGCCTGTCTGGGGGAGGACAAAGAGACAGAGAATTCACCCTAGTAAAGGGCCCCCTTTCACCAAGTCAGGGTAGGAAAGCCACAACCACCTCTAGGAATCAGAAAACTTCCACGTGGCCCACGTTTCATGCTCCCCCCAGTGGAATAAAGGAGAGAGGACACAGGGCCCAGAACCCCTTTGGCAGTGAATTCTGCAAGCACTCAGGTACCTGAAGTCAGGTTGATTATCATCACCTGGGAAGGGAGGAGTTGGAGCTAGAGCCCTGGAAATATAAACCTATGCCAGACTATGAGAATGGGGGAAGAGAAGCAGGAAGCCAGGCTGACACGAACAGAGGCACAGATACAAGCAAGGGAAGCTTGACTAGTGCTGAGCAGAGGAGCTGAGCTGCCAGGAGAAGAAAGTGCTAAGTGGCATATAGCATGTCTGCAATCAAGCTTGGAGCCAGGAACAAGACACTCCAAGATCCCCCGGGAGGCTGTTAGCTGAGCATTGTGAGCAGGACGGGGAGTCGGAACCCATGCAGCTGGGAGAGCCTGAGGTGGAGCTGAATGAGGAGGACACTCCCATGGATTGTTCCTTTTGCCAAGCTTTAAACCTGGGAACTTAGAGAAAACAAGCCAGTCTTGATAAGGTCTTCAAGGAAAAAGGTACCCATAGTCAACAAGCAGGGTGGCCGTGATTCCCACGTGTTTGCAAAGGGGAAGTTTACAGGGACTAAGGAGCAAGCCTGGAACTGATATAAGCTTGTTAATTACCTGCTGCCAGAATGATGACACTGGGGTAAGCTAAAGTAGCTATTAGAACAAAGCTTTCTTTTGCCCCTGGATTATATCTTTTTACTTGGAAGATAGCCAAGAAAGGTATGAAGTTGAATAGAAGCTAAACTACCACAGACATTAAATTTGATTTGTTTTTGTGCTTTAGCCAGTAAGGCTAAAAAGGATTTCGATATCCTTGCTGTTAAAGACTGTATATCCTGAACTATAGAGAACCTTTGAACAGCCATTTTTGTGTTTGGGTTTGTTTTATGGACAATGCTCTACTTCAGAGTCCTGAACAAATAATCCTGTATGTGGTATGTTCGAACCATTGTGTGCAAAATAAATTTCTGTCATTTGCCTTACTTCGTTGAGCCTGACTACAACTTTCTGCCTGATGCACCCATACAGCTAAACAAAAGCTACATTTCCCAGAGGACACTGCGGGGAAATAGTTTGATAAAGCGGATAGCGGAAAGTTCCTCTAATAACCACGCCCCCTCTAAGCTAGAGGCGAGTGGTGAGGTCATGACAATTTTCATACGGAGGCAGCTAGTTTGACAGTTGCTACTGGCTCTCATTGCTTCCACCAAGAGTCACAAAAACATGGATGGATTAGCTTTTCTTACAGCAGCTTACCTTCTTAGGCACCAGAATCAGCTAGCTGACTATATCAGCAGATTAACATGAATATTGTTTAGACAGCAGCTGTCTATATACTATTCATGCTATTCCAGATATTGGGAGGGTTTAGTGATTTAAACCTGTTTGTGACCAGAGACATGAAGTGTTCTATTCTCAGTGCCCCAGCTATAACATCTAGCTGTAAACACATGTGGATACCGTGAGGCCAAATGATACAAATGCAGCATTAATGATTCTAGTGATGCCCCTTGGCCATGGAAGATTTGGTTTACGTGCCTTCAACTGGCACAAGACGGGTACAAAGCAGAATTATAGACCTAAATGTAGATCCAACCAAGGTCTAAGCCCAGTATCCTGTTTCCAACAGTGGCTAGTCACAAGTATCTGACATCCCAAAAATAGACAAATTCCATGCTTATTCCCAAGGATAAGCAGTGGTTTTCTCTTCGACTACCTTAACATTTTGTGGACTTTTCCTCCAAATTTGGGAAGACATCTAATACAAATAAGGCACTGGTCATCTTGGTAGCCTGTAGTAATGTCTTGGTTTTCAAAGTTGCTAAGTCAGCCGTTTTTAGGTGTATTGGGTGCCTGTTGTGGGTCTGGCTTTAGGTGTATTGAGTGCATATGGGTCTGGCTATCTTGGTTGGTAGGTTCACGTGGCTGAGCATGTAAGAGTAGGGAGGAATATCTGAGTTCTTGCTGCCAGTCTGTTTTGGAAAGGATGGTAGGTCAGTGCAGGCTTAGGAACAGGAGGGAAAGCACCTAGAACTAATGCTACAGGAGGTGGCAGAGCAGGCCTGGTTGGGAAGGAATGGCTGAGTATTGTGAGCCTTTGGGAATTGGAGCTAGCAGGTAAGTTCCTGAAGCTTCTTTTTATTTAGGCAGTTTTGTATACCACCTTATCCTTCAATCAAAGTGGTTACAACACAATTGGGGATACATTTAACACAAGGGGATATGAGACACATACACTAATACTTACAGGGAACATGGGCAATGGAGGTTTAAGTGGCTTACCCAAGACCACAAGGAGCACCTGTGGGACTAGAAACCCCAGTCCTTCTGGCCCAAGGTTGCTGTCCTCTAGTGGGATTTGAACCGTCCCACTCAAGTTTTGTGTCCTAGGGATTCTGGACATTGCTGCCACCTTTACTCCCTAGTAGCTTGTCATACTCCTTCACACTTGTTGCTGGAACACTTGCTGCTCCCCCTTCTCCCTTAAATTATGATTGATGTAAAGGAAAACATCACTCTACATACTGCCTTTCACTTCAGCTGCCAGGGGTAAAATGCCTTTATTCAGTGACTGTGTAGCACTGTCTCTGGTCTCCTATTCTTCTGTAGGAAGGACTACAGAATGACCTGACTTGACCTGACCCTCCCACCACCATCACCAATGTGTTTTTTTTTTGTTTTGTTTTTTTGCAGAATTGCCACAAAAGACCAGTGGGCTGATATAGGCAACCATCCATGCCCACCATCCTTTATCCCCCCATGCTGATCTGAACTTCATTTTTAAAGTTAAAAGCATTACTACAGCAGTGCTATGCTTTTAGGCTGCATACTCCTTCCTATGCAGTCCAGGACCAGTGAGTCATGCACAGCCAAACTGGTTACCCCTTATCCCCCCAGTCTCTCATCATAGACACAACATAATGGCCATTCCTTTTCATCCCTCTAGTCCAGTCCCGGAACCATAGAGTTTAGAATCTCCTCCAGCAGTCTTGGAGACTGAATGACATCACAGTTCTTCTCTCTCTGGTATAAATAGGCAAGGACTGCCCCTTTCCACCAGTACTTCAGTCTCCAAGTAGCTGAGGAGATTCTGGGCCTAGGGATAGGCCCAGCACAAATAGGCAGAGCTAGGAATTTTTTCTTTGTTTTCCTTTAATTCTTGATGCCTTTTGTTTGGTTGCCTTTCTAAAATAGCCACTTTTTTCTTCCCTCTGGCTCCAGTCCTGCTTCCTCCTTTCTCCCTCAATTTTCCCCCTCTTGGGGGGGGGGGGGCGGTTTGCCCCTTGGTGAGAAGGAGCAGCTTTACAGAGCAGAAGTAGCCTCCCTGCTCCCGAACCCGCAAGCAAGGGTGAGGAGCAGGTGGAAGGCTTAGCCCCAGCCATCTCTAAGGGACAGTGGCACGTGTCTGCCTCATTGCAGCACCTTAGGTTGAAGCAGGGAACTGGAAGTAGGTCTCGCCGACTTTAACGGCGTTTTTTCTTTTTGAATTTTCTTTTACTTGTTTCTTGGAGGGGAGAGGGAAGTCCTGCCTCAGCGGGGGATCTCATAAAGGAGTTCTATGCCCTCGGACACTTTTTTGCTGCACAGGAAAAGTCCCGGTGGCCATTGTGAAAACCGCCGTGTTTTTTATAGTGGCTTTTTGGCAGCGTTTTAAGCCTCGTTTGCTGCAGACCTGCTAGATGCTCATCAGGCACTTACAGAGCGTTGGCCTGTTGGGGGGAAAAAAAAGTTCAAAGGGAAACGAGCTATGCTGTACTTTTCCCTTATTGAAATAGTGAGCAGGTGTATCTAGGCTGTTTTTTGCACGGCTCCAACCCGGAGAGAGCCCTTCCTTCCGGGGCTGGCGGTCAGGGCCAGCGGGGAGGAGCAGGAGTTCCCGGGGTGGTTTAGAGCAGTTCTTTGAAGCGGCTGCTATGCCTGCAATTCCACGCTGTCTAGTGTGCGGCAGGAGGAACAGTTCAGTGCTGGAATCAGGAGTCTTTGTCCCTTGCTCCCTAGAGGTGCAGCATATGAACGGAGAGCCGGGACAGCCCCTAACAGGCTGGAAGGCTATTCGTACAGGCGCTGAGGCTCTGTTATCTCCGTCTCTAGATCCTGAGGAGCCAGTGCTGGGGCCCTCCTCGGGCGGCGGCTGAGCAGGGACAGGCGGGGGAGGCAACTGGGATTCCACCAAACTTCGTTGTCTTGCGGCAGCAGGTTTTTGCCTTCAGCCCGCGATGTCGGCTCTTCCTCAGGACCCCAGAGTCAGAAGTGCTCGGCCTCTCTGGTCGGTTAGGGGAACGGTGCTCCAGTGGCTTAAGGTGTAGGGCCACTTCGGAGGGTCCCGTGCCTTACCTCGCTGATGACCTGAGCGAGGAACGCCAAAGAGGGAAGAGTTCTCGGAAGATGAGCTGGAAGACGGAGAGTTGCCTGACACACAGCAGCAGTGCTGGGTAGTCAGTCTTTCGGTGTGAAGGGCTTCCAGCCCTGGTTTCGGAGACGCTATAGACACTAAACCTGCCTTCCAGCGAGGAAGCAGCAGAAGAGACATTAGAAGATCTGCTGTTGCAGGCGGTGCAGATATCCCAGAGTGTTTCCCCTCCATAGGGTATTTCGGAATATGATACAGGAAGAATGGGATTTGCCAGAGGCGGCCCTGAAGGGGGCTAGAGCGTTGGCTCGCCTTTATCCGCTCGCAAACCGTGATAGGGAGCTGTTTCGTTTTCCAAAGGTAGTTGCGGCGGTATCGGCGGTCACTCAGAAACCCACAATTCCCGTGGAGGGGGACCGCAGCGCTGAAGGATGTTCAGGACAGCAGGTTAGATACTCTGTGGACGCAGGTGTTCGATGTTTGCGCGCTGTCCATGCAGACCAGCTTAGGTGGCACGTGGCTGTTTGAGGTGGTCCCAGAGGTTGCAGTAGCAGCTCGGAGGTATCTCTGGTTGAGAACCTGGTCAGCGGACAGTTCGTCTAAGGCTCGGCTTAGCAAGTTATCCTTTGGGGGTATGCTTTTATTTGGGGAGGATTTAGATAAGTTGGTCCAGGACCTCAGGGAGTCCCAGGGAGGATGTCTCCCAGAGGACAAGCCGCAGCAGGGCTGCAGTTCTGCAGGATTCAGGGAGGTCCCGAGAGACTTTTGTAGTTTTTGTTCTCCCCGTTATGGACAGTCCCAGCGGGGGAAGTTCCCGCTTATGGGTCAGGGGTTTCGAGGATTCAGGGGAGCAGGCCGGGGGTTCGCTCCTTTCCAGTCCTTGGCCACAAAACAGGCACAATGAGAAGGCGGGCTCAGGAGAGGGTAGTTCCCAGGAAAGGTCGGTTGCGGGAGTTTTACCCTGCCTGGGTCTGAATTAAGTCAGATTAGTAGGTCCTGGAGGTCATGCGAGAGGGGTATGTATTAGAACTCCATCGACCCGTCGTAGGTTCTTTTGTCCATTCTCCCTGCTCAGCCCTGGGTACAGGCAGGCAGTCCAGGACACGCTACAGTGGCTGCTGCAGCTTGAGGCGGTGCTGCTGGTGCCTGCGGAGCAGTGCGGTTCCGGTCGCTACTCCATCTATTTCGTAGTGCCAAAGAAGGAGGGCACATTTTTGTCTGATCCTGGCTCTGACAAGGGTGACCCTTTGTCTCCGGATTACCCATTTTCGGAGGGAGACCTTGCGTTCCGTGCTGGCAGTGGTCTGGACCGGGAGTTCCTTACGTCATTAGATCTCACGGATGCTTACCTGCACATCCCGATTTGGCAAGAGCATCAGAAGTGACTGAGATTTGCGGTAGCCATGGGACATTTCCAATTTCAAGCACTGCCCTTTGGGCTGGCAACGGTGCCATGGACGTTTCCCAAGGTCATGGTGGTGGTGGCGGCGGCGCTCCGCAAAGAGGGAGTACTGGTGCACCCATATTTGGACAATTGGTTGATCCGAGCGAAGTCGAGAGAGGACAGCTCGGCAGCGACGGTGGTCCAGATGTTCGAAGACCTGGGCTGGGTAATCAACTTTGCAAAGAGCAGGTTGGTACCATCGCAATACCTGCAGTACCTTGCAGTGTGCTTTGAAACAAAGCAAGGGAAGGTGTTCCTGCCCAGGGCCCGGGTGCTAGGTCTGCGACAACTCGTCAGGCGTTTCTTTTCGAGTCTGGCTACAACAGCATGGCAGCCCTGCAGTTGTTGAACAATGGCAGCCACGATAGAAGTGGTTCCGTGGGCCTGAGCGCATGTGCAGCCGTTACAGGTGGCGCTTCTCCGTCGTTCGTCGCATCAGTCGGATGTCCTATCGCAGAGGTTAGTTTGCCCTCAGAAGGTGTGTCACAAGTTGCAATGGTGGTTGAGAACGGAGAATATGGAAGACGGCATGCCACTGGACCGCCGTCCTGGGGACTGCTCACGACAGACGCGAGCCTCCTGGGTTGGGGGGGGGGCTCATTGCGAAGGCAGGGTTGCCCCAGGGTCGTTGGTCTCAGACATCTCGGTCCATCAACCGGTTGGAGATGAGAGTGGTGTTTCTGGCGCTACCGGAGTTTCAGGACACGGTCGGGAGGCGGTCCGAGTCTTGTCAGACAATGCGACAACAGTGGCCTACATCAATCGGCAGGGGGGCACAGGAAGTGCTACACTGTAAGCCGAAGCAGGTCAGCTTTGGGTGTGGGCCGCACACAATCTCCAGGCTCTCGCGGCTCAACATGTGGCCAGCGTAGACAATCTCGAAGCGGATTTCCTCCGTCGCAGAGTAGACCCCGAGGAGAGGGTGCTACATCCAGGGGTGTTTTCTCTTCTGGTGAGGCGCTGGGGAGTTCCGGTAATGGCTCTCATGGCGAGCTTTGAGTCCGCGCAGGTAGCAAGGTTTTTTAGCAGGCACTGGGAACGGATGTCAGAGGGGCTAGATGCCTTAGCGCGAAAGGTGGCCATAGGGAGTTCTCCTTTATGTTTTTTCCACCTTGGGCCCTCATGGGGCAGGGTGGTGCAGCGCGTTGGGAGACATCGCGGTCGGGTGATTCTGATTGCACCCGATTGGCCCTGAAGGCCATGGTATGCAGATTTGGTACGGCTGTTAGTGGACGATCCGTGGTAGTTACCGCAGCGGGAGAAGCTCCTACAGCAGGGTCTGTTGCGCATGCCCTAGGTGAGTCGGTTCTCGCTTACGGCTTGGCTCTTGAACGGGCTAGGGTGACAGCTAAGGGTTATTCAGCGGCAGTCATTTCTACCTTGTTAAAGGCACGCAGGCATTCCACCTCGCTGGCATATGTCCGGGTCTGGAGGATCTTTGCAGCTTGGTGTGTGGAGCGTAATATTCAGCCGTTGTGGGCTTCGATTTCACAGGTCCTTTCCTTTTTTGCAGGATGGAGTGCAGAAGGGATTGGCGGCCAGTTCCTTGCGAGTGCAGTGGGCGGCGATTTCCTGTTATAGGGGGAAAGTGCTCGGTCAGCCGGTAGGATCTCAGTGACAGGCTTTTACTGAGAGCTGTCTTGCTGCTTCGTCCGTTGGTACGCTGTTCGGTGCCGACATGGAAGCTGAATCTGGTATTGGAGGCTTTGCTGGAGCTACCGTTTGAGCCACTAAGCATCGCCACCCTAAAGGATCTTGCGTTAAAGAAGGTATTTCTGGTAGCTATTTGTTCCGCAAGGAGGATTTCGGAGTTACAGGCTTTTCCTGTAGGGCACCTTATTTGTCTTCTAAGATAAGGTCGTGCTACGCTCCAGTGCCAGACTTTCAGCCGAAGGGGGTCTCGGCCTTTCATGTCAATCACGTGGTGTCACTTCCAGTATTCTCTAAGCAGCAAAAGGAGAAATCGGAAGGCAGGTTACGTCCCCTAGATGTTCGTCGGGTTCTTTGGAAGTATCTTCGGCAGACGCAGCCGTTTCGGAAGACTGACAGATTGGGGCTTTCGGGGGGCCGCGGAAGGGTGAAGCGGCAGCGAAAGCGTCCATTTCTAGATGGTTAAAGGCGGCTATTGCATCGGCTTACCTTTTGAAAGGTAGCGTAGTTCCAGAAGGTCTCAGAGCGCACTCGACCAGGGCGGAGTACAGTTTGCTTTCGGTCGCAGACATTTGTAGAGCGGCGACTTCATCGTTGCATTCATTCTCGAAGCACTATCGGTTAGATGTGCAGGCAGCAGAGGACTTCGTTTTGGCTCAGCGGTGCTTCAGGCTGGGTTTCCTGGTCCCTCCCGTTGATGTGCACTGCTCTTACATCCTCTATGGTTCCGGGACTGGACTAGAGGGACGAAAAGGAAGAATTAGACTTACCTGCTAATTGTTCCTTAAGGAACTCTAGACCAGTCCCAGACCCCTCCCAGGGTATGCAGCCTGAAGCTGTGGTCCGTTGTATCTTAGTAAAAGGGGTCAAATTGGAGAGGATGTCTCCAGAAGAGGAGTGGGGTTCCGGAGGACGTGGATTGGAGCCACAATGGGAACCCCGCAGAAGCGTGGTTTTGTTTCTACGTTTTTGGCATTTCTACAAGGTCCTTCGTCGAAGAGAAGGTTAGAATATGCACAGGTTTTTACATTCTAGCCAAAGTTTATTTAGTTTATCTTGTTCTTTATCTACTTATTTGTTGCTCTGCTGAGTTGCTTTGTCAATAGGTACTGGTGGAAAGGGGCGGTCCTTGCCTATTTATACCAGAGAGAAGAGCTGTGATGTCATTCAGTCTCCAAGGCTGCTGGAGGAGATTCTAAACTCTATGGTTCTGGGACTGGACTAGAGTTCCTTAAGGGACAACAATTAGCAGGTAAGTCTAATTCTTACTGCCCATCCATAGTAAATGCTCGGTTCAGTTACTAGTCCTTCAGGTTGTGTGTGCTTGTTTCATACTTGAATCTAGGCTGGAGTGGAGGAGTAACCCAGTTCACCTGTTGCTCCTTATGACTTCTGGCAAATCACCCTCTATTGACCCAGATACAATCCAGGTTTATAAATCCCTCCCCCCTTGACTCTAATTTGTTTGTACCTCAATTTAGTTTGCTAGAGCTAAATCCAAAGTAAAATTGAATTTTAGATAATGTCTTGCCTTCACCATCTCCACTAGTAAGCTGCTTCAGGTATCCACTATACTTTCTATAGAGATTTCCTTAGATTATATCTGTTTATCCCTTTCATATTCATTCATGAATCTTGGTTCCAGAGCTTGCTTTCCATTGAAAGTCTAATACCTGTTTTTTTATACCTTAGAGGTATGTAATTCTCTATCATAATTCTATCTGGCTTTTCTTATAGGGTATATATACATGATTACATGGATGTAATTTTGACAGCTTCATTTGGGGGAGAGGGGGTTACATTTGCATACTCATTTGCATATTTATTATGGTTATCTTAAAAAAAAAAAAAAAAAAAAAAGTTAGGAAGCCAGTATATCAGTGAGGGATGAGCTGATACTCAAGATACTCACAGGGAGCAGAGGGTTATTTTATTTAACAGGTTTTATAGACGCCTCATCCTTTAAATCGAAGCAGTTTACATTACAACACATTTCTACATTATAACAGTATAATATTAATTTACAATTTAACAGTATAACAATATAACACACTTTTTTTCCAGTGGCTTTTGCCTAAAGAAGGAAAAACATATTCCCAGGCTATTTAACTAAAATGCTGCAAAAATTATAGCTGTTTAATTATTTAGTCTGGCATTCTAACATCTAAAAAAAAAATACCTGACACCTGTAAATATATATTAAAAAAAATAAATGTAAGGTGTCCACACACCAAGGGACATAGAAACAGCACTCTTTTTTTAACACTAAAATTATAATTTTAATTGGGTTGTTAGAAATCGCTATGGTTATTTTTCTTTTTGAATATCTAGTTTGCATCCTGCAAAACCCCTCCTCCAACAGTAGGTGCAGAGCAAGGATATTTTGCCATAGAACCCAACATACAAGGAGGGGAAGAGTGATTCCAGTGTCATCTCAATAACAGTCTCTCCAATGCCAGGCAGATTGTAAACTAACACAAAACGCTATAAAAGTTGCTGAAGATCTATAATGCAAATCTACATTAACATAAGGAGCCTACCCAAAAAAGCAGCCCCATAAATATTGTAGCAGACATCTTAAGAGCCAGTGCTTGACCACCCCCTCCCCTAATTTTCTCATGCTTTCATCTCAAGAGCAGTGCCAGATTTTCTATATCACGTGGCATCGTTATACAAAAATAGAGAACAGCAGCTATTTAACAGTATTTCTAAACCGCCTTATCTTAAGGTGGTATCACAGCAAACAATTGGGTAAAGTGAGTGTTATACATGCAGTGAGGGTGAAACTTAGTTGAGTGTATGTTGTATTGTGTGCGAGATTAGTTTGAGCTATGTACAATGTGAGCTATATACAGTGGGGCTATAAAACATTTTCTATACATAGTGTTAGGAGGTATCATGTGCTGTTATACATTCTCTGAGGTTATGTGATGTGTCCATAGTGTTCTATGAACAGCATGGTCTTCAGCTGTTTTCTAAAGTCTTTGAAGTCTGTAGTTGCCCTCAAATCGTCCGGTAGTTCCATATTGTTGGAGCAGCCATGGAGAGTGCTCTGTCTGTGTCCTTGCGTGTGTGTTTGTATTCACTTGGGGTGCTGACTCGGTTGTGTTTGTTTTTTCTTCTAGGACGTGTACTGGTGTCTGGTTGTATGAGGGTGTGCAGACTGTTGGCTGATGTGTGTTGATTTATCTTAAATAGTTTTGATAGTTTTGTATCTGATGCGTGCACTGATTGGGAGCCAGTGTAAGTCCTTCAAGATAGGTGTGATGTGCTCCTGTCTTGCAGTTCCGGATATTCGTGCTGCAGTGTTTTGTGCCAGTTGAAGTGGCTTGAGGGCTTGTTTCGGTAGTCCAAGGTATATCGGATTGCAGAAGTCCAGAAGTGGGGTTATCAGTGCTTGACAGACAGTACGGAAGTGTTCAGGGGTGAGGAGTGGTTTCAGTCTCCTGATGATTCGCATCTTGTAGTAGGCTTTTTGGATTGTTTTGTCTGTGTGGCTTGAGATTGAGTTTATTGTCCAGAGTAACTCCGAGGTATCTAACTTCTGATCTTATCGGTATAGTAGTGCTTTGTATCTTTATATTTGGTGGGTGTATGAAGCTTTTGGTTCCGAGTGATGATTAAAGCTTCGGTCTTGCTGTAGTTGATTGCGAGGTTGTTGTTTTGACACCATCTTGTCATTTGGGTAAGGCAGTCTGTTATCTTAGAGACGTCCAGGTTGTCGATTGATATCGGGGTGTATATCATGATGTCTGCATATATTGTGTATTGAATGTTCTCTTTCATGATGTTGCATATTGGTTGGATGTAGATGTTAAATAGGAGTGCTGAGAGTGCGGATCCTTGAGGTACTCCTTGACGGACATTTATGGGTCGGGAGGTGTTGTGTCCCACCTTGACCTGTAGCTGTCTTTCGGTTAGGTATGAATGGAACCATTTCAATGTGATACCGTGTATACCAGTGTTCTTTAGTCTTTCCAGGAGCGTGTTGTGGTCCACTGTGTCGAAGGCTGAGGAGATGTCGATGAAGATCATTATGATTCCATTCCTGGTGTTGTCAATTATTCTTAGGATGCTGTCGAAGAGGTAGATCAGTAGCGTTTCGACTCCATGGTTGGGACGAAAGCCGTGTTGGTTGTCAAGTGTTTCATGTTTGTCGATGTGTTCCTGTAGTTGTAGTTGAACCGTTTTTTCGATTTTTGCCAGGAAGGGTATGCTGGAGATTGGTCGGTATGCTGCTGGATCTTTTTTGTCGAGAGGAGTTTTCTTTTGTGATTGGTCTTACTGAGGCGAGCTTTAGTTGCTTTGGCATGAGTCCTTGAGTGAGTGAGTTGTGTACCATGTTGTGGATGGTGTGGATGAAGCTTGATTTGGTGGCTTTGACCCATGACACTGGGCACGGGTCTGTAGGAGCAGTGCTTGTGTTGATTGTGGAGATGATGTGGGATAGCTGCTCTGTTGAGGGTGAGTAGAATGTGCCCCAGGTTTTGGTGTGTACGTCTGTCCTGGTGGTCACGCTGGGTGTTCGCTCTGTGGAGTGAAATTTGTCTTTGATGTGGTCGGCGAATTCCTGTGGATCTACTTGTACTTCCCCTTCTGTTTGCTCTTTTGTGAGGATTTTTACGATTTCGAAAAGCTCTCTGGGTTTGTTGATGGAAGTATTTATCATGTTTGTGTGGAATTCCCTCTTTGATTGGTTGTGTTCATTGTATTGTTTTTGCCTTGTTAGGTAAAGATGCTGGTTGTCTGTTTTGTTTTTTCTCCATCTCCGTTCAGTCTTCCTGAGCTCCCTCTTTTCCTGTCGTATTTTTGCTGAGTACCATGGTTTGTTTTGTCTCCTGTTGTGGTGGTGTTTCTCGGGCCCGCCACCAGATGGTTTGGCGGCGTTAGCTAAAATGCTGTTCCAGCTGGAAACTTGTTCCTCCAGGTCGTCTGTAGTAATGGTCAAGTGTTGTATTGTGTCCTGTATGAATTTGTCCCTGTCGAAATTCTTGAATCGTCTTTGTGTGTGTGAGATGTTTGCTCTTTCGTTTGTCTGGTCCTCTTGTAATTGCAGCTTTGTCTCGATTATGTAATGGTCAGACCATGGCACTGGGGTAATGGTGGGCGTTGAAATTAGGTCTCTTGATGTTAGGTAATTGGATGCGAAGATGAGGTCTGGGGATGATCCATGTCTGTGCGTTGGTGCATTGATTATCTGTGAATTGAAGTGAGGTCATTGCTTGAAGGAAGGCCTCTGCGTCTTTGGCATTGGTGGACTTGAGGTTGAAGTCTCCAATCAGTAGCACTGGTTTGTTTGTTATAGCACAGGCTTCTTCTAGTGTGAAGGCTAGTTCGGGTGGAGCTCTGGGTGCTCTGTAGGTTAGGCAGATTGCAATGTGTTTGTTCTTGATGCTGATTGTGTTACATTGCTGTGTATCGGTGAAGTTCTGTGCTTTGAACTTTAGTTTTGTCTTTGCTATTATCAGGACTCCTCCTCCACGCTTGCGGGTGCGTGGGCAGTTGTACGCTGAGTAGTTGTCCGGTACTAGTTGGTTGAGTAGTACATTGTCGGTGGGATTGAGCCATGTCTCTGTGATGCATATTATGTCGGGCTGTCGGTCTTCTATGTGGTCTACAAGAGTGTGTATCTTGTTGCAGACGGATCTGGCGTTTATGAGCTCAATTGTTGTCTTTGTTGAGGAGGTTGCTGTTACATGTGCTTCCTTTGTGCAGGTGTGGGAGTTTGATTTGTGTCTGGTCGTTTTGTCTGGGATGTTCTGTGTGTCTCTTTATGTGTGTGCTGTGGTTCTAAATATGGCCATGCAGTTGGTGGGTGCCATGGTGTGTTTGCTTGTGGGTAGTGGAGGTGTGTGGTTGGTGGGAGGAGTTGTGTGACGAGTAGGTAGAGTGGGAGGAAGTATGTTGCGTGCATGTTGGTTTTTTGTGATGTTCTGTTAGGGTGATGCCTGCTTTTCTTAAGTCTTCGTTTCTTGTCTGTTTTGCTGTTGATTTTCTACTGGTGACTGTGGTTCTCTCTTTGCAATTCCTTTGTTCGCCTTCGTGCCGCACCTAAGGCGCAGGCATGCCCTGCAGGGATGCTGCTTTTATGCAGCCGGGGCTGCCGCTGTTTTAGGCTCCCACTGCTCCGATTGGGCAGGAGCTTCGGTGGAGGTGGAGTGTCCGGCATAGCTTCAGATATCAAGTGTCATGTGATGCAGTGGTTGTGTGGCAGTAAGTGCCTTTGTAGGGGTGCAGGGCTGCAGTGTGTTCTAGGGGGAGGGGGCATGCACCTTTTGGCAACACCTTGCACTTTTCTCTCCCCTTCCAGCCCCTCTCCTGCTGGCTTCTGTTAGCCTTCAGACTTCCCCCTCTCACTAACCACCATAGCACTCCCATCCCCTGCCCTAAAATCCCCTTGCCAGCCTCCTTTTCTGTATAGGTCACTGCCCCCTTAAATTGTCCTTGCCTTTACCTCACTTCCTCCCCTCCCTTCCCAATACCCTTTCTGCCGCTGCGTATGATCTCCCTCTTATCTGCCTGCTAGAATCTAATCTCCTGTGGTCTGTTTTCTTGTGCCCATGGGGGATTGGATCCCTGAAGGCAGACACCTTGCCTTTGGGTTGCAATTGCAGCCTCCCCTTTCTCTTTTGCCTGTGAGGATCCAATCTCACATGGGCAGGTAGGTGTCTTTGCAATTGCAACCATCCCTTCAGGAACAAGCAGAAAGTCAGCCCTCACATATGGATGTCGGCGCCGACGGAGCCCATGCGGAGCAAATCCCCAGCTTTCAAAGAGCCTTTGGGATTGCTACCATGCATGAGTGGTCCCCTTCCCGCCTAAGGTTGCTATCTTGCTCGGTCTCCTTTCTTCCATGGAGCCCACCAGACGTCTGTTTTTCCCCCAGGAAAAAGTTGATTTTTCTTTGAGTGTTATTAGTCTCCAGTCTTGCACTTATACCTTTCCTGCCTTGACCTCGGTATTTGGGTCAATTTAAGTTTATTTTTCTTTTGGGCGTCTTCGTGCCCTTGTTTCTCTACTGGCAGCCCGAAGGGTCTTTGACCTTGCTGGGGTTCTTTTTCCCCGCCATGGTAACCAGTGGCTTTAAAAAGTGTGATCGGTGTGCTAAGATTTGTCTTTAACTGACACACATGACTGCTGCCTGGACCATGACCGAGCGGTCTGCGGTCTTTGTAAGAAAATGTCTTCTAAGGTCTTGAGGAGCCGCCAGCAGCAGCATGACAAGTTTTCTTGTCTCCCCGATGCCTCAGAGCCAGGAACTCGTCTGAGGCCTCAACATCTTGGGAGGAAGATTCCAAACCAGAGCTGTGTCGTGGGTCCTCAGAGGGGGTCTCCCTCAAGGGAACCAAAGGAATAAGAAATCCTCCAAGGGGGGCATCCTTGAACAGCTCTGACCGGCTGGGATCCACCTGGGCCTGGTCGCAGAGCCCCAGGCATCTGCTCAAGTTGTCAGAGAGGGAGCGGTCAGCCAAGGTCCCCTAGAAGGATCTGGTTGCAGACTGGCCTTGGCAGGTCGACACAGTTCTCATTGAGGATTCCTCCCTGGGGGAGCCGGTGTCAGTCCTTCAGTGCTCGTGCCGAAGGCTTCTGAGCCACCAGGACTGGCGTCCATGATGGCAGCCTTGGAGCGCAGTGTAACTGCTGCCTTGGACCAGCAGCAGGCGCTGATGTCTGGCACTTCCAGTTCCTCCGCCCTGACCGCCAGGCATTCGTCGAAGACATCCCTGGAAGCCAAGCCAATCCTCGAGGCCATGCGGGCCTGAGTAGATCTTTGGCTGAGGTTGCACTTGGCCTCCTGCTCAATGGGACTGAGGTCGTCCCCGACGAGTTTTCCAGGCTTGGGGTGTGCGGCACCGAGCCCTTCGAGGCCCGAGGAACAACACGAGGAGTCCTTGGAGTATTCTGACTGGGTGATCAAGGACAAGGAGTCCCCAGACACCGTCAGCACTGAGATGTTCCTTCAGATTCCCCAGTCTCTGAACCTCAGAGAAGGTCCCCACCAGAGGATATGGGCTTCTTGGACTTTGTCAAGGACATGTCAAAGGCGTTAGAGTCTGAGGAGGATCCTCAAGCCGACAAGCTCTAGATCCTCCAATACAAGGCTCCTCGGGAATCGCTCACAGTGCCCATTCCTACCATCCTGAAACAGCTCATGTTCCGCATGTGGGAGACACCGGCATCGGTGCCGGTGGTCAGCATGCAGCTGCACTCGATGTATCAAGTCCACTGGAGCACTGGTTTTCAGAAGTCACAGCTGCTGCACAACTCCATGGTGGTGGAGTCAGCCATGCGTCAGCTGAAGAGCCAAGAGACGCACACCTTGGTGCCCCCCAGCAGGGAGGCCCACACCTTGGATGCCCTCAGCAGAAAGTGCTGTCAGGGCACGATGCTGAATTGCTGGATCCAGGCCTACCAGCCGTACATGGGCATGTACCTGAGGGATCTGGCGAAGAAACCTGCCGGGTACTCATCTGGTCTCTCTGAGGAACCTTTGCAGTGCTTCAAGAGCCTGTCCAAAGCTGTTTGTGTGCTCCAAATTTGTTTCGGGTGGCCTATGATGGTTTCAAGTCGGTGACCTGGGTAGCCATGACAGGCATCGGTGCACACCACCAAGCTTGACTCCAGTCATCCAACCTTGAGCAATGGGTACAGGACAAGTTGGTAGATGTCCCGTATCAGGGGGAAAACCTATTCAGCAAACCCATGACCAACAAGGCTGCAGAGCTGGAGACTGAGTTCATGAGGACTAGGCTCTCCAAGAAGACCACTGCCCCTACCCAACAGAAGGACTCTGGTAAAAAACCCTTTTACCTGAGGAAGTCCACTGCTTACTGAAACGACCCACCTTACCAGGCCTCCCTGGCTCCCCAGCAGGCCAAGGGACAAGGGCATGCCCCACGTAAATAGAAGGCTCCCAAGCCCCAGGCTCTGGCCCCGGCCCAGCCAGGAGGAAACTTCTGACTCCTTCCGCATAGCCCCTCTCCCACATGGAGATCAGCAGTCCACAGGTGGGGAGCTATAACCAGACTCCTGGGCATTAAGGGGGGTCAGGGAGGGTTACCTCCATTGAGCCAAATGTTTCCATACTACTTCCCCGGAGAGCTCCTCGGGTCTCTCCTTCACCAGGATCTTCTACTGAGGAGTTGGCAGGTCTTCTCGAGGGACAAGCGGTTGAATCAGTGCCCCACCATCTCAAGGGCAAGGGGTTCTACTCCAGGTACTTCCTCATCCCAAAGAGCACGGGGGGGGGGGGAAGGCCCATAGGCCCATAGGCCCATAGGCCCATCTTTAACCTGCGCAACCTCAAATTCCTGGTGAGGGAGAAGTTCATGATGCTCTTGGAACATTGCTGCCTTACCTCCGCCAGAGTCTGGCTATGCTCCTTAGACCTAAAGGATGCCTATACTTCCTAATCCAGCCAAACTACAGGCATTACCTATGCTTTCTTAAGCATCACTCCACTCAAGTCCCTATCTTCTGGGTTGTGCCCCCCTTCCAGCAGTGAGGAGACTGAGCACGTCATCTTTTGATAACCCTAGGATATATATATATAGTACTGTCACCTCCCACCAGCCTGTTTTGCTCAGTCTCCAAAGCAGCTGTAAGGGAGTTGGTAACCCAGAGCATAGGTTACTGGAGAGACAGCTTAGTTTTTGGATTTATTTTGGTTTTTACCTCTGGTTATAATTTATTTTATCTAGCAAGTTTCTTAGTTTTCCTTTCTTGGGGGGTCCCTATCCAACAGGGCATGCTTCTCAGAGCGGTGTACCTGCCAGGCCAGGATAACTTGTTTGCCAACAGGTTCAGCAGGATTCTTCAGCTGCATGAGTGGCAGCTGGACCCAGAGGTAGCCAGTGGGCTTTTCCAGGCCTGGGGGTGCCAGAAAGTCACCAGTTGCCCCACTTCTGCTCCCGGCAGCCACACCCTGCTAGGGTGGCTGCCAATGCCTTCCTGGTCTCATGGTCAGAGGGGCTTCTTTATGCCTTCCCTCTGACACCTCTGATTGCCAGGACTCTGTTCAAGACTCTCCACGACAGGGCCTCGGTCATCTTGATAGCTCTGAGGTGGGGCAGGCAGCCATGGTTTCCACTGCTCCTGCAGCTGGTGGTGGGGGACCCCATACCCCTGGGGTCCACCCCCCCCCCCCCGACTCCTTTCTCAGGAGAAGACACTCTCCTGCATCCCAACCTCAGGTCCCTTTCGCTGACTGGCTGCTGAGAGGGTGACGCTAGCCCCGCTACACCTCCCTAGGGAGATGGAGGATGTTCTACTGGCTTCAGGCAAGGCGTCTACCAGACGGGCCTACACCTTTAAGTGGCACAGATTCGCACTTTGGTGTGATGACCCCTTCTCTTGCCTGGTGGTCAGTGTTGCAATACTTGCTCCATCTCTCTCATGCGGGGCTCAAGCCTAACTGTTAGAGTACACTTCATTGCCCTAGTGGCGAACCACCACCAGGTAGATGGGAACCTCTATCAGCCCATCCAGTGGTGTCCTGCTTCTTATGGGGCCTACTCCTGTCTAAGCCCCCTGTTCACCCCCCCTTCCCCCCCCCCCCCGGCAACCAAATGGGATCTTCTTAATGTGGTGTTGGGGCAGCTCACACTGCCACCATTCGAGCCCCTGGCTACTTGCCACCTTCACTATCTCTTCTGGAAGGTGGTTTTCCTAGTTGCACTAACTTCTGCTTGGAGGGTAAGCAAGCTCCAGGCCCTTGTGGCTGAGGTGCCTTACACCAGGTGTTACAAGAATAGGGTGGTGCTCTGCATGCATCGTAAGTTCCTTCTGAAGGTGGTATCCACTTTCCACCTAAACAAGGAGGTGGTCCTTCCTACTTTTTTCCCCAGACTGCACACCAGTCAGGCAGAGACAGTCCTCCATACCTTGGACTGTAAGAGGGCCTTGTCCTTCTATATACAAGGCACTCAAGGCCACCGAAAAGCCTCTCAGCTTTTCATTTCCTATGACCGCAGTAAGCTGGGGGAGACTGTGTCCAAGCGTACGCTGTCCATATGGGTGGCAGACTGTATTGCCCTTGCCTACGAGGAGGAGTAGCTTCTGTTGGAAGGCTGGGTTACAGTGCACTGGGTCAGGGCTATGGCAACCTCGGTAGCAAACCTGCGCTCAGTCCTGCTGGCAGACATCTGCCAGGCCACCACCTGGTCTTCAGTCCATACTTTCTATCCAGGCAGTAATGAGCTACAAGATTCCCGACAGAACAGTGCTCTTGGCCAGGCCGTACTCTGGAATCTTTTCGGAATCTAGGCAACTCCTCCCTCAGACCCTTCTGTGTTCAGGCTACCAGAGTGCTGGTTTATCTGACTCAGGGATCCTATTGGCTTGTCTTTACAGACACAATTGCTGCTGCAGGTAGCTCTCCCTGAGGGAGCTTATTCTTGCTATGGGTTCTGGTAGCCTGTAGCTGGGGAGTCCCATATGTGAGGACTGACTTCCTGCTTGTTCCCAGAGAAAGTGTAGTTACCTGTAACAGATGGTCTTAGGGGACAGCAGGAATCAGTCCTCACAACCCTCTCTCCTCCCCTTGGAGTTGAAGCTATACCATTTTTATTTTGTTGTCATTTTTTAGCTATGTCATTTGACTGAGCAGGATGGCACCCTTGGGTGGGAAGGGGACCATGTCTGCATGGTAGCAGTCTCAAAGGCTTTCTTTGAAAGCTGGGGATTTGTTCCACGTGGGCTCTGTCGGCATTGTCGCCCATATGTGAGGACTGATTCCTGCTGTCTGTTACAGGTGAGTATCTGTTTTTTCTGCCCATGGCAGATGGTATCCCCATTGGCAGAAGAAAAGTAGAGGCAATGATTGTAGCCCAGAGGCAAGCTGTCTGCCTGCAGGGATCCCATCTCCCACAGGCAGAAAATAGATCCTTTTTCTGCCTGTGGGCAATCAGACCCAGCAGGCTGACAAAAGGTTGTGGCCATTAGGGCAGCTTGTTTGGGGGGTGCAATGCCCCCACACTATTCCCATGCTTGATTATATATTTGTCACTACATGATCTTGTGCATATTCCTTGCAGATATCCTGAAAACCCAACTGGCCTAAAGGGGTACCAGAGGAGTGGATTAAGAACCACTGGTATAAGACTCCTGGCCATTTTAGTTGTTGCCCTCTGGACCAACACCATTATGTTGATATCCTTTTGAAGATGCAATCTCCCAGAATTGCGTAGGATATTACAAAATGAAGCCTGACTCATACAAAGACACTTGTTCTGGCCATTCCTCTCCCTATTTATCCATCCTCCTGGATTGTTACTTTGCTTACCTATTTGGCTACCTTTAAGATCCTAAGTCTCATCCCAGATCTGTTAATTTCCAGCATGGAACTTCTCTGCTGGTTTGTGTTGCAAGATGTTTTGTGTAATTCCTCATAATGCTGTCTTTATTTCAAGTCATTAAAACAGAATCATCCATCTTATATTACCTCTTCTAGGGCCAGCCCTAGAGTTGGTTTAAGATGTTGGCATCCTGGAGATTATGTGAGCGCATGAGCGGGTGAGGAGTTCCTTACTGCGCTCCCGGGCCGCCCTGCTGAATTTAAGTAAAAATCGGATGGAAAAGGCCACAAGTTGGGAGAGTGGGTGGCGGAAGAAACCGAGAGAAGGCTCAGTAGTGGAAAGTGTCTGAGTGGTGTGGGCTTCCAGACACAATGCGGTCGGTGACTGCACGTGAAACCAAGATGGTGACTGCGACGAGAAATAATAGCGTGCTGGTTTCCCCAGGGAAGGAGAGTGTAGAATCGGGCCCGGAGGAAACAGCACAGGAGGTAGTCAAAATGCTTGAGCCTAAGTTTGACAATGTGATGAAGTTGTAACAAATGGGTGAGACTTTTGCTGAGAACACGTAGAGTGGAGGAGGTAGAACAGCGAGTGACTGTGCTGGAAGATATTGAGCTAACACTGGCGCGAGACATCCAAAAACACCAGAAGCAGATTGAAGCGCTAATGCTAAAAATAGATTTAGGAGAAGAAACTTGTGCCTTGTGGGAGTGCCGGAGAGCTGGTCAGAACAGCAACTGGCAGAATTGTTTGAGGTGTGGCTGCCGAAGGAGCTGGGCCTAGAGACCATACAAGGCAAGATAAAAGTGGAAAGAGTGCATCGGCTTGGTCAAAGGCTGGAAAGTAGAGAGACCAAGGCCCTTCTATTACAGGCCTACTGGAAGCAACACGACCTAAAGTTGAAAGCCTATACTTATGTTCCAGGGCTACTCGGCGGCACTTGCTGCAAAGAGGAAAGAATTTTCTACGATTTGTAGTTAGCTGGCACGTGGAGGCATTCGCTTTGCTCTGAGCTACCCAGCCACTTTGAGAATATACCACAAGGGAGCGACACATGCTTTTGCGCAGGCGGCAGCGAGGAAATTTGCGGCCACATTGCAATTGGAAAAGACACCTGATAGAGTATAGCCTGTTGGGCTAGCACTTTGGAGACTTAACTTCCCCTCTGGTATTCCCCTTTTCCACCATCCAGAGAGCCTTAGCCTTATTTATGTTATGTTGAACGAGAGAGACACGCCACAGGGAAAAGAGGACGACTTCCTTTTCATAGGCACGCCAGAGTCTTGGAGGCGGGACGGCCTGGAGGTGTGGACAGTGATCTAACCCCAGTGTTTGGTGGCTCTTGCCACAGCAAGACGGACTGATAATAGGGGAGGGAGGGGGATGAGGGGAGTGTGTGTGTGTGTGTGAGATAAGTGTGAGGTTTTTGGTTGTGTGTTTTGGTGGGATTAATAGTGGTTGAGGGGGAGGCTGAGGGAAGGAATGGAAAAATGTAAGGGGAGGAAAAACAGTGGGAGAAAGGTTAGGTCAAAGAAGGAAATAGGGCAATCCCAGAGGGAATATTGTGCACATGGGGTGTTGGAGCATTGCTCTGAAGTTGGGGCTGGGCGACGTCTGGAGCAAAAGGAGATGCCACATATGCGAGTTGTGGATGCGTTAAACAGGCAGGCTACAGAATGTAAAGATAATTTCATGGAATGTGGGGGGGATTGGATCACCAGTTAAGCGCACCAAAATCCTCCAAGCTCTTAAAAGGAAAGGGGCACAAATAGTGCTGCTGCAGGAGACCCATCTGAGTGCTGTCGAGCATGAGAAACTTGCCAGAGATTGGGTAGTGAGCACATACAGGGCAACATCAGGCGCCTAGAGGGCGGGGGGTAGCAGTGCTGGTGAAAAGAGGTTTGCTGTTGAATGTGAGCAAGTGTGAGGTTGACACACCAAAATGTATACGATCATGAGTTCTTTAAATCCCTGTTGGGGTTTATTAAGAAAGCAGGAAGGAGAAAACAGATCATGGCAGGAGATTTTAACTGCCCGCATGACCCGAAATTGGATAAATCAGGGAATAGTGGGAAAGGAGCGTGGTCCAAAAAAGGGGTGGGTTTCCTTTGTAGTTTGGGGGATATGGTGGATGTGTGGCGTACCTTGCATCCTGGGATGTGTGAATACACACACCAGTAAAGAGCCTATCAGACTTGGTCGAGAATTGACCACATCTTGGTGAGTGAAGGGGGCCTTTCGCAGATTGTGCAGGCAGGCATTGAACCGGTGGTGGTGTCGGACCATGGGATGGTATGGGTGACCTGGGATAGCCAGAGCTCACTGACAACAGGGTGGAGGTTTCCTGTATATTTGTGGGAAGATAAAGATTTTCAAAAGTTCCTAGAAGAGCAGTGGGATGAGTACACCTTGTTCAATGATACCCCCCCAATGTTCACCCCTTTTTGTTCTGGGAGGCTAGTAAGGCGGTAATGAGGGGGGGGGGGGCTATCATAACATATACTATACAGAGGCGTAGACATCTGGATCGCAGTTTTAGTCCTAGAACGAACCATGCAGGACTTACAAAGGAAACTTAGCAGAGCCAAGGGGATAGGTCCATACAACAGGAATATACTAGGTCCCAAGCGGCACTTATTGCAGAGACATTGTAGCCCGTCTCTGGAGTAGTTCATTATTACAAGCACATGCTCTATAAATATGGTAATAGGACGGGAAGGCTGCTAGCTAAGTTGATTAGAGATCCGGGGGTGCACGCTTTGTCCCCGTTCTTAGGGGTGAGGGAGGGGTCCTATAACACTAGCCACATCAGATAGCAGATATCCTCTGGGAATTTTATGCCCAATTGTCCACAGAGGAGAGAGAATATGAGCAGGGCAGGGAATTTTTGAATGCACTGGCGCTCCCCAAATTACAGGAGGGAGATCTACAACGGTTAAATGCTCTGGGGGGGGGGGGGGGGGAATCCAAAAAGTGATTGAGTGGGAAACTCCACAAGGCTCCTGGGCCAGATGGATTTGGCGCAAAGTACTATAAGATACTTGAACGTAATCTAACGCCCACGTTGGTAGCTATGTACGAAAAGGTCCTCCAGGATGGATGCTTTCCCAGGGACATGAGATGTGCAAACATCACGGTGATCCCAAAAAGAAGGGAAGGACCTGCAAGATCCAGCCTCATATAGGCACATATCGCTCATAAACTTTGACATACAGATACTAGCATCAATTTTAGCGGGGAGATTAAATCCCATACTACCCCGGTTGATTGACTCTAGGCAGGTGGGATTTGTCCAGGGATGGGATGCCTCCAAGAACATTGCAAAATTGATTCTGGGGATGGAACATTGTGTGAGAGGAAACAACGTTACTTCTGGTAAGCCTTGACACGGAGAAAGCGTTGAACAGGGTGGCCTGGAAGTACCTGTGGGATGCGCTGCAGAGTTTTGGATTTCAGGGCACCTTTGTGCAGTGGGTCCAAGTTCTGTACGTGACACCTATGGCAAAGGTAGGGGTGAACAGTTTTCAGACCCCTTCATTTTAGAAAGGGGCACACGGCAAGGCTGTCCCTTGTCCCCCTCTCCTGTTTGTACTTGGATTGGAACCCCTTCTAAGGGCAATACAAAATGAGGCACAGATAGTGGGTATAAAGATGGGAAAGGAGATGAAGCTAAGCGTATTTGCGGATGATATGCTCCTGTGTTTAACTGAACTGCAGGGGGTCGCTCACACAGACACTTCAACTGATAAAGCGCTTCGGCAGATTCTCCGGGCTCAAAATTAACACAGCTAAGTCAATGGCCCTAGATGTAGGGGGGGGGGGGGTGAGTGTGAGACGGGGTGTATTGGGGCATTTCTGCTGACGTGTGTAAGATTCGATTCAATACTTAGGCATACAGCTAACGGAGAGGCTGTATAAGTCAAATATACCGGGGATGGTGGAGAACCAGAGCGACTTTTTTAGTAGGTGGATGGCGCTTCCCTTATCCCTGAGGGGGAGGATAGTTCTGTTCACAATGGTGGAACTCCTGAGGTGGTTATATGTACTTCGGCTGCTACCTATTTGGGTGTTAGCTGGAGATTGGAGGAGCTTCGAGAAAAGTCTTAATGGCTTTCTGTGGAAAGGCAGGCGAGCTTGTATTCCCTTGAGGGCCTTGATGAGGCAGAGGGAGGAGGGGAAATGAGAGCTCCCTTCAATTCGTAATTACAACCTCCGGTACATGGTAAGACACATTCTGGGACTTGTGATGGAGGGAGGGTGTGTCCCAGTGCACCAGCTAAACTGGATGTGCTCCCCATATCATAACTTATACATATTGCATTCAGATAAACTATCAGCTTGTAGAGGGGGAGGGATGTATATGGGGACTTTACAGGCCGCATGGCGAGCCTTGTGTGCCCGCTGCGGATGGAATTGGAGGTGTTCCCTGTTGCTTCCATTGGTAGGGAATCCAGACTTCCCACCGGGGTTCACATTGTACACACTATTCCATAGATGGGCCCAAAAGGGGATAGTTTGCATTGGAGAGAGATGCAAGGAGGAAGGTGGGAGTATTGAAAGCTTCCAGAACGTGTATACCCAATACCATCTGCATAAGCATGAGTTGTATGGTTATTTTCAAGCTCGGCATTGTTAGTGAGCTGTTGAGGAAAACTCCCGTGCTGCTGAGTTCCAGGGGCCCAAGGTTTGCTATGGGGGGAATGGTGCAGAAAGACCCATGCAAGGAAGAGCATAGGAATCTAATACACCCAATAGGTGACCAGAAATATCTATCGTTGGCACAGCATTGGCTTAGGGATGGTATGGAGGGGGCCACAATAGAGCTTTTGCAAAGTGCATTTGGGAAAATTCCCTTAGGGGTGAAGTGGATTTATCTGCAAGAACCCCAATATAAATTTCTATGGCGAGCATATAAAAACGAAAAGTGGGCATGCAAGGCCCTGCTGTGGGCAGATGAGAAATGTAGGTGGTGTGAAATGATAGTGGGAACTCTAATACACGACTTTTGGGAATGTCCTGAGGTGTAGAATCTGTGGCTTCAAGCATGCACCAAGATGGCGGGATGGCTGGGGATACAGACTGTCCTTCAGATGGAGGTCTGTTTGTTGCATAGTTGGGAGAAGATAAGCCAAAGACTTGGGGCTCAGCATAGGGCACTTTTGGAACTAGGTTTCCTTGTGGTCAAAGTGCTACTGAGTAAGTGGATTGAAAGCTCTTCCCCGAATGTGGGATTTTGGGAGCAGTCAATGATGGATTTAATGCAAATGGAGAGGTTAACAGCCAGGCAACTAGGAGGGAAGCGTTGGGAAGCCTTTGTGGAGTTATGGTAGGGTGTTCATAACAGGCAATCTATGAAAGAGTGAAGCGCACTGTTAAATGTCTGATATGGGCTGCCCTATGAGATCAGTATTCCCTAGGGAAAGAATAGCAATGGATGGCAGGGAGGGTTGGGGAGTGGGGGAAGTACAAGAGGTTTTCTTGGGTATCGGGTGTAGGTGTTTGAATTGATGTTTGTGTGTTTATCATATGTTTACAGCATATACTTACATTATATATTCTGACCTATTAGGGATTGGTGATAGTGTCATGATGTTGTTGAAGCGCGCATCACGTACTCCCTAATCCAGGGTCTATTAGACATGTTAAAAATGTTGCTGTAGAACTGCATCAGAGGTACCAGAGAGCAGTGAGAAGTCAGAGTATGGGGATATCTATGCCATTGTATTGTTGAGGGGGTGAGTGGACCCTGAGTGTTGTGATATAAATGATTGTAATTATGTGTGAAAAATAATAAAAAAGAGTTGGAAGATGTTGGCATCCTATACAGACATTAAGTCTTATGACCTCCTAGCTGTTAATCTGTTAGCTTTAAATGCCCTGCTCTTTGCTGCCCTAGGTGACCACCTCTATTACCTAATGGTTGGATTGGTTCTGATCCCCTTCACTTTTGGGTATGAGTCCCTTGAAGGGAATGCTATTTCTAACCAGTCCACCAATAGAATGCTCAACAACTAGCAAGTTACCAGCACCCTTTCCCATATGTTTGGGTTTTTGTTCTGTCTACGTCATCAGACTCTCAATTCAGTCCTTCACACCCCAGCTTTCAGGGTATCTCCTAGGTTTCAGGGTATCCAGTGATTTACAAATGAGATCTGCATTGCATGTGAATTCCATGCATGTTCCTGATTCCCAGAATATACCCACAAACTGGGCTGTGCATTGGTGGTGTGGATGGAAGCATAGTTTCTCTTAGAGGTAGTAGTAAGGTGGTACTGTGGGCTGGCTGTCCTCCAAGCCTTCGAAGAGTTTATGTACTGATGTGATCAGAATGGCTGTACTATATCGGTTACTTGAACTGTAGGGTTTTTTCTACTATCTCCAGGAACAAGCAGGAATGAGTCTTCACGGAGCCCTCGCGGAGCAATTTTCCCCAGCTTTCAAAGAAAGCCTTTGGGAATTGCAGCACGCATGCGCGGTCTCTTCCCGCCCAAGGGTTCTTTTCCCGCCCGGACCCGCGACGCCGGTTGCGAGTTCGTTTGTTTATTTTTCGGTTTTTTGTCCTTCGTGACAGATTTCGCGCCTTTTTTACTTTTTCACTGGCAGCCCGGTCTTTTGACCTCGCAGGGGTCCTTTTTCCCCCGATGGCTGCCAGCGGGTTTAAGAAGTGTGATCGGTGTAAGAAGCTCATGTCTCTTACCGACACACAACTACTGCCTCCGCTGCCTCGGACCCGATCATGACCCGATGATCTGTGGTCCGTGTGGCAAAATGTCCTCAAAAGCGTTGTCGGCAGCATCAGTGGGAACGTATCTTCTCTGACTCCGGCCGGGCTCGGACCTCGTCAGAGGCTTCGACGTCTCGGGACTCTGGTCCTGAACATCGTCGAAGTTCCTCTGAAAGGGGGTCTCCTACCCGGGAACATCATCGGAAGAAGAAACCCGCGAGGGCGGGATCGGTGGACGCTCCTGGTTCCTGAAGGGCCAGGTCGCATAGTCCAGATTCCCGTCCCGGGTCCTCGGAGATGGAGAGGCCTTCCAAACATCCTCGTCTCGAGATGGACTTGCCCGCTCACATGAGTACTGTTGTCCTTGTGGACTCGCCTCCGAAGGAGCCGACGTCAGGCCCGACGCCGTCGGGGCCCGAGTCGGGGGCTGCTGGGTCTCCTGGGTCTCCTGAGCTCGGACTCAGGTTGACGGCCTTGGAGAGCAGTCTGACTGCCTTCATGGACCAGCAGCGGGCATTGATCGCTGGCCTCGCCGGTGCTTCTGCCCTGACCGCCGGGACGTCGACCCCAGAGACCGAGCCGATCCTCGAGTCCATGAGGGCTCGAGTCGATCCTCGGTCGCGGTCTCCTTCGGCCTCCCATTCGGGACCGAGGTCGTTGACGCCGACTCCCTCGGCGTCGGGGCAAACGGCATCGATGCCCGCCCGACCGGAGCCGCTCGACTCCTCCTCCGAGGAGTCAGCCTGGGAATCCGAGGAAGAAGAGTCACCTGGTTCTTTTCGGACTCGGTGTGTCCCATCGGACTCCCCCGAGTCCGAACCTCAGACGGTCCCCCCGGAGGATACCCGGTTCTCGGACTTCGTGCGGGATATGGCCAAAGCCTTGTCCTTCCCTGCGGATCCCGAGGAGGAGCCTCGAGTCGAAGAGCTCGATGCCCTCCAATATGACTCTCCCCCAAAGGAGGCCTTTATTGTACCGGTTCCTCCGATGCTGGAACGACTTCTCTTCCGCATGTGGGAGAGCCCGGTGTCGTCGCCGGTGTTAAGCAAGTGGGTCGATTCCATTTATCGAGTCCGCAAGAGCCCCGGGTTCCAAAAGGCACAACTGCCGCACCATTCCATGGTGGTGGAATCGGCCATGCATAGACTTAACAGTCAGAAAATGCACTCCTCGGTGCCTCCCGGTCGGGAGGCTCGAAGCCTGGATGCCCTCGGTAGGAAGTGTTTCCAGGGCTCTGTTTGCTTGTCGAGTCCAGACCTACCAGCTCTATATGGGCATGTATCTCCGAGACCTGGCTAAAAAAATAGCCGGGTTCTCTGCTGGTCTCTCCAAGGAACCTTTGCAGAGGTTCCAAGCCTTGTCAACTGGTATTCGGGAGTGCTCGAAGTTTATCTCTCGAGCAGCCTACGATGGCTTTGAGGCATCGGCTCGAGTAGCCGCAGCCGGCATCGGTGGCCGCCGACAGGCTTGGCTTCAGTCATCCGACCTTGAGCCATGGGTGCAGGACAAGTTGGTCAATGTCCCCTGCAGAGGTGAAAACCTCTTTGGCAAGCCCATGGATGAGAAGGCTGCACAGATAGAGACCGAGACTCTCACCAGGACTCGTCTCTCAAGGAAGACCTCTGCCCCTTCTCAGAAGGGCTCGGGGAAAAAGCCCTTTTACCCGAGGAAGGCGGCTGCTTATCACCACTACCCTCATTATCAGGCCTCGGCAGCTCCCCAGCAGGGTAAGCAAGCCAAGGGACGGGGTAATGGATCACGTAGGCAGCAAGCCACCAAGCCTGCACCACCGGCCCCTGCTCAGCAGGGTGGGGTTTTTTGACTTCATCAGCATAGCCTCTCCCCCTCAGCTGGTTTCTCTCAGCACGGGAGGCCAGCTGGTCCACTTTGCCCACAGGTGGACCAACATCACTACAGATACCTGGGTACTTCACATAGTCCAAGAGGGCTATCTTCTGCACTTCCACCAGGTACCTATCTCCTACTTTCCGGGGGAGCCTCTCAGACTCCCTCTGCACAGGGACTTACTCCTTCAGGAGTTATCAAGTCTTCTTCAGGAACAGGCTGTGGAACCGGTGCCCCACCACCTGAGAGGTCAAGGCTTTTACTCCAGGTACTTTCTGATACCAAAAAGAACAGGAGGCCTCAGACCCATCCTGGACTTGCGGAACCTCAAGTTCCTCGCTAAGGAAAAGTTCAAGATGCTTACCCTTGGAATCCTGCTGCCCTACCTCCAACAGGGAGACTGGCTATGCTCCTTGGATCTAAAGGATGCCTACACTCACATCCTCATCCACCCCAGCCACAGACAATATCTCAAGCTTGTTGTGGGGGGCAATCCATTACCAGTACAGAGTACTACCCTTTGGCCTATCCTCCGCGCCAAGGGTGTTCACCAAATGTCTAGCAGTGGTGGCGGCTTATTTAAGGCTTCAAGGCCTCTTTGTCTTTCCATACCTGGACGACTGGCTCATCAGAGCACAGTCTTCCCAAGAGGCCACTCACGCCACGCACCGCACTGTGACTCTGCTCCAGCACTTGGGCTTTGTCATAAACTTCGCAAAGTCCACTTTGCTCCCCTCTCAGGATCTCGAGTTCATCGGCGCAAGATTAAACACGCTTCAGGCGCGGGCCTTTCTGCCTCTCGACAGGGCACACAGGCTCATGGATCTTGCCAGCCACTTTCACAGCAGTTCCCTGGTCTCTGCCAGGCAATTTCTGAGACTGCTCGGCCATATGGCTTCCATGGTCCATGTGACCCCCAATGCCCGCCTGAACATGCAGCCTGCTCAATGGTGCCTTCGCACACAATGGCATCAGGCCCCTGGGAGCCTAGCGGACTCCATACAGATCTCCGACCCGCTGGTCTCTTCTCTTCAATGGTGGCTTCATCTGCCAAACCTAGTGCTCGGAATTGCTTTCCAGTCTCCTCCGCCTTCTCAGGTCCTGACGACCGATGCTTCTCTCCTGGGTTGGGGAGCACATTGCCAAGGAACATGTACTCAAGGCCTCTGGACTCCTTGGGAGTCTGCCCAGCAGATCAACTTCCTGGAACTCAGGGCTATCCGCCTAGCTCTGCGTGCCTTCTCCCACCTCACTTCTCACCAGTCTGTGCTGGTCCAGACGAACAATCAAGTTGCGATGTTCTACGTGAACAAACAAGGGGGCACAGGCTCCTTCCCTCTCTGTCGGGAGGCACAAAAGCTGTGCTCTTGGGCCGTCAGCCGTGGCATCCTCCTCAAAGCTGTTTATCTCCCGGGTCAGGAAAATTGCCTGGCAGACAAACTGAGCAGAATCCTCCAGCCGCACGAGTGGAGATTGGATCCGTTGGTGCTTCAACGGATCTTTCTCAAATGGGGCCTGCCCACATTGGATCTCTTTGCCAGTCCTCTCAACCGGCAACTTCCCCAATTCTGCTCTCGACAACCGCATCCTCAGAGTAGCGGCGGATGCTTTTCTTCTCTCCTGGTCCACAGGCCTTCTGTATGCCTTTCCTCCCATGCCACTGGTGTCTCGGACGCTCTTCAAGGTTCTCCGGGACAAAGCCTCAATGATCCTCGTGGCTCCTCGGTGGCCGAGGCAACCTTGGTTCCCACTTCTAATGCAGCTGGCGGTGGACACTCTTCTTCCTCTGGGGTTTCAGCCCGATCTCCTGACCCAGGATCACGGGACTCTCCTACACCCCAACCTCCGGTCCCTTCATCTGATGGCCTGGCTGCTGAAAGGGTAGTCCTGGCTCCCCTCCTGCCTCCAGATGTGGAGGAAGTCGTTTTGGCTTCCAGGCGGCCCTCCACTCGGAAGTCCTACGCTCTGAAGTGGCGTCGGTTCTCCGTCTGGTGTGCTCAGCAGTCTCATGATCCCTTCTCCTGTTCGAAATCAGTGGTCTTGCAATACTTGCTTTGCTTCTCCGAGCTTGGACTTAAGTCCAACTCTGTCAGGGTCCACCTCAGTGCTCTTTCTGCGCATCACATGCCGGTGGATGGCAGGCCTCTTTCCAGCCACCCTCTAATAGCTCGTTTCCTCAGAGGCCTCCTTCTCCTTAAACCACCTTTGCGCCCACCAGCCCCTGACTGGGATCTGAATGTGGTTTTACAGCGGATTACCTGTCCGCCTTTTGAACCTATGGCTACCTGTCATCTTCGTTTTCTTTCTTGGAAAACCTTATTCTTAGTAGCCCTCACTTCTGCTAGACGCGTTAGTGAGCTACAGGCCCTAGTCTCTGATCCTCCTTACACTCGGTTCTACAAGAATAGGGTAGTCCTGCGGACTCACCCTAAGTTTCTTCCTAAAGTGGTTTCCCCTTTTCACATCAACCAGGAGGTGGTACTTCCGACCTTCTTTCCCAGGCCACACTCCAGCCGAGCTGAGATGGTCCTGCATACCCTGGACTGTAGAAGGGCATTAACCTTCTACCTTGACCGTACGCGGGAGCACCGAAAGGCTGTTCAGCTCTTCGTATCTTATGACCCCAACAACCTGGGGCTCCCTGTCTCCAAGCGTACTCTGTCCATCTGGATTGCTGACTGTATTGCTTGGGCTTATGAGGCAGCCGGCCTCTCGTTGGAAAGTCTAGTCACGGCTCATCGTGTTAGGGCGAAGGCTGCGTCAGTGGCTTACCTCCGCTCTGTTCCATTGGCAGACATCTGCCGGGCCGCTACTTGGTCTTCAAGCCAGACTTTCGCAGCCCATTACTGCCTGGAGAGGGAGTCCCGCAGGGACAGTGCTTTTGGACAGGCAGTCCTCCGTAATCTCTTTGAGGTATAGGCAACTCCTGCCCTCCGTCCCGGATGTTGGGCTACCGGTTGGGGGCGTACTCAGAGAAGATTCCTTTCTTCTGTGCTACTGAGCTTGAGGGAGCTCCTTTTTTGTGCTTAGGGTCTCCGGTAGCCTTAAGCTTGGGAGTCCCATATGTGAGGACTGACTTCCTGCTTGGTCCTGGAGAAAGAGTAGTTACTCACCTGTAACAGGTGTTCTCCAGGAGCAGCAGGAATCAGTCCTCACAACCCTCCCTCCTCCCCTTGGAGTTGCAGTTCTATGATTTCGTTTTTGCTAATTTTTGCTGTCTTTTAGCTATGTCATCAGACTGAGCAAGGTGGCACCCTTGGGCGGGAAGAGGACCGCGCATGCGCACTGCAATTCCCAAAGGCTTTCTTTGAAAGCTGGGGAAAATTGCTCCGCGAGGGCTCCGTCGGCGCCGACGTCACCCCATATGTGAGGACTGATTCCTGCTGCTCCTGGAGAACACCTGTTACAGGTGAGTAACTACTGTCTGTACACCAGGCACCTTTTCTCTAACCCTTCTAGGTTGAAAGCTCACCTCTTTGCTGCTGCTTTTGGATCTTGACTCACCTGATCTCCTTTTCTCTCCCTTGTTCTACCCCTGCCTACACCTTCCGTGTTTTGTGTGTTGTCTTGACTAGATTGTAAGCTCTGAGCAGGGATTGTCTCTTACATGTCTGCAGTGCAGCACTGCATACAACTGGTAGCGCTATATAAATGTTGAGCAGTAGTAGTAGTTGCTTGTCCACAAAGAAAAGGTAGTTGCTCACCTGTAGCAGGTGTTGTCCATGGATAGCAGGAGTAAGTCCTCACAACCCTCCCACCTCCTCTAGGTAGTTGTATTCTGCTGCATCTTTGTTATCAGACTGGAGAATAGTGCCGCAGTGGCAGACTGGAAGGCAGACACACAGGCACGGTGCAGCTTCCCAAAAGCTTCTGATAGAATCTGGGGAGCGTTCCTGCATGGGGCTCTGGAGACGACATCCAGAAAACACCTGCTATGGGTGACTGACTACCTTTTTCCATGGTACTCTTTTGTGAAGTGAACAGATTTGACTGTCTTTTTCCTGTCATCTATGGTTGGAGCAGCATTAATGCTTTTTTAAAGCAGGAAAATTGTAGCACTGGGTAACCTTCATGCTTAAAATGTTGGCACCTGCTTGGATAGAGCTGTCACTGTTGGATATGATCAAGTGAGGTTGCTTACACATAATAGGAGTTCTTCATGGACAGCAGGATAAATCTGCCATACAGTCCTTCTTGCTTCCCCTTCCACTTAACTGTTGACTATATGCTATGTAATAGGCTGAAGAGGAGGAGCCCCTTGTAATCCACCAGTACAAGAGAAATTTTCTCCCTCACAGCCTCCAAAATTTATGGGTAGGACAAAAACCAACATGCTTGTATGATTACATCTGCAAAAAGTAAGTCACTCGGCATGAGCAGGAACAAGGTCCCTCCTTTCTGTGAAGTATTCTAAATTTGATCATAATTGTTGGACTGTAGTGTTCCACACCTCACTGCTACATGTTTCCTTCTATAGGTAGAACTTGCACTCTGGGACACAGCTGGACAGGAAGACTATGATCGTCTGCGACCCCTATCCTATCCTGACACAGATGTCATTCTCATGTGCTTCTCCATAGACAGTCCAGACAGCTTAGGTAAGTAGCAGTGACTCTTGGTGTGTGGGAGGTGGGTGTGTTTTGTTACTGCATTTTCAGTGTTTTAGTTTATATAATGAGCTACTCCATATGTAAATGAGCAGTATACTGAGTCAAAGTGAAAATGTATGGTAGGCTTTAGAAACCAGGGTACATGGGTGGGGGGGGCCACCTACTTCATTTATTCTGGTGACGTGAAACACTTTTTCTTACCCTTCCACTCCTTTTCTCAGAAAACATCCCAGAAAAATGGACCCCTGAGGTGAAGCACTTCTGTCCCAATGTGCCCATCATCCTGGTGGGGAATAAGAAGGATCTGAGGAATGATGAGCACACGCGCAGGGAGTTGGCCAAAATGAAGCAGGTGAGGTGGGGCAATTGGAGAAAAATGCTGAATAGAGGATGGATCTGGGATTTCACTGACATTTAAGTCTTGTGAATACTTACATAGTCTCATTGTGGACAAGACTCTCACTGTTTTCCATATCTACTCTGGCAGTTGCCTGCCTTTTTGTCAGTGTGCACAGGCACTAGTGACTCTGAAGGTACAAACATTCCTCTTTCCCAGAATCATTCTCTGTTTGGTTTACTAAGGATTTACGTTCTGGGCAGGGATAGCAGGAAACAAAGCAACTATATCCCCTCTGCAACTCATCTCTTGCTTCTGCCATTCCATGTGTAATGCTTCATAGGCGCTTGGGTCTTTGATAGTGAGCTGCTTTCCTGCTACCATTTTATAGCTTTTCATAGTAATATAGTAGGTAACAATCACTTGGCCTACCCACCCTGCCCAGTTGTCTCTGGTTCTCTATAGCTTTGAATAGCTGAGCATATAAATTCCCATGCCTTATCCATTACCTGTATCCCTGCTCTTCTACGCTTATGTCTTTAGCCCAGCCTCTCGAGTGTCCAAGCTCTGTTCAAGCATGTTTAATTTTCTTAATGCTGTCCCCTGCTGGTAGGTTATTCAGGCATTATCTTCCTCTTGGTTCTAAGAGTCCAGTACTTTTCAATGTTCAAGTCCCCTCCCATAGCTTTACCACTAAGCAACTATTTGAACTAGTGAAACCTGTTTGAATGCAGGATGGCCAAGTGCCCAGTGTTAGGGTTGCAACCATGTTTTTTTCTGCATAGGGTACCCCAGCCAGATTCTTGGAAGCCTGATGAAGTTTGATTGTAACTCTATTACATTTTTGTATCATTTAAAGGTGGCGCATATTCCCTCTAGTTCCTTAACATTGGTGCCAGCAAAGATATTGAAAAGAAGTGGTCTTAATACAGAGCCTAGAGGGTTCTCCACTAGTTTAAATTTACCAAAGTGGAATCTTTCATATATCAGTCCTGTTGCTCAACTAGTTCTCATCTAGTGTACAACTGTCCCATCCCCATGCCCTCTAGCTTGTTTAGCCTTCTATGTGGAACAGTGTCAAAAGCCTTGCTAGCGTCCAGAAACACCATATCTAGTGCATCTCACTGATATTTTTTCTTTAAAGATCTTCAATCAAGCTTGACAGGATTTTCCCTTTCTGAAACCATGGTACATGTTTTTCTTAAGGTTTAAACAAAATCCAGAAGTTCCTGAACGGTCCTCCAGTTTAGTCCTCCACATATGGATAGTGCACCTCCTCCTGCAGCAAGGAGATGACCAATCAGAGTCTCTTCCATGTCTGGATGTATGCTGCTGGAACTCCCATCAGCCCCCCAGTGTGTCCAGTCTCCTTGCAGCGGGTGGACGTGTGAGCCTGTCCCTTGGCTCACTTTAGGTTTGTTTTACTGCTCTTTCTGCTTTCTCTTTTATTTCTATTACTCAGGGGCCTGTCGCTTTAAAGAAAGACGTGAGACACGGGGGAGCTGAGCTTGCACTACCCTTCTGCTTCCTACTTGGTGGAGGCACTTCGGGCTCAGTCACAGCATGTGATCTCCCCCCCTAGAACTGCACGGGGGAGTTTCCAGCACCGGCTCTTGTCGGTGAAGGACACTCAGCGTTGCTCTTCCAGCCCTGCAGACCCGGAACGCTCGGCTCACCGCTCCGTGCTTTTTTTTCTTTCAAGCGGTGTCCGTTTTCATTGCCGCCGGGGTGAGTGCCTTTTTCTCCCTTCCTTTGAGGCCCGTTGATCTCTGTTCGGCAGGGATGGTTTATAATTTCGTTTCTTTTGTTTTTCTTGTTTAGCTTTCTTTAGGTTTGTTGCCTCGTGCCTTTTTTCCGGCGGCGGGAGCGGTGGCCATTTTGGTTTCGTTTTTTTTTTCCCCCGCTTCTTTTCGGCAGTCCGTGCTGTGGCGTTTCTGGGGCTGGCCAGGCTTCCTAAATGGGGCGATTTGCCTGGGGGGCGTGCAGTGAGCCCGTTTTTGCAAAAAAATAAATAACACCAAACCAGCACAAACTCAACCTGAGAGCTCTGGCAGAATTAGGGGGAAATTCTGATCCTTGCTTTCCAGTTCCAGGCAGTTGTTTTTTTCGCTCTCTCGCTCGCTCGCTCGCTCGCTCGCTCTCTCTCGCTCTCGCTCGCTCGCTCTCTCTCGCTCTCTCACTCTAAAGGTGGTGTTTCCGGTACATAGAGTAGTGGATCAGATGATTCAGGCTGAATGGGACCAGCCTGAGTCCGGATTGAAGGGTATTAGGACGATGAACCGTCTCTATCCTTTGGCAGACAAAGAAACGTTTCGCTCGCTCCGGGTCGATGCTGTGGTGTCAGCAGTGACCAAGAAGACCACAATTCCCGTTGAGGGCGGTGCTGCCTTAAAAGACACTCAGGATCGAAAGGTGGACGGCTTGTCGAAGCAGGCCTTTGAGGCCAATGCCTTATCTTTGCAGGCGTCTATTTGTGGGGCCTGGGTATCCAGGGCCTGCTTGAGATGGGTTCAACATTTGCGGCAGGACTATCGTCTAGACCAGCAGGGGTTGTTGGAGGTGACCCGATTAGAATCTGGTTCAGCTTATTTGGCGGATGTTCACTATGATTTGATCAGGACTTTAGCTAACAGTATGGCTTCCCTAGTGGCGGCGCGCAGGACTATTTGGCTACATAATTGGGCAGCCGACAGGTCTTCTAAGTCACGCCTTAGCAAGCTCCCCTTTAAAGGTAAGCTGTTCGGGGATGACCTGGATAAGTTAAGGACCTTGGAGTCTAAAGGTGGAAGGCTTCCAGAGGATAAGCCCAGGCAGAGTAGGAGTGTGGTGTCAACTCGAGGTCAGTTTCGGGACTTTCGCAGGTTCCGTTCTTCCCGTCTGGAGGGTTTCCAGCGTGGCAGATCGGCAGCTAGATCCCCGGGTTTTCGAGGAGCAGGGAGAGGGTTCTCGGCTGCCTCCGCTTCTGCCTCCTCTTCCTTTAGTCGCAAGCCGCAATGAAGCGAGGTGGGCCCCGAAGGAAATGCAGGTGATCGGAGCTCATCTTCGACACTTTTTCTTCCCTCCTGGGTCCAGATAACCTCGGACCAGTGGGTGCTCGAGATAGTGCGGGAGGGCTACGCTTTGGAGTTCGCCTGTCCTCTCCAGGATTCCTTTGTTCTGTCTCCATGCAAAGGTCCACAGAAAGTTCTAGCAATATGTTTAACGTTGAACCGCCTGGTTGCCTTGGGGGCGGTAGTGCCTGTCCCAGAGTCTGAACTCGGAGTGGGTCGGTATTCCATTTATTTTGTGGTGCCAAAGGACGGGTCCCTCCGTCCTATTTTAGATCTCAAAGGAGTAAATCGTTGTCTGCGTGTGCCTCATTTCCGCATGGAGACTCTTCAGTCCGTCATAGTTGCGGTGCGCAAGGGAGAGTTCTTCACGTCCTTGGATCTTTCGGAGGCCTACTTGCATATTCCGATCAGGGCAGTTCATCAAAGGTTTCTGAGGTTCGCGTTCCCTTGGGGACATTATCAGTTTCAGGCGCTGCCGTTCGGCCTGGCCACAGCGCCCCGCATCTTCACCAAGGTCATGGTCGTGGTTGCAGCGGCGTTGCAGAAGGAAGGCATTCTGGTTCATCCTTACCTCGACGATTGGTTGATTCGAGCAAAGTCCAAGAGCGAGAGTCTGCAAGCCACAAGCAGAGTGATAAATCTTCAGAACCTCGGTTGGGTGGTCAACGAGAAGAAAAGTCACTTAGTGCCGACTCAATCCCTCGAATACCTCGGGGTCCGCTTCGAAACGGCAGAAGGACTGGTGTTGCTGCCGGATCGCCGAGCACGAAGCCTGCATTCTCTGATTCGCCAGTTCTTAAGATTCCCAGCCCCGTCGGCTTGGTGGTACCTGTGCGTCTTAGGGACGATGGTGACTCTGGAGGTAGTTCCCTGGGCCAGGTTCCATATGCGCCCGCTTCAGAGCCCTCTTGCATCGTTGGTCGAATCAAACGGATTCGCTCAAGCGTCTGCCTTGCCCGAGACAAGTATGTCTTTAGTTGCGATGGTGGCTGAGCTCGAAGTCGCTGCAGATGGGGGTGTCTCTGGAACAGCCGGTCTGGGTGCCTGTGCTGACGGATGCCAGCCTGGAGGGCTGGGGGGCTCACTGCACAGATCACTTCACGCAGGGGACTTGGTCAGCTCTGGAAGCCTCTTGGTCGATCAACCGTCTCGAGCTGCGAGCAGTGATGCAGGCACTGCAAGCTTTCGAATCTACGGTGACGGGTCGAGCAGTGAGTTCTCTGACAATTCGGCAGCGGTGGCCAACCTCAACCAGCAGGGCGGCACGGGAAGCAGAGCCATGGAAGAGGAATCCGACCTTCTGTTTCAGTGGGTGGAGTCCAGGCTCCTAGCTCTTTCGGCAGCGCATATTGCAGGAAAGGACAATGATGGCGGATTTCCTCAGCAGAGTGCAGGTGGATGCCAGGGAGTGGGAGCTTCACTCACAGATATACGCTCAAATAGGTCGCCATGAGGTCCATGACCGGAGCCCCCCCACCGGCGCACTATCAGTCAGCAAAAACAAGTCGCTTCTTCAGCAGACGGCGGGAACGGATGTCAGAAGGCATCGACGCACTCATTCGGCCTTGGCTGGTCTCCAGTCTCCTTTACGTCTTCCCTCCCGTGGGCGTTGATCGGTCGGGTAATTCAGCGCATAGAAGCGCACCGGGGGAAGGTTCTGCTGGTGGCACCCGATTGGCCCAGACGTCCTTGGTATGTGGATCTGGTTCGACTTCTAGACGGAGTAGCGTGGCGGCTCCCTCCATTGCCAGATCTATTGCTCCAGGGGCCACTACAGATGCCGCAGGTGGATCGATTCTCGCTTACGGTATGGCCATTGAGAGGGCTAGGCTAAAGAGGAAAGGCTATTCGGCAGCGGTCATTGCCACGCTTCTTCGGGCAAGAAAATCCTCTACGTCACTCACGTATGTGTGGATATGGCGAATTTTTGAGGATTGGTGTTCGAGATACAATATTCGAGTGGCGAAGGCATCCGTGCCGACCATACTCAGTTTCTTGCAGGACGGGTTTGACAAAGGTCTAGCGGCCAGTTCCCTGAAGGTGCAATTAGCAGCTCTCGCATGCTTCCGGGGTAAGGTCCGGGGGGTCCCCCTGGGGGCGCACTCTGATGTACAACGCTTTCTGAGGGCTGTGTTCCGGCTGCAGCCTGTTCGCAAGGTGACGATTCCTCCGTGGGATTTGAATCTAGTGTTACAAGGGTTGGTTCGGAAGCCATTTGAGCCGCTTCACCTGGCATCCCTTAAGGATTTGACACTGAAGACAGAGGTTTTGGTGGCCATCTGCTTGGCTAGGCGGATTTCTGAGTTGCAGGTGCTCTCGTGTAGGGAACCTTTCTTGTCCTTCTCTAAAGATAGAGTAGTTTTGAGGCCAGTTCCCTCCCTCCCTTCCCAAGGTTGTCTCTCCCTTTCATTTGAATCAGTCCGTTTTTCTTCCCGTTTTTAATTCTGACGGGACAGACTCGCCTGACAGTGGGTTACATCGTCTGGATGTTCGGGTGCTCCGGCGATACTTAAAGGTTTCTGAGACTTACCGTAAGACGGATCGTCTGTTCGTCCTTTTTGGTGGTATGCGGAAGGGGGAAGCAGCGGCGAAAGCTTCTATTGCCAGGTGGCTTAAGGAGGCTATTGCATCGGTGTATATTCTGCAAGGCCGGACGGTTCTGTTGGGTCTACGGGCCCATTCTACCAGGGCGCAAGCAGCGTCGTGGGCAGAGCACAGTTTGGTTCCGCCAGTAGAGATTTGCAGAGCAGCTACTTGGTCGTCGCTCCATGCTTTCAGTAAGCAGCATTGGCTGGATGTGATGGCATCTAAGGATTCTTGTTTTGGTTCGGCCGTTTTGCACGCCGGTTGGCAGGGTCCCTCCCATTGATTACTGCTCTGGTACTTCCCAGATGTGGAGGACTAAACTGGAGGACCGTTCAGGAAATAGAAATTACACTTACCTGGTAATTGTAGTTCCTGTAGGGTCCAGTTTAGTCCTCCTTCCCTCCCGATAGACTGCCTTTTTTTCAAGGCGGCGCGCTACTGCGCAGTTTGCGAGAGTGGGCTAAGAGTATATCTGTGGTCCTCAGGTTTGGGGGTATTCCGCTCTCCTTTGGCTGTTTGTTCTTGTAGCCACGACTGTGTCTCTTCCTTAGGTCAGTTGTAGAGGTAGAGGCAATGTGCAGGCTTCTGGCTCCCTCGTTTGGGGAGGGGGTCGGCTGTTTGGGGGAGGGGGGTCTTTGTTTTTCAGGAATGTTATAGATAGGTATTTCTCTCATGTGTTGCTTCTTTGAGTCTGCTTTGTTAATAGTTCACTGGGGGGCTGATGGGAGTTCCAGCAGCATACATCCAGACATGGAAAAGACTGATTGGTCCAGTCTCCTTGCTGCGGGAGGAGGTGCACTACCCAGATGTGGAGGACTAAAGTGGACACTACAGGAACTACAGTTACCAGGTAAGTGTAATTTCTATTTACTTTCTAGGGAAAAATGCACTCAAACTCGCCCCTCTGGAAGCCTCACTATCCCACTCCAGTGTGCTGGCTCAATAGGGTCAAACAAAGACAACTGAAGTTGCATCAAGCTGACAGAAGGGAGTGTTCCCCTGTGCATGTTAGTGGGAATGTTTGTAAGAGGCCAGTCCTGATTTTCCATTATACCAAGACAATGGCAACCAGAGAGTCCTCTAAACCTGTCAAGGTTATGCCAGGAAAACCTGGTAAGATGAGTCAGAGGAGCTTGGATGACTCTAAGAAGTGTCCCATCATGATCCTTGAGAATTCTTCAGCCAGTGGAGGCCATGCAAGGTTCCTCAAGGCCAGAGTCCTCATTGGACACACTCGCAAGAGTTCCGGTGCCAGGCCTGAAATCCCCTGTGCCCATGCCGAAAGCAGCAGAGCCTCTTGGCTTGGAGATCCAGAATAGCAGCCATGGAGCAGAATATCACTGCTATCCTGGCCATGCAGCAGGTAATGATATCAGATTCTTCTGCATCTGCCCTGACAACCATGCCCTGGACTGCAGGGGAGTCCCCAGTCGTGAAGCAGAGTGCCACCAGCCTTGGGTAAGCCCTCTGCCCAGTCAAAGTCCCGGTCCTGTTCCTTGGGCGTCCAGTCCTCCCCAGTGAATTTGAGACTCAGACCCCAGGTCCTTGGGGATGGGGGCCAAGCTTGAGGCCCAGAGCTGCAAGACTTTGGACTCGTCTCCCCTCGACTGCAAGTGGAAACCAATGACGAGGCTTCCCCAGAAACCAGGTGGCACAAACACATCCCCTCGGACCCATCTCCCCCAGCATCCTGGCACTATTCTCCTCTGGAGGACGTGGCCTTCCATGACGGTCAGCGAGATGACCCAAGCCCTATTGGTGCAAACCAAAGCAGAGGACCACCCCCCGCACTGAGGAACTGGAGATCGTACAGTTCAAGTCTCTACCCAAGGAAACTCTCTCATGGTGCCAGTGCAGCTGATTCTCGAGAGGCTACTTTTGAGAATGTGGGAGACCCTGGCATCTGTGCTGGTGGTCAGCTGATGCCTCGACACCATATACTGTCTCAGGAAGGGGTCAGTGTTCCACAGGCTCCAACTCCCACAACTCCATGGTGGTTCAACCATGCAGAGACTCAAGCCAGAAGAATTACTCTTCTGTCTCCCCTGGAAGGGATGCTAGAGCTCTTGACACCCTTGGGCGCAAGCACTACCAGGGCTCGCTTGCTGGCGTGTCTAATCCAGGCCTATGAGTTGTATATAGGCATGTACTTGAAGGCCTTAACCCAGGAGTTGTCCAGGTTCTCAGCAGAGCTGGTCGGGGAGCCTCTCCAACAGTTCCAAGCCCTGAACTCCAGGATCAAGGACTGCTCAAAGTTCCTCTCCTGAGCAGCCTGCAATGGATTTGAGTAGCAGCAGAAGGCATCAGGGCTCGATGCCAAGCCTGGCTACAGTCATTGGACCTCAAACAGTGGGTCCAGGACAAACTGCTAGACATTCCCTGCACTTAGGAGAATCTGTTCAGCTAACCCATGGCTGACAAGGTGGTGCAGAGAGGCTGAAGTAGTGACCCAACAGAGGCTCTTAAAGACCTCTTCCTTTCCCTGCAAGAAACCCTTGGGAAGAAAGGCCCCTGTTCCAAGGAAAAAGGGGGCACTTCCAACAGGGTCACCGCTACCAGCTCTTCTTGAGCCAGCAACAGTGTTCTCACCCCAAGAGAGAAAGGCAGGGAGCTCAGAAGCACCAGACTCGGAAGCCCCAGCTCCGGCCCAACCTGGGAATAGATTTTGACTCCTAGGGCAGGGTCCCCCTCCCCAGGAGACCTTCACCAGTCCACAAATGGGCTGAGGTCACTTCAGACCAGTGGGTGCTGCAGGTGGTAAGGGAGAAATACCTCTTCTGCTTACATCAGTTACCACCCAAGTTCTTCCTAGGAGCCTGTGTGATCTCTTCTTCATCAGACTCCTCTGCCATCAGATTGCAGGTCTGCTTGGACAAGGCAGTGGAACCTGAACCCAAATGCCTATGGGGGAAAGGCTTGACTCGAGGTACTTCCTTGCCCCAAAAGCCTGTGGGGCCTCAGGCCCATACTAGATCTGAAAAACTTAGTTTCTGGTGAGGGAGAAGTTCAAGATTCTCTCCCTTGGGGCACTGCTGCCATACCTCCACCAAGGAGTTTGGCTGTGCTCCTTGGATCTAAAGGATGCATAGACACATCCTAATACATCCTTCCCACAGGCAGTGCCTACAGTTTGTCATGGGAGGCGGGAACTACCAGTACAGAATGCTGCCCTTTGGCCTGGCTGCCTCGCCAGGAGTCTTTACTAAATGCTTGGCAGTGGTAGCCGCTCACCTGTGCATACAAGGGCCTTTGTATTTCCCTACCTGGACAACTGGCTAATCAGAGTGGGTTCATCCTCAGGTCAGTCAGGTCGCAGAGCAAACAACCCTCCTGCTGCAACACCATCTCTCTCCAGTCCAAAATCTGGAGTTCATAGGGGCTTAGGTGGACACATTGCAGGTCAAGGCCATCCTCCCAAGGGAAAGGACAGACCACCTCATCCAACTGGCAGGGGAGGTACAATACCACCAGTTGGTACCAGTTTGCTGCCTCCTCTGCCTGTTGGGCCACATGGCCTCCATGGTCCATGTCACCCCATTAGCCCACTTGCGGACAGCCCAGTGGTACCTCCACTCACAGTGGACTCAAGCCACAGGCAGGCCTGCCACTTGGCATAGTCCCTCACCTGTGTCAAAACTTGCACTACCTATGGGTGGGAATGCTGTTCCAGGCACCTGTGCCACAGAGGACCCTGACAAGATGCCTCCCCCTTGGAGAGGGGGGTGCATTGTGGGGACCACTACACACAAGGCAGCTGGTTCCAAGAGGGGGTCACTTGCAGATGAACCTCCCGGAACTCAGGATGATCTTCCTGACCCTGCAAGTGTTCTGCCACTGCCTGCAGCACTGACCCTTGCTGATCCAGAAGGACAACCAGGTTGCCATGTTTTACATCAGACTAGGAGGTATGGGCTGGTACTCCCTCTGCCAGGAGGCAGTAGTCCTTCTTTCCTTTGCAGTGCGCAATGGCATGTTCCTACAAGCGGTGGATCTGCTAGGCCAGGACAACTGCTTAGCAGACAGGCTGAGTAGAGTCCTTCGCCCACATGAGTGGCGTTTGAACCCCAGGGTAGCGGAGCAACTCTACCACTGCTGGGGGCAGGCCTGTGATACACCACCTACAGGAACAAGCAAGATGTTATCCCTCACATATGAGTGATGTCGGCACCAATGGAGCCCATGCAGAGCATTTCCCCAGCTTTCAAAGACAGCTGGGCTAGAGTTGACATCACTAACTGCGCCTCACAGAGCATAAAGAAGGATCAGGACCTATGGTTGCAATTCCTCGACATGTTCAACAGGATAAACATTTGTCAGCAGGGCCCACACTCTGACTCGGACCTGGACTTCTTCACTGATTATGGCAGGGGCTTCTGGATTTGGCATATACTTCCAGGGTGCTTGGTCTGCTGATCCTTGGCCTGAACACGGGGGGACTGGGGGGTATCACAAAAAATGTCACATTGCTCAATCTATTTCTCCTATATATCAATATGTGGGGCGACAGGTGCGTGACACTGGAGTCATCTGCTGCGATAACCAGGTCATCATGGCTCTCATTAACAATCATGTGGCAAAATGCTCCATATCAACGGTGTTGAAATGCTTGCAGCTCAAAATTATGGCAAAGGCTTTCTTGGAAAGCTGGGGAAATGCTTTGTGCAGGCTCCATCAGTGCCAACATCACCCATATGTGGGGACCTATTCCTGCTGTCCGTGCAGAACACATTACAGGTGAGTAACTATGCTATATCCAAGATACCAATTTTCTTTTTCCTTTGTGTTGGTATAACTCACATTATCGGAAGAGTGCCAACGTCGAACACAAGTGTAACACAAAAAAAAGGCAATTGCCACAAACAGGTGGTTTAATCATACTGATCTTCCAAAAAACCCAAGCACCCCAATTTATCCCTTATCTAACAAATTTCTCTAAATGAGACATCCTTAAACACAAGTGTCCTCCCCCCCCCACCAAAGTTACTGTCCACTTACAGGGGGAACCTTAAAGTTGCCTCCCAAAGTTAGAACCTGACATTTTAACTCTAGGCATTGTTAAGATCTACAAAAGCTGGAAGAATGGTCTAATGCTTGGCAGTTAAGACTTAATGCAAAGAAGTACAGTGTCATGCACTTGGGAAGCAGAAATCCAAGGGAAATGTATGAGAGGTTGGTGTGCACAGACCAGGAGAAGGACCTTGGTGTGATTATTTCTGAGGATCTCAAGGTGGCAAAACAGTGCGACAAGACAGTGGCAAAAGCCAGGAGGATGTTGGGTTGCATACAAAGAGGAATTACCAGCAGAAAGGAAGAGGTACTAATGCCACTGTACAAGTCACTGATGAGGCCTCACTTGGAATACTGTGTTTAGTTTTGGAGACCATATCTCGCAAAGGATGTAAAAAGACAAACTGTTCAGAGGAAGGCGACCAAAATGATTTGGAGCCTTTGTCAGAAGCCTTATGAGAAGAGACTTCAAGACCTAAATCTCCAGGAACAAGCAGGAATGTAGTCACATATGGGTATCGTTGGTACCGACGGAGCCTGCGCGGGAACGCTCCCCCAGCGTCCAATAGGAACACTTTTGGGAGCATCCCTCAGCATATGTGCGCTGCCTTCCCGCCTTTCCAACTGTCCCTGTTCAGTTTTTCGTTTTCTGCGGCGCCAACAGGATCTATTCCCTGTCACCGCAGAAAATTCCGTCTTTAAAATTCTTTCTTGTGGTCGCGTTTGCCTACCGCACGACGCCTACCGGTACCGACTGTTCTTTTCTTTTCCTAAAAAAAAAAATCCCTAGACTTACTGTTTTCAGAAACTTTCCTGTTTTGGTGCTAGGCGCCATTTTGGGCATTAGGCCCCATTTTTCCAAAATCATGAAAAAGCCGCAAAAGCCAACTAGTGGTTTTAAAAAAAAAAAAATGTACTAAGTGTGGCGGTACCATTTCCATCACTGGCACCCATGATTGTCTAAAATGTTTAGGACCTGATCATTCTCCAACTGAATGTCTCTCCTGCATGGGAATGACCAAAAGAGGAAGACAGAACCGGGCCGCAAAGCTCGGTGCCCTCTTTTCTTCAGATGCCAGATCCATTGCATCGACATCGTTAAGGGCCTTTTCTTCCTCACATGGATCTCGGGTAACTAAACACAAACTCCGGTCCTCAAAGGGTAGCTCTCCTACTAAGCATCGAGAGGCCATTGGCATTGCCCTTGAGGGAACCACACCGGCAAAACAGCCCCGGCGGGAGGCTTTGGCTTCCAAAGCATCGATGGGGCTTTAGGATGTTCTTGAGGCCTCAACCTTGCAAGAACTACCTGTGCCATACTCAGGGGTTCTGGCCGTTCTTACCAGTACTGACACCCAGGCATCGGCAGTGTCAATAGACCAGAGATTTCTTGCTATCGAACGCAGTATCGCAGCTCTTCTCTCAGCTGTGGTACTGGTGGTCCCAAGTGCACCGGTGCCAACATTGACACCAGTGCCGGTACCGGCCCCGATGGTAACTTCCCATTCCACCTCTGGCTGGAGTGGATAAAGTGGTACTGGGTCACCTCGGTACCGACTTCGATCGGTACCAGGATCGTGCTTTGCAGGAGCATCGGGGTCAGGAATACTTAAATTCCTCCGATTCCAAAAACTGACAATTCTGCTGGCACTAGAGGGTTTCTCCTAGAAGATCCCTCTTCTCCTCAACGCAGAATGTCACCTCCAGAATTGGAAATCCTCCAATATTCTAAAGCTCCTAAGGAGGCAGCTACTTTGCCTATCCATGAAATTCTGCATAGCTTGATGCTCAGAATGTGGGAGACACCTCTGACTACTTCTCCTCACTCTAGGAGACTTGATACTATGTATCGAGTCCCACTATGTCCTGGATTTCAGAAAACTCAGCTGCTGCACCATTCAATGGTAGTGGAGTCAGCCATGCATAGAATGAAAAGTGCAAAAAGACATGCATCCAATCCTCCAGGTCATGAATGCAGGACTCTGGATGCTTTTGTACGCAGAACTTTTCAAGCTTCCATGCTTTCAGCTAGGATCAGCTCATGTATCCTATATATGGGAATGTTCCTCAAAGAAATCACAAGAGACTTAGAACTTATGAGCCCATTTCTCCCGGATAAGAGACGAGACTTTCTTACTCTGGTTAAGCATGCTCAGGATGTCTCCAAGTTTGTCAGTCATGCAGCCTTTGACGGCTTCAAATGCATCAGCAGAACTTCTGCTATTGCCATTGGTGCATGACAGATTGCCTGGTACAGGCATCAGACTTGGAGACTTGGGTACAGGACAAGTTAGGCAACATTCCTTGCACGGGAGAGAATCTCTAAGGCAAGAACTGGCAGGAGAAGGCTAACAAGTTAGATGCTGACAATTCTACCTTAGATAGATTGTCAGTCTACAGCCACTCCAGCCAAAAGGAAGCCTTATAAAAACCCTCTTTTTGCTAAAAGAGGTAGTTTTATCCTTCCTATACCCAGCAGTCACTCCAGGTCAGGTTGCTCAAAAGGGACAAACTAGACAACAAAAGAAACCAAAAGGCCCGAGAGCCCAACCAGCTCTCCAGGTTCAGCCCCCTCAAGGGCTTTGACTCCTTCCTAGAGAGCTTTGCCTTCCTGCCTCTGAGGGGTCCTCAACCCCCCAATATTCCCGGCAGGTTATGCCACTTTTTCAACAGATGGCATCAGATAACAGCAGAAGAGTGGACTTTGTCCATTATAGAGGAGGGGTACAAACTTCATTTTCACAGCTTACCCCCTCCTACAATTCTAAAGCAGTTCAATTCACAAACCTCTGCAGACAATCTGCTAGATTACGAGTTCTCCACACTTCTTGCCCAAGGGGCAATAGAGGAAGTACCCATTCTTCAACAGGGTGCAGGGTTCTACTCCCCCTATTTTCTTATTCCAAAGAAAACAGGAGGACACAGACCCATTCTAGACCTCAGAGAATTGAACAAATATCTGTTTCGAGAGAAATTCAAAATGATTTCTCTGGGAACTCTTCTGCCATACCTTCAAAGTCAGGACTGACTTTGCTCTCTAGACTTAAAGGATGCATACACTCACATTCTCATCCATCCAGATCACAGGAAATTTTTACGTTTCCTTTTCAAGGGAAGACATTTCCAGTACAGGGTTCTTCCTTTTGGTCTGGCTTCAGCACCAAGGTATTCATGAAATGCATGGCAGTAGTAGCTGCATTTCTACGAACCCTGGGTATTTGTCTTCCCTTACTTAGACTGGCTCATCAGAGCCTCCACAGTGACAGAGGCCAGCACTGCTCTCTCGTACAATGCGAATCCTCCAATACTTGGGATTGGTAATAAACTTCCCGAAATCTCAACTAGTTCCTTCCCAATGCCTAGAATTCATAGGAGCCTGTCTGGATAACAGACAGGCAAGGGCTTTTCTTCCACAAGCCCGGTGTCTTCGCATAATGCAGTTAGCTTCCCAAGCAGCAGGCAAATCCTCCCTCACTGCTCGGGAGCTACTGCAGTTACTGGGACACATGACATCCACAGTTCATGTAGTCCCATATACTCGCCTCCACATGCGAGCAGCTCGGTGGACCCTCTCTACACAGTGGACACAGGCCACAGGTCATTTGTCGGACAAAATCTCTCAACGACTAATCTTGTTCCTCCAGTGGTGGCAATCACAAGAAAATCTGACAGTTTCTTTTCCATCAACCCTTTTCAGGCCACCCTAACAGATGCATCACAGGTGGGTTGGGGAGCACACCTGAATCATCTCTCTACCCAGGGCACCTGGACTCCACAGGAGGTTGGTTTACACATAAACCTCCTGGAGTTAAGAGCAATTTATTTAGCTCTTCGAGTGTTCCATGTCCAGCTCAGTCCAAGTCCAGACGGACAGTCTTGTAGCTATCAGGTAGCCATGTTCTACGTGAACAAGCAGGGCGGGACAGGGTCTGTTATGCAACGAAGCTTTACAACTATGGGCCCTCGCCAGAGCATCAAATTCACCTTCTAGTGGTATATCTTCTAGGCATTCAAAACCTTTGGGCAGACAAACTCAGTCGAGTACTACTACCTCACGAGTGGTCACTCCACCTAGATCAGGTGGCAAAGATATTTCATCTCTGGTGCACTCCAGACATAGATCTCTTTGCAAGTCCACTAAATGCCAAACTTCCCTGGTTCTCTACCAGGATTCCGGCACACAGCTGTCAGGCAAGGGATGCCTTCCTCCTTCACTAAGCCTGCCCACCCATTCCCCCCCAAGACACTCTTCAAGCTTCAGAGACAGGGGTTGTATGATTCTCATAGCACCATGATGACCACACCAAACGTGGTATTCCCTGCTTTTGCATCTCTCTCAAGCGGCACCTCTGGAGTTAGGGCATGCTCCAGATCTCCTTTCCCAGGAGAACGGGACGCTATGGCACCTGAATCCCCAGTCCCTGCACCTCACGGCCTGGTTGCTGAAGGCTTAGACCTCCAGGATTTCAACCTGTCCCAGCAGGTAAAAGATATCCTTCAGGCTTCTAGGAAAATTCCACACGAAGATCTTATGCCTTCAAGTGGAAACGTTTTACTATATGGTGCTCCAAGAATTCTGGGTTAAAAACCAATTTGGTAAGAGTTTGTCTTAGTGCAATTGCAGCTTCTTATAAGCCTCTAAATGTACAATCACTTTCCTCTCATCCACTCCTATCAAGATTTTTGAGAGGCCTTTTATTAACTAAACCTCCCATCAAGCCACCAACGGTAGCATGGGATCTAAATCTAGTTCTCGGGCAGCTCATGAAGCCGCCTTTTGAACCTTTAGCCACTACAGCCCTTAGGTTTTTGACTTGGAAGGTCATCTTCCTGATTGCAATCACCTCTGCCCGTCACATTAGTGAATTGCAAGCTTTAGTGGCTGATCCTCCTTATACTAGATTTCATCATAAGGTTGTTGTTCGAACTCACCCACACTTTATGCCAAAGGTGGTTTCGCCTTTTCATTTAAACCAATCGATTTATCTTCCTGTATTTTTTCCGAGGCCTCACGCCTCTAATGCAGAAAGAAACCTTCATACTTTGGATTGTAAGAGGGCCTTAGCCTTTTTCATTCAAAGAACACAGCAACATAGTCCCCATAACGTTTTGTAGCTTTGGACCCTAGTCATTTGGGACTTCCAGTCTCCAAAAGAACTTTATATAAATGAATTGCACAATGTATATCCTTTACTTATGAGAGTAAGGGTCTTCCTCTTCAGGACCATGTCACAGCTCATAATGTGAGAGCCATGGCAGCTTCTATGCCTAATCTCCATTCTGTGTCTATCAATGACATTTATCGAGCAGCCACCTGGGCTTCGGTACACACCTTCACAGCCCACTACTGCCTAGATAAAATCTCCCATCAGGATGCCTTCTTTGGCCAAGCTGTTCTTCAAAATCTCTTTCAAACTTAAACCAACTCCTACCCACCAACCCTGGTGGGATGCCAGAGATCCATGGGAGGAAGGATTCTCACCTTCGGTGGCACCTTCCTGGGGCTTTCTCCCTGGCATCTTCAGCTAGGGAGTCCCCATATGTGAGGACTACATTCCTGCTTGTTTCTGGAGATAGCGTAGTTACTCACCTGTAACAGGTGATCTCTGGGAACAGCAGGAATTTAGTCCTCACAACCCACTCACCTCCCCTAGGAGTTGTCTGTCTGTCCTCTCTCCCTCTATCCTTTCACTCAGCTACAAACTTAATTGAAGAGGGACAGTTGGAAAGGCGGGAAGGTAGCACGCATGTGCTGAGGGATGCTCCCAAAAGTGTTCCTATTGGACGCTGGAGAGCGTTCCCACGCAGGCTCCGTCGGTACCGACGATACACATGTGAGGACTAAATTCCTGCTGTTCCTGGAGATCACCTGTTACAGGTGAGTAACTACGCTATATGTACACTCTGGAGGAGGGATAGAGGAGATATGATTCAGACCTTTAAATACTTAAGAGTATTAATGAACAAACCAACCTCTTCCAAAGACTGGGAAGCTGTAAAACTAGAGGGCACAACATGAAGCTGCAAGGGGGTAAATTGAAAGGCAATCTCAGGAAATACTTTTTCACTGAAAGGGTGGTGGATGTTGGAATGCCCTCCCGATGGAAGTGGTAGGGGCAAATACAGTGACAGAATTCAAAATGGCATGGGACAGACACTGGATACCTTTATAGCAACAGGAATGAAATAAAAACTATCTAATTTCTCAAACAGGGGGTGCCCTACACAGAGCGGTGGGGTCACCCCTAAACAAAGAAATGGGGAAAGGTGACCTGCATGGAGCAGCAGGTGCACCTACTCTTGCCACTTTGCTGGGCAGGCTAGATGGACCATACTGGTCTTTATCTGCCATCATTTACTGTGTTACTATGTTTTCTAAGAAGCTGGGTGCTCCTATTAACATCAGGAAATATAAGGATTCTTTGTTTTGTGGTCAGAAGTTGACTATATCTGAAAAACCTAAATTGGTAAAAGGGTAACCTGCAAAGTAGCACGCCTAGCAATAGTGTTTGTAGAGTATTCCAAAAAGGCAGTTGGGTCCTAACTCTCAGATAAGTCTCAGCAAGTCTTCAGTGGGATAACACTGAGACTTGCTAGGGACATAAGCATGCAATATATCAATGTTATGAGGAAACTTCAAAGTTTCAATAAAATACTATTCAGGGGAAAGCAAATGAGTACCAGGAAAATTTAAGAAACCTTAAATTCCTAGCACAGAGAATTCTCAAGAGCTTCCAGTTTGTGCAAAAGTCCTTATTATGAGATACATTTGTTTGCTGGAGAATCTGATTCTCAAGTGCAATATGCAGCAAGGATTTATCAAATATAGAAATGTTTTTATCCTCTTCTTCCAATTCCAGAGTAGCTGCTTGAGAGACTGCAAACATCACAGTAGAAGTTAACTTCAAATCAATAGATCTAATAGCTGCCCACAAGTCTGAGTGACCTCCCTGTCCGGGGGGGGGGGGAGGGAAGGAGGGAGTTAGGGTTGAGGACTCCTTGAGGTCCCAATAAAAAGTACAGGTTTAGGGACCTTAACCTCTGTAGGACTCCCTACAAGCTCCTGGATGAGTCACCAACTGCCAAAGTTGAAGACAAAAAGGCTGCAGATGAGGGGGGAGGGGGTTCTAGCCATAGAGCTTGAAGTTTCCTCCCAAGAGGCTGGGGCTACTGGCAACACCACCACATGTTTGTCTATCATACTGACAAGCTTCCTAGAAGTTACAGCTGAAGACATGGCTTCATCGTGCTTTTTCCTCATTTGGGGGAAGCACACCAACATTCCAAATGTCAGACTGCAAGAACTAATCTCCTGCTGGTTCTCCGGGGCAGAACCTGCTCCTTTGGGCCTGCCCCTTCAGGCCATGACCTACAGCTGCATGTAGTGGTGATGCATGCTCTTATGGGGCCCTGGATCCTAGCAGTGATGTCACTGAGGTGTCCACTGTGCCTTCGCTTCAAATAGATGGTGTACTGCAGGTTACTCAACACTGCAACTGCTGCCTCCCCTTGGGCCGATGACAAGGGCCTATAGACATACCCCTACCTCAAATGATGCTGGTTTGCCATGCCAGATTTCAATGACATCATGCCCATACCTATGCCTCTATCAGCCTGAGGCACGAAGGCACCTCTGTGTTCTGTCTTCTGCAGATGGTGGATGGATTTTCTCACCTTAGAAGAAAATCTGAACAATTGAGGAAAGGTTTGCTCATCTGTGTCCACCTTGAAGGTGGCTCGAGTGCAGCATGGGAGGCTCCACTAGACTAAGATCTTTTCAGTAGCCAAAGGAGGAGAGAATTTAGCTCATCTGCATATTATGTTAAGGGCCTGTTGGAAGGATTCAGAAGAGTTTGGCAACCTCACACAACCTCAATGCCCTCTCTTCTCCAATGTCCTTACTTGGAAGTATGTAGCTGTTAGCCTGCTACACAAGTATATGAAAGCAGCTAGAGAGTAGCACAGAGCCTGGCATGATTTGCCCTGCCTGAGGCTCCCAGAGGGGTGAGTACCAAATCTCGATAGTCTGTCGGGGGCTCCCATACTACACTGAGGTGTCAGTTGGGTTGGACAATGGGCAATCGTTGATTGACACTTCCCACCATTTTCCAGCTCACGGAGTTTAATTTTTTCTAGTAATGTTTGTGTGCCTTGCACCAAAGCAGTCCCCAGCATGTGTTCCTTATCGTTCCTCCAGTCCAGTCCTGGTATCTGTGGATTGTCTCTCCTTTCCAACAGCTTGGAGACTGAGCATGTCACATTTTGATGACATCCACCTTGGATACTAGCTGGCTTCTCTTTTGCCTCCAGCATGTCTCCAAGCAGTTGGAGGGTATGATTCAGACATTCGCTGAAGGGACAATTGGGAATAGTGCATTAGTGATTTCTGTTGGGTTTTAAAGTTTTTGAATTTAAAGGACTGCACAAGTAAGGCAGAGAGCACAGCTAAGAGACCCAAAGCAGGCAGTACCAAGAGAACCTTCCCTGCAGGAAGGGGGCTTACTGGTGAAAAAGCTCTGCTCACTTCAGCAGCTCAGACAATGGATGGAGCAGTCAGTGGGAAGGCAGCCTGTCATTCCAGTCACTGCACAGTACCAGTGCTGAAGCTGTGAAGGGTCAGCTGAGTATCCAGAGGCTGCAAATCAAGCCAGTGTGAGGTAAACCCTTGAACTTTGTGGAGAGCAGGAGCCTGGGGCTGAATTGGTGGTGGTACGTGTATTGGAGACCATTTCCAACAAGTGGGAACCACAGCCATCTTGCAAGGACTTTCAAAGTTTTTCCGTGGGCAGCATTTTCTTTTCCAACTGGCAGACGTTTGGAGGGCTTGACTTCGTGTTTTATTGTTTTGGGGAGCTGTGAAAGATACTAAAGGCAAAAAACCCCAAAACTTAGTGAGATTCAAACATGGAACAAGCAGGAAAGTGGCTGATTGTCTTTGCCGGCATGCTGTCTCCTCTTCCAGCAATGTGCATAACTTGCAGTTCCAGAAAAGGGGCCTATCTTGGCCACTGGCTGCTGCCACGGTTGCAGGGCTGAGTCCACGTCTATGGAAGGGGAATTATTAGGACAGCTGGCAGAGAGCACAGCATGAGGTGGGAGTCTCCTCTGCAGAGTCCCCGGAAGGGGAAGATGGTTTGGGGCTGCAGGGTCTTCCTGGCAGTGGAGGGCCTGAGGGCAAGGTGCTGTCAGCAGCGAAGGTGGGAAAAGCGAAGGCCAAAGAACAACAAGGTTCTGGGGTGAAGCAGGGAGATGGCATCTCACTGCCTCAGGGATTTCCCCAGTTTGTCCTTTTGCAGAGAACCTTCTGCATGAAGCAGCAGTTAAAGGATTGGTCCAACCAGGACAAGAGAAGAAGGGAGGAGGAACCAGGACTAAGTAAACGCAAGATGCCAGAGTCCCTGGGAGAGCGATATAGGCATTCAGATTAGCTGGATGATTCTGAGGAGGATCAGGAGACGGGATCAGAGTTGGAAGACGGTGAGATCCCTCAAGAAGACGCATGGATTATCGGGGTCTTCCAGAGGAATTGACAGCTTGCTTGCACATTCCACAAAGGCACTTAATGTGAAGGAGGTTCCTGAGGAGAAAGCCTTTGGAGGATCCACTCTTACAGGCAATCTAAACCCTACAGAGGATTTTCCTGCTTCATAGGGTGGTCAGGCAAATGATGCAGGGTGAATTGGATGTTCCAAGGGCCGCTCTTAGGGGCACAAGGACAATGTCCCACCTTTACCCTTTGCCAGAAAAGGACAAGGAGCTGTTAAGAGTACCCAAGGTGGATGCTATGGTGGCAGCAGTTACAAAGACTACCATTCCCATTGAAGGGGGCTCAACCTTCAAGGATGTGCAGGATCAGAAGTTTATTTATTTTTATTTTTTACATTCTCTTATATACCGCGCTATTCTGCATCAGTGCGGTTTACATTGAACAAACTGAAATTACATGTTGGAGACACTCCCAAAACAGGCCTTTGATATTAATGCCCTATCCTTGCAAGCCTCACTAGGCGGGGTGTTTGTAGCACAGGCATGCCTTCAATGTGGATGCAAGGCATCGTAAAGCATGCAGGGGACTCTGCACCCCAACCTCTGGAATTCGCCAAGCTGGAGTCAGACGTGGCATACTTGATGGACACTTTCTATGACCTTATTTGCTGTTTATCAAAGTAGGCAACCTTGGTGGTGGCGGCGGCCAGGTGCTACCTCTGGCTCTGTAATTGGTCTGTAGATGTTTCCTCAAAGGTTCGCCTCAGTGAACTTCCCTTCAGGGGTAAGCTTCTCTTTGGGAAGGATTTAGACAAGTTGGTAAAGGAGCTAGGAGAGACTAAAGGCCAGCAGGTTACTGGAAGATAGGCAAAAGTCATCCCGTTCCTTGCCTCAAGGACGAGGGCAGCCTAGAGACTTCAGATGCTTTCATCCAGTCTGATTACTTCTTATCAGAGGACATGGTCCGACTAGGAGCCAAAGCTTTTGAGGCTTCAGGGGAACAGGTAGTGGTTTCTTTCTCTCAGCTGCCTCAGGGTCCAAAAAGACAATGATGCAAGGCAGGTCCAGGTGGAGGTATGGTGCCCATGGGGGGTCTGCTATGGGACTTCCAATGCCTGGACCAGGATAATCAACTGGTGGGCGCTGCTGGTCATAAAGTAGGGTTATTCTCTGGAGTTCGTAAGACCACTAAGGAATGTGTTAACTCCCCCTGCAAGGCACCCAAGAAGCATCAGGCAGTACAGCAGACATTGCGGCAGCTTTTGGACTTGCACACAGTGGAAGCAGTTCTGCCAGACCAGTATGGCTGTGGTCAATCTACTTTATTGTGCCAAAGAAAGAAGGTTCCTTTTGCCCCATCTTGGACCTCAAGTGGGTGACTTGCCACAGTTCCACATGGAGACGCCACCCTTACTCGTCATGGTTCAGGCAGGGGAGTTTTTGACCTTGCTCGACCTCAGTCTTACCTGCATATTCCAATCAGACATCAGTAGTTCTTGCGGTTCACAGTACCTGTGGGGCACTTCCAGTTTCAGGAGCACACAAGGTGAGCGGTGGTAGGTGGTCACTAATGCTTTATTAAAATAAAAAACGCTCCAATGTGTTTTGGCACAGCCTTCATCAGGGGGCTGAGAACTACAAAACAGCAAATAATCATAGTGAAAATAAAATAAAAATAACACACATTGCATAATAAAAACACAAATTATGTAAGACCGAACATGTAAATTATATAAAATATTGCATAAAAACATAATTACAAAGCCAGAAAATAGTGTTAAAAAATAAATAAAATAAAAAAACATCAATATAAAATGTTAATGTAAAAATAAACATGGACTAAGATATAACATGTATACAATAATTATAAAAATACTCAAATTATGAGGGTCAAACACACACTCGAGTGCACCGCAACCGATATAATTTCTAGCTTTTACTTTATGCATATGGTCATATCACAAATAACAAAATTAATATAGAAGGGTATATGTAAAACATGTAATTTGCAATAGCGGGAAGCCAGGACTAAAGGCAACACAAGAACCAAAAATAGTACGAACATTGAACCAGGACAATGCAAATTACAATAATGAAAAACAAATTAATGAAATAAAATGAAATCATATATACAAATTATAACAATAAAAATAAAGTGCTAAGAACACCAATATTTAACTAGTCCAAAAAGGACGGACTCGGTTGTAAAAGCATTGTATAAACAGATATATGAAGATATAAACAAATTCAAAAAACAATAAAATGAAGTAATGGAGCATCCTAAAATACGAGGTCCATTTAAACGACAGAATAAAATAAACCCAGCAACAACGATTGTGCTGGAAAAATATGATAACCTATATAAAAAATGACTGTTAGAGCATTGATTAATCACACAGCAGCAGCGGTAATGTGACCTGAGAATTTTTTTGTAGGGATGCCAGACTCTGTTAAAGAAAGAATTATTGTAAAAATTCAGCGAACATAAAGGCGGCGATGGGCTCATCTTTTAGTACAAGAACTAAAGATTATGTGCATAGCTCATAATTTAAATGTAAAATTGCACAATAAATAAACTATAAAAACAGTATCGGGGGTGTGGAATCGCATAAAACAAAAAAAAGGTGTGAAACTATGAACATTAAAAATGCTAGTGTAACCCGCGGTATAGCAAGAAACAAGAATTCATTGTTCTCAGAACTAAATGCATAATAGTCAGTGACACAAAATCAGCTGGGATAAAGAGCTCTACCATGTAGAGAGAAGGATGAATGGTCCTACAATAACCCGAGGTGTAACAGTATTGGTTATATAAAGAGAGCCAATCAATGTGGGAAAATCACAGAAAAACATATGATGGATGTCATAAAATGTGCGATAAACAACCGAATACATACACATAAAAATGAAACATAAAATCAAGAATGAGGAACAACTCTACCTGTAGTAAACGGCAAACTTGAATGCCTAAAGGAGTGTCTATGCATCCCAGCGGACACTGGTTTGAAAGACACTCCTTTAGGCATTCAAGTTTGCCGTTTTACTACAGGTAGAGTTGTTCCTCGTTCGGGGGGAGGAAGTGACGTCACCAGAGCCGATGGCAGCTTGAGAGAGCTGCTCCGGCACCTACCCTGGCATTGGGAGGATAGTGGAGCCCCCTGGAGGTGGAAAATTGTCACCCCGGGTGTGGGAAGCCGGCAGGAGGCAGTGGGAGTCGGCAGACCGCCAGAGATAGCTAAATTCAGTGGCGGTGAGTGGTTGCCACGGGAGCAGAGGGCAGCCACACATGTGAGCAAAATGGCGCCCGGAGCTATGGCAGGAACAGCGGGAGAAGTAGGCAACAAGCAGTGAGGAGTTGGAGGCCTATACTCCCCACCACCGGGAGTACTTCAGGCAGCACTGCAGCAGAGAAATCGAGGAATCGGAGGTGAGAAGAACCGATGGAGTACTGGTAGCAAGCATAGTGCTGGCAACGGGTGTAGGAGATCTGCAGCGCAGTGACCGGAAGGAAGTGCGGTACGGCCGGAGAACCCCGGGAGGGGCAGTGAGCAGATCGGGAGCTGCCCTACCGACAGCAGGGAGAGGGTGTGCCCTGGAGGACTGCGAACAGACAGAAAAAGTCTGCAAATTGGGCTGAAGTGCCTGCCAATACTTGGAGGCCAGAGTAACACCAAGATGACAACCAGAAGGAAAGCAGCAGCTGACCTCAGAGAATACGTTTACTCTGGGGCACAAGGAGGGAGGAATGAACCAGGGCAGAATGAGAACAAAAAGCACCACGAGGGGCCCGGAGAGCCAGGGGGAGAAGGAGAGGTAGTGTCTGTGAAAGCCCCTGGAGTGGATCCTGCACCAAATATCACTAGGGTGGAGCTTCAGGACTAGTTTCTTGAAATCAAGGAAGTACAGTCTGTGAAAAGTGAACTTAATGAGCTGCTGGGGCCTCTGAAAGAGGAAGTAGGAGAGCTGCTGTGCAGAATGGGAGACCAAGAAAACAGATTGCAAGAGCTTGAACTTAAACAGGCAGGAGAGGGGCGGACGGAGGAGAAGTTGAGATTGCAATATGAGGCCTTATTGTACAAGCTGGAAGACTTGGAAAATAGAACAAGGCACAATCTGCAAATTCATGGAATTCCAGAAGAGAGAATTTCAAGACTTGTCAGACGGCCGCCTGGGTGAGAATGTTCACAGTCTTGGCAAAAGCATATTTTTATATGATTTGCAAGGATTTGTGGGTAATGTAGTCCATTCCTTCCAGACACAGCCGTGAACAATAATTAATAATACTTGCTCAAGGGTAAAGCAAATAAGATTTTTATTTATGAGGGTTTCTCCCAACACAGATAATGCTTGGTAGCACAGAACTCAGGATACTTGCTTGCAGTTTTAAAGTTAGGAAAACAAAATCAGGAAAACATCTGAACTGGTCAGGTAATTAAAGCAAAGGATTAAAGACCTGGTTGGCAACAAACTGGTCTTTCTTGTAGGCTTTAGCAAATGTCTTAGCAATGCAGTAAGCAACCAAATAAACCCACAAAGTAGGAAAACTGTTCTTTTCTTCAGGTTAACTTCTTATATCTTTACATATAAATTCAGAAGTGATTCCCTTCAGAGCACACAAGCAATTAGGTAAGCTCAATTGCTAGCAATCACCCAGCTGAAACCCCTTAGCTGGCTTGCTTTCACTGTGTAGCTCAAAATCTTACTCAGAAGGTTTTCTGAGTAGATTAAAGAACAAGTTGGTATTTCTTTGTGATGGTTGTTGCACTTTGTAACAGAAAACTACCATTTGAGTTTGGACAGAGAGCAGTCCATATATTCACATTCTGGTTCTAAGACCTCTCCCCTTTCTTCAATCATAGGTTCAATATCTTGGCTTGGCACAAAGGAATTTCTCAATGGAGCACTACCAGGAGAATAATCATTTCCCTGCTTCCTTTCAAAGTTATAGCTAGGGCATAGATCAGTGTTCATACCTGAGCTTCCATTGCTGTTAGAGTTCCCCTTTAAATAGCCTGGCCAATATGTAGTCCAGTTTCTGTGTCCAGCCTTCCAATCTAGATCCCTGGACACTGGATCTCTCTTCACATACCTTCTGGCATGAGTCTTAGGGTCCCTTCCACGTGCAGCTGTTTCCTCACAGGTGCCGTCTGGAGATTCCTGCCTCTGCAATACCACTCCTCTGGTCTCCCCCAGTCCAATGGTGTATGCTGGCCTCTTGTCTGTCTCCCAGTATACGTACTGTGCTGGACTCCTGTAGACTTCCCAGAGGCTTTTCTCTTCCTTCTTTTAAAGGGCTTCTTGCTCTCTCTGTCCGTCCGTTCTGACCTCTGCTTCTGATGAGAATGAAGATCAGGATCCCATGGATGATCAAGATACCAATGATCATGACATCCCAGCTCTGGATGATTCTCTGTAGAATAGACTATCTTTATTCTGCCTTGATGAGTGCTCCACCTTAGCACAGCGCAGCTGTGCTGAATCAGGCCTTGCCCTTTGAGATGAGTGCTTGGGGATTACCTCAGCCCTTTTGATTGAACACACGTTTTCTCACTTCAGCTCCTCTCATGGCTGTTGGAAACCTGGTGCATTCTGGGACTGGTAGTCTTTTATGGCAAAATTCTGTTTTCTCATTTCTACCAGCACTGACAGGTTGCTTGTTCAGAGACACTTCACCTTTTCTATAGCCCCTTCCTAAGCTATGATAAGCTTCCTTATCACAGACTGTGCGAAAGTGGCAAAGTCTGTGTGTCTTGAAGCACTACAGACGGCTGGTGAGGAGACGGCGGATGTCGACATACAACTTGAAAGAGCGCACAGAGCACTGGGGCCACCAGTTGGAAATAGGCCCTGGGATATTTGTTTAGCTTGATATAAAACCAAAGAGAAAATTGTCAACAGGATGAAGAGGGCTGGAACCCTGATCTGGCAGGGATACCCAGTGAACATTTGAGGACTTATCAGCAGGCACGCTACAGAGGAGGAAGGCGATGCAACCAGCTACGCAACTTCTGCAGTGAGCGGAGGTTAAGTACCGATGGCTGCACCCGTTTGGAATATCGTTTACCCTTAAAGGGCGGTCCTGGAGGATACAGACACTGGAGGCGGCGATGAGGATACTACGCGACGCGGGCCTAGGGTCCCAGGCTTCACCCCTGGGGCTGGGTCCCTCAACCGGACGGGAGCAGGAGCCACATGGAGGCAGCCAAGAGGAAGAACAAGCGGATGGTGGAACCCGGGCTAGAGCGACATGAGGATCGGAGGGTGGATCCAACTTGAAGCTGCCTGTGGACTGAGACTTGCTGGTTATGTATGGAGGGACGAGGGGGGAATAGATTGTTTACGTATGTTGATTAAGAATGTTTAATAAGTTCTTGTGAAATCTGTTAAGTTGGGGCTGAATGTGTGGTGGGTGGGGGTGAGGAGTGGAACACGAGGGAGAGGGTAGGAGTGCAGAGGATGGAGAGGGGGGTGTGGGAGGGGGCGTTTGGGCATGGGATGGTGGAAGAGGGTAGGGGAGGCATGGGATGAGAGGGGGAGGGGGGACGTTTGTGGAAGATTAAAGGCTGGGGTGGGTAGGGGGCGCACTACTCTTGAGTTATCCTCTGGAAGTGCAGGAGGATGAGGGGGATGGAGGGGGGAGGGGAGAGCGGGAGCAGGGTCAGCAGGGATTGGGGAGACTTGTGGGTATTACTGACAAAGAGAGGAGGAGGGGGAAGGGAGGGGAGGCAGCTCCAGGGGCAGAGGAGAAGGTTAACAATTACAACCATGTATGTGAAGGGCTTACGTTCGCGACAGAAAAGAAGTTTGGAGAGGGAGGGTGGATATTTTGTGCATCCAAGAAACACACCTGAAAGTGGGGCAGGAGTATATGTTGGAATCTAGGCAATACCCCAAGGTGTTTTTGGCGGGTCAAAGAGTAAATCCTTGGAAAGGGGGGTTGGTATCTTGGTGGGGGGGGGGGGAATACCAGAATATGGTGAAGGGTTTTAGGCGGGGGAAGGGAGGGCGATGGGTGGGGGGGGTGTTGCAAATTGAGCGGGAAGAGGCGTGGGTGGTAAGCCTATATGGCCCCAATGAGAAGCAGGGGGAGGCGTATGAGCTGATTCTGAAGGATCTTGGGAGGTGACTTTAATTTGACGTGTAATCCCAGAGTGGATACTAGCGGGGGGCAGGGGGGTGGAGGGAAAGGAGATCGGAGAAGTTTGCATAAAATGAGAGAACGATTGGGTTTAGTAGATATATGGTGAAGCTGGCATCCGGGAGAACGGAAATACACATTTTACTCCCAGTACACAGCACCTACAGCAGGTTGGATATGATTTGGGTGGGTGGTCCATGGATAGAGAACAAAAGAAGTGGAACATGGCTCAATAACTTGCTCAGACCATGCGCCAGTGAGTGTTCAGTTCGATATGGGCAGAATGGATGAATGTTTAAAATTTTGGAAACTCAGTGACTCCCTGCTTGAGGAAGAGCGACATGTGGGAAAGCTGAAGGAGCATATAAAGGACTACCTTCAGTTAAATGACACAGGGGAAGTGCCCATGGGGTTGGTGTGGGATGGGTTAAAGGCGGTTATTCGGGGACAGTTGGTTAGCTTGGGGGCAAGAGTACAAAGAGAAAAGGGGGTAGAAGAAACTGAACTGTTAAGACAACAGAGGATTGGAAGGAGCCCATCAATCAGTGTGTCTGATCCGCATATAATTGCGGAATTACATAGGGTAAGAGCGGAGCTGAGTAAATTAAGGGCCCAAGAAATAGCTTACCACCTTGCGGTACTGAAGCAGGCCCATTTTGAAGGAGGAAATCGAGCAGGGAGGTTGTTGGCCAGCCGGCTTAAGGGAAGGAGGCAAGCGGCGCACGTAGAGGGCATTCGCAATACTAAAGGAGAGTGGGTATATCAAGCTAAGGGAATTAGGGGGGTCTTTCGGGAGTTTTATGAGAACTTGTATAATAGTGAACTTAGGGCGGGGGGGCGGAAATTGAGAAGTTTTTGGAGGAATGTGATTTACCGCAGGTGTCGGGAGGAACGGGAGAGTCTAGGACGGGAAATTCAGGAGGATGAGGTACGGAGGTCTATAGCTACCTTGAAACTTGGTAAGGCGCCGGGATTGGACGGGTATACAGCAAAGTTCTATAAGGTAATGTCAGACTATATCATACCTGTCTTCACTAGGGTAGTGAACAAGGTCCTGCAGGGGGAGGGTCTTCCACAGACAATGGCGGAGGCTGGCATAACCGTTTTACTGAAACCGGGTAAAGACAAAGGAGTCTGCAGCTCCTATCGACCCATCTCCTTAATAAACTTAGATGCAGAAATTTTGGCAAAGGTGCTAGCAAATAGGATTCAAGATATCGTGCCACAGTTAATACACCCTGACCAGACAGGGTTTGTAAAAGGGCGGCAAGGCAATGACAATGTACGAAAGCTTTTGAACATTATGTGGCAACTACAGGGAACTAAAGAACCGGCAGTGGTGATTTCTGTCGACGCGGAAAAAGCTTTTGATCACGTGGAATGGCCTTTTATGTTCCAAGTTTTGGAGAAAATGGGGTTTGGAGGGAAGTATATTGGATGGATAAGGGCTTTATATCAAGGGCCTCGTGCTAGAGTCAGTTAATGGGGGGGGTATTCAGAGTTTTGAGCTTCATAGGGGGTACTAGACAGGGATGTCCCTTATCGCCTTTTCTGCAGGACCAAGCAGGAAGTCAGTCCTCATATGGGTGACGTCGGCGCCGACGGAGCCCTCGCAGAGCAATTTCCCCAGCTTTCAAAGAAAGCCTTTGGGAATTACAGCGCGCATGCACGGTCCCCTTCCCGCCCAAGGGTGCCATCTTGCTTAGTCTTTTTTCCACGGAGCCCTACAGATGCTGTTTGTGATCGCTGCTGAAAAAGTTGATTTTTATTATTTTTCTTTTCTCTGTTCGACACCGGATCCTTTTCCCGCCCGGACTCGATACACCGGTATCGAGTCCTTTCGTAATTTTTTCGGTTTTTGTCCTTCGTGACTAGCGTTCGCGCCAATTTTCCTTTTCACTGGCAGCCCTGTCTTTTGACCTCGCAGGGGCCCTTTTTCCCCCGATGGCTGCCAGTGGGTTTAAAAAGTGTGATTGGTGTAAGGAACTTATGTCTCTTACTGACACACACGACTGCTGCCTCCGCTGCCTCGGACACACTCATGACCCGATCTGTGGTCCGTGTGGCAAGATGTCCTCTAAAGCGTTGAGGAGTCGGCAGCAACAAAGAGAATCTTCTGACTCCACGTCCGGCCGGGCCCGGACCTCATCGGAGGCTTTGACGTCCTGGGACTCCCGTCCTGAGCATCGTCGGAGTTCCTCTGAGCGTGGGTCTCCTGCCCGGGAACATCATCGGAAAAAGAAACCCACGAGGGCGGCGTCAGTGGACGCTCCTGGTTCCTTGAGGGCCAGGTCTCATAGCCCCGATAGCTGTCCCGGGTCCTCTGAGTCGGAGAGGCCTTCAAAACATCCTCGTCTCGAGTTGGAGTCTCCTGGACACGTGAGTACTGTAGTCTTCGTGGACTCAACTCCGAAGGAGCCGCCGTCGGGGCCCAAGTTGGGGGCTGCTGGGTCTCCTGAGCTTGGACTCAGGTTGACGGCCTTGGAGAGCAGTTTCGCTGCCTTCATGGAACAGCAGCGGGCATTGATCGCTGGCCTCGCCGGTGCTTCTGCCCCGACCACCGGGATGTCGACGTCCAAGTCGACCCCGGAGACTGAGCCGATCCTAGAGTCCATGCGAACTCGAGTCGATCCTCGGTCGCCGTCTCCCTCGGCCTCCCGTTCAGGACCGAGGTCGTTGACGCCGACTCCCTCGGCGTCGGGGCGGAAGGCATCGGTGCCTGCCCGACCGGAGCCGCTCGATTCCTCCTCTGAGGAATTGGCCTGGGAGACGGAGGACGAAGAGTCCCCTGGTACTTTTCGGACTCTGTTCATCCCATCGGACTCGCCCGAGTCCGAACCTCAGAGATGGTCCCCCCCAAGGACACCCGGTTCTTGGACTTCGTGCGGGATATGGCCAAGGCCTTGGCATTCCCCGTGGATCCCGAGGAGGAGCCTCGAGCCGAAGAGCTCGATGCCCTCCAGTATGACTCTCCCCCGAAGGAGGCCTTTACTGTACCGGTTCCTCCGATGCTGGAGCGACTTCTCTTCCGCATGTGGGAGAGCCCGGCGCCGGTGTTAAGCAAGCGGGTCGATTCCATTTATCGAGTCCGCAAGAGCCCCGGATTCCAAAAGGCACAACTACCGCACCATTCCGTGGTGGTGGAATCGGCCATGCATCGACTCAAGAGTCAGAAGATGCACTCCTTGGTGCCTCCCAGCCGGGAGGCCCGTAACCTGGATGCCCTCGGTAGGAAGTGCTTCCAGGGCTCTATGCTTGCTTGTCGGGTCCAGACCTACCAGCTCTATATGGGCATGTATCTCCGGGACCTGGCAAAAGAAATTGCCGGGTTCTCTGCTGGTCTCTCCGAGGAACCTTTGCAGAGGTTCCAAGCCTTGTCCACTGGTATTCGAGAGTGCTCAAAGTTTATCTTTCGAGCAGCCTACGATGGTTTCGAAGCATCGGCTCGAGTAGCCGGAGCCGGCATTGAAGCCAAACCTGTCGGCGGGCACCGGTCATCCGACCTCGAGCCATGGGTACAGGACGAGTTGGTCGATGTCCCCTGCAGAGGTGAAAACCTCTTTGGCAAGCCCATGGCTGAAAAGGCTGCACAGATCGAGACCGAGACTCCGACCAGGACTCGTCTGTCCAGAAAAACCTCTGCCCCTTCTCATAAGAAGGGCTCGGGGAAAAAGCCCTTTTACCCGAGGAAGGCAGCTGCCTATAAACAATACCCTCACTATCAGGCCCCAGCAGCTCCCCAACAGGGTCAGCAGGCCAAGGGACAGGGTAATGGGTCCCGTAGGCAGCAAGCCCCCAAGCCCACAACACCGGCCCCTGCTCAGCAGGGTGGGGGTTTTTGACTCCATCAGCATAGCCTCTTCCCCTCTGCTGGTTTCTCTCAGCACAGAGAGAAACACAGGAGGGCGGCTGGTCCACTTTGCCCACAGGTGGTCAGCCATCACATCAGATACCTGGGTGCTTCATATAGTTCAAAAAGGCTATCTTCACTTTCACCAGGTACCTCCTTCCTACTTTCCAGGGGAGCCTCCAAGTCTCCCTCTGCACAGGGACTTACTCCTTCAGGAGTTGGTAAGTCTACTTCAGGAACAGGCTGTGGAACCGGTGCCCCACCACCTGAGGTCAAGGCTTTTATTCCAGGTACTTTCTGATACCAAAAGGAACAGGAGGCCTCAGACCCATCCTGGACTTGCGAAACCTCAAGTTCCTGGCCAGGGAAAAGTTTAAGATGCTTACCCTTGGAATCCTGCTGCCCTACCTCCAGCAGGGAGACTGGCTATGCTCCTTAGATCTAAAGGATGCCTGTACTCACATCCTTATTCATCCAGACCACAGACAATATCTCAGGTTTGTTGTGGGAGGAAATCATTACCAGTACAGAATCCTGCCCTTTGGCCTATCCTCCGCCCCCAGTGTATTCACCAAATGCCTAGCAGTGGTGGCGGCCTATCTAAGACTTCAAGGCCTCTTTGTATTTCCATACCTGGACGACTGGCTCATCAGGACCCAGTCTTCCCAAGAGGCCACTCAGGCCACTCATCGCACTGTGACTCTGCTCCAGCACTTGGGATTTGTCAAACTTCGCAAAGTCCACTTTGCTCCCCTCTCAAAATCTCGAATTCATCGGCGCAAGGTTGAACACACTTCAGGCGCGGGCCTTCCTGCCTCTAGACAGGGCACACAGGCTCATGGATCTAGCCAGCAACTTTCGCAGCAATTTCTGAGACTGCTCAGCCATATGGCTTCCACAGTCCATGTAACCCCCAATGCCTGCCTGAACATGCGACCTGCTCAATGGTGCCTTCGCACTCAATGGCATCAGGCCACGGGGAGCCTGGCGCACTCAGTACAGGTATCCAACCTGCTGGTCTCTTCTCTGCGGTGGTGGCTTCATCTACCAAACCTGGTGCTGGGAGTGGATTTTCAATCTCCTCTGCCTTCTCAGGTGCTGACAACCGATGCTTCTCTCCTAGGTTGGGGAGCACATTGCCAAGGGACATGTACTCAAGGCCTCTGGACTCCTTGGGAGTCTGCTCAACAGATAAACTTCCTAGAGCTCAGAGCCATCCGCCTAGCTCTGAGAGCCTTCTCCCACCTCACTTCTCACCAGTCTGTGCTGGTCCAGACGGACAATCAAGTTGCAGTGTTCTACGTGAACAAACGAGGTACAGGCTCCTTCCTTCTCTGTCAGGAGGCACGAAGACTGCTCTTGGGCCATCCTTCACGGCATCCTGCTCAAAGCTGTCTATCTCCCAGGTCAAGAAAATTACCTGACAGACAGGCTGAGCAGGATCCTTCAACCTCACGAGTGGAGATTGGATCCATTGGTGGTTCAGCAGATCTTTCTCAAGTGGGGCCTCCCCACCATAGATTTATTTGCCAGTCCCCTGAACCGGCAGCTTCCCAGATTCTGCTCTCGACAACCGCATCCTCTTAGAGTGGCGGCAGATGCTTTCCTGATTCCATGGTCCACAGGTCTCTTGTATGCCTTTCCTCCCATGCCACTGGTGTCTCGGACGCTCTTCAAAGTTCTCAGAGATAGAGCCTCGATGATCCTAATAGCTCCCCAGTGGCTGAGACAACCCTGGTTCCCGCTTCTAATGCAGCTGGCGGTGGACACTTCCTCTGGGGTTTCAACCCGATCTCCTGTCACAGGATCAGGGGACTCTCCTACACCCCAACCTCCGGTCCCTTCATCTGATGGCCTGGCTGCTGAAAGGGTAGTCCTTGCTCCCCTCCTGCTGCCTCGTGAGGTGGAAGAGGTCGTCTTGGCCTCCAGGCAGCCCTCCACCCGGAAGTCCTACGCTCTTAAGTGGCGTAGGTTCTCCGTGTGGTGTGCTCAGCAGTCTGAAAATCCCTTTTCCTGCTTAGTGGCAGTGGTCTTGCAATATTTGCTTTACCTCTCCAATCTGGGCCTTAAGTCCAACTCTGTCAGAGTCCACCTCAGTGCTCTCTCTGCGCATCACGCACCAGTGGATGGCAGGCCTCTTTCCAACCCTTTGGTGGCTCGTTTTCTCCAAGGCCTTCTCCTTAAGCCTCCTTTGTGCCCACCAGCCCCTGATTGGGATCTGAATGTGGTCTTGCAGCAGATTACCTGTCCGCCCTTTGAACCTATGGCTACCTGTCCCCTTCGTTTTCTTTCCTGGAAAACCTTGTTTTTGGTAGCCCTTAGCTTTGCTAGGCGCGTTAGTGAACTGCAGGCCCTAGTGTCTGATCCTCCTTACACTGGGTTCTACAGGAATAGGGTAGTCTTACGGACTCACCCTAAGTTTCTTCCTAAAGTGGTTTCTCCTTTTCATCTCAACCAGGAGTTGGTTCTTCCAACCTTCTTTCCTAGGCTGCACTCCAGCTGGGCTGAGATGGTCCTGCATACCCTGGACTGTAGGAGGGCCTTGTCCTACCTTGACAGTACGCAGGAACATAGGAGGGCTGTTCAGCTCTTCATTTCTTTTGACCCCAATAAGTTGGGGCTACCTGTCTCCAAGCGTACTTTGTCCATATGGGTTGCTGACTGTATCGCTTGGGCTTATGGGGCAGCCGGCCTCTCGTTGGAGGGTCGTGTCACGGCTCATCGTGTTAGGGCGAAGGCTGCGTCAGTGGCTCATCTCCGCTCTGTTCTGTTGGCAGACATCTGCCGGGCCGCTACTTGGTCTTCAAGCCAGACTTTTGCGGCCCATTACTGCCTGGAGAGGGAGTCCTGCAGGGACAGTGCTTTCGGTCAGGCAGTCCTCCATAATCTCTTTGAGGTTTAGGCAACTCCTACCCTCCGGCCCTGATGTTGGGCTACCGGTCGGGGGCGTTTTCAGAGAAGATTCCTTCCTTCTGTGCTACTGAGCTAGAGGGAGCTCATTTTTCCGCTTGAGGTCTCCGGTAGCCTTAAGCTAGGGAGTCCCATATGTGAGGACTGACTTCATGCTTGGTCCTGGAGAAAGAGTAGTTACTAACCTGTAACAGGTGTTCTCCAGGAGCAGCAGGAATCAGTCCTCACAACCCTCCCTCCTCCCCTCAGAGTTGCAGTCCTATCATTTCGTTTTTGCTAAATTTTTTGCTGTCTTTTAGCTATGTCATCAGACTAAGCAAGATGGCACCCTTGGGCGGGAAGGGGACCGCGCATGCGCGCTGCAATTCCCAAAGGCTTTCTTTGAAAGCTGGGGAAATTGCTCCGAGGGCTCCGTCAGCGTCGACGTCACCCATATGTGAGGACTGATTCCTGCTGCTCCTGGAGAACACCTGTTACAGGTGAGTAACTACTCTTATTGTTCGCAATAGCTATTCAACCGTTAGCGCCGTATATCAGGTGGGCGGGGGATATAAAGGGAGTTCGGATACGAGGGCAGGAGGAAAAAATTGGACTCTTTGCGGACTGTTTTTACCTTGACACAGCCGCTAACAACCTTACCAGTGTTGATGGCTATTCAACGGTACGGTCGAATGGCAGGGTATAAAATGAATCAGGGTAAGACCGAACTGTTGGGTTTTAATTTAGTGTCTAGGGTGGAGGAGAGCCTGAGACACTTAAGTTTCGGTGGGTGACTGGGAGTTTTCGCTATTTGGGGATTCATTTGGGGGTTCCTCTAACACGGATCAAGCATTGGAATTATCAGGTATTAGTGGAGGGTATTAGGCAGGACTTATCCCACTGGAGGGGATTGTTTTTATCCTGGATAGGTCGTATTGCTGTTGTGAAAATGAACGTTCTTCCAAGGTTGCTGTTTGTTTATATGTCTTTGCCCTGCAGGTTGGAAAGGAAGGAACTAGATAGGATGCAAAATCTGCTTTTACAATTTATCTGGGATGGAAAACGTCCGAAAGTAGCCAGGGCAACCATGTATAAGGCGAAAGAGGAAGGGGGGCTTGGGGTCCTGTCGTTGCTTCAATACTATGAGGCGGCGCAACTTCGGGCCTTGTTCGCGTGGAAGGAGGGGATAGAGCGACCGGGGTGGGTAGGTATGGAAAGGGAGGAGGGGGACAGCGCAGGGGCTTGGATTTGGGATCCTGGGGTGGGCAGAAGGGGACGGGTGGAGGAGAATCCATACCGAGCGCTTACAAGGCAGGTTTGGGTGAAATGGAGGGGGTACTTGCTAGGAGGGAAGCAGTACTCTAGGGAAACTCACATCTAGACGGTGATGAAGGGTAAGACGGGGGAGGGGGTGGAAATTTTTAGGAGGTGGGGGAGAAAGGGCTGTGGAAACTTGGTCAATTGCTGGAGGATGGGGGGAGAGTCCAGAGATTTGAGGAGCTCCAGCATCAATACCCGTATCTATCCCGCTCCTCCAACTATGTCTGACTATGGTATTGGCTACAATGGAGGGAGGTGCAAAAGGATTGGGGGGCAAAACCTACACCATTTGAAGAGATGATGGGCAGTAATGGATTGCCTACCCGGATAATCTCTAAGCTATACAAGATTTTGGGAGAATCTAAGCAGGGGGCCATACGTGGCCAGCTACAGTGGGAGGAGGAGTTGGGAGGACAGTGTAATTCTGAGAGGTGGGAGCATATCTATGCTCGGACCCACAAGTTGGCACCGGGGACAGGTGTGCTGGAAAACAGCTATAAGTTAAGGCTGAGAATGTATTGGACCCCGGTGTGGCTCCACGCATTATATCCCGAAGTCCGGAATGTTGTTGGAAGGGGTGTGGGGCTCGAGGGTATTTGCTGCATCTGGTTTGGAGCTGCCTGAAGGTACAGGAGTATTGGTTAGGGGTGGAAAGGCTTACGATAGCTATTACAAGGGTGAGGGTGCAGTTCACTCCCAGTATGGTTATATTGAACGAGGGGGTGGAGGGGGGGAGATGAGGAGTTAGGGAGACTACAGGGGTACTGTGTAGTAGCGGGTCGGATGAGCCTTTTCCATTAGTGGAAGAGGACGGCGGTTCCTCCGCTAGCGGAGGTGGTGGGGAGACTGGAGCAATTGTGGAGCTTCTGTGCTATTGAAGCGCATCAAAAACATACTATTCAAAGATATAACAGGGTGTGGGGACAGTATGCACAATGGAGGATGGGGGGGGGGTAGAAGAGTGGTGTGAGCAGGGGCGGGAGAGGGGGCAGGATGACGGGAAGGGTTAGGATTAGCTATATTCTAACGTCCAACACTACTTCCCATCACTGGTATAAGATCTGGGAAGGGTAGCAATCTTGCCACCTCTTCTTGCTGTGGAGCCTTTCTGAGTACTTATGGGGATTGCAATGTATGATTGATATAACATGCTTGAGACAGGGGTAAAGATTTTTGATTTATGCTGTAAAATATGGCGGGGAGGGGGGTGCTGTGGGTGTGTTTCTAGGACGGAGGGGGAGGGGGGGAATAGTTACGGTCTGGTAACCTGGAGGTCTACCTCCGAGGTCTATCAGTTTAGTTGGGGGAGGTTAGCTTTTTAGTGAATGGGGGGAGCTCTTAGAGGGAGGGGGGGCTTCTTTTGTCATGCAAAAGTATGTTGGTGTTAGAAATTGTATAGCATAACATAAAAATGGACGGTAATCCAGTACACATCGGAGGAGGGGATTTTTCCCTTTTGTAAGAGGAGTCTGGAATGGTTAATGGTTTATATCAGATGTGGTGATGTTTTTTTGTTATCTATAGTGTTGTATGATGTGTGCTAATAAATTTAAATTGCAAAAAAAAAAGATTTGTTCCTCCGTTCTTGAAAAAGTACCTCCACAGTAGTATGACTCACCTTAACAGAGGACTCCACAGGAGAAGTAGGCGTCCTAACAGAAAGAGGGCGAGGAGGAGGGGACCTCCCTCCAGAACTGAGGGAAACCCCTTCAGGGGAAGACTGTGCAGCCGGCAACGGCACTAGATGTTTGTCAATAGGGCCGACGGCAGTCTTGTCCACCATCCCATCCGACATTTTACCCCCGCTTTTGACTTCCTTTTCCCCATTATTAAACAGAGCAATAACAAAGGAAAACTTTTTGAACTTCTGTCGCCGCAGGGGCGCCAAAGGGGTGTAACTCGCCCCTTTGGACACACTCTGTGGTCCTGGAGACACTCAATGTATAGGGAGAAGGTCCTTGCTGGTAAGTTGTCCCGTCGCTGCCTGCCCGATGGTATGGGGAAGGTAAGCGATTTCCACCAGCAGGTTCAGTGGCAGCAGCCTCAGGGCCTTACAAGCAGACCCCCTGTACCTCCAACACAGCCACACCAAATCCGCGGAGGTAACTGTGGAGTCATTTTTTTTTATATAGGTTTTTATCATATTTTTCCAGCACAATCGTTGCTGGGTTTTTCTTCTGTCGTTTAAATGGACCTCTTATTTTAGGATGCTCCATTACTTCATTTTATTGTGTTTTGAATTTTGTTTATCTTCACATATCTGTTTATACACAATTTTTACAACTGAGTCCGTCCTTTTTGGACTAGTTATATACAGATTATAACAAAAATAGTCCTAAGAACACCAATATCTAAGATTTCATTTTATTTCATTATTTAATGTTTTTCATTGTAATTTGCATAGTTCTGGTTCAATGTTCGTACTATTTTTGGTTCTTTTGTGTTGCCTTTAGTCCTGGTTTCCACCTATTGCAAATCACATGCTTTTTTTACATATACCCTTCTATATTAATTTTGTTATTTGTGATATAATTTCTAGCTTTTACTTTAAGCATATGGTCATATCGGTTGCTGTGTGCTCCAAAGAGTGTGTTGGACTAAAAGATAACATATATACAATAATTATAAAAATACTCACAAATTATGAGGGTCAATGTTTGTTTTTACATTAACATATTTTATCTCCAGGAACAAGCAGGAATGAAGTCCTCACATATGGGTACCGACGGAGCCTGTGCGGGAACACTCCCCAGCGTCCAATAGGAACACTTTTGGGAGCATCCCTCAGCACATGCGTGCTGCCTTCCCGCCTTTCCAGCTGTCCCTCTTCAGTTCTTCGTTTTCCACGGAGCCGACAGGACCTATTCCCTGTCACTGCAGAAAATTCAGTCTTAATTTTTTCTTGTGGTCACGTTTGCCTACCGCACGACGCCTACTGGTACCGCCGGTTCTGTTCTTTTTTTAAAAAAAACAACAAAAAAAAAACCTGTTTCTTTTTGGAAACTTTCCTCTTTGGTGCTAGGTGCCATTTTGGGCATTAGGCCCCATTTTCCTAAATCATGGAAAAGCCAATTAGTGGTTTTAAAAAATGTACTAAGTGTGGCGGTACCATTTCCGTCACTGACACCCATGATTGGTGTCTAAAATGTTTAGGACCTGATCATTCTCCAACAATGTCTCTCCTGCATGGGGATGACCAAAAGAGGAAGACAGAACCGGGCCACAAAGCTCAGTCCCTCTTTTCTTCAGATGCCAGATCCATTGCATCGACATCAAGGGCCTCTTCTTCCTCCCATGGATCTCTGGTAACTAAACACAAAAGCCGGTCCTCAAAGGGTAGCTCTCCTGCTAAGCACTGAGAGGCCATTGGCATTGCCCTTGAGGGAACCACACCGGCAAAACAGCCCCGGTGGGAGGTTTCGGCTTCCAAAGCATCGATGGGGCTTCAGGATGTTCTCGAGGCCTCAACCTTGCAAGAACTACCTGTGCCATGCTCAGGGGTTCCAGCCATCCTCACCGGTACAGACACCCAGGCATCGGTAGCGTCAGACCAGAGGTTCCTCGCTATCGAGCGCAGTATCTCAGCTCTTCTTTCAGCTGCGGTACCGGTAGTCCCAAGGGCACCGGTGCCTACATCGACACCGATGCCAGTACAGACAGTACCAGCCCCGGTGGGAACTCTTCCCATTCCATCTCTGGCTGGAGTGGACAAAGCGGTACCAGGTCACCTTGGTACCGACTTCGATCGGGATCATGCTTGGCAAGAGCATTGGGGTCAGGAATACTTCGATTCCTCGGATTCCGAAGGCTCTGATTCTGCTAGCACTAGAGGGTTTCTCCTAGAAGATCCCTCTTCTCCCCAGTGCAGAATGTCACCTCCAGAGGACATGTCATTTCAGGATTTCATGCGTGATATGGCCAAGGGTCTTTCAATCACAGTAGCTCCTGAAGAGGAGCCCAGAGCAAAGGAATTCAAAATCCTCCAATAGCCTAAAGCTCCTAAGGAGGCAGCTACTCTGCCTATCCATGAAATTCTGCATAGCTTGATGCTCAGAATGTGGGAGACAACCTCTGACTACTTCTCCTCACCATGTCCTGGATTTCAGAAAACTCAGCTGCCACACCATTCAATGGTAGTGGAATTAGCCATGCGTAGGATGAAAAGTGTAGAGAGGCATGCATCCAATCCTCCAGATTGTGAATGCAGGACTCTGGATGCTTTTGGATGCAGAACTTTTCAAGCTTCCATGCTTTCAGCTAGGATCAGTTCATATATCCTATATATGGGAATGTTCCTCAAAAGTCACAGGAGACTTGGAACTTATGAGCCCATTTCTCCCAGATAATAAGAGAAGATTTTCTTGCTCTAGTTAAGCATGCTCAGGATGTCTCCAAGTTTGTCAATCGTGCAGCCTTTGACTGCTTCGAATGCATCAGCAGAACTTCTGCTATAGCCATTGGTGCACAACGGATTGCCTGGCTACAGGCATCAGATTTGGAGACTTGGGTACAGGACAAGTTAGGCAACATTCCTTGCATGGGGGAGAATCTCTTCAGCAAGAACTGGAAGGAAAAGGCTAACAAGTTAAATGCTGACATTTCTACCTTAGATTGTCAGTCTACAGCCACTCCAGCCAAAAGGAAGCCTTATAAAAAAAACCCTCTTTTAGCAAAAAGGGGAAGTTTTATCCTTCCTATACCCATCAGAGTCAGACTCCAGGTCAGGTTGCCCAAAAGGGACAAACTAGACAGCAAAAGAAACCAAAAGGCCTGAGAGCCCAACCAGCTCTCCAGGTTCAGCCCCCCTCAAGGGCTTTGACTCCTTCCTAGAGAGCTTTGCCTTCCTGCCTCTGAGGGGTCCCCAACCCCCAATATTCCAGGCAGGTTGTGCCACTTTGTCAACAGATGGCATCAAATAACAGAAGATTGAACTTTGTCCATTGTAGGAGAGGGGTACAAACTTCATTTTCACAGCATACCCCCTCCTACAATTCTAAAGCAATTCAATTCACAAACCTCTGCAGACAATCTGCTAGATCACAAGGTCTCCACACTTCTTGCCCAAGGGGCAATAGAGGAAGTACCAATTTTTCAACAAGGGACAGGGTTCTACTCCCCCTATTTTCTTATTCCAAAGAAAACGACAGACCCATTCTAGACCTCAGAGAATTGAACAGATATCTGTTTCGAGAGAAATTCAAAATGATTTCTCTAGGAACTCTTCTGCCATACCTTCAAAGCCAGGACTGGCTTTGCTCTCTAGACTTAAAGGATGTATACACTCACATTCTCATCCATCCAGATCACAAGAAATTTTTATGTTTCCTTTTCAGGGGAAGACATTTCCAGTACAGGGTTCTTCCTTTTGGTCTGGCTTCAGCACCAAGGGTGTTCACGAAATGCATGGCAGTAGTAGCCACATTTCTACAAACCCTGGGGATTTTTGTCTTCCCTTACTTAGACTGGCTCATTCGCGCCCCTACAGTTGCAGAGGCCAGCACTGCACTTTGCTGTACAATGCGAATCCTCCAATACTTTGGATTGGAAATAAACTTCCTGAAGTCTCACCTAGTTCCTTCCCAATGCCTAGAATTCATAGGAGCCTGTCTGGATACCAGACAGGCAAGGGCTTTCCTTCCACAAGCCCAGTGTCTTCGCATTATGCAGCTAGCTTTCCCAAGCAGCAGGCAAATCTTCCCTCATGGCTCAACTACTGCAGTTACTGGGACACATGGCATCCACAGTTCATGTAGTCCCATATTCTCGCCTCCACATGCGAGCAGCTCAGTGGACCCTCTCCACACAGTGGACACAGGCCACGGGTCACGGGTCATTTGTCGGACAAAATAACAATCTCTCAACGACTAATTTTGTCCCTCCAATGGTGGCAATCAATAGAAAATCTGACAGTGGGATCTTCTTTCCATCAACCCCTCTTTCAGGCCACCCTAACAGATGCATCACAGGTGGGTTGGGGAGCACACCTGAATCATCTCTCTACCCAGGGCACCTGGACTCCACTGGAGGTAGGTTTACGCATAAACCACCTGGAATTAAGAGCAATTTACTTAGCTCTTCCAGTGTTCCATGCCCAGCTCAGCTACAAGACAGTCCTAATCCAGACGGACAATCAGGTAGCCATGTTCTATGTGAACAAGCAGGGCGGAATGGGCTCTGTCGTTATGCAACGAAGCTTTACGACTATGGGCCCTCGCCAGAGAGCATCAAATTCACCTAGTGGTATATCTTCTAGGCATTCAAAACCTTTGGGCAGACAAACTCAGTCGAGTATTGCTACCTCACGAGTGGTCACTCCACCTAGACCAGGTGGCAGATATTTCATCTCTGGGGCACTCCAGACAGACCTCTTTGCAAGTCCACTGAATGCCAAACTTCCCCGTTTCTGTTCCAGGATTCGGGCACACAACTGTTAGGGAAGGGATGCCTTCCTCCTTCACTGGAGTCAGGACTTCCTTTATGCCTTCCCACCCATTCCCCTCATCCCCAAAACACTTTTCAAGCTTCAGAGAGACAGGTCGCATGATTCTCATAGCACCACGATGGCCATGCCAAGCATGGTATTCCCTGCTTCTGCATCTCTCTCAAGCGGCACCTCTGGAGTTAGGGCATGCTTCAGATCTCCTTTCCCAGGAGAGCGGGACGCTATGGCACATGAATCCCCAGTCCCTGCACCTCACGGCCTGGTTGCTGAAGGCTTAGACCTCCAGGATTTCAACCTGTCCCAGCAGGTAAGATTTCTCCAGGACCAAGCAGGAAGTCAGTCCTCACATATGGGTGACATCATCGATGGAGCCCTTGCGGAGCATTTTCCCAGCTTTCCATGAAAGCTTTTGGGAATGCAGGCACACATGTGCGGTTCCCTTCCCACCTAAAGGTGCCATCTTGCCTCAGTCTCTTTTTCCGTGAAGCCCACCGGACATGTCCTAGTCATCCTGGAAAATAGTTTGATTTTTGGCGATCCTTCGCTATTTTTTCTTCTCCGGTTCGATGCCGGCTCCACTCCCGCTGGGTTCGGTACACCGGTATAGAGCCCGGTCCGTCTTTTTTCGGTTTTTGCCCTTCGTGGCTGGCTTTCGCACCCTTTTTTCTTTTTCCCTGGAAGGCCAGTCCTTTGACCTCGCGGGGACTTCCCCCCCCCCCGATGGTTTTAAAAAGTGTGATCGATGGAGGAAGTGACGTCATCGACTCGGATGGCTGCCTGAGTTGTGAGCTCCGGTGTCTGAACCGGCATTTAAGCAAGCAATACCCCTCTAAAGTGGGAGAAAAAGGTGGAGGAGCGGAGGAATAGTGGCGGAGACATGGAGGAAGGTGATGGCGACTCGTAGAAAGACGGCGGACATCCGCGAGTACACATGTAGCGGCTTGCAGCAGTACGAGGGGCAGGACGGCAAGATGGTGACTATACAGAGCAGAGGAGGTGGAGAGGTGGCAGAGCGGGAAAAGAGGCAGTCGGGGCTTGGAGGATGTGCGAGCCGAAATGGTGGTGCAGAAGGTGACCCGCGAGGAGCTGCAAGGTTGGTTTAAAGAGCTGAAGGATGAAAAGAACAAAATGGAGGTGGGAGACCTGCTGGGCAAACTAAAGAGATGGGAGAGCTGAAGGCCCAGATGGAGGAGCAGGAACACAAGATGGGAACTTTGCAGGAGCAAAGTCACACGACTCAGCAGGACGTGGCTGAGTTGCGGAGGTGGAAGGATCAGATCTTGTATAAAATAGAGGACCTTGAAAATAGGTCCCGGCGAAACAATTTACGTATCTGGGGAGTCCCAGAGGAGCAGGGCTTCCAGAACCTCAAGAAGGTGGTGGAGACCATATTGAAGGATATATTGCTTCAAAAAGGAGGGGACCAGCAAGACCTCAATGTGGCGATGGACAGAGCGCATAGGGCCTTGGGGCCGGTGAGACCGAACAGGCCCCGTGATATAGAGCTGTGCCTAAAGGACTATGAGGTCAAAATCTATATTGAGAGCAATGCGGTTCAAAGAGGATTACAGATGACAGGGCTATAAGATTGCCATATATGGTGACTTGGCAGCTTGGTACCCTGCAGAGGAGAAGGGAGATGGCTCTGGTTACGCAGGCGCTTTGCCAGGAGGGCATGAAGTACCGTTGGCTTTACCCCTTTGGGCTCATGTTTAATAAAGGAGCCAAGGGGTGGACAGTTAAAACTCTGCAAGAGGCGAAGAAGGTGTTGGCGGAGGCGCAGATCGCAGCAGTACTAGAAGAACACTCACAGCAGAGGGAGCAGAGTTGCTGGGGTGGAATAGCGAAGAGGAGGCAACCATCAGAAACCAGCAGGAGCATGTCTGCAGATATGAGAGACACTGGGTAATGCAGGACAATGACTGCGGGTCTGGTGTGGGTGGGGGAATGCTACTGCTTGAACACATATGGATGGAGGGAGCTAGTAACTATACTTAGGTTTGTAATATGGACTGGGGGACTTGGGGCACCTCCACAAAAATATATAATAAAAAAACAAAACAAAACAAAAATATATATAATAGTATAAGGAAACTAGGGAACAAAGGGGGACAGAGTAACTGGCTTGAGGATGGTCTCTGCCAATATTTTTGAAGTGAACAGGGGAGGGGCAGGGGGGGAGTAAGGGCAGGGAAAAACCATACTTAACAAAATCCAAAAAGGATGGGTGCTCCGGGTCTCCAGTGGTGGAAAGCGCATGGTAGGGATGTGTACAGTATGTTGAGGAGGCGGGGGAATGGAGGTACGGGAATTTTCAGATAAAAGATTTGTTGAGCGGAATAATGGGGTGTGGGGACGGGGAGGGGAGGAGGAGGTGAGCAGCAGGATGGGGATCCAGGGGAGGGGGGGTGGAGTGGTGGAGGGGGCAGGGGTTGTGAATAAGGGCAGTGGTTGGGAGAGAGGGGGGGATGTGCTAGGAGGGAGGAGGGGAGAAGGGTGGGGAAGGCCGGGATCCGGGAAGATGAGCACTACTCCAGGGAGTCCCTCGGGAGGGAGGGAGAAGGGGCCGGGGAAGGTTGGGGAGGGAGGGAGGGGAGGGGAGAGGTTTCAGGGTAGAGGGAGAGGATGAGGGGTAGGTTTGGGAGAGGGAAGGGGGGAGAGGGGGGACATGGTGAGATAGGGAAAGGCAGGGAGGGGGAGGGGAAGCCGATAGGGCAGCTTCAGTTGAAACTTCTAACAATGCGAAAGGATTACAAATATGGTGGAAGAGAAGATTGGTAGATAGAGAAGGAGGGCGTTTGGAGGCTGATGTGGTGTGTGTGCAGGAAACGCACCTGAAAGTGGGGCAAGAGGGATTGTTACGGACCCATAGATACCCCTATGTGGTGTTGGGGGGCAAGCGGGCGGAACACAGGAGGGGGGGTGGGCTTGTTGCTAAGGATTGGGTAGTTGAAGAACGTAGGGATAAAGGGGATCGATGGGTTGCAGTGAAGCTAGCGGTGGCTGGGGAGGAGATCTGGGTCTTGAGCGTGTATGGGCCGAATGATAAGCGGAAGGAGTTTTACGATCAAATGTTGATGGATGTGGAAAGATTGGGGCCTCAAGCGAAAGTATTGGGGGGAGATTTCAATTTGACGGTGAACCCTAGAGTGGACCATAGCGGGGGCGAAGGGGGGGGGGGAGTAGAAAAGAGAGGGAGAGTATGTTGCGTATGAAAGAGACTGGGGCTCATAGATGTATAGCTTCTCTGCCCAGGGTGCCACACCCTCCACACATTATATTCAAATCCGCATCAGACGTATAGTAGATTGGATATGTTTTGGGTGAGTGGGCCCTGGGTTTACAGTTTCAAAGGTTAGCGAGGTGGAGCAGGGATCAATCACCTGGTCGGATCACGCCACTGTCAGTTTAAGTTTTAATCTTGGGTATAAGGATGGCGGGGTGAGATTTTGGAAGCTGAATGATTCGTTGCAGGATAAGGATACGGTTTCTAGGATTAGAAGGGTGGTGAGTATATGCAGGATAACCTGAATGGGGAAGTGACGAATGGGTGCGCGTGGGATGGCCTAAAGGCGGTGGTGAGGGGGCATCTGATTGGAATAGCAGCATACAAGTGGAAAGAGCAGAGGCAGAAAGAGGAGCAGTATTTGAAAGAGCAGAATTGGAGGGATGGCACCAGAGTTTTAGGAAGGGAGGGGTACTACAAAGATTACAATTGTTGAGGGTGGAATTAGGAAAACTGAGGGTGAAAGAAATAGTGCATCAGTTAAACCTCCTGAAGCAGTCCCACTTTGAGGTGGGCAATAAAGCCGGTCGGATGTTAGCCACCAGGCTTAGGAATAGATTGCAACAGCAGAATATTGGAGCGGTCAGGGATGGGACTGGTAAATTGCAGACAGGTAATGAGATTAGGGGGGCATTTAGGACCTTTTTTGAGGAGCTATACAGAAGCGAGGTGCGAGAGGGGAAGGAGAAGAGCATAAGGTACTTGCAGGGGGTGGACTTGCCACATGTGGATTCAGAGGAGATGGAGTCTTAACCAGCCTATACAGGTGGTGGAGGCCATTAGAGCCCTGAAAACTGGGAAAGCGCCAGGTGTAGATGGGTACACGGCAAAGTTTTACAGAGTTTTTCAGGAACAGGTGAGCCCGCTGCTGGTAGCGGTCTTTAATGATTGTTTGAAGGGGGTAAGCTGCCACCAACAATAGGAGAAGCGGGAATCACACTGATCCCCAAACCGGGAAAGGATGCGACCAGTTGTGGGTCGTATAGGCCCATGTCTCTAATATAGATGCCAAGATTTTGGCGTGGAGACTGCAGGGAGTATTGCCGACCCTAGTGAATAAAGATCAGACAGGGTTTGTGGGAGGGAGACGAGGGGATATCAGGAAGGTTGGGAACTTGACATGGAAGGTGGGGCGGAGTGGTGGAAAGCCGTGTTTATAACGGTGGATGCGGAAAAAGCCTTCGACTGTGTTGAGTGGCCCTTTATGCTGCAGGTGTTGGAGAAGGTGGGAGTGGGCAGCCGATTTATCGAGTGGGTCCAGGCTCTTTATGATAGGCCGACGGCTCGAATACGAGTTAACGGAGGATACTCAGCACCCTTTCGGTTGGGTAGGTGTACGAGGCAGGGGTGCCCCTTGTCCCCATTGCTTTTTGTGCTTGTGATGGAGCCACTGGCCGAGAGGATTAGGAGGCAGAATGATAAGGGGATACAAATGGGAGGGGTGGAAGCAAAGATTGCCCTATTTGCGGATGACGTTATTTTGACGTTAACGGAACCCCTAACCACGTTACCAGTGCTGCTGAGAGAAATTGAGGAGTATAGTAAGGTATCGGGTTATAAAATTAATAGCACTAAGATGGAAATTCTAGGATTTAACTTGCCGGAGGGGTTGGTGCAGAGGTTGAAAGAGCTTTCCGTTTAGGTGGGTTAAGGGCACATATAGATATTTGGGTTTCGAAATGGGGAATACGATAGAGAGATGGCGAGAGTGGAACTATGAGAGGTTATTGGGAGAGAAGGAGGGATTTTAGGAAGTGGAAGGGGCTGCATTTGACGTGGCTCGGTAGAATAGCTACTGTGTAAATGAATGTTTTGCCTAGGATTTTGTTTTTGTTTAGCGCTATCCCATGTCCCATTTCAAGGGGGTATATGAAGAAACTGCAGCAACTACTCATGGAGTTTGTATGGGAAGGAAAATGTCCAAGACTATCCAGGAAAATAATGTACATGAGAAGAGAGGAGGGGGGGGGGGGGTTGGGAATGCCGAATCTGGAAATGTACTATCGGGTCGCACTGCTGCGAACAGTAGTTAGCTGGAAGACTGAGGGGGAGAGCCTGGATTGGGTGCAGATGGAGGCAGGGGGGGAGGAGGCTAGGAGAGATGCAGGAAAGGTAGTTTGGGATAGTCAATTTGGAAAGGGTAGATGGGGGTACTGGAAGGATCAGGAAAATCCCTTTGAAGTTAACCAGGGAGGTGTGGAAAAAGGTACAGGTGAAGTTGCTGGGGGGGAAGAAGTATTCCAGACGAGCGTACATCAGGGGGCTGACAGAGTTTGAGCCGGGGATGGAAGGGAAGATCTTTAGGAAGTGGGAGCAAAAGGGGTTGTGGAGGATAGGGCAAGTGCTCTCAAAAAAGGGGGAATTATTGCCACTTGAGGTGCTAAGAGAATTTTGGGTTAGGGGAGCGGGACTACTACGCCTATGTGCAGTTATATTTTGCTGTGAGGAGAGAGGTGCAGAAGGATTGCAGAAGACATTTGACAGATTTTGAGAAGCTTATGGAGAAGGCGGGGGTGCCGGGGCAGTTTAGTCTGTATAAAATGTTAATGGAGGAAGAAGTACGGGAAGTGAGGGGGCACCAGAAGTGGGAAACAGTGATGGGTGGAGAGTGGTCAGAGGAGCAGTGGGGGAGGATAATCCGGAGAGAGAGAGCTTGCACCAGGTACGGTGTATTTGGAGCATAGCCTTAAGATTAGGCTATATATGTACTGGACCCCGGCGCGCATGAGAGCAATGAGTGAGCACCACACGGGTGATTGTTGGAAAGTGTGGAAAGAGGGGGGACTTGTTGCATATGTTGGGGTGCGGGAAGGTGCGAGGATTTTGGGGAGAGTGTGGAAGAGATATATGCGGAAATTACAGCTATTAGGGTGAGAGTGGACAAGGAACAAGTTATATTTAATGAACCACTGGGAAATGGGCAGTGGGCAGAATTTTTTAGGGTACTGTGTGGGAGCGGGGCGTCTGGCATTGCTGGCTCACTGGCGCCAACCAGAAGTGCCCACAAGAGCAGAGGTGCTGGGCCGGTTAGATCAATTGTGGCTTATGTGTGAAATAGACGCCCGGAAAAAGGAGAAATTATCATGATTTGAGGGGAAATGGGGGTGGTTTGAGAACTGGCGCAGGAAACATGGTAGCGTTTCTCAGTTGGGAGGGGAGCGGGTGGTGGGCGTTGAAGTGAATGGAGGGGAAGAGGGGTAGCCTTTCGAGCTGGACACGTGATTATGTGAAGGGAGGGACAGGAGGGGGGAGAGGAGGGAGGAGGGGAACTGGGGGCTTCAGGTTTGGTAGGGGGCAAAGGATGGGTTGGGTGGGGGGGTGGAAGGGGGATAGGGGTAGTGGGGAAGAGTACAGTTCAAAGTGTAGGTGGGGAGGGGAGCAGTGAGGTATGGTGATCGGTGCATAATGTATACTTCCTAATGTATCTGTGGAATCTTGACTGGTAAATGTGTCGTGGAGGAATGGTGTTGGGGAACAGGGAATGGGTGGAGTGGGACAAGATGTATTTGATGTCTCAGATGTACTGGATGTGTTTTGGACGGGTTTTGGAACTGATGGAAGTGTATGGGGTGGGTTTCGGCACTGTTTGTATGTCATTCTTGATTGGGTGGAACAAAATAACAATAAAAGTATAAATATTAAAGTGTGATCGGTGCAAGAAGCTGATGTCTCTCACCGACACGCATGACTGCTGCCTTCAGTGCCTCGGTCCTGATCACGACCCTAAGACGTGTGGACCATGTGGGAAAATGTCTTCCAAGGCACTGTGAAGTCGGAAGCACCAAAAGGAAAGGCTTTTTTCTGACTCTGCCTCCGGCCGTGCCCAGACCTCGTCTGAGGCCTCAACATCTTGGGAATCGGACCCCGAGCACCGTCGTGGCTCCTCAGACCCCGAGCACCGTCGTGGCTCCTCAGACCCCGAGCACCGTCGTGGCTCCTCAGACAGGGGGTCCCCCGACCTGGAACACAAGGGGAAGAGGCTCGCGAGGGCATCGTCAGAAGAGGTTCCTGGCTCCTCGGCTAGGTCTCAGACCCCTGACCGTCGCCCTGGGCCCATGGAACAGGAGAAGCCTTCCAAAGTTCCTCGAGTGGAGCCGGAGTCTGCTGGACACAAGTCCTGTAGTCCTCGTGGACTCTCCTCCCAGAGAGCTGACGTCGGGCCCGGCGCTGCCGGGGCCTGAGTCGGGGGCTGCTGAGTCTCCTGAGCTGGGTCTCAGGTTGACAGCCTTGGAGAGCAGACTGTCTGCCTTCATGGAACAGCAGCGGGCACTGATGGCCAGCCTGTCTGGCGCATCTGCCCCGACCACCGGGACATCGACATCAAAGTCGACCCCAGAGACCGAGCCGATACTTGAGACCATGAAGGCTCGAGGTCTACCTCGGTCGCGGTCTCCCTCGACCTCCCGTTCAGGACCGAGGGCGTCAACGCCGGTGCCTTGGGTGTCGGGGTGGGTGCTCAAAGGCCTTGCGAGGTCAGACCCCGATTCCTCATCAGACGAGTCCGCCTGGGAGACGGAGGACGAGGAGTCCCCCCCGACACCTTCAGTACTCGGTGCATCCCTTCAGACTCACCACAGTCTGAACTCCAGAGGATACCCGGTTCTCGAAGTTCATCCGGGATATGGCCACTGCGTTGGCTATCCCTGCGGACCCCGAGGAGGAGCCGAGGAGCTCGAGGCCCTGCAGTACGACTCTCCTCTGAAGGAGGCCTTTACTGTTCCAGTTCCTCTGATGCTGGAACGGCTCCTCTTCCGTATGTGGGAGGCACCAGCCTTGGCACCGATTTTAAGCAAGCGGGTCGATTTGATTTATCAACTCCGTAAGAGTCCTGGCTTTCAAAAGGCGCAGCTACCACACCATTCCATGGTGGTGGAATCGGCCATCGCCTGAAAAGTCAGAAGATGTACTCCGCGGTGCCCCCTGGCAGGGAGGCCCAAAACCTCAATGGTTTTGGTAGAAAGTGCTTCCAGGGCTCGATGCTTGCTTGCCGTGTCCAGTCTTACCAGCTGTACATGGGCATGTACTTGCGAGACCTGGCCAAGGAGCTGGCCTGGTTTTCTGCTGGTCTCTCCGGGGAACCCTTGCAGAGGTTTAAGCCCTTGTCCTCGGATCTGGGAATGCTCCAAGTTTATCCCACGCTGCCTACGATGGCTTCGAGGCTTCGGCCCATGTTGCGACAGCCGGCATCGCGGCTTGACGCCGGCATGGCTGCAGTCATTGGACCTCGAGTCATGGGTTCAGGACAAGTTGGTCGATGTCCCTTGCCGAGGTGAGAACCTTTTTGGCAAGCCTATGACCGAGAAGGCTGCACAGCTCGAAACCAAGCACCTCATGAGGATGAGGCTGTCTAGAAAGACTTCTGCCCCTTCTCACAAGAAGGGCTCGGGTAAAAAGCCCTTTTACCCAAGGAAGGGCACTGCCTACAAACAGTACCCACAATATCAGGCTGCCCAAGCTGCCCCTCCGGGTCAGCAAGCCAAGGGGCAGGGTAATGGGCCCTGTAGGTAGAGGACCCCCAAGCCTCCGGCCCCTGCTCCCACTCAGCAGGGTGGGGGCTTTTGACTCCTTAGGTATAGCCTCTCCGTCCCTGCTCTCCCAATCCTGCACAGGAGGTCGCCTCGCCCTGTTTGCCCACCAGTGGCCACTCATCACTGGAGACAGTTGGGTGTTAAACATAGTCCACAGGGGCTATGCACTACACTTCGAACAACTGCCTCCTTCATACTTCCCAGGGGAGCCTCCAAGGCCTCCCCTGCACACAGATCTTCTCCTTCAGGAGCTACAGGGTCTGTTGGTGGACAGGGCGGTGGAGCCTGTGCCTCCTCACTTACACGGTCGAGGGTTCTACTCCAGGTATTTCCTGGTACCCAAAAGAACCGATGGCCTTCGACCTATTCTAGATCTCCGAAACCTCAAGTTCCTGGAGAAGGAAAGGTTCAAGATGCTTACTCTTGGAACCCTTCTGCCCTATCTCCAGCAGGGAGATTGGCTATGCTCCTTAGATCTAAAGGATGCGTATACTCACATCCTCATTCATCCAGACCACAAAGTACCTCAGGTTCATTGTGGGAGGAAACCATTATCAGTACAGAGTACTGCCTTTTGGCCTCACCTCCGCTCCCAGGGTCTTTACCAAGTGCCTGGCAGTGGTGGCAGCCTACCTGCGAAATCAGGGAGTCTTTGTCTTCCCATACCTGGACGACTGGCTCATAAGGGGTCAGACGTGCCAGGAGGCCCAACAAGCTACTCTCAGAACTATTGCTCTTCTTCAAAGCTTGGGATTCATCATAAACGTCGCGAAGTCCACTTTGCTCCCCTCCCAGAACTTGGAGTTCATAGGGGCAAGGTTGGACACTCTGCTTGCAAAGGCATTCTTGCCAGAAGACCGAGCCCAAAGACTGATCAACTTGGCAAACCAGTTTCTCAGCAGGTCACTGGTCTCTGCCAGACTCTGCTTGAGGCTTCTAGGCGACATGGCTTTGACAGTACATATGTGACCCCCAATGCCAGGCTACATATGAGGCCTGCACAGTGGTGCCTTCAGACTCAGTGGTCACAGGCCACAGGCAGCCTCAGACAGGATAAGGGTGTCCTCACATTTTCTGAACTCCCTCAGCTGGTGGCTGCACCCACCCAATCTGCTACAAGGGGTACCCTTTCAGAGTCCTGGGTTCACAGTGGTGACCACGGATGCCTCCCTGCAAGGCTGGGGGGCTCATTGTCTAGGCAAGTGCACCCAAGGTCTGTGGTCTCCCTGGGAAGCCGCACAACAAATCAATCTCCTGGAACTCAGGGCTATTCGGTTAGCCCTCAAAACCTTTCCTCAAGGCCTGGCTCATCAGTCTGTCCTAGTTAAAACAGACAACCAGGTAGCCATGTTTTATGTGAACAAGCAGGGCGGAACTGGGTCCAAGCTCCTTTGCCAGGACGCACAGGACTTTTGCTTGTTTGTTCTCAGACACAACATGCTCCTCAAGGCAGTGTATCTCCCTGGCCAGGAGAACTACCAGGTGGACAGGTTGAGCAGAATTCTGCAGCCCCACGAGTGGCAGCTCCATCCTTTGTTCAGAAGATTTTCCTGAAATGGGGACTTCCATCCATAGACCTCTTTGCCAGTCCTCTGAACAAACAGCTGCCAAAGTTCTGCTCCAGGCAACCGCATCCTCTGCTGATAGCAGCAGATGCTTTTCTGATTCCTTGGTCTCGGGGCCTCCTGTATGCGTTTCCTCCCACGCCCTTGGTGGCCTGAACTCTGTTCAAGATTCTTTGGGACAAGGCCTCAGTCCTGCTGGTGGCTCCCAGGTGGCCCAGATAGCCTTGGTTCCCACTTCTGCTTCAGTTGACAGTGGACCCCCCCCCTGCCTCTGGGGTTGCAACCCGACCTTCTCTCTCAGGATCAGGGTTCCCTTCTGCACCCCAATCTCAAAACTCCCAATTTGATGGCCTGGAGGCTGCAAGGGTAGTTTTGGCTCCCTGGGGCCTACCTCAGGAAGTTGAGGTTGTCCTAGCCTCTAGAAAACAATCCACTAGGAAAACCTATGCTCTAAAGTGGAAAAGGTTTTCTGTGTGGTGTTAGCTACGAACAGAAGATCCTTTCTCCTGTACTGTACCAGTAGTGCTTCAGTACTTACTGCACTTATCAAATCAGGGACTTAAGTCCAATTCTGTTCGGGTCCACCTCTCAGCTCACCACTCACTGGTGGAAGGACATTGTCGGTTCACCCATTGGTGTCCCGGTTTCTCAGAGGCTTGCTTTTGCTCAAGCCTCCAATCCGTCGTCCTGCTCCTGAGTGGGAGCTGAATGTGGTCTTGCAGCAACTGACTCGCCCACCTTTTGAGCCGATGGCTACTTGTCCACTACGCTTCCTGTCCTGGAAGACACTCTTCCTGGTAGCCCTTACCTCGGCTAGGCGAGTTAGTGAGCTTCAGGCCCTGGTCTGTGACAGGCTTTACACCAGATTTTATAGGAACAGGGTAGTCCTCAGGACTCATCCAAAGTTCCTCCCCAAGGTAGTCTCCGCTTTTCACCTCAACCAGGAGGTGGTTCTTCCAACATTCTTCCCTAGGCCTCATGCAAGCCAGGCTGAAGCAGTTCTGCATACCCTGGACTGTAGGAGGGCCTTATCCTTATTTCTTTCTGCCATCTAGCCACTACACCATCCCATTGTACTGTAATCAGTAATTGTTACTATTTTACTGTTGTCAGTAATTCCTTACCGCTATCTAGCCACTGTATTATTGTCAACAATTCCTTAATTCTATCCAGCCAGCTACCATTGTACTGTTGTCAGTAATTCTCCCCACAATACATATCCACAATCACAAGTTATTCTGCCCTAATCTACCCATTTCACAATCACACAGAGCCCTGCCACAATGGGTTCCCCCTTTCCACACAATCAGATGCTATATCATCCTTGCTAGTTGGTTCTCTTGCTCTCTTACCTTAACCCCTCCTGCCAATCAGATCCCAATATTACAAAGTCATGGAAGGAGATGGTCTGGTGCATCCCGTAACAATGTAGATTGGGATACCCGCGCACATCACCCACATCTGCTACACATTGCGCTTCAGCACTCGGTGAAATCCAAGAAGGTGGAAAACTCCTACCCTCATAACCTAAAATGTGCCCTCATTAATGCCCGGTCTATCCGGAAGAAGTGGCCAGCTGTCATCGACATGATTTCCCTCCACGACCTTGATATACTCCTGGTCACTGAGACATGGCTATCCGACAAAGACAACGTTATACTCAACCAGCTCCTCCCACCGAACTTCACAGCTCATACAAGTCATAGACGAGACAAAAGAGGTGGAGGGGTGCTCATCCTCACTAGGACAGACCTCCATTTCCAGACGGTTGACGCCACCAACACTAATCACCTTGAAACCGTCACCGTCTCCAACAAACGATGCTCAATCAACCTGCTTTACAGAGCACCCTCAGCCCCCCCGGATGATCTTGCTGCAATAATTGATCTCGCCTCCAACATGCATAACCCAAACATCCCAAACTGGATCCTAGGCGATTTCAACCTGCCAACACTGCAGGACAATCAAGTGTTATCCTTCCTTGATGCCCTCTCAAATCTCGGCTTCAAACAATTAGTAAAAGAACCTACCCATACTAAGGGAAATATTCTGGACTTAGTATTCGCCCCTCAGATATCTCTTAACACATCGCATGACCCCATAACGTCCATAACTCCTGTTCCATGGTCAGATCACAAACTGATCATCCTCCAGATTCCTTTGCACAAAACTGATGCAAAGCTCAATAAGATACCAAGCAACATTACAAGACCACACTCCAGATGTTTCAAGCCTTTCAACAGAGACCTTATCCTCACGGAAACGCAACAACTCATTAGCGAAACCACCTCGAACCTCGACAATCTGATTACTCACTGGAACAATTGCCTCAGTGCAATAGCCCTACGCACACCAACCAACAAGCCCCCAGGGAAAAGAACTAGCGCTCCATGGTACACAGCTGATCTTAGAGTTTCTCTTACCCAATTACGGAAACTCGAAGAGATGGCGCCGATCCCACTCTTCAATTGACCAGACAGCGTACAACTGTCATCTGGCTGCACACCGCAAGGCAACCACTGATGCAATGAAACAATACTACTCTAAGACCTTAAAGAGATCACTTAATAAACACCATGATCTTTTTGACCTAGTCAAGACTCTATCAAAAGAACCAACTCCCGGACCTCAATTTGAGATTCACCCACAAGATTTTGCTAACTATGCACAATCCAAGATATGCCGGACTATCAATATCTTGACTACAACCACCACCCCTGAACGAGACTACCCTGCAGCTCTAACCGTATTCTCTACCCCTACCAAGAAAGAAATTGAAGAAACTATTATGGCCCTTAACACCACCACATCTCAGTCCGATCCATGCCCAGCCTTCTGGATTAAGGAGCTCCGCAGCCACTTCAGCCCAATACTATCCAATATAATGAACCTCTCCTTCACAACAGGTTCCTTCCCCTCAGCTCTTAAGCACACATCTATCAGACCTCTTTTGAAAAACTGCAAACTCGACCCCCAAAAAGTAGATTCATACAGACCTATATCCAGTATACCTCTACTTGCGAAGGTCATCGAAAAAGAGGTACAACGACAACTACAAGATCACGTCGACACTGCCGCACCATTAGACCCCTGCCAGCATGGTTTTAGAGAATCCCATGGAGTGGAAACCCTTCTTACCACCCTCTTCTGCAAGATAATCACTGGCATTGATGACATCCGTCAAGGATTTGCTCTCATCTTTCTGGACATCGCTGCAGCTTTTGATTCAGTAAGTCATGAACTTCTCATAGGTCGACTAATTGAGAAAGGCATTACTGGCAGAGCGCTTGAATGGTGCAGATCTTACCTGTCTGGAAGATGGCAACATGTGTGTTCTGGAGGCATGACATCGGAACCTTTCCACCAAAATCAGGGAGTCCCACAAGGTTCCTCTCTTTCAGCCCTCCTGTTTAACATTTACATGCAGCCAATTTGCAAGATCATCCGATCCTTCAATGTCGACTGCATGTTATACGCTGATGTCCTGCTGTACATACCCTTCTCTACGGAACATCTGGACCTCTCCCCACTGACTAGCTGTTTCAACGCAATTTCTGACTGGCTTTTCTCCCAAAACCTCTGAATACAACATAAGAAAACGGAGGTACTCTTCATTACGAGGAACCCTAACTTCACACCACCACAATTCCTTAAAGTAAAAGAAGCAGAGTTACATTCTAAACCATCAATACGCTACCTGGGAGTCACCTTGGATCAATGCCTGGACATGAAAGCCCACATAGCGAACACAGTCAGAGCAGTATACTATAAGATTTTATTTATTTATTTAACATTTCTTATATACCGCGCTATTTGTCATCAGCGCGGTTTACATCAAAACAATAGAACACTTGACCAGATACATTGGCCGTCGTTTACATAAAACGGGGAGTTAACATGGAGGAGAACTTGGGGAACTATTTACATTCAAGTTTATAGCAAACTTAGGAAACTATGTACAAATCGATTGTATTACATATTAGGTATGATTACAGTGTTTTACATCATGTAGCGGCTGTATGATATAGTGGGGGTGTGTGGGAGGTAATGGGGTATCGGGATGGCTATAATGTAAGCGAAAAAGGTGGTGTTTGAGGGCTTTTCTAAATTGAATAAGGTCTCTAATAGCTCTAATGTGTGGGGGGAGTTTGTTCCAGCATACGGGGGCATAGTTCCTGAAAGCCCTATTGGTGGTGATCTGGTTGAGTTTTGTGGATTCAATTGGTATAAGTAGCATGTTGGCAGCCTGGGGTCTCCTGGATCTGTTGTCTGGAGAACGCGTTATGAGGTCGGAAATGGATGGGGGAGCTATCATGTTGAAGGCCTTGAAGGTAATGAGGAGGGTTTTGTACAGGATTCTACTGCTTATGGGAAGCCAGTGTAGTTCCTTTAGAATGGGGGAGATGTGGTCGACCCTTGAGGTTCCGTAGAGCACACGGGCTGCCGCATTCATGGCTAGCTGTAATGGTTTGAGGGAGCTCTTTGGAAGGCCATGTAGAACTATGTTGGCATAGTCGAAGTGCGGTGTGACTAGTGCCTGGAAGATGGTGCGGAAATCCGCGGATTCCATCATGGGCCTAAGATGCCGTAGGGTTTTTATCTTGAAATAGATGGTCTTGACAGTGCGTTTGATATGTTCCTTGAAGTTGAGTTGTTGGTCAAGAATTACCCAGAGATATCGTATGTTGGATTTGATTGGAAGTTCCGCGTCTCTGACTTTGAGTGTTGGTGGCGGAGAGAAGGCTTTATTCCTTGTGATCATTAGTACTTCCGTTTTTTTGAAGTTTATCCGGAGGTTCTGAGTGAGTAGCCAGTCAGTTATTGTGTTGAAGCAGTCAACTAGCACTGTATAGTCGGGACAATTGATGACAATGGGTGTGAATAGCAGGACATCATCGGCATACATAAGACACGATATGCCAAATGAACGGGCAATGTCAGATTGGTTGCATATAGATGTTAAAGAGCAACGCGGAGAGGGAGGATCCTTGGGGTACACCTTGGTGCTGTTGGAAAGGTTCGGAGGTGGTGCTTTGAATCCGGACTTGTTGACATCTGCCTTCGAGGTAGGATTTACACCAGTCCCACGCTTGATCTCGGATTCCCTTCTCATGTAGCCGGGTGAGAAGCTGCAGGTGGTCTACGGAGTCAAACGCTGCTGATATATCAAGGAAGATTAGTGCGAAGCCATTCTTTATACTGTCAATTCCATTGATCAGTGAACTGGTTAATGTTGTCAGTAGGGTTTCGATACCGTGTGCTTCTCTGAATCCATGTTGAGAGGGATCCAGTGGTGAGGAGGAGTCAACATGCTGCTGGATCTGTCTAAGGGTTATTCTCTCTAGGATCTTAGCCAGAAAAGGGATACTGGAGATTGGTCTGTAAGATTCCTCTTTCTTTGGGTCAAGTTGATTGTTTTTTAGTAGTGGGCGGATGGATGTGTGCTTGAGCGCATCTGGGAAAACTCCTGTTTCAAATGACAGCTTGGTGATGTTGGCTATGATAGGGCTGAACTCCGTGCGCATTGTCTTGATCCAGTGCGCTGGGCAGGGGTCGGTTGGTGCGGTCGTGGCGTTGATTGATGCAATTACTTCTTCAATGGTCTTTGTTGATGGCGGTGAGAGTTTGGTGAGTGTGGACTGGGAAAGAGTGGTTTTGGGATTTGTGGTATGGTTAAGATGAGGTGATGATGCCATTGTAGTTACCTTTATTGATTTTGATTGGATGTAATTCGCATATGCTTGTGGCTGAATACCTTCTTGTTGAGGAGGGGAAGGTTGGTTGGTAAGGGATTTCACCAGCTGGAAAAGGTCTCTTGGCTTATTTAGTGAGCGGCTGAGAATTTCTGCATGGAATTGTTTCCTTTTGGCCCACGTTGATTCGCGATGGGTCTTCAGATATTGTTGATAGATGGCTTGGTCTGAGGTATTTCTAGTCGCTCTCCATTTCCTTTTGAGTTTTCTGAGTCGGAGTAGGGACGCTCGTAGTTCCGGGGAAAACCATGGGGCGGCGTGTTTCTTGGTGTCTCCTCTGTCCGATGTGGTTTTTTTGTTGTTGGCAGGTTGTTGAGCGTAATGGGAGAGGGTCTCGTTCCAGTTGGACATCATGTCATTCAGGTTGGTTGCTGGTTGATCAAGCTTTGGGAGAACGTCACTAACGATTGTTTCCCTGTTGAGTTGCTTGAATCGTGTGGTTCCTGATGTTTCCGTTGCACTGGGGCGGTGGCTCGTAGAGTGTTGCATTGGTAAATGGAATGTTATTAGATTGTGGTCTGACCAGGGACTGGTGAGATAGTAAGGTCAAATTGGTTTGATGTACTCATGACGGTATGTGGGATGAATATTAGGTCAAGGGGGTTTCCTCCTTGGTGGGTGGGATCAGTTATAGCCTGCTTGTAGTTGAGGTCAGCCATTGCTTCGAGGAAGGCTTTGGCTAGGGTGGGTTGAGTGGAAGCGAGATTAAGGTCTCCTAGTAGCCAGTTAGGTTTGGAGGAGTCTTCTGGATTACATGCTAGGTCAATGATGTCTGAGAGCTCATCTGATCCAATTCCTGGGGTTCTGTAAATGAGGTTAATAGTATTGTATTTGTTGGTGATGGTTAGTGTGTTCAGGAGTTGCGTGCTCTTGGTAAGGCTAGTCCGGTATTGTAACAATGTTTTTGCAAGGATCAGTACACCTCCTCCTCTTTTGTTTTCCCTATTACAGGTATAGATCGAAAAGTTAGGTGGTGTAAGGTGATTTAATATGACACTGTCGGATTCAGAGATCCATGTTTCTGTGACCATTAGCATGTCTAGATTGTGCATAGTGATTAGGTCAGTGATTACCGGCCATTTATTACGGACCGAACGTGCGTTGCTAAGGGCACACCTTAGTTCTTGTTGATGCTTTGTGTTTTTATGTTTTGTGGAGTTTGAGGTCTCTATGGCTATATTAAGTGTGACAGTCTTCTGTGTGAAGGGTTTGAGTGCCGGTGGTATTGGTTGTTGTATGTTTTACCGTTTGCACTCTTTAGTAGTTGGATGGGGTTGCATCCATCTGCCAATACAACTGATTCATAGAGTGTGCTGACCAGTGTATAGAGTAGGGCAAAAGTAAGTAATGGGTAAGCCATTTATGTTTCCGGAATGAGACGTTTCTAGGTTACTGGTGTTTTGTGATGTTGCATGTGTTTTTCTAGTGCTGTGTTGTGTTAGTGGAGGTGTTTAGCACTTCAAAGTAGTGATTCAGTAGAGCAGTACAGTGTAGCAATATAGTATAGCAATATAGTGTGGTAATGAGGTATATCAATTCGGTATAGCAATACAGTGCAGCAATATAATGTGTCCGCTCACTTAGGCATTTACGATCCATGCTTGAACCAAATGACTTCAGGACTATATACCAGGCGTTGATCATACCTCATTTTGACTACGCCAATGCCATCCTTCAAGGCCTGCCCCTATCCACCTTACATCCGCTGCAGCTCGCCATGAACGCTGCAGCAAGGGTCATCCATGGGGCCTCCAGAAGTGACCACGTGACACCTCTGCTGATACAATTACATTGGCTACCTATCCAGGCTAGAATAGTTTTCAAGACTCTGTTACTCACTTTTAAAGCTATTAACAAGCTCTCCCCCGAATCAATAACGGCCCTCATCCATATCACATCTCCTAATAGAGCAAGGAGATCCGCAGCTACACACACCCTAAAAGTACCGAAAGCATTAACAGTTTACACAACATCTACAGCCAATAGGGTGTTTAGTATCAGTGCACCAAGATGCTGGAACGCATTACCTCCAGATATCCAGGCTATTAAGAGCCTTACACAGTTTAGGAAAGCCCTCAAATACCATCTTTTCAATAAGTACCTCATAGAACCAACCCGCTAAGGAAATATATGGTTTCCCAACAACATGCTATGAAAGATTCTCTAACCCTTAGTGGTGCATTTGTTTCTACGGAATTCATGCTCATACAACTTTATGTAGCAATATTTGTAAATAGTTTACCACTGTTATCCAAGTTTCTTGCCCTGTTATCTGTAAACTCATACATGTTATCTGTACTGAGCATTTTTGTTCCATGTAAACCGCGCTGATGCCGAATAGTGCGGTATATAAGAGACTGTAAATAAATAAATAAATCCTCCTACCTTGACCGTACGCAGGGACATAGAAGGGCTACTCAGCTCTTCATCTCTTTTGACCCTAATAATTTGGGGTTAGCTGTGCCCAAGCGTGCCTTTTCCACCTGGGTGGCTGACTGTATCACCTGGGCTTACAGGGCGGCTGACCTTCCTTTGCAGGGTTGGGTCACAGCCCATCGTGTCAGGGCAATAGCTGCCTCAGTGGCTCATCTCCGCTCTACCGTTGGTAGACATCTGCAGGGCTGTGACTTGGTCTTCAAGCCAGACTTTTGCGACCCATTACTGTCTGGAGAGGGAGTCCCGTAGGGACAGTGCTTTTGGCCAGGCAGTACTCCGGAATCTCTTTGAGGTTTAGGCAACTCCTGCCCTCCGTTGGGCTACTGTTGGAGGTTCTGTTAGTGAAAAGCCTTTCTCCAGGACCAAGCAGGAAGTCAGTCCTCACATATGGGTGACGTCGGCGCCGACGGAGCCCTCGCAGAGCAATTTTCCCCAGCTTTCAAAGAAAGCCTTTGGGAATTGCAGCACGCATGCGCGGTCCTCTTCCCGCCCAAGGGTGCCATCTTGCTCAGTCTTCTTTTTTCCACGGAGCCCTGCAGACGTCTGTGAATCCCCGCCGAAAAGTTGATTTTTTTCTCTTTATTTCTCTTTTTTCTTCGGTTCGATGCCGGTTCTTTTCCCGCCCGGACTCGCGACGCCGGTTGCAAGTCCATTCCTTATTTTTCAGTTTTTGTCCTTCGTGACAGATTTCACGCCTTTTTCCCTGGCAGCCCGGTCTTTCAACCTCGCAGGGGCCCTTTTTCCCCCGATGGCTGCCAGCGGCTTTAAAAAGTGTGACCTCTGTAAGAAACTCATGTCTCTTACAGACACTCATGACTTCTGCCTCTGCTGCCTCGGACCCGATCATGACTCCATGATCTCTGGTCCGTGTGGCAAAATGTCCTCAAAAGCGTTGAGTCGGCAGCATCAGCGGGAGCGTATCTTCTCTGACTCCGGCCGGGCTCGGACCTCGTCAGAGGCTTCGACGTCTCGGGACTCTGGTCCTGAGCATCGTCGAAGTTCCTCTGAAAGGGGGTCCCCTACCCGGGAACATCATCGGAAGAAGAAACCCGCGAGGGCAGGATCGGTGGACGCTCCTGGTCCCTCGAGGGCCAGGTCGCATAGCCCCGATTCCCGTCCCGGGTCCTCGGAGGTGGAGAGACCGTCAAAACATCCTCGACTTGAGGTGGACTTGCCCGCTCACGTGAGTACTGTTGTCCTCGTTGACTCGCCTCCAAAGGACCCGACGCCGTCGGGGCCCGAGTCGGGGGCTGCTGGGTCTCCTGAGCTTGGACTCAGGTTGACGGCCTTGGAGAGCAGTCTGACTGCCTTCATGGACCAGCAGCGGGTATTGATCGCTGGCCTCGCCGGTGTTTCTGCCCTGACCGCCGGGACATCGACCTCCAAGTCGACCCCGGAGACCGAGCCGATCCTCGAGTCCATGAGGGCTCGAGTCGATCCTCAGTCGAGGCCTCCCTCGGCGTCGGAGCGGATAGCATCGGTGCCCGCCCGACAACAACTCCGAGGAGTCGGCCTGGGAATCCGAGGACGAAGAGTCACCTGGTTCCGTTCGGACTCGGTGTGTCCCTTCGGACTCCCCCAAGTCTGTATCTCGGAGACGGTCCCCCCCGGAGGATACCCGGTTCTCGGACTTCGTGAGGGATATGGCCAAGGCTTTGGCCTTCCCCACGGATCCCGAGGAGGAACCTCGAGTCGAAGAACTCGATGCCCTCCAATATGACTCTCCCCCGAAGGAGGCCTTTATTGTACCGGTTCCTCCGATGCTGGAACGACTTCTCTTCCGCATGTGGGAGAGCCCGGTGTCGTTGCCGGTGTTAAGCAAGCGGGTCGATTCCATTTATCGAGTCCACAAGAGCCCCGGCTTCCAAAAGGCACAACTACCGCACCATTCCATGGTGGTGGAATCGGCCATGCATAAACTTAAGAGTCAAAAAATGCACTCCTCGGTGCCCCCTGGTAGGGAGGCCCAAAGCCTGGATGCCCTCGGTAGGAAGTGCTTCCAGGGCTCTATGCTTGTCGAGTCCAGACCTACCAGCTCTACATGGGCATGTATCTCCGAGACCTGGCTAAAGAAATAGCCGGGTTCTCTGCTGGTCTCTCCGACGAACCTTTGCAGAGGTTCCAAACCTTGTCAACTGGTATTAGAGAGTGCTCCAAGTTTATATCTCAAGCAGCCTATGATGGTTTTGAGGCATCGGCTCGAGTAGCTGCGGCCGGCATCGGACGCCACCAGGCTTTGCTTCAGACGTCCGACCTTGAGCCTTGGGTGCAGGACAAGTTGGTCGATGTCCCCTGCAGAGGTGAGAACCTCTTTGGCAAGCCCATGACTGAAAAGGCTGCACAAATCGAGACGGAGACTCTCACCAGGACCAGGCTTTCTAGGAAGACCTCCGCCCCTTCCCAGAAAAAGAAGGGCTCAGGGAAAAAGTCCTTTTACCCGAGAAAGGCAGCTGCCTACAAACACTACCCCCAATATCAGGCCCCTCCAGGAGTTAGCAAGTCTTCTCCAGGACCAGGCTGTGGAACCGGTGCCCCACCACCTGAGAGGTCGAGGCTTTTATTCCAGATATTTTCTAATACCAAAAAGGACAGGAGGCCTAAGACCCATCCTGGACTTGCGCAACCTCAAGTTCCTTGTGCGGGAAAAGTTCAAGATGCTTACCCTTGGAATCCTTCTGCCCTACCTCCAGCAGGGAGATTGGCTATGCTCCTTGGATCTAAAGGATGCCTACACGCACATCCTCATCCACCCAAGCCACCGCCAATACCTAAGGTTTGTGGTGGCCGGAAATCACTATCAGTACAGAGTACTGCCCTTTGGCCTGTCCTCCGCCCCGCGATTCTTCACAAAATGCCTCGCGGTGGTGGCGGCCTATCTCAGGCTTCACGGCCTCTGTTTTTCCGTACCTCGACGACTGGCTCATCAGAGCGTCGTCCCCTCCGGCAGTCACCAATGCCACACACCGCACGGTGACTCTTCTGCAGTACTTGGGCTTTGTCATAAACTTCGCAAAGTCCACTTTGCTCCCCTCACAGGATCTCGAGTTCATCGGCGCAAGACTGCACACTCCTCAGGCTCGAGCTTTCCTGCCTCTCGACAGGGCTCAACGGCTCATGGACCTAGCCGGCCATTTTCGCAGCCAGTCCCTGGTCTCCGCCAGGCGCTTCCTGAGATTACTCGGCCACATGGCTTCCACCGTCCACGTGACCCCCAATGCTCACCTGCATATGCGGCCGGCTCAATGGTGCCTTCGCAAACAGTGGCAACAAGCCACCGGCGGCCTAGCCGACTTAGTGCACCTCTCCAGTCCGCTGGCCTCTTCCCTACAGTGGTGGCTTCATCGGCCGAACCTGGTGCTCAGAATGCCTTTTCAGTCGCCTCAGCCGACTCAAGTGCTGACGACCGATGCTTCCCTCCTCGGTTGGGGAGCTCACTGCCAGGGGGCATGTACTCAAGGTCTCTGGACCGCATGGGAATCTGCTCAACAGATCAACTTCCTGGAGCTCAGAGCTATTCGTCTGGCACTCAAGGCTTTCTCCCACCTGACTTCTCACCAGTCCGTCCTTGTCCAGACGGACAATCAAGTTGCCATGTTCTACGTGAACAAGCAGGGCGGCACGGGCTCCTTCCTTCTCTGCCGAGAAGCTCAAAAGCTCTGCTCTTGGGCAGTCAGTCACGGCATTCTTCTCAAAGCAGTTTATCTCCCAGGCCAGGAGAATTGCCTGGCGGACAAACTCAGCAGGGTACTCCAGCCGCACGAGTGGCGTCTGGATCCCTTGGTAGCCCAGAAACTCTGAAGTGGGGCCTCCCCACGATGGATCTCTTTGCCAGTCCTCTCAACCGGCAACTTCCTCGCTTCTGCTCGCGTCAGCCACATCCCCTTCGGGTAGCGGCAGATGCATTTCTGCTCTCATGGTCGGAAAACCTTCTCTATGCTTTTCCTCCCATCCCGCTGGTCTCCCGAACCCTGTTCAAGGTTCTCCAGGACAAAGCGTCCATGATCCTGGTGGCCCCTCGCTGGCCCAGACAGCCGTGGTTTCCACTCCTGTTGCAATTAGCGGTGGAGGATCCGTTCCCTCTAGGGTTTCAACCGGATCTCCTAACACAGGATCAGGGGTCTCTGCTACACCCCAACCTCAGATCTCTCAATCTAATGGCCTGGCGGCTGAAAGGGTAGTCCTTGCTCCCCTTTCTCCTGCCAGCAGAGGTGGAAGAGGTCGTCCTAGCTTCTCGGCGACTTTCTACCCGTAAATGCTACGCCCTTAAATGGCGTCGCTTTTCCGTTTGGTGTGTGCAGCAGTCTCAGGATCCCTTCTCCTGCTCGGTGTCGGTGATCTTGCAGTACCTGCTCTACCTCTCTAATCTGGGACTTAAGTCCAACTCAGTCAAGGTCCACCTCAGTGCTCTGTCAGCACACCACGTGCCGGTGGACGGCAGACCTCTTTCCAGCGACCCTCTTGTAGCACGGTTTCTCCGAGGTCTCCTTCTACTCAAACCACCTCTGCGCCCGCCAGCACCTGACTGGGATCTGAATGTGGTTTTACAGCGGATCACCTGTCCGCCTTTTGAACTGATGGCTACCTGTTCTCTGCGTTTTCTTTCGTGGAAAACCTTATTCCTGATAGCCCTCACTTCCGCTAGACGCGTCAGTGAATTGCAGGCCCTCGTGTCTGATCCTCCCTTCACTCGGTTCTACAAAAATAGGGTAGTCCTACGGACTCACCCAAAATTTCTTCCAAAAGTTGTCTCCCCTTTTCACATCAATCAGGAGGTGGTACTTCCAACCTTCTTTCCCAGGCCTCATTCCAGCCGAGCTGAACGAGTCCTGCATACCCTGGACTGTAGAAGGGCATTGAACTTCTACCTTGACCGTACGCGGGAGCACCGTAAAGCTGCTCAGCTTTTTGTCTTTTGACCCCAATAAATTGGGGCTCCCGGTCTCCAAGCGTACCCTGTCCATCTGGGTTGCTGACTGTATCGCTTGGGCTTATGGGGCAGCCGGACTCTCCTTAGAAAGTCGAGTCACGGCTCATTGTGTTCGGGCGAAGGCTACGTCAGTGGCTTACCTCCGCTCTGTTCCGTTGGCAGACATCTGCCGGGCCGCTACTTGGTCTTCGAGCCAGACTTTTGCGGTCCATTACTGTCTCGAGAGGGAGTCCCGCAGGGACAGTGCTTTCGGACAGGCAGTCCTCCGAAATCTCTTAGAGGTTTGAGCAACTCCTACCCTCCATCCCGGATGGGGGCTACCGGTGGGTAATAAGTCAGCGAAGATTCCATCCTTCTGTACTGCCGAGCTCGAGGGAGCTCATTTTTGTGCTTAGGGTCTCCGGTAGCCTTAAGCTTGGGAGTCCCATATGTGAGGACTGACTTCCTGCTTGGTCCTGGAGAAAGCGTAGTTACTCACCTGTAACAGGTGTTCTCCAGGAGCAGCAGGAATCAGTCCTCACAACCCTCCCTCCTCCCCGTGGAGTTGCAATCATCTGCTTAAGTTTTTTTGCAAATTTTTATGCTGTCTTTTAGCTATGTCATCAGACTGGCTAAGATGGCACCCTTGGGCGGGAAGGCGACCGCGCATGCGCGCTGCAATTCCCAAAAGCTTTCTGTGAAAGCTGGGGAAAATTTGCTCCGCGAGGGCTCCGTCGGCGCCGACGTCACCCATATGTGAGGACTGATTCCTGCTGCTCCTGGAGAACACCTGTTACAGGTGAGTAACTACGCTTTACAGGTGAGTATTCTATCCTTCAGGCTTCTAGGAAACTTTCCACAAGAAGATCTTATGCCTTCAAGTGGAAACTGTTTACTATATGGTGCTCCAAGAGGGGATTAAACCCCCTTGTCATACCCTTAGAATTGATACTAGAGTATCTCCTTCACTTGTCGAATTCTGGGTTAAAGACCAATTCGGTAAGAGTCCATCTTAGTGTAATTGCAGCTTCTTATAAGCCTCTAAATGGACAACCAATTTCCTCTCATCCACCCCTATCAAGATTTGAGGCATTCTGTTAACTAAACCTCCCATCAAGCCACCACTGGTGGCATGGGATCTAAATCTAGTTCTCGGGCAGCTCATGAAGCCTCCTTTTGAGCCTTTAGCCACTGCAGCCCTTAGGTTTTTGACCTGGAAGGTAATCTTCCTAATTGCAATCACCTCTGCCCGTCGCATCAGTGAATTGCAAGCTTTAGTGGCTGATCCTCCTTATACTAGGTTTCATCATAAGGTTGTTCTTCGAACTTGCCCACATTTTATGCCAAAGGTGGTTTTGCCTTTTCATTTAAATCAATCATTTTACCTTCCTGTATTTTCCGAGGCCTCACGCCTCTAATGCAGAAAAACCTTCATACTTTGGATTGTAAAAGGGCCTTGACCTTATCTCCAGGAACAAGCAGGAATGTAGTCTTCACATATGGGTATCGTCGGCACCGACGGAGCCTGCGCGGGAATGCTCCCCAGTGTCCAATTAGAAAGCTTTTGGGAGTATTCCACAGTGCCTGCGTGCTGCCTTCCTGACTTCCCCCAACTGCCTCTCTCCAGTTCTTCGTTTTCCACGGATCCAGCAGGTCGTTCCTGTCACCACAGAAAATGTTTTCCTTATTACCTTCTTTTTTGTGGATGCGTCTGCCTTCCTCGACGCTATACTGGTACCGCCGGTGGTTCTTTTAAAAATTAAAAAAAAAATAGTATTTTTTTTCAAAACTTTTCTTTTCCAGGTGCACGCCCCATTTTGGGCCTTAGGCCCAAAATTTCCTCCACTATGGAAAAACCCGCTTCAGGTTTCAAAAAGTGCACCAAGTGTGGCGGTACCATCTCCGTCACCGACACCCATGAGGTCCTGACCACTCCATCTCAGAGTGTATGGCTTGTGCCATGATGTCCAAGAGGGGTCGACAAAACCGAGCTGCTAAGCTCAGCGCCCTTTTTCCCTCCGATGCAGCTTCTGTGGCATCGACATCTTCCTCCCATGGATCTCAGGTAATCAAACACATGTCCAGCCAGTCCTCAAAGGGTAGATCTTTCCAAGCATCGAGATGCTTGAGGGTTCTGTACCGGCAAAATTGCCCCAGCAGGAGGCTTCGGCTTCCAAAGCATTATCGGGGCTCCAGGATGTTCTCGAGGCCTCGAGTTCTACCGATACCCAGGCATCGGCAGCATCGATAGACCAGAGGTTCCTGGCTATTGAACGCAGTCTGGCGGCTCTCCTTGCAGCAATGACACCCTCGGAACCACATCAGACAGTTCAACCGGTATCAGTACCCGTACCGATGGCATCGACGACAGTGTCTGCTTTGCCGGCACCCAGTCATGCGATGCCTTCCGGTGCCAATACACCGGTACCGATGCCCCCCCCCCCGGTACCGACTTCAGTCGGGACGGGTATCGGGCTCTTCAAGAGCATCCGGACAGGAGGTACTTTGAATCCTCGGAGGACTCCGAGGATTCTGACAGCTCTGCCGGTACCGGGATACTTCTCCCGGAGGAGCCTTCCTCCCCTAAACGTAGGATGTTTCCTCCAGAAGATATCTCATTTCAGGATTTTATCAGGGAGGTGGCTCGGTCTGTCCATTACTGTGGCTCCTGAAACAGAGCCCAGAGCTAAGGAGTTGAGATTTTGCAATATCCCAAAGCTCCTAAGGAGGCAGCTACTCTGCTATCCATGAGATCTTACATGATCTCATGTTGAGAATGTGGGAGACACCTCTTACCACCACTCTCGCAGACTGGATACCATGTATCGAGTCCCTTGTCCTGGTTTTCAGAAAACTCAACTTCCGCACCACTGTATTGTAGTGGAATCCGCTATGAGAAGGATCAGGAGTGCAAAGAGACATGCCTCTAATCCTCCAGGATGTGAGTGTAGAACCTTGGATGCCTTTGGACGTCGTACTTTCCAGGCTTCCATGCTTTCTGCCAGGATCAGTTCCTATATTTTATATATGGGAATGTTCCTTAAAGAAGTCACAGGAAACTTGGAGATTTTAAGCCCTCTCCTTCCTGATGACAAGAGGCAGGATTTTCTCACACTGGTTAAACATGCCCAGGATATTTCTAAGTTTGTCAATCGTGCAGCTTTTGACTGTTTTGAGTGCATAAGCAGAACCTCTGCCATTGCCATAGGTGCACGTAGAATTGCTTGACTCCAGGCATCCGATTTGGAGCTCTGGGTGCAGGACAAACTGGGCAATATCCCTTGTACAGGTGAGAATCTATTTGGCAAAAATTGGCAAGAGAGCCAATGAGTTGGATGCTGACAACTCCACTTTGGCTAGTTTATCCCAAACCACAGCTGATCCTGCAAGAAAAATCTTTCAAGAAACCATTCTTAAAAAAGAGGTTTTATCCCTCTTATTCCCAGCAGGGATGTTCTGCAGGTCAGCCTGCCCAGAAGAGTCAGCAACCACCTAAACAAAGGAAAGCAAAGACTGCTAAGCCTCAACCGTCTCAGCAGTCTCAGCCTCCACAAGGCCTTTGACTTTCATCTAGAGAACTTAGCCTTCCTGGCCCTCAATGGACCAGAGCCTTCCACCATTCCAGGAAGGTTGTCACTTTGCCCCAGATGGGGGCAGATAACAGCAGAACATTGGACACTCCATTATAAAAGGGGGTACAAGCTTCACTTTTTGAGCATGCCCCCTCCCACAATGGTAAGACAGTTCAATTTTCAGACCTCTCTCCTCAACCTGTTGGATCAAGAGATCGCTATGCTTCTTGCCCAAGGGGCAATAGAAATACCCATTCATCAACAGGGTACAGGGTTTTATTCCCCCTATTTCCTTATCCCAAAGAAAACAGGGGGATACAGACCTATTTTAGACCTCAGAATTGAACAAATTCCTGTTCAAAGAGAAATTCAAAATGGTATCTCCAGGAACAAGCAGGAATGAGTCTTCACATATGGGTTTCGTCGGTACCGACGGAGCCTGCACGGGAACACTCCCCAGCGTCCAATCAGAAAGCCTTTGGGAGCATCCCACAGCGCTTGCGTGCTGCCTTCCTGCCTTTCCCAACTGTCTCTCCTCAGTTCTTCTTTTTCCACGGAGCCAGCAGGTCGTGCTCCTGTCACCGCAGAATTTCCTTATTTTTTTTCTTTATTTCTTTTGTCGCGTCTGCCTTCTTCGACGCTGTACCGGTACCGCCGGTCTTTGTTCTTTTCTTCTTGTAAAAAAAAAAAAACACCTTTTTTCCGTTCTTTTTCTTCAGGTGCACTTGAGTTTTGGGCCTTAGGCCCAAAACCTTCTTTCCTTAAATATGGAAAAGCCTGCCTCAGGATTTAAAAAGTGCACAAAATGTGGCGGTACTATTTCCGTCACCGACACCCATGACTGGTGTCTAAAATGTTTAGGTCCTGACCATTCCATAACAGATTGTGTGTCCTGTTCTATGATGTCTAAAAGAGGTCGGCAGAACCGAGCTGCCAAGCTCGGTACTTTGTTTCCCTTTGATGCGGCTTCGGTGGCATTGATGTCTTCCAGGGCTGCTGCTTCCTCACATGGATCTCAGGTAACTAAACATAAATCCAGCCGGTCCTCGAAGGGTAGATCTCCTAAGCATCGAGATGCCTCTAGCCTTGCCCTCGAGGATTCTGCACTGGCAAAATTACCCCGGCGGGAGGCTTCGGCCTCTAAAGCATCATCGGGGTTCCAGAATGATCTCAATGGCGTGGCCTCGACAGATCGCCTGGTGCCATGCTCTGGGGTACCGGTGGTTTCCACCGGTACTGACTTCCAGGCATTGGCGGCGTCTGGATCAGAGGATTCTGTCCATAGAACGCAGTCTGGCGGCTTTCCTTGTGGCATCGACGCCTTTGGTACCGCAACAGACTACTCCGCTGGTACCGGCTTTAGCATCGCCATCGGTACTGATCCTGGTACTGGTGGTATCGACATCAGCATCGGTGTCCGCTATGTCGGTACTCTGTCCTCTGAAACCCTCCGGTACTGATACCTCGGTACCAGTTATTCCCGATACCGATCCAGGTCGGTACGGGTATCGGGCTTTGCAACAAGAGCATCCGGACAGACGATACTTCGATTCCTCTGAGGATTCTGAAGAGTCGGTCGATGCAGTGATGCTTCTTCCACAGGAGGAGTCCTCTCCTAAAGAAGGATGTCTCCTCCAGAGGATTTGTCTTTTCAAGACTTTATCAGAGAGGTGGCTCGGGGCCTCTCTATTACAGTGGCCCCTGAGACAGAGCCCAGAGCCAAGTAGTTAGATATTTTACAATATCCTAAAACTCCTAAGGAGGCAGCAGCTACCTTACCTATTCATGAGATTCTGTATGATCTCATGTTGAGGATGTGGGAGGCACCTCTAACCACCTCTCCTCATTCTCGCAGGTTGGATACCATGTATCGTGTCCCTCCTTGTCTCCATAAAACTCAACTTCCTCACCACTCTGTTGTGGTTGAGTCTGCAATGAGAGATTAGAAGTGCCAAAAGAGACATGCCTCTAATCCTCCAGGACGTGAATGTAGAACCCTGGATGCTTTTGGTAGAAGAGTCTCTTCCAAGCTTCCATGCTTGCTGCGAGAATTCTTATAGTCTCTACATGGGAATGTTCTTAAAAGAAGTCGCTGATCATTTGCTGACTTAAAGTCCTTTTATGTCTGAAGATAAAAGGCAAGACTCTCACTGGGCTCAAACATGCCCAAGATATCTCAATTCTCCAACCGTGCAGCTTTCGACTCCTTTGAATGCGTAAGCAGAGTCTCAGCTATTGCCATAGGTGCATGTAGGATTGCTTGGCTTCAAGCATCCGATTTGGAGATCAAGATGAATTGGGAAATATCCCTTGTACAGGTGAGAACCTGTTTGGCTTTTGCTTGCCAATCCTTACCAATCAGATGGATGCTGAATATTCTGCTTTGGATAGATTATCCAAATCCACAGCTGCTCCTGCTAAGAAAAGGTTGTTCAAGAAAACACCTTTTTCTAAAAAGGGAAGATTCTATCCTGCTTATGGTCAGCAGGCATCTTCTGCAGCTCATTTCCCTTCCAAACGTCAGCAATCCTCCAAACAGAGCAAAGCAAAGGCTGCGAGGCCTGCTCCAGCCCAGCAACCTCAGCCCCCTCAGGGCCTTTGACTTTCTGCTAGAGAACTTAGCCTTCCTGGCTCTAGAAGGACCAGAGCCCTCCACCATTCCAGGAAGGTTGTCACTTTGCTCCCAGGTAGGGGCAAATTACAGCAGATCATTGGACACTCCATCATAAGAGGGGTACAAACTTCATTTCTCAAGCTTGCCCCCTCTCACAAGAGTGCACCAGTTCAATTCTCCAACCTCCCTCCTCAGCCTGTTGGAGCAGAAGGTTGCCACTCTTCTCGCCCAGGGGGCAATAGAGGAAGTGCCTTTTCAACAACAGGGCACAGGGTTCTACTCCCCCTATTTTCTTATTCCAAAGAAAACAGGGGGCTTCAGACCCATCTTAGATCTCGGAGAATTGAACAGATTCCTAGTCGAGGAAAAATTCAAGATGGTTTCTCTAGGAACTCTGCTGCCATACCTTCAGAGTCAGGATTGGCTTTGTTCTCTAGATCTCAAGGATGCGTACACATGTTCTCATCCATCCAACTCACAGAAGGTTCCTTTGGTTCCTTTTTCAGGAGAAGCACTATCAATACAGAGTGCTCCCTTTTGGTCTGGCCTCTGCACCAAGGGTGTTCACAAAATGCATGGCAGTGGTAGCTGCTTTTCTGCACACCCTGGGAATATTCGTCTTCTCTTACTTGGACGACTGACTCATTCGAGCTCCCACTCAGAGACCGAGTTCTCTAACCTGCACAATGCGTATCCTTCAATATTTAGGGCTGGTAATAAACATCCCAAAATCCAATTTGATCTCTACTCAGTCCCTGAGGTTTATAAGGGCATTGCTGGATACCACAAGGGTAAGGGCCTATTTTCCCCAGGCCCGTTGCCTTCGCTTGGTGCAGTTAGCTTCTGAAGCAGAGTTGAAGCCCCTACTAACTGCTCGAGAGATGTTACAGTTGCTAGGCCACATGGCATCCACCGTACATGTGGTACCATATGCTCGCCTTCACATGAGGGCAGCTCAATGGACTTTATCCATTCAATGGACCCAGGCATTAGGCTGCCTGTCAGACAAAATAGCAAACACAAGTCGCCTCATTTTGTCCCTCCTGTGGTGGAAGTCCCCTCAAAACCTGTTGCTGGGGTCCCCCTTTCAACAGCCTCTGCCCCAAGCAACTCTTACAACAGATGCTTCTCCAATGGGGTGGGGAGCTCATCTTCAGGACCTCTCCACCCAGGGCATCTGGTCCCCACAGGAGACTTGTCTACATATCAATCTCTTGGAACTCAGAGCAGTCTTCCTTGCTCTGTGAGTTTTCCACACCCTGCTCAGCCCCAAGACAGTCCTTATCCACACAGGCAATCAGGTAGCCATGTTCTATGTAAACAAGCAGAGAGGAACTGGCTCTCTGTTGCTTTGCAACAAAGCTTTGTGGCTGTGGGCCCTCGCCAGAGCATCACATTCTTCTGGCAGTTTATCTTCCAGGTGTTCAAAACTCTTGGACAGACAGACTCAATCGAGTTCTGCTTCCACACGAGTGGTCCCTACTTATGGACCAGGTATCCAAGATTTTTCAAATTTGGGGAACCCCGGACATAGACCTCTTTGCAAGTCCGTGGAATGGCAAACTTCCCCGGTTCTGTTCCAGAACTCTGGCTTAGGGAGCTCAGGCAAGGGATGCTTTCCTCCTTCACTGGGGTCAAGACTTCCTTTATGCCTTTCCACCCATTCCCCTAATTCCCAAAACCCTTTTCAAGCTTTAGAGAGACAGAGGCCACATGATTCTCATAGCTCCACATTGGCCACGGCAAGTGTGGTACCCTCTGCTTCTACATCTCTCTCAAGCTCCCTCCCTGGAGTTAGGGTCTGCTCCAGACCTCCACTCTCAAGAGGACGGAAAGTTATGGCATCCCAATCCCCAGTCTCTGCATCTCAGGGCTTGGTTGCTGAAGGCCTAGATCTCCAGGATCTTCATCTTTCTCAAGTGAAAGATGTTCTTTATGCTTCCAGAAAACCTTCCACTAGACATTCTTATGCTTTCAAGTGGAAGAGGTTTACCATCTGGTGTTCTGGGAAGGGTCTTAACCCCCTTGCCATACCTCTGGAATCTTTGCTGGAGTATCTCCATCTGTCTAATGCAGGCCTTTAGACAAATTCAGTAAGAGTCCATTTGAGTGCTATTGCAGCTTCCCTTAAGCCTTTAAATGGACAACCTATTTTCTCTCATCCTCTTGTAGCAAGATTCATGAGAGGCCTCCTTTTAACAAAGCCTCCCATTAAACCACCCCCAGTGGCATGGGACTTAAACTTGCTTCTTGGTCAGCTTATGAAGCTGCCTTTTGAACCTTTAGCTACCACCTCCTGAAATACCTTTCTTGGAAGGTTCTTTCTCATTGCAATCACATCAGCACGCCGCATTAGTGAATTGCAAGCACTCGTAGCTAATCCACCTTATTCAAGGTTCCATCATGACAAGGTGGTCCTTAGGACTAATCCACACTTTATGCCTAAGGTGGTCTCGCCTTTTCACCTCAACCAAGAGGTCTACCTACCTGTCTTTTTTCCAGGGCCTCATGCATCAAGTGCAGAGAGGAATCTTCATACCCTGGACTGTAAAAGAGCTCTAGCTTTTTACTTACAAAGGACACAGCAACATAGAAAGTCTTCCCAACTCTTTGTTGCCTTTGAGCCTTCTCATCTCGGACAACCAGTCTACAAGAGAACACTTTCTAACTGGATTGCCCAGTGTATTTCTTTCGCCTATCAGAGCAAGAACCTTTCTCTGGAGGGCCATGTCACAGCTCACAATGTGAGAGCCATGGCAGCCTCAATGGCTCATCTGAACTCTGTGTATTGACGACATCTGTCGAGCAGCCACTTGGGCCTCGGTTCATACCTTCACAGCCCATTACTGCTTGGACAAGGACTCCCACCGGGATGCCTTGTTTGGTCAGGCTGTTAAACACCTGTTCCATACTTAATCAACTCCTACCCACCATCTCTCATGGGATGCCAGAGATCCATGTGGGGAAGTGCAGCCCTGTTCCAGGGACACACAACTTCTGGGATCTCTCCCTGGCATCTAAAGCTAGGGAGTCCCCATATGTGAAGACTCGTTCCTGGAGATAGCACAGTTACCTGTAACAGTTGATCTCTGGGAACAGCAGGAATAAGTCTTTACAACCCGCCCACCTCCCCTTGGAGTTGTGTGTGTCTCTCTCTTTTTCTTTCTTTTTCTCTCTCTAAAACTCAACTGAGGAGAGACAGGCGGGAAGGCAGCACGCAGGCGCTGTGGGATGCTCCCAAAGGCTTTCTGATTGGACGCTGGGGAGCGTTCCCGCACTGGCTCCGTCGGTACTGATGAAACCCATATGTGAAGACTTATTCCTGCTGTTCCCAGAGATCACTTGTTACAGGTAAGTAACTGCTTTCTCTGGGAACTCTGCTGCCATACCTTCAGAGTCAGGATTGGCTTTGTTCCCTAGATCTCAAGGATGCGTACACTCATGTTCACATCCATCCATCTCACAAAGTTCCTTCGGTTCCTTTTTCGAGGAAAGCACTACCAGTACCAGCACTCAGCTAGAAACGGAGTTAGATTGGGCAGAGGAGCTTTTGGTGGTGATCTCAGCGGCACATGTGGCTGGCAAGGAGAATGTAGAAGCTGACTATCTCAGCAGAGTGCAGATAGACCCGGGAGAATAGACGGTCAGAGGGAGTGTTGGCTCAGCTGGTCTGCTGGTGGGGCCCACCAATCGTGGATCTCATGGCAGTGTATGATTCGTAAAGAGCCTAGATTCTACAGCAAGAGATGGGAGTGCATGTCAGAGGGTCTTGATGCGCTGGTGCAAAAGTGGCCCGCAAGCAGACTGCTCTACATGTTTCCACCCTGGGCTCTTATGGGTAGGGTGATAGAGGATCAAGGTTCATCAGGGAAGAGTGGTACTGTTTGCCATGGATTGACCAAGGAGGCTGTGGTGTGCTGATCTGGTGAGACTAACTGTGGCTTCTCCCTAATGGTTACTGGCAAGGAAGGATCTACTGTTGCAGGGCCCGATAAGCATAGCTCTTCAAAGGGCTAGGTTGGAATGGAGAGGCTACTCAGGACCGGTCATTACAATATTGTTGAAGTCTTGTTAGGAGGTCTGCCTTGTTGGCATATATCTGAGTATGGTGGATTTTTGAAAATTGGTGTAAAAGGGTGGACTGTCCATTGCAGGCAACCATAGCAGACATCCTCCTTTTTTCTTTTTTTTTGCAGGAAAGTTTTGACAAGGGGGTTAGCCTGTAGTTTGCTGCTGGTGCTGTTGGCAACTATTTTGTTTGAGGTAGGCTGTGAAGGGGCCTCATTGGGGTCTCACCCAGATGTTCATGGGGGGGGGGGGGTTCTGCACGCAGTAAAGCAAGTATGACCACAGGTGTGCTCGTTTGTCCCTCCTTGGTATCTAATCACATACTATTGGCTTTAACGGACGTGCCGTTTGAGTTAGTCAAGTTCTTTGAAGGATCTCACATTGAAGACCATTTTTCTTGTGGCCATGTGCTTGGCATTGAGGATTTCAGAGCTTCAGGCCCTGTTTTGCCAGGCTCCATTTCTGGTTTTTAAAAAAAATAGTACTTAGGCCATTGTCTTCCTTTCTGCCCAAGGTGGTGTCTGTTTCATGTGAATCAGTCTGTCGCTACCTGTTTTTTCAGGGGCTGGGGAGACTGGGAGTAATGCGCTCCTCCGGCACCTAGATGTTCAGCACACTCTATGGCTGTATCTACAGAGGATGCTGGCAGTACGTAAATTGGATCAGCTGTTTTTATTTGGAGGCCCAAGGTGGGGGGAGGCAGCATCTAAAGGCTCCATTTCAAGTTGGATAAGGGAAACCATAGTTTCTGCATATCTTCTGCAATGCCAACCTCTTCCTCTGGATTTAAGAGCTCATTCGATCAGTTTATTTCATCCTTGGCTAAGGCCTGTTTGGTGCTGCCAGTGGATATCTGTAAAGTGGCAACATGGTCTTGCATTCTTTTGTGAAACATTACTGCATGGATGTGCAAGTGGTGGGGGACACCTGCTTTGGTTCTGCAGTACTTCAAGCCAGGCTTGCAGGTCCCTCCTGAGTTTGACTATCGTACATTCCATAGGTACCGGGACTAGACTGGAGGGGCAATAAGGAAGAGGAAATTAGGTCCTACTTGCTAATTGATGTATGTTGAACTCCATTACAGTCCCAGAATCCCTCCCAGATGGTGGTAGATGTTCCTGGACCTGAAGAGCAGTAAAAAGAAATAGATCGGTGGTATGGTTCGGGATAACCAAATAGAAAAGAGTGCAAGGGCTCCTTCAGAGTGGGAGCAATAAAGAGAATTATCATAGATAAACCCATTGGTAGTGTGCAAGTGCAGCTACCGGAGTGACAAGTTACATTCTTCATTTAACAGGTGAGCAGTTAATTTGATGTCTTGCTAGTTTGGTTGGATTGATGGTTTAAAGTATGTTAACATAATTTGTTCTGGGTCAGAGGACAGAGTAGTTAATTCGGGCAAGGATGATTCTTTCTTGTTGCTCCTGTGAGTCTGCTGTGTCAATAGGATGGAGGCAGGAGGGAGAAGCCAGCTGCTATCCAGGGTGGATGTCATCAAAATGTGACATTCTCCCCTCCAGCAGCTTTGAGATTGAACGGCAACTCCCAGGTACCAGTACTGGACTGGAGTTCCTTAATTTACAGATAGGACCTAATTTCCCCTTCTGCCCGAGTGGCCCCAGCGTGCCTTCTGCCCGAGTGGCCCCAGCGTGCCTTCTGCCCGAGTGGCCCCAGCGTGCCTTCTGCCCGAGTGGCCCCAGCGTGCCTTCTGCCCGAGTGGCCCCAGCGTGCCTTCTGCCCGAGTGGCCCCAGCGTGCCTTCTGCCCGAGTGGCCCCAGCGTGCCTTCTGCCCGAGTGGCCCCAGCGTGCCTTCTGCCCGAGTGGCCCCAGCGTGCCTTCTGCCCGAGTGGCCCCAGCGTGCCTTCTGCCCGAGTGGCCCCAGCGTGCCTTCTGCCCGAGTGGCCCCAGCGTGCCTTCTGCCCGAGTGGCCCCAGCGTGCCTTCTGCCCGAGTGGCCCCAGCGTGCCTTCTGCCCGAGTGGCCCCAGCGTGCCTTCTGCCCGAGTGGCCCCAGCGTGCCTTCTGCCCGAGTGGCCCCAGCGTGCCTTCTGCCCGAGTGGCCCCAGCGTGCCTTCTGCCCGAGTGGCCCCAGCGTGCCTTCTGCCCGAGTGGCCCCAGCGTGCCTTCTGCCCGAGTGGCCCCAGCGTGCCTTCTGCCCGAGTGGCCCCAGCGTGCCTTCTGCCCGAGTGGCCCCAGCGTGCCTTCTGCCCGAGTGGCCCCAGCGTGCCTTCTGCCCGAGTGGCCCCAGCGTGCCTTCTGCCCGAGTGGCCCCAGCGTGCCTTCTCACTGGATTCATTCTGAATGGCAGCCTCTGACTTCAGGGGGGGGGGGGAGGGAAGGGGGGCAGGGAGGCCTTCTCCCAACTCCCAACATGGATTTGGTTGACCTGACATTTTCCACAAGGTAGGAGGCAATTGGCTCTGTTGGTAAGAATCCTAGCTTGGCCTTCAGATCTGGTGTGTGCTGCTGTCTGCTCCCTTTCTGAGATATAGGCTCCAGCTGTGTCTCCTGTGTTGGGGATTTTTCTCAAGGTGGGGAGACTCCCAGAGTCTGAGTTGTCTTCCCCAGAATTCTTTTTCTCCTTCAGCAAGCCTGGCTGTTAGAGTGGAAACTCAGACCCTGCAGCCTTGGGATTCCCTCGAGCTCGGTTGTGTGAGGGATGGGCAGAGTGTAGAAGCTTTAGTGGCTCCTAAGTGACCCAGATGGAGGTGGCCGCCTGGAGATCAGTCGACTAGGGTATCAGATCTGGACTTGAGTGCTGATCCTGGCATCTCTGCTGAAGTCTGATGCAAAAGTGTTTCTCTGTCAGGTTCACGTAGAGGATGACATTTTTCCTACTGTCCCAGAAGGGAGATCTGGCAGCTTTTACTACTAGTTTCCATCCACCTCATATGTGACTGACACTCAAGCGACTGAGCAGAGGTTGCAGGTTACCCACTTCTATAGGTGGTGTGGATATTTACAGCAGTCTTCCAGACTTAATCCAGAACATGCTCTGATCAGAATGGATTCTGACAATTTCCTGCCTGGGAGATATAGGCATATTATAGGATGTGAGCCCTCAGGGGTGTCACTTGGTCCAGCCTGCCCAAGGTGAAGGCAAGTCATGGCTGTTGCACAGTGAGCCCTCACTCCTGTGGGAGTTGGCTTGGGCTTGAAGGGCACTATGGAAGAAAGATGGACCCTCTGCTGAAGAGCCAGTTTGCCTGCTGGCTGTGTGCAGTCCTGGCACCACAAGCTGCTCTGTGGATTTAGTCTCAAGCTGGATGATGCTTTGATGCCATGTATATTTTAGCCTGCTGGCAGCTAGGAATGTCATCCTGTTGGTGGTGATGCAGAGTTGATTATGGCTTTGTCGTTGGGCAGCAGATGTGTTTTCCAGAGCCTAGATAATTCGACTGGCTTAAGGGAAGTCTGATTGGAGAAGTTGGTGAAGGACTTTTTCACCTTCTAGACCAAAAGAGCCTAAGAAGCGAGCAGGGTCCTTTCCTTCTTGACCTCTGCATGTTCAGTGCCAAACACATGCTGGACTGAGCTCCAGGGGTCCGGGGTCTCCTGGCATTTCATCTGGGAAAAGCCTATCCATCCTTGTCTGGATTGCAGTTCTGTAATTAGTCCTTTCAATAGGGCTCATGGGCCTGGAGGCTCTGTCCCCTCCAGAGGTGGGTGGGGGGGTTCCTTCTGTTCTTCACTATGTAGGTTTTGGGGTCCATTCCCACTGTCACTAAGAATAGAAGGGTGCTAGACATCTTTCTAGAGCAGCTATTTCCTGGACTGCGAGCAGCCAGTTCCAGAGGCATTTGTCATCTCCATGGTGGATATGAGCAATATTCCCTCTAATTTTCTGTAGGTTGTGTGCACATAAAATATCAGCTGTGCAGCTTTTGAAGAAAGGTTAAATTTTTGTGCGCCACATGACACTCGGAGTTATATACTTTAAAATTTGACTACATTCAGAATACAGTATGTACACCACATTGATTTTAATCAAAGTAAATGAAAATAGATTACTAAATGAAGCGGAAAATTTCTAGTAATTACAATCACAACTTTTAAATTTTAAGACATCTGTGTTTTTCTATCAGAATCAGAACCGTAATTTTTGTGCGCTCTGTTGTAAAGTATGTGCACTCGCTCGAGGTGTGTGTGCGTGCACATGCGCACAGCTTAGAGGGAACAGTGGATATGAGTCACCACATGGGCCATGTTTGATAAGCTACTGCACCTACAAATGGTGCCAGGGCCCTGGCTGAGCAGGGCAAAAGACAACTGGGATGCCAAAGGAGGATGGCTCCTCCCAATCAATGGACTCTAGATGCTCAGTGCTCCTTTGTGCGTTTTGCACTTCTGAATGGCAGCTCTGAGCTGGTGATTTGACAATTCTCTGAAAGGAATTTCTAGCTACTGAGAAGTGATGGCTCTTCTACAAGTTGCATGCCTTCTAACACAGATTGCTGGTTCAAGACCAGTCTGACTGTAAGGGGGGAGTTTCTGGATTTGGCCAAATCTTGTGTTTATCCCAATCTGGGAGGATCAGCAGAGATGTCTGGCTCATGCCTTCAGTTCACTGCCCTAACATGGCAAAAAACAATCTTCAGCCTCTCCCCTGCCCTGAAGATGCTCTCCAGGGTCATGGTGGTGGCTTCTTCACTGTGGCACTAAGGACTATGCAGACACCCATTTCTGAATAACTGGCTCATCTGAGTCTGCTTGGGTTTGGCCCAGAGGAGGCCATTTCCATTTGCTTTGTGTCTTCCTTTTGCCCAAGTTGATATCTTTCATGTGAACCAGGTGGTTTGCTTGCCCTACTCTTATCAGCAGTGTGAAGGGAAAGAATGACTTTCACCTTGTGGATGGCCAGAGGTTGCTTTTCTAGTACTTGGGAAATTGCATCTTTCTTTTGTAAGTTTGATCATCCTTTATGCTGTTTGCTGGCCTGTGTGAGGGTGTCATGACAGCAGTTTATCTTGGGACGCTGAATCATGGAGGCTTTACCTCTGCATATCTGTTATGGAGCTGGCTTGTTCAGGAGGGTTTGCGCACCTATTTTTCTTGAGCACCAGCATCCTCGGGCAGAATGTAGCTCAGTAGCCCCTCCAAGCATTGTCTGGTGGCATTGTGGCCATCACTTTCCTCCAAGCATGACAGTTTGATGTCCATACTCGAGCAAACACTGCTTTTCACTCCAAGGTTTTGTGAACTGCTGTCTTCCTGCCTAGGACTATATGGAAGGTGACATTTTACTTACCAGAAAATGTCCATTCTTTGAGTCCTGCTAGACTAGTCCAGAACACACCCCGGAACTGTTTGGTTCGCTCTTTGGCAGTATCTTTGTCCACTAGGATTTTTCTGTTTGGCTCTGCAGGTTAATTTCCTACTGACAGCTTTCTGGTCAATTTCTCATATAGTGTGTGTGGTTGGCTTTTTTTTTTTTCTGCATGGTTTCTCAACTGTTTGATTCATCATTGTTGCCCATGTTGAGATTGTGAGATTTGCCATGCTTTCCCATATGCTTTGGGATGAATACAGAGGTGCCCTCTAGTGCTCAGGCTGATGGAGGCATGGGAGTGATGTCATTGAAACTTGAGCATTTCAATGGCTTCTGTCTCCTCCAATCTGCTGGTAGGGAACACAGCCCACTTCTCTGGACTAGTCTAGCAGGAATCAAGAGAGGACATTATCTGGTAAGTAAAATGTCACCTTCCATATAGTCCTAGGCAGGAAGACAGCAGTTCACAAAACCTTGGAGTGAAAAGCAGGTACGTATGACCTAGATTGGCCACTGTTGGAAACAGAATACTGGGCTTGATGGACCTTGGTCTGACCCAGTATGGCATATCTTATGTTCTTATGTTCACCCTGGTCTTTACCTACCTTTTGTTCTCCCCTTGTTTTAATAAGTACTTAAGATATTTCTACCTGCTTATGTGACTGCTTTATTTAGGGCTTACATGTCACTACAGCTTTTTTTGCTTGTAAAGGGGCGAACTGTCTGCATGTTCTACTTTTTTTTTTCTTTTAAATGGTGCGCTAAGCCAGACTTGATAAAGCAGATAGTTTACACCCGGATAATACGGTATTCCTCAGCTGTTTAAGGATTCTTATCCCATTCACCAATCTTTCTAGACATGTCAATTCAAGGTTAGATAGGTGACTCCCCAGCTCTTAAGTGTTGCACATCCAAGAGAAATTTAAACTCCAAAAATGCAATTCATTCTCCCTTTTATATATATTTAGCTTATTTTTGGATCCAAAACTAAGGCACCTGGAAAACGCCAACACTCCCCTGCCCCCTTGTTGCCCAAATCCATACTGCTATTTAAAGTTTTATTTAGAACATGCCAATGTCTTCTCAGGACAATAATTCTGTCCAGGCCTTCAGGGGATACCTGGCTAGTTGTATTTCATGAAACATAGGCATATTGTGTTTTATGCATGATACTCATGTTCCTTGTGGTCTGAAAACTAAATTAGCTAGTCCTTAAAGACTAGGCTTGAACTGTTCTAAGGCCTTGGAGTAGCCATCTGCTTAGGTTTTCAGCCCTGTTTATTCCCTTGCTGCTTTAAGGTTTTGTTTTTTTTTCTTCAATTTCTGCAGGAACCAGTGAAGCCAGAGGAAGGACGAGATATGGCCAATCGTATCAATGCCTTTGGATACCTGGAGTGCTCGGCAAAGACCAAGGATGGTGTTCGAGAGGTCTTTGAAATGGCTACACGAGCTGCTCTGCAAGCCAAGCGTGGCCGGAAGAGAAACACTTGCCAACTTCTGTGAGGGACCTAGATGGAAGGGGGGAAAATACTGAGGGGCATTGCACTTTTCCATCTTCCCTCCCCTCCCCAAGCTGTACGCTCTTCTGGTTCTTCCCCTTCCCCACCCCCTCCTTGTCTGCTGCTGCCAGGGATTGACTGGTATGGCAGCAGGAGCAAGCAAGGGAAGGAGGTGCAGATGGGGGTGTTTGTCCTGTCTGAATTCAGATTTTGAGGCTGCCTCCTTCCCCCCCCCCCCCCCCCCCACAAACCCTGGGGTAACTTAAGCGTGGGTACAGGAAAGAACTGGTCTGAGATGCCTTTTTGCTGCTTCTTCCCCCTCCCCATGAATTACAGGAATTAACTTTTCTGCCTCAAGGGTAAAGAGGAGGGAAATATCCCCTCCCCCTCCTGAAGTTGCTTTAAGGAAAGACTAGAAAATGCAAAGGAATATGGTTAGCCAGTCCTTGAAGATACTACCACATAATCATTTTTTATAGCACAATCCACTGGGAAGATCTGAACCAGTGGCCATATTTAAGGTGACTGCCCCAAATCATTTTTTCTAAAGATATTTTTCTAATGCAGAAAAGCAGGAATTCAATTTCTTTTATGAGCATTTGGGGGTCCCTGTCAGTGGGCAGCTAATTATTCCTATGGGGCTTGCTCCCAGTTTGATCAAAGGTCCATTCAAGGTGTAATGCTTTTGAGCATATTTCCCGTGCCATTTTAGCCCCTTGTTTGCCTTAGGCCAGTGCACGCATAATCTTCACAGCTGTATTTGACTTTAAAACATCTGTGGCTTAGTGGGACTTGTGGTGGATTTCTCTGGCCTCTTTAATATCTTTATTTCTCCATTATAAACTGACATTCTGCTCCTCTAAACTCCATTTAATTTGCCACCTCCATCCCAGCTTATTCAAGTCATGCTGTGGCCAGGGTAGTGTAGAGAGAGCAGTTGTCCAGATCAGAAGGCGTCTCCCACCAAAAAACACAGTATTTCTATAATGTGTGCCAGCTGCAACTAAATGAAGAATCCTCCTTCTTCCCCTGCCTTTCAAGGACTAATTCTGCCTTTTCTAGCAAATACTTTAATGATATTGATTTAAGGGGGAAGGTTATTTACAAAATAAACTTTTTTTTTAAAAAGTCATTCCTTGGTTTTATATCTCAGGTGTGTTCTCTACAATGTATGTCTTGAGCAATACTGAAAAGAATGGAAATTTCTGTAATTTGCACTCTGCTTTTGGGCATGAAATGGGGGGGGTGGACATGGGCTTTCACTGCCTTTGTGATTTGGATTTCCTAAGTGGGAGGAAGAAAGTGTCAGGCAAGCTGTGCCTCCAAACATGAGTTAGCCATGGAAAACTGTTATGGGGGCTGCTGGTTTGGCCCTACAGTTAAATCCACTTTCCTAAAGGGAAGCTGCTGTTAAATTATATCTCCAGGAACAAGCAGGAATGTAGTCTTCACTTATGGGTATCGTCGGTACCGACGGAGCCTGCGTGGGAATGCTCCCCAACGTCCAATAGGAAAGCTTTTGGGAGCATCCCACAGTGCCTGCGTGCTGCCTTCCTGCCTTTCCCAACTGTCCCTCTCCAGTTCTTCATTTTCCGCGGAGCCGACAGGTCGCACATCCTGTCACCGCAGAAAATATTCCTTTATTTTTCTTTTTTTGTGGTCATGTCTGCCTTCCCTCGACGCTACACCGGTACCGCCGGTGGTTCTTTCTTTTTCTTTAAAAAAAAACAAAAAAAACCCACAAACCCTTTTCTGGAATCTTTTCCAGGTATTTAAATTAAAGTATTGTACATAGTTTAAATTAAAGTATTGTACATAGTTTGAGTTAATATGTATTTAGTTCCCCTGGTTTCCTTCCCATGTTCAATCTCCTGTTCTCTGTAAAACTCAATGTTTGTATACATTGTAGTATGCTTGTTTGATGTACACCGCGCTGATTTTAATAGCGCGGTATAGAAGCAAATGTTAAATAAATAAATAAATAAATAAATTTTCTCCTCAGGTGCCATGCACCATTTTGGGCACTAGGCCCAACTTATCTCCAAGAACAAGCAGGAATGTAGTCTTCACATATGGGTATTGTCGGTACCGATGGAGCCTGCGTGGGAACGCTCCCCAGCGTCCAATTAGAAAGCTTTTGGGAGCATCCCACAGCGCCTGCGTGCTGCCTTCCTGCCTTTCCCAACTGCCTCTCTCCAGTTCTTTGTTTTCCATGGAGCCAGCAGGTCGTTCCTGTCACCGCAGAAAATGTTTCCTTATTACCTTCTTTTTTTGTGGTCCCATCTGCCTTCCTTGATGCTATACTGGTACTGCCAGTTCTTTCTTATTAAAAATGTATGCAGCATGCATGCAGGTATGCAAGCTGCTAAGCTCAGCACCCTTTTTCTCTCCGATGCAGTGTCTGTGGCATCTTCGTCTTCCTCCCATGGATCTCAGGTAACTAAACATAAATCTAGCCAGTCCTCAAAGGGTAGATCTTGTAAGCATCGAGATGCCTCTGGCGTTGCCCTTGAGGGTTCTGTACCTGCAAAATTGCCCCGGCGGGAGGCTTCAGCTTGGGTTCCTGGCTATTGAGCGCAGTCTGGCGTCTGTCCTTGCGGCATCGATGCCCTTGGAACCAAGTCACAGTTCAACCGACAGCATCGAAATCTGTGTCTGCTTTGCCGGCACCCAGTCATGCGATGCCTTCTGGTACCGATACACCGGTACCAATTCCCCCCGGTACCAACTTCGGTCGGTATGGTTATCGGGCTCTTCAAGAGCATCCGGACAGAAGGTACTTCAAACCCTCGGAGGAGTCTGAGGATTCTGATAATTCTGTCGGTACCGGAATACTTCTCCCGGAGGAGCCTTCCTCTCCTAAACGTAGGATGTCTCCTCCAGAAGAGAGATCCTTTCAGGATTTTATCAGAGGTGGCTCGAGGTCTTTCTATTACTGTGGCTCCCGAAACAGAGCCCATGGCAAAGGAGTTGGAGATTTTACAATATCCCAAGGCTCCTAAAGAGGCAGCTACCTTGCCTATCCATGAGATCTTACATGATCTCATGTTAAGAATGTGGGAAACATCTCTTACCACCTCTCCTCACTCTCGTAGACTGGATACTATGTATCGAGTCCCTCCTTGTCCTGGTTTCCAGAAGACTCAGCTTCCTCACCACTCTATATTGTAGTGGAATCAGCTATGAGAAGGATCAGGAGTGCAGAGGCATGCCTCTAATCCTCCAGGACGTGAGTGTAGAACTTTGGATGTCTTTGGATGCCGTACTTTCCAGGCTTCCATGCTTTCTGCCAGGATCACTTCCTATATCTTATATATGGGAATGTTCCTTAAGGAAGTCACAGGAGATTGAAGTTTTGAGCCCTCTTCTACCTGAGGATAAAAGGCAGGATTTTATCACACTGGTTAAACATGCCCAAGATGTTTCTAAGTTTGTCAACCGTGCAGCTTTTGACTGTTTTGAGTGCATAAGCAGAGCCTATGCTATTGCTATAGGTGCACATAGAATTGCCTGGCTCCAGGCATCCGATTTGGAGCTCTGGGTGCAGGACAAACTGGGCAATATCTCTTGTACAGGTGAGAATCTATTTGGCAAAGATTGGCAAGAAAAAGCCAATGAGTTGGATGCTGACAACTCCACTTTGGATAGGTTATCCAAAGCCACAGCTGATCCTGCAAGAAAAATCTTTCAAGAAACCATTCTTCTCAAGAAAAGAGGTTTTATCCCTCTTATTCCCAGCAGGGACGTTCTGCAGGTCAGCCTGCCCGAAAGAGTCAGCAACCACCTAAGCAAAGGCTGCTAAGCCTCAACTGTCTCAGCAGCCTCAGCTTCCACAAGGCCTTTGACTTACATATAGAGAACTTAGCCTTCCTGGCTCTCAATGGTCCAGAGTCTTCCACCATTCCAGGAAGGTTGTGTGACTTTGCCCCCAGATGGGGGCAGATAACAGCAGAACATTGGACTCTATCCATTATAAAAGAGGGGTACAAGCTTCACTTTCTTTGCATGCCCCCTCCCACAATGGTAAAACAGTTCAATTCTCGGACCTCTCTCATCAACCTGTTAGATCAAGAGGTCACTATGCTTCTTGCCCAAGGTGCAATAGAAGAGGTGCCCATTCCTCAACAGGCTACAGGGTTTTACTCCCCCTATTTCCTTATCCCAAAGAAAACAGGGGGACACAGACCTATTTTAGACCTCAGAATTGAACAAATTCCTGTTCAAAGAGAAATTCAAGATGATTTCTCTGGGAACTCTGCTGCCATACCTTCAGAGTCAGGATTGGCTTTGTTCTCTAGATCTCAAGGATGCGTACTCATGTTCTCATCCATCCAACTCTGTTCCTTTGGTTCCTTTTTCAAGGAAAGCACTACTAATACAGGGTGCTTCCTTTTGGCCTGGCCTCAGCACCGAAGGTGTTTACGAATTGCATGGCTGTGGTAGCATCATTTCTCTGCACTCTAGGAATATTCGTCTTCCCCTACTTAGATGACTGGCTCATTCGAGCCCCATCAGAGTCAGAGGCCAGGATTTCTCTTGCTTGCACAATGCATATCGTTCAGTATTTGGGTCTGGTCATAAACATCCCAAAATCCAGTCTAACTCCCACTCAATCTCTACAGTTCATAGGAGCTTTACTGGATACCAGAAAAGCAAGGGCCTACCTTCCCCAGGCCTGTTGCCTTTGCATGGTGCAATTAGCTTCTCAGGCAGTGTCAAAACCTCATCTCACTGCTCGAGAAATATTACAACTACTAGGCCACATGGCATCTACTGTGCATGTGGTTCCTTATGCTTGCCTCCATAGGAGAGCAGCCCAGTGGACTTTATCCACTCAATGGACCCAGGCATCAGAGTGCCTGTCAGACAGCAAACACAAATCACCTTATTTTGTCCCTCCAATGGTGGCAGTCCACTCAAAACATGTTGGTGGGGTCCCCATTTCAACAGCCTTTACCCCAAGCAACTCTCACAACAGATGCTTCACCAATGGGTTGGGGAGCTCATCTACAAGATCTCTCCACCCAAGGCACTTGGACTCCACAGGAGACTCGTCTACATATCAATCTCTTAGAGCTCAGAGCTATCTTCCTTGCTCTTTGAGTGTTCCACACCTTGCTCAGCTACAAGACAGTCCTCATTCATATGGACAATCAAGTAGCCATGTTCTACGTGAACAAGCAGGGGGGAACAGGCTCTCTGTCACTTTGCAATGAAGCTTTGCGACTATGGGCCCTCGCCAGAGAGCATCAGATTCATCTCCTGGCAGTGTATCTTCCAGGCATACAAAACTCTTGGGCAGACACTCAGTCAAGTTCTGCTTCCACACAAATGGTCTCTACATGCAGACCAGGTGGCCAAGATTTTTCAAATTTGGGGAACCCCGGACATAGACCTCTTTGCAAGTCCGTTGAATGCCAAACTTCCCTGCTTCTGTTCCAGAATTCCGGCTCAGGGCTCTCAGGCCAGGGATGTTTTCCTCCTTCACTGGGGTCAAGACTTCCTTTATGCCTTTCCACCCATTCCCCTAATTCCCAAAACCCTGTCCAAGCTTCAGAGAGACAGAGGCCGGATGATTCTCATAGCTCCACATTGGCCACGGCAAATGTGGTACCCTCTGCTTCTACATCTCTCTCAAGCTCCCTCTCTGGAGTTAGGGTCTGCTCCAGATCTCCTGTCTCAGGAGGACGAAATGTTATGGCATCCCAATCCCCACTCTCTGCATCTCAGGGCTTGGTTGCTGAAGGCCTAGATGTCCCTGATCTTAACCTCCCTCAGCAAGTAAAGGATATCCTTTATGCTTCCAGGAAACCTTCCACAAGATGCTCTTATGCTTTCAAGTGGAAAAGGTTTATGATATGGTGCTCGCAGAAGGGTCTTGACCCTCTTGCGATACTCCAGTAATGATTCAAGAGGTATCTCCTTCATTTGTCTAATACAGAGCTAAAGACCAATTCAGTGAGTTCATTTGAGTGCTATTGCAGCCTCTTTCAAGCCTCTAAATGGTCATCCTCTCATCGTGAGATTTATGAGAGGCCTTCTTTTAACTAAGTCTCCCATTAAGCCACCACTGGTGGCATGGGACTTAAATCTGGTTCTTGGGCAGCTCATGAAGCTGCTTTTTGAAACAGCTACTACCTCTTTGAAATTACTTTCCTGGAAGGTCATCTTTCTTATTGCAATCACATCAGCACGTTGCATCAGTGAATTGCAAGCTTTGGTGGCTGATCCTCCTTATACAAGGTTCCATCATAAGGTAGTCCTAAGGACTCATCCACACTTTATGCCAAAGATGGTTTCACCTTTTCATTTAAACCAAGCGGTTTACCTTCCTGTACTTTTCCCAAGGCCTCGCGCCTCAAATGCAGAAATGAATCTTCATACTTTGCAAGTAAAAGGCCAAAGCCCTTGTTACAGTCCAAAGGACACAGCAATTTAGAAAATCCTCTCAACTCTTTGTTGCTTTTGATCCTAGTCATTTGGGACTTCCAGTCTCTGAAAGAACGCTGTCCTGCTGGATTGCACAGTGTATTTCTTTTGCCTATGAGAGTAAGAACCTTCCTCTTGAAGGCTAGGTCAGCTCACAATGTGAGAGCCATGGCAACTTCTATGGCTCATCTTCACTCTGTCTCTATTGACAACATCTGTCGAGCAGCTACTTGGGCCTCGGTTCATACCTTCACAGCCCATTACTGCTTAGACAAGGACTCCCACTGGGATGCCTTGTTTAGTCAGGCTGTTCAACACCTGTTCCATACTTAATCAACTCCTACCCACCACCCCTGGTAGGATGCCAGAGGTCCATGGGGGGAAGTGGAGCCTTTTCACAATGGCACACAACTTCTGGGGTTTCTCCCTGGCATCTGCAGCTAGGGAGTCCCCATATGTGAAGACTACATTCCCGCTTGTTCCTGGAGATAGCATAGTTACTCACCTGTAACAGGTGATCTCCGGGAACAGCAGGAATTTAGTTTTCACAACCCACCCACCTCCCCTAGGAGTTGTATCTCTGTAGCTCTCCCAAAAGCTTTCCTATTGGATGCTGGGGAGTGTTCCTGTACAGGCTCTGTCAGTACTGATACCCATATGTGAAGACTAAAATCTCCAGGAACAAGCAGGAATGTAGTCTTCACATATGGGTATCGTCGGTACTGACTGAGCCTGTGCGGGAACGCTCCCCAGCATCCAATTAGAAAGCTTTTGAGAGCATCCCACAGCGCCTGCATGCTGCCTTCCCGCCTTTCCTAACTGCCTCTCTCCAGTTCTTCCTTTTCTGCGGAGCCAGCAGGTCGTTTTCCTGTCACTGCAGAAATTATCCCATATTTTTCATTCTTTTTCTGTAAGCGTCTGCCTTCCTCGACGCTATCCTGCACTGCTGGTACTTTCTTAAAAAAAAAAAAAAAATTCTAATCTATTTTTTTTTCTGGATCTTCCAGTCCTTTTTTCCTCTAGGGCACCACGTGCCATTTTGGGCACTAAGCCCAAATGTTTCCTCAACATGGAAAAAACCCGCTTCGGGTTTCAAAAAGTGTTCAAAGTGTGGCGGTACCATTTCCTTCACCGACACGAGTGTTGCCTTAAATGTTTAGGTCCTGACCACTCCATCGCGGAGTGTGTTGCCTGTGGGATGATGTTGAAGAGGGGTTGGCAGAACCGAGCTGCTAGGCTTAGCACCCTTTTTCCCTCCGATGCAGCGTCCGTTGCATTGACGTCTTCCAGGGCTTCGTCTTCCTCCCATGGATCTCAGGTAACCAAACAAATCTGGCTGGTCCTCAAAGGGTAGATCTCCTTCCAAGTATTGAGATGCCTCTGGTGTTACCCTTGAGGTACTTGTACTGGCAAAATTGCCCCGGTGGGAGGCTTTGGCTTCCAAAGCACTATTGGGGCTCCAGGATGTTCTCGAGGCACCAACCTTGGCAGAACGACTGGTGCCATGCTCTGGGGTACCAGCTGCTTCATCTGGTACGGACACCCAGGCATCGGCAGTGTCAATTGACCTGATATTCCTGGCTATTGAGCACAGTCTGGTGGGTCTCCTTGCGGCATCGATGCCTGTGGGATCACTTCTGACAATTCAACTGGTATCGACACCGGTTCTGGCACTGATACCGGTACCGACAGTATCGGTAACTCTGTTACCAACACAGAGTCATGCTGTTCCGGTACTGACAAGCTGATACCGGACACCTCCGGTACCGACTTCAATCGGTACCGGTATCGTGCTTTACAGGAGCACCCAGACAGAAGATATTTTGAATCCTCTGACTCTCAGGATTCTGACAGTTCTGTCAATGCTGGAGTACTTCTCTCTAAGGAGCTGCCTTCTCCTGAAGGTAGGATGTCTCCTCCAGAGGATGTAAAACCATGTTCACTAAATGTTACCTGTAAACCGCCTTTGATCTTTGGAAAAAGCGGTATAGAAATAAGCATAAATAAATAAATAAATAAATAAAAATATCCTTTCAGGATTTCATCAGGGAGGTGGCTAGAGGTCTTTTCATCACAATGGTTCCTGAAACAGAGCCCAGGGCCAAGGAGTTGGAGATTTTACAATATCCTAAAGCTACCACGGAAGCAGCTACTTTGCCTATTCATGAGATCTTGCATGATTTCATGTTAAGAATGTGGGAAGTACCTCTTACCACCTCTCCTCATTCCTGTAGGCTGGATACCATGTATCGAGTGCCTCCTTGTCCTGGATTTCAAAAAACTCATTTGCCACACCACTCCATAGTGGTGGAGTCAGCTATGAGAAGGATCAAGAGTGCAAAAAGACATGCATCTAATCCTCTAGGATGTGAATATAGGACTCTTGATGCCTTTGGGTGTCGTACATTCCAGGCCTCTATGCTTTCTGCCAGGATTAGTTCCTACATCTTATAAATGGGAATGTTTCTTAAGGAGTTCACAGGAGATCTAGAGCTTATGAGCCCTCTCCTTCCTGCTGATAAAAGGCAGAATTACTTTACACTTGTCAAACATGCCCAGGATGTTTCTAAGTTTAATTGTGCAGCTTTTGACTGCTTTGAGTGCATCAGCAGAATCTCTGCTATTGCCATAGGGGCTCGCAGGATTGCCTGACTCCAGGCATCTGACTTAGAACTCTGGGTACAGGACAACCTGGGCAATATCCCCTGTACTGGTGAAAATCTCTGGCAAAAATTGGCAAGAGAAAGCTAATGAGCTAGATGCTGATAACACCACTTTGGATAGACCAGCCAAAGCTACAGCTGATCCTGCAAGGAAGAAATCCTACAAGAAGCCTTTCTTCTCTAAAAAGAAGAGGTTCTACTCCTCCTATACCCAGCAGCTACATTCTGCAGGTCAATCCACCCGAAAGGGACAGCAGCCCCCCAAAGCAAAGGAAATCCAAGACTGCTAAGCCTCAACTGGCCCAGCAGACTCAACCTCCACAGGGACTTTGACTCTCATCTGGAGAACTTGGCCTTCCTGGCCCTGAACGGGCCAGAGCCTTCCACCATCCCAGGAAGGTTGTCTCATTTTGCCCCCAGATGGGGGTAGATAACAGCAGAAGAATGGACTCTTTCCATTGTAAGAGAGGGGTACAAGCTTCATTTCGTCAACATGCCCCCTCCTACAGTGGTAAGACAGTTCAATTCTCAGGCTTCTCTCAACACTCAGTTGAGTCAAGAGGTCAGTTTACTTCTTGCCCAGTGGCCAATAGAAGATGTACCCATTTCCCAACAGGGCACAGGGTTTTACTCCCCTTATTTCCTTATTCCAAAGAAAACAGGGGGACACAGACCCATTTTAGACCTCAGCGAACTGAACAAATTCCTGTTCAAAGAAATTCAAGATGATTTCTCTTGGAACTCTGCTGCCATACCTTCAGAGTCAGGATTGGCTTTGTTCTCTAGATATCAAGGATGTGTACACTCATGTTCTCATCCATCCAATTCACCGAAGGTTCCTCTGCTTCCTCTTTCAAGGAAAGCATTACCAATACAGGGTGCTTCCTTTTGGTCTGGCCTCAGCACCAAGGGTGTTTACGAAATGCATGGCTGTAGTGGCAGCATTTCTTCGCACTCTAGGAATGTTTTCCCCTACTTAGACGCCTGGCTCATTTGAGCCCTATCAGAGTCAGAGGCCAAAATTTCCCTATCTTGCACAATGTGTATCCTTCAGTACTTGGGCCTGGTCATAAACATCCCAAAATCCAGCCTAACTCCCACCCAATCTCTAGAGTTTATAGGAGCTTTGCTGGATACCAATAAAGCAAGGGCCTGTCTCCCACTGGCCTGCTGCCTTCGTATTGTGCAGTTAGCCTTCCAGGCAGTATTAAAAACTCATCTCACTGCTCAGGAAGTGTTACAATTACTAGGCTACATGGCATCTACAGTGCATGTGGTTCCCCATATGAGAGCAGCCCAATGGACTCTATCCACTCAGGCAGCATGATGCTTGAGTCCACTATCAGACAAAATAACAAACACAAATTGCCTTATTTTGTCTCTACAATGGTAGCAGTCAACCCAAAACCTTTTGGTGGGGTCCCCTTTCCAGCAACCCCTACCCCAGGTCACTCTAACAACAGATGCCTCACAAGCGGGTTGGGGAGCTCTTTTGCAAGATCTCTCTCCCAAGGCACCTGGACTCCACAGGAGACCCATTTACACAGTCTCCTGGAACTTAAAGCAATCTTCCTTGCTCTTCGAGTGTTCCATATCCAGCTCAGCTACAGGATAGCTACCTGATTGTCAGTCTGAATTAGGACTATGTTCTATCTGAAAAGCAGGAGGGGGGGGGGGGGGGAGAAACAGGCTCTCTGTCGCTTTGCAACGAAGCTTTGTGATTATGGGCCCTCGCCAGAGAGCATCAAATTCATCTCCTGGCAGTGTATCTGCCAGGCATTCAAAACTTTTGGGCAGGCAGACTCAGTCGAGTTCTGCTTCCACCTGAATGGTCTCCATGCAGACCAGGTAGCAAACATTTTTTAAATTTGGGGAACTCCGGACATAGACCTCTTTGCAAGTCTGTTGAATGCCAGACTTCCCCGGTTCTGTTCTAGAATTCTGTCTCAGGGTTCTAAGGCCAGTGATGCTTTCCTCCTCCATTGGGGTCAGGACTTCCTATTTGCCTTTCCACCCATTCCCCTAATTCCCAAGATTCTATTCACGCTTCAGAGTGACAAGGGCCACATGATTCTCATAGCTCCACATTGGCCACGGCAGGTGTGGTACCCTCTACTCCTGCATCTCTCTTAAGCTCCCTTGCTGGAGCTAGGATCTGCTCCAGATCTCCTGTCTCAGGAGGACGGGATGTTGTGGCATCCCAATTCCCCACTCTGCATATCAGGGCCTGGTTGCTGAGAGCCTAGACCTTCATGGTCTTAAGCTTTCTCAACAAGTAAGAGATGTCCTTTGTGCTTCCAGGAAACCTTCCACAAGATGCTCTTATGCTTTCAAGTGGAAAAGGTTTTCCATATGGTGTTTGCAAAAGGGTCTTCACCCCTCGGTGATACCTCTGGAATCATTACTGGAATATCTCCTGCATTTATCTAATGCATGACTTAAATGGGCTCTTACTGAGTTAGTCTTAAGTGCTATTTCAGTTTCTTTAAAGCCTTTAAATGGACAACCTATTTCCTCTCATCCTCTCATAGTGAGATTTATGAGGGGCTGCCTTCTAACTAAGCCTCCCATTAGGCCACCTCCAGTGGTGTGGGACCTGAATCTAGTTCTTGGGCAGCTCATGAAGCCACCTTTTGAACCTTTAGCTACTACCTCCTTGAAATTCCTTTCCTGGAAAGTTATCTTTCTCATTGTAATCACATCAGCATGTCGTATCAGTGAATTGCAAGCATTAGTTGCTAATCCTCCTTATACGAGGTTCCATCATGAGAAGTTAGTCCTTAGGACTCATCCACACTTTTTGCCAAAGGTGGTTGCACCTTTTTTCTTTTAAAGCAGGTGGTTTATCTGTCTGTATTTTTTTCCACAGCCTCATGCTTCAAATGCAGAAAGCAATCTTCATACTTTGGACTGTAAAAGAGTACTTGCCTTTTACTTACAAAGAACACAGCACTATAGAAAGTCTTCCCAACTCTTTGTTGCTTTCAACCCTTCTCATTTGGGACTTCCAGTCTCCAAAAGAACATTGTCCAACTGTATTGTACAGTGTATGTCTTTTGCCTATCAGAGTAAGAACCTTTCTCTGGAAAGCCATGTCACAGCTGACAATGTGAGAGCCATGGCAGCCTCAATGGCTCATCTACATTCTGTTTATTGATGACATCTGTCGAGCTGCTACTTGGGCCTCGGTTCATACCTTCACAGCCCATTACTGCTTAGACAAGGACTCCCGCTGGGATGCTTTGTTTGGGCAGGCTGTTCTATGACACCTGTTCCATGCTTAATCAACTCCTACCCACCATTTCCGGTAGGATGCCAGAGATCCATGGGGGGGGAAGTGGAGCCCTTTCACAGGGGCACACAACGTCGGGGGGGGGGTGTCCCCCTGGTATCTGTTGCGAGGGAGTCCCTATATGTGAAGACTACATTCCTGCTTGTTCCTGGAGATAGCATAGTTACTCACTTGTAACAGGTGATCTGCGGTAACCGCAGGAATTTAGTCTTCACAACCCACCCACCTCCCCTAGGAGTTGTATCTCTCTCTCTGCTTTAAAACTCAACTGGAGAGAGGCAGTTGGGGAAAGGTGGGAAGGCAGCATGCAGGTGCTGAGGGATGGTACTGATGATACCCATATGTGAAGACTAAATTCCTGCTGTTCCTGGGGATCACCTGTTACAGGAGTGTAACTATGCTTTTCCCTCATGAGCCTATGGAAGCATTTTTAATCTTTGTGATTTATGTAAAGTTGTTTTTTATTGGTTTCACAAAAGATAACACTGTACATACAGCCCAACTGGTCCATGCAAACCCAGTAAGGGTAGCACACATCACACATCTGGAATCAACAGATACAGATTATAACAAAACAGTCAAGCATATCCCAGAAGAGTCTGAAATTTACCACCCAGTGTCCCTTTTGTGCCACCGCCAGTACCAGCTATGGGCAATAAGAAGGCCCATGTGGAGGGATCCCTGGGAAAAATAGGGACTCCCATCCTACCTAGCCTAAAGGAAACCAACCTTAAGCCTTAAACCCCGCCCCCACCCACTAATAATCTTTGTGATTTAAAGGTCACCATCTTGTGACTTGCATTTTCATAAAGTAAGGAGGCAAGTTATACTAGTGACTTAATTGGTAACTGTATTAAAGATAAGCTAGGATTTAACAACACTTGATGATAATGGAGGGATGGTTCTCTTTGCTGAAGTTTCTAAACCGATTGGTAGATGAATTCTAGCTGCATCTGAGATCTGATGTTGTCTTCCTTCTTTAATACTTTCATACTGCCAGCACCATTTCCTGATGAATCTAAACTCTTTAAGTATTAAAGTGAAATTCCAAGGAAAATATAGGACAAGAACACAGGCACCAGTGTTGTGGGTGTTTGAGTATCCCCTGTAATCTCTTACTCTGTACTCTCTACAGTGAGCCATTGCTGCTATACTAAGCCCTTTCCAGATGCAGAAGAGCTAGTGTCACCTAACCTTTTTGCCTCTGACTTGGGACTCATTACTGCAGCCCTATACTGCCTCCTGGACTGAGGACCTGCTGTCACCCGGCTTTCTGCGTAAGGCTCAGAGGAGAAGCTAGAAAAGAGCAGTAGGAGATAGTGGCAAGAGTTGGATTTAAATTGTAGATGTGATTATGTGCCTTTTCCAAATACGAGCTTAAGATGCGTTGTGAGTAGGTATACAAGTTAATGCCTAGTTAAGCTTGGATGCAATCTGGTCAGGCAACACTATTGACAGCAGGAGCTGTCAATGGTAAGGCATCTGCTTTTCTGCAGTTTGTTGAATACTCTTTAGCAACCCAAAGTATGGGTTGAATTCTTCTTTATTCAAAGTTGTATCTTGTAAGTGTTTCCATATTTTCCTGCTGGACCTGTTCAGACAAGTGACTGATGTTCACCTACCAGCAGATTGGTGAAGACAACCACTGAAAAGCCTAGGTTTCAATGGCATTCCTCCTGTGCCTCTATTTGCCTCAGCCACCAGAGATCCTTTCGGTATTGCTTTGTCTCTAGCAGATGGCTGGGTTTTCTCCTCTGAAGACAATCTAAAGCTTGAGAGGAAAAGATTGATTAAATGCTTGTAAACAAACAGCTTGAGGGTGAGATTTACTTCAGTGTTAAGCAGGAATCTGTTAGATTGGTTGTCACAGGATGAGGGAAAATTGGTTCAGCTCTATGCTATTATCAGAGCCTGAGCAGCCAGATATTGGCAGGATCTGGAAGCGGTCAGCCAGAGGATGCAGTTAGTCCGGCCTTGCCTGCCTCAAGGCAGGAAGTAATGGATGGCACTATAGGTAAGGATATCCAGCTGACTGGAGGGTCTGGTGACAATGCTGTAAGCTGCTCCTCATCCTCCAGGGGCTTGGTGGCTATGCCGGGGGGGGGGGGGGGTCAGGTCATTTCCAAGAGGTGAGTTTCCAGACTATGAGGATTGTCCTCCCCAGAACTTTTTATTTTTTGCAGCAAGCCTGGTCCTTCTGGCATGGAAATTCAGACACTGAGGTTTCTGGGTGCCTTCTGGGTACAATTTCATGTGAGCAGGTGGAGAGTGGAAGCCCTATTCGATTGCTAAGTATCTCTGGTAAGGGTGCCCCCCGAGATGGGGAACTTGGGACCTGTCAGATTTTGACTAACTTTGGATTCAGATGGCTTGGTACTGAGCTCTGACATGGATGAAGTACTCTTGCCTTCAGAAGACTGTGAAGAGGCTGGTGTGATCTACCTATTCCAGAAGGAGGAGCAGGCAATGTTGATTGCCAAGGTCTTATTTGCCTTGACCTTGACAGATGCGTCTGGCACAGAACAGGAGCCAAAGGTATACCCATTCCTTCAAGGGGTGTGGAAATCCACCACTGTCTTCCTGTTCCCAGATGTGATGAGGTATATGATCTGGTCTAAGTGGGACTCTTCAGATTCTCCACCTAAGGGGCTTAGGAAATGTAAGGTTTACGCTCTCCCAGAGGAGGAGTGTGAATGCTATGCAATGAAGGTTTGGGGGCCCCTTCCCAGGCTCCTCCGGTTGGAGGCAGACTTTGCCTTTTCCTTTAGGAATGGGCCCAGATTACCAGGGATCACTGGGTGCTAGACACCATTCAGTTTGGCTATGTCTTAAAATTCAAAGAGCCGATTTGCCAGATGCCTTGGTCATCTCCCTTTGCTGCTATGCAGACCACCTTGGACAAGTTACTGCACCTAAAGGCAGTGGTGGTCCCCCCCCCCCCCCTTGGGCTATCCACCACCCTCAGGGGGGTATCAAACTAACTGTGAGAGCCAAGCAGAGAAAAACACATGATACTGCTGATCTGCCCAGATTGGAATATGAAAAATACCTCTGCCAGATCCAGAGAAGTCAAGAGCTGGCCTCTGCGCACTCGCTTGAATCAGCGCACAAGGTTTCCATCTGGAAACACAGGATGTGCAAGTGCTCATTGACCTCTTGAGGTCCAGACTGGGCTAGAAGAAACTTCTTTTTTGGGCACCCTAAAATAGAAGTATATCTGCCCTTGTCAGGGCGGCAGCTGCAGTGCTGTGGCACAGAGGGACCTGTCCATATCTGGATAACTGGCTCATCTAGGCCTGTTCCCTTTCAGAAGGGTCTTGAGTAGTGTCCTTTTTGGAAAGTCTTAGCTGCATGATCAGTTGAGGAAAGAGCTAGCTTAACCTTCCATTGCCTCAGAAAAATCCAAGTTATCAATGTCCCTGTTTAATGTACATTAGAAAAGAGCCACCAAAATGGTTAAGGGGATGGAAGGATACCCCTTTGAGAAGAGGCTGCTGAAGAGGAGGGGGGGGGGGACGACAACAAACAAAGGATACAGCCAACAAACCATACAATGCCACAAGTAATACACCCTCTCATCACAAATAACAAACACACAAACCCAATCATAACAATAAACATAAGGTGTGCTCTACTGAACGCCAGACTAGAAAGGGGGACTGTTACTTCTGGAGAGAAATCTGCAACTGTGAGTATATACTTCTGGTAATTTTCTAAAAAGAATTCTTTGTATTAAAGCTACTTAATCTGTGAACCCACTGTTTTTTGTTGGATCAGTTAGGGCCTAGTAGCAGCAATTAAAGTTTGAATTTAAAACACAGAGGAGAGCTTTCTGGTTACGTTTCATACCCAGCAGAGAGCTTGTAGTTTAAATTTAATAGTCACTCAGGGCCAAGTAACAGCAAAGTACTTTTAGTTTAAATTTAACACACAGAAGAGAGCTTTCTGGTTAAATTTAGTACCCAGCAGAGAGCTTGTAGTTTAAATTTCAGAAGTTAGAGCCTAGCAGCAGCTAAGAGCTATAATTTAAATCAAATCAGAATTTAGCTTACCTCGGCAGCACAAGACAGGGTACTGTGTAGCAGCCCTCTTTTAATAAATGTTATTTCCTTCCCTCCCCTGGGATAATCATAGTTTTATAGGTACTTACACATCTTAAAAGACAATAGGTGCTTTCAGGTGAAGCTCATTACCCAAATCAGTCATACACGACCTGAGATTAATTAAGCTTCAGGTGAACAAGGTATATTAAACGTATTAGGTACAGTTTTATTGGTATAAATACCCATAGCAACCCCTAGTAAGTAAGAACTTAAAGATCTAGACACAAACTTAAAACTAAGATGCAGACAGCAGTCCAGCAGCGGGATGGGGGCTTTCCAGTCTTTTGCATTGAGTGTCATGTATGATTATCTCCCAGTTGGTGAGAGGTCTTACGTGTGCACTAGGTGCAAGGAGCTCTTTTCTCTCAGGGAACAAGTCCGTTCTCTAGAGGCTAAAGTAGCAGACTTGGAAAGCATAAGACAGACAGAGAGGTACATAGATGAGACCTACAGGGATATAGTCCTGAAGTCCCACCTCCAGTCTGGCAGCACCCCTGTTGCCATGGAGGAGAGAGGTCACGTGACAGGAGAGCATCACCCTGGTGTGGCAGGAAGTGATCCTGTAACTAGGACCTGTCCTCCAGGTGATGTAAAACCCTCTCGCACCGAGGAAGTTTCTCCAGGGCCATGTGCCTATGAGGGAAGGGTTAGGACAGCAGTTATAGTTGGTGATTCGATCATTAGGCATGTAGATAGCTGGGTGGCTGGTGGACGTGAGGATCGCCTGGTAACATGCCTGCCTGGTGCGAAGGTAGCGGACCTCACGCGCCACCTAGATAAGGTCTTAGATAGTGCTGGGGAGGAGTCTGCTGTCTTGGTACATGTCGGTACCAATGACATAGGAAAATGTGGTAGGGAGGTTCTGGAGGCAAAATTTAGGCTTTTAAGTAGGAAGTTGAAATCCAGAACTTCCAGGGTAGCATTCTCCGAAATGCTTCCTGTTCCACGCGCAGGACCCAAAAGGCAGGCAGAGCTCCGGAGTCTCAATGTGTGGATGAGACAATGGTGCAGCGATGAGGGTTTTGGATTTGTTAGGAACTGGGGAATATTCTGGGGAAAGGAGGGGCTCTTCCGAAGGGATGGGCTTCACCTTAACCGGGATGGAACCAGGCTGCTGGCATTAACCTTTAAAAAGGAGATAGAGCAGCTTTTAAACTAGATATTAGGTGAAAGCCGACAGTCGCCCAAGAGCGGATGGTTCGGAAGAATGAATCCTTGAAGGATACTACCAAAAGCAGAGAGGTTCCACAAAAAAGTAAAGTAGCCCAAATGCCCTCAAGTATGGAGCAGACAGAGCTTAAAGATCCCAATTTACCCATGTCTAACAATAGCCAAATTAACATGAATAAAATACATTCTCTAAAATGCTTGTATGCAAATGCTAGAAGTCTAAAGAATAAGATGGGAGAGTTAGAATATATAGCACTAAATGAAAGGTTAGATATGATTGGAATATCAGAGACATGGTGGAAGGAGGACAACCAGTGGGACACTGTGATACCTGGGTACAAACTATATCGTAATGATAGAGCTGATCAAATTGGTGGAGGGGTTGCGCTCTGTTAGAGAGGGCATTGACTCAGAAAGGATTAAAGTTTTGCAGGAAACAAAATCTGCTGTAGAATCTATATGGATTGAAATTCCATAAAAAAGGAGGAAGGCGATGGTAGTGGGGGTGTACTATCGAGCACCTGGCCAGAATGACCAAATGGATGATGAAATGCTCAAAGAAATCAAGGAAGCTAACAAAAGTTACAGCGCAGTAATAATAATAGGTGATTTCAATTACCCCGGTATCGACTGGGTCAGTGTCACGTCAGGACATGCTAGGGAGATAAAGTTCTTAGATGGAATAAATGACTGCTTCTTGGAGCAGCTGGTTCATGAACTGACCAGAGGGGAAGCCATATTAGACCTAGTCCTTAGTGGAACACCAGATCTAGTCCAAGAGATAAGGATGTTGGGGCCACTTGGCAATAGTGATCATAGCATGATCGCCTTTGATTTAATTAGTGGAGGAGGGATAGTAAGGAAATCCACAGTACTACCTTTTAACTTTCGAAAGGGAGACTATGATAAAATGAGGAAAACAGTTAAGAAAAAACTAAAAGGAGCAGTTGCGAAGGTTAAAGATGTACATCAAGCTTGGGTGTTGTTGAAAAATACTATCTTGGAAGCCCAGACCAGCTGTATTCCACGCTTTAAGAAAAGTGGAAGGAAGTCCAAAAAACTGCCAGCCTGGTTTAAAGGTGAGGTCAGAGAGGCTGTTGTTGCCAAAAAAGCATCTTTCAGGAAATGGAAAAAAGAGCCAAACGACGAAACCTGGAAACAGCACAAGCACTGGCAAGTCAAATGCAAGGCATTGATAAGGCAGGCAAAGAGAGAATTTGAGAAGAAGCTTGCTGCGGAAGCAAAAACGCGAAATAAAGACCTTTTCAAGTACATTCGTAGCAAAAAACCTGTGAGAGAGTCAGTTGGTCCATTTGATGATAAAGGGGTTAAAGGAGCACTAAGAGGCGACAAGGCGATAGCGGAGAGACTGAATGAATTCTTTGCTTCGGTCTTTACTGAGGAAGATGTAGGAATGTTACCCATGACTGAAGTGGTATTTAAAGGTGCGGAAGAATTGAAGGAAATATTGATACATCGGGAAGATGTCTTACAACTATTAGATAAACTGAAGAGTAGCAAATCACCTGGGCCGGATGGTATACATCCAATGGTATTGAAAGAACTGAAATATGAGATTGCAGAACTGCTATCAGTAATCTCTGAACTATCATTAAAATCATCTCTAATACCTGAAGATTGGAGGATCGCCAATGTAACACCAATTTTTAAAAAGGGTTCCAGGGGTGATCCGGGAAACTACAGACCGGTGAGCCTGACGTCAGTACCGGGAAAAATGGTAGAAACCATCATAAAGAATAAAATTACTCAGCATGTAGATAGTCACAACCTAATGGGAGACAGCCAACATGGCTTTAGACAAGGAAGATCTTGTCTTACTAATCTGTTATGTTTTTTTTTTTGAAGGAGTGAATAAACAGGTGGACAAAGGTGAGTCGGTTGATATTGTGTATCTGGACTTTCAGAAAGCCTTTGACAAGGTCCCTCATCAGAGACTTTTGGCAAAACTAAAGAGTCATGGGATACGAGGCAGTGTACTATTGTGGATCAGGAACTGGTTAAAAGATAGAAAGCAGAGGGTAGGGCTAAATGGCCAATTTTCCCAATGGAGAAAGGTGAATAGTGGTGTACCCCAGGGATCTGTGCTGGGTCCGCTGCTTTTTGACATATTCATAAATGACCTGGAAAGTGGAATAACGAGTGAGGTTATCAAATTTGCAGATGACACAAAACTATTTAAAGTTGTTAAAACCCAAGAGGATTGTGAAAAATTGCAAGAGGATCTTGATAAATTAGAAGACTGGGCATCAAAATGGCAGATGAAATTTAATGTGGACAAGTGCAAAGTTATGCACCTAGGGAAGAACAACCCAAACTATGGTTACACGATGCAAGGTTCCACATTAGGAACCACCACCCAGGAAAAAGATTTAGGGGTCATTGTGGATACCATGTTAAAACCCTCGGCCCAGTGTGCAGCGGCGGCCAAGAGAGCAAATAGAATGCTAGGTATGATAAGGAAAGGAATGGAAAATAAAACAAAAGATATTATAATGCCTCTATATCGTTCCATGGTGAGACCGCACCTTGAATATTGTGTGCAATTCTGGTCACCGTATCTTAAAAAGGATATAGCGATTTTAGAAAAGGTACAGAGAAGAGCCACCAAAATGGTAAAGGGGATGGAAAGATACTCCTATGAAGAAAGGCTAAAAAGGTTAGGGCTCTTTAACCTGGAAAAGAGATGGCTAAGGGGAGATATGATAGAAGTCTATAAATTAATGAACGGAGTGGAACAGGTAAACATAGATTGATTGTTTACCTTATCAGAATATAGAAAGACTAGGGGACATGCAATGAAGCTACAGGGTAAACTATTTAAGACTAATAAAAGAAAATATTTTTTCACTCAACGTGTAATCAAACTCTGGAATTTGTTACCGGAGGATGTAGTAAAGGCTGTTAGTGTAGCTGGGTTTAAAAAAGGTTTGGACAAGTTCCTGGAGGAAAGGTCCATAAACCATTATTAAGAAGTGACCGAAGATATCAATGCTTGACCCAGTACAAGCATTGTGGAACTTGTGTCTCTTGGGGAAACTGCTAGGTACATATGACCTAGATTGGCCACTGTTGGAAACAGAATACTGGGCTTGATGGACCTTGGTCTGACCCAGTATGGCATATCTTATGTTCTTAGATCTATCAGGAACAAACCAAATACCATCCTTGACCTAATTCACGACAAGAAGCTTGATATGATATGTATCACCGAGACTTGGCTAGACGACTCAGACCAGGTCATATTAAACCAAGTAACCCCAACAGGACACTCGGCATTTAACTGCATCAGAGCACAAAAGAGAGGAGGAGGAGTACTAATACTTACCAGAAAAGAATACAGATTCAAAACAATCGCCATCACTAATGCAATCGAATCTAACACACGCACTATAGCCAACAAGTACCTAACCATCTCCCTCACATACAGACCACCTGAACACCTATCCACAACTGAACACCTATCCACAGTAATCGAAACGATATGTGCACATAACAGAAGACACAAATCTCTCATTGCACTAGGAGACTACAACCTAACATCTGCACCCACCAGAGAAAACGCAACATTCTTAAAAGCCATGAAGTCATTAAAATACTGCCAGACAATTAACGCACCAACATGGTACAACTCCGGACATGGTCTTCATGCCAATGCAACTAGTGGAACAGAACAAGAACACAAAACCAACAATCATGCCAGTCCCCTGGTCAGACCACTATGTAATCGAATTCACCATGACCCTGAATAATCTCGCCCAATGCAATGAAGATGAAAGAATAACTAGACGGTTCATAACGTTTAACAGAGATTTGTTCATAAACTAAATCACCCCACAACTTCAACAGGAACATAACACCCTGGACTTAAACATAGAAGAATGGAACACAATAATATCCAATGCAGCACCTGCCCCAACCATCAAAGAACCACAAACACGCAAGAGATCCAATGCCCCATGGTCCTCACATGAAATCAGAGTTGCAAAGTGCACACTCAGACTGGAAAGAAAATGGAGACGGGACAAATCACACAACCTCCTAACACAATACAGAGACAACTGGAATATAACAATCTAATAAATGAGCGTAAACAGCAACACCATACCAACCTAATCATGAAATCTACTAATAGACCAAGAGAACCTTTTAGCATTGTCCAAAAGCTCACCAAGGACAACACGCAACACAGCACCCACCATCTTGACCCACAAAAATATGCAGACTACATGAAGTCAAAAAACACCAACCAAATATGCTCTACTTCACCACAAACGATCACACGATAAAAAAGCAACATCAAACATGGGAGAGCTTCAAAATACCAACAAAGCAGCAAGTAGAAGACATTATATCTGGACTAAACACAACAACTTCACCGTCAGACCCATGCCCAGTGACTTTGATCAAAGCTCCAAAAAGCCAGCTCTCCCACCACATTCAAAAAATTGTCAAAGATTCACCCCAACAAGGATATATGCTGCAACCCCCAAAGCATGAAATGATACGACCAATACTTAAAAGTAGCAATCTGAGCCCATCCGAACCAAAATCATACCGTCCCCTCTCCAGCCTGCCGTTCCTTGCTAAAATCGTGGAAAAGGCAGTGCAAAGGCAACTTCAGGACCATATAGATATCAATGCCCCACTGGACATAACATCAGCATGGATTTAAGCCCCAACACGGCGTAGAAACACTACTCACCTCCCTCTTTGACAATCTCCTAAGAGGCATAGACAACATAAAAAAACAGCTACCTGCTAGTGTTCATGGACATCTCGGTGGCCTTTGACACTCTGTCACACACTAAGCTATTACAACGCCTACAACAGATAGGACTATGCAAGAATACCCTGAAGTGGTTTATACTTGGAAGGGCGAACGCAACAACTCAAATGCGACCAAAAGAAATCACTACAATTCCCTGTCATGCAGGGAATACCTCAAGGCTCAGCCCTATCATCAATACTCTTCAACATCTACATACAGCCCATATGCAACATCATCAAGCACCACAAACTACACTATCACATATATGCTGACGACATCATGGTGTATTTATTTATTTATTAACATTTCTTATATACCGCACTATTTGCCATCAGCGTGGTTTACATGGAACAGAAACATCCGACAACTTACATATGTCTGGTCATTACATTTAACAGGAAATGGAACTTGGAGAACAGGGTAAACTATATACATAGGCAGTGTAATGATAAAGGATACTGTTTGATGTTTTACATTGTAGGGGACGCCTGTTGCGAGGGCTTGCCTGGTTGACTACTACTAAAAGAAGTAGAGGAAAGAGAAGGAGGAGACTGCTTGTAATATAGTCTTTGTTGTGGCAATTGTTACACATATTGTATGTGCCATTCAACCTTCTAGCACTAAAGACCACAACAATAACAAAATGTCTCGAAGACATGAACGACTGCCATCTGTATAGACTACAGCAGGACTGTATAGGCATCAGTGTAAATAAACTGTAGAAAGTTACCCCAGTTCTATCCAAGTTTTAATCCCTGTTCACTGTAAATACTCTGTGGTCTGACTGCATGGTATAAGATTTTGTTTGATGTACACCGCACTGATATGAATAGCGTGATATAGAAGAAAAGTTAAATAAATAAATGACTGGCTCATAACGAACAACTTAACAGTCAACTACAATAAAACGGAGGCAATGTTCGTCACCAGGAACCCCACCTTCATACCTCCACAAACTATCAGCATCCTAGACAAACATATAGTAGTCAAAGAAGAAGTTAAATAGCTGGGCATCACACTAGACAGAACTCTGAACCTAAAATCCCACATCACCAAAACCACAAACAAGGCATATCATCTGCTACTACTACTATTCAGCACTTATAGAGCGCCACGCACGCAGCGCTGCACAACTAACCTACAAGAGGTAGCCAACATACAAGAGACAGTCCCTGCCTGTCAGAGTCAAGCTCATTGGCGCTTACAATCTAGTTAGAACAGTACATTAGTTAGAACAGTACAGAGCATTAGTTCTGCGCAAGATATGGTATGGTACAGTTTGGTCTATAGTTTGGTCATAAACGTACTAAAATGGCTGAAAACAATCAGACAAATCAAACCAATGCTCCGTCAAGACCACTTCCACACAGTGTGCCAAGCACTCATTACACCATTGCTTGATTATGGAAACACTATATCAAGGCCTTCCTCAGCAGACACTCCACCCAGTACAGATGGTACAAAACACTACAGCATGCATCATTACAGACACTCCAAGAACAGAGCACATCATTCCCGTCCTACAACAACTACACTGGCTCCCAATGGTGGCAAGAGCTAAATACAAAACAATCATAATCATCTTCAAAATCATTCACCATCTCTCAGCAGACGTACTACAAAACGTTATAACAAGAGACATCAGCAACAGACCAAGAAGAACCAATAATGACAACATGATCGGCACACCTGCAGGCTATCACAAAACCAAACAAACAACTTCAAAAAGAGCACCATCACTACTGGCATCCACACTATGGAACTCCCTCCCAACGAGCCTGAGGGCATTAGAGTAGCGCCGCTGCCGGAGGGAAAAGGAAAAGAACCCACAGCCATCACCAGGCTCCCCCGATTGGGGTAGAGCACCTGAGTGGGCCGGCAAGCCCTCCTGCTCAGGGACACCATCCCAATCGGGGCTGTGGGAGGAGGAGCAAACAGCGCTAAAGGAGTGCCGCCGCCAGGTGGGCCCGTGCCTGAGGGCCTCGCCAGAGGGCCCTTTGGCGTGGACCAAGCAGCATCCAAATAGCAGCGTCTCAAGCCATCACCCATCAGATCTGCTGCTGTACCTTGCATAGACAATTCACCGATTGTAAGTTAAGTCTGCTGCCTTGCCCTGCCTGGACAATCCATTGCTTGCATAAGATAACACTGTTACCTTGCCTGAACAATCCACTGCTTGCTGATTAATTGCATAAAACCTAATTATGACACCCTGCCTGGACAATCAACTGCTTGTAGATTAATTGCTTAGAATTTAATGCTGATACCTTGCCTGGACAATCAACTGTTTGTAGATTAATTTAATTGCATAGAACTTGCTATCCAGTTTGCATAGCCTGGTTCGTAAATAACTCACGCTACACAAGCTTACGACCCCATTCAACAAACTACAACCCAGGTCAGCAAATACATGTTATAAAATGCACCCACTACTTTATGGCCTACCTCACATTCCTCCACATGTTTGCACTCTGCACATACAGCATCAGACGAAACGAACAAATACCCCTGATAAACCCACATCCCACCAAACCTAGATGCACACCACCATCACACATATCCAAAGAACGCCAACAAGCAAAGAATACTGCCCATAAACCATACAGGGACACATGTAACACACCCTCTCACCTCACAAATAATAGACATACAAACCCAATCATATCAACAAGCATCAGATGTGCTCTACTAAACGCCAGATCTATCAGGAACAAACCAAATACTATCCTTGACCTAATCCACGACAAGAAGCTTGATATAACATGCATCACTGAGACCTGGCTAGACGACTCAGACCAGGTCATATTAAATCAAGTAACCCCAACAGGATACTCAGCATTCAACTGCATCAGAGCACAAAAGAGAGGAGGAGGAGTACTAATACTTACCAGAAAGGATTTCAGATTCAAAACAATCGCCACCACTAACACATTCGAATCCAACACACTCACTATAGCCAACAAATACCTAACCATCTCCCTCACTTACAGACCACCTGGAACCACAACTGAACACCTATCCACAGTAATTGAAACGATATTCGCACATAACAGAAGACACAAACCTCTAGTTGTACTAGGAGACTACAACCTAACATCCGCACCCATCAGAGAAACTGCAACGTTCTTAAAAGCCATGGAGTCACTAAAATACTGCCAGACAATTAACGCCCCAACACACAAACATGGTACAACTCCAGAAATGATATTCATGCCAACACAACTGATGGAACAGAACAAAACTACAAAACTAACAATCACCCCAGTACCTTGGTCGGACCACCATGTAATTGAATTCACCATGACCCTGAATAACCCCACCCAATGCAAAGAAGATGAAAGAATAATCAGATGATTCAAAACATTTGACAGAGACTCCTTCATCAATAAAATCAATCCACAACTTCAACAGGAACAAGACACCCTGGATCTTAATATAGAAGAGTGGAACACGATAATAGGCAACGCAGCATCTGCCCCAGCCACCAGTGAACCACAAACTTGCAAAAGATCCAACGCCCTATGGTATTCACAAGAAATAAGATTTACAAAGTGCACACTAAGAAGACTAGAACAAAAATGGAGACGGAACAAATCATACAACTTCCTAGCATAATACAGAGACGAACAACAGGAATATAACAATCTAATAAATGAACGCAAACAGCAACACCATACCAACCTAATCATGAAATCTACCAACAGACAAAGAGAACTTTTAAGCATTATCCAAAAGCTCACTAAGGATGACACGCAACAAAGCACCAACCATCTTGACCCACAAAAATATGCAGACTACATGAAGTCAAAAAACACAAGCCAAACAAACTCTGCCTCACAACAAACAAATGATAACACGATAAAAAAGAAACATCAAACATGGGAGAGCTTCAACATACCAACAAAACAGCAAGTAGAAGACATTATATCTGATCTAAACACAACAACTTCACCATCAGACCCATGCCCAGTTTCATGGATCAAAGCCACAAAAAACCAGCTCTCTCATCACATTCAAAAAATTGTCAAGGATTCACTCCAACAAGGATACATGCCACAGTCCCTAAAGCATGCAGTGATATGACCAATACTTAAAAATAGCAATCTGAGCCCATCCGAACCAAAATCATACCGTCCCATCTCTAGCCTGCTATTCCTTGCTAAAGTCGTGGAAAAAGCAGTCCAAAGGCAACGTCAGGACCATATAGATATCAATGCCCCTCTGGACATACATCAGCATGGATTCAAGCCCCAGCACGGCGTGGAAACACTACTCACCTCCCTCTTTGACAATCTCCTAAGAGGCATAGACAACATAAAAAACGGCTTCCTGCTAGTGTTCATGGACATCTCGGCGGCCTTCGATACCGTGTCACACCCTAAGCTACTGCAACGCTTACAACAGATAGGACTATGCAAGAATACCCTAAAGTGGTTTACATCATACCTGGAAGGGCGAACGCAACAAGTCAAATGCGATCAAAAGAAATCCCTACAATTCCCCGTCACGCAGGGAATACCTCAAGGCTCAGCCCTATCTTCAATGCTCTTTAACATCTACATACAGCCCATATGCAACATCATCAAGAACCATAATCTATGCTACCACATTTATGCTGACAACATCATGGTGTACGCTCCAGTCAACTTACTGGCACTAAACACTACACCAATAACAAAATGCCTTGAAGACATGAATGACTGGCTCATAGCCAACAACTTAACAGTCAACTACGACAAAACTGAGGCAATGTTCGTCACCAGGAACCCCACATTCACACCTCCACAAACCATAAGCATCTTAGACAAACACATAGTAATCAAAGAAGAAGTTAAATATCTGGGCATATCACTAGACAGAGCTCTGAACTTAAAATCTCACATCAACAAAACTACAACAAAGCATATCATCGATTTGAAAACAGACAAATCAAATCAATGCTCCGTCAAGACCACTTCCGCACAGTATGTCAAGCACTCATCACACCACTGCTTGATTATGGAAACTCACTATATCAAGACCTTCCTCACCAGACACTACATCCACTACAGATGGTACAAAACACCACAGCACGCATCATTACAGACACCCCAAGGACCGAGCACATCACTCCCGTCCTACAACAACTACACTGGCTCCCAGTGATGGCAAGAACTAAATAAAAAACAATCATGATAATTCTCAAAGTCATTCACCATCTCTCAGCGGATGTACTCCAAAACATTATACCAAGAGACATCAGCAATAGACCAAGAAGAACCAATAATAACAATATGATCAGCACCCTTGCAGGCTATCACAAAACCGAACAAACAACCTCAAAAAGAGCACCATCACTACTGGCATCCTCAATATGGAACTCCCTACCATTGAGCCTGAGAGCTTTAGAAGACCTCACAGACTTCCGCAAAGACCTCAAAACATGGTTATTTATAGAAACCTATGAGCATTCAAGCAACATCCCTTACCCAAACAGCAACACTAACATCACCGCCAACTAAACACACCCATCCCATTCACACGAACAAATTTATCACACCATGTTAGTAAATACCTCTATGTTAAATGTTACCTCAACTGTACTGTCTAAACACTGTCACATAACTGTACTGTCTAAACGTTTACACGTACCCTAATGTTAAATGTAACACTCCAATTGTGTTGTTACGTGACCACCTTGATTGAAGGAAAAGGTGGCATACAAATCTGTCTAAATAAATAAATTAGATGACCTCACAGACTTCCACAAAGACCTCAAAACATTTTTATTTATAGAAACCTATGAGCATTCAGGCAACATCCCCTACCCAAGCAGAAATACTACTACTACTGCCAACTAAGCGCACACCCATCCTGTCCACACACACAAACCTATCATAACACATTAAATACATTCATGTTAAATGTTACCTCAATTGTACTGTCTAAATGCTGCTAAGTAACTGTAATGTCTAAATGTTTACACATACCCTAATGTTAAATGTAACCCTCCAGTCGTAATGTGACGTTACCACATTGATTGAAGGAAAAGGTGGCATACAAATCTGTCTAAATAAATAAATATGATAGAGGTCTATAAATTAATGAATGGAGTGGAATGGGTAAATGTAGATCGGTTGTTTACATCATCAAACAGTAGAAAGACTAGAGGACATGCAATGAAACTACAATGCAACTCAGTTGAGACTAATTGAATTTTTTTTTTACTCAATGCATAATCACTCTGGAATTTTACCAGAAGGTGTAGTAAAACCAGTTACTGTAGCTAGGTATAAAAATAAAAAGTTTGGACAAGTTCCTGGAGGAAAGGTCCATAAACAATTATTTAAAAACTGCTAGGTACATATGACCTAGATTGGCCACTGTTGGAAACAGGATACTGGGCTTGATGGACCTTGGTCTGACCCAGTATGGCATATCTTATGTTCTTAAAAAGGACCTGGGAAATCCACTGCTTACCCTAGGGCAAGCATTGTGGAACCTGTGTGCCTTTTTGTGAACCTGCCAGGTTCTTGTGACTTCGATTGACTGTTGGAAACAGGATGCTAGGCTTGATGGACCTTGGCTTTTCTTATATCAAGTTACAATGTAAACTAAATGAACAACCCCCCCCCCCCCCCCTAAACTGTTGCTTTCCCAGTCCTTGGAGTTTCTGGGAGCATGTTTAGACACTAACATGGACGGCATTTTCCTGCCAGAAAAGGAAGCAAAGACTGTTGGATTGCCTGATGCTGTTCTATCTGCAGCAGGCTCCCAGAGTCTGGGATTATCTTCAACTCCTCGGATTGATGGTGGCAACCATAGATGGTTCTGTGGGCTCATGCTCACATGTGACCATTCAAGCGGTTCTTGCTGGCTTGGTTCCAGAGTTCTCAGGAGTATGAGCACAGGCTCCCACTCCCATTGATGAAGTCCAGCCTGCAGTGGTGGCAGCAGTCCTGTCATCTGAGGAAGGGCATGCTGCTGGAAGACTTCTCCTGAATCCTCCTGATGAAGGATGCCTATGTCTCAGACTGGGGGAGCCCATTGCCTAGACCAGGGGTGGGCAAGTCCAGTTCTGAAAAGCCACAGACCAGTCAGGTTTTCATGATATCCCTAATGAATATTCATGGACCTATTTCCATACAATGGAAGGCAGTGGATGCAAATAGATCTCATGAATATTCATTAGGGATATCATGAAAACCTGACTGGTCTGCGGCTCTCCAGGACCGGACTTGCCCACCCCTGGCCTAGACCATACAGCCCAGGGCCATTGGAACCATGGGGAAACAGTGTCGTCCACTGCTCTTGAGGCGATGGCCATCAGATTGGCTCATGTATTTCTGGCCCCTGGTTGAAGATTGAGCGGTTCACGCCAGTGGCTTCTATCAATTGGCAAGGCAGCACCAGGACTGCCAGGGTAGCTGTGGAGATGACTTTCCTGCTTGGCCTGGGTGCAGAACCACCTAGCCATGTCAGCATAGCATACTGCTGGGTGGACAATGTGGAAGCAGACTTCCTGAGCCAGCACTCCCTGGATCCTGGAGAGTAGGTGTTGAGTCAGGCGTTTCAGTTGATTGGCATTAGAGTGGGTTGCCTACAAAGTTTCCTGCTTCAGTCGCTGCACAGACTAGGTCAGAATGTCGACACTCTGGCCCAGCCTTGGCAGAGTCAGAATTTGCTGTACATGTTTTCTCCATTGCCCCTAGTGAGGCATGTGATTTTGATGGATTGTCCTGGTGGTGCCAGATTGGCTGAGGAGAGCATGATTTGGAGACCTGATGCAGCTCCTGCATGTACCTCCTTTTTGATTGTCTCCATTTTGGGGCCTATTGCAGCAGGGACCAATTGTCTTAGAGGACCTGGTTCTTCTCTCTCTTATGGCTTGACTCTTGAAAGGAGATGTCTAGTGTGTAAGGCTATTCTTTGGTGATGGTCTCTACTCTGAGAGCCTAGATAATGTCTACCAGGCTAGTCTGGCACCTCTTTGAGCGATGATGCAGCATTTGGCTCTTTGCTCCTGAGGCAGCCAAGGTGCTGTCTGTGTGGTTGGTTGTTTTTTCTCTACAGGATGGCCTTTAAAAGGGCCTTTCCCTTAGCTTCCTGAAAGTTCAGGTGGCAGCTTTTGCCTGTTTGAGGTCCATTGGCTGGTAAAGTCTCTAGCCTTGCACCCACATGCCTCATATTTTCTCCAGGAGATTTGGTGCCTGCCTCAGGTCTGTGGTCTCTTCCTGGGATCTGTTTGATGCTCAGGATCCTAGTGTTGGTGCCCTTTGAGCTGTTGAAGCATGCTACTCTGCAAGATTTGATGCTCAAGACTGTCTTCTTGGTCAGTTCTGCAAGGTGGTTTTTCCGACCTGCAGGCTTTGTCTTGCTATGATCCTTATCTGCCTCTTTTAAAGGAGGCTGTTGACCTTAGGCAAGAAGGCAGGCACAGGCCTAATGGAATTTCTCCCTTCATGTGAACCAGGTGGTCTTCCTGCTGTCCTCTAAGGAACAGTGTTGGGGGAAGGATAAGGATCTTTGTCTTGTGGCTGTCCAGAGGGTGCTTCTCCAGTACTTGGTTATGAATTTTTTTGTAAGTTTGACCATATTTTTGTGCTGTTAGCTGCTGTCACCCTTGCACAGGCCAGTAAAGTCTACTTTTGGATGCTGGGTCAAAGAGGCTATTGCCTCGGTATATCTGTTGTAACCAGATAGTTCTGGAGGATTTGTGTGCCCATTCCACCCAAGCACAAGCATCCTCGTGGGTGGAGCAGAGCTCAGTAGCCCCTGTAGATATTTATCAGCTGGCAACATGGGCATCACTTTCCACGTTTAAGCATAATCGCTTGGATGTTCACACATGGGTGAACCATGGCCTTTGGCTCAAGGGTTTTGCGAGCTGCTGTGGTGTTGTAACTTTGATAGTCCCACTTGTCTAGGCTGGTTTAGCAGAACAATATGCAGGGTGACACTTTACTTACCAGTCAATGTCCTTGAGTCCTGCTAGATCAATCCACTGCTTGCCCCTGTAACAGTATTTGCTCGGTTCTTCTGCGGTACCCTTGGGTCTGCTATGATTTTTTTTTTTATGCTTGGCTTTTCAGGTACATCTTCTACTGACAGCCTTCTCTTTATGCTTTCCTGTGCATAGTTCTGTCAGTTACTCAGAGTTGCCCATGATTGAGGCTGTGTGAGGCTTGCTAAGTTTCTCCCATGCTTTGGGGTGAATACTGAAGAGACCTCTGGTGGCTGAGGGGAATAGAGGCATAGGAGGGACATCATTGAAACCTGGGCTTTTCATTGGTTCTTTGTCTTCACCAATCTACTAGTAGGGGATCACAACCCATTTGTCTGGATTGGTCTAGCAGGACTCAGACATTAACAAAGGTGACATTTTACTTAGCAGTTAATGTTAGAATTGTAAACTGCTTTGCTAGGCCTACTGTAGAAGGACCCTATAGTAAATTAGAAACACTTTCTGCCTTTGGCTGTGGCTTCAGTTTAGTCTCCTGGGCTATTGTTCCCACTTCCCCCTATAGGCAGTTCTCTAGTTGTGCCTAACCAAATGGTGTGTAGGGGCAGAGGGAGCTGCTGCTGCTGCATCCTAGGATACTCTTCTTGTCTGTAGCTGCCAGTAGGGAGGGAAGAGATCTAGAGCAAAAGGGAAGAGGGGGTGATGTGCTGAGAGCAGAATAGAGGCTAGGAAGGGATGAGGGAAATAAAAAAATGTTGTTTAGGAGAGGAAATACTGTTCTGCAGGGCTGGCTAAGGCAGAAAAGAGCTGTCTAAGGGATGATAGCAGGGAATGGAATGAGGAAAGGAGTAAAGGCTGTGAGGGTGAGATGTGTGCTGTGATGGGTAAGGGAGCTAAGACTGGGCAATGGTGCAAACTCAAATGGGATCCCCCTCAAATGTTAGAGGAAAGCAACATGATAGTTATTTTGAAGTAAATGTTTGCTTGCTGCCATGCGTTCCTTTGAGATTATTCTTTCCCAGCAGCCAGAGAAGCACCTTTTGCTGGGATGAAGTACTGTGATAAGTTGTGGAATCACATGGCTGTGTATTGAAGACTTCAACCTGGCAGCAGGTGGTGCTTCTCTGGCTGCAAGGAAAGAATATTCTTAAAGAGGGAGGTAGTGTGGCAAAGCTGCATGTAACTTTAAAGTCTTACAGTAAAAAATTAAATGTTAATACAGAAAATAGGAAATCACAAAGGATTCTCATTGGTGCACAGTGCCAGACGGAATAGTTGCATCACTCTCTAACATAACAATAGCAGCTGATAATCAATTTCTTTCTAAACCTGGATTAGCCCACCTCCCTCCTAAATTAACTTGTTTGGGCATTGCTCTGTCACTTTCCACAAATTAAATGTATGGATTCTATACTTTTAAAATTAAAACAAACTGAAAAAGTCATGCATTTTCCACCTTAAATGTTCCATATTCTATGCCAACATATTAAGTAATGGGAAGAAGCCACTTCCATTGGGCAGCATTTGTCAGATGAGCTATAAACAGAAGGTATTTTTCCAGTTGCAGAGCTGCCTTCATCTCTCACCTTTCACTGAGACACCCAGCATTCTATACATATAATCCAGCACTGTCTGCATGTGCATAGTTGGGAGAAAGTGTCTGAATACAGGATGTTCTCTGGGAACAAGCAGGAAGTTAGCACTCGCATATGGGTGACAGCACCGACTGAGCCCATGCAGTAGCTTCTCTCTAGCTTTCAAAGAGCCATTGGGAGATGCACCACGTATGCATGGTCCCCTTCCTGCCCAAGAGTGCCATCTTGCCTCGGTCTTCTTTTTTCTGCAGAGCCCACCGGATGTGTGTTATCCCTGGAAAATGTGGTGGTGTGTTTTTTTTTTTTCTCTTAAATTTTTCTTCTCTGGATGTGTGGCAGTTCCCTTTCCTGCCCCCAACCTTGCTTGCCTTGGCATTGCATCTCTGGTCTGTTTCTTTTTTTCAAGAGTTTCTTGATGGTCTTACTGCCCTTTTTCTCTGGCTGGGCCTGAGGCTTTTGACCTTGTAGTGGCCATCTTCCCCCACCACGGCCTCTGCCCAGTGGCTTTAAAAATTGTGACCAATGCACCTACACCATGTCACACACCAACCCACATGCTTGCTGCCTTTGCCTATGGCCAGACCATGACCCTTGGACTGTGGTCTCTGCAAGATGATGATCTCCAAGGCCATTGAGCCGCTAGCAGCAGTGGGAGTTCTTCCACAAGATGTATCTGCACCGGAGACACTATGCTCCATATCTTCCTCTGGAACAGCAGGGAGGCCATGTTGCCTTGGAGCCCCGAAGCCATGAGTCCTCCAGCTGGACCCTGGAAAGAGCCCAAGAAGAGCTGGAAACCCTCGGAGACCGCATTGGTGGACAAGCCTGGGAAAGTTGGCAAGTCCCTGGGCCCACAGTCCATGTCATGAGTCTGAGGAGAAGAAGCAGGAGCGGTTGACTAAAATACCCCAACGGGAGTCATCGGCATCCAGGAACTAGCCTCGGACCCCTGAGGCCATCCTGATAGAGTGGAGGATCCATGGAATAGTCTCCCAGTGGAGGTGGTAGAGATGAGGACAGTATCTGAATTAAAAAAGCATAGGACAAACAGGGGATCTCTAAAGGAAAAAAGGGGACTGTTGTGGTCGTCGATATGGAAGGACAGACCAGATAGCCATGAGGTCTTTTTCTGTCATCATGTTTCTATGTGTCTATGACTGAGCTGGCGTCAGGACTGAATCTCTTGGTGCCAGGACTGAAGGCTGTGGAGCTATCTGGCCTCGGGACCAGAATGGCAGCCTTGGTGTGCAGTCGGTCTGCTGTCATGGCCCAGCAGTGGTGGTTCTGCTGGGTCATCACTCCCAAATACCGGGCCCTTGACCTTGAGGAATTCCTCAGAGTTTGAGCTGATCCTTGAGCACCACCAGCCTCAAGAGGTTCCTCGACACCACCAGTCCTTGGGACAGAAGCCATCCCTGATGAGTGCCCGCAGCTCTGTTTGCAGGGCCTCTGGGGGGCCAGGGGCTGTCAGGTGCAGGCCTGATCCTGAAGTCTGGACTGCCCTGACACCTCCACAGACTACAAGTTGGACTGGGAGACAGAGGATGATAAATCCCTGGATACCCATCATCACTGGGATGTGCCCTCTGACCAGTCTTCCACTGAGACCTGGCATCGGTCCTGCCTGAGGACATGGCTTTCCTTGACTTTGTGTGTGAGACATGGCCAAGGCACTGGCCTTCGAGTCTGAGGAGGAACTCAAGATCATCCAATGCAAGACCCCTCTGAAAGAGGCACTTATAGTGCCCATTCCCCCCCACCCAATCTTGGAATGGCTGCTCCTCCGTATGTGGGAGACCCCCACATCAGTGCCTGTAGTGAGTAGATGGCTGGATTCGATGTACCGGGTCTACTGGTGCCCTGGTTTCCAAAAAACACAGCTGCCACACTACTCCATGGTGGTGGAGTTGGCCATGTGTTGCCTTAAGAGCCAGAAGATGCACTCCTCGATGCCCCCATGTAGGGAGGCCCTATGTCTTGGACGCCTTGGGCAGGAAGTTCTATCAGGACTCTATGTTCATTGGCCGGATACAGGCATACTAGCTGTACATAGGAATGTACCTGAGAGACCTAGCAAAAGAACTTGCTGGGTTCTCGGCTGGTCTCTCGGAGGAACCCCTACAGCAGTTCTGGACCCTGGCCTCAGGTGTCAGTGCACCAAGATTGACTCAGGCTGCCTGTGACTGCTTAGAGTCGGCAGCTAGAATAACTGCTGTGGGCATCGGTGCCCAACACCAAGCTTGGCTACAGTCCTCAGATTTGAAGCAATGGGTTCAGAACAAGTTGGTCGATGTCCCTTGCCAGGGAGAAAATCTGCAGAAAACCCATGACTGATAAGGCTGCAGAGTTGGAGTCAGAGTTCCTGACGAGGACCAGGGTCTCCAAAAAGACCACTGACCCTTCCCAATGGAAGCCTTCTACCTAAAGAAAAAGGCTTATAGAAACTACCCTCAGTAGCAGGCCTTCGCAGCTCCCCAACAGGGGCAGCAGCCAAGGGACAAGGGCATGGCTCTCTCATAAGACAAAGGCTCCCAAACCCCAGCCACTGGCTCCAGCCCAGCCTGGTGGGGTTTTTTGACTCCTTGGGCATAGTGTCTCTTCCTCCAGGAGGGCCAGCCTAGCAGCCCACAGGGGAGCATCTGGTTTTCTATGCCCACTGGTGGCCATCCATCACCACAGACTCCTGGACACTGCAAGTGATGAGGGAGGGTTGCCTCCTCCAGTCTTTCTGGGAGAACCACCCAGGACTCCCCTCTACCAGACTTTACTCCTGCAAGATCTCACAGGCATCCTTGAGGACAAGGCAGTGGAACCGGTGTCCGCACACTTCAAGGGCAAGGGGTTCTACTTCCAGTACTTTCTTGTACACAAGAGAACTGGAGGCTTTTAGCCCATTCTGGACCTGCAAGATCTAAATGGGTTCCTGGTGAAAGAAGTTCAAAACACTCTCCCTTGGAACACTGCTGCCATACCTCCAGCTGGGAGACTGACTATGCTGCTTGGACCTAAAGGATGTGGGTACACATCCACATCCTCATCCATCCCAACCACAGGAAATACCTGAGGTTCATGGTGGGAGGAGGCCACTACCAGTACAGGGTGCTACCCTTCGGGCTGGCCTCTGCACCAAGGGTGTTCACTAAGTGACTGATGGCGGTCACAGCTTACCTTCATCTCCAGGGAGCCTTTGTCTTCCCCTAACTGGATGACTGGCTCATAAGAGGCCACAGCGGTGCAACATGCAACTGCGCACACCATTCTCATTCTGCAGCACTTGGGGTTCATAATAAACCACCCAAAGTCCCATCTTCTGGCACAGTGGCTGGAGCTTAAAGGCGCAAGGTTGGATACCATTTAGGCCAAAGCCTTTCTCCCTACGGTCAGGACATATTGCCTCAGAATGCTGGCCGCAGCTGTGCAGCACTGACACTCTGTGCCCACCTGCCTTCTGCTCTGCCTGTTGGGTCACATGGCATCCACAGTTCTTGTTACCCCAGATGCCCGCCTTCACATGAGAGCGACTCAGTGGGGCCTCTGCTTCCAGTGGACCCAGGCAAACTATAGGACAGGGTGATGGTGACCACCAACTGACTGACTCTCTTGCCTGATGGCAAGCACCCTAGCACTTCCTGGCTGGAATGCCTGTCCAGGCTGCCACCCCTCAAAGGGTCCTAACCTCAGACATTTCCCTCTTAGGCTGGGGAGCCCACTGTGACGGCCTCTGCATTCAACCTCTTGGAGCATCAGGTCATATTCCTGGCCCTTTGAGCCTTCTGTCACCACTTGCAACACCATTCAGTGCTGATCCAGATGGATAATCAAGTGGCTGTTCCACATCATCAAGCAGGGGGGCAGGGGGCTGTATACCCTCTACCAAGAGGCAGTAGCTCTATGCTTGTATGTGAACTGTCATGGGATGCACCTGCAGGTGGTGTATCTGCTGGCCAGGACAGTGCCCTCATGGACAGGCTGAGCAGGGTCCTTCACCTGCACAAGTGGTGGCCAGACCCCAGAGTGGCTACCTGGCTCTTCCAGCTTTGGGGGATGCCACGGATGGACCTTTTTTTGCCAGTCCTGCCAATACCTAACTGCCCTATTTCTGCTCCAGGCAGCCACACCCATCCCAGGTAGTAGCAGATGCATTCCTCATTCCATGGATGGAGGGCCTGCTCTACACCTTCCTGCCCATGCTGTTGATTGCCAAGACCTTGTTCAAGGCTCAACATGATGGGGCATCGCTGATACTAGTTGTTCCTTGGTGGCCCATGCAACTGTAGTTTCCACTGCTCCTTTGCTTATCCACAGCACCTCCAGTCCCCCCTAGGGAGTGCCCTGGGGTTACTGTTGTAGGAAGGTGGCAGCTACTTACACCACAACTTGGGGTCTCTGTCACTTACAGCCTGGCTGCTGAAAGGTTTGCTTGGCCCTGCTCAACCTTTCAGGAGAGGTGGAGGAGGTGGTCCTGACCTCCTGTAGGACCTCCACAAGACAAGCTTATGCCTTCAAATGGTGCAGATTCTTATTGTGGAGTGCAGCACGATGGGTCAACCCGTTCTCGTGCTCTGTGCAGCTTGTGCTGTAATATTTGCTTTACCTTTCTCAGACAGGACTGAAGCCCAACTCTGTTAGGGTCCACCTGAGTTCACTTGCAGCGCACCACCACCTTATCAAGGGCAAGTCCCTCTCCATCCAATCTCTTGTGATTCGCTTCTTGTGAGATCTCTTGTTCGAGCCTTCTGTCCGCCCACCAGCAGTGGAGTGGAGCCTCCAACGAGGTGGTGTTGCAGCTCACTGGCCCACCATGTTTGAGCCCTTAGCTACCTGCCACCTGTGATACCTTTCCTGGAAGGTCGGCTTGCAGGGTCAGCTAGCTCCAGGCATTAGTGGCGAATCCACCCTACATGAGGTCCTATATAAACAGGGTTATGCTCCGCATGCACCTCAAGTTCCTTCCCATGGTGGTGGCCACTTTCCACCTTAATCAAGACATGGTGCTCCCCACCTTTTTTTCTGTGGCCTCACGCCAGCAGGGTGTAGACCATCCTTCATACTTTGGACTGTAAGAGGGCCCTGTCCTTCTACCTGTAGTGTACCAGGGCCATTGCAAAGCCTTGCATCTTTTTGTCTCCTATGACCTCAGTCTGCTGGGGCAGCGGTGACCAAGCATACTCTGTCTACCTGAGTGGCAGACTGCATTGCCCTTGCCTATGAGCAGGGTGGGCTCTCACTGGAGTGCTGAGTCATGGTGCAGAATGTTGGAGCCATGACAGCATTCGTCGCAAACTTGCATTCTGTTCCCTTGTTGGAAATCTGCTGGGCTGCCACCTGGTCCTCAGTCTATACCTTTGCAGCTCATTACTGCCTGGAGGAGGAGGCGGCATGTAGGGATGGTGCCTTTGGCCAGGTGGTACTCTGTCATCTATTCAGGATGTAGGCAACTCCTGCCCTCTGACCCTTGTGTGTTCAGGCCACCAAAGTGCTTGTTTCTTGCTGGACACTTAGGCTGCTTGGGAGTCTGTCTTCTCAAGAACTCATTGTTGCTGCTTATGGCTCACCTTTTCCTAGTCACCTGTGGTTTTTTACAGGTTTGCGGTAGCTAGGCAGTCCGATATGCAAGGACTGACTTCCTGCTTGTTGCTGGAGAAAGCATACTCACTCACCTGTAACAGATGTTCTCCAGGGACAGCAGGAATCTGTCCTCTCAACCCTCCCCTCTCCCTGTGGAGTTGCTTTGTCTTTCTTTTTTTCTTTTTGCTCTGAGTTATATCATTCTACTGAGGCTAGATGGCACCCTTGGGTGGGAAGGGGCCATGCATGTGTGGTGCATCTCCCAAACGCACTTTGAAAGCTGGGGAGAAGCTATGCATGGGCTCTATTGGTACTGATGTCATCCATATATGAGGACATGTTCCTGCTGTCCCCAGAGAACACCTGTTACAGGTGAGTAACTATGCTTTACTGGGAAACGATCCCACTACATACACTAATTTTCACATAACGCCTCCAGTATTCATTTTTTGAACCTATGTAAGGAGATCATGATTCTATAACTAAATCTTTTATGTTGTGTATTTAAATGTTTACAGTAGAGAACAACTTGGTGGCACCTTATATCTTTACCAATTGATCATTGGGATTCCCATTTGATGGAGGCATTTGCTAATATCTTGCTATTAACTTAAATAGAAAAAGCAGCAAGCTTTTAAGGAAATTGTCACAAATCTCTGAGAGGAGTGTTCACTATCTGGTAGCTTTTCCCCTTTGCATTGGCCTTTATCGGTCAGGGCAAGACTTTCATTGCTCATGTTTGGAGGAGGTTAGTTGAGTGCTGGAGGGGAAGGTTTTACAGGTCTGCAAGCCACTGCTTCAATTCCTAGAGAGCAAAGGAAAAGGGGATAGGTTGTATCAGTTTGGCAAAGGAGTATGGGGAATACTAAAGAAGCATTTTGACCACCTATGAGATTTTGATGGATATAGAAGGATGTCATAATCTGCTGGCTAGAGCGATGGGACCTGATGGTCTTTCACTTGCTTTGTTAGCTCATGAAAATTTTTAGAGAGAATGAGCAGATGCCCAATCCCTAGTAAGGACAGAGGTGAGGTTGCTATCTCCAGTTTGGAGTAGGGGTCGGGGGTGTTAAAGGGTTGCAAACTGTTGGTGTGTCTTCCTTGCACTGTGTTAGACTTTGCATATTTGTACATATTGTTCCACTGGGCATTGTCATGCCTGCAATGGTGAGAGCAACATAGAGTGAAAGGCCAGATATTCTGGTCCTGACAGGGTGGAGGGAGGAGGTATATGGCAGGTTTTTTGGGGGTTAGGGAGTGTTTAAAGGGGGTTTGGGTGGCAATGTGGATATGCAGGAAGCTGAGTGGTGTGGCTGCTGGATGTGTGGGTTTGAAGGCTGTGCACAATACAATCTTTTGATATATGGCTGGGTGTGATTACAGTAATGCTCAGGTTCTGAATTTTCCCTATACCTAAGGCAGATATGTCTGACTGAGAGCTACAGATAGAGGGCAAATATATTTGGTTTAAGAAATGTATTTATTTATTTTTATTAGCTGCATTTATATCCTGCTTTTCACTGCGTCAAAGCGGTTGGGGGATACATTTGACATGAGGGAATATGAGACACATACACTAATACTTACAGGGAACATGGGCAATGGAGGGTTAAGTGGCTTGCCCAAGACCACAAGGAGCACCTGTGGGACTAGAAACCCCAGTCCTTCCGGCCCAAGGTTGCTGTCCTCTAGTGGGATTTGAACCACCAACCTTTCGGCCTGTAGTACCTTGCCCCAACCACTAGGCCACTCCTCCCTCCAAGGTATTTCCTTTAGAAATATGAGCACTTGTTGGCAGTCAAAAAATATCGGGTTGAGTTCTTTGCCTCCAACAGGATTGAGTGAAAGGAGGGGTGGGGAGAGGAGACTATCCTCTTAGAGTGGGATTTAGTCTATGACATCTTGGACCAGTGGCCTGACCCCAAGGTCTGGTATTTCTGGGTGAAGATAGAGGTAGACAAGATCCATAGCATGGTCAACATTTATGCCCCTAATCAACAGCAGAGAGTTCTGGGACTCTGATAGGCTGACGTTAGAAAGGAAGCCTGCATTTTGGGAGGGGATTTTAATGTCTCACAATGCCTTTGAAACGATCTCTTGGGTGCTGCTGAGGAAGTTGTGACAGAGCTTCATTGTGAAACGTGATGGATAAAGAGGAATTTGTCAGTTCTTGGCAGGTTTTAACCTGCCAGGAAGCTATATGCTTACTATGGAACTGTAGTTACAACCATTCAAGCCACCTTACTGGGCAGACTAGATAAAGACTATACTGGTCTTTATCTACTGTCATCTACTATGTTACTTCCCAGTGCATGACACTTGCACCTGGATAGATTCTTTTCTTATGGTTAGAACTGTGCTGTCTTGGGTTGTGGCAGTGGATATAGATATTTCATGGTCAGATTGTGCCCATCAGTTTGCAATTGAAAAGCAAAAAGAGGGGAGGGTATATACATTTTTGGCAACTTCATCACTTGCTTGATGACCAAGATTGTTGAGCAAAGCATCTTTGATACTAATGATATGGTTGATGTGAGAATTGGCACCGTTTTTGAGATGCAATGAAAGCAGTGGTTTGGAGTGAGCTGATTAAATGGAGGATGAAAGAGAAACAGCAAAGTACCACTCTGTTGTAGCAGCAAATTAAGGATTTGGAACAGGAAGATAGGACAAGGCCCACCCAGGAAAACCTGGACCAGCTGGTTGTGTTGGGGAGGCAGTTGAGAGCTCTTGATGCCACTGATTGCTAACCCCATTGCCTTTTTCAATTGGCCTGCCTTAAGTTAGACAACTCTTAACTACTAAGCTGAGCTCAGTGGCAGAGAGATGCTTTACTAGGTAAAAGGGTCCAGTGACATTGTGGAATAGCTTTGGTATGCTACTACTAGCAGCTGTACAGGTCAGAGGCTCAAGTGGATTATGCCCAAATAGTTTTCTGGAGACAGTGTAGCTGCCATGGATGGGAGATGCTGAAAATATTAGATGCCCCTATTAATTGAAGAAATTTGGGAGGCGATTGTTCACTTACATGCTTGGGTTGGATGGTATGTCTAAGGGGTGTTTTTGTTTTTTATCTATTTTTTTAATAGACATCTTGATCTCATACTTTGCTGTGTTCTTTTTATTTAAATGCTAAAATATTGGTGCAAGAGCTAGCAGTGTGCCTGAACCAGGTCATTTCTGACCTTTTTTATATACATGTGGATCAGTCTGGAGTTGTATAGAGCAGGCAGACAGGTGACATTAGACGGGTGTCGTCTTTTAGAATGGTATGCTAGGCAGCGTGGAACCCCTACTCTGCTCCCATCCTTAGACACTGAGAATGTTAGAGCAGTGGTTCCCAAACTTAGGGTCAGGATCCCAAATGAGGTCACATCAACAGTAGATGGGGGTCACAAACATGGCCATTTCCCCTCAAGAACATATGATATGTCATACTGGGTCAGACCAAGGTCCATCAAGCCCGGTATCCTTTTTCCAACAGTGATTAATCCAGGTCGCAAGTACCTAGCAGTTTCCCAAAAAGACACAAGTTCCAGAATGCTTGTATTGGGGCAAGCAGTACTCCAGGAACAAGCAGGAAGTTGGTCTTCACGTATGGCTGACGTCTTTGCCAATGGAGCCTGCGTGGAGCATTTCCCCAGCTTGCAAAGAAGGCCTTTAGGAATGCTACCATACATGCGTGGTCCTCTACCCACCCAAGGGTGCCATCGTGCTCAGTCTTTTTTTTTTTTTCCCACGAAGCCCAATGGATGCATGTCCTGTGTCCCCTGGAAAAACTCCTTAAAACTCATTAAGAGGATAATTTTTTCCCAGTTTGCGTACCAGTTCCTCTTCCTGCTTTGAGTGGGCACTGTTCTTTGCTCCTTTCTCTTTTTTCATCGAGGCTCACCTCAACTGGCGTTTGTGCCCTTTTTTGCCCAGGGGTCGTTGACCCCTGTCTGGGTGTGATCCACCATGTCTCCCACTGGCTTTAACAAGTGTGATCATTGCAATCAAATTATGTCTGTCACAGACACCAACAACTGCTGCTTGCACTGCCTTGGCCCGGACCATGATAGTACCTCCTACAACCTGCGTCAGGCCATAACCCCTCAGACCAACAAGAAATGGTTGGAGTTGCAGGAGAAGATGTTTTCCAGGAACAAGCAGGAAGCCAGTCCTCTTATGGGTGATGGCACCGACGGAGCCCACTTGGAGCATTTCCCCAGCTTGCAAAGAAAAGCCTTTGGGATTGCTGCCACGCATGTGTAGTCCTCTTCCTGCCCAAGGGTGCCATCTTGCTCAGTCTCCCTTTTTCCGCAGAGCCCATCGGACGCACATCCTCGTCCCTTGGAAAAAGTTTTCATTTTTGGCCTGCAGGCCTCTTGTTTTCCGGTTGCACCAGTCCTCTACCCGTCCTTCCCCTGCTCTACCTTAGAGCTATAGGGGATAGTCTTCTTTTTATTTTTTGTTGCGTGCTTCTCACCCTTTTTTTTCCCCTCCCTAACCGCTGGCCGTGTGGGTGTTCAACCTCACAGGGGTCATTTTTGCCCCCATGGCCACCGGCTTCAAAAAAATGCGATAGATGCTCTAGGAACATGTTGCTTACGGACACTCGTCTGTGGTGCCGCAGAGCCGACCATGATCCCCAGAGCTCTGTTTGCTCTGCAAGAAAATGTCCTCTAAGGCCTCAGCCGTAAGCAGAAGTCCAAAGACATTTTCAGAAAGTCCGCCTCGGAATCCTCGGTGGCACCCTTGGTCGTCTCTCCCCCAGTGGGGTCCCCCCTCTGCAGCCCCGTGCTCTCCGATCAGGGATCCCCTGAGGTGGAGAGGTGCAAGTCACTGTCGGGGGCTCCCGACAAGCGCGAGCGCTCCTGTGCTCAGTCACTTAGCCCCCTTCGGTGTTCCTGAGAGTCGGACAGGGAGCGGCCCCACAAGGTACCCTGCATGGAAGTGGAGGCCTCCTGGCGAAGGCGCCCAGTCTCCTGAGGGCCGTCCTGTTGAGGACCTCCTCTTCTCAGTGCCTGACCCGGTGACCCCAGCATCGGCATCGCAGGGCCCCACGCCCGTGTGGGAGTCCCACATGTTGGCGCTGGAATGCAGCATTTCTGCATTCATTGCTTCCCAGCAGGTGCTCACGGCCAGCTTTGCTGACTCGTGCCCAGAGACTGTGGGTCCCTCGTGTGGAACACCCAAATCTGTCCAGGAAACCCCTGAGAGCCGTGGACCTCGTGAGGGTCCTCAACACATCTGTCTCGCTCGCCCTCCCACTCCTCGAAGGCGAGATCTTCCAGGGCCTCCGGCTCCAAGCGGGCACTGGCCGTTGGACAGGGCGATCTGCCCAGCTCGGACTCCTCAACAGATTTCTCGGAGTCGGAGTCTGATGGGGACACCTTCCCTGGAAACCCATACCCACTGGGATCTTCCGTCAGACCCCTCCCTGCCCACGTTCCAGCAGTGCTCACCATCCAAGGACACCTCCTTCCTGGTGTTTGTTCAGGACATGGCATGGGCCCTTAACCTGACCACTTAGGCCAAGGAGGACCCTCGTGCTGCCCAGGGAATCCCTCACTGTGCCGGTTCCTCCTATTCTATCTTGGCTGCTGCTCTGCATGTGGAAGGCCCCCGCCTCCGTCCCCATAGTGAGCAAGCGCCTTGACACTATGTACAAGGTGCAACGTGGGCCGGGTTTCAGGAAGACCCAACTTCCCCGCAACTCTATGGTGGTGGAGTCGGCCATGAGGAACAAAAGAGCGCAAAATCGCACTCGTCAGTACCGCCTGGCCGACAGTCAAGAGCCCTTGATGCCCTGGGCTGCAAAGCCTACCAAGGCTCCATGCTCTCTTGTCGCATTCAGGCATACCAACTTATACATAGGTATGTTCTTACACAATTTAGCCAAGGAGCTCGGAGGGTTCCCTGCGGGCCTCAAGGGCGAACCCCTCAATAGATTCGGTACTCTGAAGTCCATCACAGACTGCTCTAAATACATCTCCCGAGCCGCATACGATGGGTTCGAGTCATCAGCTTGGGTAGCGGCCACGGACATCAGGGCCCGCCTCCAGGTATGGCTCCATTCTTTGGATTTGGAGCAGTGGGTGTAGGAGAAACTCCTGGACAAGCCCTGCCTCAGCGAGCAGCTCTTTGGCAAACCGATGGCGGATAAAGCTGCAGAGATAGACTGAGTTTGTCACCAAAACCCATCTCTCACGCAAGACCTCCACTCTGCGCTGCAAGAAGCAACTGGCCAAGAAGCCCTTCTTTCCTTGGAAGGGCCTCCAGTACCAGGGCTATCCGCCATACCTGGCTACCCCTGCACCCACTACCCCAGCACAGGGTAAATCCGCCAAGGGCATCGTAAGCCAAAAGGGCTGAAAGCCCCAACTCCGGCTCCTCCACAACCCGCTCAGGGATTTTGATGCCATCGGCATAGCCCCTCGCCCTCTGGTGACGCAGCAGCCAGTGGGGGGATGCCTGTCTCACTTTGCCCCATCATGGGCCTCTATCACCTCAGACACCTGGGTTCTCCAGGTTGTCCGGGACGGGTATCGCCTTTGCATTGACAGGCTTTCACCTCCTTTCTCCCTGGCAGAGCGTCCTTGACGCCCCACGCACCAGCTTCTACTGCAGTGGGAATTACACTCCTTGCCCAATGCGCAGTCAAGAAGGTCCTTCCGCACCTTCGAGGTCGGGGCTTCTATTCCCGGTACTACTTTGTCCCGAAGAAGACGGGGGGTCTGCGGCCCATCCTCGACCTACGCAGGTTGAACAAATTCTTGGTGCGGGAGAAATTCAAGATGTTATCCCTTGGTGTTCTGCTACCCTTCCTCCAGGAGGTTGACTGGCTATGCTCCTTGGATCTAAAGGATGCTTACACCCATATCTTAATCCACCCCCAGCACAGGCAGTATCTGCGCTTCAGGGTGCAGGGAGAGCACTTCCAGTACAGGGTGCTCCCCTTTGGCCTCGTGTCCGCCCCGTAAGTTTTTACAAAGTGCCTCTTTGTTGTTGCCGCCCGTCTCCAGCAGCAGGGCGTGCCGGTCTTTTCCTTCCTCAATGACTGGCTCGTCACAGGCTCCTTGGTCGAGGAAGCCCAACGAGCAATGTCACGCACCATCTTTCTGTTTGAGGGCTTGGGGTTCTTGGTCAGCTACCCAAAGTCTCACCTCCAGTCAGTGCAGGTACTTGAGTTCATCAGGGTGTGCCTTGATACTCGGGTGACCGCCTTCTTACCAGCGGATCGTGCTGACCACCTCAGAGCTCTGTCAGCCCTCATCCAAAGCACTCCCCGGGGCCAATACCATGACACTTGGCTTTCTACTATACCTCTATGGTCATGACTAGGGCCTCCTGTGCTTAGGGCAGTTGTGGCTGACTACAACAGGAGTATGGCACACCACACCTAGCTGGCCTGTTAACATCTGTGCTCCTGTCGGGGGTTATGGAAGAGCTGTGAAACCCCAACAGGTGCATGTACCCTTACACCAGCATCTATAATGTTCCTCTGCGATCAGGTACGGGACTCCTGGGGAGTGGGCAGATGTGTGACCTGAAACTGCATACACTTCAGTGATATCTGGATTTGTTACAGACCTTCGTAATCAGGTATCAGGGCTCCTGGGGGTGAGGTGGTTTAGAGCACATCCACAGCTGCACTTACCATACCATCAGGATCCATAACAGACGTGTGTAATGAGGTCTGGGCCTCCGGGGAATAGGGCAAATGTGTGACCTAACCCGGCATAACCTACCACAATATCTAGATGCCATACCCACTTTTGCAATCAGGTCTCAGGACTCCTGGGGGTAGGGTGTCTTAGCACACTTCATCAGCAACATGAACCATATCACCAGGGTTACTGACAGAACACTTTGAGCAGGTCTCAGGACTCCTTGGGGTAGGATGGATTATAACACATCAACAGCAACATAACCCATACCACCAGGGTGACTGACAGACTACTTTGATGGGTTCTCAGGCCTCCTGGGGGTAGGGTGGATTATAACACATCAACAGCAACATAAACCATATCACCAGGGTGACTGACAGACCACTTTGAGCAGGTCTCAGGACTCCTGGGGGTAGGGCAGATGTTTAAACCTGCAAATGCACACACAACCATACCACCAGGGTGACTGACAGACCACTTTGATGGGGTCTCAGGACTCCTGGGGGGTAGGGCAGATGTTTAAACCTGCAAATGCACACACAGCCATACCACCAGGGTGACTGACAGACCACTTTGATCAGGTCTCAGGACTCCTGGGGGTAGGGTGGATTATAACACATCAACAGCGAGATAAACCATACCACCAGGGTGATTGACAGACCATTTTGAACAGGTCTCAGGACCCCTAGGGGCAATGTTCCCTCTAATTTTCTGTAGGCTGTGTGTGCATAAAATATCAGCTGTGTGCAGCTTTTGAAGGAAGGTTAAATTTTTGTGTGCCACATAACGACACTCGGAGTTATATACTTTAAAATTTGACTACATGTCAGAATACAGTATGTACTTCTAGTAATTACAATCATAACTTTTAAATTTTAAGATGTCTGTGTTGTTTTCTATCAGAATCAGAGCTGTAATTTTTGTGCGCTCTGTTGTAAAGCATGTGCGCTCGCTCAGCGATGTGTGTGCGCGCGCACACGCGCACAGCTTAGAGGGAACAGTGCCTAGGGGTAGGGCAGATGTGTGACCCTGCAACTGCAGAACCTACCATATCAGCATGCTGTTTACCAGACCTGTTTAGGCAAATCTAGGGGCTCCTTGTGTTAGGCTGTATTTTAACACATCAACAGCAGCAGCAGCTGCCATAACACCAGGCTGACAACTGGACCTCTGTGATCAGGTCCTTAGCCTCCTGGGGATAGGGCAAACCACTTTGATGTGATTATATCACGTGAGTAACTAAAAAACATAAATGAGATAGAATTCCTACACACAGCAGCATACACAGCTACAATCAACACTGGAAATGTATATGGATATACTGACCTGTCCCCATACACTTACCTCACGTGGGTAGTCAGCAAGACGATTATAAACGCCTGGTGACACGGTCCCAGGCCCTCCTTACGCGCCTGAGGTCCTGCCGCTTGGAGGAGCCAGGGAATAGTTTCTTCTGCCTAGTGCAGATCAGCCCTACAAGGTGGCGCAGCTCCCTGCGGGTAAAAGCAGGCTTTCTAGAATGAGTTGCCATTTTCAGCAATGCCTTGCTCACACACGCACGTTGTATATGCGTGCATGCGTGCCTCAATGCGTGCCACCGCACATGCAACGTGCCCATGCCTGTGCCACGGCCGGTACACAGCAAATGGTGGCACCATCTCTCTCTCTCTCTCTCTCTCTATATATATATATATAAAGATCTATGCTGCAGACACACATTGCAGCGATGTGTCTGATGTTTCTTAACACAATTTGTTTATTATGCATTTATCTCGGTGTTGGCACACTGGGGTCTCGAACCCATCACCAATGGCTGTGAGGGCATTGTATTAATCTGTGTGCTATGCCTTTTCACATAGCAATGGCTGGCTATACACTTTCTACTCTGCTTACCAGGCTAGTGTACGGACACAGCTAGGGCACTTTACAGGGCATCTTGGTTTGGCCAACTGAGCTGCAGGATTTTTGGGATGTGCACATGGATTTCAGATCTATGTCAGACTGCTACATGCATAGACAGCTGTATCCTCTGACAGTTATACTGACAGACGCACTTTGTATACAGCTCACCAGCTAATCTAGCAACCTGCAGCCCACACCACTCTTCCAACATAACCACTGCATGCAACTGGTCACACTTTTGGACATATTGTCATGTGGTAACACGCTCTGATGTGATGATAATACACTATATCCTATACATCCTGATATATCAATATACAGGCCCACTGGGGTATTGAACCCATGACCTCTCCCATTGAGGTCAGTATATTCACCATTATCCTGCAACAATATTGGTTGTAATTAAACTATGGCTAGCTACTCAGCCAGTGCAGGTCACCAGACACACTGTCTGGTGTGGCTACCAGGATAAGTTAGCACCAAGGGTACCCATGATGCAATGCACATGCAGATCAGCAGTCTACATCTGCTCACCGGATAGGGGTTTGCAACTCTGCAACACATCAACTGGGTAGGGGGACCAAGCATGCATGTTACTTTTACAGTGTGCCTACTGACCATGCCATTGTGCATGTTCTGTGATCACCCTGAGAGTAAAGTTGTGGGGACAGCACCAGGTCCACAGTACCCGGGATGTTTGCAGTAGGTTTCGCTGCAGTTCACCATCACTGCCAGTGTATAGGGTATTCTTTGCAGACAGCCTTGGAAGTTTTCTATGTACATTCGTATATGCCATTGATGCGTAGCCCATGTGGACCAGGATGCTCGCAACATAATGCATATTGAGTGAGGTTGCCATGGACACCTGTTTTTGGAGCAGGGGTGTGTCTGGACTCACATGAGGACGATATACGGAGCAAGCCCATCCTCTGTGGGTCAGGGTAGGGAACATGATCTAGACACAACAGACACACACTATCATTGTTTCCAATAGGGCCAGTTGAGCTAAATGATGACAGACTGTGGGTTCAGCAACCCCCGGCCAACTAAGGAACAGAGAGCTGATGCAGATCTGAACATGGAACTCGATCACTGGCAGTGCAACTGGTTAGCTAAGCTGCTCCCCACTACATTCTGACATTCAACAGCAGAGGGCAATCAGTGTGCACCTGCTGCATCCTGCAGGGTGTTGCAGCCATACACATGCTAGATACAGACAGTCTGCTGCCACATGCATAGTGCATGTTCCAAAAGGAACACTGTGCACCCTGGTGTGGGATCTGGTGCACACAGCACAGAGCTATGTCAGTGATTGGGCCCCAAAAAAGGAAATCCATAAATATCACTTCAGAGAAATGCTATATGGTACTGTGGGGGAACCTAGCCATGCCGTGGTCACTGCTCAGTCAGGGTGAGAGTGACCTTCCAGCATGACACGCTGTGGCCACCCTCTCTGTGCAAGTGGTGGTCAGGCACTACAATGTCCCAGCCATTGCCCTATACCCTGTGCAGATGCATCCTGGCCAGGCCGCCCTGTCCGGCCCATACCCACAGTGCCTTGCTCCTCATTATGCACATTGGCAGGCTTACACTGGAGACAGTGCAAGCAGTGTGGGCTCAGTAAGGTGTAGGCAGCCACAACACACTGGATAGACAGACACACACTCCCAAACCTATGCCAGCATTGTGCAAATATAGAGGCTTTTAGCAGCCTTGGCAACCACACCAGTCCTGGGCACAGTGCAGGCATGGCTATGGTACGCAATACTGTTGGGGTCACTCCCCGGGGTGGTAAACACTGTCAGAAACCAAAACTGAAACACTCCACAGATATCAGAAAGGTTGCTATGATGCAGCTCTATCAGCAAATTGTGATTAACTTAGGAATTGTTATCTGCCATTAATCATAGCAACTTTTTGATATATGTGTAACGTATCCCCAGGTTTAGGGCGGCATTGCTAAGGTATGCAAGTGCTAGTATTGGGAGATGATGCTGCACGCAGGGCCCAACAGCCTGACTCTCCATGAGGCTTTGGATAGTGGAGCCTGTGGGTGTGGGTATTTATGCCCCTGTTGGCCACTGCTCTAGGGCAGAGGTTCCCAACTCTGGTCCTGATGGGCCAAACACTGTTTGGGTTTTCATGCTGTCCCTAATGAATATGCATGAGATACATTTGCATACCATGGTGGCAACGCATACAAATGCAGCACAGGCATATTTATTAGAGAAAGCATGACACCTGAATGGTCTTTGGCCCTCCAGGACTGCAGTTGGGAAACTCTGCTCTAGGGATTGCACATGTTTATGGTGTCTGTGCTCTGTAGGGTAAAATATAGGCGTTTCAGGCATGTTTATGTTATCTGCAATAAAGGTTCCGTCTTTATTACCACGATTTAGTACTGGGTAAAATAAGGGGACTGGGTTGTCAGGAGCCACAGCTGGGACGTGAACTTGTGACCTTCTGCTCATGAACACACTGGCTGTGTGTACTGCACCACACTGTTGCCACAGGGACAGTTCATTCCCTGGGGATACCATGACTGTTCGTCAGACAGACCCTGTCTGTTGCAGTGCACGGCACCCACCTAAATGGAGCTAGGCCATGGTCTGCTGTGGGCAGATGCCACTGCCCCCTCTGCCACCAACAACCCTCCGCCACCATGCTGCCATGCCATTATGCCAGCGGTACTGGTGGTGCGCAGTCCCAGGCCATCCAGTATGCCAGTAGGCAGCTGCCTATGGTGTGGGTTCTCAGGTAGGGGTGCCTACATGGACATGCGCACTCCCCCCCCCCCCACAAACCGCCTGCCAATGTTATGGGCCCTTGGGGGTACATGCTGGGTAATCTCCCCTGTGACACTGTGGGACACACACTCGTGCCCATGTTGGACCCTCATCAGTTGATGTCTTGCTGCTTTACAGTTTCGGCATCCCTATGTGCCACCTAGGCATCTGCCTAACATGCACTGTGCCCCAGCTGGACCACAGCATGTGCCACCTGCAGCCCTCTATATCCCATTTACAGCATCAGTACAGTTGCCCTTTCCTACGTGCCCACTCTGCTGTTACTGCACATGTGCACGCCATAACAAACCTGCACAATATAGACATGAAAAAACCCTGATCAGCACTATTTCAATGTGGGATCATTCATTTTGTAGGGGGACAGAGAATAGACCCTTCCAAACATGATATCTTATTTTTTGAGCTTTGTCAGTGGTGTTGCTTTATGTTTATCATTAATAAACAGGACTATTAATAGAGGGAGGAGTGGTCTAGTGGTTAGGACAAGGTACTTCAGGCCGGAGGACCGGGGGTTCAAGTCCCACCTGGGGACAGCAATCTCAGGCCGGAGGGACTGGGATTTCTAGTCCTGTAGGCACTCCTTGTGGTCTTGGGCAAGCCACTTAACCTTCCATTGCCCATGTTCCCTGTAAGTATTAGTGTATGTGTCTCATATCCCCTCATGTTAAATGTATCCCCCAATTGACTGCCTTGACCCGGTGAAAAGCGGGATATAAATACAGCTAAATAAATAAATCACTTTTGGCCAGCTTGGTTATTGGGCTTTTAGATGTGGTTCTGGCCCTTTTATATGTTTGTTTGCCTCTTTGTTCCCTGCACATATATCACAGCTATCACTTTTCTGGGTTTCGCTGCCTTTGCTGCACATTGCTGACATAAATGGTTTCTCTTTCCTGCAAATGTGCCTTAACGCAAGGGTTTCACTGGCGTTAGTGTTCAGACCCTGATTCCACAGCGTTAGTGTGCCTGGAGCCTCTCCCCTCCCACTCTCCGCCCATTGACCCCTTCTCTCCGCCCTCTGGGAAGCCTTACTCCACCCTTCAGACCCGGATTTCACAGCATTATTGTGCGATAATACCACCGCTGCGACGTTAAGATGGTTTAGTAAACATACCCCTAAGAGTCAATAAACTATACTCTGCTTTGACTTAAATACAAAGCTCTCAGGTGGTACTAAGACCTGACTGACTCAGCAAAAACACTGAATTCTAAAATACACAGATCTTTCAGCTTTAACCCAAAGAATTCCGTCCCCCACTCCGAGTTTATTTCAGAAGATTAATTCTCACAGCTGCAGATCTAGTTCCTTGTAGCAGTCCATTTTGGTAGACCTTCAAGACTGAGCTTGGTTATAGTATCGTGCTTGTTGGAAAACGTAAACATTCATATAAAAATAGACTAACTGATGGAAAATTTAGTTCACACTCTTTGATGGAAAATGCCCTTTATTTTTTTAAATTATTAGTTTGTAATAAAAGATGGGCTCCTCTGGATGGAAGGAACTCAAGGAGATGCTGAGGCAGAACTGAAGCCTCTTAAAGTATTTTTATGATGCAGTTGGAATAAAGACCTTGGTATGGTTGCAGCATCTAACTCCTTTCAAGCTAGCTACAGCAGCAGTCAAAGATGTCTTACACATTGGCACATGGAATGTACAAAGCATGAATTAAGGAAAGCTGAAGACAGTCAAGATCGTGACAACTATCAAAAGTTAATTTCACCCTTGATGGAGTAAAAATAGAAATAGTAGACATCTTCAACCTGCTTGGATTCATAATAATGAAAAGTCAAGAAATGCAATGACCCATTGCTCTTGACAGAATGCCAGTGAAGCACCTAGACAAGTTGCATATGTGGGTTTTATTTTATTCTCAAGTGCAGAGCTATTTGTGTACAAAGATTTGATGTGTCCAAGCCATGTGCTCTTCAATATCATCATTTGGATGTAAAAACTGGACAGCAAAGAGATTGGAAGAACATAGAAGCCTTCAAATTATAATGCTGCTGAAAAATACTGTATATACCATAGACTGACCAAAGAGCAGATCAATTTGTGCTGGAGGAGATCAAACCCAAGCCCAAATGAAGACTTTTTTTTCATATTTTGGACACATTAGAAAAAGGCAGATGAAATGCTTGGCAAAGTTGAATGTTGCAAGAGAGGAAGACTAGCACTATGATGGATAGAATACCATCGCATAGATGCTGTTATCAATTATCCTAAACTGGCCTTCAGTCAGGCAGGTAACCATCCCAGTTACCATGAGTCAACTTGACTCTTAACAAGAAAAGATTGAAGTTGAAGCTAGACAAAAAAAACGGCCTACTTTGCCTTGTATTTATACTATTCTGTTACTGGTGCCCTTCCCAGATATTTCTCTCATCTACTAAATGCATAAAATTCATGGGCCCAGTTTTCTGCAAACACTGAAAACCTTACAGCCTATTCATACCCCCAGGAAATTTAGCATTCTCCATGGACAAACAGGAATGAAGTCCTCGTGTATGGGTCATGTCACCGATGGAGTCCTGTGTGGGAACGCTCCCCAGTTTCTATTGTAAGCTTTTTGGAGGCTCCACTGCACCTGCTGCAGTGTCATCTTCTCCAGTCTGTTTACCACAGAGCCCCACAGACATGCATTGGTTGTCTGCAGGTAAACATTGTGCTTTTGTCCCCTTCAGGGGTCTTTTTTTCTGCTTATTTTACTTTTCTGTCTGCCATCATTAATGTCTGGTCTTTCAATTGCGGTTCCAGTGTGTGTTTGGTTTTGTTTTGTTTTTCTCCCATTAACATTTTTCTTGTATTTTTTTTCCTGCAACCTAGCTGGGCCTCTGGTTACCATAGGGCCATTTGATCTTGCCACGGCAATCTTCCCAGACATGTCCCAAAAACCAGCCAGTGAGTTCAAGAAATACACCAAATGTACCAGGACCATATTGGTCACAGACGAGCACAGTTGGTGTCTCCAGTATCTTGGTCCTGGTCACCAGCCCTTGCAATTTATGCTTGCATATGACAAGAGGCCTGAAGAGTTGGGAGAAGCAAAGAGAATCCATCTTTGGACAGAGGTCTGATTCAGCATCTTTGACACCAGCATCAGTCTTGATGGCTCCCCTAGGATCCACTGAAGGCACAGCAAGAGGTTCCTGTGTTCATTTGGAGCAAGGGACCCATGGGGCCCTGGAACATTGGCCATTGATTGGTCTTTGCATTGAAATGAAAAAGGATTCTACCTCGACTCCATCGATGTCGAAGGGGAGACCTTCAGAGCACCAGGCGAAGGCCCATGTGTATCGACATTGCAGCCCTTCCTGATGCAATGTTGAGTTTTGGCACCTTGGCTAACTGTTTGCAGTCATAGAGGAAGGACTCACTAGCGGTCTCCAGACTATGGTGGCCATGTCTATTACCTCTGCGGGGATGCTGGAAACATTGGTCAAAGCTGCTCAGGCCCCAAGGCCTTCGACATCAGCAGCCATGGAGGAACACCTTCAGGCACTTTAGGCCCACATATCATTAATGCTGGAGAAACAGCTGGCTGGTCATTTGGTGCCCAAGGCATCATTGACCATTGTGTAGTCAATCCTCAACACATGCTCTGCCTGCAGAGGCATCAACATTGGGGCATCGAGAGACCCAATGCTGGTTCCTGGTGGGGCCATCTTTCTCAAGTTTCTGGTTCTGATATCCTGACAAAGCCCCAAAAGCACTCTATGCATCACCAATCCTATCAATGTCCTTACTCCCCTCTAAGCCGGAGGGAGCTTCAGACAGTTCACTCTGAGTCAGACTCTGAGGGCTGGGTTACTGATGTGGGATTTGAGAACCTGTCGGAGGCCAGATCCCTTGAACTTCCATCAGACCCATCCCCTCCACATGAACAACAGAAATCTCCTCCGGAGGACATGTCCTTTCAGGACTTTGTGAGGGATATGGCCAAGGCTATCCCACTTTCACTGGAGATGGAGGATGAGCAGGGTGGAGGAGCTGAAAATCCTTCAGTACTCCTTGGTTCCTGAGGAAGCGGTGATGGTACCATTACACTGTATCCTACAAAGGCTGCAAATGAGGATGTCGAAGGAACCCCCTCACTATGCCCTCAGTTAATAGGAGGTTGGACTTGATGTACTGAGTTCAAAAGACCCTGGGCTTCAAGAAGCCTCTGCTTCCACATCACTCCTTAGTGGTCGAGGTCCACTCTTATGGAAACTCATTTTTATTAGATTAAAACAGTCAACAATTGTCTAAGACTCACACTCCCTTACAGGTCATTTGCATGAGTAATACAGGTCATTACAAGGGTACATCAGTGCTTCACAATCCAATTCCCACCCACATTTCTCCATTCGTCACATATTGAAGCAAATAGTCCAATAAAGTAAGCATTCAAATAAAATAATTCAAATAAAATAAGTTACCCTCCAGGACCCATATAATCAGACACATTATATTCATGTTTAAGTTCCTATTCATGACCCCACCTTTAAATAACAATCAGACCCCTAGAACACAATACCCTCTAACCCAGTATATTAACACACTCTACAACTAACCATCCTAACCAAACCCATAGGTTAAACTTTAAATATCAAAAAGGCAGGAATCTGCATGCTTCACACAAAGTATTCACTCATCTCTCTGTGAACCACACAGGCTCATTGGGTCCCTATTCACAGTGACACCACTTTCAAACTTTGGCCTCATCTAGTCTACTGTACCATGGGGACCACAAAAGCAGTAGAAGAGCCGGATACTGTACCCTCATCACAATCTGCCCATTCCCCCTTAGCAATATGTCTCAGCCCCAACCCTTCCCTCTTCTACCCCCCTGCCCCCAGACCTACCCCCACCCCCTTAGTAGTGACTATTGTGGTAAGGAGAGTGCAGCCCAGCCAGGAAAAAGTGAAGAGAAGAAGAATTTTTCCTCTTTGCGGGGGATGGGTACACAGGATCACATAGTCCACAGCAGAAGCCCGGAGAGAAACCTAGAGGGCAGACCTAGTTGTAAGCCACGCCCACACTCCAGGTCAACCATAGATAGGAGTGGGAGGTACAGATGGGCAGGGCCAGGAAGGGAGTTGCCCTGCTCAATGTTTAAATTGGAGCAAACAAACACCAGAGATAGACACGGTTGGAGATACAGGGGGAGACACAGTTGGAGACACAGGGAGAAACACGGTTGGAGACACAATTGCAGTTGCAGTGGCAGTTGCTGTCGGAGTTGCAGTCCAGGTCCAAGTGGGAGTTGCAGCTCAGGTTCCAGTCCAAGTTCCAGAAGGTCCAGAGAGAACAACCCTGTAGCCAAAGGACAAAGGAGCTTTGCAGCCAAAGGGAGCAGCAGAGAAAGGAACAGCTATAAAGGCAGCCAAAGAAGGTACAAAGGAAGCCACAATAGTCAGCACAGTAGCCACAGAAGACATAGGGAAGGTTCTTGGGAGAGAACCACCTACCCTGGCAAGAGAGCGGGAAAGTTTTACCAAAAATCTCTGCCCTACTCTGAGGCAGAGGGAGTCCTGACTGGCCGAAGTTCCAACCAAGAGAATACTGCACCAAGACCCCAAGGTAGGAGAGGGGAGGTAGTAAGGCCTTCAAAGTGTGTTTCCTGTTCTGACTCTGATGAAACTGTTGTACCCCAGATAACACAGCGTAGAAAGAAATGTTTCACCAGGAAGGTTAAACAAGAACACCCCCTAGGAGACCTGCCCAGAGAAGGGAGGGCAAGAAAATGGGAGAGGTTGTTTGACCTGTTGAAAACTTTAAAACAGAAAGTTCCTGAGCGTTTCCAAACAGAACCCTGCTACAGCTCAGCTGAGAGCATGGAGGTTGAAGCCAAGGAGGGTGATGTAACTTCCAGTGTTTCAGAGATGGAATGTGATGCATGCACTAGGGTGAATTAGTGTAAGCCAGAAACAGTTGAACCTTAAGAACGCTACTATAGGTGTGAAGGTAGTTCTGAAGCTGAAAGAAAGGAGAGAAGGAGTCATATAATTAAAAAGGGCCTAAGAGTCTTTCCTTCGAAGCTTATCGGCAGTAACTCAGTTGGGGTTGAACAGCTGAAACTGTTGGTGTTTGCAACGGCCTTGAATAAGCTGACAGCCTGTTTGAAGAGTTTTAAAAAGAAGGGTATATTCCTTCATGTGCAGAAACGTTAAACAGTAAAAGACTGGGGCAGAAGCTTGTATGGTTGAGTTCGCTGTTATTCTGTTTTGGACATTTGTTTATGGGAGAAGTTATCCGTTATTTTTCTTTTGTCTGGAGAATAAATGTGCTTGAAGAATTTGTATCCACTTACCAGCAAGGAAGCTGAATAAATTCCTGTGCGCTTTGATAAACCACTTGGCTCATTATTCCTCACACAACTACAAGCTTAGGAAAAGATAAGAGGTGGCTACCCGTCCCTACTAGGCGGCCGCCTGGTAGGGGCTCGAGCGCCACACTATCTACATCTCCGTCCCCACCTACCTTTCCCTTCTCAAGAGTCCCTCCTCTCCAATTACCTCTGTAATCACAAACATCCAGAGGAGTTGGCTTTGGCTACTGCTGTAGAACTGGACGCCATGGCGGATGTGTCCGCGGAAGTGTGAGTAGCAACTGAATCCCAAATCCGCCCAAATGTCACTAACTTGTTCGCCCCCAGCAATTGAGCCGTTCTCTTTTCCATGGTCATTAATTCCATCATAACTAATTCCCATGTGTGAACCTCGGGAGTTCTCCCTGTCATCCACTGCAGCAGAATACACTTTTTTGCCAGAACAAAACCCTTCTCACATAGTTTCCTTTGGTGGCTCTGTAGTAGCCCATCTGTCTCATAGGCCCCAAACAGGCACCATTCTGGGGCTAGAACTACTCTCTGGGACACCCATACACTCAACCAGGCACATACGCCCCTCCAGAAGACCTGAATGTGAATACACCTCCAGAAACGATGTGCCAACGTGCCACTGCATTTCACACACAGTCGGCACATATCCGTATTCACCAACCATGCTCTTAAAGCCCAAACATCATGGACATAAGCCTTCCATAGAAACTTATATTGAACCTCCTGCAAACGTACAGACTTGGAGAGGTTAGCCAAATCCGCAAAGACCTGAGGCAGTATCATCTAGAAGTAAGGAGATCCTGGATTCTCTACAGGGAGAACTAGTCAAGCAATTGGTAACAGACCCCAAACATGAAGGGGCCATACTGGACTTGGTCCTTACCAGTGGTGAAAGTGTTTCTGATGTAGTGGGAGATCATTTTGCATCCAGTGATCACCAGATGGTGTGGTTCAGTATTAGGACTAGGGCTGTTAGAATCCATTCAAAGGTGAGGATCTTAGATTTTAGGAAGACTAACTTTGCCAAGATGGGCCAATACCTCAGGGAGTCATTAGTGGGATAGGAACAGCTGGGGGATGTAGAAAAACAGTGGGTAAAACTGAAAGGGGATATTTTAAGGGCAACCAACCTTTTTGTTAAAATGGTAAATAAAGGTAAAAGGAAAAGGAGAGCGCTATGGCTTTCGAAAGAAGTAGCTGAAAAAGTGAAGAAAAAGAGGGAGGCCTTCATGAAATACAAGAGATCACAGAGAGAGGAAGACAGGCACCTATATTTGGAAAAACATAGAGAAGCTAGCAAAGTAGTTAGGAAGGCAAAGATTCAAAAGGAGGAGGAAATAGCCAATGCAATAAAATGGGGGATAAGACATTTTTCAGATATGTTAGTGAGAAGAGGAAGGGCAAAAGTGGTATTGTCAAACTCAAGGGTGCAGGGGAGGAATATGTAGAAGCTGATAAGGATAAAGCAGAATTGCTTAACAAATATTTCTGTTCTGTGTTCACAGATGAAGAACCAGGAGCAGGACCTCATAAAACACCTACAAACAGGAACAGAAGCGAAGGACATCTTGAACAATTTTCAGAAGACTGTGTTCGTGAGAAACTAGCTCAACTTAAAGTAGACAAAGCGATGGTACCGGATGGGATACACCCTAGAATACTGAGGGAACTTGGGGACGTTCTAGCAGCTCCACTGACTGACCTTTTCAATGCCTCGTTGGAGTCAGGAGTGGTGCCAAAGGACTGGAGAGAGGCTCATGTGGTGCCTTTACACAAAAGCGGAAGTAAGGATGTGATTGAAAACTACAGGCCGGTTAATTTAACTTTGGTGGCGAGTAAATTATTGGAAACGCTTCTGAAAGAGAAAATAGGTTTCTGGAGTCCAGCGGATTACAGGATCCAAGGCAGCATGGATTCACCAGAGGCAGGTCTTGTCAGACAAATCTGATTGATTTCTTTGACTGGGTGACCAGGGAGTTGGACCGAGGGAGAGCCCTAGATGTGGTGTATTTAGATTTCAGTAAAGCCTTTGACACTGTTCCTCACAGGCGACTTATAAACAAACTGAGCACCCTAGGGATGGACCCTAAAGTTACTGCTTGGGTTAGAAATTTGTTGGGTGGGAGGCGACAAAGAGTACAGGTAAGTGGAGCTCACTCTGAGGAGAAGGATGTTACTAGTGGTGTGCCCCAGGGATCTGTCCTTGGTCCGATTCTTTTTAACATCTTTGTTAGTGATATAGCGGAAGGGCTGTCGGGTAAGATTTGCCTCTTTGCGGATGATACCAAAATCTGCAATAGAGCAGACACCCAGGAAGGTGTAGATAACATGAGGAGGGATCTAGCTAAGCTTGAAGAATGGTCTAGAATTTAGCAGCTGGGATTTAATGTTAAAAAATGTAAGGTCATGCATTTGGGCTGCAGCAATCCAAGGGAGCAATATAGTATAGAGTGTGAAGTACTTTTGTCCACTAAAGAAGAGCAGGACCTAGGCGTGGTTGTGTCTGATGATCTTAAAGTAGCTAAACAGCTAGAAAAGGCGACAGCAAAAGCTAGAAGGATGCTTGGGTGCATACGGAGAGGAATGGCTAGCAGAAAAAAGGAGGTGATAATGCCTCTGTATAAGTCTTTGGTGCGACCTCATTTGGAGTATAGTGTGCAATTCTGGAGACCGCACCTTCAAAAGGATGTGAACAGGATGGAGTCGGTGCAGAGGGAGGCTACTAAAATGATTAGTGGTCTTCATTATAAAGCATATGAGGACAGACTTAAGGATCTTAATATGTACACCTTAGAGGAAAGGCGGGATAGAGGTGATATGATTGAGATGTTTAAATACCTCCATGGCATAAATGTTCAGGGAGAGAGCCTCTTTCAATTGAAAGCAAGTTCTGCTACGAGGGGACATGGGATGAGGGTGAAAGGAGATAGATTCAGGAGTGATATGCGAAAATATTTCTTTACGGAAAGAGTAGTGGATCTGTGGAATAGTCTCCCAGTGGAGGTGGTAGAGATGAGGACAATAACTGAATTCAAAAAAGCATGGGACAAACACAGAGGATCTCTAAAGGTAAAAAGGGGACTGTTGTAGTTGTTGATATGGAAGGACAGACTAGATAGGCCATGTGGTCTTTTTCTGTCGTCATATTTCTATGTTTCTATGTAAACATCCACCGTGACTACAGACGGACCATCCTTTTGCCATCAACGCGCCAAACCTTCAAGTGCCTTCAGATCCAAACCCGGGGACAACTCCTCCCAAAGTCTTCGCATAGTTATCTGTCCCTCCAGAGCTCTCAGTAACTCCACCATGCCCCTTGCTTGAAAAAGCGTTGGAGCTTCCCTCTGTAAACCTTACATATAGTGTCTCACCTGTAAATAAAAGTAGAACTCGTGCGCCTGCAAGTGATATCTCCTCTAACAATAGGAAGGAGTCAATTTCCGGTTCATTCTCCCTCTTAAGAAGCCCTATACAGGTCACACCACATTGCACCCATCTCCTAGGGACCCCCCTGCATACCCGGGGGAAAATCACTGTTCCCCAGTAAGGGCAAGCAATCGGTCTTATGCCACCAAACCCGCCTCTGCTGACACAATACTCTCCACGCTTGTTGAAGGGATCGCAAATAGATAGATGCCTTCCATGCCGCGGCAACGCACTGGTTGTTTGATGTAGTAGAAAAGATCTATGCAGGGGTCCTGACATGTCATCCACCATGTCTATCAGCAACGTCTCAGATGTACCCTCCAGCATATCCCTCAATGGCCGCATCAAGCATGCCAGGTTATAAGCCCATATCGACGGCAAACCAGCTCCTCCAGCCTCCACTTGCCGCATCAACACTGACAGTGCAATGCGTGGCTTGCGCCCGCTCCACAAGAATCGACCAATGTAGCTCTGTAAAAGCAACAGATCCTTCCTCATGACCCATAACGGAACATGGCACAGTATATATATCCATCAGGGAAGCTCCATCTTAAAGAGGGCTATTCGTCCCTTAAGAGAGATGAGAGGTTGGGGAAGTGGCATGACCTTCCTAATTGTCTGCGCTATCTGGGGCTTGATATTAAGGCTATATAGTTGTGACATATTCTCTGGCAACTGGACACCCAGGTATCGCAGCTGACCCTCTGCCCATACCAAGGGGAAGCTGCCCTGCCACTGTTTTCTGACCAATCCTCCTACATCCAACGCCACTGATTTAGACTTATCTTCTATCCGGAAAAGGAACCAAAGACCTCAATTTGCTGCAACGCAGCCCACAGCAACTGGGGGGGGGGGGGGGGGTTCTGGAGGCAGAGAAGCATATCATCTGCAAATGCATTTAGTTTGATTTCCCCTGCTCCCCACTGCAGACCTCTCACTTCCTCCGTATTTATCAATGAGATCAACAGTGGCTCTAATTGAAGTACAAACAGTAAGGGAGAAAGGGGGCATCCTTGACGGGTCCCTCTTCTAAGCGAGAAAACCCTAGACTGCGTGCCTTCGACAAGAATGGAAGCCAGTGGATCTGCGTATAGTGCTCTAACCCAGTTGAAAAAAGCACCTCCAAAACCAAAGTGATGCATCACTTCAAACATATAGGTCCAGGAAACCCTGTCAAAAGCCTTCTCGGCATCGAAATTTACCAGCATTAGGGGCTTTTGTTGAAGCAAGCAGTGCTTCATCTCCAACAGAACTTTACTAATATTCAAAAAAGCTTCCCTCCCCTTCATGAATCCAGATTGGTATGACCCTATCAACTATGAAGAATATTCTGTAGACGACTGGCCAGCACTGAGGCCAAGATTTTCATGTCATAACTGACTAAAGATATCGGTCTATATGAGGCAGGATCTTCTGGATCTTTGCCTGGCTTAGGAATAACTGAAATAGTTGCTGTCTGCATGTCCCTTGGAAACTGTCTCATGTCTAACACCTCCGCATACAGAGCTGCCAGCGCCGGCGTCACCCGGAATGACAGGATTTTTGTAATATTCTGCTCCATATCTGTCTGGCCCTGGCGCTTTATGCGGCGCTCCCATCTTGATGACTCTCTGAATCTCCCCGCCCGCTATGGGCTTGTTAAGCTCCAATAACTTGGCTTCAAAGTTGGCAGTGGTACAGCATCTAAAGATTTTTTTCTCACGGTCCTCCACCTCCAGAGTATATAACTCCTTATAGAATTTCCAAAATACTTCTACTATTTGCTTCGGTTCATTGTGTCTCACTCCTCTTGGATCTTTAATCATCGCCACTAGCCTAGTACTACCCCAGTCCTTCACTACTCGTGCTAAAAGCTTTACCGTCCGATCTCCAAAGCAGAAGAATTGATGTCTATAGAATTGCATGGTGTACACTGCTCTACTGTGCAGCACCGCATTGAGCTGGGCTTGCAGTTGCGTCTAGGCCTTCGTACGGGCCTCATCTGGACTTAACAGGGCTGCCTGCTTGAGCTCCTGCAACGTCTGCGTTAACTGCAGGATCTGGCGGTCTATCTGCTTTTGATGTTTAGCTACGTAAGCAATAACATGCCCCTGCATCACTGCTTTCCCAGCCTCTCAAAACAAAGTAGGGGTACTAGCATGGGCTTCGTTAAACCGCTCATACTCCCCCCATTGCAGTTGCAGATACTTCCGGAAATCTTCATCTTTCCACAAGTGTCTCAGGAAAGACCACTTATGCTCCAGGGGCCCCTTCCCTCGCCAGTCTATCTGAACCATAGGTTCAATCTACTATAGGTTCAATACTATAGGTTCAATCTCTGCATTCACAACTCTCCAAAAACTGTGTTTTGACACTAGAATATAGTCAATGCGGGACTAGGTTTGGTGTGCCCTAGACTAATGTGTGTAGTCCTTCTCTCCCGCATGCAGAACTCTCCACACATCAACTAACTCTCCCATTTTACAAACATAACCCACTCCTCTATGCTTCCACCCTCCTCGTCCCACAGGGTCTGACGTATCCAACTTGGGGTCGTGTGGCAGTTGAAGTCACCTGCCAAAACCACAGGTATCTGAGGTTTAACAGGTGGGCTTACACCCCCCACATTCCATGTAACCATGTGCAAATCATGTGACATACAGGTACCTTAACAAGACTACCCTGCCAGTTACATAAATGCTCACTTGTACCGCCCCGAGCTGCCCAGCCTCAGCTTCAGGATGTCTGCAATGCATTCTTTTAAATTGCCCCAACCCTTTGTACATGACCCTCTTATCCAGAATGGGAAGCAAGGACTCGCCCATAGCCACTCCCTCCCCCAACCCGCCCTAACTCTTCTCACTCTCTCCTGCACACCAACCCCTTCTTGCTCCCCTGCCCACCCTCCAGCCCTTCCTCCTCCTCCCCGACTCACCTGCTCACACTTCCCCAGTTCCATACAAACATCCGCTCCCTCCCACTCATATACCCCTCCCCCCAACATATCCCAAATAATGTCCCAGTCCTTCCATGCCTCAACAACTCCTGGCTGAGGTCAGGTCCAGATTTGATGCTGCAGGGCTGCCCCAGTCTTCCAATCTCTTCCTCCTGTTCGTTCACCAGGGCCTACCTCCCTCATTCTGGTGCAGTGGCGCCCGAACAATATATAAAAAAAAAGAAATAATACCAACATACCAAAAAGAAAATTACCAAAAACAGTATACCAAGAGAGAAAAATAAATAAATAAAAATAGATAAGCGCGGCTGCCATTCTTTTTATTTATCTTCAACACTCAGCACATGTCTGCCGCCGTTTGTTAAATCCAGTCTACAGCTCAGAGTTCCGCCCGCTCGCTCAACTTCTGCAGGTGCCAAGCCAACAGCACCCCCTTACCCCCTCCGGAGGGTACAAATGCTCCTCAAGTCGATGCCTCCATGTCCTTGTCCAAGTCTGCCACAAATCGCTTCGCTGCAGCCAGTGTATCGAATGAATGATTCTGGCCTTGACTCAAAACCCTAAGTACCGCTGGATAGGCAAGAGTGAACCGTATCTTCTGCTTAAACAGAGAAGCACAGAGTGGGGCATACTCCTTCCACTTTGCCGCCACTGCCGCAGAGTAATCCTGGAATAGCAGAATCTGATGGTTCTCCAGCACCAAGTCCCCTTTCTTACAGTAAGCCTGGAGCAGCTGCATTTTATGCTGAAAGTTCAGGATTCTGGCTATCACCACTCTCAGGCGCTGCCTAGTTTCCATCCTGGTCCCCAACTGATGCGCCTGCTTCACCTGGATAAGGCCTATCAACGATTCCAGGCCCAGTTCTTTCGGCAGCCAAGATTCAATCAAGGACGGCAACATCCGATCAGTTGTGGATTCCGTGACTCCTACCAGCCTCAGGTTATTCCTCCTAGATCTGTTTTCCAGATCATCTACTTTGGCTAGCAGGGCCTCTATTCGTGTTTGCTGTGTTTTACTTTCCCACGCACGGTGCCCCTCTGCGTCCTCAATGGCTGCTACACGATGCTCCAGCTCCTCCACTCGCCAACCCACCTCAACCAGCAAGTCTCCCACCTCTTCCAGCTTTTTGATCATCTGGTCAAATTTAGGGTCTAACAACTTAACCACTTCAGCTACCTCTTCCGTTGATGAGTCAGTGCTCTCCGTGCTGGGCAATGCAGGCTGGGCTGCAGCAGAGGCTCCTGCCTTGTTGACTCTGTCCTGATCTTTCCTCGCTGGTAAGGGCATCTTGTCACTACTACCATCCCAGGCTCTTCTGCAACTGTTCCTACACACTCTCGCACAATTTCAATCTCCTTGGGAGGAAAATTGATGAATAATAAAGATTATTTCAGAAGCCCCAGAGCGAGCAGAGAAGCATCCTCACTTGCTCATGCATCACGTGACCTCTAGCTCCACCCTTAAGAGGATTAAGAGTACCAAGACTCATTCCTTGATGCCCCTGCGGAGGGAGGCTTGGACATTGGAAACACCTCCTGCTGAAGGAGTCCAGACTGCCATTTCCAGAGTGCCATGCTTGCAGCTAGAGTAGACTCTTACCAGCTCTACATGACCATGTTTCTGAAGGACATCATGCATGATCTTGCCAGGGGCGGCTCAAGACAATCTGCTGCCTGAGGCGAAATATTAAAAGGGGCCCCCCCCCCCCCCCCTTAGAGGGGCAGGGCTTTTTCAGAAATCCAATCAGTGACTGAACCAAACCAAAAAGCCGATTAGATTATATGGAGGAAATGCAAGATGTTTGCACACAGGGCCATATCGAGCTGCAATCGCACCCTGTGCGACTTGCAGCTCGGACACCCCCCCCCCCCCTCTCCCCCATACCTCCGTCCAGCACTGCCTGCTCTTTCCCTGCTGCTGCCACCCTCTGTTTTTTTCACGGAGGTGCCGGCAGCAGGGAAAGAGCAGGCAGCGCTGGACGGAGATATGGGGAGGAGGAGGGGGGCATGTGCCCAATCTGAAAGGCGCCGGCACTTTAAGAAGATCTGTCCCTCCCTACTCTGACATGGCATCGGAGAAGGGAGGGACCAGACCTGCTTAAAGTGCTGCCTGCAAAAAAGGCAGGGAGAGCATTTTGTCTGCCTGCTATTGTCTTGCCAGCAGCAAGAATCAACAGCACAGTTTATAAAACTAAATTATAACTCATTTTTATTTTGTTGTTATAAACTGCATTATGGTTCTTGCTTTTTCTTTTTTAACATATATTCTGCAGCCACAGTAGGTGCAGAGCAGAACCAGGACAGTCACCCACAGAACTCAATATTAAAAAAAAAAAAAAATCTGATTCTGATCATCTCACCAACAACAACAACCACCACTATTTTCCAGTACCAGGCATATTGTGAACTAATACAAAACCCTACAACAAAGAGCAAACCATAAACCATACCATACCATATCAGCACAAACTTCCATAACTCACATAAGGAGCCCATCCAAAAAAAGCATCACTGTAAATACTACAGTGGGCCATGGAACATCCATACACCCATTTGAAAAGCTGAACAAGTCAAATTACTACAGTACAGTATAGATCTTTATGTACAAACTCCATGTTAACAGAACACCTGACCTCAGTCAAACACTCGCAACATCGACCCTCACCAAGTACAGAATAAGTAACCACAATCTAAAGTAAAAATAAAAATATGTAGACTAAATTTAAATTGAAACCCCAAGAAGCCAGAGTCCACATGCTGTGCGACATCAGATAAATAAGAGATGCCGTTCCCCAATACTTTATAAAATATAAAAATAGCACAAAGTCCAATAACTAAAATTAAATAAAATTATTTTTTCTACCTTTGTTGTCTGACCATTTTATTCTCTGATCATGCTGGTCCCGATCTGAGGCTTCAGCTTTCCTGTCTTCTCTTAGCTCTCTTTCTGTGGTCTATGGTCCATCTGCCTTTTCTTATCTCTTTTGTTTTCTTCACTTCCTTCTATCAGCCCATTTCCAGTTCCAGTAACCCTCCCCAGTATCAGCACCCTTTCCAGTCCTTCCCTCCCAGTACCTTCCATTGTCAACCGCCTTGCATTCCCATGACTGCAACTGTTGTTCATTCTCTTTCATTCCCCCTCTTTCCTCACTGTCCAGCCCCTTCTAGTCCAAATACCATCCCAGATATCAGCTCACGTCCACTCTCGGTGCCAACCCCCCAGTCAGCTCCCTTCCAGTCGACCTACCCTCTGTCCATACCCCTTCCAGTGCCATTTGCATTGCAGCTCCCTTCCAGCCTCCTCCCCATTACCCAACCACCTACCACTCCCATCCCCAAATGTCAGTTCCCTTCCAGTCCCCCTTCAGTACATCCCAGGTGTCTGCTCCTTTCCAGCCCCCTCCTTCCCCCGTGTCAGCTCCCTTCGTGCCCCCTCCTTCTCCTGGCAGACCTTCTCATTATCCGCTCCCTTCCAGTCCTATTCTACCATCCTGCATCAGCCCATTTGTACTCTAGCCCTAGTTTTCTTCTAGGACCAGCAGCACTCTCCTCCCCTCCCCCATTAGCCCATTTCCAGTCCTATCCCCCTTCAGCCCACTCTAGTCCTAGCCCCCCAATCAGCCCATTACCATTCCTAGCTCATTTCCAGTGCTAGCCTCCCACCAGCCCATTACCAGTCCTAACCCCTCCCCATCAGCCCATTACCAGTCCTAAACACCCTCCATAGCCCATTACCAGTCCTAAACACCCATCAGCCCACTTCCAGTCCTAACTCCCCCATCAGCCCATTTCAAGTCCTAGTCCCCCATAGCCCACTCCTAGCCCCCCATAGCAGTCCTAAACACCCCCCATCATCCCATTTGCAGTTCTAACCCCCCATCATCCCATTTGCAATCCTAGACCCCCATAGACCATTACCAGTCCTAACCCCCCATCAGCCCATTTCCAGTCCTAGACCCCCATAGCCCATTATCAGTCCTAAACAACCGCCATCAGCCCATTTCCAGTCCTAGACCCCCCCCCTTTCCATTCCTGGCCCCCTGGAAAATAATACTGCTCAAATTTCCGCCGCTGCCGAGCCCACTTCTCGGCAGCGGCAGACTCACCTCTATAGCAGCCGCAGCTCCTGCTAGCGCGAGGATCAGCCAGCCACGGTGGAGCCTTCCCGTGCAGCAGCGTCCCGCCCCCAAAGGAACTTCCTTTAGGGGCGGGACGCTGCTGCACGGGAAGGCTCCGCCGTGGCTGGCTGATCTCGCGCTAGTACAGCCGCGGTTCCAAGAAGCAGGAGCCGTGGCTGCTATAGGAAGGAGAGGGGAGTCTGCCGCTGCCGAGAAGCGGACTTGGCAGCGGCAGAAATTTGAGCGTTTGGATTATTTTTTTTTTAACGTTTGAAGGCAAAGTGAGGCGGCTGTTTTGGAGGCAAAATGTTGCCTTTAAAACTTTGCCGCCTGAGGCAGCCGCCTCACTTCGCCTCATGATAGAGCCGCCCCTGGATCTTGCTGACTTTTGTGCCCATTCCTCCCTCTGGAGAAACTGGAGCATTATCGCATCCTAGTGGGCCATGGCAAGGACTGCTTGAAGTTCCTGGTCAGGTATGATGCCTTTGAGACTCTCTCAATAGAGTGACAGCTGTAGGTATTGGAGCCCGTCAACTTGCCCGACTTCAGTCTTCCGACCTAGAGTAGTCCTTGCAGCATAAACTTGCAGACATGTCATGTTGGGGAGAGAACCTCTTCAGAGAGCACGTGCAGAAGAAAGCTGGAGTCATATAGAAGCAGCATATCACCCTCAATAGGCTCTTGAGATGCACGTTCAATCTCCATTGCAGGAAGTATCAGGGGAGGCCAGAAGGCCTACTACCTGCGTAAATGCAGGTGCTTTCCTGGTCCTCTGGTATTCAACAAACGTCTCAGGCTCCTTGTCCACAATCTCGGTAGAAGCCTGAAAAGGCTCAGCCTGCCCTGCAGCCTAAACCAGGAGCAGGGTTTTGACTGGTTCCAGAGTATAGCCAATTGGCCAGTGGCTGCAGAGGGGAACCCTCCAGTAGGGGAATGGTTCATTCTTTGGACTATTTGTAGTACCCACATGTCTGAAGTGATGATGAGCCAAAGTGCCTTCATGTTGCACTTTGAGCTGCTGCCTCCTTTCTCCCCTGAGGGTGTTCCCCCTTTACCCTCTGCATCTAAACCTCCTTCAGGGGGAAACTTACACCTGCCTGGCTGATCTTGCCATCGAGCCCATGCCTCAGGAGCAGGTCAGATGGTGATTTTACTCCAGGTACTTTCTGGTCCCCAAGAAGATGTGGGTGTGGGGGGGAGTTCTGGCCCATCCTGGACCTCAGACCTCAACACCTTCCTAGTGTGAGAAAAGTTCAAGATGGCCTCTCTAGGGATCCTGCTCCCCTTCAGAAAGACGATTGGCTATGCTCCCTGGATCTAAAGGATGTGTGTATACCCACATACCAATCCATCCCGCTCACAGGAAATGTCTCAGATTTTGTCCTTGGAGGATAGCACTTTTAGTAGCAGGTGTTACCCTTCAGAATGGCCTCGACACCCCATGTCTTCACAAAGTGCCTTGCGGTGGTAGCGGTGTATCTTCAGGATCCACCTTAGCATGAATGAGGCCTACCATCGCGGTTTGGAGGGAAAATCTGTATTGACTCACCCTTTTGGTTTTGATTCATGCTCCTCTCCAGGTCTTCCTTCAAGCCTCCAGCAGTGGCTTGGGACCTCAACGTGGTTTTGAGCTGCTCGACTCCTGCCTTTTGACCAATGGGGTTTTGTTCCTGGTGGCAGTTACCTTGGCGCTCCATGTTAGTGAGCTCCAGGCTCTAGTGGCTTCTCTGCCATACAGCAGCTTCCATCATAATAGAGTGGTCCTGCGTACTCATCCTCGCTTTCTTCCAAAGGTGGTATCTGATTTCCATCTTAATCATTCTGCTAACTTTCTTCCCGAGACCTCACTCCCACGGAGGGGAAGTGGCGTTGGACTGCAAGTGAGCCTTGTCCTTCTGCCTAGACTGGATGAAGGCCCACCAAAGGTCCATCCAGTTGTTTCTCTTTGACCCTAGCAAGATAGGTGCTGCCGGTTTCTAAAGGCAGTCTTTCAATTTGGCTGACAGGTTACATCTCTTTCACTTATATCCAGGCCTGCCTGAGCCTTGATGGTCATGTCACACCTCACAATATCGAAGTCATGGCTGTATCGGTGGCCAACTTGTGCTTGGGTCTCCATGGAAGAGATCTGCAGGGCTACAATGTGGTCTTCTGTCCACACATTCATATCTAACTACTGTCTGGATGGGGATTCCTAATGCAACAGCATCTTCAGCCAATCTTACAGTCTGGCACGAGTTTGGGGATTGGAATCCAATTCTATCCCCCCAAGGCCCTTCTATCTGTTCCAGGCTATCAACCCCCCCCCCCCCCACTCCAAGAAAACCAGTGCATGAATGCTCATGGATGAGATGGACTGAATGGTGAAGAAGCTGAATCAGATGAACTTCCGCTTGGAGACTATACATAATTGATTCTCCAGTTTTTATTTTAGTTGCCCCTGTTGGGTTTCTTGGCCGCCTCCTGGTTTGCAGTAGCCTGTATCTTGCAAGTCTCATACATGAGGACTTCATTCCTGCTTGTCTATGGAAAAAAGGTAGTTACTTGCTTATAGCAGGTATTCTCTGTGGACAGCAGGAATAAGTCCTCACAACCTTCCATCTCCCTGAAGAGTTGTCTTCTGCTACAGCTTTATCATACTGGAGAAGATTGTGCTGTGGCAGGTGCACAGTTGTGTTGGAGCATCCCAAAAGCTTCCACTAGAAGTTGGGGAGCATTGCCATTCGGGGTTCTGTTGGTGACATCACCCATATGTGAGGACTTATTCCTATTGTCCATGGAGAGTACCTGCTACACATGAGTAAGTACCTTTTTATTCAACAGGCTTGATAAGGGAGACAGACCTCTTTTTCTGCTTAATTCTTTATGAACTATAGGAGGAGAGGTGATGCTCCCCCCCCCCTCCCCCAAATTCTTCAGTAGATTCCCCTTATGCCACAATTTAGTAATGTGTAACGGACTCAGTTGCATAAATTTTTTTGTTTAAAATTGGACACAAGACTACCTTCATATCAAGGATTAGCTAATGTAATGCCTGTGACCCAAATAAAAGTAGAGGTCACCCTATTCAAGTCCCTAGGAATCTGCCATAACAACATAGCTACTGTTTTCTGTCTCTACTTGTTCAGATATTCCTTTATTTTAATAAAGAAGGTAAGTGCAATTGATACGGTGAACTTGAAGTAGCCATCTGAACCCTCTCTCTGCCCAGGTGAATTGATTATAGGTTAATATCCCCCCTCAGTTCCTAATATGTTAATGGTTATCATTTATTGATTTGGGATATAAACTAAATAATTCAAGATCTTACTATATGCTTTAAATTCTTTGGGAACAAGCAGGAAGTCGGTCCTCGCATATGGGTGATGTCGGCGCCAATGGAGCCCATGTGGAGCAAATCCCCAGCTTTCAAAGAAAGCCTTTGGGATTGCTACCATGCATGCGTGGTCTCCTTCCCGCCCAAGGGTGCCATCTTGCTCAGTCTCCTTTTTTCCACGGAGCCCAGCAGACATCTGTTTTTCCCCAGAAAAAGTTAATTTTTTTTCGAGTCTCTTGCTCGTCTCCACATTTCCCACCCCGACCTCGGTATCGGAGTCGATTCTTTAAGTTTTATTTTTCTTTTGGGCGTCTTCATGCCCTTTTTTCTCCGCTGGCAGCCCGAAGGGTCTTCAACCTTGCTGAGGTTCTTTTTCCCCCCATGAAGACCCAGTGACTTTAAAAGTGCGATCGGTGTGCTAAGATTGTGTCTTTAACCAACACACATGACTGCTGCCTCTGGTGTCTCGACCCGGACCACGACCCGGCGATCTGCAGTCTTAGTAAGAAAATGTCTTCTAAGGCCTTAAGGAGCCGCCAGCAGCAGCATGACAAAATTTTTCACAACTCCCTGATGCCTCAGAGCCAGGACCTCGTCTGAGGCTTCGACACCTCAGGAGGAACATTCCGAACCCGAGCATCATTGTGGGTCCTCTGAGAGGGGGTCTCCTTCGAGGGAACTGAAAAGGAAGAAGAAATCCTCCAAGGTGGCATCCTTGAATGGCTGTGACCGGCTGGGATCCTCCCGGGCCCAGTTGCAGAGCCCCAGGCGTCTGCTCAAGTCATCTGAGAGGGAGCGGCCAGCCAAGGTCCCCCAGAAGGATCCAGTTGTGGACTGGCCTCGGTAGATCGACACAGTCCTCATCTAGGATTCCCCCCTGGGAGAGCCAGTATCAGGCCTGAGTCCCTCAGCACCCGCACCGAAGGCTGTGGAGCCACCGGGACTGGAGTTCAGGATGGAGCACAGTGTAACTGCCTTCTTGGACCAGCAGCGGGCACTGATGTCTGACACATCCGGTTCCTCCGCTCTGACCACCGGGCATTCGACATCAAAGACATCCGTGGACACCGAGCCGATACTTGAGGCCATGCGGGCCCAAGTAGATCCTCAGCTGAGGTTGTGCTCGGCCTCCTGCTCAACGGGGTAGAGGTCGTCCCCGACGAGTCTTCCAGGCTCAGGGCATATGGTGCCAGGACCTTCGAGGCCCGAGGAACAACACGAGTCCTCAGAATATTCCGACTGGGAGACTGAGGATGAGGAGACCCCGGACACCCGTCGGCACAGAGATGTTCCTTCTGATTCCCCAGTCTCTAAAACTCAGAGAAGGTCCCCACCGGAGGATATGGGCTTCTTGGAATTTGTCAAGGACATGTCCAATGCCTTGGCGTTTCCTACAGAGTCTGAGGAGGATCCTCCAATAAAAGGCATCTCCTTGGGAATCGCTCAGTGCCCATTCATCCCATCCTGGAATGGCTCATGTTCTGCATGTGGGAGACACCAGCATCAGTGCTGGTGGTAAGCAGGCGGCTCGATTCGATGTATCGAGTCTGCCGGAGCCCTGTTTTTCAGAAGTCACGGCTGCTGCATAACTCCATGGTGGTGGAGTCAGCCATGCATCAGCTGAAGAACCAGAAGACTCACTCCTTGATTCCCCCCAGCAGGGAGGCCCGCACCTTGGATGCCCTCTGCAGAAAGTGCTACCAGGGCATAATGCTGAATTGCCGGATCCATGCCTACCAGCTGTGCATGGGCATGTACCTGAGGGGTCTGGTGAAGGAACTCGCCGGGTACTCAGCTGGTCTCTCCGAGGAACCTTTGCAGTGCTTCAAGAGCCTGTCCAAAGCGGTCTGTGAGTGCTCCAAATTTGTCTCAGGCGGCCTATGATGGTTTCGAGTCGACGGCCCAGGTAGCTGCGGCAGGCATCGGTGAGTGCCACCAAGCTTGGCTCCAGTCGTCCGACCTCAAGCAATGGGTACAGGACAAGTTGGTCGATGTCCCGTGTCAGGGGGAAACCCTCTTCGGCAAACCCATGACTGACAAGGCCGCAGAGCTGGGGACCAAGTTCATGATGAGGACTAGGCTCTTGAAGACCACTGTCCCTCCCCGACAGAAGGGCTCGGGTAAAAAGCCCTTTTACCTGAGGAAGTCCACTGCTTACTGAAACTACCCACCCTTACCAGACCACCCCAGCAAGGGCAGCAGGCCAAGGGACAAGGGCATGGCCCGTGTAAGCAGAAGGCTCCCAAGCCCCAGGCTCCAGCTCTAGCCCAGCCAGGAGCGAGCTATTGACTCCTTCAGGATAGCCCCTCTTCCACACGGAGATCAGCAGCCTACAGGGGGTCATCTCCCCCTTTATGTCCACAAGTGGGGAACTATAACCACCGACTCCTGGGCATTAAAGTTGGTCAGAGAGGGTTGCCTCCTCCACCTGAGCCAAATACCTCCACACTACTTCCCAGGAGAGCCCCTCAGGTCTCCCCTTCACCGAGACCTTCTCCTGAAGGAGTTGCAGGTCTTCTCAAGGACCAAGTGGTGGAACCGGTGCTCCATCATATCAAGGGCAAGGGGTTCTACTCCAGGTACTTCCTCATCCCAAAGAGGACAAGGGGCCTAAGGCCCATCCTCAATCTGTGCAACCTCAACAAATTCCTGGTGATGAAATTCAAGATGCTCTCTCTTGGAACATTGCTGCCTTACCTCCGCCAGGGGAACTGGCTATGCTCCTTAGACATAAAGGATGCCTATACTCGCATCCTAATCAATCCAAACCACAGACAATACCTATGCTTTGTAGTAGGAGGCAATCATTTCCAATACAGGGTGCTACCCTTCAGCCTAGCATCGACCCCCAGGGTATTCACAAAGTGTCTGGCAGTGGTCGTCGCATTATCAGGCTCCAGGGGATATTTGTCTTCCCCTACCTTCATGACTGTCTCATCAAGGGCACCACAGCCTCCGAGGTGCGGCAGGCCACTGCACGCACCACTCTGGTCCTGCAATACTTGGGCTTAGTTATAAACTACCCCAAGTCGAATCTTTGCCTGACCCAAGGACAGAATTCATAGGGGCAAGACTCGACACCTTTCAGTCGGAAGCCTTCTTGTCCGCAGACAGGGCAGCCAGACTCATAACATAAGAACATAAGATATGCCATACTGGGTCAGACCAAGGTCCATCAAGCCCAGTATTCTGTTTCCAACAGTGGCCAATCTAGGTCACATGTACCTAGCAATTTCCCCAAGAGACACAAGTTCCACAATGCTTGTACTGGGTCAAGCATTGATATCTTCGGTCACTTCTTAATAATGGTTTATGGACCTTTCCTCCAGGAACTTGTCCAAACCTTTTTTAAACCCAGCTACACTAACAGCCTTTACTACATCCTCCGGTAACAAATTCCAGAGTTTGATTACACGTTGAGTGAAAAAATATTTTCTTTTATTAGTCTTAAATAGTTTACCCTGTAGCTTCATTGCATGTCCCCTAGTCTTTCTATATTCTGATAAGGTAAACAAACGATCTACGTTTACCCATTCCACTCCGTTCATTAATTTATAGACTTCTATCATATCTCCCCTCAGCCGTCTCTTTTCCAGGTTAAAGAGCCCTAACCTTTTTAGCCTTTCTTCATAGGAGTATCCTTCCATCCCCTTTACCATTTTGGTGGCTCTTCTCTGTACCTTTTCTAAAATCGCTATATCCTTTTTAAGATACGGCGACCAGAATTACAAATAATATTCAAAGTGCGGTCTCACCATGGAACGATATAGAGGCATTATAATATCTTTTGTTTTATTTTCCATTCCTTTCCTTATCATACCTAGCATTCTATTTGCTCTCTTGGCCGCCGCTGCACACTGGGCCGAGGGTTTTAACATGGTATCCACAGTGACGCCTAAATCTTTTTCCTGGGTGGTGGTTCCTAATGTGGAACCTTGCATCGTGTAACCATAGTTTGGGTTGTTCTTCCCTAGGTGCATAACCTTGCACTTGTCCACATTAAATTTCATCTGCCATTTTGATGCCCAGTCTTCCAATTTATCAAGATCCTCTTGCAATTTTTCACAATCCTCTTGGGTTTTAACAACTTTAAATAGTTTTGTGTCATCTGCAAATTTGATAACCTCACTCGTTATTCCACTTTCCAGGTCATTTATGAATATGTCAAAAAGCAGCGGACCCAGCACAGATCCCTGGGGTACACCACTATTCACCTTTCTCCATTGGGAAAATTGGCCATTTAGCCCTACCCTCTGCTTTCTATCTTTTAACCAGTTCCTGATCCACAATAGTACACTGCCTCCTATCCCATGACTCTTTAGTTTTGCCAAAAGTCTCTGATGAGGGACCTTGTCAAAGGCTTTCTGAAAGTCCAGATACACAATATCAACCGACTCACCTTTGTCCACCTGTATATTCACTCCTTCAAAAAAACATAACAGCTTAGTAAGACAAGATCTTCCTTGTCTAAAGCCATGTTGGCTGTCTCCCATTAGGTTGTGACTATCTACATGCTGAGTAATTTTATTCTTTATGATGGTTTCTACTATTTTTCCCGGTACTGACGTCAGGCTCACCGGTCTGTAGTTTCCCAGATCACCCCTGGAACCCTTTTTAAAAATTGGTGTTACATTGGCGATCCTCCAATCTTCAGGTATTAGAGATGATTTTAATGATAGTTCAGAGATTACTGATAGCAGTTCTGCAATCTCATATTTCAGTTCTTTCAACACCCTTGGATGTATACCATCCGGCCCAGGTGATTTGCTACTCTTCAGTTTATCTAATAGTTGTAAGACATCTTCCCGATGTATCGATATTTCCTTCAATTCTTCCGCACCTTTAAATACCACTTCAGTCATGGGTATCATCCCTACATCTTCCTCAGTAAAGACCGAAGCAAAGAATTCATTCAGTCTCTCCGCTATCGCCTTGTTGCCTCCTTTCGTTAGGGGTTTGTCAGGTATAAGCTAAAAAATAAACATGTAAATACCTAAAATCATAAAAACAGACTACAAAAAACGCTATCTATAAAAACAATAAATAGATAAAAGCAGTTAAAACAATAAATAATTAAATAAACACAGTAAAACATTTCGTATACAGGTAATGGAAAACCAACTGAAAACATGTGCTCAAAGAATAAAAACATAAATACCTTTGTTGAAGACCATAAAAAACAGACGGTCCAATACTGTATTGTGCTAAGGCATTAATGAGAAAACAGGCGCACTAACAAAATATAAATAAATAAGTTAAAAAACAAATGAAGTTGAAAAGAAATAAAATGTACATTACAATAGTCAATATGTCAGCTGTAAATGTGGTAAGTACTGATACAAGATGTACAAGACATATTCTAATCAAATTGAGAACTAGTGGTGCCTTGCTAAATCAAAAAAAGGGGGGATCCTTCATGAAGTAGGAGATGATACCTGTCTCAATCTAAAGAACGGCAGGAGTGAGTCAGCGAGAGTAGGGGACAAAAGAAGAACTCTGACTGTGAGCAATCGTAACTGAGAATTTCTGTGGTAGTCCCTTAGCTCTAAATACCCTTCTCAATATTATTGATCAATTATAATATCTTTTGCAAGTGCATTTCATTCACGTGAGATAATGTACCGTTACAAAAAATTTTTCGCATTAGAACAGGTTGTTCTTTAATGTATGGAGTCCTTCAATACGAACATATGTATCCCATCTCTGTAGCAGTCTCTTACTGTAAACATCCTTGTTAACATTACTACTCATTAACAATATCCTTTGCAAGTGCAATTTAGACACGTGGGATGTTCGTATGATCACTTTTTTGGACATTCATTATGATGTTTATGCATATCATGTCCAATTTTTAGCATCAAGTCCTAATTCTCAGTTATGATTGCTCACAGTCAGAGTTGTTCTTTTGTCCCCTACTCTCGCTGACTCACTCCTGCCATTCTTTAGATTGAGACAGGTATCATCTCCTACTTCATGAAGGATCCCCCCTTTTGATTAGGATATGTCTTGTACGTCTCGTATTAGTATTTACCACGTTTACAGCTGACATATTGACTATTGTAATGTACATTTTATTTGTTTTCAACTTCATTTGTTTTTTATCTTATTTATTTATATTTTGTTAGTGCGCCTGTTTTCTCATTAATGCCTTAGCACAATACAGTATTGGACTGTCTGTTTTTTATGGTCTTCAACAAAGGTATTTATGTTTTTATTCTTTGAGCACATGTTTTCAGTTGGTTTTCCATTACCTGTATACGAAATGTTTTACTGTGTTTATTTAATTATTTATTGTTTTAACTGCTTTTATCTATTTATTGTTTTTATAGATAGCGTTTTTGTAGTCTGTTTTTATGATTTTAAGTATTTACATGTTTATTTTTTAGCTTATACCTGACAAATCCCTGACGAAGGGTAACGAAACACAGCCTGTGTCGGGTTGTCAAGGAATCAATAAAGGCTTTGTCTTTCCACCTCTGTCACACCCTAGACTGGTTTCTTTGGTTTCTGCGTGGTAGCTGCTTTTGCACTGTGGTTTCCTACTAGAACTGCGAGCTATTCATCTTGTCCTGAAGGCTTTTCATCATCGCCTGGGCCACCAGGCAGTCCTAGTCCAGACGGACAACCAGGTGGCCATTGTGAACAAACAGTGGGGCACGGGGTCCTATGTTAAGAAGCCCTAGATCTGTGTTCTATGCTATCCAACAGGGAATCCTTCTCAAAGTGGTGCACCTGCCAGGCCAGGACAACTTGCTAGCTGAAAGGCTCAGTAGGATTCTCCAGCCGCACGAGTGGTAGCTGGACCCAGAGGTAGCCAGCAGGCTTTTTCAGGCCTGGGGGGTGCCGGTGATGGACCTCTTTGTGAGCCCAGAAAATCACCAGTTGCCCCGCTTCTGCTCCCTGTCAGGGTGGCTGCCGATGCCTTCCGGGTCTCATGGTCAGAGGGATTTCCTTATGCCTTCCTTCCGACACCTCTGATCGCCAGGACTCTGTTCAAGACTCTCCATGACAGGGCCTTGGTCATCTTGATAGCTCAGAGGTGGCCCAGGCAGCTGTGGTTTCCACTGCTCCTGCAGCTGGCAGTAGGGGACCCCATACCTCTGGGGTCTGCCCCCGACTCCTTTCTCAAGACAGGAGCTCTCTCCTGCATCCCAACCTTGGGTCCTTTTTGCTGACTGCGTGGCTGCTGAGAGGGTGATGCTAGCCCTGCTGCACCTCCCTAGGGAGGTGGAGGATGTTCTGCTGGCTTCACGCAAGGTGTCTACCAGACAGGCCTATGACTTTAAGTTGTGCACATTCACACTTTGGTGCACTGAGTGGGGGGCTGACCCCCTTCTCTTGCCTGGTGGTCACGGTGTTGCAATACCTGCTCCACCTCTCATGCGGGGCTCAAGCCTAACTCTGTTAGGGTACACCTCAGTGCCCTAGCGACGAACCACTACCAGGTAGACGCAGTGCCCCTATCAGTCTATCCAGTGGTGTTCTGCTTCTTACAGGGCCTACTCCTGTCTAAGCCACCGGTTTGCCCCCGGCAACCAAATGGGATCTTAATCTGGTGTTGGGGCAGCTCACCCTGCCACCATTCGAGCCCCTGGCTACTTGCCACCTTCGCTATCTCTCCTGGAAGGTGGTTTTCCTGGTTGTGCTAACTTCTGCTCAGAGGGTAAGTGAGCTCCAGGTCCTCGTGGCTGAGGTGCCTTACACCAGATTTTACAAGAATAGGGTGGTGCTCCGCACACATCCTAAGTTCTTTCCAAAGGTGGTGTCCACTTTCCACCTCAACCAGGATATGGTCTTTGCTACCTGCTTTCCCAGACTGCAAGCCAATCGGGCACAGACAGTCCTCCATACATTGGACTGTAAGAGGGCCTTGTCCTTCTATATACAATGCACTCAAGGCCACCAAAAATCCTCTCAGCGTTTAGTTTCCTATGACCCCAGTAAGCTGGGGGAGGCGGTGTCCAAGCGTACACTGTCCACATGGGTGACAGACTGTATTGCCCTAGCCTACGAGGAGGCGAGGTTTCTGTTGGAAGGCTGGGTCACGGCGCTCCGGGTCAGAGCAATGGCGACCTCAGTAGCTAACTTGTGCTTGGTCCCGCTGGCAGACTTCTACCGGGCCGCCACCTGGTCTTCAGTCCATACTTTCGCAGCTCAATACTGCCTGGATAGAGAGCCCCGATGGGAGAGTGCTTTCAGCCAGACCGTGCGCCATAACCTTTTAAGGGTCTAGGCAACTCCTCCCTCTGACCCTTCTGTGTTTAGGCTACTGAAGTGCTGGTTCATCAGACTCGGGGGTCCTGTTGGCTTGTCTGTACATACACAATTACTGCTGCAGGTAGCTCTCCCTGAAGGTGCTTATTTTTTGCTATGGGTTCTGGTAGCCTGTAGCAGGGGAGTCCCATATGTGAGGACTGACTTCCTGCTTGTTCCTGGAGAAAGTATAGTTACTCACCTGTAACAAGTGTTCTCTGAGGACTGCAGGAATAAGTCCTCAACCCTCCCTCCTCCCCTTGGAGTTGCAGCTGTACCATTTTTATTTTATTTTTGCTGTCTTTTAGCTATGTCATTTGATTGAGCAAGATGGCACCCTTGGGCAGGAAGGGGATCATGCATGCATGGTAGCAATCCCAAAGGCTTTCTTTGAAAGTTGGGGATTTGCTCCTCACGGGCTCTGTTGGCACTGATGTCACCCATATGCGAGGACCGACTTCCTGCTTGTTCCCAGAGAATGTAAAGCATGTAGTGTTTCATGTGATGTCGTGAGGACCTTGCTGTGTTTGATATCAGTGATTAGCCGCTCTCTGAACCAGTGCAGCTGTATGGTTGATATTTATGTTTGGGGCGATGCGGCAATCAGCAGTGTTACCATCGTTGGAGGGTTATCTCCGGATTAATCAGCTAAGTGTTGCATAAATGGCTGTTTTACTTAGCAAATAATACTCATTTGGAGTTTTTGGACATGAGTTAATATCGGGGAGTGTAATGAGGCATTAAAAGTCTTTTTTATCACATCCCAGATTGAAATGGCAGCCGTTCATGTAGCCGGTTCCGTGAATTTAGGCCTGTATAGGTCTTCTTAAAATTGATTAAAAAGGAGGACCCACTACAAGCGGGGAATTCCACTCATGGTGGGTAATCCAACAAAAAATTAATTTTTCAGTTTTGGTTAGGTTCTGTTTATAGAATCGTTCACTTTAGGAAATAACTTTTGTTTGGGGGATATATATATTGATGATTTCAGTGGGTTTATTTTGGACTATAATTAGGACATGATTATTGGCACCCTTATAAACAATTCAAATCGGTTTGAACAGAAGAGCCCTAGTCCTCTTGCAGTAAAATTAAACACACCTGTGAGCAACTGTCAGTAGTCACATGACTTGCATCAACCAATGAATGATGGCTCTAATGTTTAAAATGTCCACATTCCCTCCCTGTTTCATTTTCACAATGGTGAAGACACGAGCTGCCTGAGATAGTTAGAAAAGCCATTATCAAACTTCAAAGGGGTACAAGCCCATCTCCAAAAACCTTGGGATTACTGTGTCCACAGTTTGCAATGTTAAGTTGTTTTCTGTCATTGAACTGTCAAGAACCTCCCAGGACGTGGTGGGAAGAGGAAAATTAATCCAAGAAGCCTTCAAAGGTTAGTGCAAACTGTTGGAAAAACACCATGTACAACATCCAGCTTAAGGCTGGCCTGGAGCAATTTGCACCATACGCCACTGCTCAGACACATAAAAAGGCACATCTGATCTTTGCCCAAACTCGCATCCTTTTGGGAAAATGTTCTGTGGATAGATGAAATCAAACTTAAGCTCTTTGGCAATACAGACCAGTGATACAGTTTACAGGTGAAGAAATGAAGCTTATAAGGATAACACCCTTCCTACAGTTAAATATGGTGGAAGTTCCATAATGTTATAGTGCTGTTTTGCTGCCTCGGGAACTGGAGGCCTGGAATGTATTAATAGAATCATGAAGTCAGAGAACTACCAAGGTATTTTGGAGTGAAATGTGCTACCTAGTGTCAGATGTCTGGGTCAAAGATCATGGTTCCTCCAGCAGGACAATGACCTAAAACATACACCCAAAAGTACAACAGAATGGTTAAAAAGAAACAAATGGACTGCCTTAAACTAGCCAGCAATGTGTCCTGATCTCAATCCAATTGAGAACTTTCGAAAGAGCTGAAATCTAACATTGGTAAAAAAAAAAAAAATCCTGGAACCATTTATGAGCTGGAAAAAATCACAGATGAAGAGTGGGAAAAACTACCAGCAGACAGATGTACGAAACCTATAAATGGCTACAAGAAATGTTTGGAGGCTGTTATTGCCAAGGGTTGTGCAACCAAATATTAATGAAGGGTGCCTTTAGCCCTGTCCAGGGCATATTTTCATTTTATTTTAAATTCTATACCTTTGAACATACTATTAAAATATTATGATGACATACAGTTGGAATATTTCCAATTATTTCTCAAGATATTGTACACAACATACCTAAAATGCAAGGGTGCCAATAATGTTGACCATAACTGTAAGAAGAGCAAAACCCAAGTAGAGACAAGATTGAAGCCAAACTGGAGAGACAAATGTGTGAAAATAGTTTTTATGTTTAGTGAAGATTTCAGTGCTGGCGGGGTTGGAGGTTGGGGGAAGCTAGTATTGCACTCTTTTCACAGTCTTGTGGGTACTATGATAAATGTGCTTCACCGGAAGGACAATGAAGCAATAGGAGGGGGCTGTTGTGATATGTGATACCATGGTCAACAATTTCTCTTAGAATTAATTCGTCTTCGGCAGCTCTGTGATGGAGAGGACCTATAGTTGTGTTAAATTGAGAGAAGGATAGTGAGGGAATATTTCCCCTTTTTACAAAGCTTAAACAAAACATTTCCCTTCTTCCATCCCTTGGCACACCAAGTGGATTTGTGCTACATCCGCCCAATGAAATAGCATAGTAGCGGTAGGAAGAGGTTCCAAGAGCCACAAGTAAAATTTGGAAGGGGACCAAGAGCTACAGCTACACTGCTATGCAAATTGTATGTTTCTTTCTTGGATTTTCCTCCTGGCTAAGCCACTGTGTACTGGCTCTCCTTCCAATTTTATTTTATTTATTTATTTATTTAATTCTCTTATATACCGCGCTATTCTGCATCAGTGCGGTTTACATTGAACAAACTGAAATTACATTGAACAGGGCATTATAACTTGGAGATAACTATTTTACAGGGAACATGGGCTATGGAGGGTTAAGTGGCTTGCCCAAGACCACAAGGAGCACCTGTGGGACTAGAAACCCCAGTCCTTCCGGCCCAAGGTTGCTGTCCTCTAGTGGGATTTGAACCCTTGACCTTCTGGCCTGAAGTACATTGCCCCAACCACTAGAGTGCTACTATCCCTGCCTCAGCTGAGGACCAGCTTTTAGGGATATGATCTGTGTGGCTGCACAGGGTACTGTGAATGAGAAGGTAGACATGGAGAAAAATGGTGGCAGAGACCATACGGCCTCTCCAGTCTGCCCATCCATACCAACTATTCAGTTCTACAATCCCTTTTTTCCCCTTAGCATGGAACAAACACCAAGGATATTTTTCTTGAATTCACATACAGTCCTTGACTTTACCATCTCTACTGGGAGACTAGTCTATGCATCCAGCACACTCTCTGTAAAAAAAACCCAATTTCCTGAGATTATTCTCGAGTCTATCCCCTTTTCACCTTCATCCCAGAGTTTTTTCCAGTTGAGAGGCTCTCTTCCTATGCATTTATGCTACAAAAGGTATTTGAATGTCTTTCATATCTTTCTTCTGCTTTTAATCCCAGGTATCCATATTAAGATTAACTCTGTCCCCACATGCTTTATGACAAAGACTGCTGACCATTTTAGTACCCGTCCTCTGTACTGACTCCATCCTGCTTATATCCTTTTGAAGGTGCAGTTTCCATAATGGCACGCATACTGCAAATTGGAGGAGTAGCCTAGTGGTTAGAACACTGGCTTGGTAACCAAGCAACCAGGGTTTGATTCCCACTAGCACTCCTTGTGGCCTTGGGCAAGTCACTTAACCCTCCATTGCCTCAGAAGAAAGGCCTGGCAATCTACTTCCAGTGACACTGCCAAGAAAACCCAGGAGCTTCTGGGTCGCCAGGAGTCAGGACTGACTCAAAGGCACACATTGCATTTTTACTGCAAATTAGGTCTCATCAGAGCAAGGGTGGCTCAAGACAATCTGCTGCCTGAGGTGAGAGATGAGGTGGTGCCCTCCCTCCCCCAGCAGCCAAAATGGAGGGGTATCCTCTGAGCTCTAGTCAGGGAACAGGAGTCCCCTTGCTCAGGACACTGGTCAGGTAGTTGCTCTAAGAATAAAGAAAGCAACATTTTTCCAGCCTATATAATTTTTTTTAAATTTTGCAATGATGTATATTCAGGGAAAATTGTAGCAGTTTAATTATATAGCCTGGGAATCTAATATAAACATATGGACTCCTGACACTGGACTGTCATGGTATTTAATGTAAATATATATTCTGCAAAAGACAAAGGAGATGCAAAGTGATCACATGCCAAGGAGAAAAAAAAATTGAGAGCCATAGTGCAGTTTATAACAGCAAAATAAAATTCTTATAACTAATTTTATTTTGATGCTTTAAACTGTGCTGGAGTTCTTGCTTTTTTTTTTATAACATATTCTGCATCCAAAGAAACCCCTCTGCCAATAATAGGTGCAGAGCAGAACTAGGATATTTCAATCAGAATTCACATACCAAAAGAAATTTCTGATTCTAGTGTCATCTCAGTTACAGCAATATAAACCCTCACCAGTACTGGGCATATTGTGACATAATACAAAACCTTACAAAAATTACTCAACACCTATAGAGAAAATCTACCAAATAACAGTATCAACTTCAAAAACTCACACAAAGGGCCTATCCAGAAAAGAGGAGCACTGTAATTATTGCAGCGGGCCATAGAACATCCATAACCATCTTCAGAAAACTGAACAAGCTGTATTACTACCAATCCCAACATAGAAACTCCATGCTAACAGAATACCTGGCCTTCGTCATACCCTCTGAAAAAAGATTTGCATCAAGTTTTACCACAATAAAATTAGACACAAAGACAAAAATTAAGCTGAAAGCCCAAGAAGCCAGACTCTGCATCAGTGGCATAGTCAGGACTGATTTTTTGGTGGGGCCTATGGTTAATACGGGTGGACACAAAGCAGTGCAAATGTTGACACTGCCTCCAGTTATCCTCTCATTCAACTGTTCTGCTGCCATGATTTGGTGGGCCTCATGACAAAATGGAGGGGCCATGGCCCACCCTTGGCTACACCCCTGAATCCAGTACAACACCAGGGAAATAGAAAGAGATGTATATGCCCATGTACTGTGCAAAATATAAAGATAAAACATGTAAATTCCAAAGACTGACATAGCTCAATTGCTGAATTGAAAATTAAATAAAATTAATTTTTCTACATTTGTTGACTGGACATTTTTTTCTCTAATCATGTTGATCTCAATCTCTGATTTCTGCTCTCCTCTGTCTTCTTATAACTCGTTTTCTAGGGTCTTCGGCCTATCTGCCACTTCTCTCCCACCTGTCTTTATCACTTCTGTACATCTCTGGAATTTATCTTTTCCTTTCAGCTTTCTTCCATTTATTTTTCTCTGTCAACTCAGATTTTACTCATCCTTCTTATCATCCAGTCCTCAATCCCCCATCTTGTTGCTGCATCTACCACTTTTCAACCCTTAACACAGCCCTCTCATTCCCCATCTCTGTCTCCTTCTCCATCCTCTTATTCCCCAGTCTTTAACTCTCACTTTTCTCTCTTCCTTCTGTGTCCAGCATCTGTCTCCTTATCTCGTCCTCTATGCAGTCTCTCCCCTCTCTCTCTCCTCCATCCAGTGTCTCATCCTCTTTTTCTCACCCCATTGTATCCACCATACCCCTTCTCTCCCTATTCCTCTTCCAATGTCCAATATATCTCTCTTTTTTTCTCTCCCCCATGTCCAGCATCTTTCTGCTTCTCCCCACACTCCATGTCTAGCATTTCACATCTTCCTCTCCTGTGTCTAGTATTTCCCCCTATTTCTCTCCCTCCCCAAATCCACTCTCTCTCCCCTCATGTCCACCATCTCTCCTCTCTCTCTCCCCTCCTTGCCCTGCGCTCAGCATCTCTCCTCTTTCACTCCCTATGCCAACATCACTCCTCTCTCTCTCGTCCTCCCCCCATCCAGCATCTCACCTATCACCCCTCCATGCCCAGCATCTACTTTTCTTCCCTATCACTCTCCCATGCCCAGCATCTGCCCTTTCTCCTCCCATGCTCAGCATCTGCTCTCTATTCCCTATGCCCCCATGTCAAGCATCTGCTCTGTACCCTCAACCCATGTCCACCATCTGTCCTCTACCTCCCCCACCATGTGGCCACCTTCTGCCCCTTCACCCCATGGTAAGCATCTGTCCCCCATCCAGCATCTGATCTTGACCTCCACCTTCATGCCCCTCTGCTAACATCCAGCATCTGCTCTCTACCCCCATCCCATGTCCACCATCTGTCCTCCATCTCTCCCACCCATGGCCAGCATCTGTCCCTCAATCTTTGTCAAACATCTACGCTCTATGCTCCCCTCATATCCAGCATCTTTCCTCCAACTCCTCCCCCTCCCCCTCCCCCTCCCCCACCAGCATCTTCTCTCTACCTCATCCCATATCAGTCCCCCTATGACCTCAATACCTCCATATATTTACATATGTACATAGTTAACTCCCCAAATACTTCCCAGTTGTCTTCCCTGTTTAATGTACATTGTTATAATGTAAACGGCTTTGACCATAGGATAAAGTGGTATAAAAAAGATGTTAAATAAATATCCCCCATCTGTTTACCACCCTCACCCTATGGCTAGCATCTGTCCTCCACCCCCTCATCTCATGGCCAGTATCTGCCCTCCACTCCATCCTGTGTCCAGCACCTGCCTTCCATGCTCCCCCTCACTGCGCCAATGTTCAGCATCTACTTTTCCTTCTAACATCCAGCCTCCCGCTGCTGCTTCTCTCGACCTCTGTGGCAGCAAGTAAAGAAGTGAAAGCATGGGGTTTTCCTGACTCCAGTGTGCTTGAAAGGGCCCTGCCTCTTCAAACTTGAAGCATGCATCAGAAGGAGGTTGGACCAGCAGGGCTTTCTAAAGCGCCGGAGTCACGAAAACCCTGTACTTTTCTTTTTTGTCCAAACTCATTGCCTGCTGCCACCACTGCTTCTCACTGGCGGCAGTGCGGGGGGGGGTCATGCTGTGGCTGCTGCAGACCCTATGGAAGTGGCGGCAGCAGCCAGAATACTTTATTTTATTTTATTTTTTTAAACAGAAGGCAGAGTGAAGTGGCTGGTGTTTAGGTGTTCTGGGGACATTTTTGCCACTCCCAAAACTGCCAGCTAAAGCGGCCACCTCACTCTGCCTAATGGTAGAGCCTGCCATTGCACCAGAGACTTATACAGAGGCACTATCGTCTCCTTTTTCCTGCTAGGTATTCCTCAGCCTATGCAGCCAAGCATCCTTCTGGCTTTTGCCGTCACTTTTTCTACCTGTGTGGCCACCTTAAGACCATCAGAAAATCACTGCCAGGTCCTGCTCTTCTTTAGTGGACAGAAGTATTTCACCCTCTATACTGTACAGTTCCCTTGGACTTTTTGCAACCAAAATGCATGACCCTGATTTTTTTTAACACTGAATCTTCGCTGCAAATGTTTTCAATCATTCTTAAACCTTTGCTAGATCCCTCCTCATGGACCTTTTGGTTTCCCCAAATCTAGCAGTTCTTATGTTCAATACAGGAATTCAGGAAGGTTGATGGAGCAAGGCTAGAACAAAGGAAAAGGTGGGGGAAGACAGTTCTCACTTTACAGTTTTCTTTTGGCTTGAGTGGTAAGAGCTGTAGGTATTTTCAGGGGCGACCCAAGGGTAATGTGGAACCATTTGCAGAGACTCATTTGCATACATTTATTTTATTTTATTTTAAAATGTAAATGTTGCCCATCTCTAAAATTTTAGGCAGCTTTCAAAAGAGCCTTCACAAGCCTCTTTTTTTTTTGTCCTGGCAATGACTTAGAGACATGTTTACTAAATATTAATGCACATTAAGTGCCACTGTGCCAATAGAAATAAATGTTGCTGCACTTAACACACATTAACAGTAGACACACCTCTTAATGAGTGTGCAAACTTGACAAAAAAATCACTCCATTGGTGGGTCAAGCTTTCATTGTAGGCTCAAATACTACTTTAAGTTACAAAAGAAGAGAAAACGGGTCTCAGAGTCAATGAGATTTAGAGCATGGGCAGTACCACCACATTAGCCTTAGCTCATCCTCAACACATCAATGGCCCTAAAAAAAAGCCTCCTTTTATGTATTCTTGTATCTTATTTGTATTATATAATTTTATTTTATTGCATTTACATTTTTATAGACGCCATTCATAGTATCGGCTGAGCGTTTTGCCACTCGCTTCATCAGGGGATACACCTTTAAACTATAAATGCTGTAGGGGAGGACAGAGGATCATCACCTGTAACAAACACCTACAAGAAATAACAGCAAATGTTTCCCTTTCTTTCAGTGTTACAACACACACTCTTAATGAGTGTCACAATACCATTTGCATGGGCAGTAAGGATAAAGAGACTACCAGATTTCTACATTACTATACTGCAGTGCCAACTGCCAGACACATTATGAAGTACTGTAAACCCTGCTCATTTAGAATCCATAAATTCAAAAACCCTAATAGTGTCATCACCACTAAAATATATCCTTAAAGAAGGTACACATTAATTAATCACTAAAATTACCAACTATGAACTCCCGTGACATAACGGACAGAATCTCCCTATTCACTATATTTGTTATTTTTGTCAATCGTCTGTTAGGAGGATGCAAAAACATACTCTTGCAACAGACCCTCCATTTTATTCAAATTTAAAAGAGGCCAACCAGCCCACCTCGCTTGAGGCTATATGGTCCTGTGAACCAGCCTCCGCAAACATAAATTTCTTTAGAACATCCTTGTTCAAATCACATTCATATCTCATTTCAATCAGGACACAATTTTGAATGTCCAAAATGGTATCAGTATTGCCCAGAACAAGTGTATATATTCATCTGGAAATGATGACAATCAGCATACTATGAGCAGACTCGAAGGCTGAAAGATGTAGCCATTCATCAATTAGGCGAGAATCGTCTTCCTAGCTCAAAAGGCCGCTCAAGCTGTCCTCGTTCCTTGCAATGGAATAATACAGCTGGGCGCACAAACATTCAGTTGGGTACTGCGACACAATCCATTGTGTTTCAAGCCTGTTGTCCTCATGGTCCTTTATTAAGCTCTGTACACCCAACTTCCTGTTCCAATGTAGACGTCATGACGTCATCCAGAGTTCAGTGGTAATGAATGAATTTAATGATGGCAGATGACACGCATTCTACTATGAAGCTTAATTCAATGTCCACCACTCCACCTCTGTGTTTAATCCTGATGGAGCTGTAGAATAAAGCATGCAAATCCATTTTTGCTTCTTATAGCGCAACTGACTTTGACGGTCACCCCCTCACCTCAATGGGGGGACCATATTGAATACTGTCCACTTCAACTGGTCAAAGGTGTGTGCATACTGTAAACAGTGTTGTACCATTGGGGCCGCCACCACCTTGGTATGTATACGGGACCTATGTTCTTGTAAGCATTTCTTTATCATTCTAGTAGTCATGCCCACGTAAACATTCGCACATGGGCACATAATTAAATAGACTACATAGTGGAAGTACAATTAGTAGCATGGCGTAAAAAAAAATTCCTCTGTGACTGGGGATCATGCCATTCCGTGCCTTCTATCGTAATGGAACAAAAATCACAAGAGCCGCAAGCATGATGACCACCCTCTACTGGGGGGACTATAGACATAGAACATGTGTTGATAATATGATCAGCTATATTGGTGCCCCGTCGGTAGGCTAACATTAATGGAAGCTGAAAACATTTATGCAGCGTTAAAATATGCCAATGAGATCTAAGGATCTTAGAAATCGCCATAGTATTGGGCATGTAAGGGAGTACCCCCACAAAATGCGCTGCTGCCTCCTCATGTTGACGTCCCGAATCATCCCAACACTCAGGGTGGTTATTTAATGCTCTTTTGTATGCTAAATTAATTAGCTTGGAAGGATATCCCCGTATATATAATCGAGATTTCAAATCCGCTGCATGCTTTTTATACTCTACTACTGTGGAACAGAGACGTCGAATCCGAAGAAATTGCCCAATGGGTAACGCTCTCCGTAATGACCTAGGATGATAGCTGATAAATTGCAGCAGAGTGTTACGTTGCACTGGCTTCCTGTAAAGGGTTGACAAAATTTGTCGTCCATCTTTATACAGTAACATATCCAGGAACTCCATCTGTAATTGATGATGTTTAGCCTCAAACTGGATATGATCATGCAAGGGGTTCAACCATGACAAAAACCCCTGCAGTTCCTCAGCAGGACCAGTCCAAATGAAAAATACATCATCTAAAAAACGCTTCCAAAAAGAGATGTAACAAAACCCAGGTGAATCATAAAGGTATGTATTTTCAAAATGAGACATGTAAAGGGCTACTACCGAGGGTGCAATAGTTGCACCCATCGCTACCCTGAAGCTTTGATGATAATACTTCTGATTGTACATAAAATAATTTCTATCCAAAACCCAGGATAAAAGTTGTAACACAAAACGTTTTGGCAATCTGGGACGGAGAGAAATAGGTAGCATCGCCAAAATTGTATAAGCCTCCTTTTGATGAATATTTGTGTACAACGCTACAACATGTAGCATGACCAAAATATGATGATCCAACACTGGGATCCCTCGAATTAAAAGCAAAAAGTGATAAGAATCACGGATATATGACTTAATATGGGCTGTTAATGGTTGAAAAAAATCGATCACAAAATATAGACAGTGGTTCAAGTATCAAGGCCCGACATGAAACAATCGGACGCCCCGGAGGATTGGCCAACGATTTATGGACTTTAGGAACCATATAGAGAACCAGTGTTTTTGGGTATTTTGGATTCAAAAAGGTCTAGCTCCTTGGTGGTAATCCAAGCTTGTTGCACTGCAAGTGTTGTATAAGCTTTGATCTTGGACTGCAACTGAGGCCCGAGTCATTTTCCAACCACTTGATAATATTTAGAGTTACTCAAATGGGCCAAAACCGTGGCATGATATTTTGCAGTATCCTGGACAACAACTGCTCCTCCCTTATCTGCCCTATGAATTGTAAAATTAGTTGCATCCCGTAGGTCCCGCAAGGCCCTATGAGATCAGCTAGTAATGTTAGAAAACTGGCTCGGAGGGGAAGACTCTTCCAACCTTCCGAGATCCCTTAACACCAGATTCTGAAAAGTAATTAATGAAGCATCATTTCTAACTGGAGGTGACCAAGTGGACAAGTTATAGCACACTGAACCATCAATCTTAGATGCAACTTTGTCCTGGAAAAATAAAGCCATATGCAGCTTTCTAAAAAAATCGATGTAAAGCCACTCTCATTTTAAATGCATCGTAATAAGGAGACGGCACAAATGACAAGTCCAATGTTAAAACTTGGGACTGCTCATTCGTTAAGGGGGTCCCGGACAAGTTGATAACTGTTGCTTTGTCACTGATCGTGTTGTCGGCCCAGTCCAATTGTCTCCCGATGGGTAATGGTGCGGCCGGCGATAATGTGACCGGCCCCTCTGAAAATCCTGTGATACAGAATGGGATCCACCCCTCAGTGACGCCCCCCCCCCCTGAGGTTCAGTAGAAGAATCTGAGCTGCGATCTTCTGAGGAAGCATCAAAATGTAACCCTCTTAGAGGCTGAAGGATGATCAGGACCCTGTTGGCACCAAGTATGTACTTGGTCTTTAGTATAGTTATCAGTGTCACGCCAAACTTTCTTTAGTTTTGACGTATGCACCGTTTCCAGAAATTGTTGTATCTGTATCCCAAGATCATCATATTGCCTCTTAAAAGCTTCCTCAGCAACTTCCCCCTTCAATCCTTGTTCTAATTGTTGCACCTGTTCAGCCAACCGAAGTTCCTCTTCAGTCAGTCGTTCCACTAGCAGGGCAATTAAGTCTAATCCGCATTTATTAAGAATGCTGTTCCATGTCGCGTAAAATATTTTGTCTTCAATAAACATATGTGGAAGTTTCAAAACACGAAGGCCTCTCGGAATAATTTTTTGCTTCAAATATTGTGTCATGGTGGCAGCGTGCATTTCTACTCTAATACACCGTTTTCAGCTTCCATTAATGTTAGCCTACCGACGGGGCACCAATATAGCTGATCGTATTATCAACACATGTTCTACGTCTATAGTCCCCCCAGTAGAGGGTGGTCATCATGCTTGCGGCTCTTGTGATTTTTGTTCTATTATGATAGAAGGTGCGGAATGGCATGATCCCCAGTCACAGAGGAAATTTTTTTACGCCATGCTACTAATTGTACTTCCACCTATGTAGTCTATTTAATTATGTGCCCATGTGCGAACGTTTACGTGGGCATGACTACTAGAGGTCAAGAATGAAATGGAACGTGTACAACTTGATCTGTTGGGTGTCAGCGAACTGAAATGGACTGGCATCGGGCACTTTGCATCAGATGATCACATGGTCTACTATGCTGGAAATGAAAAACAAAGAAGAAATGATGCATTTATAATAAAGAAGAAACTTGCAAGAACTGTAATGAAATACAATGCAGTCAGCGAACGCTTAATCTCTGTTCGTCTATGAGGAATGCCTATCAACACAACTATAATTCAAGTATATGCCCCAACAACAGCTGTAGAAGAGAATGAAATTGAAGAGTTCTATGAACAAGTACAAGCTGAAATTGACAGAACATGCAAACAGGATATCCTGATAGTCATGGGTGACTGGAACGCAAAAGTTGGCAACAAAGAAGAAGGCAAAGTAGTTGGAAAATATGGACTTGGCAACAGAAATGAAGCTGGAGAAAGACTGATAGAATTCTCCAAGACCAACGATCTATTCATCTCAAACACCTTCTTCCATCAACACAAGCGGCGACTGTAACATGGACTTTACCCAATGAATTGTATAAAAATCAAATTGACTACATCTGTGGAAGTCAACGATGGAAAAGTTCTATAACATCAACAAAGACAAAACCTGGAGCTGACTGTGGTACAGATCATCAACTACTAGTATGCAAACTCAAGCTAAAGTTGAAAAAGAGCAAACCACTCATGAATGCAGCAAAATATGACCTTGAGAATATACCACTGGAATTTAAAGACTGCCTGCAAAATCGATTTGCTGCTTTAGATACAAATGACAGAGCTCCAGAAGAGTTATGGAATGACATCAAGAAGGTTGTGTTGGAAGAAAGCGAGAAGTCTCTACAAAAGGTGAAAAAGCAAAAACGGCCAGAATGGATGACGGAAGAAACTCTGAAAATTGCCCAGAAATGCAGAGAAGCTAAAGCCAGAGGAGAAAGAAAGACAACAACAGAACTCAACAGAGATTTCCAACGTGCAGCAAGACAGGACAAGGAAAAGTACTACAGCGACGCATGCAAGGAAATAGAAGCAGAAACTATTAGAGGAAGAACAAGATCGGCTTTCCTAAAGCTACGAGAGTTAAAGAAAAAGTTCCAGCCTCGAATTGGAATGTTACAAGATGCTCAAGGTTCTATGTTGAATGATGCTGAGAAGATCAAGAAAAGGTGGAAGGAATATACAGAGTTTTTATATGATAAAGATCAAGTGGACCAACAGCCCTTTCAACCTGTACCTTATGATCGGGAACCATTGGTGATGAAAGAAGAAGTTGAAGCAGCATTGAAAGCCTTATCAAAGATCAAAGCACCAGGCATTGATAGCATTCCCATAGAAGTATTGCAGCAATATGATGCAGCTGTTACCGTACTTACAAGCCTCTGCCAAGAAATATGGAAGATAACATCATGGCCAACTGACTGGAAAAGATCTGTGTTTATACCAATACTAAAGAAAGGTTATCCAACTAACTGTGGAAATTATCGCACAATCACTCTGATCCCACATGCCAGCAAGATTCTACTGAAGATTATTCAAAAGAGACTACAACCATACCTGGAACAAGAACTACCTGAACTGCAAGCAGGGTTCAGGAAAGGGCGAGGAACGAGAAACATCATTGCGGATGTGAGATGGATCCTTGAAAAGACTAAAGAATATCAAAAGGATATCTATTTGTGCTTTATTGACTATAGCAAGGCTTTTGACTGTGTAAACCATGAGAAACTCTGGGCCACATTAAGAAGCATGGGTATACCAGAACACCTGATCGTACTCTTGCACAATCTGTACATTGATCAAGAAGCAACAGTTTGAATGAAACAGAATGGTTTAAAATAAGCAAAGGTGTAAGACGAGGCTGCATACTTTCCCCCTACCTGTTTAATTTATATGCAGAACAAATCATCAGAGAAGCAGGATTGTATGAAGACAACAGAGGTGTGAAGATTGGTGGAACCTTCGCTATGCTAATGATACCACATTACTGGCTGAAAGTGAAGATGATCTGAAACATTTGCTTTCACAATCAAAGAACATAGTCTCAAAACGGGCCTGCACCTTAATGTAAAGAAGACAAAGATCATGACAACTGGCAGAATCAACAGGTTCATTGTTGAAGGAGAAGAAATTGAAATTGTGAACAACTTTAACCTACTTGGATCAACTATCAATAAAGAAGCAACAAGCAGTCAAGAAATCAGACGACGCATTGCTCTTGGCAGAATGGCTATGAAAGACCTAGATAAGATTCTCAAGAGCAGAGATGTCTCTCTCCATACAAAGATTTGACTTGTTCAAGCCATGGTATTTTCAACAACATCATATGGATGTGAAAGCTGGACAGTGAAAAAGATAGACAGGAACAAAATTGATGCCTTTGAATTATGGTGCTGGCGGCGAATACTGTGTATACCATGGACAGCCCGAAGAACAAACCAGTCGGTACTAGAGGAGATCAAACCTAAGCTTTCTTTAGAAGCTCAGATGACAAGACTTTGACTTTCATATTTTGGATACATCATGCGAAGAGAGAGATCATTAGAGAAAGACATCATGCTTGGCAAGATAGAAGGTCAACGCAAAAGAGGAAGGCCAGCAATGAGATGGATCGATACAATAACAGCAGCTACGGGTACCAGTCTGTCAACAATGAGCCGCCTGACTCAAGACCGAACACAATTTAGGATAGCTATCCAGAGGGTCGCCATGAGTTGACTCCGACTCAATGGCACTTAACAACATAACAAAAGAAATGCTTACAAGAACATAGGTCCCGTATACATACCAAGGTGGTGGCGGCCCCAATGGTACAACACTGTTTACAGTATGCACACACCTTTGACCAGTTGAACTGGACAGTACTCGATATGGTCCCCCCATTGAGGCAAGGGGGTGACTGTCAAAGTCAGTTGTGCTATAAGGAGCAAAAATGGACTTATATGCTTCATTCTACAGCTCCGTCAGGATTAAACACAGAGGTGGAGTGGTGGACATTGAATTAAGCTTCATAGTAGAATGCGTGTCATCTGTCATCATTAAATTCATTCATTACCACTGAACCCTGGATGACGTCTACATCGGAACAGGAAGTTGAGTGTACAGAGCTTGATAAAGGGCCATGAGGACAACAGGCTTGAAACACAATGAATTGTGTCATAGGACCCAACTGAATGTTTGTGCGCCCAGCCGTATTATTCCATTGCAAGGAACGAGGACAGCTTGAGCGACCTTTTGAGCTTGGAAGACGATTCTTGCCTAATTGATGGATGGCTACATCTTTCAGCCTTTGAGTCTGCTCATAGTATGCTGATTGTCATCATTTCCAGATGAATATATACACTTGTTCTGGGCAACACTGATACCATTTTGGACATTCGAAATTGTGTCCTGATTGAACTGAGATATGAATGTGATTTGAACAAGGATGTTCTAAAGAAATTTATGTTTGCAGTGGCTGGTTCACAGGACCATATAGCCTCAAGCGAGGTGGGCCGGTTGGCCTCTTTTAAATTTGAATAAAATGGAGGGTCTGTTGCAAGAGTATGTTTTTGCATCCTCATAACAGACGATCCGACAAAAATAACATAAATATAGTGAATAGGGAGATTCTGTCCATTATGTCACGAGAGTTCATAGTTGGTAATTTTAGTGATTAATTCATGTGTACCTCATTTAGAATCCATGGCAAACCCGCATGATGGTATTACCAGGACTCATAAAGCACCAAACCCTACCTATCAAAAAGCAACACTGCAAATATTAAACCAATACATCTTTTATTGGGGAAAGAGAACAAGTGGCACTGTCAAATAGAAACTACATAAACAGAATACCTCAGCTCGGTTTCACATGCAAAACATAGACGATCAAACAAAGAACAAGGAATCGCAATTTAGAAATATGAAAATATTAATTAAAGTGTGAGCCCCAAAAGCCAAACTTGGAATGTATAACAACACTGGAGAAATAATACTATAAAATTAATTTTGTCTACTACTAAACAAAATGCAAAACATTTGCGATGCACATTTCCCAGAGCTAAAAACAATACTCGGTCATTTCTAAGAGTGTAAAATCAAACTGTTAGAAAAACACTCAAGTATAATCACAAAAAAACACTTCTTCAAAAACTACAATGCTCATTGTATTCTTTCTTTAAATAAACAAAGAGTGCATGGAAGGACTCAGCAACCATCAGCTTATAAACGGCATGGTGCAAATTGCCTGCTACCACACACAAGCTGTTGTAACATCAACGGCCTTCCACGCAAAGGTAGGATTAGCCACCATGTCCAATACTTAACTTAAAGCAGCTATATTAAACATATTTAGGCGGCCATCCCACTTCTGATTCCCTGATGCCTCAAAACCGAGCCCATCAAGCGTTTCGCGACAATCCTCAATTCATCAGGGGATGTCCTCGCTTCATCAGGGGATAACCATCTACTAGACAAAACAAACGACAAACATTAAAACTGAACAATATTCTTTTTTCAAAGCAGTCAAACCCAGCCCAACACCTCAACTAATAAACTCACTTTTTGACTCCAACCAGCACGGAACAATTCAGACCAAAGCTTCCTAAACACAGCTGTGTCCACAACAAAAACGCCGCGCATGCTCTCCAGACCCGACCACCGACCATAAATACTAGAGCACCAACCAATCAAAACAACCTCCCAACCACTAAATACACACTCCCCAATCTACCTGGAGATTTAACCCTTCAGGCACCACCGTGCAAACCCGAAAGATCCAGCACTGCTCACAAATCAGCAGCGACTGCTCTCTGGATTTGCCCTCTCTCCCGGTAAGCACATGATCAATACAAAAACACCATAGCTCATCAAACACATGATCAAACTCAATACAATGTGGGACCAAGGGAGTTTCCCGCACCAAACACCTAAATCTGCTTTTGTGTTCAATCATACGCGTACGGAAAGATCTAGTGGTACTTCCTATACACAACAGTTGACAAGGACACATAATACCATAAACTACAAATGTGGAATCACAAGTCGTTCATTTCCGCAAATCATAACGTACCCCCCGATATTCAAAATAGGTTACTGACCGGGAAACCCCACAAACAGAGCAATGACCACATATGCCATGGCCCCGCGTAGATTCCTCCACATCCACATGCAACAAAGGCAGCGGACGTAACATTGAAGGACTTAACCACTCACGTACGTATCGCTGACGCTGCCAAACACATCATACAAAACCAAAAGGTGTCTATACCCCTCCAACCGTCTCTTGGCACGGTTGGAGGGGTATAGACACCTTTTGTTTTTGATTAATCAAACTCCCTCTGTCGAGTGCGACCCAATTTTTTGTGCAAACACATCTCACAGACCGGCCAACAAGACCCGGGACAGTATGCAATACCTTAGAATGTTTCTTAAAAATCCGCTGTATGTAAAAACTAAATGGGGAATACTTCGAAATCAAAATTGATCTCTCACTCACCCTCCCTACAAGTATCCCGATTCTTCGGTATAAATAAGAGAGCACGATTATTATACAAAGCTCTCTTATAAGCAGTATTAATTACATGCATAGGTTACCCACGTTCTGCAAAACCATACGCCAGCCCATGTGATTGCCGCTTAAAATCTGCCTCACTAGAGCAATTCCTCCGGTACCGTATGAATTGCGAAAAAGGTAAACTATTCCTCAAAGCAACCGGGTGGGCACTATCATAATGCAGGAATGTGTTCCGATCAGTGGGCTTCTTATGCACCGAAGTCAACCAACCACCAGCACCTTTCTGCACCACAAAGTCCAAAAACACCACTTTAGACCTACTATACACACTTGTGAATTGGATGCTTTTATCACGACCATTTAACCATTGTACAAACTCCAAAAAACTCACATCCGTGCCCCTCCATAATACAAAAACATCATCGATAAACCTGCACCATAATTTTAAATGGGCAGCAAACGGGGAACCATAAACCCACTGATCTTCAAATTTGGCCATAAACAGATTCGCCACCAAAGGGACACACGTAGCGCCCATCGCCACTCCCGCTGCCTGATGATACACCACATCCTCAAACAAAAAGTAATTCTCAAATATGGTGAACCGGGCCAATTCACTCAAAAATTTAATCATGGCGGACGACAAATCACCTTGACACCTTAAACAGTCCTCCACTACAGTGACCTCCGCCAATTGCGGAATCGAAGTATATAGAGAGGCAACATCCAAAGTGGCCAGTAAGATCTACGGTGAACCTGCTAACCCACAATACCCCTCTAAGATGTTCAAAAAATGCATGGTGTCTCTGAGGTATGCTGGAATATCTAGGAACAGGAGTCTTAAAAAGGAATCCATATATATCGAGAGCGGCTCCAAAATCGCCCCTTGTGTGGAAACTATTGGTCGACCTGGCGGGCAGGTAGGATTTTTGTGGATCTTGGGTAACAAATAAAATTTGGCTAAGGAGGGATTTTTTTACATTTAAAAAGGCATACTCCTTTCTAGATATCAATTTTGCCGACAGGGCCTTAGTTGTAATATTACAAATGGATTCCTGCAATCTAACAGTGGGGTCCTGTGACAATCGCTGATAAGTAGTCACATCAGACAATTGACGAAAGGCTTCCTTCAAATAATCAGTATGGGCCCAAACAACAATTTATTTTATTTATTTATTTATTTATCTGTATTTATATCCCGCTTTTCACCGGGTCAAAGCGGTCAATTAGGGGATACATTTAACACAAGGGATTATGAGACACATACGCTAATACCTACAGGGAACATGGGCAATGGAGGGTTAAGTGGCTTGCCCAAGACCACAAGGAGTGCCTATAGGACTAGAAATCCCAGTCCCTCCGGCCTGAGATTGCAGTCCCCAGGTGGGACAATTGCACCCCCTTTGTCAGCATTCCTGATTACCAACTCTGGTCAGGCAATTAAATCATCCAAGCGCTCTCTTCTCTGCTCTGGACAAAGCAAAAAAGGTTGACTGACGTGACCGTTCCAAAGCTTGAACATCCTGTAGAACTAATTGTTTAAAAATCAGTAAGGCAGATCAGTGGGTTTATGGTTCCCCATTTGCTGCCCATTTAAAATTATGGTGCAGGTTTATCGATGATGTTTTTGTATTATGGAGGAGCACGGATGTGAGTTTTTTGGAGTTTGTACAATAGACAATTCGTGAGTGGTTAAGTCCTTCAATGTTACGTCCGCTGCCTTCATTGCATGTGGATGTGGAGGAATCTACATGGGGCCATGGCATATGTGGTCATTGCTCTGTTTGTGGGGTTTCCCGGTCAGTAACCTATTTTGAATATCGGGGGGTATGTTATGATTTGCGGAAACAAACTACTTGTGATTCCACATTTGTAGTTTATGGTATTATGTGTCCTTGTCAACTGTTGTATATAGGAAGTACCACTAGATCTTTCCATACGTGTATGATTGAACACAAAAGCAGATTTAGGTGTTTGGTGCAGGAAGCTACCTTGGTCCCACATTGCATTGAGTTTGATCATGTGTTTGATGAGCTATGGTGTTTTTGTATTGATCATGTGCTTACTGGGAGAGAGGGCAAATCCAGAGAGCAGTCGCTGCTGATTTGTGAGCAGCGCTGGATCTTTCGGGTTTGCACGGTGGCGACCGAAGGGTTAAATCTCCAGGTGGATTGGGGAGTGTGTATTTAGTGGTTGGGAGGTTGTTTTGATTGGTTGGTGCTCTAGTATTTATGGTCGGTGGTCAGGTCTGGAGAGCATGCGCGGCGTTTTTGTTGTGGACACAGCTGTGTTTAGGAAGCTTTGGTCTGAATTGTACCGTGCTGGTTGGAGTCAAAAAGTGAGTTTATTAGTTGAGGTGTTGGGCTGGGTTTGACTGCTTTGAAAAAGGAATATTGTTCAGTTTTAATGTTTGTCGTTTGTTTTGTCTAGTAGATGGTTATCCACTGATGAAGTGAGGACATCCCCTGATGAATTGAGGATTGTCGCGAAACGCTTGATGGGCTCGGTTTTGAGGCGTCGGGGAATCAGAAGTGGGATGGCCGCCTAAATATGTTTAATATAGCTGCTTTAAGTTAAGTATTGGACATGTTGGCTAATCCTACCTTTGCGTGGAAGGCCGTTGATGTTACAACAGCTTGTGTGTGGTAGCAGGCAATTTGCACCATGCCGTTTATAAACTGATGGTTGCTGAGTCCTTCCATGCACTCTTTGTTTATTTAAAGAAAGAATACAATGAACATTGAAGTTTTTGAAGAAGTGTTTTTTTGTGATTATACTTGAGCATTTCCCAGAACTGACATATTCCAGTTAATAAATTCAAAATAAAATAGTTTTTTTCTACCTTTTGTTTGGACATTTTATTTTTCAGTTGCAATTGTCCCAGTTGCTTTCTTCTGGTTTCTTCTTGTCTTCTGCTGACTCTCCATTGTCTTCTGTCCATTTGTCCTTTTTTCTGTCTTCTAGTTTTCCATTCTCTCTACATCTGCCTCTAACATACTGATCTTTCCCCTTTTGCTCTTTTCTCCATTTCTTTCTTTATTCCTTTTTCATACAGTCAAATTTCACCCCTCCATTCTCAATCCGCACTTATTCAGCCAGTCATAGATTTTTCTTCCCTGTCACGCAAAGTATTTGGCCCCCTCTCCATCCTCACTCTCCCAGCTGCTTTTTTTCTCTAGCCAGTCCCAGCCCCATCCCCTTCTGGTCCTTCCCCAGCATCAGTTCCCTACTTGTTTCAGCCCCTCCCAGCATCCACTCCCTTCCAATCCCATTTGCCCATCCTCTTGCATCAACCCATTTCTAGTCTTAGTCCCCCAGTATCAGTCCTCTTCCAGTCTCTCCCAGCATCTGCTCCCTTCCAGCCCCAGTCCCCCATCCACGTGCCCCTGTTTAACCTCCCAACACTCAACATGCCAGTGCTTCCTTTTTATCACAGTAACAGGAGAGAAGGTAAATGCCGCTCTTTACTCTTGCGGCTGTTCAGAGGTCAGCCAGGACTTTGAGCCTCCTCAGCTCCCTCTGCAGCCAGTGAGGTGTGGGGACCCCTGAGGTGTAGGGCCATGTGTGGGCAACATTCCCGCACAATGGACAGGGCTGGCCCTGCCCTGCCCATCCCCAGCCCACTGCCAGTTCAATTCTTTTCCAATCCCTCCCCCCATCCCCCAATTTCCAGTCCTGGCCCCCCCCCCCCATTCCATTCTAACTTCCATTCCCGTTCTAGCCCCCAGTCCCCCTCACCCTAGCCACATACCAAAAGGGACCCCATGCCTGATCGGTATCAGATGCAGCCAGGAGGTTCCAAAGCCCTGGCTGACCTCTGAACAGCCCCAGGAATAAAGAGCAGCATTTGCTTTCTCTTCTGCAGCTGTGATAAAAAGGAGCCCGCTAGTGCGCTGAGTACCAGGAGGTCAAACAGGGGCAGACTGGGAAGTGCTGAGGAAGGCAGAGATATATAGAGGAGACCTACAGGGATATAGTAGAAAAGTTCTACCTCCGTTCTGTGCTACCTTGGAGGAGAGAGGTCATCTAGAAGGAGGGACACAATCTCCACGGGATGCAATATCCTCTCAGACACAGAAGATGCACCTCCGGTGGCTTCTGCACAAGAGGAAAGGGTTAGGATGGCCATTTTAGTTGGCGATGTGATCATTAGGCATGAACTGTAGATAGTAAGGTGGCTTGTGGATATGAGGACTGCTTGGTCACTTGCCTTCCTGATGTGAAGATAATAGATCTAATGCATACATAGATAGCTGGTTCCTCCCCAGCACTGTCTAGAATCATATCTTGGTACATGTGGAAGGGAGAGTTTGGAAGCCAAATTTAGGTTTTTAGGTAGAAAGTTAAATTCCCGGACCTCCAGGATTGCATTCTCAGAAATGTTCCCTGTTCCACATGCAGGCTCAAGAGGCAAGCAGAGCGTCAAAGTCTGAACGCGTGCATGAGACAATGGTGCAGAGAGAGAGCTTTAGATCTGACAGGAACTGGGCAATATTCGTAGGAAGAAGGGACCTTTTCCAGAAGGATGGGCTCCACCTTAACTAGGATGGAACTGGTCTGCTGGCAATATCTTTTTCAAAAGGAAGCAGAGCAGATTTTAAACTAGATATTGAGGGGGGAAATGACAGTTGCCCAGGAGCGCATGGTTCAGAATAATGTATCTTTGAAGGATACTCCCAAAACAAAGATGTTAAGGTATTCTGACAGAGAGACTGCAGTAAAGATAAAAGGAGTCCATTTGCCCTTAACTAAACAGCAGACAGAGTTGAAAGATTCAATATTTTCCTGCCAACTGATAAGCTGATCAATATGAACAAAAACATACTTTGAAATGCCTTTATCTAAATGTTAGATATCTAAAACATACTGTGAGATGGGAGAGTTAAAATATATAGGATTGAATGAAGAGGTAGATAAAACAGATATGTTGGAGACCTGGTGGAAGGTGGATATGGGACACTGATACCATAGGGTACAAATTATATTGCAAGGATAGGGTAGATCAAATTGGTGGAGGGATGGTGTTATATGTTAATGAAGGCTTTGAATCAAATAGGAGAAACATGTGATCTCTGGCTCCAGTGATGGGGTGTGCCCTTGTGAAATGGGAGGTGATGCTCAGTGAATCTTGTGTTACCATCCCATCTGAAACTAGACAGACTGTGGGCCAGAGCAGACCTCTGCCCCCAGCTGGACGGTTTGCAGTTTGGTTATGAGTGGTATGGGATTGGAAGGTATTGGAATACATAGGTGTAAGAGTGTATGAGCCTGCTATAGATGCTGGGCATTGTACTTGGGTGCAATTCAAATGTTGAATGGAGGATGTATTAAGAATTGAATTGATGTATGTGAATTATGTTCAACCAGGAAAATGTATCCAATTGAAGGAAGGGGAGGGCAAATGAAGTAGTTAGGATTAGTGGGATTAATATAAGAATTGGCGTGGTAAGGGCAGAGTAGGGGAAGAAATAGGCCTTGTGGAGAATGTGGTGGTGAGGAGGAAGGATGAGTGTGAGCAGTGGGTGTGCAGAATGGAAAAGAGATTGGTTGGCAGTGTAGGAGGAATCTAGGAGATCTGGCTAAGTTAGTCAGTGAAGGTGGGGGAATAGTCATACACTGGATAAACTATGGAGTCCATTGGGGCAGCCGGATACTTTGGCCCTGGGCAGGACCAGGTTTTCTGGCATTTGGGCAGGTTGGGCCTGGACACCTTTGCTCAGCTGATTGAAACAGGGAACCTTATTCCCTTCGAGAAGCTGTGGGACAGATTTCACTTATAGGGCCAGGACCTTTTTCTGTATCTCCAAATTAACCGGGATAAAACCAGGCTGCTAGCATTAATCTTTAAAAAGGAGATAGAGCAGCTTTTAAACTAGTAAATAGCAGAAAGTTGACAGTGGCCCAAGAATGTATGGTTCAGAATGATGTATCCTGGAAGGATACTAGCAAAAGATTGAAGTTAGGGCATAGCAAAAGAGAGGTTCCAATAAAGACAAAAATAACCCAAATCCCCTTAGGTTTAGAGCAGACAGAGCTTAAAGATGCCAAATTACCCCTGCCTACCGATAACCAGATTAATATGAATAAAATACAACCTCTAAAATGCTTGTGTGCAATGCTAAAAGTCTAAAAAATAAGATGGGAGAGTTAGAATATTTAGCACTAAATGAGAGGTTAGATATGATTGGTATCTCAGAGACCTGGTAGAAGGAGGACAACCAGTGGGACACTGTGATACCTAGGTACAAATTATATCGCAATGATAGAGTAGATAAAATTGGTGGAGGGGTTGTGCTTTGTTAGAGAGGGCATTGAGTCACATAGGATTCAAGTGTTGCAGGAAACAAAATACACGGTAGAATCTCTATGGATTGAAATTCCATGTAAAAAGGGGAAGGCGATGGCAGTGGGGGTGTACTAACAACCGCTTGGCAAGAATGAACAAATGGATGATGAAATGCACAAAGAAATCAGGGAAGCTAACAAAAGTTACAATTCAGTAATAATAATGGGTGATTTCAATAATCCTGGTATCGACCGGGTCAGTGTCACGACAGGACATGCTAGGGAAATAAAGTTTCTAGATAAAATAAATGACTGCTTCTTGGAGCAGCTGGTTCATGAACCAACAAGAGGGGAAGCCATTTTGGACCTAGTCCTTAGTTGTACACAAGATCTAGTGCAAGAGATAAGGGGGTTGGGGCCACTTGGCAATAGTGATCATAGCATGATCATGTTTGATTTCTTAAATGGAGGATGGCAAGGAAATCCACAGTACTGCCTTTCAACTTTCAAAACGGAGACTATGATAAAATGAGGAGAACGATTAAGAAAAAACTGAAAGGAGCAGTTGCAAAAGTTAAAGATTTACATCAAGCATGGGCATTATTTAAAAATACTATCTTGGAAGCCCAGACCAGCTGTATTCCACGCTTTAGGAAAGGTGGAAGGAAGTCCAGCATGGTTTAAATGTGAGGTCAGAGAGGCTGTTTTAGCCAAAAAAGCATCTTTCAGGAAATGAAAAAAGGAGCCAAATGACGAAAACTGGAAACAACATAAGCACTGGCAAGTTAGATGCAAGGCAATGATAAGGCAGGCAAAGAGAGAATTTGAGAAGAAGCTTGCTGTGGAAGCAAAAATACATAATAAAGACTTTTTCCAAGTACATTCGTAGCAAAAAAACCTGTGAGAGAATCAGTTGGACCATTAGATGATAGAGGGGTATTAAGAGGGGACAAGGCCATAGCAGAGAGATTGATTGAATTCTTTGCTTTGGTCTTTACTGAAGAAGAAGTAGGGAAGTTATCAACGACTGAATGGTATTTAAAGGTGATGCATCAGAAGAATTGAAAGTAGTATTGATAAACCAGGAAAATATATAACAACTATTTGATAAACTAAATAGTAGCAAATCACCTGAACCAGATGGTATACATCCAAGCATGTTGAAAGAACAGAAATATGAGATTGCAGACCTACTATTATTAATCTGTGAACTGTCATTAAAATTATCTGTAGTATCTGAAGACTGGCGAATGGTCAATTTTTAAAAAGGGTCCAGGGGTAATCTGGAAAACTACAGGCCAGTAAGCCTGTCATCAGTACCAGGCAAAATGGTAGAAACCACTATAAGGAACAAAATTACTGAACATGTAGATAGTCAAGGTTTAATGGGAGAAAGCCAACATGGCTTTAGCCAAGGAAGACAAAGATAAACAGGTAGACAAAGATGAGCCGGTCGATGTAGTGTATCTGGATTTTCAGAAAGCGTTTAACAAGGTCCTTCATGAGAGACTTGGTGAAGTTAAAAAGTCATGGGATAGGAGGTAGTGTACTATTGTGGATCAGGAACTGATTAAAAGATAGAAAGCAGACGGTAGGGCTGAATGGCCAATTTTCACAATGGAGAAAGGTGAATAGTGGAGTACCCCAGGGATTTGTGCTGGGTCTGCTACTTTTTAATATATTGGTAAATGACCTGGAAATGGGAATAATGAGTGAGGTAGTCAAATTTGCAGATGACACAAAATTATTCAAAGTTGTTAAAACCCAAGAGGACTCTGAAAAATTGCAAGAGGGCCTTGATAAACTGGAAGACCGGACATTCAAATGGCAGATGAAATTTAATATGGACAAGTGCAAAGTTATGCACCTAGGAAAGAACAACCCAAACTATGGTTACACGATGCAAGGTTCCACATTAGGAACCACCACCCAGGAAAAAGATTTAGGCGTCATTGTGGATAACATGTTGAAACCCTCCACCCACAATGCAGCGGTTTCCAAGAAGGCAAATAAAATGCTAGGAATCATAAGGAAAGGAATGGAAAATAAAACTGATATTATAATGCCTCTGTATCATTCCGTGGTGCGACTGGACCTTGAATATTGTGCGCAATTCTGGTCATCGTATCATAAAAAGGATATAGCGGATTTAGAAAAAGGTTCAGAGAAGAGCCACCAAAATGGTAAAGGGGATGGAAAGATACCCCTATGAGGAGAGGCTTAAAAGGTTAGGGCTTTTCAACCTGGAAAAGAGACGGCTGAGGGGAGATATGATAGAGGTCTATAAATTAATGAATGGAGTGGAACGGGTAAACGTAGATCAATACTTTACGACACCAAAAAGTAGAAGGACTAGAGGACATGCAATGAAGCTACAGTGTAACCTGTTTAAGACTAATAAGAGAAAATATTTTTTCACTCAACGTGTAATCAAACTCTGGAATTCAGTACAGGAGAATGTAGTAAAAGCTGTTGTGCAGCTGGATTTAAAAAAGGTTTGGACAAGTTCCTGAAGGAAAGATCCATCAACTATTATTAAAGAGGACCCAATATAATCATTTTGGACCCAATCAAGAGGACCCAATATAATCGTGTCTTTTTGGGAAAGTGCTAGGTACTTATGACCTGGATTGGTCACTGTTGGAAACAGGATACCTGACTTGATGGACTTTGGTCTGATCCTTATGGCATTTCTTATGTACACACTTCCTGCGACAGTGTCATATTTGAGAAATTTATGAAGAGGGATTCAATGATGTTGAGATCTGGCCTGGGAACATGATTTGCGAAAGGAGATTGATGAGCAGGAATGGCAGAGTGTGTGTGAGCCCTTATCGATTTCCATTAGGGAAACATTTTATAAATTACTGTATAGATGGTATTACATGCTTGAGCGATTATCCAAAATGTTTCCATCTGTCTCTAATCTGTGTTGACATAATTGTGAGGATGTGAATACCTTCTGTCATATCTGGTGGGCATGTCTGGTGCTCGTCCCATATTGGAAATTAATCTGCGACCAAGTGGTTTCCATTTTCCAGGTGGATATTTGGGCCTATCATGGGGTTGTGTTTGTTGGGCATCTGGCTGGAGGGGTTACTCATGCAATGGACTCACCCGATCAGGGCATGCTTGTAGGCTGCCAGGGGCAAAATTGCTTGGAATTGGAAAAATGCAGAGGCACCTGGCAGACTTGCCTGCAGAAAACTTTTTAATGGAGTGCCTACCTGCTTGTCGCAAGCAAAACACTGAACAGTTCTAGTCTTGCCAGGGCCGACCCGTTCATTGTGCGAGAATGTTGTTCACACAGGGCCCCGCGCCAACAACATCCTGCACCTGTTCGGCTCTCAGCTCACCTCCCTACAGCGGCTCGCGGCAGGCTCAGCAGCAGCTCCCTACAGCCGCTGAAGTGAAGAGCATTGTTTTCCTTCACTTCGGCAGCTGTATTGTAATGTAGATCGCTGGTGCGCTGGAGATCAAAGGACATTACCTGTGTCCTGGCTCTCTGCATGCCAGCGATCTACATTACAATACAGCTGCCGAAATGAAGGAAAACAACACTCTTCACTTCGGCGGCTGTAGGAGCTGCTGCTGAGCGTGCTCGAGCCACTGTACGAAAGTGAGCCGGGGCCTCTAAAGCCTGCCGCTGGGCTCTTCAGGGAGGGGCTAGCAGGGGCCTAAGATTGGAAAATGGCTGAGGGGGGGGGGGGCTAGGACTGGAGGAGGGGCTAGAATTGGAAATGGGTTGAGTGGGGGTTGGGGCTAGGACTGGAAATGGGCTGAGTTTGGGGGGGCTAGGACTGCAAATGAACTTTTGGGGAGGGCTAGGACTGGAAATGGGCTGAGTGGGGGGGGTCTAGGACTGGAAATGGGCTTATGTGGGGCTGGAATAGGATTGTAAATAACTGATGGGGGGTCTAGTATTGGAAATGGCTGATGGGGGCAGAAATTGCAAAAGGGCTGCTGGGGGGAGCTTGGACTGGAAATGGGCTGATGGGGCTGGAATAGGACTGGAAATGAGCTGATTGGGGGGGCTAGGACTGGAAATGGGCTGATGCGAGGGGGTGGGAGAATGGAATTAGAAGGAAGCGGATGCTGGGTGGGACTGGAACTAGAAGGGAGCTGATGCTGGGGGAGAACTAGAAGGGGATGGGGCCGGGGGAATGAGGATGGAGGGGGAAAATATATTTTGTGCGGGAGGGAAGAAAAATCTACGATTGGCCGGGTATTGGTAGAGTAAGTGGGGATTGAGGATGGAGGGGTAAAATTTGAATAGATAATAATGGAATAAAGAAAGAAATGGGGGAAAGAGCAAAATGGGAAAGATCAGTATGTTAAAGCAGATGTAGAAGATAAAATGGGAAAAAATGCCCAAACAACAAAAGGTAGAAAAATACTTTATTTTGAATTTATTAACTGGAATATGTCAGATCTGGGAAATATGTATCACTAACATCTTTGCGTTTTTGTTTAGTGCAAGAGGAAATTAATCTATAGTTTTATTTCTCCAATGTTGTTGTACATTTCATGTTTGGCTGTTTGGGGTTCCCAATTTAATTATTGTCTTCCTATTTCTAAATTGTGATCACTTGTTCTTTCTGTGGTGACGGTCTATGTTCTGCATGTGTAACCGAGCTGATATATTCTGTTCATGTAGTTTCTATTTGACAGTCCCACTTGTTCTCTTTCCCCCAGTGGGATGTATTGGTATTCTCTGAGATATATTGGTTTAATATTTGCAATGTTGCCTTTTGATAGGTAGGGTTTGGTGCTTTGTGAGTCCTGGTAGTGCTGTTATGATACGGTGGGTTTGCTATGGGTTCTAAATGGGCAGTGTTTGTAGTAGTTCCTAATGTGCCTGGCAGTTGGCACTGGAGTATAGTAATGTAGAAATCTGGTAGTCTTTCTTTATCCAGACACTCATTAAGAGGTGTGTTAACATTATGCTAATATTTATGCAAATAAGACCCTACACCCCTCCTCCAGGCCGCCCCTGCGTCTCGCTGGTAGCCTTTGCTGGACTATCTGGTGTAGCAACCTTAGCCTGCCGGGGGGGTGGGGGGGTGGGGAGAGACTTGTATACGTAAAAAAAAATCAAACTTTGTTGATTCACGGAGATGATCTGTGTTTGCTGTTAATCTGTATCATTTGTATCTTCGATAAAAAAAAATAAACATTAAAAAAAAACTATGGGGCCCATGAAAGCAGAAGTGTCTTGGAGCTCTGCTGCAAAGTTCTAAGGCAGTTTGGAGCCTGGTGGAGCATTGGATGAAGAAGCCTCAAGAACAAGAGAGGGATTGGATAAATTTAAGATATTAAGCCTTAACATGGATGGCATTTACTCACCCATTAAGGGGACAAAGTTATTGCATTATTTTAAAAAGGGGAATGAAGCTAGTGTAGTCTTGCAAGAGGTACACCTTAGTGTAGCAGAACACCGTAACCTGCAGTGTGGATGGGTGGGAGAAGTGGGTTTCTCATCTTTTAACAGAAGACAGAGAGACGGGGTAACTCTGCTGCATAAGAGATTATTCTTCAGTCTCCATCAGTGCATACAAGATCCAGAGTGCCACTGCCATATTATGGTGGGCGTCTTGCAGGGGATAACAGTTGTACCCTGCAATGTGTACGTGCCCAGTTTATACAACCAGATTTTTTTCATCATTAGTGGCAAAATTACTGGAGTTTGATGACCATTACTTAATTGTAGGAGGAGATTTTAACCTAATAAAGAAATCATTTATGGACTATAGGCTGCCAAGGACATCACTAAAGAATAGTGAGCAAAAAAGGGGTAAACTTTTTGATAGAATAATGGAACCTGATTGAGGCCTGGAGAACCATGCATCCTGGGGAGGCGATTTCATTTTTTCTTGAAACGCTCCTGATAATTAAGCGCAGCTAGATGATCGTCTGATCCCTGAGCCTTTGTTTAGGAGGGTGGAGAAGGTAATATGGGGACTGTGGGTCTGTCAGGTCACTCTGCAGTAGGGATCCTTGGTTAGGCAGAGGGATGGACTACTAGGACACAGGGCAACAGTGTGGAGAATCAATCCAACATTGTACAGGGTTGAGGATTTTCATAAAGCATGGAGGAGGTAAACTCACATATGATGTGGGAGTCAAAGGCCACAATGAGAGGGGGGTGATCATTACTTATGTTGCAGGAGTCAAAAAGAAGAGAGACCAGGAAATTTTAGATCTTTCCAAAAAGTGTCAGTACTTTTGACAGTAGCATTTGAACAATATGAGTGCAGAGGGTAGGACTAGTTAGGTGCCTATAAGGGGGAGGGATCAATAAACCTCTTAGCACGAGGGCAGACAGTAATAAAAAATTATACAAGTACCAGTTGCACCATTGGCCAATCAGATCAGTCCACAAAAGAAGAAATATGCTATCATGAATATTAGAAATCTCCAAGGGAAGGTGTTTGATTGATAGAGAGAGATTAGGCAGCAATTTGAGAAATATTACAGGGCCATATATGATATGGGTCCCAAGGATAACCAACAATGGGAGGAATTTTTCAGGGAACTGGAGTTGCTCAGTGGGAGGGGACCAAATCAGTTGTCTCAATGCACCTTTTAACTAAATGGGAATTTGTTATTATCTCTAGGACTTCCTCGACCCCTACCTGTCGAACAATCCCCCCTCATCCCCCCATTCTTCATCTAGAGTCTTCGCTTGTCCGATTCAAAAACTCATCTTAAGGCCCTTCTATTTCATGAGACATTTGATATCCCCCATCACCTGACCTACTGGATCCTATGGATGACTCCCATCTCTGTCAATGGCTCTCTCCCTCCCCTCGGTATGTGTGTGAATCTTTCCTGCCATGACCTTGGAGTTCTTTTCACCCACTTTTCTTATTTATGCTTTTATTGTAAATCGCTCTGCCAACTTGTTTTAAGGGCGGTATATCAACTTCTAAAAATCATAGTCTGCTAAGGTGCCAGGTCCAAATGGACTGCGGCCTGAGTTTTATAATAGCCCAAAATGGTTTCACTAGGTCTTCCCCAAGGATATGTGTGAACAAGCCCAGGCAGAAGGAGTTTTGGGAGGGAGCACATTGTAGTTTTACCCAAGCTGGGAGAGAGAAAACGCAGTTGGGCAATTATACAGGCCAATCTCACTGCTGAACCAAGTATGACAATCATTGCTGCTATACCACCGAGGAGACTGGGGTCTACCTACCTGGTACAAGAGGATCAGATGGTGTTTGTCCCAGGTCACTTTGCCTCAGGCAATCTTTTGAGAGCTTTTACAGTTCTTTAGAGGGAAAGCAAAAGGAGGGGGATGCCATCACAGCAAGTCTAGATGCCAAAAAGGTATTTAATAATGCATCTTGGGAGCATTTATTTTTGGGTTGTAGGGGCCTTCGGGCTCGTGAGATGTTTTCTTTACTGAGTAAAGACATTATACCATAAACCAACCACAAGGATGTTGGTAAACAGTGTCCTGATGGAAGCTTTTCTGTTAAAAAAAACAGGGACTGTCACCACTGCTGGTTTTGCTAGCCCTGGAACCCCTTGCAATGAAGGTCATGAAGAGTAGGATGGAATCCAAGCAGGAAGGCAAGCATACAAAATAAATCTTTTAGCAGATGCTATGCTGCTCTTCATAGATCAAGCAAGAGCATAGCACATTATGACAAGACTGATCACTAAATTAGGCATTGCCCCAAAAAGGAGCCAGTCTTGAAAGGATGCTGGTGCAGGCACTTAGTCAACTTTCCACTGATGTGGCACAGGACTCCATAAGGTATCTAGAAATACATGTAAGTGTAAACCCACAGAAGGTATACACAAGAAGCATCAGTGATAAACTGGACCAATTGAGGAAGCTATGTGTTAAGTGGAAAGATTGACCTCTCTTGCTGTTTGGAAGGATAGCACCAGTAAAGATGGTACTCCTGTCTAAGCTGTTGTACCTTCTGCAGATGCTGCCTAATTGGCTTAGGGGAAGATAAGAAAAGCTTTATAGGGAGATACTAGGGGGTGGCGGGGAAAAGTGGCTAGGATCAGCTATGCCAAACTAACAATTGGGAAAGAGAATGGAGGGAATGCCAGATATAATAATGTACAATGTAGCTACACTCATGCGATGATTCATGAGGCACAGGACCTTAGGCAGAACCCTGGCCTTGCCTCCCCACCAGTTGCCACCATTTCCGCCTCGGGAGAGGGAGGTGGGCAACAGCAGAATTTCAAAAAGTGGCAGCTTTCTTGCCTGCCATTGGGCAAGAAAGCCATGGCAAAAAGCAGCCGCTTTTTGAAATACTACTGCTGCTACCCACCTACCCCCCAACTGGAATTGGTGGCAGCTGGAGAGGGTGGGGCACAGATGGTCATGAGTGCCTGTGCCGCTGCTATTGCTGCCACTGCCACCCGGGTTGGCCACCCTAGGCGGCTGCTTAGCATACCTAGTAGACTGGCTGGCCCTGATGAGGCACATACTGGGTGGGTGCAGTTTGCACCAGTGGCATTGCTGAATGGGTGGCATTTCCCCCTATGGGTTATTTTTGGCAGAGGGTGGACCCTAGGGCTCACTTTCTATATCTGTTAAAAGCATGAGAGTGGTGAGGAGGAAACGTGGGTGGAGCAGTAAAGAGCTACCCTTTCTGCACGCTGCTGGGCAATCTGGAATTCTTACTGGGACTGGAGGGGCTTGGACTTTCTTATGGAATAAGAAGGGTTGCAAATATGTGGGGTGTCTGATGGAACTGTGTGGAGAGGGATTCCCCTACCTTTGATCAGTTAAAGGAGCAATGGGAACTACTCGAAATGCATTTAATGGTCTATTTGCAAGTATGCCGTTATGTAAGTTCACTTCAAAGAGGTAGAGAAGGAGCTGTATTTTTTATGCAAATACACAAGGCTTTTTTTGCAAATGCCACCAAGATTTAACAAAGTATGGATATAGTACAGATTGGGAAGAGAGTAAAAAGACTGATTTTATGAAATCCCTGGCAGAGACTTGGCTTAGAGAGGTAGGGAAGAAACAAATGCCAAACAGATTACAAACGTCTCTGAGGAAATTCCTAAACTGACATCAAACATATACTTATAGGAAATGCAGCTTAAAATAAGGCATGGTGCTTATATCACTACAGAAAAGGGAGCTCGGCTGAAATTATGGAATGGGGGGGGGGGGGGGTGTATGTACAAATGTACAAAATGTAAGGTAATGAAGGCACCCTAGGGCACTCGTTCCTACAATGCTACAGTGTTAAGTGATATGCAATATTTAATATTTCCATTTTATAATCTATATTGAGCGTTGTCTCCTTAATTTTCCCCAATAGATTGGTTATAACTACTCTCTGGCCTATTGGCTCCACCACATATTACCATCATATGTCTGGTTGATGACGATAGTGCAGTCAGTATTATTTGTCATCATAACAAGTTTTCATCACCGATCTCCCTTCAATTTCCGCTATATGGGTTGACATTAGAGTCTCACGTTAGTCCTTTTGAGGTTACTTCTGCCCTACCTTGTTTTACTCATGAACAAAAGGGATATCTCTCACATTGTAGAATATGTTTTAACATTTTAGTTTTTATTGTTTTTATTGTTATTATGTACCCTTCTTATGTCCACATTGGCTTTATCATTGATTACACTATAATTGTATATATATATTTTTTAAGTATATACATGGCCAATGATTTAATTTTGCATGTTCTTAATTTGACACTACTTTACTTACCTTTTTTTATTGTTTTTTAATTATTTATTTACTATTTAATAGATACCCAATGCTTATTTATTATTGATGTACATGTGGTTTTTAACTATTTATAGTTTTACATACATTATTTTTATCATTTTTAACTATTTATTGTTATAATTTTACGTGTTATCAGTACGTCATCAGAACCTAACACCATGCCCGGTTAGCTTTAATTAATTTATTTAATGTTATGTTTTAATAGTAGTTTTTAATATTTTATGTTTTTATTGTTTGTTTGTGAGTGTTTTTTCTCCCCCTGAGGAAGGCATATTGCTGAAACGCGTTGGGGACAACCAATAAAGCCGCTGTGTTATCATCGCTCTTGCTCCTTGTGTTTCTCATTGGTTTTGCAAGAGCTGGTGCTCTTTTTGTGTCTGAGAGATGATCTTGCGACATTTGGTGTATTACTTAAAGTCACTAACTGGCTTTGACATGCTGAAAAGTACCACCTCAGCAAGATCAAACTGAAAAATGACTGTGGGCAGGAAAAAGTGCCCAAAAGGTGCAAAAAAACTATAGAAAAAAAAACACCCAAAGGGTAAGAAAATGGCTAACCAAATGATAGGCGGGTGAAAAACCAAGCAAAGGCTCAGCTACAAGGGCAAAAAATTCAAATATTTTTTCTGGACTGCAGGAACACATCCTAGGGGCCCCACAGAAAAAAGAAGACTGGAGAACATGGTGCTGCAGCAGGCAAGAAGGCAGGTGCACATGCGTGGTGTACCTCCCAAAAGCTTCCTTTGGAAGCTGGGGAATGTTCTGTGCAGGGCTCCGGCGGTGTTGTCACCCATACGCGAGGACTTAATTCCTCCTTTCACAGAGAAATCTGTTTCTCTCACAAACTTAAGAGCCACATCCGATCAAAAAGTAGAAATGTATAAAAATTGTCCCAATTACATTGGGCACCGCCAGGCTGATTAAAATTTTCAAGTATGCCTTAATATACCTGCATAACACTACATCACATAACCTCAAAAGGTGGCTCTCTTTGGCACAATGCAAGCACAGACATGAGTGTATTAACAGTAAATCTGAGACTGCAATCATTTCAAACATATGCTGGTGTAAGGGGGAGATCGATTCTGGTCTCAGAACATGCCAAACTAACCCATCTGGAGACACTACCCTGAGAGAGTGACCACAAAGCGACAATGTCTGATAACTTCAAAAGTGACAAAACAGCATAACAAGGCAGGAGCCAAAACCAGAGAAATGCTAGAATGCATAGGAAATAGCATAATCAGGGGGAAGATAGATAACGCCTCTGGTCAAATTGTTGTTGTTGTTGTTAATTGCCGTCAAGTCGGAGTCGACTCATGGCGACCCTCTGGATAGCTATCCTAAATTGTGTTCGGTCTTCAGTCAGGCGGCTCATTGTTGACAGACTGGTACCCGTAGCTGCTGTTATTGTATTGATCCATCTCATTGCTGGCCTTCCTCTTTTGCGTTGACCTTCTATCTTGCCAAGCATAATGTCTTTCTCTAATGATCTCTCTCTTTGCATGATGTGTCCAAAGTATGAAAGTCGAAGTCTTGTCATCTGAGCTTCTAAAGAAAGCTTAGGTTTGATCTCTACTAGTACTGACTGGTTTGTTCTTCGGGCTGTCCATGGTATACACAGTATTCGCCGCCAGCACCATAATTCAAAGGCATCAATTTTGTTCCTGTCTGTCTTTTTCACTGTCCAGCTTTCACATCCATATGATGTTATTGAAAATATCATGGCTTGAACAAGTCGAATCTTTGTATGGAGAGAGACATCTCTGCTCTTGAGAATCTTATCTAGGTCTTTCATAGCCATTCTGCCAAGAGCAATGCGTCGTCTGATTTCTTGACTGCTTTTTGCTTCTTTATTGATAGTTGATCCAAGTAGGTTAAAGTTGTTCACAATTTCAATTTCTTCTCCTTCAACGATGAACCTGATGATTCTGCCAGTTGTCAGGATCTTTGTCTTCTTTACATTAAGGTGCAGGCCCATTTTGAGACTATGTTCTTTGATTTTGAGAAGCAAATGTTTCAGACCATCTTCACTTTCAGCCAGTAATGTGGTATCATCAGCACAGCGAAGGTTGCTGATGAGTCTTCCACCAATCTTCACACCTCTGTTGTCTTCATACAATCCTGCTTCTCTGATGATTTGTTCTGCATATAAAATAAACAGGTAGGGGGAAAGTATGCAGCCTTGTCTTACACCTTTGCTTATTTTAAACCATTGTTTCTCCTTGTTCCGTTCGAACTGTTGCTTCTTGATCAATGTACAGATTGCGCAAGAGAACGATCAGGTGTTCTGGTATACCCATGCTTCTTAATGTGGCCCAGAGTTTCTCATGGTTTACACAGTCAAAAGCCTTGCTATAGGTCAAATTATTGGTGAACTATTACCTGAAGTAGTGCATCCCAGTTCTGGAGACTATACCTCCAAAAGTAAACAGAGAAGATTGGGGTGTCTCAAACAAGGGCTACAAAAATGGTGCAGGGTCTGCACCATATGAGAATGTAACCAAAGTATATATGCCCTAGTGATGACAAGATGCGGCAGGAATATGATAAAGACAGTCAAATATTTCAAGAAGATAATGCACATTTTTTTCTAGAGCAAGGGCACGATCCCAAGCTTCGAGGGTAGACGCAGCAGTTGTTCAGAGACAAGCAGGGCTGGCCAAGCAGCAGCTTCTTCGGGGTTGCAAAGATCAACTGCACTCAAAAACAATGGGTGCTAAGAGCCAACAAACTCAAAGCTTCTTCAATGCATGCTTTTACCCACAGGAAGGACGGGCAATTTGAACATAGTGTATTTTCCCTTGTAAGTGGCTTTTAGAACATCACCCTTGCTATATATTTACAAAATAAAGTTTAATATGTTCAAAAGCATGGTGTCCAAACATGGTTTGGGATGGGGTTGAATTAGATGATCTAAATGTTTTTGGAGGGGGGGTTGCTATGGGTCTAAAAGCAAAACTGCAAGGGGGCGCAAGGCTTAGGGTTCATCTTGTTGCATCAGGGTGGTGGGCCATCTGCAGAGGGGACAGGTGCTGTATTCATTGCTCTCCAGCCCACACACTCCCTGCTTCTGTGGTTTGGCTACGTTTAACTAAGGTCAGCATGGAGGGAGCATGAGATCACTGCACGATAAGCTGAAATGATATCCTTTACTGTTAGAAAGGAAAGAGAGACATTTTATAAAGTCAAAGGCCACAATGGCACTCCGACCACGTTTCAATCATCTCTTCATTGCAATAGACAACACTCTTCAATTTAGCGTTTGGCTTCTGGGTGGCAGAATATCTTTCAGTGACAGCTCCCTAACAAACTCAGCACTGAACATCAGCAAATAACTCCCATTCACTCCTTTTCCCTTTCACAGGGTATCAGGTTTCTTAATATTTTCCAGTTACCTGCATTGAACCAAAGCGGATAACAAACCGCTTTTGAGCCGACAATTTGACTTCTCTTGATTAATCCTCAGGTCAGTGCACTTCTCAGTTATTTCTGTTAGCTGAAGCTGATAGAAGCGGGAGGGGGGGGGGGAGGGGGGGTTCTCACATTTGGAGCTATAAAAACTCTTTAGATTTTCAAGCTTTACATTTCCTAGAAATCCTTCTTAGCTTCTATGAAGCATATAAGCTCAGCCTTCCGTTACAGGAATTCACACTTTATCCTGAAATAACTAGGACACTTCAATAAAGTGTTTTTATACACTTCCATGGTGTGTTTTCATCACCCTACTCCTCATATCCAGACTTAAACTATACACATTTTTATTGGAATATCCAGGACTTCCCTGAACCGGGTTCTGCTCCCCACAATGAGGCCTCCGGAGCCTCAGAACTCTGGTGCTCCAGCTCAGACTGCACTTGTGATCTGCAGCTATTTTCTTAAAATGATGCTCCTGACTTGAGAAGTCATTTGGGTCATTAGCTCCCGCAGCTTCTGTGAACACCATGGGTCCTGCCATGGAACATCACCCTTTAAAGTTAAAAAAAAAAAACACCACGGCTGTACTCCAACCACTTTGGCTTTGTGGCTCGCACAACTCTGCAGCCTACACAAACAACAACAAAATACATTAACTAATTCATTTGCGAGGTGAGAAAAGAAGGAAAATAAATTATATATTTATATATGTTTCAGTATTATCAGCTTTATTCTTCTTCCCCCCTGCATGGTCGTGAACTGTTACTGCATCCGCAATGCCAAGGGCGGCTCAGCCAGAGCAAAGCACCAAAAAGCTGGTTTGTCGTCACTTCAGATGCAGCCCACGCTGCCTATGCTCTGCTCACTGCGCCCACCAGGAGAGAGCGCTGCTGCTGGGGAGACTGAAAAATGCAACATTTCACTTTCAAACTTCCCCACCATGATCACTGTGGCAGGGAACTCTGAAAATGAAACATTTCGCTTTTCAGCAGCTACTGAGTCAGTGTCAAGACTGAAATGGGGGAGGGGCAGGGGGTCAAGAGAGACTGCAGAATGAAGAAACAGGTAGCAGAGGGGTCATGATGATATTGAGAGGAGGACAGTAGGAAAATGTGGAGGGGGGTCATGAGAGAGACTGGGAACCATGACGAGACGGGGGGGGGGGGGCATGGTGGGTCATGATAAAGAGACTCGGGGAAGAGTCAAGATGAGACAGATTGTGGCAAGCAGGACGAGGTCACGATGAGAGAGAGAGACGGGGGGTCACAATTAACTCCCAAAGAAACAATTCCTTAAATCCTCTTAACTTCAGTAGGGGAGTCCTCTTGCAAGTTTTTCAAAATCATCTTGCGATTTAACTTTGAAAAATGTTGTGCAATCTGCAAATTTGATCCTCACTCGTTCTCATTTTTAGATTATTTCTAAATATGTTAAAAAGCATCAGAGGTAGCCCAGATCCCTGGGGTACTCCACTATTCACCTTTCTCTCTTTGAGAAAATTGGCCATTTAGCCCTACCCTCTGCTTTCTATCTTTTAACCAGTTCCTGATCCACAATAGTACACCGTCTCCTACCCCATGACTTTTTAGTTTTGCCAACAGTCTCTCATGAGGGATCTTGTCAAAGGCTTTCTGAAAATCTAGATACACTATATCAACCAGACAGCTTACCTTTATCTACCCATTTACTCACACCTTAAAAAAAACATGTAAAAAACTTTGATTTTAGAAACTGCAGGGACATATCTACAGTGGCCCTCACACATGTACGAGGCCATATTTGTATGGGTACACAGAATAGAAGGGATGGAAGGAGCCCTCATCAGAAAAGCAAAACTTTTGACGCGGGGAGGATGATTTTCTATATATATTTATTTATTCCTTCCTTCATGCAGATTCATATCTTACTCCTCTTCAACATGTCCAAAGGAAGAAAAGATAAACAATAATGATTAAATCAGTGCAAAATTCAATGAGTGACATATAAAATAAGTGAAATAAAAAAAGATAAGCCAAAATAGGTGGGAGCAGTGATGAAAGTATCAGAGCAAATAGAAGAGGCAATGTGCTAACTCTGGAGCTCCTTTTGGACAATTTGGGCAAATGAAGTGCACTGATGTGAACGGTACATATAGAGATGCTCTTTAAGTCGCACTTTTATTTTTGGACATGTTTAAGAGGCATAAGGCGTGAGTCTGCATTAAGGAATTAATAAATATAGATATGGAAATAATTTGTCCTGCAAATCATTTGGATTTTTACATTATATTGCTGTTATAAAACACAGATTATACATACATTTAAGAGGAATGCCCAGAACAATCATGTCTCTACCCAGAAATCCCTGCCTGCTGGCATGAGCACAGATATGTAGCATCTTCAATAAAATCACCACCTGAGCATATTTTGCCAGTTGCACGTGCAAGTGGCCTTTTAACACGTAACTGCCGCCTAACATTCATAAAAGGATGGCCTGGAACAACGGCCAGAGCCCGGGGAAATGTACTGAGAGCTACTATCAATTTAAACCACGAGGGGCTTAACAGAACTGCTAGAGAACTGGACAAGCAATGGGACAGTTTAAACCTGGAGTTCAGGGAAAGAACAGCTGGAGCGTGGCCTCTGTGTTATAGGGCAACTTGGAGCCCAGCCAGTATGAGATGCTATTTTTAACACCATAGGTGCCAATGCTGTGGATGCTCCCAATATTGAGCGAAATCCATCAATATGTCCAGGGAAAGGTAATTTGTGCTGTTTAGTACCCCTACCTGTTTTTGAAAGTTGGCTCCCATGTCTAACACTATAGGAGGCCTCAGTTGTAATGGCAAAACCTGCCCTACCACTAGGCTGACTAGGTGTCCACCTAGGGTGGATGGGAAGCAGTGGCAGGGTGGCCAGGCTGGACCTGCTCTCTTCACTGCCTTTGCTTGGACTGCCCTGAATTGCTGTCAAGTAGCATGCATGTCACAGGACCTTAGAGCACTGGTGCACATTCAAGCACTACTGGGTCCTTTCCCGCTCCAACACAAACTTCTTGCCAGAGGGGGAGGGACGCAGCAGATCTTCCATGCGTGCCTGTGGTCCGAGGCTCTGCATGGGCCATACTGCTTTACAACACCCCAGGATGGCCCACGGCAGAGGTAGGAAGACCCTGCAAGACACAGGGATGATGTGGAAGAGATGCTGGATTAAGAGGGGATAGGAGAGGGGGAAACACAGTACAATTGGACAAAAGGAAGGGTAGGAAGAGAAGGGGCAATAGGAAAGGGGAGATGCTGGACTCCAGGGAGAGAAGGCATGGCCCAAGGTTTGCCTAGGACAGGGCCACAAACCAGTCAGCCTGTTTCTAATGAATGTGCTCGAGATATACTTTTATACAAGGGGGACAGTGTATGCAAAAATCTCTCTCATGAATATTCATTAGGGACATCCAGAAACTAGGTTGGTTTGTGGCTCTCCAGAGCTGGACAGGGGCATAGCCACAGGTGGGCTTGGGGTTGCCAACTGGTCGGTATTGGGGCAGCCTGGCCCATTTTTATTAACTAAAGCTGGTGGCTGGCAGGACCAATAAAATAGCCAAATTCAAATGCCAGTTTTCTGCTGAACGCAAGCTTAGCTTTCACAGCCACTGCTGGGCTGTTTCCTAGTGTAGTTGTGCCTAACTCTGCCGCTCGCTCTCCCCAGTGAGTTGCCTTTTGTCCAATGCCATCGCTGCCCGGCCACTCCAGCATACCTCACTCACCGTGCCTTTCCCCATGAGTCCACCCTGCAACTAAAACATTCCACTGGAACCACAATTTCCTGAAAGTGAGGTGCTGCACTCCACCTCAGATGACACCATAGAATCTTTACTTCAGCCCCAAGCTGAATAATGGTCCAAAGGGAAAGTACAAAACCAGACCAAAAGTCAGCAGGTTCCTGGTTTTTTTTTTTTTAATATATCTATATGTATTATCTATGCACACTAATTGCATGCTAACCACCCAAATCAATAATTGCTATGTGCCTACCATTCATGTTACGCTTAAGCAAAGTGATTTTATAGTGAATTTTTCCATGCTAAGGGCCCGATTCTGCCACAAGTGCTCCCCGCATGCACTGAGTCACTGTGCAGGGAGCGGAGAGAGGGTGGGCCGTACCACCTGGACATACAGGGCCGATGCAGGTCATGGTCTCATACGTCCACTGGTGGCAGTCCAGACGTGGGGTTTATACCACCTCAGAGGTGGTATAAGCTCCGGGTTCAGCAGCGGGCTGCCCACGCAATCCCACCGCCCGATCCTGGCCCTGGCTGCCCCCACTGGGGTTGGGCAGCAGGGAAATTGTGTTTGGCACTGCAGTGGGCTTTCAGGACTTCTGCTGGGCATCTCAGTGTCATAGCAACAGGATGCCACAGCACTGACACACCAGCAGGAGCATGGGCAGGCTGGACGAGCTGCAGTGAGGACATCTCCTATGGGGCTTCAGGGGCATGCTGGGCTGTCTCAGTGCCCAATCCTGCAACCACAGGGATGTCTGGCTCCCACGGTGCACAATTCGGTATGATCGCAGCCCATCCTGTTCTTGGAAATTCAGACAACACCTTACTGATTGGACACTCAGCGCATTAGGGGTAAGGTTAGCGCAGGAAAATCAAAAGTAAAGAGCTGTGATAAAGGATAGCGCAGCTTCTTATTACATTGGGACCAGCAGTGGCCACCGGTCTCAGCTCTACCTACCCTAGTGAAGCCAGGATGCACCAGCTAAACTACAGTGACACCCTTTCTAGACAGTAATAGATACATGAAATTTTGTTAACCGATCCCATGAGTTGGTTACAGAATTAAATCTTTGGTTCTTGTTTGTTCACCATCACTGTTTGTTAATAAATCTGTCAGTGTAAAAGATGTGTCAAGTTAGTAATCACAGCACTTTTTTTTTTTGGTATTTAGTCTGTAGATGCATTTTTAGGAGCTGCAAGAACCTCTGGGTTTTGTGACGTTTGTGGGCCTAGAAACCAGTAGGGGATACCTTATAGGGCAAAATAGTTGCCCAGAGGCAAGCAGCAACACCATAGGAGGATACTGGCAGAAGGCACATACACAGGGGGTCTGAGCTTATTCTGGCAGGACTTAGAATTGACCCCAAGAGTGTTATGAAATGTTTTACTATCTGTCATGGCTACCGCTAAGTGTTAGAGGCACAAAAAGCGTAAGATAGGAACAACAAGGTAACGAGATACAGTAGGAAAACGGAGTTACTTACCTGCAACTGGAGTTCTCTGGGGACAGCAGGATAAGTCAGCCACACTTGGTGACATCATCCGACGGCACCGAGACGGAAGTACTCTCCATAGCTCAGAAGGGCTTTTAGCCCTTCTGAGCATGGGCCAACTGGCCCCACCCCCCTGCCCGCCCCTAGCTAGCCAGTACGTCACTAGCTGAGCCTTTTGTCGCTAGGAGGCGGGCACCAGGACAGAGGCCGACCCCATCCCAGGGGAGGTGGGCGGGTATGTGTGGCTGACTTATCCTGCTGTCCCCGGAGAACTCCAGTTACAGGTAAGTAACTCCGTTTTCTCCTAGGACAAGCAGGATGAGTCAGCCACACTTGGTGCCTCCCAAGCTGCCATGTGCTGTGGGGGATGGGGAGAGGCCAAGACCCTTCTTCAGGTCTGTCATGGCAGCAGGTTGGATGTTGCAACAAGAACATATAGGCCTATATATAGGCCTGTAGAGGCGATACATGCATGTGCAGTCGTAGTGCACGCATGTGCAGTCGTAGCATTGTAAGAACATATAGGCCTGCAGGAACCTAGAGGCCTGGAGTGGTGGAGCACACTGTAGGGGGCAGGGCACACATGCGCCGTAGCAGCGTGCAGTAGTAGGGTGCAGTTATCAGGCACCGTACGACGGCTTGCAGTCGCGATTGTAGTTAAAAGAGGCACCTCTTTGCAGTAGCAGAGGTGAAGACCCATCAAGTAGTAGTGGTGCGGGAGCAACCGCAACGAGGACATCGAGCAGTAGCGGTGCAGGAGTACCTGCAACAAAGAAGAAGCTGCATCAGTTGCTGGCACGAGAGAGGAACAACACTAATAAGGGAAGCGCCTCTTTCGTCTTTATTTATTTATTTATTTTTACACATAGTCAACTCCGGACTTGTTATTGGAGGAAGTTGTAAAACCGTTAGTGTGGAGGATAAGAGATAACCGGTATTGGGGGACCTGTGCCATTGGGAAGGCATGATTCAGAATGGCCCTGCTATAAGAGTGGTATGAGGTTGACCACTAATGCTGCAGTGCCCATAAGTCAGTTCCGTTGCTGCAGTGCCCATAAGTCAGTTCCGAGCCAGGCGGCCTTTCGAGGTGGCAGCGAGGCGGGAGTCCGGATTGTTAGGGCTGTCTGGTCAACAAGAACTCACGGCCTTATATTTCTCAGTGAGGTGCACCCATTACCGATGGTGTTCGGTTCACAGGTGATGTGATAGTTCACGTTGCAAGGTCTTGGTGCCTTGCAGATGCGTGTTACATGGCAGGTCGCAGGGGGGGGCCTCTGGGGATGCATGCAATGTGTGCATGCTTGTGTGCATGCCCTTGGCGTGGCTTTGGCCCTTGCGTGTAGCTGAGCCCCTGCTTGTATCCGGCATGGCTTGGACCCTTGCCAGTGCAGCCAAGTTGCCTATATCCAGGCAGCTGTGCTTGTGGAAGTGCCGGTGGGGCTTGGACCCAGGCTCATGCACTGTTCTGTGTATATCCTGGGCATACCAGAGATCTATTCCAGGCCAACATGCCCGGGACAGCATCGGGCTGTCAAGAGCAACAGCTATGTGGAGGCTGCTGCTCGTTCGTGTGAGCCGTTCAGTCATGCTGATAAGTAGAAGACCAGAGGCTCAGGTCTGGATCACAGCATGTCAACAGGGTCCGGCTCTGGTGCTGAACCGTCAGCATGCAGATCTGATTGCGATGAGGCCCACTGAAGGAGGACACCTACAGGTTGAGCTCCTGCATGATTCCCAGGGGGGAGGACTGCCAGGGGCATCCGCTCCCTCGCCGTCCAGGCCCTGGAGTGCCGAGCCACAGGCATTGTTGCACCGTTGTAACTCCCCAATATGGACCTCGGCCGGTTCTTGGACCTGCGAATCGAGCCTGCGACCTGTTGGCCAGGTACCCTGCCTTTGCTGCCCGTTGGCCAGGTACTCCTGCCTTTGCTGAGGCAGGTTGCTCCTGAGTAGATCATAAAGAAGATCCAGACTGGGGTCCCAGGCTGGCTATGAGCCTGTCACTCCGTCTTTATGCCTCCCGTGACATTAGGTTCAGTGCCACAGAGTTTGCTGGGGCAGGGTCTTGAGGAGGTTTGTCAGAAGGCTCAGGGGTAATGGGCAGCCTGGTTGTAGGATCACAGCAAGGGCTCCAGATGGCAGCAGTGCGTCGCTCCAGATTCCCGGACCGGCATGAGAAACTTTGTTAGGCAGAAGAGGCAGCACCGTTGAGTCCGAAAAGTGGAAGGGCATATCCCAACCAGATGGTGGGACCCCAACCTGATGGTGGGTAGTGCTTACCTCGGACGTTTGTCAGGTGGGAATGCCCAGGGACCCATGCAAATGTTGTAGAGAGAACACCCATGTCTCGTCAGATGCCGGGTCTAGGATGTGCATCAAGCAGATGCTCCGGGGCTGCCAGATCAATGTATAACGATCAAGTTGACTCTGCTTACTGGTTCTTGAGGTCATGCACTAACCAGAGGGAGTTGTCTCTGACTGCCTTACTAAAAGAAGCCCACTGTGGGATTGAACCATGACGTCTGCCATTGAGATCATCACCTTAACCATTGCTACATCAATATGGGGTATGGGTGATAGGATTCTTCCTCTGGAAGACCCTGTGGGAACAGTGGGCATCATGAAAGGTCCTGTCCGCAGTCAATGTGGGGTTCTTAGTCTCCTTGACTGAAGTAGGGCATGCAGTGCAGGATCCCAGCTGGGATCTGAATCTGTGACCTTCTGTTAGACGACCCATCGACTATGTATACATCGACTGTGTATATTGCACCATCCTGCTGCGACTGCAACGGTGGTGGAATGTCAAGCTTCCTTACAGTCTTTCATTGTAGGCCATTCTTAGAGGCTACAAGGGGTGCTGGACCCCTTAGTGGTGGACAGAGTGCAGCCTCCCTTTCTGGAGGCCAGTGTGCAGCCAGGGAGTCTTTGCTATGTCACCGGCATTGGCGGTTGCCTGTTTTGTCCAGGATGCAGGCCTCACACTTTAGGCCATGGTATCAGGTAGTCTTGACGGTTGTCCATTGAAATACCAAGAGAAATACTGTTATTACCTGTGTTAAAGGAGTTAGTGACAGCTACTTTGTGGAGCAACATAATTCTTAAGGTCGTTGATGCAAGAAAGGGCTTTTACTGTGCTCTGTTGGTGAATATTGCCTTGAGTATACGGTTTGCCCGTTAAAGTCTGAGACCTTCTGTTGCTTCAAATACCTTTGCTTGAATTCTGCTTTCTCTTATTTCTAAGTGAATGCATAGTAGTTTTTTTTGATTTTGACACAGTATACTTTCATGTGTTTTCATACAGAGTTTTCTTCCGGTTTGACATTTAATGCTCTGTGCTAGTTTTTGACCATCACTACATTGGTTGTCCATTGACAGCAAGAACAGCGCTGCATAGTCTGAGGTGCTGTTGAGTCAGAGAGACTGGAAGGCGGGTCGACAGCCTGATGTTGGAGGCGATTCTCGCCTCAGGTGTTCTGGCCGTAGATCTCTACTTACTGTACCGCGGAGTAGCCACTTTCTTCTTGGACAACCAAGTGTATGGTTCAAACCATACTAGGTGGCTACCTTGTAAGGTGGGATGTATTGCTCCATACAGAGCAGAACACTGAGCGCCCTGGGCTGTTTTGGTTTGAGTGCCAACTAAACCATACCAGCACAGGGCAATGGTCATCTTAAGTAACCTTTCCTTCCAGCACTCCCCGTCGAGATGCCAAGTCTTCCGGGTGCAGCAGCGATGGGATGCTACAGTAAGAATCAGAAGCGCAATGTGAGGGGAGGCCTCTGAATCCCTGCACATTGTCTAAATCTATTCCCAGTGCCTAGGCGCAAGCTGGTTGAGCGAGGTTCAAGGCCGGGCTCACCATCACAGCAGGCATGTTCGAAGGAGCAGGATCTGGTGGGAGATTTAAGGGCTAAAGAGACTTCTTAAGGCTCCTAGGGTTGAAGATTGGACCCAGGACTCCCGGGACTCCACCTTGGCTTCCCTTGCGCCCAGATAGTCAGCAGGTGGCGGGTGCCAGGTGTTGATCTGAAGCTCCAGGTGCCACTGCGGGCACATGGCCATCCCCTCAGCGCTGGGTTATAGTTTGCTGTTGCCGGGTTAGTAGCTTCCTCCCTGCTCATGGTCATCTTTGTTCCGCTGTAACCCAGGCCTCCACCTTAGAAGTCTAAAGAGACCACTTCTCTGTTTTGGGGATCAGGTGCAGGCCATCATCTGATGGACAATATGAGTCGTGCATCGCCGGTGACATAAGATCAGAGCCGGTGCCATCTCTGTTAGCCAGTGCTGGGCTATGTAAGATGCACTGGACAGACTCCTTATGGCTGATCAATGGGGAAGCTGTAGTAAGGGCAGTTAGTAGCTGGTTTTAAAGAGGTTTTGGACAAGTTCCTGGAGAAAAAAGGCCAAAAACCATTGTTAAGGATGGACCCAGGCTACCAATGCTTGACCCAGTACAAGCATTGTGGAACCAACCACTGTTGAAAACAGGGTACTGGGCTTGATGGACCTTGGTCTGACCCAGTATGGCATATCTTAATTTATGTTCCTGTGTAAGCTGCACGCAGCTGCAAGCCGTGTGACAGCGTGGAGGTGCTAAGCATCAGGTGGTGCCGGCATTTCTTCTGGGCCGAATGCGCCAAACTGTCTAGAGGCATGGAGAGCAAGCCTACTCCTACAGTTGCCGGCTATCCATGCGTCTCCCAGAAGCCGTCTCCGGCATGAGAAGCAGCTCCCTGGCTGCTCCGGCGTCTGCACGGAGAGCGGGAGAGCGCTGGCGCGGGGTAAGGTCCGTCTATGCTGATTGAGGGAATCTGGCATGGGAAAAGTGCTCTGTATGCTCATCTGCTTCTCATCGTCTCCGAGGCAGGCGCGATCGGTGCTGAGGCAGGCCCGCAGGCCTGATGGACGCCGCTTTCTGTGCCGACATGGACCGCCCCTGGATTCTGTCATCATGACGCCAGCCATAGGGGACAGGTTCCAGGCTTGAGACCTAAGGGTATGGGCTGTGATCTCTCCGACGCCTCCGCGCCGATGGCGATGGGAGTGTCAGGTGATGTGATTCCAGCCAATGGAGCCATGGGAGCGGGCTGACATGGCGCCAGCCCATGGCGCTGTGCTGAGTGCCGGCTTGATGTGACGCCTGCCCATGGAGCTGCGGGGCGGAATGATGTGGCGCCAGCCAATGGCGCTGTGCCGGTTGCTTGAGAGCTTGCGATACCGCCCAATCCGGTGGAGGGGGCGTGGCTTGCAGGGCAGCACGATGGCCGCCCCCATGGTCCACACATGTGCGAGGAAGGTCCAGGCGCGTAAGGGGAGCAGAGTCCGTGGCCGGAGCCCTGGCTGCCGCGAGGGCTTTCACACCCGGAGCAGAATCCTGGGATGCTTCCTGAGAGTTGTGTTGACTGTGCTTTCACCTCTGGAGCGGCGTCAGAGGAGCAGAGGCCGGGGACGGAGGCCTTCCTAGGCACGTCCTGGGCTGCCGCAAGGGCTCCACATCCGGAGCGGAATCCTGGGATGCGTCTTAGGAGTCACGTTGGTCATTAAAAGCCTGCTGCTGGGGGTGGAGGCCCTTAGGCACACCCTGAGCAGCGGCAGAGCTGGTGGGTTAAGCCTGCGGCTGGGGGTGGAGGCCCTTAGGCACACCCTGAGCGGCGGCAGAGTCGGAGATGTCCCACGAAGGTACATGAGTAAGTGACTTGCACCAGGCCATTACTGGGACTTGAACTCCGGTCGTTTGTGTATGAGGCTGTTGTCTAATCACTAGGCTACTCCTCCATTCCTTGGGTTGCGGCACCAATAGATTTATTCTGCCGCCTGCTGAGAGCACATGGCGGGAATAGGAGCTCAAGCCAGATAGGAGCAATCTGAAACAAAGCTTGAACAAAGCATTAATAGATGTTTAAAACTGATCATACATACGCTGTAAGAAGAAATTTTCATAAGAAGAGGTAAGATTTGGTGGAGAGTAGAAAGTCCGTCTTGCTGGCAAGGCGGAAGAACTGAAACTAGCTAGCTAGGGGCGGGCAGGGGGGTGGGGCCAGTTGGCCCATGCTCAGAAGGGCTAAAAGCCCTTCTGAGCTATGGAGAGTACTTCCGTCTCGGCGCCGTCACCAAGTGTGGCTGACTCATCCTGCTTGTCCTAGGAGAACTATAGAATAGAACTGAACATATGTTCATAGGAGGTAGGAATCGACAGATCTAAATGATTTTAAGGCCATTTTTCCTGTAGCAATTTAGGTGAGAGCGCGAAGTTCAACTTTTGCTCAACTTAAAAAAACCAAAGCAAAACCAAAAAAACCCCTCCTTTATTAATTTTTGCTTCAAAAATACTACAAAAAAATATGTAATAAAGTGAAGCTACAGTTCAAATCTCCCCTTTCTGACCCTCCAACACAGTGACATCCACAGCTGAAAGCTCTTCTTACTCACCAGCAACATACACATTTAGTCCTATTTTTGAAAACTGTAAGAGGTTTCCATGGGGGCAGCCATCTTTGCACAAGGCTGCCAAAGCGACATCACACAAACACCGACAGCCAGCAGGTCTGTCCTGGTAACAGCACACACTATTCTTGCCAAGGAGAAGCTGAACGATACAGTGAAGCCACTCGCCTGAAGAAGGTAGCAATTTGCATGAAAACATGTTACAGCGTAACTAACTGCTGAGTAGAAATAGCTGTAAAGTATAATAGCACTGGCCAAAAGTATGGTGGTGAGAGAAGGGCTTCTGCCTGAAAACATTACATGCACTGTTCCGAGTGGTAAATAAATAAGGAAAAAAAAAAAAAAAAAAAAAAAAAAAAGATCAGTGCAGGAAGTGAGAGGGGCGTGGATTTGGAAGGATACAGGATTTCCTCATCCCTGCCCTTCACTCCCACATTCATTCAAGACACAAACCAGCTGCTCGTATAGGGTAGAAAAACAGGTGACCACAGGAAGCACAGTGCAGGATGTTTAGGATCAAAGACAGATTCTAAGAAAAACCAAAAACACTGAAATCCAGCCTTTCGCCTGCAGGAGTCTTTTGCTCATGAGGAGTGCAGCAGTGACATTTTCTGCGACGGTGGTGAAGCGGTGGGCTGAGGAAACAGAGGGAGGGGGACAGAGGTTACTCCTCCTCCATCCCACTATCAGTACAGTGAATGCTGAGTTCAGCCAGTTCTGCCAGGGAGCCCGTTGCGTCCTCTCCCCGCGAGGCCCTCATGGCTCGATGCAGGCAGGACAGCCACTGCTGTTTGTTGAAGGAGTCATTGGCTTGAAGTGTGTGCGACTGGCCTCGTGACCTCTCACAGAAACTGACCCGAAAGAAGTTCTTGGCTGTAGAAGAGTGAAAGCAGAGCCTACCTTTATTTTTCAAAAAAAAATTACTAAAAGTTCTGGCAAGAATTCAGCAGCACCTGCTGAAAATGGTTAACAGCGTACCATAAACACAAGGTTTTTTTTAACAATACTATTGTTAAAAAAAAAGCTCTCTAAGAAACAACTCCTCCTCAAATTGTATCAACTGTTCTAACTAAAAGTTTATTGGAGAGGGAAGATGATAGAAAGGAACATTTGAAAATCCATCGCTCTCGTCTCACTTTGTTCCTCCTTCTACTTTCCAGAGGTCACAGAAGCAAGAGCTGCTGGGCCTGGGAGCAGCATGAGGGATACTGCAGTTCCCTCTCTCGCCTCTTGTTTACAAGGAAACCCGCTGGCAAGGAAGGAGGAGAAGCTGCTGCCGCAGGGTCCAGGGAAAGAAGCAGGCACAGGGTTTCCGACCAGCAACTCAAAAGGGTGGCATGGAAAAGAAAACCCTAAAGAGAGGGCACTGCACATCCTCAGTGATTCGGGGAATGGCCATGTTAGTTAACATCAGCACTAGTGACATTTACCAGCTGGGCTGATCTTATGCTAATTTGCATGTGCTGCAGCATGGCCGCCCTTTAAAGAATCTTACGGTTAACTAAAGGAAACACAAGGATTTTTAAAGAGAGCTTTCTACAGTTTCACAGCTTGCTTTCCTCAGAAAAACAATCACAGGGAGTGTGTTTCATTTTAATAGCTTTCTTTAGGGATTATTTTCAAAAATGTAAAAAAAAAACAAAACTATCAACAAAACTGAGCAGCATAAATAAATAGAGCCAGGGCACTCCTCTTCCTATTGTGATGTCATACTGTGCTTTTATGACCTCCCACCACCCCCTGGTGTCACACACACAGCCATACCTCGCTCGTTGCCAGTGATAAAGGCGCCCCGGATGGAGCCCCCGAGCCGCACCTCCCCATCAGACAGGTCCTCCAGTACAAGATCCTGCACAGGGATAGGTTGACGATACACTTGATAATAGAGCTGCTCTTCTCGGGTCAGTGGCCGTGTGATTACCAGGACAGCCTCAAAGAGAAAGACATGGAGTCGCTGAAGGAAAAAGAAGAGATATTTATTAGCAAGTTAAAGAACGGGAGTTTCCAGGCAGCGCAGGCAGGTGCAGTGGACGATAGAGTCGGTGCATGAGCGGCAGAGACATCTGGAGTGAGTTGGCCAAAAGGATGAGGGGGAGAGGAGCCAACGGAGGCTGTACGCACCTGTCCTTTGCTGTTCTTCAGCTCCCCGTGGCAAAGGAGTATCCTGGAACAGGGGATGGTGGCATCCTGTTGAGAATCATACAGGTACAGGAGCCTCTTCTTGTAGTACTGACACTCTGCCTCACCAGTCCTGCTGTTGATCAGTCCTACAACGTCTTGGCTGAGAACAATCTGAAATGATAGGAGGCAGAAGGAATGCTCTCAGGAGCTGCAAAAATGTAACTCTGATGTCTGCAACCTTCTCTCCCCATTTCGCAGCACTTAAATTCCCCCATTGTTCCAGCCCACAAACTCTCCCTGCCATACCCACATTTCGCCCGCTACTCAACCACTGTAAGCTCTAAGAACAGGCACCCGTCACCTCCTTGATCTAGCGCTATGGCTTTTCTTTGTGCCGGTGCTGCACTGAAGCATCATACCAAAAGTAACCATGTTGTAGATCTTGCTCGGATCACAGCTGGCTATCACTATGCTTCTCAGTGTACCTGGGGTATTACATCCTCCAAATCCTGCCTCTATCAGCACTTTCGTAACTCACTCCAGTTCACTACTCTCCTCCTCCTCCCCAGTTAACAAGCTGGCACCATAGTGCATGATTTCCTCTTCCAGCACTCACTGCCTTCTGCAGATGAGTCCAGTCTGGATGCTCGGCCCCCGTCTGCTTCAGGATCTCCTTCAGCAGCAGCGGATACTTCACCAGTCGGCTCCGGGGTAGGTCCAGGAAGTTCCAGAGGTCAAGGCGGCGGCTGAAGGCCGATTCCTGGCAGAGCCGCAGGAAGTTCTCCACCTGTCGGTTTTGCTTCTTGTGGTCAAGTAGGGCCTTGGCGGCTACCTGATTGCAACAGTAGCGCTCGTAGGCACGTAGGCCTGGCAGCTGAAAAACAAATATAAAACACATCAGTGCAGGAGTTAACAAACAGCCTGCCCTTGAATTTTTTTTTTTTTTTTTTTAAGAAAAATACCAGTTAATTGAAACTTGCTAAATATTTGAGCCATTTTTCACTTGTTTCTTCCAAAGAGTATGTCCTGAATTGCCCAATACCCTTTGTGTAGGGTTTGTATTGTTGATGATCTGATATTTTGTTAAGTGAAACAGTTTTTAAAGAGGCTTTTCCAAAAGGATGGACTCCACCTTAACCATGATGGATCTAGGCTACTGGCATTAACCTTTAAAAAGGAGATAGAGCAGCTTTTACACTAGATAATGGGGGAAAGCCCACAGTCGCCCAAAAGCACATAGATCAGCATGATGTATCTTTTTTTTTTTAATTTTTTTATTAGGTTTTAACAACATACATTATACAAGATAATGCAAAGAAATAAATGTGCCATCTTACAACAAAATCAGGAAACAAAAAGAGAAAAAACATAAGAGGCAACATTAATGGAGCCCACATTAAGAGAGCGCCAACTGTAACAAATTAGGAAATATAGAAATCCATCAAGGATAAAAGAAATCAAGTCCCGAAAGACCACAATACAGGAGGTAAATTATATATCACCAACCCCCCTGAGTCCTGTTTATCCATTAGAAACTTCTCGAGATGAGACACATCCTGAAAAATATATGAAGCATTATCGTACGTAATAACACATTTACAGGGGAATCGTAAAAAAAACAAAGCCCCAATAGCCAGAACACGAGGTTTAAGGACCAAAAACTGCCGCCGATGCATCTGCGTAGGACGTGAAACATCAGGAAATATATATATCGTCTGTCCACAGAATTTAGATGACTTAGCCTTAAAGAAAGCTTTTAAGATACGTTCTTTCATCAATAATGACGAAAAGGTGACCAACAGAGTAGCACGGTGAGAAATTAAATCAAGGGAATCTTCCAAAAAAGCAGTAATGTTGGTCACAGAAGGAACAATTTCATCCAGATCTCCCTCAATAGGGTTCACTTTTTTTTTTTTTTTTTTTTTTTAGAGGCGGCGGAAATATAATAAATCTGCCTAACCTCAACAGAATCAGAAATAGCTAAAATTTCCTTTAGATATTTATCTAAATGAATTTTAGGTGAAAGTAAAGAAGTCTGGGGAAAATTTAGAAATCGCAGATTATAAGCCCGAATCGAATTCTCCAAGGTTTCTACCTTAGAATGTAAAATAAGGGAGTCTTTAATTCCCAACACATTTACAGATTGAAGAGGAGAAACCTGGGACTCCAATTTGGCGACAACAGAATCAATCATGGATACTTTCTTATCTAGCTGCTGTAATGAAACAGCAGCCTCCTGAGTGTATTGACATAAGGAGCCTACAGCGACCGATACTTTAGTATCGATACACTTTAAGGCGCCCCATAAATCTTTTAAGGTGACTTCCCCATCAGGAAGCAAAACTGGGAGTTCCACGACACCTTCCAAGGTCGGGAGGTGTACAGGAGTGGGTAAAGAGATTAAGTTATCAGTTCTGCGGACAGAAGAAGGTAAACCAGACATCACATTATCCAACGGGACAGGACAAGGAGGAGAGAATCTCCCACCCGGGCTTAACGAAGCCCCTTCGGGAGAAGATTGTGCCAGCGGTCTAGGAGCAAAGTGCTTATCCAGAGGACCGGTTAACTTACTATCCCCAGAGCCGGTCTCCAGAGGCTTAGATTTACCCTTACGTTTACCCATAATAAGCTAATGCAATATAGAACATGAAAACCACAAAACACAGGATAAAATCAAAATCAGCCACAAACCTCAGCAATTAAAAAAGAAAAAACACTAAACACTCACCCAGGCGCCGCATGCATCGCAGTTGCGTCGAAGGGGCGAGAAATGCCCCTTCAAACACACCCCGCAATCGCGCTCCGCAATCGTGGAGAGAAACACAACAAACATATATACCCCGGAAGGTCCCCCAGAGAGCGAGCTGCCCTGGGCACGCCTGCCCGGTAGAGCCAGGAAGTACTGCAGCGTCGGGAGTCAGGTACAGGCACAGAAGCACACTAGCCCGATGGTCAGGGTCGCACCTCCACACACCAACAGAGTATCTTTGAAGGATACTAGCAAAAAAGGGAAGTTTAGGGCATCCCGACAGAGATATTCCAATAAAGGGAAAAGTAACTAGGGGCAGTGGAATATATTTTTGGTTGGGGGGGGGGGGTCCAAACAAAACAAACCAATCTCCAGCCCTAACCCCAACCCTTTTATTTGTTGATTGTGTGTTGGGCAAAATATTGGTGGGGCCATGCCACTGAGGCCCACCCTATTCCACTGCCTATGAAAGTAACCCAGGTGCCTTTAAGTAAAGAGCAGGTAGAGCTGAAAGATTCCAAATGGTCCCTGTCAAAACCAGATTGTTAATATGAATACAACAAACTCTGAAATGCCTGTATGCAAATCCTACAAGTTTTAAAAAATAAAATGGGAGAGTCAGAATATATAGTACTGAATGAAAGATTAGATATAATTGGCATCTCAGAGACCTGGAGGAAGGAGGATACCCAATGGGACACCTGGGAACAAGTTAAATCACAATGATAGGGTAGATCATCTAGGTGGAAGGGTGGTGCCATATGTTAAAGAGGCCACTGAGTCTAACCAGATGAAAGTTTTACAAGAACAAAATACACTGTAGAATCTCTATGGATAGAAATTCCATGTAAAAAGGAGGAGGAAATGGCAGTGGGGGTGTACTACCGACCACCTGGTCAGAACAAATGGATGATGAAATGCTGAAAGAAAATTAGGGAAGCTAACAAAAATGTTACAACACAGTAATAATGGGTGATTTCAATTACTCTGCTATCGACTGGATCAATGTCATATCAGGACATGCTAGGGAGATAAATGTTCTAGATAAAATAAGCGACTGCTTCATGGATTGACACGAGGGGAAGCTGTTTTAGACCTAGTCCTTAGTGGAACGCAGGATCTGGTGCAAGAGAATGGTATTGGGGTCCACGTGGTAATAGCGATGGGAGCATGATCAAATGGAGGGAGGACAGCAAGGAAAGCCAGGCACTAGCATTTAACTTTCAAAAGGGAGAGTATAATAAAATAAGGAAAATGGTTAAGAAAAAACGAAAAGCCGGCAAAGGTTAAAAGTTTACATAAGGCCTGGGCATAATTTAAAAATACTAATTTTAGAAGCCTAGACTAGATGTATTCCACGCTTTAAGAAAGGTGGAAGGAAGACCAAATGACTGCCAGCACAGTTTAAAGGTGAAGTCAGTGAGGGCTTATAGTAAAAAAAAAAAAAGCATCTTTCAGAAAAGGAAAAAGGAGCCCAATGAAAAAAGGAAACATAAGCACTGGCGTGTCTGAGGCAAGGCATTGCTAAGCGGGCAAAGAGAGAATTTGAAAAGAAGCCTGATGTAAAAGCAAACTCTTATAATAAAATCTTTTTCAAGTAAATTCATAGCAAAAAGCCTGTGAGAATTAGTTGGACCATTAGATGACAGAGGGATAAAAGGGGCACTATGGGAGGACATGGCCATTGTGGAGAGGATGAAGGAATTCTTTGCTTCGGTCTTTACTGAAAAAGATGTAGGGAAGTTACATCACCCTTAAATATAATTTCTGGTATTGCTGTCGGAGGAATTGAAACAAACCTTGATAACCTAGAAGATATAATACAGCAATTTGATAAACTAAATAGCAATTACCTGGACCAGATGGTATACATTCCAAGGTACTGAAAAACTTAAGAAATGAGAATGCGAGGAGGACGTGATGGCTGTCTGAGCAATCGGCTCTGGAGCCATCCCTGAGAAAACACAGCAAAAACCTTCTAAAAGGCACTTTCCAAGCAAGCTAACATACCCCAATAAGAGGCAAAGGAGGCAGGAGACAAGGCGGAAAGCAGCTGACCTGAAGGAATACACGTACACCGGAGTGAGTGCTAACAGTGATGAGGCAAAAATGGCGGTCAATGGTTTACAGGCCGAGGAGCGGAAAGAGTCAGCGGAGAGGGGGCAGCAGGCAAGTAATGGAGAGAACAATTCTCATCAGATCACTAGAGAAGAGCTGCAAGAGTGGTACAATGGTCCTTATATATCACCATCATTTTGTTTCTTTTTTTGAGGGGGGGGGGGCACAGCTCACTGACAAAATTATGTGCACAACAGTAGAACCCCCCTCCCCCCACCCAGAAATGAGAAGGGTCATTGACCCTCTGATGGGATAGGTCAAGGTTCCACTCTCTTGCTCACCCAGGCCAAAAGAGTAGATCCCACCTCCTGAACTGTCCCATCTTCTCGTCTCATCCCCAGCAAGCGGCGCAGCAGATCTAGAGGAGGAGGAGAAAATAATGAAAGAGGAAAAGAATATTACTACTCAATATATACATGGAAACCAAAGCGTTCAGAAAAAAAAAAAGACACAGCGACCCCTGAGGTCACAGACAGTTAACATCAGAGATGGGTTGAGTATCAAGACACCTTGATGCTTCTCCTTCCCCTCCGTCATACCTTCATGCAGTGGGATGAGCGACTCCAGGGTGCTAAAGATTTCACTCAGCTCCTCTGAAGACATGATGCTTAGCTTTAACATCGGCTCATAATAATTCTGGAGAAAAAGGTGGAAATCAGCTCAAGTAGCAGGGATGATGGCACTAGAGGTTTTTAGTCTGTTCTCTGTTTCCACCTCTGCTGACTGGGGGACACAACTCACTTACCTGGACTGGTCTAGCACTGGAACATGGGTTTAAGCACAGTCTCAAAGCAGCAACCACATAATGGTTACAGCAGTAGGAGAACTAGGGAAGTGAGGGTCCTAAAGCAATTGATGCTCCTTCAGGCCTTAAGAAAATCACTTCATCCTTCAATGCCTCAGGTAATAACTTAGACTGTGAACCCACTGGGGACAGGGAGATGCCCACTGTACCTGAAATAAGATAGTACTGAAAAGGTGTAAGCTAAATCCAAAATCTCATAGTTTTGCCTATGAAATGCTCCCTATACATTACATTTGTGTTTTCTCTCCCCTACCCCATTACCAGAGGGATTCTGGATTCCTGAGTGATTAACAAGAGGAGCCTCATCTGATAATTACAATATGCAGTACTGCTCTCCAACCAGAAGAGGTCACCTATTCCCATTCTCACACCTACCTTTTTCACCAGATTAAGGTCATCCACCAGCTGTTGCTCCCCCTGCATCAGTTCAAAAATTACCTGTAGCAGAGGAAGGAAGGAACAGAAATGGGCACTTAAACACTGTGGGATCAAGGGAACAGCTCAGCACAGAAAAAAAAACTGCAACAACCTTGACAATAAATACTAAGGTGGGAGGGTAGAAACATATATCCTGCAAGACCTCTTCTCCCTCCACTATGCTCACCTCTTGCCTCTTCACCTCTTTGGCTGAGAGCTCCTCACTGACATGATCAAAGGTCTCGCTCCACAACTTGCTGTTTCGTCGCTTGGAGTTAGCGGATGGGTTTCGGGACCGGGACCGGGGAGAAAAGTTGAACAGCTGATTGTCACTCCGCAGACTAATGGTCCTCTGAAGGCAAAAAGGAGAAAGGCCAGTTTCAAAGCTTGTTTACTTTTTAGAACTTTTACAAATACTGTAACGTACACCTTTTATTTTTTTCCCAATCAGCATTCTCTTAAATTTTATTAATACTACAAAACAAAATAGATTTAAAAATTAAATATGACACAAAACGGTTATGTAGGTATTGTTATAACCCAACTAGGAGCTTTAATAATAGGTGAGCTATAAATTTATTAGATGAAATGAAACAAATTGGGGTTAGAATCAGACCTCATACTGGGAGAATCAGTGACAGAGCCTGGAATTAGACCCGAAGCATAGGACCATCAGGTGACGTCCCCGAGTTGCTGTAAGGGATGGGATATGAAACATACATCTAGGACCTATAATTCTTCTACCTGAGGGAATTCTATCCAAATTTTTTAAATTTCTACATGCTTTAATGGTAATTTTTTGTGCCGAATTCCATTCTCCCATCATAAAGCCTAACTCCTTCTCTAGACCTGAAATTCCCCTGCCATTTTTTCCTCAGCTCTCTTGCTCCATTCCGTTATCTCCCAAACTCTTCCCTGCCCCCCTTCTCTCTCTCTCTATTTTCTAGCAAGATCCCTAATTCTGTCTGTCCCCAAGGTCTATCTCCGTGCACATAGTCCCACCTCTCCTCCTTTCTCCCTTCTCCATGCACTTATCTCTCTTCCTTCCCAGAACATACCTTCACCTTCCAGGCATACCCCCTTTCATCCCTTTCTTCTCCCCCCCCCCCCATGCATTTACCCTCACCTCTCATTCTTCCCCTTTAAAAGCAAGAATGCATAGTGTCCGACTGAACAAGTGGGTGAGAGTATAGCCACACCCCAATGGACTCAGGTCCCGAGCAATGGCAGTTTCGGCCACCATGAAGGTAAAGGGCAGTTACTTGATTGGCTTCAGACAAATATTTGCAGCTTTATTTACCCCTAAACCTGCCTTAAGGCCAGCAGCAAAAGGCTGCATATCAGGCCACGTCTTTTTCCTTTGCCATCCTAGGCCCAACTGCTCATTTGAACTGCAGGAGCCTTCATAGAGCTACACAAGTCAAATGAAGAGTGAGGCCCAGGATAGCAGAAGAGGAGGACAAGGTCCGATGTACAGCCATTCACCACCTCTTTGCACATGATCTTTGTCAGGGAGGAGAGAGGGATCAGAAGTGAGGAGTCTCGATGTTGGTGCCTCCGCAGAATTCTAGATAGTAAATGCAAAGTTCTGCGCAAATCTGTGTTGTGCGGAATCCCCCAGGAGTAAATCCTGCACCGAATCACCCGTATACCATCCTTCACTGTAACAGGCATGCCAGCGCCCCCTTGTGGTCGGAAAATAATATTCTAGCTTTCTGGATTCGTGGTGGAGCTTTCTTCTTTTTGTGTGCATACACGTGCTTTTCTATGTCCAGTTCAAATCTGGTACCTGGATGGTCTGGCTGAGCCGTTTCAGAGGCGTCACCTTGGAAGGAGGGCTGGCTGCCACTGCCACCTTTGAAACAGGTTTAACCCGTTTGGTGCTTGGCTCCTGCAAAAAAAAAAAAATAAATAGAAAGAATTAATTCAGATTGACAGCATACCGAGCCTGATGCCCCTCTGGATATCTTTTGTACAGGGAGATCCCTAGAGTTTCAAGGCACAGTGAAATCTTTTTTAAGACTGAGGGTATTTGACAATAACAGACCAGCTCAGTCTTATTTTTAGACACTATATCCCGTCTGGCTGTCCTAAGAGGAAGCAGTTTGGTCTGTTCGTGACAGGAAAGCCTTTTCTTTTCTCATTTTCAACATAATTGTATTTGCTCAACCTGCTGCTGGGGAAACCAGCTGTTTCCTGAAAAGCAGGAAGTGGACATGCTATTGGTTACCTCAACTAAACTTACTGGACCAATTACAACTTAATAGTTTTGATTTTGGTATTTAATTTTGGATGTGACTTTCTAATGTTGTGTGAAGTCCACATATAGATTCACCTAAATCCTCTCCTGCAGCACCCTCTACTATTCCAGTACCGAGACCCTACAAAGGAAAAGCTCTGTCCGACAACTCGATGCAGCAAAATGCACTATTGTTAACACAAGCCATAGTGCTTTATTTGTGCAGTAAAGAATCTAACACCAGCATAATCAGCATGCAAATGCCTGCATTAAGGGAAGTGCACCGCACATTTAAATAGACGGTAATGAAGCAATTAGCTATACATCGCAGATGCAGAGAAGTGGGCCAGAAGCCTCAGCTCAACGCCGGCATTTTAACATGGGGTCTGAGGAGGTGTGGAAGGGTTAGCTCATAGGTCTGCGCTCATGCTACTGAAGAATTTATGCCCATTTCTTTAGCACACCCCAGAACCTTTCTTCTGGCTTTGCTGAAGAAAGAAACAGCAAGAGAAGTATGCTGGAGCAATGTTATGCTCGACTGCTATCTGGAGCATAAACAGCAATATTATCCTGCGCAGAACTGCCAAATTGGAGTTTTTTTGGCACATGTAAGACACAGAAGTCTGTGTTTGCAGCATGTGCCCGGCTTGCTTTCCTCGTCTAGCACAGACTTTTTGTGCATAGCTCATTTGTATGTTCTTTGCTTACAACAGGGCCCTACCAAGCCAAAAAAGCACTCTGTGCGACCTGCAAATCTGGTGCCCCGCCCCGCCCCCCACCCACCAACCATCACAGATTTGCTATTTGCCCCATCCACAGCATCTCCTCATCTTGCCTTACCCCACACAAACATGTCCAGTTGGTTCCCTGCCCTTACCCCACTACCGCTTTTCGTGTTTCCTTGGGGGCAGTAGCAGACATCCAGTTCTAAACAGCAAAATAAAATTCACGCTGGTATTTCCGACTCCACGCTTGCATGTGGGTCCGATCCCTCCCTCCTCTGATGCGAGAATATGTTAGAGGAGGGAGGGATAAAACCTCATAAGAACATAAGATATGCCATACTGGGTCAGACCAAGGTCCATCAAGCCCAGTATCCTGTTTCCAACAGTGGCCAATCTAGGTTATAAGTACCTAGCAGTATCCCCAAAAGACACAGGTTCCGCAATGCTTGTACTGGGTCAAGCATTGATATCCTAGGTCCCTCCTTAATAATGGTTTATGGACCTTTCCTCCAGGAACTTGTCCAAACCTTTTTTAAACCCAGCTACACTAACAGCCTTTACTATATCCTCCAGTAACAAATTCCAGAGTTTGATTACACGTTGAGTGAAAAAATATTTTCTATTAGTCTTAAATAGTTTACCCTGTAGCTTCATTGGAGTGGAGGAGTAGCCTAGTGGTTGGGGCAAGGTACTTCAGGCCGGAAGGTCAGGGGTTCAAATCCCACTAGAGGACAGCAACCTTGGGCCGGAAGGACTGGGGTTTCTAGTCCCACAGGTGCTCCTTGTGGTCTTGGGCAAGCCACTTAACCCTCCATAGCCCATGTTCCCTGTAAAATAGTTATCTCCAAGTTATAATGCCCTGTTCAATGTAATTTCAGTTTGTTCAATGTAAACCGCACTGATGCAGAATAGCGCGGTATATAAGAGAATGTAAATAAATAAATAAATGAATAAATCAATAAATTGCATGCCCCCTAGTCTTTCTATATTCTGATAACATTTACCCGTTCCACTCAGTTCATTAATTTATAGACTTCTATCATATCTCCCCTCAATGCAAGCGCAGAGTCCAAAACAACTGTTTGTTTTTTTTAAAGAACTGGATGTCCGCTGCTGCCACCTAGGACACATGAAAATCGGCAGCGGGGCAAGCAGCATGGGGGAGCAGAGGCCAGCAGCCCCACATGTGCCGTGTGGCTGTTCCGCTTGCACAGGGCTAGGTTTGGAGCTGGCTTATAGCATCACTGCGCAAAATTTGTATGCTAAATTTGTGTTGGGAACCCATGTGTTAGAGCTTTAGTGTTGGGCTCTAGCATAGGGTTTCTGCAGCGAGCCCTGAGAACATGTCTCGCTCCTGCCGTATAGTACTCAGGGCTGGCTGAACCATTAGGCAGCGTAATCCCCGCTGTGTGTTTAACATGCTTTTTCAATGTGCAGTAAGCACAAAGCCTCCACATGAACTGTCAGGGGCATGACCAGGTATGCTAAGGTCCAGCACAATAAAAGCAGCAACACTTGAGGACGAACCCAGAGAGGTATCATTAGCTGCACCTGTGCTAACAGACCATATTAATGACGATCATATACTAACATGTGCTGCCAGTTAACGTGCATTTTAGCAGACAGTAGCTAGCATGTTTGTGTGTTAGCCGTCACTACGGCTAGTTACCACTTGCTAAAATGCATATTAACAGGTTAGCAGTGCTTAGTAAAAGGCCCCCTAAATACACACACATAGTTTAACATTTCAAACCCGAGATCCTGTTTTCCACCAAGAGGAACAGCAGTGGTTAAAGTGAGAATGTTTTCTAAATAGGATGAAAACTGAATTTGCAGGGAGAAATCAAAAATATGTGTGACAGACAATAAATGAAAGTAGAGTTTCTCTCTCTTTCGGTGCCGCCGCCGCCACCACCCTCTCAAGCATTCAGGCCAAAGAGATGCTCCCTGGGAGGACGCAGGGGCAAGTTACTCCCAAGACCCCATATAGATCAGGTCACCCGGAAGCCCTCGTGCTTGGCACGACGACCAGCAGGCGATCACTGAAGTTGCGATACACCTCTCGCAACAGCTCTTCGCACCGAAGGCCAGCAGACCGTCCAAGCCCGCTACAGGAGGGCAAAAGCCCCGATCTCCGTCCGGTTATTTCCGTTCGCAAACTATCCTATAACCATTGGCGAAGACAAAAGAGCAAGAATCCAACTCTCTCCTCTCCCCGACTGCATTTCCTTGACGTGCGGGGAGCCGCCCACAGCTCTGGGCACGGTGCTCTCACCTCTCCCTGATCCTGCGCGATGCAGCTGCGCCCCGTCTTCACATCCTTCCTCCTGCTCCTCATCGGCAACACGAAGCCAAGGAAATCCGTTGCCACCATCACCACGCTCCCGTCCGCTCTTCACGGAGCCTCCGCTCCCCGCCGGCACTACACGTGCGTCGCTCCAGAGCCGGCATCGTCCAGGCTCCGCCCACTCCTAGCCAGGCCCAACCCCCATACGTCACATCGGCAATGGCTACACTCTCCAGGCTCTGTGGATAGGCCGCGGGAGGCTTCTGACCACGCCCACTAACAAATGGCTACGTCCTTTCGGCGACGCGCGGGTCTTTCGGTGGGAGGGGTCAGATTTAAAGGACTCGCGCTTGTCTTTTTCGGGTTTGTTTGTGGGGGAGGCGGTATTCTCTGTGATCCATTTTCCGACTTTGGGCTTGTGTTCGTTTACTAGCAAACAAAACAAGTTTGTCATGAATTTTTAGAAGCCTTATGTTTGAGAAGCAGCACTTTGGCTTATTTCCCTGGTTGAAGCTCGTGCTCGGCTCCTTGTGACCGGGTTTATATAGGAGACAGTGCCTGTAAATCAACCAGGATGGAAGAGCATGTCAAAGCCAAAGCAAGGCCTGGAGAAATTCTGCGTCAAAAATTTAAAGAACTCTGTATTTGCAATTCTATATAATCTATCTCAGGGCTGTATCAAGCCATAAATGTGCCCTGTGCGACTTGCACATCTGACCCGACCCCCCCCCCCCCCCATCACAGGTTTGCCATTGCCTCATGCCCAGCATCTTCCCATTTTGCCTTCCCCCAGCACCTCCATGTCCAGCCGGCTCCCCACGCTGCCCGCCCTTGCCCCACCACCGCTTTTCGTGTTTCCTTGGTAGCGGTGGAGCAGATTTCCAATAGGAAAAAAAAACATTGGGAGGAGCTGAGGCTGGCAACTCCAAATGCACCCCTAATTCTTTGTACCTGGTATGGCTGCACTGCTCAAACAGGGCACTGATCTATCTCTACCACATGCACCTCCCCTCCCCCCCCCAATGATTTCACCCTGACTTGTATTCCCAGCCCTGCCAACCATCCTCCTCACTGCAGCAACCACTTCTTTACTCAGGATTTTCACACGCTAATATTGCTACCAGTGGAAAAATCTGCAGTAAATACTTTGAGCACATCATGAGAAGAGACAGATAGAAAGACATCATACTTGGCAAGGTTTATTTGTTTATTAAAAACACTTAATACACATAGAGGGCAGCATCTGAGTGCTTTATAATAATTGAAAACCAGTATTAACACAACACATCACAAAAAGAAACAAAAAATAGAAAAAAAAACCCAAAAATAAAATACCACCAAGTATTCATCAAAAGCCATTTGAAACAAACTAATTTTTATCTGTCTTTTAAAAGATTTATAGAAACTCTAGGCCCTAATCTCCAAGGAAAGATTGTTCCAACAAACTGGAGCATTATAAGAAAAAGCAGCTTTCCTAATCCTGTCATACCACCACTGTGGAAAGGTGGAAAGTTTAAAAGATGGGCCTGAGACGACCTCAGCTGACGAGCTAGAATATAAGGAGCCAGCAATGTTGATAAATAAAGTGGAAACCCCAAGTAAAAAGCACAATGAGAAAGCATCAATAATTTGAAAACAATACGTTGAGCGATCGGGAGCCAATGCTTTTTCATCAGCAGATGTGTCACATGATAACTTCTCTTAGCCCCATATAAAACCTTCACTGTTGTATTCTGCAACAATTGCATCCTTTTCAATGTATTAGAAGGAAGACCAAAACACAAAGCATTACAATAGAAACATAGAAATATGATGACAGAAAAAGACTACATGGCCTATCTAGTCTGTCCTTCCATATCAACAACTACAACAGTCCCCTTTTTACCTTTAGAGATCCTCTGGGTTTGTCCCATGCTTTTTTGAATTCAGTTACTGTCCTCATCTCTACCACCTCCACTGGGAGACTATTCCACGGATCCACTACTCTTTCCGTAAAGACGTATTTCTGCATATTACTCCTGAATCTATCTCCCTTCACCCTCATCTTATGTCCCCTCGTAGCAGAACTTGCTTTCAATTGAAAGAGGCTCTCTCCCTGAACATTTATGCCACGGAGGTATTTAAACATCTCAATCATATCACCTCTATCCCGCCTTTCCTCTAACGTGTACATATTAAGATCCTTAAGTCTGTTCTCATATGCTTTATAATGAAGCCCACTAATCATTTTAGTAGCCACCCTCTGCACCGACTCCATCCTGTTCACATCCTTTTGAAGGTGCGGTCTCCAGAATTGCACACTATACTCCAAATGAGGTCGCACCAAAGACTTAGAGAGGCATTATCACCTCCTTTTTTCTGCTAGCCATTCCTCTCCGTATGCACCCAAGCATCCTTCCAGCTTTTGCCATCGCCTTTTCTACCTGTTTAGCTACTTTAAGATCATCAGACACAACCACGCCTAGGTCCTGCTCTTTTTTAGTGGACAAAAGTACTTCACCCCCTATACTATATTGCTCCCTTGGATTGCTGCAGCCCAAATGCATGACCTTACATTTTTTAACATTAAATCCCAGCTGCCAAATTCTAGACCATTCTTCAAGCTTAGCTAGATTCCTCCTCATGTTATCTATACCTTCCTGGGTGTCTACTCTATTGCAGATTTTGGTATCATCCGCAAAGAGGCAAACCTTACCCGACAGCCCTTCCGCTATATCACTAAACAAAGATGTTAAAAAGAATCGGACCAAGGACAGATCCCTGGGGCACACCACTGGTAACATCCTTCTCCTCAGAGTGAGCTCCATTTACTTGTACTCTTTGTCGCCTCCCACCCAACCAATTTCTAACCCAAGCAGTAACTTTAGGGTCCATCCCTAGGGTGCTCAGTTTGTTTATAAGTCACCTGTGAGGAACAGTGGCAAAGGCTTTACTGAAATCTAAATACACCACATCTAGAGCTCTCCCTCTGTCCAACTCCCTGGTCACCCAGTCAAAGAAATCAATCAGATTTGTCTGACAAGACCTGCCTCTGGTGAATCCATGCTGCCTCGGATCCTGTAATCTGCTGGACTCCAGAAACCTCACTATTTTCTCTTTCAGCAGCATTTCCAATAATTTACTCACCACCGAAGCTAAACTAACCGGCCTGTAGTTTTCAACCACATCCTTACTTCCGCTTTTGTGTAAAGGCACCACATGAGCCCAGTGTGACTTGCATCTAAATGATTCATTACCTATGCATGAATAAAGATCCGCAAAGAATTAGTATCAAAATAATGCTTTAAAGCATGCACCAGGCACAAAACATAAAAAGATTTCTGAACTAGAGCAGAGATCTGCGATAAAAACAATAATTTGCTATTAGGAATTATACCTAAAGTGGTTATCTTGTCCTTAATCGGAAAAGGAGAACTCCCCATACTAGGGGCAAATACAGGAACAGATCCTCTCCACCTAATTTATTTAACAAGTTTTTTATACCACTTTATCATTTCAGTCAAAGTGGTTTACATTGTAGCTTCAACTTGGTAATGTACATTAAACAGGGGCATTGATAACTTGGGTTTTTCTGAGGCAATGGAGGGTAAAGTGACTTGCCAAAGGTCACAAGGAGTACTAGTGAGAATTGAACTCTTGATTTTCTGAGTACTAGGCAGTTGCCCTAACCACTAGGCTACTCCTCCACCTAAGCATATAGCCAAAGACTTATTGGTATTAAGTAACAATTGATGTGCCCTAAGCCATTCTCCAATACTGTCTAATAGACCAGCAAGGACCACCTGAAATGAATCATCGCAAGAATCATGACTAATAAGTATCTGTATGTCTTCTGCGTACATATGCACTCCCATCCTCAACCCCTCAATCATAACTACCAAGGGGGCCAGAAAGATGTTAAATAAAACAGGAGAAAGAATGGACCCCTGAGGCACCCCACATGCCAGCACTTGGGGGGGGGGGAGGGGGGAGGAAACGTCATTCTATATGCAAACTTTGAATGATCGACTGGAAAAATAGGAGCAAAACCAACTCAATGCAGAACCACCCACCCCTATTTCCTCCGACCTCACGAGTAACAAAGAATGATTAAATCCAATCAAATGCGGACAACAAATCATGTTGAAGCAAGAGAACACGTTTATCCTTATCTGTGGCCTTAAGGAAATCATCATACATAGCTACCAATAGGGTCTCCCTAATGCGGTAGCCCTAAAACCCAACTGCTTCGGATAGAAAATATTATTCTCCTCCAACAAAGAAAGGAGATGACCAAAAACCACTTTCTCCGTCAGTTTACTTAAGAATGGCAGATTCGATATTAGCTTATAATTTGAAAGAAGGACTACATCCAAGCTACTATCCTTCAGACAAGGCCTAATAAAAGATGTTTTCCAAGAATCAGGGACAATACCCTGACTAAGACTCAGGCTGACCAACTCTAAAAAGTGAACGCAAAAGAGGAAGGCCAGCAAGACATGGATCGATCAATTAGCTGCCTGACTGAAGACCAAACAAATGTTGCTTTTTTCTTTTTTCAAATTGGTAGTGATGAAAAGGCAAGCCTCTGATTAGGCCGTGGCAGAATCACTTTCAGGATCTCACAAAGAAGGACGGCTGGTGGTAGTGGCAGTGGTGCTGGTGTTAAGCTCCAGGTCGATGAGCAAGGGGGAGCCTTGGGGACTTGCTTCAACAGACTCTTTGGAAGCTAGATGCTTATTAATGAGGGTGCCCGCTGGAATTCATGCACAGGCAACCTATGCCTGAGACAAAAGCAGTGGAGAAACCAGGGCAGCAAAAAAGGTAGTGCCAGCCTTGAACAAGAGAGGGTGGTATTACGTGGAATGCATTTGGAAGAAGGGTGATTAGTGGAGTGCCTCAAGGATCAGTCCTGGGGCTGATTTCTTTCAATATCTTTGTGATCAACATTGCCGAAAGGTTGGAAAGAAAAGTTTGCCTTTTTGCACAAAGATTTGCAATAGGGTGGACACTCTAGAGGGAGTTGGGAACATGAGAAATGATCTACAAAAACGAGAAGAAATGATCTAATGCTTGGCAGCTAAGATTTAACGTGAAGAAGTGCAAAGTGATGCAGTTGGGGTGCGGAAATCCAAATGAACAGTATGGGATGAGAGGCTGATGTGCACTGACCACGAGAGAGACCACAGGGCAATAGTGTCTGTGGATCTCAAAGTGGTGGCCAAAGCCAGAAGGATGCTAGACTGCATAGAGAGGGGCAGAACCAGCCGAAAGGAGGAGCTGATAACACGGGTCATTGGTAAAGTCTCACTTAGAGTACTGTGTTCAGTTTTGGAGGCTGTATTTTGCTAAGGATATAAAAAGAAACAACCAAAATTGTATGGGATTTGCACCAGAATCTGTATGAGAAAAAGACCTGAACATTTATACCTTAGAGCAGTAGTTCTCAACCAGTGTATCGTGACATACTAGTGTATTGCAAACACCTGGGCGGTGTGTCATGGAGTCCGGCACATGAAGGGGTAGGAGATGCGACCAACATGCTGGAGATGTGTCGTGGAGCAGGCACAAGCCGCGGCAGGGGAAGGAGATGCAACTGCACCAACCCTGGAAATTCTTAGATAGCATATGTTTAGTTGTGCTCTCTCTCCACATCATAGCACCTGGGGCTCTTATTAATAATTTCAGTTCCAGGTGCGTTCCACACACACAGAAGTGAAATCACTTAAGTGCCACTTGCTCCTGTGGTTGAGAGGAAGGAGCACAACTGAACCTATACTAGAGAAGAATTTCCGGGGTCGGGGTGGTTGTATCTTCTGCTCCTGCCGCTGCTTGTGCCAGCTCTGTGATGCAAGACAAGGAGAAGCTGCGCTGATGGGGCAGGAAAGGGAAAAGGGAAGGTGCTGTGTTGATCAAGAGGGAAGGGTTGAGAGGGAAGATCCTGCACTGTTTAGGGGTGGGGATAGGAAAGAGGGCAGGGAAATGCTTGACTACAAAGTGGAGCAGAGACTGGGAGATGTCTGGCTACATGGGGGGGAGGGGAGAAAGAGAGGGAAGATTTAGGGCTGCATAGGTTGATGGGTTGAGGGAAAGAGAAACGTAGAGAGGGAGGAGGTGGGAGGAGTGGGTAAGAAAGAGAGAAAAAGGGAAGATGTTGGGTTACATAGGGTGGATGGATGGGAAACAGAGAGAGAATGCTGGGTTATATTGGTGGGAGGGGGAGATGGATGGGTAGGTGGATGGATATTTAGGTGGTGGAGAGGAGAGGAAGAGAATGGTAGAAACTATTATAAAGAACAGAATTATTGAACATGTAGATAGTCATAGTTTAATGGGAGAAAGCCAACATGGATTGATTATTTATTTAGTTGTATTTATATACCACCTTTCACCGGGTCAAGGCGGTGTACATCAAACAAGAATGGTACATCAAACATTTTTTTAGCTAAGGAAGGTCTTGTCTTATTAATCTGTTCTATTGTTCTGAAGGTGTGAATAAACAGGTAGATAAAGATGAGCCGGTTGATATAGTGTATCTGGATTTTCAGAAAGCCTTTGACAAGGTCCCTCATGAGAGACTCTTGATGAAATTAAAAAATCTTGGGATAGGAGGCAGTGTACTATTATGGATTAGGAATTGGTTAAAAGATACTGCAGAAACCAGAGGGTAGGGCTAAATGGCCAATTTTCTCAAACACAAGAGGACTGTGAAAAATTGCAAGAGGACTTTCAAAAATGGGAAGACTGGATATTCACATGGCAGATGAAATTTAGTGTGAATAAGTGCAAAGTTATGCACCTAGGAAAGAACAACCCAAACTATGGTTACACGGTGCAAGGTTCCACATTAGGAACCACCACCCAGGAAAAAGATGTAGGCGTCATCGTGGATAACATGTTGAAACCCTCTGCCCAGTGTGCAGTGGCAGCCAAGAAAGCAAATAGAATGCTAGGTATCATAAGGAAAGGAATGGAGAATAAAACCAAGGATATTATAATGCCTCTGTATCGTTCCATGGTGCAAATCCACCTTGAATATTGTGTGCAATTCTGGTCGCTGAATCTTAAAAAGGATATAGTGGAATTTGAAAAGGTACAGAGAAGAGCCACCAAAATGGTAAAGAGAATGGAAGGATACCCCTATGAGGAAAGACTTAAAAGAGATGGCTGATGGGAGATATGATAGAGGTCTATAAATTAATGAATGGAGTGGAACGGATAAATGTAGATCAATTGTTTACGCCATCAAAAAGTAGAAAAGCTAGGGGACATGCAATGAAGCTAAAATGTAACCCATTTAAGACTAATAAAAGAAAATATTTTTTCACTCAACTCAAAATCAAACGCTGGAATTTCTTACTAGAGGATATAGTAAAAGCTGTTAGTATAGCTGGATTAAAAAAAAAAGTTTGGGACGACTTCCGGTGATGCAATGAGCTAGGCGGCAGCAGATCGCCGAGCTCCCGGGTATCCCGCTGTGAAAATAGCTTTATGGAGTGGAGGAGTGGCCTAGTGGTTGGGGCAAGGTACTTCAGGCCAGAAGGTCGGGGGTTCAAATCCCACTAGAGGACAGCAACCTTGGGCCGGAAGGACTGGGGTTTCTAGTCCCACAGGTGCTCCTTGTGGTCTTGGGCAAGCCACTTAACCCTCCATAGCCCATGTTCCCTGTAAAATAGTTATCTCCAAATTATAATGCCCTGTTCAATGTAATTTCAGTTTGTTCAATGTAAACCGCACTGATGCAGAATAGCGCGGTATATAAGAGAATGTAAATAAATAAAATAAATAAATAAGAAACAAAAACCCACCTGGAGAAGTTGACTGTGAGAACAGAGAAGGAGAGAGGAGCTGGAGGAAGGAAGTGTGTCATGAATCAGATGGCAACCAAAACAGAGAAGAAAGAGAAACCATGTGGAGCAGAGAGTAAGATGGCATCCTCAGCCCCCGCAAGCCTGGCAACTAATCAACTGGTGGGGACAGTGGAGGAAGTAACTAATGCGGTGGTGGCAGCTATGGAAGGGCAATTGCAGGCATTGTCAGAGCAGATGTCCCAAGTAGGGCAAGCAGTGGCAGGCATCAGGCCCAGAGTGACACAGATGGAGCAAAGGATTGTGGAGATGGAGAAGGCTCAGCAAGCACAAGGCAAAAATGTAAAAGAAATGGAGGAGAAGCTAAAGAGATATGCAGAGAAGCTTGATGACCTGGAAAATCAGGGCAGGTGAAAAAACTTGCACATAGTGGGAAAACCAGAGTCTGTCAGCAATAGCAAGCTCCACGGCTATTTGGAGAAGTGGTTGGTATCACAACTTTCCCTGGAGACAAGCGTGGGCCCCTTGATTATTGAAAGAGCGCACAGACTGGAACAGAAAAGAGAAGGCCTGAGTAGACCACGTGTAGTGATTGTAAGAGTCCTGAATTTTGTGCAGAAGGAGACAGTGTTGAGAGCGGCGCGAGCAAAGAGGAATCAGGCATCGGGAGGAAAAAAATTATTGATCTTTCAGGACTATTCGATGCAAGTGAGTTTGAGAAGGAAGGAATTCACGGGAGTTTGTGCAGCACTCATCAATAGGGGTGTACGCTTTGCCCTTATGTATCCCGCCAGATTGAGATTGGAACATAGTGGAAAGCAGCATTTTTTTGAGACCGCTAAGGCGGCGCAGGCTTTTGTGGACAACCTAGGCAGTAAATAAGCCAGCAATGTGCTGCAGAGGGTTGTGGAAATAAGGTACTGAGACAAAGTATAAAGTGTGGAACTGAAGGGAGAGAGGGGAAAGTGTATGCACAAAGCTGGGCTGTGTCATATGTGTTTTTTCCCTCTGGAAGCTTATGAACTTGACAGGCTGCAACACGAATGTGGAAGGATAAATTTCTGCTTACCTGAACATTTGAGGAGTGAGACTGGAGAGGAGTTCGGGAAGGAAAAGAGACTATGAAGGGGGAATAACGACTGCATGCTACAGCCATCTAAAAGGGATGGAGGTTGGCAAGATAGACATATGCGAAGGAAGTGTTGAATAATGGCAACAGTATAGGTTTTCTACCCTAAGAGAGTATCAATACTATGATGAATGATGGTTACATGATATGTTACATAGGAAAAATCTGTTGTTTAATTGATATGTAAATGTATATAATTGTTGTACAATCTAAGGTTATTGAGCTTTGGGATGGTGCAAGGGTAGACAGTGGGAGGAGGAATGGTTGGGGGGATTGTGGGGCATAAAGGTGATAAAAGGGGGGAGATGAATAGAAGGGACGAGCTGGAAAATGTGAATCTGGTAGTAGAGAGGGGGTGAAGAAGGAGTTAAGATGGGAGGATCTAGTAGGATGGGATGGAGTGGGGGATGAAGTATTATTAGCGGTGGGACCGGTATGCATCACCAATGGTCATGGGAGGGGGGCCCTGGAGAGGAGGGCATGGAATGGTGAAGCAGGAGGAGGGGAGGGGGGAACATGGAGGGGGGGAAGGGAAGGGGAGTATAGATTTGAGATGAGGGGGGAAGGGATAGGAAATACGGGGCGAGGTAACATAAATCATATTCGGGGGGATAGGGGGCTTGCTAGTGTTCAGGAAGCTCAGACAGCCAAGGGAAGGGGGAACAGGAGGGGGGCCCTAAGCTGGGGGGGCTACCTTCTTGGAGGAAGTATGCATATGCATTGAATAGTGATTATGATTATGGATAACTAATGATGGGCACCAAAATATGATTGGCATCATGGAATGTATGTGGGATGGGTAACCCTATTAAACGGTACAAGATATTAAAAACATTACGAGATCAGAGGGTGGAGGTCGCCTTTTTACAAGAAATGCACTTGACAGCAAAGGAACATGATAAACTCCGGAGATGGTGGGTGGGGGGAGTGTATGGAGCGTCCTTGGGGGGAAAAAAGCAGGAGCGGCATTACTTATTCATAAAAAGCTGGATTTTGTGGTGACGCAAACTATTGAAGACCCAGAGGGTAGATTTATTCTAGTAATTGGAGAGATTAGGGGTCAGAGAGTGGCACTGCTGAATGTATATGGGCCAAATGTGTATGACGCACGATTTTGTGCCAGGATCTCGTAAATGTTTGAGTGATATAGGAAATACTTCACTAATAATTGGGGGGGACTTTAACTGTGTGATGGATGAGAGGGTGGATAGGTCGAGACAAGGGGGGAATACGAGAGACCGTAGAACGCAGTGGGTGAAGGGAACGTGTGAATGGGTACGATCTTTTTGACTATTGGAGGGTTTTAAATTCTTTAGAAAGAGACTATATGCATGTATCGCGTGCCCATGACACTGGCTCTAGGATAGACTATGTTTTGGGCTCTTCTCAGTTATTAGAGTAACGGAGGCTAGGGTGGGACTTATCATGATTTCTGATCATGCAATAATTTGGAGAGATATCCAATGGGGCACAAGGAAGAGTAATATATTGTGGAGATATCCATTAGAGGTGAGCTCTGATAAGAAATTTGGGGACTTCTTGGAAGCTAAATGGAAGGAGTATGACCTTGAAAATGCTGAACATAAAGTGACTCTTTATCTTTCTTTATCTTTATTCTCCCACATTATTTTGGGAAACTGCTAAGGCAGAATTGCGGGGACAAATTATTAGTTATAGAAGAAGGCAATATGCTGGGAAACTAATATGGTTAGAAAAGGAATTGGGCATAGCAAGACGGAAATTTTGTCAAACCCCTACAGCACGGAATAAAGAGGCGTTATACCTACAAAAGGAGGTATCCTTGATGATGCAAGAGAGGGTGACACGCTCCCAGTTATATTACCGACATAAGCTGTATAAATTCGGGAATAAGTCAGGGAAATTACTAGCAGGATTGCTGCAGGCGGGGAGGGGGGGAAGAAGTATGTGGGAGCAAAGAAAGATGAGAAGGGACAGATTAAAAATATGCAACAACATAAAGAAGAGATATTTAGGAGATACTATACCACATTATATGAGGAGGGGCAAGAGGATCAGGAGGCAGAGCAAACCTTTCTGAAGCAAATTAAAGGGTCTCGTTTATCAGTGGAACAGAGAGACTTATTGAATGACCTGATCACCCCGGCAGAGGTGGTAGCGGTGGTCAACTCTGAACAAGGGGCGAGCCCCGGGGCCTGATGGGTATCGGGGGGAATTTTATAAGCGCCTCTCATATCAAGTGGCGGGCCCTTGGTGGCTCACTATAGGGATTTGGTAGGGAGATAATCCTTTCCTTACGAACCGAACAGAGTGGTTATCACAGTGCTTCCCGAGGAGGGTAGAGACCCTAGACAACCAGAATCCTATAGGCCTATCTCGCTAATAAACATTGATCTTAAGATCTTGGCTAAGATAATGGTGGAACGATTGGCACCGATGGTACCGGATCTGGTGAAGGAAGATCAAGTGGGGTTTGTATGCAATAGACACATTATTAAAAACACGAGGAGGATTTTTGCTGCTTTATATATGACGGAGGAAGCGAGGGAGTCGGCGTTATTAGTGAGCTTTGACGCGGAGAAAGCCTTCGATCGGGTAGCCTAGCCATATATGTTTAGGATCTTGGAATATATGGGTCTGGGAGGCTTTTTTGGAGATGTTATGCAGGTATTATACTCAAATCCGTAAGGACAAATTCTAGTAAATGACTCATTGACAGACGCTTTTCCAATAAGGAGAGGTACTAGACAGGGATGCCCCTTGTCACCACTTCTATATGTTTTGACATTGGAGCCACTACTTCAACACAAACAGGCACACCCCAGATTAGTGGGAGCGAGGATAGGAAAATCAGAGTTTCGAGTTTCAGCTTTTGCAGACGACGTGTTGGTATATGTGGGGAGGCCACAGGAAACTTTAAAAACTCTGTTAGATACATTTGCTGAATTTGGGAAATTTTCTGGTTTGAAGTTAAACCTAGAGAAGTCGGAGGCAATGCCATTGGATAAGGGACTCCGAGCAAGATGGGTAGGAGAGTTCCAACTGAAATGGAATGTGAACTCGTTGAAATATTTAGGGATACTACTGTTGGCAGAAACGGGGAAGATCCATAAGCTAAACATACAGAGAATGCTAGAGGAGACCCGAAATAGACTGGAGAAATGGAGGGATCTACCGCTGTCAGTGGGAGGATGGATAGCGGTGTATAAGATGGTAATCTTCCCAAAGTGGTTGTAGGTATTGCAGGTCCTTCCCATTTTGATGTTGCATAAAGAGATAAGACAAATGGAAAGAATACTTGGCAGATTTTTATGGAGAGGTAAAAAGCCAAGGATAAAACTAAAGCTATTACAGCAGACATGGGAGAAGGGGGGAATGGGATTGCTGGATATTTATAGATATAATATAGCTAGTCAATTACGCAACTTGCGGGATTGGCTAAGTGCGACAGAGGATTATAGGCCACTGGTAGTTGAGGAAGAGATGACACACCTTTAGCACTGCAGTATTCATTGCATGTGGGGAAAAAGATGATACCACTGATAGCTAGCCAATATGTGGGAGTTCAAACATTGCGCCAAGTATGGGGGATAGTGCGTAGAAGATGTGGTAGGAATCCATGTGCCACGCCTATGTTACCGTTGTATGGGAATGGTGAGTTTAGACCGGGGTTGGAGGGAGCGGCGTTTAAGAAATGGGAAGCAAAAGGAATACTGGCATTGGACCAGCTGGTAGACGGAGAAGGAATGATGCTCCCGTTTAGGGAACTGCAGGAGCGGTATAGTTTACAGGATGTGGACCAGTTCCGATATATGCAGGCGCAAAGTTATGTGGGGAGCATACAGACTGAAGACTTAAAGGGGGAGGTATGTTGGAGTGGAGGAGTAGCCTAGTGGTTGGGGCAAGGTACTTCAGGCCGGAAGGTCGGGGGTTCAAATCCCACTAGAGGACAGCAACCTTGGGCCGGAAGGACTGGGGTTTCTAGTCCCACAGGTGCTCCTTGTGGTCTTGGGCAAGCCACTTAACCCTCTATTGCCTATGTTCCCTGTAAAATAGTTATCTCCAAGTTATAATGCCCTGTTCAATGTAATTTCAGTTTGTTCAATGTAAACCACACTGATGCAGTTTATAAGTAAATAAATAAATGTTTGAAACTAGAGGAATTAATATACACAGGAATGACACAACAGGCATGTATATCGATGCTACAAAAGGAATATGTGGCATTAGAGGTACACCCAGGAGAAATAATGTTGGCAGAGCAGTGGATGAGAGATTTGCGGGTACAGATTACGGGAGAACAACTAGAAGAAGCACTGGCGCAGATACCTCATGTGAGCGGCTATACCAAATGGAGAGATATGCAGTATCAAATTATAAGAAGGAGCCACTTTGCCTCCAATAGAGCATATAAAGCAGGGGTGGCCGCATCGGTGGATTGTCCTAGATGTGCAGAGGAGGAGGCTACTTTGGGACACATGTGGTGGAGTCGTTCTTGGATATTTCAGTTTTGAGAAGACGTTTATGGGTATCCAGGGGGGCTGCTTGAGGTTGACATTAGAGCAGAGCCTACGACAGCGGTGTTGGGGTTGAAGATTACTGACGGGATGATAACGGGGAAATATCAAAGATGGGTGCAACGGGTTTTATTAGTAGCACGACATCTTATTCTTAGGGGGTGGTTATTAAGGCAAAGACCCTGGCTTGTAGAGTGGAGAAAGGAAGTATATGATTTAATGTTGTTAGAGAGGATTGGAATGTGGGGGAATGAAAAATTAGAGAACACATTTTTACTGGAGTGGGGGCCCTTTGTTCAGAGTCTCGCTGTAAGAAAAAGGAGTCGGATCATTAATGTTTTGGGATAGAGCTGATAAGATATGAGCTGAGTTGATTCGGGCTAGTGAGGAACACTGGCAGGGGGGTGGGTAGAGAGATTAGAGGAAGATGGGGGGAAAGGATGGGAGACAAGGGGATATGGGAGGGTGGGGGGGGGGGTAATGAAGAGGAGCTGGTTAGAAGAACTTGGAACTGTCAACCCCTGAGTGTGATGTAAGCACCAGCACCCACCGGGGCAGTATGTATGGGGGAGGGAGAAGGGAAGTGGGATGGTAAGTGAAGGAAAGGGGAAGGGAAGGGAAGGAGGGGGAAAAGGGGGGTTGGTTAATTAAGGGGTAGGGGGTACTAAGAAAAGGGAGGGGATAAAAGGAAAATGGACGGGCAAGAAAAATGAATGATTATGTTTGTTAATGTAGATCAGGTTATTATGAATAATGCAGTGCAAGCCTTTGAGTCAGTCCTGACTCCTGGTGACCCAGAAGCTCCTGGGTTTTCTTGGCAGTGTCATTGGAAGTAGATTGCCAGGCCTTTCTTCTGAGGCAATGGAGGGTTAAGTGACTTGCCCAAGGCCACAAGGAGTGCTAGTGGGAATTGAACCCTGGTTGCTTGGTTACCAAGCCAGTGTTCTAACCACTAGGCTACTCCTCCACTCCTGAATAATGCAGTATGTTACAGTAAATATGAGTTTGTATATGTTCTATGCCTAATAAAAGAAAATTGAACTAAAAAAAGGTTTGGATAAGTTCCTGGAGGAAAGGTCCATAAACCATTATTAAAGAGGACCCGGGAAATCCATTGCTTGCCCCAGGACAAGCATTGTGGAACCTGTGTGCCTTTTTGGGAACCTGCTAGGTACCTGTGACTTGGATTGGCCACTGTTGGAAACAGGATACTGGGCTTGATGGACCTTGATCTGACCAGTATGGCATGTCTTATGTTCTTAGGGAAACACAAGTGAGAGGAGACTGGTGAGTACAGAAGGTAGAAAAGTGGTAATGGGGAGTGAGTAAAAGATAGAAGGGAATAAGATACTGGGGAGGGAGTGAGATGGGGAATTGGGCTGGGTAGGAGATGGAAAGTTGATAGATATTAAAATTAAAAAGGAGGAGATTGAAGACTAGAAAGTAAAAAACAGAGTGAAATTTGAGTGGACAGAGAAGAAGGAAAGCAAGAAAAGAGAAAGTGGGGTTACTTATCTGTAACATAGGTTCTCCTTGGACAGCAGGATAAGCCAGCCACACCTGGTGACGTCATCCGACGGCGCCAAGGACGGAGTGCTCTCCAATAGCTCCTGTGTTCCTACCTGGCTCAGTTTGTGCCAAGAGAGGAGTCCCGGCCGGTAGGTAGTGGGCCTATGGTGATGTAGGATAGCCGGGGCCATCCGTAGGGGAGGTGGGTGGGAATGTGTGGCTGACTTATCCTGCTGTCCAAAGAGAACCTACGTTACAGGTAAATAACCCCACTTTCTCCCTGGACTAGCAGGATGCGTCAGCCACACCTGGTGACTCACTAGCGAGCCGTAGGCTACTGCTGCGGGCGGATGGACCCCTCTGGCATGGTGAGAGTGGTACAAATGGTCGGGAACCAACAGTTGTCAACTTGGTAACCTTTAATCAGAGGAAGCACATGTAGTAACCATGCAGTGGAATCACAGTAACAGCCGTGTATGTGTCAATTTCAACAATCGTAACCATGAAGAACAGAACATATTCAAACAGCAAACATGACATTATGCACAGCAATTATGCACAGCAGCGGTAGTTCCTGCGCTGGGCAGGGGGGTGGAGGCTGCTTGATAAGGGGCCGAGGCTGTCGCTAGTCCCGTGTCAGTGCTTGTGCTCAGGACAGTCCGACCAAAGGAGGAGTCGGAGTGGGACAGCTGGTCTAGGCAGTAGTGCCGCTGGAAGGTGTGTACAGAGGACCACGTGGTGACCTTGCAGATCTGCTGGATGGGCAAAGCGTGGAGATTAGCCATCATGGTTGCCATGGCCCTGAGTTGGTGTGCGTGGGCCGTAGCAGGCGTTTGAGCCCCAGCTTGGGAGTAGCAGAATGTGATGCACGCCGAGATCCAGAGGGATAGTGTTCTCTTTGTGACAGGACGGCCCGGTCTGGCTGGGTCAAAGGAGACAAAGAGCTGCGGGCCAGTGCGGTGTTCCTGAGTGCAGCGTAGGTAGGTGCATAGCGCCCGTACACAGTCCAGGGTTTGCAGGCAGCTTTCTTCTGCGTTGGCATGCGGTTCTAGGTAAAAATCCAGAAGTTTGATGCTTTGATTGACATGGAAGCTCGATACCACCTTGGGTACGAATTTCGGGTGTGTCCGTAGTGAGGCATGATCCTTGTGGAGGATTGTGTATGGTTGGTGCACTACCAGAGCTTGTAGCTTGCTGACTCGCCTGGCCGAGGTGACTGCAATCAGGAAGAGGGTTTTCCAGGAGAGGAACTTCAACGGTGCCTCGTCTAGAGGCTTGAAAGGACTCTCGGTGAGTGCATTGAGGACGCTGGGTAGGTCCCACTGCGGTACCGGTTTCTGTACCGGGGGATGTAGGTTGGTGATTCCTTTCATGAACCTGGAGGTTAGAGGATGGGTGAAGACTGAGCCATCTTCCACAGGGTCGTGGAAGGCTGCGATAGCCGAAAGGTGTACTTTTATTGATGACGGCTTGAGTCCAGTGTGGACGAGGGTGGTCAGGTAACAGAGGATTTGCGGAAGAGGGCAGGAGATTGGGTGGAGGCCCTCTTCCGCACACCAGACGTCGAAGCGCTTCCACTTCATGGCATAGGAGCGGCATGTGGAGTCCCGACGTGACGCGAGGATGAATCGCTGGACCTCTACCGTCAGGTGCATGGAGGTCAGCTGCGACCTTTCAAGTTCCAGGCAGTCAGTGCAAGAGTGTCCAGGTTGGGATGTAGGGTGTTCCCACCATCCTGGGTGATGAGGTCTGGTCTTGGAGGTAGCCTGATGGGTTCCCCGTCCGGGAGTTCACGCAGAATGGGAAACCGCATCTGTCTGGGCCAGTAGGGGGTGACGAGAATGACTGTGGCCTTGTCATGTATGATCTTGTGCAGCACTTTGGAGATCATTGGTGTGGGGGTAAGCGTATAGGAGTTTGAACTCCCCCCAATTTAGGTCGAAAGCACCTGCTGCTGTCCTCTGTTTCGACGGGTGTCGGGAGCAGAATTCCTGGCACTTGGTGTTGGAGGGGTGAGCGAAGAGGTCCAAGTGTGGGCGGCCCCATTGCCGGAATAAGGATGCTGCCACCTGTTCGTTGAGGGACCAGTCCTCCACATGGTGAGCTTCCCCCAGGCATCGGATGCAGCGATCGTTCTGCCGCACTTGGTGCATTTCTTAAATCCAGGCTTTTGTCTTTGATTTTTTTCCATTGTAGTAAAGTAGTAGGAGAGCTGTAGATTCCATCCTGTAGGCAGGGTGGATGAAGAAAAAACTGAGCCAGGTAGGGGCGGGTCCAGAGGTGGGGACACAGGAGCATGCTCAGAAAGGCTTCGCCTTTCTGAGCTATTGGAGAGCACTCCGTCCTCGGCACCGTCGGATGACGTCCCCAGGTGTGGCTGACTTATCCTGCTAGTCCAGGGAGAAGGATCATTATGTCAGCAACAGATGTAGGAAGGAAATGGAGAAAGATAGGAATAATGGACAGCAAACACTGGAAATAGTTGGCAGAAGACAGACAGAGAAAGCATAAAGAGAAACTGGGACCAACATGATTAGAAAAATAAAATACCCAGATAACAAAGGTAGAAAAAAGTATTTTATTTTGAATTTCTTAACTGGAATATGTTAGCTTTGAAAGTTGTGCGTTGAGGATGTTTTTGTATTTTGTTCAGAACAAAAGGAAATGCTTTTCCTTTTTTAGCTTTCCATTGTTGCTATACCTACCGAGTTTGACTTCCTGGGATTCCTAATTCAATTTTTGTCTTCATAGTTCTATTTCTAATTTGTGGTTCCTTGTTCTGTATTTGGTAAGAGTCTGTGGGTGTTTTGCATCTGACCAAGGTATGGCGGCATTAGTGTGTAGTTTCTGTAAAGGTCTCTAGTAGGTTTACCAGAAATTAAGTATATTAGTGTTTTATGGCCCAGTGTAATATTTGTAGTGCAGCCTATTCTTTGGTAGGGTTCTAGCTGTTTGAATCATGGGAATTAGTGCTGCTGTGATATGGCACATTTGCTACATATGTGAGTGGTGAGGGTTTTATTTCGGTTTTGTGTTCTTTCATAATGTGCCTGGTAGTGGAAAGAGTTATGCTGCTGTTACTCTAACGACATTTGTATCAGAATATTTTTTGTATGGTTACTTTCATTATAGGGTTTTTGCGGATGCAGAACATGTTTATATTTACTGTAACTACTATACTGATTCAGACCAAAGGTCCGTGAGAGTCACCTATGCAGTGTGTCACATATGAGAGCATTGCCCGTAAAGTGTGTCCCGACAGAAAAATGGTTGAGAAGCACTGTTTTAGAGCACCACCCTTGGGGCTACAGCAGTCTCACCAGCATGTCAGCACATCTTTGGCAGCTACTGCAGGTACTATCTATTGGGTCCCCCAGAACCCATGACAGCAGGTAAGAATCATTCTGCTACTGTTCCCTCTATGTCATTAGCAGGCGGCGCACCCACCCTCTCCTTTCCCACGGCCTCTTCCACCCCCTCGAAACCTTCCTGCCACAAAAATAAGAGGAGGTTCAAGCAGTCCTGTTCATCCTCATCATCCAGTCATTCTTCTTCCTCGTCTTCCTCCCTTAAGACCGAGAGGGCTAAGTCTGCCAATGCATATTCCTCCCTGGCCCCCAGAATCATGGAATTTTGAGAGAGAGTCCCCCAGTCACTCAGGAAGAAGGTCATGAGAAGAGATTATTTTGATATTTTCAAACACTTGGAGGGGCGGCAAAGGTGTAATGCCAAGGAAAGGGCCAAAACGAGTAATCTGTACCCAATGGATTGTCCTATTCCACATAATATTACTAACTGGACTCTATCGTATGCCTGTTTGATCAGCAGCACATGCCACAAGGACCCCACCCACATCCTGGCCTACCTTGACACCATCTTAAACATGTGGAAGGAGTACAAGGGATACACATGGCTGTCTTACGATGAGCATTTCTGGGACAAGATAGAGATGAGGCCCAACATGTCTTGGGATGCTGACAATGTCGGGAAATGGCTGCAGTGGGTGTCCAGGAAATATGAGCAGAACAAGCAAACCAGTGCTGGCCAACAACATCTGCAGGTGCTTCAGTAGTAGAGACACATGCCCCCGCAAATACCGTCACCTTTGCTTCCATTGCACAGCATCCCATCCTACATCTCAATGCATCACCAGCCCAAGGTTGCACCCCAACAAAATTGTGACACCACATTTCATCAGAGCTATGGATCTATGGCTGGATGAGACCCCAGTTGAACTGATACCAATGACTAGCAGGCAGCTTCCAGCACAGATTCATCATCCTTTTCCACGGACCTTTCCAGGGTCCCACCACACTCCCCACACAAACCCCACGCCATCTATAGCCCATTGTGCAGGAAAAACATGACTCCAAAATCAACTTGCAGTGAATGGCGGACCCCCTATTCCCCCATTTCTGCATCTCCCTTTGACAGTAGTCCTCAAAAAGGACGCCAGGAAGTATAGGTTAATATACAATCTCTCCTTCCCAGAGAAGAACCCAATGAATGATTTCATACCAAGTGATGCCTGCGCAGTGCAGTACATTTCCTTTGATCGGGCCCTGGCCACTATTCGAGCTGTCGGCAGGTACACATACCTTGCCAAGTTTGACATAGAGTTGGCTTTCAGGCTCTTCCTAATTCACCCGATCTGCTTTCCACTTCTCAGTTTTCATTTCAAGGGCATGTACTACTTCTGATGGGTTCTATGCAACTGTTTGACCAATTTCAATGTTAATTGTAAACTGCTCTGACATAGAGAGAGAGCAGTATATAAAAATAGTTACACATAGAAACATGATGGCAGAATAAGACCATAAGGCCTATCCAGTCTACCCTCTCATACCAACTACCTTAGTCCCTTGTTTTTCTTTAGAAATCTTCTGTGCTTATTCCATGCTTTCTTGAATTCTGATATTGTTTTCATCTCTACTACCACCCTATTGCAAAAATAATATATATGAATAAATATAAAGCTTGATAAACTAAGAAAATTAGCCTTTTTGAAAATATTCTGTGGCTGAGTTCCTAAATTAGAAGATAACATAAGAACATAATAAATGCCATAGTGGGCCAAACTAAGGTCCATCAAGCCCAGTATCCTGTCCCCAACAGCGGCCAATCCAAGTGACAAGCACCTGTCTGGCTCACAAAAAGGCACATGGGCTCCACAATGCCCATCTCGGGGCCAGCAATGAACCTCCCGGGTCTTCTCCAACAATGGTTGGATAGTTATATGCCAATGGGCTGTTCCGTGTCCTGCTCACCTTTCGAGACTTTCACTAAATTTCTTCCCTGGGTAGTCAAGAGGCAGACTGTGAGGACTCCAATGTACACTATTTTGACGCGTTCTTGTTTGTTGGCCCTGAGCATTTGGACAACTTTGCAACAGTCTTGGACACATTCCAAACAATTGTTGCAGAGTTCGGCATCCCCCTGGTGAAGGACAAGATGGTGGGTCCTGCCTAGACTCTGTCCTTTTAGGCATTGAAATCAACATCAGGCAAGATATCACCCGATTCATTTGGGAAAAAATAGTGGACCTCAAGGATAAGATCAGTGCTGCGAGAGGACTGCAAAAAATCACTCTTAGGATGGCCCAGTTGCTCCTTGGTTCTCCAAATTTCACCTGTCAGGTAATTCTGATGGGACGGCCCTTCCTGAGATGTCTCACCCAGGTGACAGCTGGGTTACAGAGAGGACATCACTAACTGTGCCTCTCACAGAGCATAAAGAAGGATCAGGACCTATGGTTGCAATTCCTCGATATGTTCAACGGGGTGAACATTTGTCAGCAGGGCCAACACACTGACTCGGACCTGGACTTCATCACTGATGTGGCAGGGGCTTCTGGATTTGGCATATTCTTCCAGGGTGCTTGGTCTGCTGATCCTTGGCCTGAACACTGGGGGACTAGGGGTATCACAAAAAATGTCACATTGTTCAAGATTTTTCCCCTGTGTGTAGCAATATGTGTGTGGGGCGACTAGGTGCGTGACTGTGGAGTCATCTTCTGCCGCGATAACCAGGTCATCATGGCTCTCACTAACAATCACTCAGCAAAATGCTCCATATCAGTGGAGCTCCTGAGGAAATTAGTGTTGAAATGCTTGCAGCTCAAAATTATGACACACGCTCGCCATGTGCCAGGACTAAACAATAACATTGCTGATTCCCTCTCACGTTTTTAGTGGGATACTTTCAGATGATTGGTCCCGATGGTGGGTGAGCATCCTATGGCGCTGCTAGACTTGATCTGGGACATTGCAATAATATAGATTGGAAACTTGTCCAGTGGGCACTGACATCCCGCATTTGGGCAATGTACCTGTGTGGCTACTCGTATGTCTCTTCCTTCTTAGCATCCAGTGGCTGGCAACAAGGTCCACCAGACCAGGGGCTCTTAGTGACTTACATAACATATGCTGCTGCCCAAGGCCTATCCTGCCACATCGTCCAGTCCCATCTATCGGGATTCTTCTTTTTCGCCAAGATAGCGGGATGGGGTAATCCCTCTGATGATTTTCTGCTGAAGACATTGCTGATGGTCCAGGAGCATACCTCAACAACCCAACAGAAGATGGCCAGTGACACAGAACATACCGGACAGACTGTGGACAGCATTGCTGGTCATATGCTCATTGGATTATGAGACTTGCTTGTACCGGGTAGCATTCACCCCGGCATTCTTTGAGGTAGCCTCCACATTGCAGTTCCTGGACGTCTCTATATCAGAGGGCCTGCTGCGCATCCAGCTTGCTCTGGTGAAAATCGATCCACTCAAGGAAGTTCCTCAGCTCGGACCTGCCCTGTGGCCAGCATGTACAGATACCTGATGGCATTGCCTTCCCATTGTCAGCAGCTACTGGTCCATCTCGATGGCACACCACTATCCAGATTCCAGTTCACAGCAGTATTCATAAAAGCCCTAGCCACTATTGGACTGCAGATGACCTATTTGGCACCCGTTCTTTCCAAATTGGGGCAGCGATGGTAGCAACCTGGGCATATGCTCTATACATTCGCCCGCACAGGCTATTGTTTGGTGCTTTGAAGCTGTCAGTGGTCCCCGCTGCACAGCTAGGCCAGCCCCATTAACTCTTTTTATCCTGTTTTGCAGAGTTCATAGTCTGGATAATTGGACATTCCTTCATCCAGTGGGCAGCTGAGAGGAGATCCACGCGGCCACTGGGAATCCACTTAGGAATGAACAAATGCGGCATGCACCTCATATGGCTTGGAGATCCCGGTATGAAGCAGGTATAGATTCACCCATTGCTGGAGCAGCGCTTACAAATGCACACTCCCCCTGACACCAGGATCATCCACCTCAGTGGGAATGACCTGGGAACCATATCTGGAAAGCAGCTTATTGACCCCATCAGAGATGACCTCTTCTGAGCAGTCAGAACCTCCCCCGTACCCTCTTCATCTGGATAGACCTCATCCCACACTTTAAGTGGGCTGGAACCGGGAACTCAAGATGGTCAACAGACAGGTCAGTCAGAGCATTCTGCGTGCTGGGGTTGGCAGACCCGCCATGATTGGCACCCCTCTCAATACCTGAGTATTTCAAGAAAGATCATATACACCTATCAGACATCAGGCTGGACCTCTTTCTCAATGACATACATGAGACGCTAGAGGCCATCCTTGAGGCAAGCACATAGTTCTTCCATACTAGCAATATCCCATGGTGCAGTGAGTGGGAATTTCAAAGTGGGAGACTCGTGAAAGGCAGGCTTCTCTGTAACTGTGGTCGTTACCCAAGCTAGGCAGATAGCAGATCCTGTCTGAGGGGCAGGGGGACCCTAGCTGACACCAAGTTGTGTCGCCCCAGTGACTATCCCCAGACAAGGGCCAATCTGGCATAGGTGGCCCCCAAGACAGCATGACAAGGCAGCTGGCATTGTTGTAGGCCTAGCTCAGCTTGGCATGACGGGCCCAGCCCCCATGTCCTGCCAATTGGTGTCAATTGCTGTGGTGATGTTAATAATAAAGCTGCAGCCAAATTAACCTGTGACATTGAGTATGCTGTTTTATTTCTGTGTGTGCACTGATGTTGTCAATGCTTAGCATAAAAAGAGGGGGAAGAGCAGATGGACGTTCCACCTACCAATGCTAATGGAAGGGGCAGAGCATGGTTGTGATGGCCTGCAGCTTAATATGGTGGTGGACCCATTTTGCAACTTTCCATGGCTTGGGCCATGCTCTTGCCAGACAAAGCCAAGGGTGGGACAACATCCCACTGCAGTTGAATATCATGATGTTTGTCATGATGATGTAATGTGATGTTTTGTGAGAGCACAGCCCAAATAAAGATGAGCAGGGAAGACTGATCTCCCCTTTCAATCATCTGCAAACCCATCCCGCCTGCCTGGCACTTGACATACAGCTCTGCTTGGAACATCTACGCCTGGTACATCATTGCTACACAATACCACGGGTGATACTAGTTATTTGTCACAGCTAGTCAGCAGTTACTCAAGTTGGACTACAGGCAAACAGCAGATCCCATCTGAGAGGCAGGGCACTCTAGCTGACGACAAGGTGGGGCACCCAGCAAAATATCCTAAATGACAGCCAACCCAGCGTAGACAGCCCCCAAGACAGCATGGCAAGGCAGCTGGCACCGTGGAAGGCCTAGCTCAGCTTGGTATGGTGGGCCCAGCCCCTGTGTCCTGCCAGTTGGTGTCAATTGCATGTTGACTTGAGTGACTAGACCGGATCTCCATCCCCTTTGTTTTTTTGTTGCTATGGTGATGTTAATAATAAAGCGGCAGCCAAATTAACCCATGGCACTTAGTAGGCTGTTTTATTTCTGTGTGTGCACTGATGTTGGCAATGCTTAGCACAAAGGAGAGAGGGGAGAGCAGATGGACATTCCGCCTGCCCATGTTAAGGCAGGTCAGATGCTGGCCACACCCTCTGCACTTACTGCACAGGCCTTGCACTTACCTCACCTACATTTTTGCACTTAAGATACAGTAAAATCTTCCTGCACTTTAATAAACATGCCCCTTAGTTTCTTCTTTGCCTGCATGCAGCAGCAGGCAACTTCAGATCTCACTGCGACACTTACTGCTGCACGATTAACAAGCGGGAAGTGTCAGCCATGAGAGCTGAAGCTGTTTACAGTTGTAGTGCCAGTAGAAGAGTGTTGCAGAGGGAGCTGGGATGGGAGGTGGGGTCAAAATCTTCAGCTTAAAAATTGCTTCCCCTTGGCATTTTTGTGAATGTCAGTATTGACATTTCCATGATTTTCTCACCCAATGATGCTTTTTGTCCTTGCTGCAGGACATTTTTATCCATTGCAGATTGCAGCTTTCTGGGCTGCATTACACTACAATTTAAGCAAGACGATCATGGAAATGGCAGTGTTCCACTGTCTTCCACTTTGCATACAATTCCAGTGGTTCAGTTCCCATTCCTAGTATCAATTCACAGCATGTCCGCCTTGCTCCACCTTCTCTCCTACACTGCTGCATCTCATTGGTCAGCTCTCAAACATGTTGTTCTTCTATTGTTTGGTCTATGGAGCTTTGAAGCTGTCAATTGCAGAGTAGTGCATGGCAGCTGGCCAATTAAATGCAGATGAACGGGAGAAAAGGAGGAGCTGCCTGTTCTCTCTGGCCAATCACAAGGCAACATGATATGAATTAGGTCAAGAGAATGGAAGATGGTTTGAAGTTCATAATGATCCTGCACCTGAAGCAGTAATGTCTTGGTAGCAGAGATGTAGGGAGCAGCAGGCACAATCTTTGCATTGGAGCTGGGAGTAAATTCCTTCCTGCTGCGCTGCATCCTCAACAGCAGGACTGCAGAATTCAGAGGGGTAAGACAACTGTCAGGGGCGGCCCAAGGGAGGTGCGGGGCCATTTGAGGAGACTCGGTGCAGGGCCTCATTTGCACAAGGGCCCTCATTTGCATAAATATTTTCATAATGTTACCATACACTAACTTTTAGTAAACATGCCTCTTAATGAGTGTATGGATAAAGAAAGACGAAAAGATTTATACATTACTATAATCCAGTGCCAACCGCCAGGCACATTAGGAACTACTACAAACACTGCCCATTTAGAACCCATAGGAAACCCGCCATATCCTAACAGCACTACCAGGACACACAAAGCACCAGTCCCTACCTAACAAAAGGCAACACTGCAAATATTAAACCAATACATTTCAGAGAATAACAATACATGACCTACTGGGGAAAGAGAACAAGTGGCAATGTCAAATAGGAATTACATAAACAGAATACCTCAGCTCAGTTACACATGCAGAACACAGACCATCACCAAACAAGGAATCACAATTTAGAAACAGGAAGACAATAATTAAACTGGGAACCCCAAAAGCCAAACTTGGCATGTACAACAACACTGTAGAAATAAAATTATAAATTAATTTCCTCTTGTACTAAACAAAGTGCAGACGTTAATGATGCACATTTCCCAGAGCTGACATATTCCAGTTAATAAATTCAAAATAAAGAGATATCTTTCTACCCTTTGTGCATTTTTTTTAATTGCAATTGCTCCAGCCACTTTCTTCTGGTTTCTTTGTGTCTTCTGCTAATTCTCCATCGTCTGCTGTCCATTTGTCCTTTCTTCTATCTTCTATTTTTTTTCCATTCTCTCTCTACATCTGCTTTAACATACTAATCTTTCTCCTTTTGCTCTTTCCTCATTCCTATTTCATTCACTCAAATTTTACCCCTCCATCCTCAATCCCCACTTACTCTCCCCAATACCCGGCTAATTGTAGATTTTTCTTCCCTCCCACACAAAATATTTTTCCCCTCTCCATTTCACTCTCCCAGCCCCATCCCATTCTAATCCTCCCCCAACATCATCTCCCTTCTAGTTCCAGCCCCACCCAGCATCCGTTCCCTTCTAGTCCCCGCATCAGCCCATTTCCAGTCCTAGCCCCCCATCCATTTCCAGTCCTATCCGAGTCCCTCCATCAGCTCATTTCCAATCCCAGCCCTCATCAGCCCATTTCGTCCTTTCCTAGCCCCACCATCAGCCCATGTCAAATCCTAGCTCCCCTCCACTCAGCCCATTTCCATTCCAAGCCCCCGTCCCCATCAGCTATTTGCAATTCAAGCCTCCCCTTCCACTCAGCCCATTTCCAGTCCTAGCAACCCCCCAACCCATTACCAGTCCTACCCACCCCATAGCTCATTACCAGTCCTAAGCCCCCCATCAGCCCACTTCCAGTCCTAACCCTCCCATCACTCCATTTTTAATCTTAACCCCCATAGCCCATTACCAGTCCTAACCCCCCATCAGCCCACTTCCAGTCCTAACCCCATCAGCCCATTTCCAGTCTTAGTCCCCCCATAGCCCATTACCAGTCCTAACCCCCCCATCAGCCCACAGCCCATTACCAGTCCTGACCCCCTCAGCCCTCCTCAATTCCTAACGCCCCCATCAGCCCATTTCCAGTCCTAACCCCCCCATCACCCCATTTTCAGTCTTAGCCCCCCTCCATAACCCATTACCAGTCCTAACCCCCCATCAGCCCACAGCCCATTACCAGTCCTAACCCCCCTCCCCCCATCAGCACAGGGAAAATTGAGCCCAGGGAAAATTTCCTGTTTCCCATCAGCCCCAGCGGGCTTAACAGAGCCACGAAAGGGAAACTCTCCCTTCACGGCTCTGAAAGCCAGCACACAGACGGACTGATGCAGGGAGGGAGGGCTCCGCTGGGCAGGGGGGGGGGGGCGCGGGACACTCGATTCTGCTGCTGCCATGGCGGCAGCAGCAGCAGCCAGCTTTTTTTTTTTTTTTAATTTACTTTTAATGCAGAATGTTGTTTGCGCGGGGCCCCGTGCAAAAAACATTCTCGCTCAATGGATGAGCCGGCCCTGACAACCATGGACGGCAGAGATGGGCGACAACAGCAAAGTGTAAAACGGAGCAGTTACGGGGACCTGCATCTATAGAGGCCACTAGCTTAAGAAAAGGGGAATCCAGGAGCCCTTCAGTGAACAGCGACATCCGAACAAGGAGGACAGCTTCACGGACCTGTACCTGCATCACCACCAGCTCCAGATACACTGATTCCAATGCAATGCAATGTGTGATGGGCCCGATATTCAGTGCTAGCGGCTAGTGATCCAACAGTGGCTAGCCACCGGCACTGAACTTTAAACCAGATATTCAATGCCGGGCTCCGTCACTGAATATCCGGGCTGGCTGGATTGCTGCAAAGCTAATTGGGCAGCGGTGATATTGAGTCACTGCCCAATTAGCTTCTGCAGCAAGAGTTAGGCCAGTATTTCATGAACCTGACTTTCACTCTGTGTCGCTAAGCAGGCAGTCGCTCAATATTGCTGCTGCCTGGTTAGAGATGGGTGCTATCCCGGAACATCCCCAGCATGCCCAAACCATTGAAATGCCTTTGAATATCCCCCCACTAAGTATTAGAGGTGAAAGCATGGATATTTATTTAGCAGGTTTTTTATACTGCTTTATCATCGCAGTCAAAGCAGTTTACATTATAACTTAAACTTGGTAATGTACATTAAACAGGGACATTGATCATTTGGATTTTTCCTGAGGCAATGGAGGGTTAAGTGACTTGCCCAAGGCCACAAGGAGTGCTAGTGGGAATTGAACACTGTTTTCTTGGTTCCCAAGCCAGTGCTCTAACCTATAGGATACTCCTCCACTCTTTAGGCTTGATTTTAATTTCCAGTATCAGCTACAGAGTATTCAGAGTAGAGCGTTGTAATACCCTAGAGCAGGGGTGTCCAATTCCAATCCTGGAGGGTGAAGGGATAATTAGTCTAAGTGTGGATTTCAGGCCTGCTCTATAGGTTTGCTTTGTATGGTTGCACCCTTACCTGCCTGAAAATATACACAGTAACATATGATTGGCACAAGAAGACACGCATGTGGGCTGGCGAAGCAGAGTATTTTGTGGCCTTGTACGAGAGAGCCTGGGGAACTAGACACTTTGGACGGGAACGTGCAAAGTGTATAAGCCCAGAGAAATACAGGAGAAATACAGGCCAACCAGGAAGCATACTCTGAGCCCTGAAGATAACAGACAGTGCCAGGAGATGGAGTTCCAGGAAATGGAAAGGCATGAACACAGCACAGGCAGGGGGGGCTGTGACCAGCTGATAAGCGGACCCTGAGCAGACTTTGAAATACAGATTTGAAATACAGACCTTGTTGAAATACCTACTGTTGTTTGGTGATAAACATAGGAGGGTCCTGAGGGAAGAGCACTTGCAGAAGTTCTTCTGACCTTACAGGGTTTTGTTTTCCTTTTTTTGCAAGTTTTGCAAATGACGTCAGTAATTCACGCAGAATTCACTGAAACTTTGGGGCAGAGAGAGAGATCTATATAAGAGAGCAGCTCCATAATATCGGGGTTGACTTTCTTTCTCACCACTAAGGGGTAGGAAGATCGTCATCTGCACTCAGATCTCAGAGAGAAACGCTTGTATGTATCTGTGCTTCTAGCTTTCTGCCTGGATCACAATAAAAGGAATTTTGCTGACAAGTGACTGTGATCTGAGTTCTTTATTTTCCTGGTGCACGGCTCCCATGTGCCCAGGCAATCTTGGTGATTATTAGGGATGCTTTGTAGGTAAGAACCTGCCTACAAGGGCCACAACCAGCCTGGTTTTCAGGATGTCTCTAATGAACTGTGGTTCTCCAGTACTGGAGATGGATACCTCTGCTGTAGAGTGAAATGAAGAAAGAAGTAACTTGATTGTAATGAGGAAAGAGGGAGTAAACTGTCTATTATATGGTTATTTTGTTTCTTTTGCCAATTGTTATAAATATTGTATCAGTGACCCTAAAGTTTAAACAAATTCTTGGTTCAGAACACAAACTTTGAACTAGACTCAGCTATTTCGAGAAGGGAAGAGGTGTGAGAGAAGTCTGAGTGCCATAGGCCTCCCAATATATGCTGGTCCCGATTCAAAGAACCCTAAAATTTTAATTCCAAGAGTAGACTGAAAAACATAAAAACCTTTGGAACCATGTACCTCCAGCCTGCCAAGCAACATGAGGACTGTACCTGGACTAGGAGACTATACATTAAAACAGCATTTGATCCATGTATCTGAATATCCCACCCACAGTAGTCAAGGGAAAAATGTATTCCAAAAAGCCTCATAAAATGAAGTAGGGAAACCCCCCCCCCCCCCCCATGGAATAGCTTGGTTAGATAAGTATTCCCTCCTCCCTGTCCTTCTGTAGCAATCCTAAATGGACTTCAAAAGCACATAGCAAGAGAACGGGCCCCACTCTTGTTAGACATTTATTGGTTTGCATGATGAGTGGATAAATTCATCAGGGTCCATTTGCAGGACCTGCAAACTGCATAAACCCTTCTCAGTCTGTTATTCAGTGCCATTGAATATCCTTATAGACCGTCTTTCAAATGTCCAGTTAGTATTGGGGTGGGCCATGGGCAGAGCTGGGAGGGCCCTGGCGTCTAGCCAGTTAGCTAGCCAGATTGGCAAACTGCATGGAATTAGGACAGGTCAATGGATAAATATGACTGCTAACTGGAGGGCCACCGTGGTCAGCAGCGAAACCAGATATCCAGTATTGCATGTCAGACAGGCTCCGGCACTTAATACCCAGTTTCATTTTTGCCTGGGATGGTCAGACATTTCAATGACGCTGACCACCGCAGGCTGAGTATCGATCCCAGCATGTCCTAGTGGTTCCCTCTCTTGACAGTGCATTTTAAAGCACCCAAACATAAGAAGCAAGGAGCTGGCAAAGGAACTATACGACAAAGCTGAAAAAAGGCAACAGGGAATGGTTATAGAAGAATTGCAAAGTCTTTGAATATCCCTCGGAATCAGGAAAATTAAGAAGTGGAAGGTGTGTGATACCACGAAGACCCTGCCTAGATCAGGCCATCCCTCCAAACCGGATGGTTGAATAAAGAGACAATAAAGAGGGAAATGGGAACTTTGAAAGAACTACAGCCTCCTTGGCCAAGACTGCATGTAACAACAATATCCCGACCTCACTCTAATCAAAAAGCTCTGGCACGATGGAAACTGCACACCTCGATCTGTCAATATTAGACCAAAGTGGGCAGAGACTTATCCCAACAGACTCACAGCTGGAATTGCTGCCAAAGGCGCTTTCAGCAAATGTTGATTCAGGAGAGCAGAGGCTTGCCCAAGTGCTGCATTTCGGTTTTGATTTCGGGGTATATGTGGGGTTGGTCCTTCCACTAGGATGGCTGGCTGGCTTGGAAGACAGCAGCACAACATCTCCCCCCGCCTTCCCTTCCATCTCGTGCAGCCACTGCTCCCGTCATTCTGCATCCTCTGGGGGCAAAGCTATCCGGCTTCAGGGAGCGGCGGCACAGGGCTGGCACAGTGGTGGGCTTTGGAGGGCTCAGAGTCCCATTGCTGAGGGCATTTCGAGGGCTTTTCGGCTTCTGTGTGAGGGCAGTGCCAGCCCTGTGCCGCTGCTCCATGAAGCTTGATTTTTTGCCTCTTGCAGAGGTAGTAAAGGGAGAGAGAGGAGATGCTGGAAACCTTGGGGGGAAAGAGGAGGGATATACTGGATACCAGTGGGGGGGGGGGGGGACGATGATGCTAGAGACCTGGGGGAAGGGAATAGGGAGATGCTGGAAACATGGCGGGGGATTGGAAGGAGAGATGCAGGACTATGGGTGAGGCAAGGGCAGGGGTGCACAGTCGATGGTCCACCTCGGGCATCTGATACCCTCGAGCTGGCCCTGGCTATATATTTGTCCCGTTCCCCACTAAAATACCTTTTCCCCTGAGAGGTGTAAAGTAACCTCATCATTCAGATACACGCAAGTCTGACGCGTCGACACAACAAAATGTGAGAAATGTACAAGGAGGTGTAAACTCTGTATGGCCACCAAATATTCCCATACTATGGCAATGTAGGAACATGGGGGCTGATACTCAGTGGTGACAGCGCTTAGCCACTGCTGCTTTCAAAACCCCTGGAGATGCAATGCTGGAACGTGTCCGGCGTGGAATATCCAGCCGCTAGTCGGGCAGCGATAACCACTTACAGTTAGGACAGCCATTGAACGGCTACTTTAAGCAGTTTGGCTTTCTGGTTAGCAGTTGAACATTGCCGCTGACTGACTGGATAGCGCCCAGCACCGCCCCCGATCCCCCCACAGACCGCCAGGTTCTAACCAGTGTTTTCATGCAGTCTGCGCAATATTCAGCAGCACTCTCCAAACCGTGCAACTGGCTCGCCATGTTGTAGCTGCCGAGCAGGTCAGCTAACCAACTAAAAAGCTTCAACTCGGCCTCCAACTGCAGTTTTTCTATTCTCCAGGAAATCATAACTGCGTCCTGATTTTAACATTCCCCAGAACTGTCCAGGCTTGAGTCATAGTGCCAGGCTCTTTCCTAGTCTACAGGGAGTTATATGGGCAGGAAAGGGAAGGTGAATTTCCAGGCAGACTCAAGTTTAATACTGGCAACCCTGAGGTGGCTGTCTATACCCCGGCACTCCCCAAACCTCAGCTGTCCCTTCTGGGACAGAGAGATGAATGATGCAGGTGCTGACAGACCCCCAGGCTCCCTTTGTTCCTTATTATGCATGTGTGTCTTTCTCTGTCTCTTCCATTCTTCCTCTTTTTTCTCCCTCTCTCCACCTTTTCTAACGCTTAAGAGGAAACAGCACTCACCTTCTCCTGCGCAACACTCACACACAGACATTTGCACACTTACTTTCTCATCCTGTGACCGCGTCTGAGGCGTTGCTCCCACTGCTGATTCCTGTTTCCTCTTTTTCTGTGAGAGAAGAAGTCAAAGTTTAGAACACAAATGCCTCTCATTTTGCCGTGTAACCTGATCCTTTAGGGTGCTGCCTGTATCTCTGCTCTGTGACTCCTGGCTTGATTCTAGTTCATTTTATATATTATTCAACACTTGGTTGCACAGTTACTGCAGAATGGCAATGGGTGAGGAAGCTCAGGATGTGTTCCATGCCTCTACTCTTTCTGCTGTAATAAAAGTCCCTCTGTAATAATGATACTCTCCCACGATGCCTGTGTGCCTTTGTTGTGGAAAAGACTTTGAGATAAGGCTGCCCTATCTCTCTTTATGTACTTAAGGAGCAGAATTTACAAAAAAGGCACACTGTTATTGAACAAAAGCTCCTCTTACAAGTTCCCACACAAGAAAGCATCAAATTTTCAGTGTCCCGACTAATATCAAATATTTCCAAGAACTCACCCCAGAGGAATCTGACAGAGAGTCAGCCGTATAAGATCTTCCCCGCTGCACCGGAGACCTAAAATACAGAATCACTGAAGGTCAGTATAAGCACACTGGACTGATAGCATCTAAAACTTCCCCTCCAACTGTGACAAGTCATCATGAACTTCCTCACAAACAGCAGCTAGACATGCTTTATGCTAACCACCAGCAAGAGATTTCATCTCTTAAACCATAAGATGCCGCTTACAGAGGATATTCTTATAACAGGTCGCCTAGGCTGGGAGGACAAGTAGGCACCTAGTTTGAAAATCATCATCATACCTAAGTGAAAAATTCAGGCAGTATGTGGATTTGCATTTAAACTAGAAAAAGGGGGTGACAGATGGGGAAGGTCAAGTTCAGGACGTCACTCCCTGCAAAAGCAGAATAACATCAGAAACAGCCACACTTTTAAACCACACATCAAAAACAAGTGGGAAGAAGTGGGCAGAACAAAATCAATGCAAAATACACACAAGCTAGTTAAATGCTGGAAAGCAATGAGCACAAATGCTCGAAGCTTAGCCAACAAAGTTCTGGACCTGGAAGCCCTAATGGTGGAAGTGGACTTGGACATTGTGGCCATTACAGAAACATGGTTTAATGAATTGCATGATTGGGATATAGCCATAGCTGGCTATAATCTATTCAGAAGAGACAAAGAAAATGGACGACGAGGAGGAGTAGCCTTGTATGTCAAAAGCAATATTAAAGCTACTGAAATGCAGGGGGCATGGGGAAAAGAAGCAGCGCTCTGGATTGTGTTGGGAAGAGGAGATAGCACTGTCATCCATACTGCTGTAGTCTACAGACCTCCAATTCAAATCGAAGAGATAGATAATGAATTAATTATAGATATTGACAAGATAGCCACAAAGAGGGAAGTGATCATATTGGGTGACTTTAATCTACCCGATGTGGATTGGATTACTCCTTCTGCAAATCTAGAAAGAAGCAAAACAATTGTGCATGCTCTCCAAGATGTGTTACTTAGACAGATGGTGATGGAACCAACCAGGGAAAGCTCAACGCTGGATTTAGTGCTCACCAACAGTGATAGCGTGTCGAATGTCTGGGTGGATGCCCCTGTGAGCAACAGCGATCATCACACAGTGTGGTTTGAGATAAAAGCCAAGGTCCAAGAATCAAGCCCATATCACACTCATTCCCAAACCGGGTAAAGATCCAGTTCAGGCCTCGTCATATCGGCCTATCTCGTTGCTCAATTTTGATCTCAAATTATTGGCGAAGATCCTTGCAGTGCGCCTAGCCGAGGTGCTGGGTGACCTGGTACATGAATCCCAGGTGGGCTTTGTCAAGGGGCGTTCTACAGTCCGAAATATGCGCAAGTTGTTGACTTCCATGGAATGGGTGCAGAACCATCAGTTGTCTTCTCTATTAGTTAGTTTCGATGCCGAAAAGGCCTTTGATAGGGTTGACTGGCGGTACTTGCAGTGTCTACTTCCACAATATGGTCTGGGCGGCTATTTTTGTCGCATGGTGGATAGCCTATATGCGCAGCCGACGGCCAGGGTTCTTTGTAATGGGGTGCTCTCCGACACCTTCCCCCTGGAAAGAGGCACCCGGCAGGGCTGCCCACTTTCACCTTTACTGTTTGTCCTCTCTCTTGACCCCTTGATACGGCTTATAGAGGCTTCTCGGGAGATAAAAGGAATCCGGATTGGGACGACAGAGTTCAAGATTGCGGCCTTTGCTGATGACCTGCTGGTGCATTTGCTTGCCCCTGATCGATCGTTGCCGTGTCTATTACTGGAAATTACACGTTTTGGACGAATTGCGGGGTTGCGCATCAACAAAGATAAATCTGAGGCTTTGGATATCTCGGGTCGGCTGAGAAGGGGGTGGGAGGGGTTTCCCCTAAAATGGGCCGATACGGAGTTTAAATATTTAGGCATAGTGTTGCCCCGGCAAGTTAACGCCTTATATGGGCGCAATCTGGACCGCATCCTTAAGGGATTGCATACCCAGTTGAAAGACTGGAGTCATCTTCCGCTTTCTCTGATGGGACGGGTAGCAGCCGTCCAGATGGTGATACTTCCGAGGATCCTGTACTGGCTGCAGACGCTGCCGGTATGGCTGTTGAGCCGTGATTTGCGCCGGGTAGAAGCCCTCATAAGGGCATTCTTGTGGAAGGGGGGCAGGGCCCGTATACCTTGGAATCGGATGCTGGGGACCTGTAGGGAGGGGGGACTGGGATTGCCCAATCTAAAGGTTTATGCTCTAGCTTGTCAAGCCAGACACATTGGAGACTGGCTGGGAGGGACCGAGGTGTATACGCCAAGAGCGATGGAAGAGGGGTTGGTGGCCCCCCATACTTTGTTGGGAGTCTTACATGGGGCGGACCGCGATTTGCCTAACCGGATAGTGCAGAGTGCATTGATTAGCTCGGCCCGACGAACCTGGAGACACCTCAATAAACTTTGGAACACTTCGTGGACCGCTTCTAGCTGGCTACCATTACAAGGGAACGTACAATTTACCCCGGGCTCTGAAACAGCGATTTTCCGGGACTGGAGTGACAGAGGCATTCAGAAGCTGGGACACTTAGTGGGCCCCACCGGTTCCTGTAAATCTTTTTTAACTCTGAGCGGGGAATACGATCTCTCCTCTCGACATTGTTTTGCGTACATACAGGTATCTCATTATGTGTCCTCTTTGCCGAAGGAAGCGCTCAGCTTAGAACGATCGGCACAGATCATGGAATTTTTTGGGATAGAGGGGGATTGCCCGCCTTCGATCTCGATTTTAAAGAGCCGCCTGGATCGTAACGGGGTGTTTCCAGATTATGGACTGGTGGAAGAGGCTTGGGCGGCGGAGCTACATGGGCAGGTACTCCCAGGGACGGTTCGCCTGGCTCTAAAACGGATCGTAAAACTTACTTCTGGGGCGCGATGGAGAGAAGTACAGTTTAAATGTATCACTAGAGCCCATGTATCCCCGCGGCGGGCGTTTCGGAGCCGTATTACAACGGACGGCCGTTGCCCTCGATGTTCTGAGGCCATGGCCACTCTATTGCATATGTGGTGGGACTGCAGGTTTATCCGGCCCTACTGGGCTAGGATTTCAAGATTTATGGGGATCCTCTTGCAGCAGAGATTGCGGTGGTCTGCCTCCCTGGTAGTGTTAGATTGGTTGGACTCCCCCGGTCTCTCGCGAGCTGGGGAACAGCTGCTGGTGCGCAAGGCCTGTCTGGTGGGGAAGGGGCCTATTCTTCGCCTATGGCGGGAAAGGGAAGCACCTACCTTCGGGGAGTGGCGGAACTATTTTCACCAATTCATGTTGACGGAGAGATGGAGTGCACGGGGTTGTGTCAAAAGATGGATGGCCTTTATGCGTGTCTGGGAACCCTACATTCAAAGCCTGGGGGCTCGATGCCGGAATGAAGTGTTACATGTAGGTAGTTGATGGAGGTCTTGTAGGGGGATGGGGGTGGATGCCGGTTGACCTCATGCTAGTAGTTCTCTTTTGTCTGCTGGAGGAGTGTTGCTACGGGTGGGGGTGGGGGGTAGAGGAGGGGGCGGGAGGGAGGGGGGAGGGTTTAATGGGTTATAATCCACCTGTTCTTATATCTTTGTTGTAACTCTCTGGAGGGGGATAAGAGTTCCACCCCCCTAGAGAGTCCTGTTTTCCTGTATATTGTATAATTTTGTGGTGGTCTATAAATAAAGCATTCAAAAAAAAAAAAAAGCCAAGGTCCAGTCCAATCATAGCAAGCTCAAAGTCCTAAACTTCAAAAACACTGACTTCAGTAAAATGGCCGAGTACCTAAAGGAGGAGTTGACAGGGTGGAAAGAGATAAGGGAAGTGGAATTGCAATGGGCTAAACTAAAAGTGGCAATAAAAGGGGCAACAGATAAATATGTAAGAAAAGTAAATAAAAACAAGAGGAGAAGGAAACCCATTTGGTTTTCCAAAGAAGTGGCTGCGCAAATAAAGGCAAAAAACACAGCTTTTTCAAAATTCAAAAGCTTGCAAACAGAGGAACAGAGAAATGAATACAGGATCCAACTCAAAGAGACAAAAAGAGAAATAAGGATAGCAAAATCAAAGGCAGAGGAAAAGATGGCTAAAGATGTTAAGTGTGGCGACAAATCTTTCTTCAGGTATATTCGGGAAAGGAAGAAGATCAGAGGTGGAATCACAGGACTCAGAAGTGCTGGGAACGGACTCGTGGAAAGTGACATTGAAAAAGTGGAATTGCTAAACAAATACTTCTGCTCTGTTTTTACTAAAGAAAATCCTGGAGAAGGACCACCTGTGACTCCCAAATATAAAAATGGGAATGAAGCAGATACCACACCATTTACAGAAGATGATGCGTTAGAACAGCTTGCAAAACTGAAAGTGGACAAGGCCATGGGACCAGATGGGATACAGCCCAGGATACTGAAAGAGCTAAGTGAGGTTCTTGCAGGGCTGTTAAAGGATGTATTCAACAGATCCTTGGAAACAGGAGAAGTTCCTCAGGACTGGAGAATGGCTGATGTCGTACCTCTACACAAAATTGCTGACAGGGAAGAAGTGTCAAACTACAGGCCTGTGAGCCTTACCTCGGTGGCGGGAAAAGTAATGGAGGTGCTCCTGAAAGAGCGAATAGTGAACTTTCTCAAAACCAACAGGTTGCAAGATCCGAGGCAACATGGTTTTACCGAAGGATGATCTTGCCAAACAAATCTGATTGAGTTCTTTGACTGGGTGACCAGAGAACTAGATCAGGGGCACGAGATAGATGTCATCTACCTGGATTTCGGCAAAGCCTTTGATACTGTCCCTCATAGGAGGCTTATCAATAAACTCAGTAGTTTGGGGATGGGTCCCAAGGTAGTAAACTGGATCAGAAATTGGTTGACTGACAGACGACAGAAGGTGATGGTAAATGGAGCTCACTCGGATGAAAGAAAGGTGATTAGCGGGGGCCCCAGGGTTCGGTCCTGGGCCCGGCACTGTTCAATGATATTGCTGAAAGACTGAATGGAAAGGTCTGTCTTTTTTCAGATGACACGAAAATTTGCAACAGAGTGGACTCCCCCCGAGGGAGTGCTTAACATGAGGAAAGATCTACAAAAGCTGGAAGAATGGTCAAATGCTTGGCAATTAAGATTTAATGCAAAGAAGTGCAGTGTCATGCACTTGGGTAGCAGAAATCCAAGGGGAATGTACGCGATAGGGGGCGAGAGGTTTGTGTGCACGGATCAGAGAAAGACCTTGGTGTGATTGTTTCTGTAGATCTCAAGGTGGCAAAACTGTGCGACAAGGCGGTGGCAAAAGCCAGGAGGATGTTGGGCTGCATACAAAGAGGAATCACCAGCAGAAAGGAAGAGGTACTAATGTCACTGTATAAGTCACTGGTGAGGCCTCACTTGGAATACTGTGTTCAGTTTTGGAGACCATATCTTGCAAAGGATGTAAAAAGAATGGAAGCTGTTCAGAGGAAGGCGACCAAGATGATTTGGAGCCTGCATCAGAAGCCTTATGAGAAGAGACTTGAAGACCTAAATATGTACACTCTGGAGAGGAGGGATAGGGGAGATATGATTCAGACCTTTAAATACTTAAAGAGAAATAATGAACAAACAAACCTCTTCCAAAGACAGGGAAGCTGTAAAACTAGAGGGCATAACATGAAGCTGCAAGGTGGTAAATTGAAAGGCAATGTCAGGAAATACTTTTTCACTGAAAGGGTGGTGGATGCTTGGAATGCCCTCCCGATGGAAGTGGTGGGGGCAAATATAGTGACAGAATTCAAAACGGCATGGGACAAACACAGTGGATCCCTTTACAGCAGCAGGATAAAATCAAAATAAACTGAACCATCTAAATTTCTCAACAAATAGGGGTGTCCTACATGGAGCGGTCGGTTCACCCCTAAACAAAGACATGAGGAGGGGTGCACCTACTCCTGCCATCTTACTGGGCAGACTAGATGGACCATACTGGTCTTTATCTGCCGTCATTTACTATGTTACTATGTTACCTAATGTCCCTCATCCAAATACCAACAGTCACCAGAAACAAATGCAAATGCAGGCAAAACATGTTGATCCTGCCAGCTGAGATAGCAAGAGCAGATCAAGCAACACGCCTGTTCCATGTATGTGCCTGACCTCTGGAATGCCCTTCCTAACAACCTCAGAGAGATGCATTTATTTAGCTAGTCTTATATACTGCTTTTCTACCACTACTACTACTACTGAGCATTTGTATAGCGTTACAAGTCGTACGCAGCACTGCACAGACATGTAAGAGACAGTCCCTGCACATCAGAGCTTACAATCTAGTCAAGACAGACAACACAGAAGGTGTAGACAGGGATAAAACAAGGGGGAAAGGTAAAGAAACAAGGAGATCAGGTGAGATCAGCAGCATCGAAGAGGTGAGTTTTCAGCCTGGATTTGAAAAGGGTCAGAGAAGGCGCCTGGCGTACAGACACAGGTAGTTTGTTCCAGGCGTGAGGTGCAGCAAGGTGAAAGGAGCTAAGTCTGAAGTTAGCAGTAGAAGAGAAGGGCACAGATAGAAGCAGTTTGCCAGAAGAGCGGAGTTCCCAAGGGAGGGTGTAGGGAGAGATAAGAGAAGAAAGGTAGTGAGGAGCTGAAGAGTGAATAGCCTCTGTACCAATCAAAGCAGTGTACATTCAAGTGCTGTATATATATTTTTCCCTTGTCCCCCAAGGGCTCACAATCTATGTTTTTGTACCTGAGGCAACGGAAGGTTAAGTAGCTTGCCCAAGCCCACAAGGAGCACCTGTAAGGCTAGAAACCCCAGTTCTTCCAGTCCAAGATTGCTGTCTTCTAGCAGGATTCAAGCCCCTGACACTCCTGCCCAAGGTAACTTGCCCCAACCACTAGGCCACTCCTCCCAACATCCAACATGACCTAACATCATTCTGGAAGGAACTCAAGACATACTTGTTCAAAGAACGCTCCAAAGATTAGCCATAGGACACCAGCTGACACTAGAGACAACAGAACTTAGACTCCCCCCAGTTAATTCCCCACTACAAGAAACCCTTATATCTCCTGTAAACTTCCCCCGCAACAGGCCGGAACATTTCCGCACAACTCAAGACTATGCAACCAAGGTTGATGACATTGAGGCCAATTCAGGTCCTTGCACATCTGCCCGCACTGCTTGGACAAAACCTGTACGTGCCCGAGATAGACCCAATTCTGCCACCGTGGGGCCCAGACATACCCACACTGGCAGAATTGGGAACAGACATGTCCAAGCACTCTCCATATGCTGAGGAAATCGACGTATGGGGAGCTGTCCATTCTCATGCCAGAACGTCATTGTGGGGGCGAGGGAGCACGAGCTGTCTACATGGTGGCTCGGAATACCATGACCCACATCGGCCCCTGCAGACCACTCTCCGAGTGACACTGGAGGCACCTATGACCCGGATCGTGGCTGCAGGAGCACAGCGCTGCCAAAACCACAGGGTTCTGGGGTGTGTGGCACGTGCAATGAGAGGCCCCCTGGACCTATTCCACCATCGGGGTGAAATAGCCAGGACGTCCATGTCAGTGCTGGGGTACATATAGAGGCCTTTCCTGAATAGCCTCTGTACGTCCTGGCACCTGCCCACTTCCCTGCTCCACCCCCTCCCGCCCACGTACATGTGGAGAGCGCTGACGGCGGAATGCAGCTGTGGAGCTGAGCTTGGGTTGGATGTCCAGCCCGCACGTCCAACCTTGCTATTCACGGCACGGAATGCACCCCATTGTTACTTGCTTTCTGTCAAACCTATATCCCAAGCAAACCAAAATTGTTCACAGCGTTACTTGCTATTTGTTATCGTTACTAAACATAATCACCCTATTTTGTTTTCTCTGTTCATTGTTCTATGTAACACAGTGAAATGTTTTGTTATATGTAAACCACTTTGATTCCAAGATAAAGCGGTATAGAAAAATCAATAAATAAAGACACATATAGTAGGCTTCTGTGTGTCTTTATGAAATCATCTCACGAAACCTGCACGATGACAACTAAACTGCAGCCACATGGCATTTACCCTTGCTCATGAGCTGGTGGAAATATATGCAGCTGAAGTATGTGTGTGACTCCACCCAAACTATGCCCAAACACGCTTACATGCAGGTTGTGCGAAAGTACATGTCTTGCGTGTACTTTTATGTGTGGAGCCAATGGGTAATGTTTTAAAAGAGGGTTTATGCACAAAAAGCAGTGTTGTTCACCTGTAACATGTGTTTTCTGGAGACAGGAGGATGGATCAGGCACAGAAGTGGATGACATTATCAAATGTTGCTGGGACAGAACAGTTATCCCAGAGCTCAGAAATCCATTAGCTTGTGCAGCCCTTCCCGCATGCCATGGTCTCCTCAGCTCCTCGGTCATTTCCAAAGCTCAAGAATTTAGGAAATTCTCGGGGAGGTGGGGGAGGGATTGTGTGCCTAATCAATCCTGCTGTCCACGTAAAATGCTTGTTACAGGTGAGCAACATTACTTTATCCGTTGACAAGCAGGCACATTTCTTTTTGCATCGCCCCATACTTGGGAGCAGCCTGCACTGAAATACTGCGAGAACTGCTATTTCTCACAGATAGATTGGCTATAATGTATGCAGGATGCTAGCCAATTTGCTAGAGTTCTGTGACTGACTGGTAATCCAGCTCTGTTGGGGTCAAAGTAGACAAAAAGCTGCGCAGACTTCCTGATTGATTCAGGGCTTTTTAGGTAGCACATGAGAGGGCCCACTTAGCCTTCCACACTCTGGACTGTATCTTGCGCGGATTGTTCTGTGATTTTGGAGGAAGCACTGTTTCCTGTCTGATTTGGAAAGGTGTTACTACTTACAGTAGGTAAAATTCGGCATGAGTTCTGAGTACTTCCTTGTTATGATGGAACCGTGTGTACGGCTGGTGGGCAATTAGTGCTTGAAGTTAACTTCTCCTAACACAAGTCACAGCTACAGGGAACAACATTTCCATGCAAAGGGCTTAAGAAGAACAGACTCAAGTGGTTCAAAGGGCGATTTCATAAGAGAAGATAAAACCCAATTAAGGTCCCATGGTACAGGGGCTTCTGCAGTGATGGTTTGATGAGGAGAAGTTCTTTCATAAAACATAAAATGATGGGACATTGAGAAATTGGGAGACTATCAAGTTGAGCATGATGGGCGGTGGGAGCACTGAGATGTACCTTGATCAAGGACGTCTGGAGGCCAAGATGATATAAATGGTATAAGTACTGGAGTATGATGGGAGGCAGACATGCAACATTTGTGAAGCATCAAATGAAAATTATTTCCACTTGAAAGCACAGGTACGACTACTACTGCTTACTACTTACCATTTCTATAGTGCTACAAGGCGTATATAGTGCTGTATATATACACAGAAGAGCCAGTCCCTGCCCGATAGAGCTTACAACCTACTCAGGACAAACACAATAAACGGGGAACCAGGATAATACTAAAGGGAGGTGGTGATAACACACATGACTGGTAAACAAGAGAATAAGGGGATCAAAGGCAGCCTCAAAGAGGTGGTTTTTAGCCTGGATTTGAATAGGACCAGAGTTGCAGCATGGCATAGTGACTCAGGTAGTCTTGTCCAGGCATCTGGTGCAGTAAGATGGAATGAATGAAGTCTGAAGTTGGCAGTGGAAGAGAAGGGCACAGATAAACGCCTAGTGGATGGTTTCCTTGCAGCAGTGATGTAAAGTTACAATGAGGGACCCCCAAGCAATATCTTGTCATGGCAGTGGTGTGCCCCTCCCCATTGTGTGGGTTTTCCCATGCGGCGGCAGTGGCAAACTTACCTCATCATGTTTGACGTGCTGCTCCGCTCTGTAGGTTTGCTGTGGGCCCAGCGGTTGTTCCTTGCCAGGCCAAAGTCTCGTGGTGTGGCTGTAATCACAAGGTTTGGCCCAGTGAGGGGCAGCCACCAGGCCCATGGCAGACTTACAAGAGCGTAGCAGCACGCAAACATGATAAAGTAAGTTTGCCGCACTGCTGCCACCAGCGCTATGTGGGCCCCCTTTCTGCCCGCCCCCCCCCCCCTCGTATTGTGGGGGCTGCTTGAGGGGAATTTATGCCACTGTCTTGCAGCTATCGTATGTCTTGGATAGACATTGGTAGGCCGAAAGCAGAAACTAAATGTTGCTCAATTTCCATGCTGTCGAGGGCCAGTGACTTCAGATTTAGATGAAGAAAATGGCTGTAATATTGAGTGATTAATATTAGAAATGTCCAAAGCCGCATAGTGGAAGAACTGCTAATTGGATTTAGCTAATGCCCTTTCTCATATCTCTAAGGCAAGTTGCATTCAGGTACCATATGTACTCTTCTGTCCCAGAGGGCTTACCATCTAAGTCACTCTGCACCGGAAGCAATGGAAAAGGAAGTGACTTGCTCCAGATCAGAATGAGCAGCAGTGAGATTCAAATGCGATTTAACCGGTTCTCTGCCTGCTGCTCTATTAATGTACGCACGTGGGGCTGTTAGTGCCCATTGCCACAGATGCACATCCCGGAGAGGGGTGGCAGTGGTGTCAATGGGGGAAAGGGTTCACCTAGGACGCCTCCTCTCTTTGTGCCGGCCCTACCAGCGCCTCTGCGGCAAGACGGTCATGTGACAGGAGGATGGAGGAGTAGAGAAGTAGCTTTGCATTTTTGCTGTTGGCGAAGAGATCAACTTAAGGGTCTCTCACTCCCCAGAAATGGTCTGTATGGCTGCTGCATCTAGAGACCCCTCATGTGGCTGGAGCACTCTGGTGAGCTTCTTGGTTATAGAGTTCTAAGCTTTGGAAATACAAGCAGCTTATATTCAGATGTGATTGACTATAGCAAAGTCTGAAATCTTTGCTGCTTCCCAGATGATACAGAGACCCTATTCTTCCTTGTTTGTTAACATGAAATATGGTCACTTATTTATTTATTTAACATTTATTATATACTGCCTTTCAGGATAGCAAGGTGGTATATAAAACACTTGCTTTTCTGTTTGAATTAAAACTGATGCACCATGGAGCAGATGAAGAAAGGCTCAAAGCACAAAGAAAATTATTCAGTTTCAAGGAGTTCATGCAGTGAAATTTTCACAGATTTCAACCAGGTTCCCTGCATGTGGTGAGTATTGAGATGAGCTCCCCAGCCTATGTCTGATTTATCTGTGGTTAGGACAATATGGTATTGCAGTGGAGCAAAGGGAACACTTGTTGCAAGATTGGTCTTGGACATTGGATTATGCCATTTCTCAGGAGTTCCAGATGAGTTACATTTAGGTACAGTAGGAATTTTTCTGTCCCTGCAAGACTTACAATCTTGGTTTCTAGATAAGGCAACAGAGGATTCAGTGACTTGCCCAAGATCACAAGGAGGAGGAGGAGCAGCAGCAGGATTTGATCCCTGGCTTCCATTGTTCTAACCCACTGTGTTAACCATTTGTCTACTCCTCCACTCCAGTATTGCAGCAGTGTTTGAAGTTGAAGAGAAGGGCAAATGGTGCAGAAGAACAGGGGATCACGGATTCTATTGGAACTTGACGTCTCATTGAGGTCGCCTCATTTTCAAATGAGCGAAAGGCACTGCATGAATGGCTGCAGCCATATGGCCCAATTTCTGTAAGAAGGCTCTGACTATGTTCACTTGTGTTATTTGTGTGTTGCGGACATGTGAAATGAAGGCCTTTGCTTGAATTGTGTCCAGAAATGTTTTTTGCAGGGTGCAAGGTAGATTTCTGAAAGTTGATAATGAAGCACAGACTTCCGAGAAGAAACATTGTCTCGTTCCTGAGGGCTAAGGCATGGATTTCCAAAGAAGCCACTAGAAACTAGTCATCAAGGCATGGAAAGACTATGTGACCCTGCTTGTGGGTGGCTATCTCTACAAGGCATTTCATAAATACTCTGGGAGTCAACGGCATTTTGTGTTGAAAGTGGTCTATTTGAAGCATTAATTTCAGATACTTTCTGTAATAAGGATGGATTGGTAGATGAGTAAATGCATCCTTGAGATCTAGGGTACACAGCCAGTCCCCTTTCTTTAAGTATGGTAGAATGGAGAGAAGAGTATTCATTCTGAATTTCTCAGGGCAACGTCTCCAAATTGGTTAGTTTTGCACATACCATGACAGTAATGAACCTCATTTCTAAGACAGGGTATGTGGAGTATGATCTCAGTCTCTCAAATCTACTGCTAAAGCTTTCATTGTGCCAAAGAGAGTTTCCTCCTGAGGTTCACAGGACATAATATGCTCGTATAGGCAACCTATCAAGGTTTGCTTGGAAATTGCTTGTTACAGGCTTGTGGCACCCAATAAGATGGGGAATATTTCTGTATATTTCTGCTAAATTTGCTTGGTCTCTGACTACGCTGCTTGGCATTTGAGGATCTTCTCTCTCTCTCCACATGATCTTCAGAATAGTCACTTGGCACTATTATCAATGCTGTTGGTGTGTTTTCTCCTTTACAACTACGTCCAGTTTCCTTGCATTGAGCTTCTTATCAGTTACAATGGGAATGCCCTAGATGACCATAACCTCTTCATTCTGCATAATTATCTTAGGGTCATGACCTCAGTGCTTTTCCAGTACAGTGATGTTGTAGTATTTACAAAGATTCCACCTTATTGTGCCTTTCGGTATAGGAATTTTCTTTCCTGGGCAATTCCTCCAGATGGGTTAGTTTTGAGCATACATGACAGTCATGAATCTCACTCCTAAGGCAAGCTTTGTGGAGTACGATCTCAGTCTCCCAAATTTACTGCTAATGCTCATTGTAGTGCTTGCATCGTGCAGAAAAGGTAACACGTAAAGGCAATTGCACTTGAAAATTCCATTTAATCCTTCTGAAGAACTTGGTTCATGTCTTTCAGATCCAGAATGGGGCATAAGCTACCAATCTTTTTTAGGAAGAAGAAATATCTTGAGTAGAAGTCCCAAGTTCTTTTCTGTGGTGGACCTGTCTCTATGGGTTGATCTGAAAGAGATGAGAAGTGTCTTTTTCTAAGAGTTTGGTATGATTGTGAAGTAAATGAGTCCAGCACAGGGGCTAATCTGAAGGCTGGGAAATAAACCTGAGTCGCTACTCAGAACCCATTAATCTGTGGTGATCTTTTCCAGGATTGAAGGAAGACGTGAACCTATCTCCCACAGAAAGGGGGAGCTGTAAATTGTGCAGGGGTTTTGGCTCCGATGAATGATCATAGTCAAAAAGAAAGCTGCTGCTTTTACGGAGTGGGTGTAGCTAGCTTTGGTTGAGCCCTTTCTCACTGATGAGGCTTGATAAAGATAGGGTGCTGCGGTTGTTTCTGATAAGGATAAAATACCCTCTTACAATAGCAGATATTTTTGAAGAACTGGTTTAAAGGGTGCCCCTTGAAGATGCCTCAGATGAGGGCAGGAGAGCAGAGAGATGTTGAAGAGTGGGGCACTGATTCTTTATAATGTGCACTGTTTCCTTCATGTTACTGCCAAATAAGGGACATCTACTAATTTGGAATGGATATCCTCATGTAATCCAGATGCATGCAGCCAAGCTAGCTCCTGGCGGCAATGGCAGAGACAGAAACTCTAGATGACCAATTTTTTCATTTGACCTTTTGCCACAGGCTCAGACTCAACTGACTGCTATATGAGCAGAAGTGGATGGGTGTGGCACTAATATGGATGGCGCATGAAGTCTTTGATATTTTTATTTATTTATTTATTTATTTATAGTTCTTTTATACCGCACTCTTTTTCATCAGCGCGGTTTACATTAAACAGGAATACTCATTGCAAGCAACAGACTGTGATGAGTTTACATATAACAGGAGAATTCAACTGGGATTTTAACTTTGGGAAACTTTGTACATATTCGTAAAATTTTTGTAAAAACTTAGTACATATTTGAAATGAACCTATATACTTTTGGAGACTTTATAAATATTTGTAAAAAAAAAAACCTATATACAAAGGATAGAATTTCTTAGCAACATCTTGAGTAAATAAGGTATTTACAATTTTTACTGTGCCTGTTAGAGGGATGATGATGTGCTTTGGAAATGCAGAATGAAGAGGTGGTGCTTTATGGCTTTTCTGAAATGCTTGAGGTCAGTAATAGCTCTTATGTTGGGGGGTAGGTTGTTCCAACATCTGGGTGCATAGTATGCAAAGGCCCTGTCTGTTGTTGAATGTTTGCATTTTGTGGTCTCATGTGGTGTAACTAGGGTATTTGCCGCTGTTGACCTCCTGGATCTGATGTTGGGAGTGGGATGGAGGAGTTTTGAAATTGATGAAGGAGCTATAGTATTTATCGCTTTAAAGGTCATGAGAAGAGCTTTATATGCTATTCTGCAGTATATAGGGAGCCAGTGAAGCTCCATTAGGATGGGTGTTATATGTTCGCTCTTTGAAGCACCGTATAGTACCCGGGCTGCGGCATTCATGGCTAGTTGTAATGTATTTAGGGTGTTTTTTGGGAGACCATGGAGTATTATGTTCGCATAGTCAAAGTGGGGTGTGACTATGGTTTGAAATATAGTTCTGAAGCTGTCTGGTTCAAGCATATTTTTCAGATGGCGCAGGGTCCTTATTTTGAAATAAATGGTTTTCACAGTGCGGTTGATATGTTCTTTAAAATCCAGTCGCTGGTCAAGTATTATTCCAAGGTATTTTATGGAGGGCTTGATTGGGAGGTCTGCGTCTCGTACTTTTAGGGTCTCAGGGGGTGAGAATGCTCTGTTTTTCGTGACTATCAGTACTTCGGGTTTTTTGTAGTTTATGCGCATATTCTGGGTGAGGAGCCAGTCTGCTATTGCGTTTAAAGCAATCTACTAGTGTTGTGTAATCTGGGAGCTTGATGTTGATTGGTGTGAATATTAGCACATCGTCTGCATAGATCAACGAGGATATGCCAAAGGAGCGAGTGATGTCACATATAGGCTGCATATAAATATTAAATAGCAGCGCGGATAGGGATGAGCCCTGAGGTACTCCTTGTTTTAACTGGAAAGGTTGTGAGGTACCTGTAGCAGTCCTGACATGTTGCAAGCGATCTTCCAGGTATGATTTGCACCATTCCCATGCCATCCCGTGGATTCCCTTGTCATATAGACAGGTTAGTAGTATTTCGTGGTCCACAGAGTCAAAAGCTGCAGATATGTCGAGGAATATTAGGGCAAAGCCTTTTTTGATGTCGTCTAATCCACTGATGAGTGTGTTGGTTAATGTGGTCAGCAGTGTCTCTACTCCGTGGGCTTCCCTGAATCCGTGCTGACTGGGGTCGAGGGGGGAGGAGGTGTCTATGTGTTGTTGAATTTGATTGTTGGTTACTTTCTCAATTATTTTGGATAGCAGTGGTATACTAGAAATCGGGCGGTATGATTCTTCCTTTGTTGGGTCTAGTTGATTGTTTTTTAGCAGCGGTCTTATGGAAGTCTGTTTTAGTGCCGATGGGAAGATGCCTGTTGAGAAGGACACCTTTATTATATCTGCTATGACTGGACTAAAGTCGGATCGCAGAGCTCTTATCCAGTGTGCAGGGCAAGGGTCGTTAGGTGCTGTGGTGGTATTCATTTTGACTATAATGTCTTCAACGTATTTGGCTGAGGGCGGTGAGAGCTTTAGTAGTGGGGAAACTCATACGTGTTGTTGGGGTGGACTTGGCGATGAAGAAATTGTTGTTCTGATAGCTTTAGATTGTATAAAGTTGGCGTACTTCTGCGGGTGTATGGGTTCCTGTTGAGGAGGTGATGGTTCTGTAGTTAGTGACTTTACTAGATTGAAGAGTTCCCGAGGTTTGTTTAGGGAGCGGTTGAGGAGTTCAGAGTGGTAGGTTTTTCTTGTGTTCCATATTGCTTCACGATGGGCTCGCAGGTGGGTCAAGCATGTTTGTTGAACTATTGAGTTATGAGATTTACGCCACTTTCTTTCGAGCTTCCTCAAGATGGTAAGAGACTTCCTTAGTTCCTGGGAGAACCATGGTGCAGATGGTCTTTTCACTACATTGTCCTTTGTTGTTGGGTGTTTACGGGCTGTTGGTAGTATAGCGTATTGGTTGATGGTTTCATTCCATGTGGTGACCATGTCATTGATGTTGTTAGAAGGTTGATTGAGCCTTGGAAGTATGTGTTTTTTTATTTCTTCTTCGTTGAGAGGTTTGAAGCGGGTGGAGTTTGTTGGTGACTGTTTTGCTGTATCAGGTGATGGGACCTGATATGCTGGTATTGTGAGTGCTATCAGGCTATGATCTGTCCATGGGACCGGAGTGATGGATAGGTCGAAATCATCATTCGTGGACGTGTAGGTGGGTGGAGCGAAGACAAGGTCAAGCACGTTGCCACGTTCATGAGTGGGTTGATTTATGAGTTGGTTGTAGTTGAGGTTTTTCATTGCGTCTAGGAATGTATTAGAAAGGGCAGTTTGTATGGAAGGGAGGTTGAAGTCGCCCATAAGCCAGTTAGGTTTCTCTGGGTGTACTGGGTTGCAGGCTAAGTCAATTACGCTGGATAGTTCTTCAGATGTTGAGTTCGGTGTAATATATATAAGGTTGATGGTATTGTAGTTGTTGTATATTGAGATAATGTCTAATTGTTTTGTGCTCTTGGTTGTGATTGTGCGATATTGGAGGTCAGTTTTTGCTATAATGGCAACACCTCCTCCTCTTTTATTTGCTCTGTTACATGTGTAGGTGGAGTAATTAGGTGGTGTGAGTTGGTTTATTATAACTGAATCGGAGTCTGAGAACCAAGTTTCTGTGACCATTAAAATGTCTAGATTTCTTTTGATTATTAGGTCCGAGATGGCTGGCCATTTCTTGCGTGCAGATCTTGCGTTTATGAGGGCACAACGGAGTCCTTCCTGTTGAGGAACAGGTCAACAAACTCATCACAGTCTGTTGCTTGCAATGAGTATTCCTGTTTAATGTAAACCGCGCTGATGAAAAAGAGTGCGGTATAAAAGAACTATAAATAAATAAATAAAAATATCAAAGACTTCATGCGCCATCCATATTAGTGCCACACCCATCCACTTCTGCTCATATAGCAGTCAGTTGAGTCTGAGCCTGTGGCAAAAGGTCAAATGAAAAAATTTGAACTCTTTGTAAGCCTGTCTGTATTTACTGGACCATATAAAGATGATGAGCCGCTGTGAATTGGAATGCGAGTGTAGCCTTCGGTGTGGCAGGACCTAAGCAAGGGGAAGAGAGACTCCTCATGCTACTCCTTGGCCCATGATTCATATTCACACACTGATTTTATCGTATTGCACATAGCAAAAATGAGCACATTATTTGGTCTATGTCCAGTATGGGGGGGGAAGGAAGTTCCATCTGTGGGAATTTAACAAAGGAACCCAATACTGGAAGCTGATGATAGGGGACATTCAATTTAAACTGCATTATGTTTGGAGGAGTAGCCTAATGTCTAGAGCACTGGCTTATAGAACCAAGAGACCAGGGTTCAGCTCCCACTAGTGACTCCTTGTGGCCTTGGGCAGGTCACTTAATCTTCCATTGCCTCAGAAAAATCCAAGTTATCAGTATACATTACCAAGTTTAAATTACAATGTAAACTGCTTTGACTAAAATAATAAAGTGGTATAAAAAAACCTGTTAAGACTTCCGGTGATGCTGACCGAGGGAATGGCGGCACGCTGATCGAGCTCCGCCGTAGCCACCCATTCTCCGACACGACAGAGCCCTCCGGAGTGCCGAGCAGCGCAAAGTAGCGCATGGGGGGTTAAGCTATACCTTCCCCCCCCCCACGAAGTTAATGAAGGAGGCGGCAGTACCTTGAACACTAGTGGAGCCGGGGAATCAGAGCCGTGCGGGCCCAGAGTGAACACCGGGCGAGAGAGAGAGAGAGTCGCCCGTAGATGCTGGCGTGAGTAGAGACTGCCCAGACGGGACTGCCCTAAAGAAGGCAGATCAGTGGAGCAGAGAGTGAGCGGAGGGGGTACCCTGACCGGACGGAGCAGTGTGGGAGCGAGCAGGGCCGGAGTGGCTGGCTGAGCACGTGGCAACTGCAGGAGAGGGGACCGACTCATCTGGCTGATTGTAGTGCACAAGTGCAGAGCAGCAAGAGCTGCGCCAAACCAGCAGCCACTAGGTCTCCCCCCCCCCCCCCGAACGGATTGAAGAGTGAGTACGGGACTGGTGGGGGCAGTAGCTGAGCCTGGGTGGAGAGAGGCCCTGAGAGGAGGACCCCCCCCCTCTCCTCCTTCCTCCCCGGTGTGGGCCGCAGAGAAGAGCCTCTGGGGGTCAACGGGAGCACATGGCGGCAAGAAAGTCTACTATGGACCTCAAAGCCTACTCTTTTAAGAGTACCGGGAATGCTAAAAGCACCGGGGCGAAAGCGGCAATGACTAGCAGTGAGCAAAAGGACCAGGATGAGAGGGCAGCAGTGGGATTCCCGGCAAGTGAAATTCAGGCATTGAGAGCTGATTTAATAGAGTGGATGGACTCCCTGAGACAAGAGCTGGGATCGATGAGGAAGGAGGTACACGGCTGGATAAAGGGGATGAGGGAGGAAATGGCATCCTTGGGGTCCAGAATGGAAGAAGTGGAAAACTGGCTGGAAGAGCAGGAAGGGAAATGGGCCCCCCACGAACAGCGGGTAGAGACTCTCGGTGAAGCGCAGGAAGATCTGTGGCAGAAAGTGGAAGATTTGGAAAACAGATCAAGGCGTTCAAATCTGCGGATAAGAGGACTCCCAGAGAGTGAAGGCGGTGCGGACTATGTGGCCCTAGCAGAGGAGTTTTGTGGGGTGGCCCTCAAAGCGGCAGATATGGATGTCGAGGGCGTCTGTCTTAAAGTTGACAGAGCCCACAGAGCCCTGGGGCCAAGGAGAGAGAATAAGGCACGAGACGTGGTCATATGCCTGCACGAATTCAGATCCAAAGAACTGGTGCTGAAAGCCTCCAGGCAGTTGGGCAAAATTAAGTGGCAAGGGGCAGAGGTGGAGGTATTTGCTGATATCTCGAGCCTCACCATCAAGAAGCGCAGGGACGATCAAGAGGTGACCAAGAGACTGAGAGATGAGAATGTGAGGTACCGCTGGCTGTTTCCGGTGGGCCTACAGTTCACAATTAATACAAAAACAACGATTGCCCACTCGGTGGAAGCGGCAGTGGCGGGCATGAAGCAAGCGGGGTGGGCTGACCTCCCCGTAATGGCACCTAATCACCAAGACCAGCCGGATAAGAGAGGCCGGGGGCAAGAGACACAGCACCAATGGAGCCGGATGCCTGGAGGAACCAGAAGTTTGCAACGCCAACGAATGCAAAAATGAGGACTGTAATAATGTATGATTGCATGTTGGTATAGATAATTGGGGTGGGGGGCATGGTGGTGTCTATGTCTTGATTGGAAGTGTGGAGAAGGGTACTGAATGGTTAGCAGGGGACTGGGGTGTGTGGGGGAGGAGACTGGGGGGAGGAATAAGGTCTTGTTGCTCATGGTGATGGGTAGGAGTGGAGAAGGGGGGGTAATATTGAGTAATAGGCAGGGAGGGGTGGTGGGTGGACGGTCAGATGGAAGGGCTCCCAGTGGAGCTAGGGGGTGTGGGCGGTGATGGGAGGGGGGAAGGGGGTGGGCGGGGGACTAGGGAGAGAGGGGGGGTTGGGGGGGAGGAGGGTGGGGGGAGAGGGGATATAGCTTAAGGGAGGGAGGGAGGCTGAGTAGGGGGGGCAAAGTGTCAGGATGCCGGAGATAAATGTTATATCAATGAATGTTAGAGGCCTCAATTCCTTTACAAAGCGTCAATTGTTAATGAAAGAGTGTAAACGGCTGCATGGAGATATTGTTTTTATTCAGGAGACCCATCTTCTATTTAAGGATGAGAGCCGGGTGAGTCACCCCCAGTATCCACAACAGTTTTTGCATCAAATAGAGTGGAGAGAAAGAAAGGAGGGGTGGGGATCCTGTTATCAGCGCGAATTCAAGGACAAGTGGGGGAAATAATTAGAGATAAAAAGGGACGCTTTGTGATTGTTAAATTACGTTGGGACCAGCAATTATATACCCTGGTAAATGTGTATGCCCCGAATACTAAACAGTGCTATTTCTTCCAGGAGCTCCAGCGCAAACTCATTGGGGTGGCGGAGGGTCGGCTAATCCTGGGTGGAGACCTTAACGTGACCTTAGACCCCCGAGTAGATACATCCAGGGGATCATCCTCATTGTCCAAGCAACATAGAGCTAGTTTGAAAAAGCTTATGGTAAGCCTTGATCTGGTTGACCTATGGAGGGAATTACACAGTGGGCAGCGGGATTACTTGTTTTTCTCGGCGGTGCATGGGGTTTACTCTCGCATTGATGTGCTTTTGGTGGACCGCTCACTGGTGGCGGCGGTACAGAAATGTGAGATCAAAGAGCGCACGTGGTCGGACCATGCTCCAGTGCTTTGTGCCATGCATATGGGGGGCCCGGGAATTAATAGGGGGTGGTGGAAGCTAAATGAATTCCTGATAGAGGATAAAGAGGTGGTGCGGCAGATTACTGAAAGTATAGCGGAATATCTGTTGTTGAATGAGACGGGAGATTGCACACCGGGGACGGTTTGGGACTGCCTGAAGGCAGTAGTACGGGGCAAACTTATTGCAGTAGGAACACATCGGAAGAAGATGAAGTTGCAGCAGCAGGCTCTTCTGTTAGCAGGGATTGGAGAGGCGGAAGGCAAATTGAAAAAGAACCCGAGTGATGTGCAAGTGTCTAAGGAGCTTAGGACACTACAACGGGAACTGAATGAATTGAATATGCAGGAGATCCGGTATAAAATCTCCATGTTGCAACAAAAGAGTTTTGAGTTTAGCAATAAGGCAGGGAGGATGCTGGCACGCAAAATACAAAGGAGGAAAGCGAGAAATACAATAGTAAGAGTTAGGGATGAAGGGGGGAAAGATCTCTGGAATGGAGCCGATATAGAAGAGAGATTTGTACAATTTTATCAGAAGTTATATACACCAGAAGAAGGGGTAGCTGAGGAGAAAATAAAATATTATTAGGATGCTGTTACGATGGCTCATCTTGAGGAGGAAGAATGTATGGCATTGTCCGCGCCCATTAGGGAATCTGAAGTATTGTCAGTGATTAAGGGACTGCGGGGACACAAGGCACCGGGGTTAGATGGATTTTCAAACACATTTTATAAGGTGTTTGCTGCGGTTTTGGTAGGGCCGTTGACTCGCATGTATAATTCTTTCAGTACAGTGGGGCCGATGCCAGCGTCGCTGCGCTTGGCAGGAATTAGCATATTGCATAAGGAAGGGAAAGACCCGGCGGAATGCAGCTCATATCGTCCAATCTCCCTACTGGGGGGGGACTTAAAAATTTTTACGAGGGTCCTGGCGAACCGGCTGGGGCCTCATCTGGGGCGGTTAATACACCCCAATCAGTCGGGATTTATCCAAGGGAGGTACACGTCGGATAATATTCAGAGAGCACTGAATGTGATGTGGAGAGGAGTGGAGCGGGGAGAAGAAGAAATGGCCCTATTAGCGGTGGATGCTGAGAAGGCCTTTGATAGGGTGAATTGGGAGTTTTTATTTAAGGTGCTTGAGAAGGTAGGGATAAAGGGGGCGTTTCTGAACTGGGTTAGGACCTTATATCAGGCACCCATGGCTTGCCTGAAGATAAACGGTGCCATATCCAAGGGTTTTGAACTATTTCGGGGTACACGGCAGGGGTGCCCACTTTCACCCCTGTTGTTTATTTTGGCAATGGAACCGATGGCGCAACGGATTCGAGATAGAGGGGACGTAAGGGGGGTGAGTGTAGGGCAGGATACTCATAAGATCTCTCTGTTTGCAGATGATGTGTTGTTTTTTATTACAGAACCATATAGGACGTTAGCGGCCATTCAAGAAGAACTCAAAGAGTATGGAGAAATCTCGGGTTTCCGTATGAATGCCACCAAGTCTGAGATATTGAACTTGACTATTGGTAAGGAGGAAGACAGCAGGATGAGACGGGATCTCCCATTTCGATGGGCTCATGGTAGCATTCGCTACTTGGGAGTACAGCTTACCTCAAAGCGTGAGGCATTGTTCCGAGAAAACTATGAGGTAGCTCGGGTAAAAATGTTTAGGGCGTTGGAGGATTGGGGGTCCTATGAGATCTCCTGGTTAGGGCGGAGGGACCTGGTTAAGATGATAATACTTCCCCGGTTGCTGTACTTGTTCATGAACCTCCCGGTGGCAGTACCAAGAGGGTACTTACGGCAGTTGCAGGCTAGGGTGATGAAGTACATTTGGAAGAGCCGCAGGCCCAGATTGGCACAAAGTATACTTTGTGCTGGCAAAGAGGAAGGGGGTATGGGAGTCCCTATGTTGCCCAGATACTATGAAGCAGCAAGGGTCCGGGCAGTGTTTGAATGGTTACTGAGAAGATCAGCGGAATGGGTGCGGTTGGAGGGGGAGGGGTTGCCCGCAGGTGAAGTTTTGGATGGGAAGGTTTGGATAAAAGGGGGGGCCCTTCTCTATGGCCCACTAGAGAATCCGTACGTTGCCCTAACCCTGAGACACTGGCGGAAGTGGCAGATGAAGTGGTATGGTAGTAGGGGGGATCTAAATTTTTTCCGTTGGTGGGGAACCATGAGTTTGCGCCGGGCAGGGAAGACCCCACTTTTCGGCGATGGGCAGTGAGGGGGTTGTGTTGGGTAGGACAGTTTAAAAGGGATGGTGAATGGGTGAGTTTTGAGGAGCTGCAAGAGGAGTTTCAATTGCCTGAGACGGATAGGTTCCAATTTGTACAAGCTCTGTATTACAGTAAAGAGGTAGCGCGGAGAGGGAATGGGCCAAAGGGTGAAGATATTGATGGGATCGTGGATAAGAGAGAAATTAAGGGCCTCGTATCCCAATTGTATAGGGCGATGGGGAGAGAGGGCGGGGGTGAGTGGGCTCATCGGAGAGCGTGGGCGATGGATCTTAACCAGAGTTGGGATGAAACGCAATGGGGGAGAGTGTGTAAGGGCCTGTTCAAGGGGGTGATATCCAGCGGTATTATGGAGCATAATTATAAAATGTTTTACCGATGGTATATGACGCCTCAACGGATGCAGAAGTGGAAGGGGGGGATGGTGGAGTGCTGGAGAGGGTGTGGGCAAGTCGGCTCCTTTCTCCATATTTGGTGGGGGTGCCTTCTACTGAGCCCCCTTTGGCATGGAGTGGGGGATTGGCTGTCAGAGGTGTATGGTGAGGATAGACGGGTGGGGCCTTGCCTGGCATTACTTAATGTGGAAGAGGAGGAGCGTGGGAAGGAAGGTAAGGGATGGAGTGGAGTGGTGTGCACTGCAGCTAGGCAATTAATAGCACGGCGGTGGAGGTCTCTCACAGTGCCTACCCTTGTAGAGGTTCAGATGAAAGTGGAGCACCTGTCCTTGATGTATCGCCTCGCAGCACTGCATCAAAATTCCCTGTTTCACTTTCAAAGGACCTGGGGTCCATACCTCAACTGGAGGGGGGATGGGAGATAAGGGAGGTAGAGGGGGGAGTTGGGGGACCTGGGATGATGGTTCTGGGTGGCTGCGGTTGTTTAGTGTTTAGTGATTAATATCACTATTAATGTTTCTTTTCCATGTGTGCATAGTTAGAGGCTAGTGTGGAGGGCGATGGAGCTGGGTGCAGAACGGGCCTCATTGTTAAAAGCTCCGGCTTATGGATGATAAAGATGTGTTGGTGTTGAAGTGTGATGACCTCCTATACTGAGTAAATTGAGTACGGGGGGGAGGGAGGGGGGGGGGTTATTCAGGAACCAAGTTGTTATTGTGTTGTATTTGAGTATGTTGATTTCCTGCAAAATAAAGAATTGGAAAAAAAAAACAACCTGTTAAATAAATAAATAAATTTATTTGATGACAAAATTAAGTGCTTTGAGGCAAACAAAAAAAAGGTTAATAATTTTGTTGAAGTTGGGCAAGCTTTTGCTCAATGGCTGTCCAATTAAGTAAACTGGTATTTAGAATTACATGAGAAATTGCTTTACCTGTTATATAGAAGGGGATTGTCCTTGTTGTTGTTGGAGGGGAGGGAAAAAAACTTTCAAAGATAATGTTGTTCTAGAAGGTAATATTAAGTAATTTGGAGAAACTATGAAAGAAGTTGCCTTGAAAGTAACCTCACCCCCACCCCTCAGGATCTACAAAATTCAACAAATGCACCCTCAGGAGTTGTGACATATCCCAGCCAACGGGACCAGCCACCAAGAGATGGCACTCAAAGAGGATCATTACTAGCCCAAGAAGAAGCTGAAGGCAAAATGAGAACTTACTCTGACCAAGCAGTGCGCACACTTCCAGGCCAGACCACAGCTATGGAAGTAATTTTATAAGGCATTGCGTAAAGTCACAAGCCATCAACACACGTAACTCATGTAGTTTCAATGACTAATGAATGTGGATGGGCCTTTATGCGTCTACTGTAGCCAGGCGCTATTTCTAAGCACGCACTTCAGGCTGATGGAGCTTACACAATGGGTGTGCCCAGAGGTGGAGCCTGGGCAGAATGCAACATGTTATAATTTACGCGCATCCTTTAAAAATCTATATGTAGATATTTATGCCAGCCATAGGCCTGGCATACATGCTTATGCCAAGATTTAATGTGCATCTTTAGCCATTTATGTCTATTTTATAAAAAGATAAGTAGCTGCTTGCTTTTCTATATCTTTATCTTTATTTAATTTCTTGATATACCGCCCAGGCTGAAAGACATTAGAGCGGTTTACAAATGCTACAAGCAGGTACTGGATATATTCCCTCATCCCCGAAGGGCTCACAATCTACATGCATATCTGAGGCAATGGAGATTTAACTGGCTTGCCCAAGGCCACAAGGAGCACCTATAGGACTAGAGTCCCCAGTCCCTCCAGCCCGAGATTAATGTCCCTGAGCAGGAATTGAACCTCCATCCTGAGGTAACTTGTCCCAACCATTAGGCCACTCCTCCCCCTATACTTTAACTGTTTTCTGTTTTCTCCTTGAATTTTTTTAAATAGCTTCTCTAACAAGGCTTGCTGTTATCTGGCAAGAAGGAATTTCTCATGCCCTGGAGTAACTCAGCAATCTCTCTCTCACTACAGAGTTACTATAAACACACAGAGTCCTGTTATCTGTGCTGTCTACTTCTCAAGCTATTACTGCCGTATACAGTACATCCTCTTACCAATCCATTGAATCAGAGAATCCGTTTCATTTTATAGTACAAACCCATACAGATAGCAAGAGGAAAAACACCCCATTAGCTGTGCAAGCACATTAGTGATGCAAATCAATCATATAATCTCATCTCCCTTTACATATTAATTAAAATGACACATAACTTTGCATCATTAGACCACATTCACCAGTTTACTGTACATCAAAAATCCTTTTCACTATTAATATCATATCTGACTTCACATAGTACCTTCTAATCACTTGCATCATACCACCAACAACAAATGTCCTCATACCAACTACATACATGCATAGATTTCTCTACATACCATACTAATGTATCCTTATAGACTAAGGCTATATAAAATAGGCTTAAGACAGGTGCATTCAGGGTGACTAAATTTAGGTGCCCAGTTATAAAATAACCTCCTACATACATTCAAGCACAGATGGTCATGTTGATAAGGTTTCCTGAATGTGAACCTGAGCATCTATCCACAAATCAGTGATAGCATTTCTTACATCATCCGAGACATCAGTCACAACCCTGAGTAACTTAGCACAGATTACCAGCTGCTTCCTCCTCTGTGAAAAACACAGCCATGTGGCAACATACTCCTGTCTCATCCCCACAACCTTGCCTTCTTGTCAACCATGTCACAATTTCAGCTGAAGGCAGCGAGTTGTTCATGGTTAGGGACCCAGAAACAGTAGAGAGGAGCTGGCAAGAGAATATTGGTTGTCTTGCTGTCTTCCTGGCCCCTGTACAGGGATTCTAAGAACAGGTATTGGGTGACATACTGTAATCTTAGTGCTGGTGTTGGACATTCTGGGGTCCAGGGCAAAACTTTGGAAGAGGGCCCCAAATCTCGTCAGCAGGTTCTACATCCTTCATCTTTGGGCAGGCTTGTTGCCCTCTGTGACCTGGGAGCCAAGGTCAAGTGCCTTGGTTGCACCCACTACCACTGGTCCTATTAAGCTCCGATGTGTTTGAACCTGGGAAGCTGCCGTCATTTTTCCATTGTAGAAGTCAGCTGGAGAGAGACTGAAATCGCTTTCACCTGTTTGAGGTATCTGTGAAAGCAGAAGTGACGTCATCTCCCTGGATGACAGCATAGGAGAGGCCTCCAAACTGCCTGATATTGAAAGCATCGAAAAGAGCAATTTAAAGATTTCTCAGCATACCTGATGGTAGAGCAGAGATTGGAGCAATGGTGGCAAACAAGAAACTAGTCAATTTTAAAGCAGTTTGCTTTCACTGCAAAAAGCCCTGCATATAACAAAATGGGCAAGATGGTGCTGGAAGAGGGATCACACAAGACAGAGGCCAGAACGGCTGGGTTGTGGAGGCAGCCAATGGAAATCCCAGTGACACAGAATTTTGACATGGCGGTATGCAAGTGTTTCTGTAGCGTGCACGTAGATATACAGACACTGCAGGGGACTCTGATGTGTCAACAATACATGGATGAGAACACATTACTTTCCACATTAATTCACAAAAATATAATTTACATAAATAAAAGTGGACTCAAATTCTCTATATGGTATAAGTACACATACCGGCTTGAATTCATCATTGTCCATATTTCTCTGTGTGCATTTTTTTAACTTTTCGTGTATGTAACTTATTGTTTAGTTTTTTAAATTTCATCAACAGTTTTATAGTCACAATTTCAAGTACTCAGAGATGTCAACATTTCATGCCAAAGTGTACTTATTTTGAAATGTGATCCCAACTGATATTCCAAAACGAGCCCCAACTTGACCAGTAGTTTCACCACTTAACAAAGCTTCTTCATGGGACTGCTTTCGGATCCCGATCCCCTCAGCCTCCTGTTCACTTCCTATGTGTTTCCTTACCATTCTCCTCAACATATCCTAGTTCCCAGTTGTTGTGTTGTCTGTCTTGACTAGACTGTAAGCTCTGATGAGCAGGTACTGTCTCTTCAATGTGCCTGCACAGCGCTGCATATGTCTCGCAGCGCTACACAAATGATAAATAGTAGAAGTAGAAGACATACTGTCCAAAACAATTACCTAAAAAATCCCATCCAAATTATCCATAAAAAACCACAAAGAATGCTCGCCATGTCCACGACTCAGTATGATCGTACTGAAAAGGTTTGTTCTATGACCAAATGCTGGTACATACAAAGTAAGTATCTATCAAGTCATGATCAAACTGGCTGACAGCCAAGAAAACAAGAGGGAAGAATACATGTAGCTACCAAAATTGCCACTATTCAATTTCCTCTCCCCGGAGTCAAGATTTGCCATTTGAAAATAAATTGATGCTCACGTTTTAAAAAAACATTTCAGGGATCAAGCGCAGTAATCATTCAAAGCAGTTTCAATTACAAAAAATGTGAAATCCGTCAGCTGGTGTACTGCTGAGATCCAGTGGGTTCCTAGTGGAGCCGACGTCTTCCACTGCAAATATTTTATTTATTTATTTTAGGTTTTTCTATCCCGCGCTCTTTAAAATCCGCTCAGTTTACAGTTGAAACAAATTTGTACCATGCAGGCGGCATCTGCATTGTACTTACATGGAACAGGGTTTACAACTTGGCTAACTGGGGAAACTATGTACAGGCTACTCAGTACAAAAATAGCAGAACAATGCTCGATAATCTGAGTTTTCACCATTCAGATGGTTTTAGTGATATAAATCTTCCAAAAAGGACATGCAATCAAATAGATTACACCCTCTGTGTCACAAGTAGTTGATAACTTCAGATCAAAACAGTGAATGAGTGAAGGAATCAATATCCAGTGCATGCAAGCACACTATACAGTTTCCACATCGTCGATGACCTTTCAATTGGGAGACATCAACATTATTTTGCCTGTGCGGTATATCAGATCCTTTAGATTTTTTGTCGCTGAAATGCAAAGAAAAGGAAATTCATTAAAAACTTTATGTATCCTCAAAAAACCCCAATACTGAAGAATAATATTCTTGATCAAAAAAGCTTGTCTTGAGTAAGGCAGCATGCAGATTTAGACCACTGTAATGGCTGTCATAGCAGATCACGATTAATGTATTTAGCTTGGCAATGTGCTGATTCAATCACTGCATCCAGATAATTTTTTGACTTGAAACATTATTTTATCATTCTTGCCCAATCATGAAACTCTTCTAATATAGTGCATAATTTCCTTAGCCACAAAAATTGTCCATAGGGGATATTATTCTTGAAACAAGCAGGATGGAAAAAAAGCACCCGGGTCTCACCCAAACCAATCCCTGGTGCTTTGTCCAACAAAAGATCAGTGACTTTATCTTGAGGGTTCATTGTATAAAGGGAGGTAATATTCATTCGTATCCATTTCCATGATTCATCAGTATTTTCAAATCCAGATACTTTGTCGATAACATCTGTGATTTTTTTGGGGTAATTGTTTTTAACAATATGTTTTGTTTATGTGTCCCCTGAAGAAGCCCTGTCGAGGGATGGAACTATTGGTTGAGTTGGGGCTACTTTTGGAGCATCAGTTGGGATCACATTTACTGCTTTTCAAGATAATTACGCTTTGGAATTAAATTTTGACAACATCTCTGAATACTTCAAATTTTGGCTATAAAATTGTTCGTGAAATTGAAAACCTAAAAATAAGTCACATACATGAAAAGTTAAAAAAATATACACATGAAGAAATATAGTTAATGATGAATTCAAGCTGGTGTGTGTACTTATACTGTGAAGAAAACTTCAGTCTACTTTTATTTATGTAAATGATATTTTTGTGTCATTAATGTGTTAAATAATGTGTTCTTATCTATATATTGTTGACAAGATTATTGGGTGGTGAGACATAAATTTGGTATTTGCTATTATTTTGATGATTTGCTATTATTGTGATGATTTCTGAGTCGCAAGGGGACATCAGCGAGAGTGGAAGGAGAGTCAAAGACTGAGATGCGTGTGAAGGAGCATGGGGAGGCCCTTATGGGGCTGGAACAGTATATGGTCGAGCCTGAGAAATACAGAGAGGAGGTCTTAGACAAAATGGAGGACCTTGAGCATCACTCAAGGCAATAGAACTTGAAGATTCACAGAGTCCTGATGCTACCAGAACTTAATGATTGCAATGAGGTAGCCAACAAGATTACCCAGGTGATACTGTAGGAAGCAGAGAACAGCATAGACGGGCTTGATATATAATATTAAGCTGGACTGGGCATAATGTGTGCTGGGACCAATGCAACAGAACCTTCCCAAGGACATTGTGGTGTGCAATCATGATTACACGCTGAAGGAAATGACAGCATCAAAGGCAAGAAAGATTGGCTCACTTCTGTGGAAACCCTAAAAAGAATTAGATTTATGTGGATTTGGTACCTTCATCGTTACTGAAGCACTGGTATTTACATAAAGTGATGGAGCTGCTCTGAAGAGACAATGTGAGGAATCTCTGGACCTTCCCTTTTGGATTGGTATTCTCAATTGGAAGGAAGGCATATACAAGTCACTCCCAGGACGAGGCCTCACAGGTGTTGGAAGCAGTGGGAGTCAAGATGGTGGGCAGTACAAACCCCAAGAGTTCCATGGGAGCATGAGACTCTCCGAAGTAACAGAGGGTGTCCTATAGGAATGGCAGGTGACAATCCAGAGACTTAGCAGTGAGCACAGAAAGTGCACCATGAGAAGGATGAGAGGAGTGTGTAGAGGGATTTTGAAAGAGGTATCCAGTTAGTAGACGGAGAGCTGAACTGAAGGCGTTTCCTTTGTGAGACTGACCAGTATCTAGATATTTTTTGTTATTATGGACATTAATTTTTATTTTTCATGCTTTTTCCATTTTGTTGGGTGGCATTAGCAAAGTGCTGGACTGTGTTTTGGGGGGAGGGGTGTACAATGAAAAGCTATTAAAAGGCTTGTTAAATATGGTGATGTGATGTTTATGAATGGAGCGAGAGGAATAAAGAGGAGCCTCATATCTTCTGAATCTGGATAAAGGCGAGGGTCAGAGCAGGGGATGGGTTGAGAATGTTAATTGTTGCATGCGAGTTATGTGGGGCAAGTATGATGAGGCAGGGAGTTGGCTCACAGGCTGGACCTGCTCAAGAGAAGAGAAGTGAGCAGGCCATATGGGGTTGTGGGGAGGAGGGGGAGGGGTCTTTAAGGGTAGTGGGAGGGAAGGGGAGATGGGAGAAAGGAGGATGAGTAGAGTTGCATACATGTGGTTATTATGGGGTTTGGGGCTGGGAGACTGGGTGTCAAGAGTGCAAGAGTGGGGGTAGGCAAAGGTGCAGGGATGTGAGAGAAGGTAAGGGGGTGGACTATAAGAATATTTGGAATTGCTTGTATGGGTAGAATGTATTGAGGACCTGCACATTAAGGAGGGCAGTAACTAAAATGTGGTACAGCAATGGTGCATATTATTTGGCCCTTAGTGCACGTTAAAGAGCAATAATGTGTGCTGTTTTACCACAATGCAATGCATGAGTTGCCACCGCATGGCGCATTGAATAATAATGAGATGCAAAGCATGCAGAACACTTCATTATTACTGAAACAAATATCGTAGCTTATACTAAATTACTGCAAGCTGCATTATTCATAGAAAAATAATATAAGCTGAAAGTTGGCATTATTTTTCCCAAATCGAGAACATCAGACCTCTAACATGTGGTTTGATGCTCCCCGCCACAGTTTTAAGGGCCGCATATTTTGAGAGAAGCAAGTGTCCAGTGGGGTCTTCACCCCTCAGCACTACAAGGATCAGGTCTCCCCCAAATAATTCTCCCTCATAAGAACATATGAACACAAGATATGCCATACTGGGTCAGACCAAAATCCATGAAGCCCAGTATCCTGTTTCCAACAGTGGCCTATCCAGGTTACAAGTACCTAGCAGGTTCCCAAAAAGGTACACAGATTCCACAATCCTTGCATATGTCTTGTCTCCTACACCCCCACCCCCTTAAAGGCACATTAAATACTCCACCCCCCACCTCCTACCTTAATGAAGGCCAGGTGGTCTAGTGGGACTCAGACGGAAGCAACACCAACTTGCTCCTATCTGGATGGGCACCTGCCATCCCTTAGTGTTATTCCTTTACTGCAGGAGCCCCTACCCTGCGGTTCTGAGTTACTGCAAGTTAATTACTCCTGAGGTAAAATCCAAGATTTCACTGCAGCTTAGCAACCAGACGCCTAAATGAAAAAGAGCTGAACTCCCCATCCAAGCAACAGATAATGCTTAAGGAGATGGTGGGACAAAAAGCAGATCTTTGTCTTGTGAAGGAAACTCATTTTACGTGGAAAGGGGAAGGTTTGGTTTGTCATAAGAAATTACATAAACAATCCTGGGCCTTTGACCATCGGCAGGGCCACCCAACCATTAGGCAAGACTAGGCAGCCTTCTAGGGCAGCAGCAGTCAAAGCAAAACAATAGATCCTGACAGCCCCGCAAACTGAAAGAGCCATCAACACATTCTTCTACCTGCAGGGAGAGCGAACACACACATACATATGAAACAAAATGTAATATTTAAAGGTATGAGGTGGATATTTGAAGGTATTTACACGGTTTACAGACCTGGAAACTATGTAAAAGCCAATTAGTGGGATATTCAGCGGCCCTAACACGATATTGAGCCGCTGCCCACAGGGGCGGCTCAAGGCAATCTGCTGCCTGAGGCAAAGAATGAGATGGCGCCCCCCCCCCCCCCCACACACACCTTAGAGGGGGCGGGGCTTTTACAGAAATCCAATCAGAGACTGAACCAAACCTAAAAGCCGATTAGATTATATGGAGGAAATGCAAGATTTTTGCACACAGGGCCGTATCATGCTGCAATCGTGCCCTATGCGACTTGCAGTTCGGGCGCACGCCCCCCCTTCCCCCCCCATACCTCCGTCCAGCACTGCCTGCTCTTTCCCTGCTGCTGCCACACTGTTTTTTTTAATGGCGGCGCTGGCAGCAGGGAAAGTGCAGGCAGCGCTGGATGGAGGTATGGGGAGGAGGAGGGGGGGCATGCGCCCCGATCTGAAAGGCGCCGGCACTTTAAGCAGATCTGTCCCTCCCTGCTCTGACATCGCATTGGAGGAGGGAGGGACCAGACCTGCTAAAAGTGCTGCGAAAAGGCTTGGGGGCACATTTCGGCTACCTGATATTGTCCTGCCAGCGGCGGCAGGGCAACAGCAGACAGCCAAAATGCGCCATCCAAGTCTTTGCACCCTGTGCGGCTGCACCGCTTGCACATGGCTAGGTACGGTCCTGTTTGCACACCAAGGAACTAAAAGAGAGCAAGAATCAACAGCACAGTTTATAAAACTAAATTAGAACTCATTTTTATTTTGTTATAAACTGAATTATGGTTCTTGCTTTTTCTTTTTCAACATATATTTTGCATCCACAGTAGATGCAGAGCAGAACCAGGACATTCACCCAAAGAACTCAATATTTAAAAAAGAAATCTGATTCTGGTCATCTCACTAACAACAACACTATTCTCCAGTACTAGGCATATTGTGAATTAATACAAAACCCTACAACAAAGTGAAAACCTACCATACCATACCATATCAGCACAAACTTCCAAAACTCACATAAGGAGCCCATCCAAAAAAAGCATCACTATAAATACTACAGTGGGCCCTGGAACATCCATACACCTATTTGAAATGCTGAACAAGTCAAATTACTATAGTACAGTATTGATCTTTATGTACAAACTCCATGTTAACAGAACACCTGACCTCAGTCACACACTCACAACATTGACTCTCACCAAATACAGAATAAGTAACCACAATCTAAAGTAAAAATAAAAATATGTAGACAAAATTTAAACTGAAATCCCAAGAAGCCAGAGTCCACATGCAGTGCAATATCAGATAAATAAGAGATGCAGTTCCCCAATACTGTGTAAAATATAAAAATAGCACAAAGTCCAATCATTAAAATTAAATAAAATTATTTTTTCTACCTTTGTTGTCTGACCATTTTATTCTCTAATCATACTGGCCCGATCTGAGGCTTCTGCTTTCCTGTCTTCTCTTAGATCTCTTTCTGTGGTCTATGGCCCATCTGCCATTTCTTATCTCTTCTTTTGTTTTCTTCACTTCCTTCCATCAGCCCATTTCCAGTTCCAGTAAACCTCCCCAGTATCAGCCCCCTTTCCAGTCCTCCCCTCCCAGTACCTTCCAATGTCAACCGCCTTTATTTATTTTATTTATTTATTTATTTAAAGTCTCTTTTATACCGCGCTATTCAGCATCAGCGCGGTTTACAATAAACAGTGAACATACACATTTCCATTCACATGACTGCCACTGGTCCATTCCCTTCCAGTCCCCTTCCTTCCCCACTGTCCAGTCCCTTCTAGTCCAAATACCATCCCAGGTAACAGCTCACTCTCAGTGCCATTCGCATGTCGGCTCCCTTCCAGCCTCCTCCCCAATATCCAGTCACCTACCACTCCCATCCCCAAGTCTCAGCTCCCTTCCAGTCCCCCTTCAGTACATCCCAGGTGTCAGCTCCTTTCCAGCCCCCGTGTCAGCTCCCTTCCTGCCCCCTCCTTCCCCTGACAGATCCTCTCAGTATCTGCTCTCTTCCAGTCCTATTTTCCCATCCCCCCGCATCAGCCAGCCCATTTGTAGCCCTAGCCCCTAGTTTTCTTCCAGGGCCAGCAGCACTCTCCTCCCTTCCCCCATTAGCCCATTTCCAGTCCCAGCCCATTTCCAGTCCTATCCCCCTTATCAGCCCACTCCAGTCCTAGCCCCCCAATCAGCCCATTAGCAGTCCTAGCTCATTTCCAGTGCTAGCCTCCCATCTGCCCATTACCAGTCCTAACCCCCAATAAGTCCATTTCCAGTCCTAGCCCCCCTAATCAGCCCATTTCTAGTTCTAACCCCCCACCCGATCAGCCTAGTTTCATTCTTAACCCCCATCAGCCCATTTCCAGTCCGAGCCTCCCCCGATAGCCCCTTACCAGTCCTATCCCCCCTTCTGATCAGCCCATTTCCAGTTCTAACCCCCCATCAACCCATTACCAGTCCTAGCCCTCCCCCATCAGCCCATTAATATTTCCTATGCTATCCCCCCCCCCCCCCCCCAACCCAAGACAATTGAAAAAAAAAACCCCGGCTGCAGAAGATGCTGCCCGCAGCAGCAGCAGAATGAAGTTCCCCGCTGCCGCCGCCTCCCTGTAAGAGCCCTGGGGAGCAAAGGGAGAGTGTTTCGCTTTCCCACGGCTCTGTTAAAGCTCAGCCCGCCGGCGCTGATGGGAAACAGGCTGTTTCCCATCAGCGCTGGTGGGCTCAGCTTTATCAGAGCCGCGGGAAAGGGAAACACTGAACAGCTCTGCAAAGCTGAGCCGGCGCAGAGGGAAACGCTGCCACGGCTCTTCCAGGGAGGTGGCGGACATGGGGCACTTCATTCTGCCACTGCTGCCGCAGCTGCGGCAGCAGCTTCTGCAGCCGGGTTTGTTTGTTTTTTTATTTTGAAGGCCGAGTGAGGCGGTCTTTTTGGGGCAACTTTTGCCGCCACCCAAAAGTTGCTACCTGAGATTACTGCCTCATGCGGCCTCATTATAGAGCCGCTCCTGACTGCCCAGTTAGTGATCCATAGGTAAAGTTAGGCGCAGCAAATGCTGGCCTAACTTTACTCATGTAGCTAACTGGGCAGTGGGTCGATATCGCCGCTGTCAGGTTAGCTTCTGGGCTGTGTAGTATCCCGGATCTTCAATGTCGGTGGCTGGATATGGCTCCAGCCAGACAGACTAGATAGGCCATGTGGTCTTTTTCTGTCGTCATATTTCTAACTCTATCCAGAATTAGTATTCGGTGGCCACGACTATGCACTTTACAAGTGCCAGCCACCACCGCTAAATATTGGGCTTGTGATGTCCCATTGCGCATTTTTACAGGAATGTTGTGGGAGGGGCGGTGTTTCAATGATTATGATTGTTGAATTTAGTTATGAAAATCTCAGAGGTCGTAAGGCTGAAGGTTCTTCTAGGACACCCAATATCCTTGCACCGACCGACAATCAGAGCAAATAAAGGGGAATGGGCAGATTGCAGTCACATGATGTGAGGATTCAGGATGAAACTATTTTAAGTGATGAAAGATATATTATTCTGCTAGGCCAACATTAGTGCAGAGAACCTCATTACAGTTAGGGGCATGTCTACTAAAGATTAACGCGTGTTAAGTGCTGCAATGACCCCTAGAAATGAACGGGCAATGGCAACACTTAATGCACGTTAACCTTTAGAAGACATGCCCCTTAGTATGTATTTACCCTTGTGCAATCGGGGGAGAGGGGTTAGGTTAAACGTCTGGGGATAAGTTGGCTACATTGAATCCTGGGAAAATAGTAGTAGGTGGGAACTTTGATATTACTTTGGCACCAGCTAATACTGGACAGTCAGAGGGAAGGAGGGTGGAGAGGGCAAAAGTAAAGAGGTTTATGGAATCCTCATGTTTGGTAAATATCTGGAAGATGGTTAACCTCACTGCTAGAAATTATACCTTTTTCTCTCATTCTCATAGCGCTTATTCATGAATCAATCTGATTTTGGTGGGTAAGAATCTCATTCTCAGGAGTCAGTATAAATGCAATCACTTGGTCAGACCATTGGAGTTAGCTTTGGGGGCGGGGTAGTAAATTCTGGGAGGGGATTCGGGGATCAATGACAGTTTACTTGAGGATGAAAAAGCATAGTTACTCACCTGTAACAGGTGATCTCCAGGAACAGCAGGAATTTAGTCTTCACATATGGGATATCGTCGGTACCGACGGAGCCTGACTCGGTCCTGGTGGATTCTCATAGCTCCACGTTGGCCACGGCAACCGTGGTACCCTCTGCTCCTACATCTCTCTCAAGCTCCGCCTCTGGAGTTAGGATCTGCTCCAGATCTTCTCTCACAAGAGGACTGGATGCTGGGGCATCCCAATCCCCAGTCTCTGCATCTCAGGGCCTGGTTGCTGAAAGCCTAGAACTTCAGGACCTTAACCTTTCCCAGCAGGTAAAGGGTCTCCTTCATGCTTCCAGGAAACCCTCCACAAGACGCTCTTATGCATTTAAGTGGAAAAGGTTTACCATATGGTGCTCGCAGAAGGGTCTTAACCCTCTTGCGATACCTCTGGAATCATTACTGGAGTATCTCCTTCATTTGTCAAATGCAGGGCTTAAGACCAATTCAGTGAGAGTCCATTTGAGTGCTATTGCAGCTTCTTTCAAACCTCTAAATGGACAGCCTATTTCTTCTCATCCTCTTATAGTGAGATTTATGAGAGGCCTTCTTCTAACAAGGCCTCCCATTAAGCCACCACCGGTGGCATGGGACTTGAATCTGGTACATGGGCAGCTCATGAAACCACCCTTTGAACCATTAGCCACTACCTCTTTGAAATTCCTTTCCTGGAAGGTTATCTTCCTCATTGCAATCACAACAACACATCGCATCAGTGAATTGCAGACATTGGTGGCTGATCCTCCTTATACAAGGTTCCACCATGATAAGGTAGTTCTTAGGACTCATCCACACTTTATGCCAAAGGTGGTTTCGCCTTTTCATTTAAACCAAGCGGTTTACCTTCCTGTATTCTTTCCGAGGCCTCACGCCTCCAGTGCAGAAAGGAACCTTCATACTTTGGACTGTAAAAGAGCTTTGGCCTTTTACTTGCAAAGGACACAGTAACATAGAAAATCCTCTCAACTCTTTGTTACTTTTGATCCTAGTCATTTGGTCTTCCAGTCTCCAAAAGGTCACTGTCCAACTGGATTGCACAGTGTATATCTTTTACCTATGAGAGTAAGAACCTTCCTCTTGAAGGCCATGTCACAGCTCACAATGTGAGAGCCATAGCAGCCTTAATGGCTCATCTTCACTCTATCGATGACATCTGTCGAGCAGCTACTTGGGCTTCGGTAAATACCTTCACAGCCCATTACTGCTTAGACAAGGACTCCCGCTGGGATGCCTTGTTTGGTCAGGCTGTTCTTCAACACCTGTTCCAGACAATCAACTCCTACCCACCATCCCTGGTAGGATGTCAGAGATCCATGGGAGGAAGTGGAGCCCTTTCACAAGGGCACACAACTTTCTGGGGCCATCTCCCTGGCATCTGTAGCTATGGAGTCCCCATATGTGAAGACTACATTCCTGCTTGTTCCTGGAGATAGCATAGTTACTCACCTGTAACAGGTGATCTCCGGGAGCAACAGGAATTTAGTCTTCACAACCCACCCACCTCCCCTAGGAGTTGCATCTCTCTCTCTCTCTTTCTCTCTTTCCCTCTCTCTCTTGTCTCAGCTATAAACTCAACTGGAGAGGGACAGTTGGGAAAAGTGGGAAGGCAGCACGCAGGCGCTGTGGGATGCTCCCAAAAGCTTTCCTATTGGACGCTGGGGAGCGTTCCTGCGCAGGCTCCGTAAGTACCGACAATACCCCATATGTGAAGAGTACATTCCTGCTTGTTCCTGGAGATATATTTTGACTTAAATGGGGATGGAAGGGGGGTTCCCCTGGGTATGGTTTGGAATGGGTTTAAGGTGGTAATACAGGTTAATTATGTGGGTGTCTAAGCGGAAGGCAGAGAAAAGGTGGATGAAGGAGGAAATTCTCCATACTATCCAGAGGCTGGAGGGGCAGCATAAGAAGGCTCTGTCCAGGCGCATCCAGGTTCGGTCATCGTGGCAGCAGGGTAAATTAAAAGGGTTAGAAGTTGAGGAATTACACTTCTAAATGATGAAATTTAAACAGATGTATTAGGAACAGGAGGACAAAGCTGAGAGGCTCCTGGCAGCCAAATGAAAAAGCAACATGAGCGCACCCAAATCTGTTCCATTAGAGAGTCCGTGGATAAGGTCCATACAGAGCCAGGAAGATAAGAGGCCTTGTCTGACTCTTTAACGGATTTGTTTAATGGGGTCCTTGCTGGAGTGGGGGAGGGGGGCCTACTGGAGACCAAGAGATGAGCCAGGATCACAGTGTTGCATATGGAAGGTAGAGTGTGCTCTGTGTGTCTTGCAGACTCATCTCACTGTTGAATGGGAGAGAGCCCGCAGTTGGGAGAGGTCCCCCCTGAGAGGATAAGAACTGCCAGTTTGCTATTCCATCTGAACGTGGGTGGGAACTGCGCCGGAGGCATTTGGGGTCATTTGTTTGGCCTCTGGGACGGCTGCTGTGTGCAGCATTCTGCTCGGGCGCCTGTGACTTCCCCGGAACATCGGACAGGCATCGGGGAGAGAGCCCGCAGCTGGGAGAGGACCCCCCTGAGAGGATAAGAACTGCCAGTTTGCTATTCCATCTGAACGTGGCTGGGAACTGCGCCGGAGGCATTTGGGGTCATTTGTTTGGCCTCTGGGACAGCTGCTGTGTGCAGCGTTCTGCTCGGGCGCCTGTGACTTCCTCGGAACATCAGACAGGCATCGGGGAGAGAGCCCGCAGCTGGGAGAGGACCCCCCTGAGAGGATAAGAACTGCCAGTTTGCTATTCCATCTGAACGTGGCTGGGAACTGCGCCAGAGGCATTTGGGGTCATTTGTTTGGCCTCTGGGACGGCTGCTGTGTGCAGCGTTCTGCTCGGGCGCCTGTGACTTCCCCGGAACATCGGACAGGCATCGGGGAGAGAGCCCGAAGCTGGGAGAGGACCCCCCTGAGAGGATAAGAACTGCCAGTTTGCTATTCCATATGAACGTGGCTGGGAACTGCGCCAGAGGCATTTGGGGTCATTTGTTTGGCCTCTGGGACGGCTGCTGTGTGCAGCGTTCTGCTCGGGGGCCTGTGACTTCCCCGGAACATCGGACAGGCATCAGAGAGAGAGCCCGCAGCTGGGAGAGGACCCCCCTGAGTGGTTTCGCATTGTGATTTCTTATATTCTGTTCCCTCTTTCCGCGGAGCATGGTTCGCGGAGCGTGGTTCGAAGGGGCGTGTTCAAAGGGGCAGGTTCTGCCCCTTTGACGCCCCTTCGACGCCACCGTGATGTCACGGTAGTATTCTGGTGGCTACATGCTCCTGGATTGCGGAAGTGCGGTCAGTTTTTAACTGTGGTTTAGTTCTGTGCTTTCTACTCTGCCTAAATGGGGAAACGGAAGGCTAAGGGTGGAGGTGCTTCTGGGGGTGATCCCGCCGGTATTGTGAAACCGACGGGCCCCCTAGACAAGCACTTTTCCCCACTGCCGATTGCTCATTCGTCTCCTGAGGGCGTCTCCCTAAGTTCAGGAGGACGCTCTCCTCCACCGTGTCCTTTCCCATCTGTGCCTGCTGCTTCTACGGGGGAGTCCTCTGATAAAGGTAAGGGAGTTAAGTATTTCTTTTTCTCTACCTCAACCGGTTTTCTCTGCTGAGTCGGGTAGTGCTAATCCGCTCTCGACTATATCTTCTGATACCGAAATTACATTGAAATTACCCTAATACAATCCACAGTATCTCTCTTGTTCCAAACATTCCTGCTAATTTTATGTAAATAGTTCGAGCATGTTATCTAGCTATTAGATTATATACTCCATGTAGATAGTTCTCCCATGTTATCCAAGTTGATACTCCTGTTATATGTAATACCAAACAGCCTGTTGTTCTGGTTTCTTTCTGTTATTTGTAAACCGCGCTGATGTCAAAGAGTGCGGTATATAAGAAGTTGAAATAAATAAAATAAATAAATAATAAATAAATAAAGGATGTCTGGGGAGTTTTGAAGTCCATTGATAATAAGATTTCTGGTACTTTAGATTCTTTATCTAAATTTTCTCAAGAGACTGTTGTCTCTTTACAGCAATTAGATGGTAAGATCAGTTTGCTTGATACAAGTGTTTCCAGATTAGAGGGCCAGAATGGGCCTATACACGCTGCTCAGGCGGCGAGTATTAAAGACTCACTGACTCTCCATAATAAAATTGAGGCGATTGGGAATTTTGCACGTTCTTGTAACTTTCGTTTCCTAAATTTTCCTTTTTCTAAACTCCTCGCTCCAAAACGTCTGTTAGATAAATATTTTAAAGAGGTTCTTCTACTCACAGACTCTATAGCAGTTTCTCAGCTTTATTATATTTCTCCTAGTTCTAAGAGAGTTAATCCGGTTGAGGGAGAATTTAATTTAATTGAGCCCACTATTTATAATCTCACTGCCTTCTTGGAGGACTCCCAGGACATAATTGATACTCGTTCCACCTTGATAGTGACCTTTTTGTCTAAAGACGTTAACAGTGTGTACTTCGTGCGTTTTTTAAACATAAGGCCACTAAGTTTTGTGGTCATCTTGTAAATGTATTTCCTGACGTATCACGAAGTACTCAGCTTAGGCGTAGGCTATTTTTAGCCTTAAAGCCTCAGGTACTGTCTTTAGGAGAGGCTTCATTTTTTCTCCGCTTTCCGTGTAAGTGTTTAATTACTTGGAAGGATGTTTCTTATGTCTTCACTGAAGTCACTCATTTAGAAAGTTTTTTGTCTGAGAAGCGGAAAGCACAGGTTGAGACACAGAGTGCTCTTGAATAAGGTAGCCTCCTTTATATGGACCTTGTGTCTTATTTTCTTGATAAATATAGTGTTTATTTTTGTTAACACTCAGCCAAGTTTCTTAATGTGGGCTATATCAGAGATGTTTTTTCTTTATTTGCTCTTTTGCATCTGATGTATAAATTTTGTCTGCGATTGACCTGTTGGCAATGTGTAAATGCATTATTGTGAAAATAATAATAATAAAAAAAGAAAATCCTAGTGAGGAGGCTAAATATGATCATCTTTAGTCTGATATATGAGTATCAGACTGGGTTTATGCCGGAAGGGCAAGCAGACAATAATATCCAGAAACCTCTTAATTTGATTTGGACAGCCTAGCAACAGGGGAGTCCTTCTTTACTTCTTTTAGTAGATACAGAGAAGCCTTTTGATCAAGTGGACTGGTCTTGTATCTTTAAAACCCCAGAGAAGATGGGATTTGGCCTCATTTTATAGGATAGGTTTAGGCTTTGTATAGGAGTCCTAAGGCTTGTGTGAAAATTAATGGCAGACATTCAGAGTTTCTCTCCTTGGGTAGAGGTAGACAGCCAGGGTGCCCTCCATCACGATTGCTATTTGCCCTTTCTACTGAGCCCTTGGTGGCCAGGGTTAGAAGGAGCACAGACGAGAGGTGAGGCAGGTAGACTATTTTATGACCTTGTTGGTTGATGATTATGTTGTTTACTGTAGGGTGTGCCCAAGCATTACTTTGCAATCTTGGTGTGGGAAATGAAAGAGTAAGGGAGATTGCTGGACTTTTAAAGTTAATACGGGGAAATCCAAGATTCTAAAAATCTCCCTAGACAAGAGTTCGAGGAGTGCTCACGGAAGAATTTTCCTTTTAAATGTGTGAAAACGAGCATTGAGTATGTAGGTGTTAGAGTGTCTGTAAAGCATTTCTAATTGCATAGGGAGAATTTCAAGAAACTAATGGAGAGGATGAATTTAGATCTGTAACTGCGGACTCGACTGAACCTGTAACTAGCATAAAGATGACGATTGACGATAGAGAGAGATCCCTGGGGCCATCTTCCAAAACATCCAGAGGAAAATGTTCAAATTAATTTGGCATTGTTGGCTTCCCAAGATGGCCTGAAGTATCTTATATCAGTCTAAGCAACTGGGGGCTTGGCCATTCCTGATTCTAAGAGATATTATCTGGTAGGGCAATTGAGGGCTTCATACAATTAGCTTGGCAACCTGGGAAAGCTGGGTGGGCATAGACAGCACTTTGGCAGGAGAGAAGAAACTGGATACAAAAGTGGATAAATGTTGGAGAAAGGGTGAGCAAATATGGTATACGTGATGGTTTTGCTGGTGGTGAAAACATTATGGGACAAATGTATTTTGAATATGGATCAGGGCTGGTCCTATGCATGTGTGGGCATATCGCCCGCACATGGCCCTGCTCCCCGAGGATCACTGCGACCTTGATGGCTTAAGAGGTGAGCCAGTGAGGTCCAAAACTAGCCTCATTGGCTCACCTCTTCACAGCCATGAGAGTGATTTCTTTCATCTCCCCTCCCGTGGATGTTGAGACAAGGCAACAGGACAGATTTGGGCTGTGATCAGGACTGTCAGTGGCTGTGGTGGGCCAGATTGCAGCCCTGGGCAGTGGTGGCAGAGTTTAAAAAAAGAAAAGTGAAGCCACATGATAGTGGCTGAGTGGAGCCACGGAGTTGAGCTCAGGCAGCATGTGGGGGTCATGGCAGTAGTCAGGGAGAGCTGCGATCACCACGGCTACTCCTGTTTAAGGCCCACAGAGCTTGTGGCTACTCCAGTGTGCTGTGGGGATTGTGGTGGCAGTGCCTGGGAGCAGCCACAGGTACTATGTACATTAAAGGAGAGCAGCCGCGGTGATTGTGGCTCTTCCCGACACCTAACATGACCCCAAATGCTGCCTGAGCCCAACCTTGTGGCGTCACTCTTCTTTTTTTTGTTAACTCTGACACCACTGCCCAGGAAGATCTTGTCTTACTAATCTGTTGTGTTTTTTTGAAAGTGTGAATAAACAGGTGGACAAAGGTGAGTCGGTTGATATAGTGTATCTGGACTTTCAGAAAACCTTTGACAAGATCCCTCATCAGAAACTTTTGGCAAAACTAAAGAGTCATGGGATAGGAGGCAGTGTACTATTGTGGATCAGGAACTGGTTAAAAGATAGAAAGCAGAGGGTAGGGCTAAATGGCCAATTTTCCCAATGGAGAAAGGTGAATAGTGGTGTACCCCAGGGATCTGTGCTGGGTCTGCTGCTTTTTGACATATTCATAAATGACCTGGAAAGTGGAATAACGAGTGAGGTTATCAAATTTGCAGATGACACAAAACTATTTAAAGTTGTTAAAACCCAAGAGGATTGTGGAAAATTGCAAAAGAATCTTGATAAATTGGAAGACTGGGCATCAAAATGGCAGATGAAATTTAATGTGGACAAGTGCAAAGTTATGCACCTAGGGAAGAACAACCCAAACTATGGTTACACAATGCAAGGTTCCACATTAGGAACCATCACTCAGGAAAAAGATTTAGGCGTCATTGTGGATAACATGATAAACCATCGGCCCAGTGTGCAGCGGCGGCCAAGAGAGCAAATAGCATGCTAGTGTAATGGGGAAGAGACATCCTGTGATATGGAAACAGAGGAACCTGAATGCAGTAGGGCTGTTTCTGGTAGGAAGGATAAGCTCAGGACACCCAGTTGCCAGGAGCAACACAAACAATCCCAGCCACGAGGGCAGGAACCCCGCCCAGCTAGCAAACAATCCCCATCTCCTGGGCCTGATAGCTTTCACCTGGGAGGGGGAAGGGCTAGATTAGCTCCCAAGCAAACGTATAAGAAACGTTCATTAGAGTTTAGCTACAGAAAGTGGAAGGACAACAGCAAGGGGAAGAGCAACGGCAAGGAGAGGCCGAGGAATGAGAGAGAGAAAAGGGAAGACGGAGGAGAACAGAATCAGCTGGAAAGTTTGTGCAAGCTGAGTTCTGGCTCTTGGGAGCAGCGTCTGTCCCGGTGTGAAAGGAAAACGTATGTAAGTGATTCAGTGGATTCTGATTCTGAATGTGAGAGAGAGAGACAAAAAGCAGCTGACAGGAATAACTGGAGGAGCAGGGCACAAAAACCCTTTGACCAAAACTCCAGGTATTTATCCTATGGTGAAGGCACCCAAAGGGAGAAGTTACCAGTGAGGATAGCTGGGAAGCACTTACAAGCTCCAAGGAGTGAAAGATACACAGTGCAAGACATTTGTATGTCAGAAGAAGAGGGTGAGCAGCCAGAATACAGAGAAAATCCTCTGAGGTTTAAACCCCCTCCTGAGAGAGCTGTGCATGGACTTTGTCCTGCCTCAAAGCCAGAAGGTAGGCTGTATAATCCTTGTAAAAGTGGCTATAAGAATTTCTCTCATAAGAACTATAAAGAATATGACTCTCCTCTAAGTTATGCCAAGAGATATAGTAAAGCTAATCCTTACCTCATAGAGGCAATAATAGAGAAGCCTCTGGAACAGACAGCAGAGAATAATCTGGAAACGTTGTATACAAGGCAGAAGTTGTATTCAGCTGATAGCCAGCCTGAGTCCATGCTAATTGATCCTCCAGATGAACAGTTGTCTGATACTCAAATGGATTGTACGTTAACAGTTACAAATGATAGGATTTCACTGTGCTGAGCCAGATACCTCGAGGAAGCTGGTCAACTGGCAGTTGAGGAGCACAGGACTTTATTTCCTAATACCAAGGGACTGTATGCAATGAATACCGTACCATTTGTGATTTAAGTTGGAAGCTGTTATAAGTTATTTTTCCTACCTTGTGCCAGAGTGTATGGCTTTCTGTTCCTTTGTTACTCTGTGTTTGAATCCGCCCCGTGAGGGGAATTAAAAGCCTGTCTTTGCCTGAACCACTCGCTTCACGACTACCACTTATTGAAAAGGTACAAACTACACCTTTAACCTTTCAATAAAAGGTCTTCAGGCTACCTACCCCGTATGCTGAAGCTATGGGCGGACTACTGGTGACAGGAAATGGTGTAGTTTTACGGATTTTTAAAACACAGTACAAGGACAGTATTAAGGAAAAAAAAAATATCAGCTTGTTGAAGAAGAAAAGGATTACCTGTGAATCAGGAGAAGTTCGGCTATCCTGAAGAAAAGAGGAAAGCACGGACTGGACTTCAGATACAGACCTGACTTGGAGCCACCCAGGATATCTTTCTCAAGGCAAGATCCTGCACCGTGCTCAGGTACAAGTAAGGGGGCACGGGTGTAATAGGATTGGTGAGAAAGTGTCCATATCTGTGCTATAGGTGGGAGGCAGAGAATTTTTTTTTGGTACCGCACTTGGTGGGCCTCTGTTGTTTTCTTCTATTTCTGCAGATACAAAAACCTGAGATGGATCCCCAGGACGTAAAGAGCTGGATGGAGGCTCAGTGGAGGGCGCAGAGTGAACTGGCCAGAGTGATCCAAGAAAAGACTGTAGCCGCCATGAATGCACAGCAGCAGCCACTTCTTGAGCTACTGGGAGCTCTGCTGAAGCAGACTGTGGACAAAGAAGAGACTAATCCCTCAGTACAAGTGGGGGTAGGACTTGCTAATTGTGGTGCACTAGCACTGGGACAATTTAAAGCCAATGATAATTTTGATGATTTTGCTGATGCATTTGAAAGAATAGCAGAATCAGCTAACTGGCCAACTGACCAGTGAGCTGTCCGGTTCGCTATGTCTCTGTCAGGGGAGGCACTAGCAGCGTACAAAACAATGCCCGCTGATCAGGCGTCCAATTACCTGAATGTAAAAAATGCTGTAAGAGACAGGCTAGGTTTGACTCCCATGCACTACAGGCGTTTATTCAGGGAAGCTAGGCTTAGGCCTACAGAAACACCAAAAGCACTATTTCAGCGATTAAAGGGCCTGGTGCTGAAATGGCTTACTCCTGAAAGGAGGACGGTAGAAGCTTTGGTAGATACCATAATTATAGAGCAGTTTCTTGAAGCCATACCACCTGAGGTAAAAGCTTTCCTAGTGCTCCAGAAATGCAGTTCCACCGAGGAAGCGGCTGACCTCACTGACAGATACTTTGAGGCGGAGTTAGCCAGGACCTCTAAGGAAAATATGTTAAAGGTGGCTGGCATTGATAAGCTATGGAGCCTAGAAAAATCCGCTAAGAGGAATGTGCTTGACCAAAATGTAAACAAATTTTCTAGGAGAAAATGTTTTAATTGTGGTCAGCTATGACACATACGCAGAGATTGTACAATACGCACTGCCTTAATGTCAGGAAAGGAGAAACCCCTAGGGGAGGGATTTCTGCTGAAGGTCCGAGTGGAAGGGGTAGAGGCTCTGGCACTGCTGGACTCCGGAGCAGACCAGAGTATGGTCTCCCAGAGGTTGTGGAAGACCATCACTGACCATGACCTATCTGCCCGGAGCCAAGCAGATGAAAGAGTCCAAGTGAGATGTGTACATGGGGCATCCTCATACTATCCTGTGCATAAAGTGTCTGTAACAGGCTTAGGGATTAATGAGTAAGTACGCGTGGCAGTCATACCACGACTTCCTCGCGATCTTATTTTAGGCAGAGATTGGCCTCCTTTTCAAAAAGAGTTAAGGAGAGGCTTAACGGAGAGATTAGGCCTAATTTCTACCAGGTCCCAAGCCAAAGTTTCTGGAACAGGGGTTAATCCAGTAGATGAGGAAAATGAAGCTCCTGAGGGTGAGGAAGAAGCCCAAGTATGTGAGAATGATGGGGGAAAGGAGGTACAGGATATACTTCCCTCTCATGAGGATTTGTTGAATGTTCCCTCTAAGGATAGGAAAGGAAAGGCTGAAAGGCGCCACGAGAGAAGGCATAGATCCCAAGCTAGGGCAGAGCTGGAAGCCGGGGAGGGGTTGCCCTGGGTCCCGGCAGAACTTGTCCGAAAATTCCCTTCCTTCCCTAGAGAGCAGAAAGATGATCCTGCACTAAAGAGAGCCTTTGAGTATGCTCAAGAGAATAGGACCATCTTGCCTAGGTTCTTCCTAGAAGATGAAATATTGTACAGGGAGAGCACAGACCCGCGTACAGGCACAGTAAGGAAACAGTTGGTCGTGCCTACTACTTTTAAGGCGGTAGTCCTGAGATTGGCACATGACCATCCTGTGGGGTGCCATAAAGGTACACAGGGGACATTGGACCAGATATTGGCCCGATTTTACTGGCCTGGCGTCTTCAAGGAGACAGCCCGCTATTGCGAGTCCTGTCCCGCTTGCCAGCGAGTCACAGCTAGTAAGCCAAAACCTGTACCCATGATACCTACGCCTACCATTTCAACCCCAGTCCGTAGGTTAGCAATGGACATCGTAGGACCCATCGTTAAAACGCCGAGAGGTTTCCAGTACATACTGGTGATCATAGACCAAGCAACCCGTTTTCCATGGGCCATTCCGTTACGTAACATCTCAGCCAAGACCATAGCCCTTGAGCTTATAAAGCTGTTTTGTGAAATCGGATTTCCCCAGGAAATTTTGACGGATCAGGGGAGTAATTTCACTTCAAAACATTTAGCCAGGGTATGGGACGCTTTTGGGGTACGGCATATCCGGACCTCTGCCTATCATCCTCAAGCTAATGGGTTAGTAGAGAGGATGAATCAATCAATTAAACAGATGTTACGAAGGAGCCTAGAGGGAAAAATGGCCGAATGGGATAAGTACTCCCATTTGTCTTATACGCGTGCCGAGAGCGCGTACAAGCGTCCTTAGGGGCATCGCCCTACGAGCTTTTATATGGCCGGGTTCCAAGGGGGATATTGGATATCCTGAGGGAACAATGGGTCGAATCGGATGAAGCAGAGATAGGGGTACCCCAGTTTTTTAGGGATCTTAGGAGCCGTCTAGAGAGGACCTCCCGAGTGTCAAAAGAAAATATGCAGGCTAGCCAACGCCGGCAAAAACACTATTATGATTGGGGAACCAAGACACGACAGTTAGAAGTCGGGGATAAGGTTCTAGTCCTAGTTGCAGAGGCTGGTCCCAAATTCGAATCCAGATGGAAAGGACCCTGGACAGTAGTGGAAAAGGTCGGTCCCGTCTCCTATAAGGTGGAGAATGAAAAGGGGCGACGACAAGTATACCACCTGAACCTGTTAAAACCTTGGCATGACAGAACAGCCACAGTACGGCTGGTCAAGGTAGAGGACGGTTTAGCGAACAAGTTCAGGATTACAAGCTGGCAGACTCAGGAAGCTGCAGCCTGTAATATCTTAAGGGGGGGATATGTAATGGGGAAGAGACATCCTGTGATATGGAAACAGAGGAACCTGAGTGCAGTAGGGCTGTTTCTGGTAGGAAGGATAAGCTCAGGACACCCAGTTGCCAGGAGCAACACAAACAATCCCAGCCACGAGGGCAGGAACCCCGCCCAGCTAGCAAACAATCCCCATCACCTGGGCCTGATAGCTTTCACCTGGGAGAGGGAAGGGCTAGATTAGCTCCCAAGCAAACGTATAAGAAACGTTCATTAGAGTTTAGCTACAGAAAGAGGAAGGACAACAGCAAGGGGAAGAGCAACGGCAAGGAAAGACCGAGGAATGAGAGAGAGAACAGGGAAGAAGGAGGAGAACAGAATCAGCTGGAAAGTTTGTGCAAGCTGAGGTCTGGCTCTTGGGAGCAGCGTCTGTCCCGGTGTGAAAGGAAAACGTATGTAAGTGATTCAGTGGATTCTGATTCTGAATGTGAGAGAGAGACAAAAAGCAGCTGACAGGAATAACTGGAGGAGCAGGGCACAAAAACCCTTTGACCAAAACTCCAGGTATTTATCCTATGGTGAAGGCACCCAAAGGGAGAAGTTACCAGTGAGGATAGCTGGGAAGCACTTACAAGCTCCAAGGAGTGAAAGATATACAGTGCAAGACATTTGTATGTCAGAAGAAGAGAGTGAGCAGCCAGAATACAGAGAAAAACCTCTGAGGTTTAAACCCCCTCCTGAGAGAGCTGTGCATGGACTTTCTCCTACCTCAAAACCAGAAGGTAGGCTGTATAATCCTTGTAAAAGTGGTTATAAGAATTTCTCTCATAAGAACTATAAAGAATATGACTCTCCTCTAAGTTATGCCAAGAGATATAGTAAAGCTAATCCTTACCTCATAGAGGCAATAATAGAGAAGCCTCTGGAACAGACAGCAGAGAATAATCTGGAAACGTTGTATACAAGGCAGAAGTTGTATTCAGCTGATAGCCAGCCTGAGTCCATGCTAATTGATCCTCCAGATGAACAGTTGTCTGATACTCAAATGGATTGTACGTTAACAGTTACAAATGATAGGATTTCACTGTGCTGAGCCAGATACCTCGAGGAAGCTGGTCAACTGGCAGTTGAGGAGCACAGGACTTTATTTCCTAATACCAAGGGACTGTATGCAATGAATACCGTACCATTTGTGATTTAAGTTGGAAGCTGTTATAAGTTGTTTTTCCTACCTTGTGCCAGAGTGTATGGCTTTCTGTTCCTTTGTTACTCTGTGTTTGAATCCGCCCCGGGAGGGGAATTAAAAGCCTGTCTTTGCCCGAACCACTCGCTTCACGACTACCACTTATTGAAAAGGTACACAACTACACCTTTAACCTTTCAATAAAAGGTCTCCAGGCTACCTACCCCATATGCTGAAGCTACGGGCGGACTACTGGTGACACTAGGTATCATAAGGAAAGGAATGGAAAATAAAACAAAAGATATTATAATGCCTCTATATCGTTCCATGGTGAGACCACACCTTGAATATCGTCTCTTAAAAAGGATATAGCATTATTAGAAAAGGTTCAGAGAAGAGCCACCAAAATAGTAAAGGGGATGGAAGGATACTCCTATGAAGAAAGGTTAAAAAGGTCAGGGCTCTTCAACCTGGAAAACGTGTAATCAAACTCTGGAATTTGTTACCGGAGGATGTAGTAAAGGCTGTTAGTGTAGCTGGGTTTAAAAAAGGTTTGGACAAGTTCCTGGAGGAAAGGTCCATAAACCATTATTAAGAAGGGACCCAGAATATCAATGCTTGACCCAGTACAAGCATTGTGGAACCTGTGTCTTTTGGGGAAACTGCTAGGTACTTATGACTTAGATTGGCCACTGTTGGAAACAGGATACTGGGCTTGATGGACCTTGGTCTGACCCAGTATGGCATCTCTTATGTTCTTATGTTATGTTCTTATGACTGCAATCGGGCCCACCATGGCCACTGACAGTCCCAATCACAGCCCGAAGTTATTCTGCCCTGCCCTGCTTTGACATCCACGGGAAATGGTGGCTGCATTTTCTTTCAAAAATAAACTTCTCTGCCTTGGTTCTCCAGTGCAGTCCCAATGCTGCCTGTTCTCCGTATTTTGCTGATGCCATGGACCTCCGGTAAATATGTATTTAATTGTTTTACACCTTGGGTTACATAAACACTGGAATAGGACTGCTGAAGAGCTAGGACTGGAAATGGGCTGATGCTGAAGGATGGGGGACTGGGACTGGAAGGGAGATGATACTGGAGGAGAACTGATGTTGGGGGGGTGAGGCTGAAACTAGAAAAGATGATACTGTGAGAGACAGGGACTGGAAAGGAGCTCATGCTGGGACTGGGACTGGAAAGGAGCTGATGCTAGGGAAAACTAGAAAGGGGTGATGCTAGGGCTGAGGAGCTGAAAGGGGGCAGAAGCTGGTGGCAGGGTCGCTAAAAAAGAATCTGAGGAGTGAGGATGGAGAAGGGGACAGATATTTTGTATGAGACGGAAAAAACAAGGTCATACAGAGAGAGGGTCATAAGAATAGATGCTGGAGTAAAAAAGGAGGAATGGCAGGGTCAATGAAAATTGGTGAAGGAAGTAGCTGGGTGGGTGTGGGGAAGGGATGTAGGTACTGGTGACATGATGATGGGGAACAGCAGGGAATGGAGAGTTGTAGACTCTAAAATTTGGTGGGAGAAAAGACAGACTCTTCTGGAAGAGTAAGTGATGACTGAGGCAGCAGATCCCAGGCCGACGCAACGCATTGTGCATGCAACTCTGACAACAGAAAGAACACGTCATCATGCAACACTATCCCCAGCTTCATCTTTCTTTCTGTGAGTCAGCAACAGCAGCCAGTCCTGCTCATAGCATTCACTTCCAGTGCGTGGGGCCACTGAAATGTACACCGGAAGCGAGTGCTACAGGCAGCCCTGGCTACTGTTACTGATTCAGAGAAAGAAAGATGACACTGGGGATGGTGCTCTGTGATCTTTCTGCCACTGACTTAATGAATTCAATGGGGCCGCGGCTCCGATATCGGGCGGAAGCCGCTACCGTGGCTTTGTAAACAAGCCCCTAAGTTTTTGATGGCGTATTGATCTGGAACAAAGACAAGGTCAAGGGTTCCTCCCTTCTTGTGGGTTGGAGTACTTATCATTTGAGTGTACTGAAGGCCTTTCATTGCATCCAAGAAAGTATCTCCGTCATGAGCAGGCAATGATGGGAGCTTAAGGTCTCCTAGGATGATAAGAGGATCGGAGGATCATTAATGAAGAAAACACATCAGACCAGAACAAGAAGAACAGCAGATAACAACATCCTGGAAATACCATGAAGCGTGAGAATAGCAAAACAATCCACTTGCAAGAGATCCTTCTCTGTATACACTCTCCAGCTTTGGAAGGACCTATCTACTTCAATACAAGCAATTAAAGACTTAACAGAATACAGGAAAGCCATAAAGACCCACCTCTTTATGGAACAACATCGATCAATATGACTGATTAAGAAAACCATTAAACTTGGACCTACCCCTAGAACATCAAATGTATCAACCTCCTGGTCTACCACCTCAGTGAATATGTATTAGTGATATTCACAACCTATTCCGCATCCATGCAAATGTACATAATTTATAATTGTTAAAGATACCCGTTATATCTCAGTTAATTTCTCCAAGTTGTATTCCCTGTTCTATGTAAACTTTAATGTGCTGTGATGTTCTCTGTAAACCGCCTTGAAGTAACGAGAAAGCGGTATTGAAAACCTTTAAATAAATAAATAAAATATTATGGTCCTTTGCTCTAAAATGTTCTTTCTACTAAAAAAGGGTTTTCTTCTTGTGCAGTATTAATACTGTTCATGTATTTCTTATCTTGTCTATTTGTCCTCTCCTTTTGGGAGATCCAGAAATCTTTGTTGTGCATAAATATAGCTCAGCAGTTGATAAAAGAGTGGACGTTGCTAAAATACTGAATTATAGTGGCTAGATGAGGAATTACTAGCTGCTGGGAAGCTGGGCCAGTGCCTGGCATGATGGACTGTCTCAAACGATTAAGTAATTTGCATGTTATAGGAAGATTAACTGCCACATGCAAAGGAGAATTCTGGGAAGAGGAGAAAATCTAGGAGTGCTATTGGGCCTGGGCGCGGGGAGGGGGGTAATTTGGGGGGATGGACTGTTGCTTAGATCAGGGAGTAGACCTATATTGGGAGATAAGACTTACTGTGGTGCAGGATGAGAAGGTGAGGGGGTGACTGAGAGGGGGAAGGGTGTTTGGGGTTGTATCTGGGTGAAAGTTCGGTGTTGGAACTACTGTATACTTTCTTGTTGAATCTGGAATAGCATGTTATGTTGTAATTTATGTCAATTTTATTAAATATGGAAATAAAAAACGAGATGCCTATGAGATGAGGACGCGCCAGCAGTAAGGTATGAGAGAGATTTGAGAAGGGTCAGGGGCATGGACAGACAGTAGGACTGGTGGGGGGATGAATGTCCATCTCCCATGTAAATGCATTGGTACTGTGGCAGGTGCAGGCCTGTGACCCACGGTGTCTGACATAGGCAGGCCAGCATGGCTAGCTTGACCTGTAAATGAGGCCTGTGGAGAGGCATATAGGATTGCACATCCCCCAATATGCTGCTATTGTAAGAAAGAACTCAGTAGAAATATTGAATTAGCTTAGATAAGCAGAATTGCAGAATTAAGAAATGGAAAAATACAGAAAAGATGTGTTTTAAAAGTTACTGATAAGAAAGAGTACATTTGCAGAGAAATATTGAGGAGTGCTGACAGATGAGTTACAGAACCTTGCTCTTCTGCACGCACAAATGGTCCCATAGCCTTGAAAGTGTGAAAGTAACAAGTTGATGAACTGACCATTGTAATTGGGACTAGAAGGGGGGCAGGCAGGCAGGTGTCATGCCTACAGAAGCCCACAGAAGGAACATAATTGGAGAAACTTATCAGTACCGGGACCAATAGAAGGGCTACGGGAGGTACGGGAGCGTACCGGGACCAATGAAATGTTTTTCTATACCTAGAATGGAATAGAAGTCTATAAAAGTTGTTGTAATGCTTGAAAACTTTGCTCAGCCATTTTGAAATTGCCTTGCTTGAGACTTGTGCACAAATAAATGATTTGGACCTTCTGAACAGACTCCTGGTATCATTGGTTTGTCTGCGCTTTGCTGCTACATATTCCTTGGTGCGTTGGCCGGGAAGTTGTGGAATCAAAGTGTATATAGGGCAATATACCACGACTTTCCGCCTCTATAGGCTTGGTCCTGCCGGGATCGCGCCCTTCCGACGAGGGCCGCTCCCTGGCGCCACCGGTCCCTTGTATCGGAGGGAGCTGGTCGGACCTCGGCGGGTGCCGGGCCCGGTCGGAGCCAACGCCTCGAACCCGAGTGAGGGGAGTCCGAGGTCCAACTCATGCGCCTGCTTGGGAAGTTTGAGGACCGGATCCGGTGAGTATAGTTTCGATTTTGGGTCTAGACAGAAATAGAAAGAGCAGTACTGCCATTGGAACTTGGAATTTGGAATTTGTAATCTCGAGATATTGGGAATTGGTAAGAGAGCTTGATCAACTCTCAAGGAAGAGCCGAGTAGCCTGGCATGGGAATTCGCTAGGTGAAACCCTCATCCTTTTTGTAATTTGGGAAAAAGACTAGTCAGAACAGATAGAAACGAATGCATTCTGGGAATACGTTGCTAGCATGATTGTGTGAACGAAGTGTGAATGAGAGGTCTGGCAGCACGGACCAAGTGAAGGCGGACCCCTGATTAGCGCATTTCCTGACCGGGCGACCGCGTTCAGGTCGCGAGAAGGGGGAAGCGATTGTCGTCTTGTCTTGTTCTTTGTATTCCCTGTATGTTTCCAGGGCCGTGAGGACCCCTTACCCACGGTCCGCCCACCTTTTCCCTTCTGTCTGTTGTTGCGCGCACACATCGAAATGGGAGGGGCGGAGTCTACTAGAAACACTCCATTAGAATGTATGATCGCACATTTTAAAGAGGGATATTCAGGAGATTATGGTATTAAAATGACAGCAGCCCGTTTGCAGATTTTGTGTACTAGGGAGTGGCCCGATCTAGACCCCATCTGGCCCCGAGAGGGAACGTTCACTGTAGAGATTATTCAGTCAATACATCGTAGAGTGCGGGTAGCGCACCCAGATCAGTACCCCTATATAGATTCCTGGTTAAGTATTTGTGAAGATCCGCCCTCCTGGGCGCAGCGCTGTTATGAGGAACAGTGCAGAATAATGTTAGCTAAAACAGATTCTAGACAGAAAAAGGAACAGCCTAGAATGAAAGAGCAGGATAAGAAAGCCAAGAAGAAACCCATCTTGGCAGATCCCGATTCCCCAGAAGTAGTCCTCAGGCAGCCCCGAACCCCAGGTCCAGTAAGAATAGCCCGGCGGCGTCCTGCCCCAGAACCCCAGAGACTGCCAGAGCCGAGGCGAGACCCAACCCTGACCCCCCTCCTCCTGGAGGAGAGGAAGAGAAAGAATTAGCGGGAAGAGAAGAGGAGGATGTAAAAAGTGAGCCCGAAGCGGAGCTAGAAGAAGAAGGAGGGAATCCCCCAGAAGAAGAAGAAGAGGACAGTGTACAAATAATTGAGAAAGCCAGCGCTAGCACTAGCAAGCCAGTGAAAGAAAAACCCAAAGCAAAACCAGTTGAAAAAAAGAAAGCGACTCCTGTAAAGACAACGACAATAGCCCTTAGATCCCAGACCCAAATGACGCCTGGGACGACAGCCAAACTGTTTCCCTTAAGGCAAGTCCCGGGGGTGCCCGTAAAGAATGATAATGATGAAGTGGTAGCGGGACCCCTAACTTATGTGTATATCCCTTTCTCTACAACTGATTTATTAAATTGGAGGTCGCACTATGCCTCCTATACTAGCAAGCCCCAGGAGCTGACAGAATTAGTAACTAGTATTATGGAAACTCACCAACCCACTTGGCCAGATTGCCGTCAGCTCCTGACCACCCTATTTACCACAGAGGAACGAGCGAGAATTAGAAAAGCAGCTATCGAATGGATGGCAGAAAACCCTGCAGCTCCAGCGCAGGGGCAGAATATAATAGATCGTAGAGAAGCAGCTCAGAGAGAATTCCCAAATGAAGACCCCCAATGGGATCCAAATACAGATGAAGGATCCACCGCCCTAGCCCGTTTTCGCCAAGGCTTTTTACAAGGCCTGCGAAGAGGAGGCCAAAAAGCCATGAACCTTTCCAAAGTAGCAGGAGTTATCCAAGGAATAGATGAGAGCCCAGCAGATTATTATGAAAGATTAACTGAAGCTTACAGAATGTATACTCCCTATGATCCCGAGGCACCAGGAAGTTTATGCATGGTGAATTCTGCTTTTGTAAACCAGTCTCAACCAGACATTAGACGTAAATTACAGAAATTAGAAGGGTTTGCGGGCATGAATGCAACACAGTTATTGGAAGTCGCTCATAAAGTGTATGTGAATCGTGATACTGAAAGACAGAGAGAATGTGATAGAAAGATGAAGAAGAAAGCTGATTTTTTGGCTGCGGCCATAGTTGAAAAGAAAAGGGGAGGTGTCCCTAATCGAAGGAGCAGAGGAAGAGGGCGGGGTCAAGGCGGAGGCCGGACCCAGAGACTAGGCGTGAACCAATGCGCCTATTGCAAAGAGGAAGGACATTGGAGAGATACGTGCCCGCAACTCGAAGACGCCCAGCAAGATGACGAATACGATCATCAGTGGCGAGAAGAAAGACGAGGCCGTCCCCGAGGCCGAGGAGGAGCCAATCGAGAACAATTCCAGCGAGAGAGGGGAGGAGGAGCCATCCAAGCATTGGCCACACAGGCCCATGATGAGGATGACGTGGATTAGGACAGACCGGGCTCCAAGTTTGCTTTAGGTCTCCAGGAGCCTATGGTCGAAATACAAATAGGAGACCAATTCATGAACTTTATGGTTGATACTGGAGCAGAACATTCAGTAATAGACAAAAAGATAGCCCCATTCACCAAGAAAGCAGTCACCATTATAGGAGCAACTGGTGCCAAAGCCACAAAGTCTTTTCTACAAAACCGAATATGCAGTCTAGGAGGACAGCAAGTAACTCATCAATTCCTTTACATGCCCGAATGTCCAGTACCCCTACTGGGACGAGATATGCTAGCCAAGCTTCAAGCCCAAATATCTTTCTCCGAACAAGGAGAAATGCAAATGACAGTGAATTCCCAAGCCAAACCAGCAGGAGTAATGCTGCTGACAGTACCCCGAGAAGAAGAATGGAGATACTACATTGATGATTCGATTCAAGATACCTATTTTGAACAAACTTTAAAGAACATTCATGCACCACTTGAAGTGTGGGCAGAAGGCAGTCCCCCAGGCCTAGCCAAACATATAGCTCCAGTGATTGTAACCCTCAAGCCTAGTGCTACCCCAGTGCACGTCAAACAGTACCCTCTCCCAAGAGCCGCAATTGAAGGCATTCATCGCCACCTACAGAGATTGCTTGAGTATGGCCTACTAAAAGTATGTCAATCCCCATGGAACACCCCACTTTTGCCAGTAAAGAAACCTGAGACAGATGATTATCGCCCAGTGCAAGATTTGAGAAGAGTAAATGATGCAGTTGAAACTATACATCCAGTTGTGCCCAATCCTTACACTCTACTAGGATTGATACCCGCTGAAGCTACCCATTTCACTGTACTGGATTTGAAAGATGCATTCTTTTGCATAAGATTAGCCCCTGTAAGCCAAATATTGTTTGCATTTGAATGGCAGGACCCCATCTCTGGAAGAGGGGGCCAACTCACCTGGACAAGATTACCCCAAGGATTCAAGAATTCACCTACCATCTTTAGTGCTGCACTAAATCAAGACCTTTCAAGCTATCCAGTAGCCCCGGGGAAGAGAGTACTTCTCCAGTACGTGGATGATCTGTTGATAGCTGCCGTATCAGAAGAGAATGTATATTAGCCACCAAAGATCTCTTGCAGTTACTAAATGAAGCTGGATATAAAGTTTCCAGAGCCAAAGCACAACTATGCCAAACAGAAGTGAAATACTTGGGTTTTCGTATTACCCAAGGAAGCAGAAGATTAGGCAGAGAAAGAAAAGAAGCAGTATGCAGAATTCCAACTCCAACAACCAGAAAGCAAGTCAGAGCCTTTCTGGGAGCGGCAGGATATTGCCGAATCTGGATACCTAACTTTGCCCAAATTGCTAAACCACTGTATGAAGCCACAAAAGGAGAAGAGAAGTCACCACTGGAGTGGGGACTTGAGCAGGATACAGCCTTCCAGAAGTTAAAAGAAGAATTGATGTCATCACCAGCACTTGGACTACCAGATGTCCACAAACCTTTCCACTTGTTTGTACATGAAGCACAGGGAAATGCCCTAGGCATGTTGACTCAGAAATTAGGAAATTGGGAACGACCTGTAGCCTACCTATCGAAACAATTGGACCCTGTGGCCAAGGGATGGCCACCCTGCTTGAGAGCAGTTGCAGCTACAGCACTACTAGTGAGTGAAGCAGACAAACTCACACTAGGACAGAACATACGAGTCACTGTGCCACATGCAGTCCTTGCCCTTATGGAACAAAAAGCAAATTATTGGCTCACCAATTCCCGAATGTTGAAGTACCAGAGCATGTTATGTGAAAACCCACAGATACAACTTGAAGTGAGCCATGCCTTGAACCCAGCTACCTTGATACCCATCAGTGAAGAACTCCCAGAACATGACTGCATCGAAGTCATGGAAACTGTGTTCTCTAGTCGACCTGACCTAACAGATGTGCCCATAGACAATCCCGACCAGATCTATTATGTTGATGGGAGCAGTCTCATCCTTGATGGACGACGCTGTGCCGGATATGCAGTCGTCACTCAACACGAAGTAGTTGAATCATCAGCCCTAGCCTCAGGCACATCAGCCCAGAAAGCCGAATTGATAGCACTCACCAGAGCTTTGTTATTAGGAGAAAAACTTGTGCTAAATGTATATACAGATTCCAAATATGCTTTCACTACCTTGCATGCCCATGGAGCTCTCTACAAAGAAAGAGGACTCATCACATCCGGAGGAAAATCAGTCAAATATGGTCCCGAAATATTGATGTTACTTGATGCAGTCTGGGCCCCAACACGTGTAGCTGTTATGCATTGTAGAGGACATCAAGCAGGAAAAGGAGAAGTTGCTCGAGGAAATAGATTCGCAGATGCCTCAGCACGACAAGCAGCTATGACAGGACAGATTGCCCCACAAGCTATGCCAATGCAAGCAGCATTGTTTCCAGTGCCCTTGAATCTATGGACCCCACGATATACCACCAAAGAATTGGACTACTATTGTGACAAAGAAAATGGAGTATTGAAAGATGGATGGATTGAGCTGCCACCAGAAGAGGGCAGTCAACCTCCGGGAAGAATAGTAATTCCTGAACTGTTAGGACCATCCTTTGTCAAAGCTTTCCACGAAGCCACCCACTATGGAAAGAGTGCTATGGAGAAAGCACTCAGACCACATTTCTACATCCCTCTGATGACAACCATATCAGCCTCAGTAGCCCGACAATGTCAGATCTGTGCCAAGAATAATGCCAAGCAAGGCCTTATTACAGCACCCCGAGTTCAGTCAAGAGGTGTGACCCCCATGCACAACCTCCAAGTTGATTTTACCGAAATGCCAAAAGCTAATGGATACCATTACCTACTAGTATTAGTTTGTACTTTCTCCGGGTGGGTAGAAGCATTCCCAACCAGAACTGAGAAAGCCCGAGAAGTTACCAAAGCCTTAATGAGAGAGATTGTCCCCAGATTTGGAATCCCAGCAGTAATAGGGTCAGACAATGGACCCTCATTTGTCTCCCAAGTTACTCAGCAGTTAGCAAAAGCTTTGCAGATACAGTGGAAGCTCCACACTGCATACAGACCCCAGAGTTCAGGGAAAGTTGAGCGAATGAATCGTACATTGAAAGCCCAAATGTCTAAGCTTTGTCAGGAGACACACTTGAAATGGCCCCAAGTGCTCCCCATAGCTTTACTCAGAATACGCTCAGCCCCTGTAAAGTCAACAGGATTTTCCCCTTTTGAAGTTCTGTATGGTAAACCCCCACCAATAGTGCAGGGAGTCAAAGGAAATCTAGCCCAGATTGGTTCAGAAGTAACCAGACAAGAACTCCTAGCTCTTAGTTTTGTTCTGCAGACTCTCCATACGTGGATCCAAGACCAGTTGCCTATCAACTTGACGGAACCCTTGCATCCCTACCAGCCTGGAACTTCGGTGTGGATCAAAGATTGGAAGAAGATACCGTTGGAACCCCATTGGAAGGGACCGTACACCGTCATCCTGTCTACCCCAACTGCAGTAAAGGTAGCCGAGATCGACGCCTGGATCCACCACAGCAGAGTCAAGCCCGCCGCCGATCCTGAACCAGAGCGGTGGACAGCAGAGCAGCACCCTGATGTACCCTTGCGAGTTACTTTGAGACGGCAACCAGCAGCATAGACACTTCATCACAAGTGCTTTGCAGTAGCCAAGTCTTTCGAAGAGGATTGCTGTTTTCTATGCAGCAACAGTTTTGTTTCAACGAACCCAATTTGCATGTGTGATTTGACACACTACTGTGAGACTACATTGACTAAAGCCAGACTTCACAAGCCAACTGAATTGCTAAGTTGGTTAATGTGTGCTGGACATCTTGAGGATCTTCAATCAACACTCAGCACCCGTTAAATTGCTTCATTAGCAAACGGGACGAAGAATAATAGACCGTCGTGATCAAGATCAGCAAGCTGAGGATTCAGAAGAACTCCAATCAACATCAACATGTATCTTTGCTTCTGCTTTGCCTTGGTTGCCTTCTTTGGAGGTTTTGAACAGACTTATGCTCTACCTCCATGCACCGCTTGCATTACTTCTACTAGAACTGGACTGAAAGTAACTCAGACTTTGCTTTACCATTCTTACTATACCTGCAAGGGAACAATAACTCGGTGTATCTATAACACCACTGAACTAAATGTTTGCACTCATGGCAAAATTAAAGCATGCTATAATCCGCATCAGAATCCATCCTATTACACGTTGGAAATAAGATGGAAGGATGCAGATGGACCTATATTAGCTGCTACACCACCACTTAAGGACATTACTAAACCTGCTGTTTTGAATTTTGATGCATGTAATGCTATTAATAGAGATAGTCAGTCCACCTGTGGTACATGGGAGAAAGCGTATCGAAATGACCATAAGTATATGTGTCCAGAAGGTGCCACGGGATGGAGGAAGTGTACAGGTAAAAAGGAACCAGGGTATAGTACTGCTACAGCGGCAGACTACTATTGCCCGTATTGGGAATGTGTTTTCTATGCTACCTGGAACACTGGTATAACTGATGAGAAAATAGATAAGCGGATGGCTACTCTAACCAAGCCAACCACAAATGATAAATGTCAGAAAGATGCTTGCAACCCCTTACATTTGCGTGTACATAACCCCCATGCATGGAAACAAGGATATAAGTTTGGTTTACGTATTGCTGGAGGAGGAACAGATCCAGGGACCATTGTATATATTAGATTGAATACTCAAGCGCACAAGTCATCTAAATATCATATTCATAATACCTTTTATGAAGCTATGCATGTAAATAAGTTTGAGATCCCTCACCCTTCACAGAATTTGTTTCTAGAATTAGCCGGAGCAGTCGTATCTAGTCTTAAGATCACAGATTGTTATTTCTGTGGCGGAACCCAAATGGGAGATCAATGGCCCTGGGAAGCCCAAGAATTGAATTATTCCATGATTTACAATCAGACTGAATTACACAAGACAACCAGTGAATGGGTGTTAGCGCACTCAATCGTTGGACGTCTTTGCTTTGCCAGAACTGGACCCCAGTTCACCCAAAAGGTAGGACAGCTGGTCTGTCTTAGCCAGAAGTACTATAATGCCACGACTAAAAAGACAGCATGGTGGTCAGGAATCAGACATCCTGAACCTCCTAACCCATTAGCCAGATTTCCTGAACTTGCAGGTCTATGGACTAACCTTGCCAAAGTCCAAGCCTGGCAAGCCCCACCTGGCCTATATTGGATCTGTGGAAACCGAGCATATGCGCAACTCCCACCACAATGGGGAGGAGCATGTGTCTTAGGAACCATCAGACCTTCTTTCTTCCTGTTAAACACTGAACATGGAGAACAATTAGGATACCCTGTATATACTACCCACAAACACAAAGGAGCATCTAGACAGAAAAGAGAGGCCTTACAGATAGGCAAGTGGGAGAAGTGGCGAGGTGATGATTGGCCACCAGAAAGAATTATTGAGTATTATGGACCTGCCACTTGGAATGATGATGGTATGTATGGTTATCGTACCCCAATTTATATGATCAATCGTATTATTCGCTTACAAGCAGTAGTTGAAATAATAACCAATGAAACTAGTCATGCTCTCACTCTCTTAGCTAGACAAAGTACTCAGATGCGCACTGCCATATACCAGAATCGCTTAGCCCTTGATTATTTACTAGCAGCTGAAGGAGGAGTATGTGGTAAACTGAACTTAACTAATTGCTGTTTGAAAATAGATGATAAAGGTCAAGTAGTTGAAGAAATTGCTAAAGATATGCAAAGACATGCTTATGTGCCAGTACAGACTTGGCACGCCTTGAAATTTCCTAATTGGTTTGCTAACCTTTTCTCTTGGCTGGGAGGATTTAAGACTTTTGTTATCTTAGTACTAATCCTTGTTGCTGTTGTCCTCTGCTTACCATGTTTAATCCCATGTTGTATGCGTTCCCTTCATAGTGCTATTGATAGTACAGTAGAGCGGAAGACCGCAACTAGAATAATGGCTTTATACAAAGCTAGCCCTAGTGGAACCAGTAAGAATCCTTTAATCAGGATGTGAATCTTCTAGAAAGTGATTTAATTCTCACACCTTATTAAGTAATAGGGTGAGATTAATCAAAGGGGGGAATGTGGCAGGTGCAGGCCTGTGACCCACGGTGTCTGACATAGGCAGGCCAGCATGGCTAGCTTGACCTGTAAATGAGGCCTGTGGAGAGGCATATAGGATTGCACATCCCCCAATATGCTGCTATTGTAAGAAAGAACTCAGTAGAAATATTGAATTAGCTTAGATAAGCAGAATTGCAGAATTAAGAAATGGAAAAATACAGAAAAGATGTGTTTTAAAAGTTACTGATAAGAAAGAGTACATTTGCAGAGAAATATTGAGGAGTGCTGACAGATGAGTTACAGAACCTTGCTCTTCTGCACGCACAAATGGTCCCATAGCCTTGAAAGTGTGAAAGTAACAAGTTGATGAACTGACCATTGTAATTGGGACTAGAAGGGGGGCAGGCAGGTGTCATGCCTACAGAAGCCCACAGAAGGAACATAATTGGAGAAACTTATCAGTACCGGGACCAATAGAAGGGCTACGGGAGGTACGGGAGCGTACCGGGACCAATGAAATGTTTTTCTATACCTAGAATGGAATAGAAGTCTATAAAAGTTGTTGTAATGCTTGAAAACTTTGCTCAGCCATTTTGAAATTGCCTTGCTTGAGACTTGTGCACAAATAAATGATTTGGACCTTCTGAACAGACTCCTGGTATCATTGGTTTGTCTGCGCTTTGCTGCTACAGTACCAGAGACCATCATAGAAGGAGGACATGGATAAAATGGTAACTGATATGGTCAAAGCCAGACACTTTACTTTTAGAGAAGAAGTAACATGGAAGATAAAGATCATTTGGCCCATCCACTGCCCAGCTGCTCTGTCCTAGTTAAGGATATCTCCAAGTTGTCAGTTAATTATATTTGACTGCCAGTGGGATATCAGTCTTTCTTCTTTTAGCCTTAGAGAAGTAATCTGTAGCCAGTTCTCAGACATCTGCCACCTCTCCAAGTTATATTTGAAAATATGCCAAACCCTTGTTGCACTGTACGATAATTGACCTTCTCTTGGGAACTCAATGCAGCCACACTATCACTCTGGTAGGCCTACAAAGCTAATAATGCACTCAGAACCCAAGCATGAAAGACCCTTCCTACACCTATATCTCAGATACAGATACTCATGTATGGTAGGTTGCCAAAACTCTTTTCCCATCCTTCCTAAACACTGGGACTAAGTTGGACATAGTCGCATACAGAAGCATGAAGGGTTCCTTACCAGTAAATGTCACCATGCTCTACTTCCTGCATCCCTTGGCCCAGCTCCGGTCCCTGCTCCATTTTGAATCAATTTCTCTTCATCCAGTCCCATCCCAAGAGAACTATTCTGGTTCTTATAGCAATGGGGCAGGCTTCAGCCCAGTCACATAGGCCCCATTTCAACGGGATAGTTTGGTTCCCCTCTTTTCAGAACCAGAACTCCCAATAAAGTGAAAGACAGACAGAGGGAAAGAGAGAAGCAGCTGCAGCTGGCTACTGGCTTAGCTGGCAGTGAAAAAAAGAAATATATAAGTTTCCGTCCCTAACCACCACTTCCTGCCAAAAGGAAGGTGCGCTGAAACATTTCCTGTTTGCTAAACTCTGTTCTCCCTTCCAACCACCAATGCAAGAACGAGTTCTCAGAAACTCTAGTTTAAAGACTGTGCAGCTATTACATTTCATCTTTCTTATATGTCTTTGAAGAAGAAATTCTGCTGTGTTTGGATGTTGTGCTGGAGTCTCGGGCATTAGCTATGTAACCTTTTCCCATTGTTATCAGTTCACTATGGATTTTATTATCGCGAGGAAGAAGGAACTTTTTCTACAAATCTGAGGCTTTGACTTGAGAGGAGGAATTAAGAGAGAGTGTCTTTTTTTGTTTTCTTGATTTGCAGAAAGTCAGTCTTATACATAAGGTCATAGTGTGGTCAAACACAGAGTTTCAGTTTTGAGCTAAGAGTCTATTTTAAGTTTTTTGTCTGAAGCTGAGACATCCTTGAATATGAGGAGTTAATGCCCTGCTACCTGTTGCCTTTGAGGACACTATGAGGTAACAGCTATCTCCAAAATTGCTAAAGCATTCCACAGAAAATGCAGATACATATGTCTTAATCATTCTGGCCTTTGGCTGATCATGACAAACTGAGATGGTTGTAAAAAATGAGAACTGTTTGGCTTCCTCCTCTCTTGTTCTTTAGTTATTTGTAAGCACAACTACCACTATATTTAATTTTGAGGAAATGTGTTTGGATAATCTGTTGCAGACTTCATTTTGTTATTGTGTTTTGGTATGACTAAATAAAGATTTGTGAAATAAAAAAAAGAGCCTGTTTGATAGTGAGGTCATCAAAAGTGTCACTCCAGCAGAGTGTACAGGGCTTGAAAAGCTGTAGGAGAAAAAAAACCCCACATTCACAATTCCCACAGACCAATGTAGGAAGCATTTTTCCTATGGATACAAAGGCCGTCTAGATTGGGAGGCCAAGCAGGTGCCTGTTTTATAGAGACATATAAGCATCTATATGGCTTCATAAAATATTAGTACAAAACCCACTGAAATAGCAGCTGCAATGTAGCCAGGTACATGTATAGCAGCTCAAGAGCAGGTGTCATGTGCAGAGCTGAAGCATGTGCATGTGTATTTTAGAATCTAGGTGCCTATTTCGTGACTGCCCAGACTCTTCCCTGAACACGCCCACACCTGGGTCATGTTCAAATACACATCTACTTATCATAGTTCATAGCTGTATGCATGGATTGATTTTATAAGAAGCCTTTTATGCACATACAAAGGCATATAAGCATGGAATAAAACCTTTATACAATTACCCCCAAACCAGGAAAAATGATTCGGTACATCAGGCCCTTATGAACTCATAGTCCGAGGTAATAAAGTGCACTGTGCTTTGTGCATTGCTTTACTTTGCATTTAGCACACAGCTAAACATACTTCACACATTTTAGCACACAAAAAAGTACACTTAAAAGGAAGTTAAAAGGTGAACTCATTTGAGAGTACTTCTCATGCAAATTCACAGCAATGACCTGCATTAGGAATTACTTCCAGTGCCGCAGAGTGCATTAAACTTTAGCATACTCATTTACTTCCATTTTAGCCCTTATTTTTTACTTCACACCTTGAGGTGACGCAGAGTTTTAATTCCAATTTATTTTAAAATAAAGTAAATGGAGATTTTTAAAAAATTGCTACTTACGGCATCTCCCAATTTAGGGACCCCAGACCTGAGACTTCCTGACCTTGAATGCCTGCCATCCCCTCCCTCCTGAGATACAGAAAGAGAAAATATGGACCTACTGCCCGATTTCCCTCTCCCTAACTCTCCCAGGCTCACTTGAAAAGGCCCCCCCCCCCCCCCCGCCGCCTCTAATCTGAATGCCCTTTCCTCTGGAGGCATAGGTAAATATTCCTGTTTCTTCCCAGCTTCCGTGACATTTCTACAACTGTTTTAGTATATATTCTCAGTGCTTTCCAAAAAGGGACTAATACCTTTACAGAATCAGATGCTGAGAAGGGGCTGATCTCCTAGTTCTGAAGGGGGTTTGGGCCTATCATTGACGGTGCAGTGAAGAAATTAATAAGCATATTGGGGTAGGCTTTCAACTGTAGAAATGTCCTCTGGAGCTGGGAGGACACTGGTGCAGCGCTTCCTGCCTAGGACTGAATGTAGGAATAGGCTGGAGGGTGCAAAGTAGGTCTGGGATGGGGAGGAGAGGGACTGCTATCAGTCAGGCATTTTCAAAGAATATAAGGAATTCTAATCTATTTGACATCCCACCCCCCTCTATAACTCTAAGCCCATGACCAATTTACCCCCTATTGTAGTCATCCACCTACTATCTACTCCTTGAACTAGCCCTCTCACACTACCCCCATTACCCACTATGATTCACAAACTCACTTCCTATTCTAGCTACACCCATTAACTCCCACTCTCCCACGATGAGGAGTAGCCTAGTGGTTGGGGCAAGGTACTTCAGGCCGGAAGGTCGGGGGTTCAAATCCCACTAGAGGACAGCAACCTTGGGCCGGAAGGACTGGGGTTTCTAGTCCCACAGATGCTCCTTGTGGTCTTGGGCAAGCCACTTAACCCTCCATTGCCCATGTTCCCTGTAAGTATTAGTGTATGTGTCTCATATCCCTGCATGTTAAATGTATCCCCCAATTGTGTTGTGACCGCTTTGATTGAAGGATAAGGCGGTATACAAAACTGTCTAAATAAATAAATAAAATAAAAACTCATCCGTGCGCTAGCCCATCCCATACTAAGCCCCTCATCATCCACTAAGATTCACTAACTCACTTCCTTTTCTAGCCCCACTCTTTAATACCACCCCCTCCCACTATGACTAACCTACAAACTCACTTCTCTAGCCCTCCACCCACCAAACTCTCATATCACTCACTATGAATCACCCACCCACTAAATCACCTACTCCTCTTGCCCCGTCTGTTATCCGTCCTTCCTCCCACCCACTAACTCTCCCCCACTCTATCCCTTTACCCACTAAACCCCCATGCCAATAATCAACCAATCAACTCAGCTTCTACATTAATGCCCTCAGCTTCCACTATGACCCACCCACTCATTAACTCACCCCTAAATCTAGCCTCTAACCACTAAACTCTCCATCACTTAATCCACCCACTCATACTCTAGCCTAGTCCCACCCTCACCATCTCAATAACCCACCCACTATCACAGTCCACTGAACCTACTAATCCAGTAATGCTCCCAGCCTACTACATTACTCTCTAATGCCCTTCACACTCCACTGTGCCCCCCAAAATGTAACATGCTCCAAACCATTAATAATCCCCATTGCGCTCCACAATTTACTAAGCCTTTAAATAAGTACCTTTTAGGGTCTTGATGTATGAAGGATAGTAAGACTTTCTTATACTGTAGGTAGGTCATATTCGTCCATCTGTCTGTCTGTGATCTTGTATCAAGGACAAAAAAATGGGAGGTAGGATGTTGTGCTTTAGTGTTATTTGAGATTACAAGGCAAGGGTGTAGAAGCATGAGTGCACAGTGGTCTGACACTATAATGTGCGGTGCACCAACAACCTGCTGCCACCAACAGCTTTCTTTCCCTCAGCCGCTCCTCCGATCCCAGCATCTTGTCCTGTTGCAGCTCCTGCACCTTACAGAGCCACAGCTACAATAGAAATATTAAAAATAAAAGCAGTAAGGTGTGCGACCTCTGCGGCGCCTTCCGGCCCTGCACGAATGAACCTCTGCTATATCTCACCTCCCTTTAGGGGCGGGACGCTGCAGCAGATGTTCCAGTGTGGGGGGATAGGCAGATGAGGGAGTAGGGAAGAGTTATGGGGAGACGTTGGATCAGTGGGGGGTAGGGAAAGGAGATGGGGAGATGCTGGATCATGGACAGATGGAGGAAGACATAAGAGTGATGTTGGACATAGGGCAAGGGGAAGGACGATAGAGGGCTGATGTTGGAGACGGGGCAAGGGAGAATAGGGAGGGAGATACTGGATAGGAGGGAGAAAGAGACAACATTGGTACTGGTGGATGGTGGGGTGGGAGAAGTGGAATCATGTTAGAAGTGTCAGATGTTCAGGGATGACACAGGGGATGAGAGAAGGGGCTAATTTTGGCAATGCTGGAGTTGGGGGTTGAGTTGGGAGAAAGGGTCTGGGGACTGGAAGAAGGGGACTGGCACACTGGGGGTTGGTGGTGGGAGAAGGGGGCTAATGCTGGCGAAGTTAGAAGGAAGAGGAGGACAGATACTACGGGCTGGGGAGAAACAAGGACATATGCAGGAGAAGGTGGAGATGGGGGGACAAAGGACTGGATACTGGGGGTAATGAGAAGGAAAGGTGGGGTAAAAGGCAGAGGGGGAATATGATGCTGGCGAAGGAATGAGTGACAGATTTGGAATGAGAGGACTAGGCAGGTAAGGGTAGAAGTAAAAGCTAGTAAGTAGATGACAGGTGAAACGAGGGTGAGTGAGGACTAGAGTTGGGGATGGACAAGGAATAAAATCTAGCTATAGCTAGATAAAAAGTCAGCTAAAAAACAGAGAAAAAAAAAGATCAAAAAGATCAATATAAGAGATAGATATAGGACTGGAGAAAAGACAGGGAGAGCGAAGAAACAAATTGGAAATGAGATCCTAGAAAAAGAGAAGAGAAAAACAACCAAAGAAGTTGTAAAGAGAGACTAGGACAAACCCAATGCAACCATTTAATAAAATGATCAGGTAAAGGTACAACAAAATGACTTTCAATTATTAGAGGCTGAAATATGCCAGTGTGGAAAGTGTGCACTTCCTGTATTACGATCCGTGTGGGAGTAAAAGCATTCAGTGTCCCACTGCTCATAGAGTCTGTTTTCTTGGCTTTTCCATTTAGGTTTGTGTCTGCACGTTTGTTTCTGTGTAATCTCTTAGGGACCAGTATTCAAATTGATTAACATGGTTAGCAAATCTGCTGTGTTAATCTGGGATTTTCAGCGGCACTAACATCCTCCTATTAGGTGTTGGTCTGTTTTATGTGTGTAACTGAGGTGAGGGAATCTTAATACGTAGATTGTGTGTAGGAATCCATCTTGCTCTCTTTTATTTATTTATCAGGTCTTTTATACCACTTTTATCATTTCAATCAAAGTGGTTTACATTGCAACTTAGACTTGGTAATGTACATTAAACAGGGACATTGATAACTTGGAATTTTCTGAGGCAATGGAGGGTTAAGTGACTTGCCCAAGGCCACAAGGAGTCACTATAGGGAATCTAACTCTGGTCTCTTGGTTCCCAAGCCAGTGCTCTAACCATTGGGCTACTCCTCCACTCTTTTCTTGTTTCCTGATTGGAGGTGTACTGCTGTTGGAGAGCATTCACAGTGCTGATTTTTTCATAGGTAAGGTTGATGCAGTTTGAGTTCTTGGACTTGGTTCTGGTATGGTATGGACGAGTATAGCAAAATATAGTATGGTTAACTTCTCAGTCTCCATTTGCAGGATTTTGTGTTGCTTCACACGGCGTCTGTCAGTGGAGGGAGTTTGTGTTGCTGTTTCTCATGTGACACCAGAATGTGAATAGAATTTTTTTGTTTGTTACTCTGTACCTGTTGTCGGCTGAATTTTATTCTAGAGATACAAAAAATTGTGTGTGGTCTTTTCGGAGCTGTATATAAGCTGATATAAGTAGATTGCTCCGCTCTAACTTACTGCTAGATATGAGGTATTCATAGGATTATTCCTCATTCAACTTTTAATACCCAATTTGTAGTCTCAGATTAACACGGCACTGATTATCACAGGAATCAATGAAAATCAACGTGCCTAGAAAACATCAATGACTACTGGGCTTTTTTTCTTTTTTTTGTGATGCTGATTCAACCCTTCTATGCTTGTCTTCCCTTGTGACAAAATATATATATATCCGTGTTGATTAATATTTTCAAAATACCAATTCTCCTTCTTGATCACAACTATGTTGTTTTTTTTCAAAATATATATATATATTCGTGCTAATAAACTTATCTTTTTATATCTTTTTATGTTGGTTGGCTGAATTTTATTGGCTGATCTGAGAATAATTATATGATTTATATAAAAGATGTGTGTAAGAATGACTAAAAATAAATCTAAAGTGAGAACTTGGGCTAGACTACTAAATATAAAAGGTATCCAGAGGTAAGAATAATTCTCTTAGTGGGGATTTGTGCTCATTCATAAATGTTTCCTTAGGAATACATCAATGGGTTGAAAATTAGCTCTATCTATTTAAGCTACTGCGCTTAATTAAACTTAGAAACTGCTCAGTTAGTTGAACAAAATGATGCATTCCCAAGGCAGCAATCGTGGTTTGTCTAGAATGACCACAAATCCCAGTTGAGGGAATTGATCAGCTGCCTCTAGCTGGAGCAGCAGCAGCTAGCATGGAAGATTTTCCCTTTTTAAGAGCTGCCAGCGAATGAATAATGGAGGTGGGAGGATTAATCGCTTCTAGAGCGCCGCTCAGAACATTAATGAGGGGGGCACCATAAGGTTTGTTATGGTTTGGAGAGGGCACAGTGGGAATGGTTAGTGAGTTGGGTGCACACTGAGGTGCAGTAGGGTTTAAGGGGGCATAGTGGGGTGCTTTAGTGGGTTTGGGTAGGTCAGTGGGGTATGTTGCTAGATTTGGATCATTAGTAGGCTTAGGGGCCCATATTATGTAATGTGGTAGTCACTTTATCTCCCTGTGCCTCAGTTTGAATCACCGTCTCTGTGTACAACATGGATGCCCTTAATATAGCAGATGCAGAAACGAGGTGCTTTCTCGACTGGATCATTTCCTGTGTTCGACTTTTCCATTCTGGTGGGAGTGCATGTGTGTACAGCATTGTACGGTTCCCTTTTCTCTTCAGGCACCTCTAATTCCGAAGATACTGTCATGTCTGCTAGTGAAGGAACATTCTTGTTGGTGAAAATAGAAGTAGGTGAAATTCGTAGCTGAGGTTTCGAAACTTATACCCTCAAAAGAAAACTGAAGAAGAACCAAGAACTTCTGTGGCTCACCAAAATAGAAACTTGCTTTACATCTGTTTACTGAGTCTGACCTTCTGTAGTTGAGTTTCTTATTTTGTTTTCAGATATAATTTTGCAATTCCACTTTACATTTTCCTTTTGCCAGCAACCCCTTTCAATACAAGACAATTCCATAAGCTGTTTGTTGAATTGTGGCGTCTCTCAGGGGCAGTGTCTCCAAATGGGTTCATTTGCGCATTCCATGACAGTCGTGAACCTCACTCCGAAGCCAGGGTATGTGGAGTATGATTTCAGTCTCTCAAATGTACTGCTAACGCTCACTGTAATATTTGCATCGTGCCAAAGAGAGCCTCCTTCTGGAGTTCATAAGATGCAACATGTAGAGGCAACCCATCGAGGCGTGATTGGAAATTGTTCTTAATCAGGCCCGTGGCTTCCAATATGATGGGAAATACTTCTGTGTCTTTCTGCCACAGTTTCTTGGTCTCTGACTTTATTCCTTGGTAGTTGAGGATCTTTTCTGTCTCTACACAATTCACTGAATAAGCGCTTGACACTGACACCTCTATAATCAATGTTGTTCTGGTGTTTTTCTCCTTGACCCTATGACTGCTTTCCTCGCGTCAAACGTTTTATCAGTTGGCATGGGAATCCTGTAAAGTAACACACATGGGCAGAACCTACTCAAACCTCAGATTTCCAAGGCATAGCGCAGATCTGAGGCAGCGCTTTCTGCAGCCGATGGACTGACTAATCATAACACAAGCCATCTGCTGACAAAAGGCGCAGAGAAACATTGCCCTCCTTATTTTCTGATTTTCTCTGTTCTCCGATATGTGCCACATGGGCCAAAAGCAAACAAAGAGAAATGGAGAAGGTGCTTTAAGCTGCCCTCTCATGGCGCTAATGGAAATCTCTGTCTCATCCAACTTTCTCCCCAGTAGAATAACTTCTGCCTTGTCCAGAATGTGATCATGAGCACTGATGTCTCAAAAGAATCGCTGTACCCTTTGGTGGACACATAACTATCTCTTATATCTCAACAAATAGGGGTGATTTACACGGAGTTGTAGGTACATCCCTAAACAAAGGCATGGGGAGGGGTGACCTGCACAGAATGGCAGGTGCACCTACTCTTGCCCCCTTGCTGGGCAGACTAGATGGACCATACTGGTCTCTATCTGCCGTCATATACTATGTTACTATGTCACTATGAAGTATGGAGCTTGTTCTGTGTACAACCACACCAACCATTTCCACATATGTGTGCCGCTTTTGGATCCTGACCCCCTTAGTCTCCTGTTTACCCACCCATGTGTGTTATAAACATTTCCCCTTTGTTTTATCCTAGTCCCCTGTTCTTGCACCTTTCTTGAACAGGTTGTAAACTCTGTTGAGGAAGGACTATCTCTTATGTGTTTGTGAACACTGCTGTATTTGCCTTGTAGCGCTATACAAATGATTAGTCCCAAACGTTCAGTTACCCATTCTCTATTAGGGATGGCACAATCTCTCAATTTGCTCTGTAAAGAGATTTTTAACAGCTTGAGTGAGTGATTAATACAGAATATCCATTAATAGCTTTGGTCAGTGACACATCCAGGATGGTTTTTTTTCAGAGGAGGGGAGGGGAAGGGCAGTTTCTTCCTTCTCCTTTGGACTTTCAGCTCAATCAGAACCTGGGCTGGGATCATGGTACCAAAAGCTTCATTCACAATTAGCTGGGGATTTCCTCTGTTTTAACCCTGTTCCCCTCCCCATCCAACCCAACGACTACAGTCATAATGACTGGCCACATCCCCAGTGGGCCCTTGTACACATGCACCCGGAGGCTGGCCAGGAGATGTTGCTGTTGCGCAATGGCTGAGACTCCCTCTCCTCATGGGGTAGTGAATACTGGCTCCGCACCAATCCCAGAGCCAGATCTCTCAAATGGCAGTAGTGCTACAGCTACTGGCCCAGCCCCAGGGATTTCTGCCTTGAAGAACATCATTAACCTTTCATGGCATGTCTCATTATCCATCACTCACCCTTCCAGAAGAAGATATCGTGTACTATTAATAGCATAAATCCCTTTGCTGGCCCTGACCTTGAAGATAAAGCTATGGTTTGTTTGTTTTATTTCATCGGGAGTAATTCGATTTTCATGAATCTCAAGGCTGGGGAACAGCAGACCTGCAATAGGCCAGGGAGATAATCTGTAGTACTTCTGTAGTGTTTTGCGTTTATACCACCACTGCACCCAGACAGGTCCAAGTGACATAAGAAAAAACAATTATGCATTATACTCCCTAGAAGCGCTGGATGATGTACAGTATGGAGGGCCTTCTTTACATTAGGCTCTCTCTTCAAGAATTCAATCTAAAATTCTTATACTGACACATCAAGCCCTCTATACCAGCCTTCCTCACTACCTAGCGTCACTGTTAACTGCTACTACTAATTATCATTTTTATAGCACTATAAGGTGCTCGCTAATGCTTCTCTCCACCCTCGCAGGTCCTCTTAGCTTGGCCAACTTTGACTACCAAAATACTTATGAGGTCAGGTTTGAAGAAACTCAGTGCTCATAATTTTCATCTTGCTCTGTTAGTTTAGAACAAGCTCTTTTGTAATGTAAGAACAGAATCTAATGTTATACCATTCAAGGCCACATGGAAGACCTGACTTTTCGCTTGTATCTTTACACAGCCTGGGCTGTTGATAACATGGCATGGGCTGCCACATTTGTTTTTAATTTGTGTTGTATTAGGTGGGACAACAGAATTGTAATAGTGTCCCTTCCAGTGCATACCTTTTGTTTCTAATCAGTTTTATGTGTGATAATTGTGTCTTTCCTCATTTTTATAAGTATGAGTTGTTTGTAATGAAATAAATTAAACATTAAACCTTAAAAGGCACATTTTAGAAAGGTCGTCTAGGTGAAATCAGAGATGTCCACGTTAAAACTTCTGAAATTGAATGGGAGGGGCAGTACTGAAGATGGGCATGTGATGTGTAGGTGCTTTGTAAAACAGAGACATCTTCACCACAAAAAGATAAATGTGTCTGTCACACTATAAAGAGAACGGAGGGGGGGGGGGGGGGGAGGCCTGGACACATTCATAAAACCAGCCAATTTTTAGAAGCGAGGATGTGTGGGTTCTGGATGTATGAGGTACCAGCCATATAGATGTGTCCCTGCCGGCATTTCAGAACGTCACCATATACATGTCCCAGTCTGGCATTTTGGAAACTGAGATACATAGTGGCACAGTATTAGACAATAAGGCCTGCTAGATGATGTAGAGTTGGTGAAAATCTTGAGAGAATGAAAGGACATTCTCATGTTTTCTGTACTTTTCTTCCCTGATCAAAACGAGCAGTTTTCAAATGTCTATTCATGCCCAAGGGGTAGGTATAGACTATAGACATAGACATGTCCGCAGATGGATTTAAATGTGTGGCAGTAATCTAAAATCGACTGCACATGTGTATCTTTTTTGGTACTCTCTGGACCAGCACAACCCCATAGGACATAGACATGATTGTGCTGGACACATGTAAATGCGAGTCATTTTAAAATGGCTCTCGGGATGTGGATGTGATTGGGGTGTCTGAATGGCCATTTTCAGATGCCCAAATCATGAATAGAGCTTCTAAAATTACCCCTAAACTTTGCACCTAACAATTCCAAGACCCCTGTTACAGAGCATAACAGGCCTGAGCTGGTACGACCCCGTATACCCGACTTAACCCACTTGGCCAATAATGATAGGCAGTGCCACACAGTCACAGAAATAAATGCGCAAACACAGGGTAGGAGGTCCAGCGGTTTACAGCAAGCCGGGGGTTCCTGGGGAATAGATAGCTAAAGCCAGAGACATAAAGGATGAGGGGGAGGGGAGGTCCTGCTCCCTGCAATCTGTCAGTTACTCTCCTCTCACTGAGCGCTGCCCATTGCCTTTCTTTCAGGATTTTTCATCTGAACGTGGTGTTCACAGCCACACACTCCCCACGTGAGGATCGGAAAGCCTGCAGCCGCCAGATCCCAAGGAGGTGCACAAAGGCTGCAGCCACCACCAGCACATGGAAGATCTGGTGGGAGTGGAACTGTTGAGGGAGAGAGAGAGGAAAGTGTAACCACCTTGCATTTCTTCCCTCCCCCTCTGAGTGACTCAGCAGAAAATGGAGCCCAGGGACTTACCCAGATGTCACACCAGCCCGGGCAGAGGCGTTCAGGGATTCGGGCTGTATAGAAAGAGACCCCTAAGATGTAGAGAAATGCCATGAGGAAGAGCCAGCCCGTCTGTCCATCTGTGGTTGCCTTAATGAAGCCCTCAGTTATCATGATGTGAAGGGTAGGAATGAGGCCAGTGAGTCCCAGACCAAGAAAGATTCCTACAGAAACAGAAAGATACTGCATCAATCCAGCCCAACCACCAGGCAAACTAGGCATTCAGCTAGGGTGGAAACTTCGGGGGGGGGGGGGAGGATGGGGGATGGAGGAAAGGCAAAAAGCAGGGCAGTCAAAGCCAAAAACAGATTCTGATAGCCGGGTGGGGTATAAGGCTTAATGTTTACCTAGGATATCAACACCTTGAACCAACTCTGGGGCTGACCCTGGCTACAGGGACACTCGGCCTTCCTACATAGTCCCTGCTATCTAGAGGCAGGATGTGTTACAGGGCCACTCAGCTCTTCTGCACTGTCCCTGCAATCTAGAGAGAGAAAGTTCTTCTGCATAGCCTCTGCGGTTTCTGTTCATATCCTCCTGCCTTTACCTGAACGGATGATTCTGTACTGTGGCAAGGAGAATCTCTCGCACTGTAAGACGGTGATAGCAGTGATCCCCAGGACACAAATGGCCACAAGGTAGACAATCTGCGGATGTGGGGAGCAGTAGAAAGAGTAATAGAGCCAGGGGATGAAGCTTCCCACAATAAGGAATGTGATGCCAGAGTAGTCCAACCTGTGAAGAAGGACACAGCGTTAAGACATCACTTTAAAAGGTCAGCAGATGAAGTCTAAAACCACCACTAAACAGCTTCAGTGGAATAATAGTCATGATGTGATGATGCCACCATCTGGTTGTCAAGATATGAATTACAGGCTTATGCTTTTGCTTCTGAAAGGGATTAGCTTTAGCTTACCAAATGAAATAAAAAAAAATAGTTAAGAGAAAACCAACAAAAGTGTTTGGCAAAAATGGCACTTTCAATGAGGACATTATTATTATTATTATTATTATTATTATTATTAACAAGAACAATAATAATAAATCTAAGAACTGAATGTAGCAGATTCAATACAACAATGGAACCAACTCATGGTCAAAATATAGGCTCATGTTTGCTATGGGTAAATAATGTGGTTACCATCTTCGTCCACTTCAATGCAGAGAAATAAAGGTTAAAAATAAACACAAAACCCAAATAAATATAAGGTGATACCTTTTTACTGGACTACATTTCTTGCCTAGCTTTTGGGAGCTGATATTCTCGTCCTCAGGTCAGAACAAAATAAGCAAAAGATGACATGAGTAAAGGAGTGTTAGTTCGTCGCTTTGGGGGGGATATTCAGCCACTGCCGCTAAACTCTAAACCCAGATTCTCAATGTTGGGGCTGGAAAGCGCTGAAGTTAACCGAACAGCGGCGATATTCATCCACTGCCCGGTTAGCTTCAGTGGTGAAAGTTAGGCGACCCTTTCAGGTGTCTAACCTTTGCCGCTGAACATTCCCTGCTATCCACTTTGTATGCCGCGACACTAACCATGTAGCGTCAGGGCCTTTCAGGGTTGGAGCAGGGGAGGTGCTGTGGGTTAGCCAGTCAGTGGCAATATTGAGCCGCTGGCTGGTTAACCCTAACCAGCTAAAGTTACATAGTAACATAGTATATCACGGCAGATAAAGACCAGTATGGTCCATCTGGTCTACCCAGCAAGGCGGCTAGGTGCAAGTTGGGCCAAAAAAAGCTGGCCTAGCTTTATTTATTTATTTAAAATAGTTTTATACCACAAAACTCCCAATTACATATTAGATCAGTGCGGTTTACAAATAAAGGATACACAAATCACAAATACACAGTGCGGTTTACAAGTAAAAAATACAAAAATCGCAAATACATAAATTTGCCAATACAGTTCATGAAATAATACAATAAAATAGTCAATCACAAAAAGCCAGGCTTTAAGTTTCTTTCAAAACACCACAATTGATTCAATTTCCTTCACATATTTTGATAACCTAGACCAGAACTCAGCTGCTTTGAATGGAATAGTATTCCCAAGTCTTTTTTTTACTTGTAATATTCCCATTTGAAAGGGTCGTAATGTCCTGCAAGCAGCTAGACTTCATGCTTAAAAATGGAAGTAACATATCAAAGAAACAAACTGGGACAAATTCATAAAAACTTTATATACAAATACAATTTAACACATATATGCTCTGATATCCTAAGCCAATGCAGCTGTGCAAATAAAGGGGATACTGGATCACTCTTACGGGCATCAAAAATTAACCTTGCTGTAAAAGCTATGTAATCTGTCGTTGAGAACAATTTAACAAACTTATATTACAATAATCAAGAAAATGTAAGACTAGTCTGTACTAAAGTCTAAACAATTGTGGCGCAAAGTATGGGCACAACTTTGGAGTGGAGGAGCGGCCTAGTGGTTGGGGCAAGGTACTTCAGGCCGGAAGGTCGGGGGTTCAAATCCCACTAGAGGACAGCAACCTTGGGCCGGAAGGACTGGGGTTTCTAGTCCCACAGGTGCTCCTTGTGGTCTTGGGCAAGCCACTTAACCCTCCATAGCCCATGTTCCCTGTAAAATAGTTATCTCCAAATTATAATGCCCTGTTCAATGTAATTTCAGTTTGTTCAATGTAAACCGCACTGATGCAGAATAGCGCGGTATATAAGAGAATGTAAATAAATAAATAAACTTGCAAAGTTGTTGCATCTTAAAAAAAGACCTTAAGATAATTGAGCGTAGACAGCAACACCATACCAACCTAATCATGAAATCTACTAACAGACCAAGAGAACTCTTCAGCATCGTCCAAAAGCTCACCAAGGATGACACGCAACAAAGTACCCACCATCTTGATCCACAAAAATATGCAGACTACCTGAAGTCAAAAAATTCCAACCAAACCTGCTCTACATCATCACAAACAAACGATCACACGACAAAAAAGCAACATCAAACATGGGAGAACTTCAGCATACCAACAAAACAGCAAGTAGAAGACATTATATCTGGACTAAATACAACAACTGCACCATCAGACCCATGCCCAATGAATTGGATCAAAGCTACAAAAAGCCAGCTCTCACCACATTCATAAAATTGTCAAAGATTCACTCCAACAAGGATACATACCGCAAACCCTAAAGCGCGCAATGATACGACCAATACTTAAAAGTAACAATCTGAGCCCATCCGAGCCGAAATCATATCGGCCCATCTCCAGCCTGCCATTCCTTGCTAAAATCGTGGAAAAGGCAGTGAAAAGGCAACTTCAGGACCATATAGATATCAACGCCCCACTTGACATACATCAGCATGGATTTAAGCCCCAACACGGCGTGGAAACACTACTCACCTCCCTCTTCAACAATCTCCTAAGAGGCATAGACAACATAAAAAACGGATACCTGCTAGTGTTCATGGACATCTCGGCGGCCTTCGACACTGTGTCACATGCTAACCTATTGCAATGCTTACAACAGATAGGACTATGCAAGAATACCCTGAAGTGGTTTACATCATACTTAGAAGGGAGAACGCAACAAGTCAAATGCGACCAAAAGAAATCACTACAATTCTCCGTCACGCAAGGAATACCTCAAGGCTTAGCCTTATCATCTATGCTCTTCAACATCTACATACAGCCCATATGCAACATCATCAAGAACCATAATCTATGCTACCACATTTATGCTGACAACATCATGGTGTACGCTCCAATCAATCTTCTAGCACTAAACACCACAGCAATAACAAAATGTCTCGAAGATATGAATGACTGGCTCATAGCTAACAACTTAACAGTCAACTATGATAAAACTGAAGCTATGTTCGTCACCAGGAACCCCACCTTCATACCTCCACAAACTATCAGCATCCTAGATAAACACATAGTAGTCAAAGAAGAAGTTAAATATCCGGGCATCACACTGGACAGAGCCTTGAACTTAAAGTCCCACATCACCAAAACCGCAAACAAGGCATATCATCGACTGAAAACAATCTGACAAATCAAACCAATGCTCCGTCAAGACCACTTCCGCACAGTGTGCCAAGCACTCATCACACCACTGCTTGCTTATGGAAATTCACTATACCAAGGCCTTCTGCAACAGACATTCCACCCACTACAGATGGTACAAAACACCACAGCATGCATCATTACAAACACTCCAAGGACTGAACACATCACTCCCATCCTACAACAACTACACTGGCTCCCAATGGTGGCAAGAGCTAACTACAAAACACTCATGATCATCTTCAAGATCATTCACCATCTCTCAGCAGACGTACTCCAAAACATTATAACAAGGGACATCAGCAATAGACCAAGAAGTAATAATGACAACATGATCGGCACACCTGCAGGCTATCACAAAACCAAACAGACAACTTCAAAAAGAGCACCCTCATTACTGGCATCTACACTATGGAACTCCCTCCCAATGAGCCTGAGGGCGTTAGATGACCTCACAGCCTTCCGCAAAGACCTCAAAACATGGTTATTCATAGAAACTTATGAGCATTCAGACAACGTCCCCTACCCAAATAGAAATACCACTACCTCCGCCAACTAAGCACACACCCACACACACAAGGTCTACAACACCAAGGGATTAAATACCTTCATGTTAAATGTCACCTCAATTGTATTGTCTAAATGCTGTAAAGTAACTGTATTGTCTAATTATGTACACGTACCCTAATGTTAAATGTAACCCTCTAACTGTCATGTGATGTGACCACCTTGATTGAAGGAAAAGGTGGTATACAAATCTGTCTAAATAAAATAAAATAAAAATAAATAAATTGAGCTAACATGTGCTTCCATCGTGAGATCTTCATCAAGAAATACCCCCAATATACATAACACTGTTTCTTTTTTATATTTAGTTTCTCAATTGCTTCCAGTAGTGGCTCAGGTATTGGTTGGCCATTATTTAGGCAAAGCACTTTTGTTTTTGCCATGTTCAACTGGAAATGCAGCAACTGTGCCCATTTATCCAATACTAGCACTTTATTCAGTGTGGAATAATAATTCCCTTGCTGCCTTGGGAATAACAATAAAACTAAGATATTGTCCGCATAAACGTAATATTTAAGATTTTCCTTATCTAGCAACCAACCCAAGGTTAATAGCAAAACATTAAACAGCAAGGAGGATTCCACACTCTGAGTTCCACATGGCCTTGACCGTTCAGCCTTAATTTGAACAGAATAAGTTCGATGACACAGAAAGCGCAAAAAACATTCAAGTACCTTCCCTGATATGTCCAGGTAGTCCAAAATAATCAACAGCATCTCAACATCAAACGCCGCACTCAAATCGAACTACAACAACATTGCTATATGACCCCTAGCCAAGATATCATTCATATCCGAGACGAGGATATCCAGTAACCATTCGGTATTATGAAATTTACAAAACCCAAACTGCAAGTTATTCAAGCAGTCATGATCTTCCAAAAATTGCATCAGCTGACCCGCTACCAATGCTTCTAATATCTTCATATAGAAAGGTATATTCGCAATTGGACGAAAGTTAGAGGCTTCTGCTAAACTAGCCTTTGAATCCTTGAATCCTAGGGGTTAGAGTATTTGCTTGGGAGCCAAGAGATCAGGGTTCAAGTCCCAATAACACTCCTTGTGGCTTTGGGCAAGTCACTTAACCCTCAATTGCCTCAGAAGAATCCAAGTTATCAATGTTCCCTGTTTAATGTACATTACCAAGTTTGTTATAATGTAAACTGCTTTGACTACAATGATAACGTAATATTAAAAATACCTGTTAAATAAATAATCAATCTCTGATCACCTTCCAAAAGGAGGGTGACTACCATCTTATAAAGCCAGCATTTAAATGAAAATGGCGCAGAGCGAGCAATAAAAACCGGACACACATCTGCTTGTGAGAACTTCTTTGTATCTTCTCAAAAACATTTCTCAAATTCTTCAAATGAAGGTTTTTAAATGACACCCAGGAGCGGAACCCAACATATGCTGCCTCAACAATACTCCCCAGTGAAAGTGTTAATAATTTCCCCACCTCCGACCCCTCCATAAAAAGAGTACCTCGAATTTTTGTTACTTTACTCTGAAAGAAATCTACCAAGTTTTGTCTGACAATAAAGGGTCAGGCCGGAATTTTAAATGTTCCCCCAGCAAAGTAGACGACATTTTAAACAATTGCTGTTGTGATGGAGTCTACATAATTAAGTTTTCATACTACTTCTTTCGGGCCTGCCTAATCAGGCTTTGATATCTGCGGTAATTACACTTCCACAAGGATTTGTGCTCTTCAGTAGCAGAGCAACGACATTTAAATTCTAATCTCATACATTCCCTTTTCAGCACCCTAAGATCTTGTGAGTACCAGGGATCATCCCGAAACCCCACACTTTCCGTTTAACAACTGGTGCCTTTTCTTCTAAGAACTCATGTCAGGCCATAGCCCAATCTACTAAAGAATTGCCCGTCTCCTGTTGTGATTCCAAAATCCCCGTGACCATCATTGTCTCCCAATATACTTCTGGGGCTATATATTTACGCGTGGCCTTGTACTCTACATGGGAATCCTGACATTGACCAAACAGCGATGTCTGGAGCATAAATTCAAGCACATAATGATCTGACCAGATCCCAGCGCCTCCTCTAACATCAGTAAGTGAATAAACTGAACTTGGAAAAAATATGCCGCCTGATCTAATTGATTCCCTGAAGTATGACTCGATGAAAACGCCCAGTAAGAAAAACCTAAAGAGTGCAGAAATGTCAAATACTCCTGAGCTTTGGTGCTGGATCAATCCTCTAATAGCAAACAGTTTTGAGCTGACATAGTCCATGATGATAACAAATCCATATACATATCCTGACCCTAGACCACAGGCCAGGAGAACGATAAACTAGAATAACAAACATCTTTCCCCTCAATCATAGAAACATAGAAATATGACGACAGAAAAAGACTACATGGCCTATCTAGTCTGTCCTTCCATATCAACAACTACTTTTTACCTTTAGAGATCCTCTGGGTTTTTCCCATGCTTTTTTGAATTCAGTTACTGTCCTCATCTCTACACCTCCACTGGGAGACTATTCCACGGATACACTGCTCTTTCCGTAAAGAAATATTTCCGCATATCACTCCTGAATCTATCTCCCTTCACCCTCATCCCATGTCCCCTCGTAGCAGAACTTGCTTTCAATTGAAAGAGGCTCTCTCCCTGAACATTTATGCCGCAGAGGTATTTAAACATCTCAATCATATCACCTCTATCCCGCCTTTCCTCTAAGGTGTTCATATTAAGATCCTTAAGTCGGTCCTCATATGCTTTATAATGAAGACCACTAATCATTTTAGTAGCCACCCTCTGCACCGACTCCATCCCGTTCACATCCTTTTGAAGGTGCGGTCTCTAGAATTGCACACTATACTCCAAATGAGGTCGCACCAAAGACTTATACTGAGGCATTATCACCTCCTTTTTTCTGCTAGCCATTCCTCTCTGTATGCACCCAAGCATTCTTCTAGCTTTTGCCGTCGCCTTTTCTACCTGTTTAGCTACTTTAAGATCAGACACAACCACGCCTAGGTCCCGCTCTTCTTTAGTGGACAAAAGTACTTCACCCCCTATACTATATTGCTCCCTTGGATTGCTGCAGCCCAAATGCATGACCTTACATTTTTCAACATTAAATCCCAGCTGCCAAATTCTAGACCATTCTTCAAGTTTAGCTAGATCCCTCCTCGTGTTATCTACACCTTCCTGGGCGTCTACTCTATTGCAGATTTTGGTATCATCCGCAAAGAGGCAAACCTTACCCGACAGCCCTTCCGCTATATCATAAGATATAAGATATTATATAAGATATTAAAAAGAATCGGACCAAGGACAGATCCCTGGGGCACACCACTGGTAACATCCTTCTCCTCAGAGTGAGCTTCATTTACCTGTACTCTTTGTCGCCTCCCACCCAACCAATTTCTAACCCAAGCAGTAACTTTAGGATCCATCCCTAGGGTGCTCAGTTTGTTTATAAGTCGCCTGTGAGGAACAGTGTCAAAGGCTTTACTGAAATCTAAATACACCACATCTAGGGCTCTCCCTCGGTCCAACTCCCTGGTCACCCTGTCAAAGAAATCAATTAGATTTATCTGACAAGATCTGCCTCTGGTAAATCCATGCTGCCTCGGATCCTGTAAACCGCTGGATTCCAGAAACTTTACTATTTTCTCTTTCAGCAGTGTTTCCAATACTTTACTCACCACCGAAGTTAAACTAACCGGCCTGTAGTTTTCAACCATATCCTTACTTCCGCTTTTGTGTAAAGGCACCACATGAGCCTCTCTCCAGTCCTTTGGCACCACTCCCGACTCCAACGAGGCATTGAAAAGGTTAGTCAGTGGAGCTGCTAGAACGTCCCCAGGTTCCCTCAGTATTCTAGGGTGTATCCAGGGCCGGATTTACCTATACGCCATGTACGCCATGGCGTAGGGCCCACAGCCGGCAGGGGCCCACAAAAAAAGAACAAGTACATTTTTTAAAAATACAATTAAAAAAAAAACCTGGTGGCTGCCGCCGCGGGGCCCCCTCTGCTGCCGCGGCAGCACCGACTGACCCGCGGGGGCCCCGTCTACAAGCTGAAGCCGTCGGGTCGGGTCGGTCGTCCCTCCCTCCCTCCCTCCCTCGCTGCAGGCTGTAGGCTGTGAGAGACGCGAAAGGAGAGCGTCTCCTCGCGTCTCTGTTAAGCCCGCAGGGGCTGATGGGAAATTTCCCATCAGCCCCTGCGGGCTTAACAGAGACGCGAGGAGACGCTCTCCCTTCGCGTCTCTCACAGCCTGCAGCCTGCACGGAGGGAGGGAGGGAGGGAGACCCGACCCGACCCGACCCGACCCGACGGCTTCAGCTTGTAGACGAGGCCCCCGCGGGTCAGTCCGTGCTGCCGCGGCAGCAGAGGGGGCCCCGCGGTGGCAGCCACCAGGTTTGTTTTTTAAATTAAATTTTACTTTAGGCCGGGGGGGGGGGGTAGGACTGGTAATGGGCTATGGGGGGGGGGGTAGGACTGGTAATGGGCTATTGGGGGGGCTGGGGCTGGAAATGGGCTGGGGGGGGGTAGGGCTGGTAATGGGCTATGGGGGGGGTAGGACTGGTAATGGGCTATTGGGGCTGGGGCTGGAAATGGGCTGGGGGGGGGGTAGGGCTGGTAATGGGCTATGGGGGGGGGTAGGACTGGTAATGGGCTATTGGGGGGGCTGGGGCTGGAAATGGGCTGGGGGGTGTTAAGGCTAGAGGTGGGCTGATGGGGTTAGCACTGAAAATGGACAGTGGGCAGAAGGGGGGGCTTAGAACTGGCAATGGGCTGTTGGGGGGTTAAGTCTGGTAATGGGCTGTGGGCTGATGGGGCTGTCTGGTAATGGGCTATGGGGGGGCTAGGACTGGAAATGGGCTGGGGGGTTAAGACTGGAGGTGGGCTGATGGGGTTAGGACTGGTAATGGGCTGTTGGGGGGGGGGTTAGAACTGGCAATGGGCTTTGGGGGGGGGTTAAGACTGGTAGTGGGCTGTGGGCTGATGGGGGCTGTCTGGTAATGGGCTATGGGGGGGCTAGGACTGGAAATGGGCTGGGGGGTTAAGACTGGAGGTGGGCTGATGGGGTTAGGACTGGTAATGGGCTGTTGGGGGGGGTTAGAACTGGTAATGGGCTTTGGGGGGGGTTAAGACTGGTAATGGGCTGTGGGCTGATGGGGTTGTCTGGTAATGGGCTATGGGGGGCTAGGACTGGAAATGGGCTGGGGGGTTAAAACTGGAGGTGGGATGATGGGGTTAGGACTGGTAATGGGCTGTGGGCTGATGGGGGGGTAGGACTGGCAATGGGCTATGGGGGGCTGACTGGAAATGGGTTGATGGGGTTAGGACTGGTAATGGGTTATAGGGGGGACTTAAACTGAAAATGGGGTGATGGGGGTTAAGGACTGAAAATGGGGTGATGGGGGGTTAAGGACTGTAAGTGGGTTGATGGGGGGCTAGGACTGGTATTGGGTTGGGGGGTTGCTAGGACTGGAAATGGGCTGATGGATGGCTAGGACTGGAAATGGGCTGATGCAGGGACTAGAAGGGAATGGATGCTGGGTGAGGCTGGAACTAGAAGGGAGCTGATGTTGGGGGAGGATTAGAATGGGATGGGGCTGGAAGAGTAAAATGGAGAAGGGAAAAATATTTTGTGTGGGAGGGATAAAAAATCTACAATTGGCCGGGTATTGGGAGAGTAAGTGGGGATTGAGGATGGAGGGGTAAAATTTGAGTGGATGAAATAGGAATGAGGAAAGAGCAAAAGGAGAAAGATTAGTATGTTAAAGCAGATGTAGAGAGAGAATGGAAAAAAATCTAGAAGAGAGAAGAAAGGACAAATGGACTGCAGACGATGGAGAGTTAGCAGAAGACACGAAGAAAGTGGCTGGAGCAATTGCAGCTGAAAAAAATGCACAAAAGGTAGAAAAATATCTCTTTATTTTGAATTTATTAATTGGAATATGTCAGCTCTGGTAAATGTGCATCATTAACGTCTGCGCTTTGTTTAGTACAAGAGCAAATTAATGTATAGTTTTATTTCTACAGTGTTGTACATTCCAAGTTTGGCTTTTGGGATTCCCAGTTTAATTATTGTCTTCCTGTTTCTAAATTGTGATTACTTGTTTGGTGATGGTCTATGTTCTGCATGTGTAACTGAGCTGAGGTGTTCTGTTTATATAATTCCTATTTGACATTGCCACTTGTTCTCTTTCCCCAGTAGGTCATGTATTGTTGTTCTCTGAAATGTATTGGTTTAATATTTGCAGTGTTGCCTTTTGATTGGTAGAGTATGGTGCTTTGTGAGTCCTGGTAGTGCTGTTAGGATACGGCGGGTTTACTATGGGCAGTGTTTGTAGTAGTTCCTAATGTGTCTGGCAGTTGGCACTGGATTATAGTAATGTAGAAATCTTTTAGTCTTTCTTTATCCATACACTCATTAAGAGGCACGTTAACTAAAAGTTAGTATATGGTAACATTATGCAAATATTTATGCAAATGAGGCCCCTTATGCAAATGAGGCCCGCACCCCCCTTGGGCCGCCCCTGCTGGGGGCCCACAATTTTTGTTGGCGTAGGGCCTCACTCAAGGTAAATCCGGCCCTGGGTGTATCCCATTCGGTCCCATCGCTTTGTCTACTTTAAGTTGAGCTAGTTTCTCACAAACACAGTCTTCTGAAAATTGTTCAAGATGTCCCTCGCTTCTGTTCCTGTTTGTGGGAGTTTTCTGAGGTCCTGCTCCTGGTTCTTCATCTGTGAACACAGAACAGAAATATTTGTTAAGAAATTCCGCTTTATCCTTATCAGCTTCTACATATTCCTCCCCTTCACCCTTGAGTCTGACAATACCACTTTGCCCTTCCTCTTCTCACTAATATATCTGAAAAATGTCTTATCCCCCCATTTTATTGCATTGGCTATTTCCTCTTCCTTTTGAATCTTTGCCTTCCTGACTACTTTGTTAGCTTCTCTAAGTTTTTCCAAAGATAGATTCCTGTCTTCCTCTCTCTGTGATCTCTTGTATTTCATGAATGCCTCCCTCTTTTTCTTCACTTTTTCATCTACTTCTTTCGAAAGCCATAGCGGTCTCCTTTCCCTTTTACCTTTATTTACCATTTTAACAAAAAGGTTGGATGGCCTTAAAATATCCCCTTTCAATTTTGCCCACTGTTTTTCTACATCCCCCAGCTGTTCCCATCCCACTAACGACTCCCTGAAGTATTGGCCCATCTTGGAAAAGTTAGTCTTCCTAAAGTCTAAGATCCTCACCTTTGAATGGATTCTAACAGCCCTAGTCCTAATACTGAACCACACCATCTGGTGATCACTGGTTGCAAAATGATCTCCCACTACAACATCAGAAACACTTTCACCATTGGTAAGCACCAAGTCCAATTAACTCTCTGTCCACCTCTTCCTCTTGTGAGGGAGGTCTGTATATCACACCAATGCAAATAGATTTCTCATTCCCTCTTTCTAGTTTAACCCACAATGCCTCCTCTCTCCCTTTTAAGCTCTGTAATTCCAAAGCTTTAATAGTAGTTTTTACATATAGTGCCACTCCTCCTCCCCTTCTTCCTACCCTGTCCTTTCTGAATAAAGTAAAGTATAGCCAGGTATAGTTACATCCCAATCATGGTTTTCTTTGAACCATGCTTCTGTAACTGCCACTAAATCCAAGTCAGCCACTCCCACCAAAGCTTCAACATCAGAGATTTTATTTCCCATGCTATGGGCATTTATACACACTGCTTTCCATAGTTACCCCTGTTACCCATTTCCATAAAGGTATTTAATGTATCACCTACCTGGGGGCTTTCTTCACCCATCCCCAACAAATCTAATTTAAAGCCCTCTTCAGTAGTTTAGCCAGTCTACTACCGAAGATGTGTTGACCTTTCTTGGACAGATGGATGCCATCTCTGCTCTGCAACCCTTGGAACAGCATCCCATGGTCTAGGAAACCAAAACCCTCTCGTTGACACCATCCATGCAGCCATGCATTCATCTCCAGGAAGTGAGCCTCTCTGCATTGGCCTTTACCCTCAACAGGAAGGATTGAAGAGAACACCACCTGTGCACCTAACTGCTTCACCCTCTGTCCCAGAGCCATGAAGTCACTTTTGATACGTTCCGAGGTATACCTGGCAGTATCATTTGTTCCAACATGGATTAGCAACATTGGGTAATAGTCAGTGGGCTTGATGAGTCTCGGCAAACTCTCCGTAACATCTTGGATTTTGGCACCAGGCAGACAGCATACCTCTCTGGACATCAAGTCTGGTCGCAGATGGACGCCTCAGTACCCCTCAGAAGAGAGTCTCCAACCACCACTACCCTTTGCTTCCTTGTGGTCACTGATTCTGCAACTTTGGGGTACTTGAGCTCTGGTTCTTCCCTTTCCAGGGATGCTTTCACCTCCTCCACTTCCAGGGCTTGTGATAAGGAAGCTTATCATAGCTCAGGAAGGGGCTATAGAAAAGGTGAAGTGTCTCTGAACAAGCAACCTGTCAGTGCTGGTAGAAATGAGAAAACAGAATTTTGCCATAAAAGACTACCAGTCCCAGAATGCACCAGATTTCCAACAGCCATGAGAGGAGCTGAAGTGAGAAAACGTGTGTTCAATCAGGAGGGCTATGAGGTAATCCCTAAGCACTCATCTCAAAGGGCAGGGCCTGATTCAGCACAGCTGCGCTGTGTTAGGGAGGAACACTCATCTAAGCAGAATAAGAGTAGAGTTTATTCTACAGATGACGATCTTCATGATCACCTTGGATATGCAGAGAAGGATCATCAGTTTCATCTGAAGAATCAGCAGAAGCAGAAGCCAAACCGGACGGATAGAGAAGGAAAGAAACCCTCTGGAAGGAAGAGGAGAAAAGCCTTTGAGAGGTCTAGAAGAGTCCAAGGCAGTACGTATACTGGGAGGTATTCCAAGGGCCAGCATAGACCATTGGACTGGGGAAAGCCAGAGGAATGGTGCTGCAGAACAAGGAATCACCAGAGGCTACCTGTGAGGGAGATGGCTGCACGTGGAAGGGACTCTAAGACCTATGCCAGAAGGTATGTGAAGAGAGATCCAGTGTCCAGGGATCAGGACTGGAAGGCTGGACATAAGAACTGGACTACATACTGGCCAGGCTATATAGAGAGGAACTATAGCAACAATGGAAGCTCAAGTATGAACATTGATCTATGCCCTAGCTATAACCTTGAAAGACAGCAGGGAAATAAGCGTTCTCCTGAAAGGGCTCCATTGAAAGATTCATCTGTGCCAATTCATGATAGTGACCTTATGCTTGTTGATGAAGAGGGAATAACAGCAGATGAAGATATTGTTTATATGGACTGTTCTCTATCCAAACTCCGTTGGTAACTTTCTGTGATAAAGCACAGCAGCCATCACAAAGAAATATAAATTTGTTCTTTATTCCACTAAGAAAAGCTCCTGAAGCAGGATTTGACTCACACAGTAGAAAGCCAGCCTGCTGAAGGGTTTCAGCTGGATAACTGATAGCAATTGAGCTGCACCTAATTGCTTGTGAGCTAGGAGAGAATTACTTCTGGATCTGTGTGGAAAGTAATCAGAAGTTAACCTTACAAGAACAGTTTATTTCTTTCTTTGTGGCTTTTCGTTTGTTAGAGATATGCTAAGAAAACATTAGCTAATTGCCTGACAAGTTTGAAGGTTGTTTTCCTGATTTTGAGTTTTTGACTTTGTTTTACCAAGTTAAACACTGCAAGCAAGTAACCTAATTTATGTGCTACCAAGCATATCTGTGCTGGGAGAAATAACCCCATAAATAAAGAAGTATCTTATTGGCTTTAACACTTGTGCACAACTAAATTATTGTCAGCAGCTGTGTCTGGTGTGAATGAACTACATTACCCACAATACCTTGCAAAAATCATATAAATATATGCATTGTCAAGACTGTGAAGATTCTCACCCAGGCAGCCGTCTGACAGGCTGCATAATGGTTCTTCAATTCAAGGGTTGGAGAAGTTGGATTGGTGATTCTGCAGGCCCTGGTGACTTGTGTCCAACCATCGACATTCTGTTGGCACCCATCTTCTCCTCTACTGGAGAGCTTGGTTGTTGCAAGAAGCATCTCATCAATGTACTTCTCACTGTCTTGAATGCTCCTCAGCCTCGCCATCTCCTCTCTGAGTTCCTCCACTTGTTTCCTCAGATCTTCAGCATGCAGGCACCCTGCACATGGAACCGGTCCTTCAACTGGCATTAGGACCTCTGTCTGGACAGAGGCAGAAGCTGTAACGGGGGCAACAGCCAGAATAGCCTCGCAGCATAATGCTTCTAATTCCAGAGAGAGAATGGTATCTACTACTTTAACATGATAAAACCCTTTATACAATAAAGTAACCCACCTGTCCAGTTCTTGGAAAATTCAAAAGCTTATAGATCAGGGGACAAACTTCATATACCAATGGAATCTCAACCATGATTCTGTTATAAACAAAAATTCTAAGTCCTGCTCCACCAGCAGATCCTTAATGAAGGATACTTTATTGCATTTCGAACCACATTTACACTAATGCAAGGAATAGGAATTTCATCCTGATGAAAGACACAACTACATTATTGTGATAGGGGTGTTAATTGTCTGTCCTTTAACCTGCTTCTATCATGCACCCTACTTCTCCTTACCCTTGACACTATAACCTCTATAGGGTAAGCTGAATTTAGGAACATAAAGTTCTCAGACCCTCCCTGCTCTTCCAGGTAAGGTCTCCTATAACCTTGAAACTATTGAGGATCAGTTGATACTCCAGTACCATATGCCTCGATCCTCAAATATCCCCCATAATATAATAATAATAATGTGAAGTATATCCAACCATCTTAACCTGATCTACCCGACTTAGTAACATTTAAACAAAGCCTGTCACACCGCCCCCCTGGTGGCAATGGCGGGTCACAGCAGAAAGGGGGTGGACATGCAAAGTTTGTTTGTGGAGGAGTTTAGCTCAATTACAGGGCCCAGGTTTTTATAGTCCTGGTAGCCTTCTGTGTAACTAAAAAGCTCCCAATAATATCACAGTCCGAGGGTAGGGAAAAATTAAGGCTTTTATTTCCCGTGTTGCAAATAGGTTCAAATAGCACAGCTTACATCAACACAAAAGAATGTCCTTGCTCCAGGTTAAAAGGAAACATGAACTGAAGAAAACCTGTTAACTTCACAGCAATACCAAACGAAATACAGAATCAAACTTTACCCCAGACCACAGCTATTCCTCCGCTAAGGGCTCAATTCTTTCGGCCAGGCAATAGCTACAATCCATCGGGAGGTCTGAGGGATCATCCGGGAATTCCACCTGCATTGGCTCGCAGTCTGGAATGTCTAGGGTCTCGCCTTCAGGCTTTTTGTATAATGCTTGTATGATGCCCCAATGTTCAGCATCTAAAGGTAAGCCTTTGCTTTGTACACTTTTAGCATGTGGACAGTCTCTCCTGCACACTGTTCCTTCTCTAGAAAGTCTCCTGTTTGGTACAGGTTTGTATTTTGTATCATGAATGCATCTAGGACAGCATTCTCCAGTGCCTTGCTCCTTCTGCTTCACAGCATTCGTAAAATCATAGTCAGTAAAATAGTAATTACCTTTTCTCCTAAGGTTAGCACAGTGAGGTGAGGGCTGAGGCCTGTTCCGGCTGGGGCTTGGCTTCTCTGGCACCCAGGTAGGCCTCCGGTTCTCAGGTCGGCCTTCTGCTGGGGTTAAGCCGCACGGGCACCACAGCTTCTTTCTCCCAGGGCCTTGAAAGTTGCCTTTCAAAATTCCTCTTTCACCTCTTTCCTGGTTACTCCCTGTTGAGCCTTTCAACAGTTGCTGGCCCTTACCAAACTCAGGCCTTGGACTCTCTGGTACAGTCCTTCTCCTTCCAGGGTTAGCTTCCACACGGTATCTTTCCCCCCTGGAAAGTGTGTCCTCTCCCCTTTTGAGATATCTAAAGCAAGTCTCTTCACCTGGCTCTGCTGAGTCTGCTAGGCCGGTTCCATCTGTTAGGACTCCTATTCCCGGGTCCTCCTCTCCTTCCAGGAAAGCTCTCCTTTCTCCTTCCAAAGTTAGCTTCCTTCCTGGATCTGGATCTCCATGCGAATCTGGAACTGGAACTCCTTGCACAACTCCCTGCCAGTCTGACTTTCTCCAGTCATCTGGGCTTTTAAAAGGAATCCTTCCCTTTCTGGATTGGGTGCAGGCCAGTATTGCATCATTGGCTCTAGGGCGTGGTTCCTCAGTCCTCCAGAGGTCCCTCTTGCTCCCCCTATATGGCTCCTCGTGATGCTGCAGCCGGTGTCTGCCTCTTTTTTCTGAGTTTAAAACATTTTCTTCTGCCTGCAGAGGGTCTGCAGTACCACAAGCCACAGTAGAATAATCCCCCCAAACACCCTAAAAACATTCAATCCAGAGACATACTATTCATTTACAGCAATTAACACAATATTCCTCCCATATATCCAACAATGTTAAACCACCTATTCTTTATAATTCACATAGAGCTCAGAAACTAAACTAACTTTAGCTGGTTTAGCTATCCGGCCAACGGCTAGATATCACTGTTGACCAGATAGCTAATCCTCCATGTGACCTAACTGGATATTCAGTGCCAGCTATCTGCTTTACTCGAGCTGGCCGTCACCAGTGAACATGACTCCTATATGTTTATCGGTGGCCAGAAATGTCTTTCACTGGCACTATAAGGATATCTAGAAAGTGCCTGGGCAGAGTTAGGGCAGGATGTACCACCTATCTATGGGGCATACTTACTAAATTGTGGTAGTTTACCACATAGTAAGCCCCAAAGTTAGTGCAGGACGTGGGGTCTCCCTACGCTAACTGTTGGGAGTATGCCCAAAGCAGGTCACCTTGCAGTTATCACAAGGAGACGCACCTCAACATGATAACTGGCAAGTACACCTAGCGGGGGTGCACTTACCACCACACTCTGAGGAGGTGGTAAGCACACTCACACTAATGGCAGTAATCGCAGCTAGTGCTTGCCAATGACACCTGCACTAACCACACACTTTGTCCCTAGCCTGCTCAGTCACTGCCCCATCCGACGCTAAGCATGGGACTTTTATCACACTGCCCCACACCAATAATTATCAGTGCGATTAGCACAACCGCCCACACAAATAATCAGCACACTTTAGTAAACATGCCCCTATGCTTATAGCAGCGATATTCAGCCTCTACTCGTATTGTACCTGACTGTAACTCATCCTGAATTACCACTGGAAAGGCGGGAGCTAAATCTGAAATAAATACATAAACAAATATACGCCTAGTCGCTGGAAGTCCGTGTGTTACAGGTATATTCAGTGCCTCTAGCTATATGTGTGCCAATGCCAAATAGACACATTTTTTAAAATGCTGCAACTGCCCAAACTCAATATTGTAAACTTACCAATTTGCAAAGCTCCAATGACTCTCACTACATTACTGAAGCCACGACCCTCAGAGCTGGTAATACTGCCGGCATGAAAAGCCACCGTTAGACCTGTCCTGAGGCAGCCCTTTAAAGGTTTGGGCAAAAAGCGAGTCGAACAAGGATCCGTCAGTATTACCAGCTCTGAGGGTCAGGGCTTCAGTGAGAACGACAGTTAAGTTTTTGAGGTTTTTAAATGCATTTAAAAGTTACTGAAGCCGGCCCCTTCCCTTGGAGTGGGTATGTTAATGCTGATTACTGACTCGTTGCAGCATTGAGTCAGGGTTTTATTAGAAGGTATGATTCAGATATGATTTAGTTAATTTAGTTTTTGAGATCACTTGTGCTCTCTGTGTTTTTTATCAGACTCAATATTGGCCTGATTTTTTATTTTGTTAAGGAGTTGCAAAGACTGGACTGCTCTTTTGGATGGGCAGACCATCATGTTCTATGTTTCTAACCTTTATTTCTGTTTCCTATGGATTTAATATGAGATAGTTATTACAAGCACTTGTAATCGTCTCCTTATAGCAATGCAAAATTATTGTTAAGATGTTTTTTGCTCAGCCCAGTGGCTACTGCTGCCATGCGGAGGGCCTGTGTTTTGGTTCTCAGGTCGGATCTTTCGTCCTCTGAGCCAACTGATAGTCAAGAGACTGTCTGTCAGAGCTGCTCCTGGAGGCATCACCCAACAGTGACACTTACAGCCAAGATGTAGGCTTTGCGTGGGACGGGTTCTGGAGGGAGCCATGTGCTGTCATTGCAATGGCTGGGCAGAGAAGGGACGGAGAAATTGAACTGAATGTAATAAAAATAAATAATAAAATACTAAACACATAAAAGAAATAATAATTTAATAGAAGATTCTATTCTACAATATCCATAGTGTGAAGTCATTCAGTGTGGATTGCGATCATCCAAACATCACATTTCTGATACAATTATTAAGTCATTAAACCAGACATCCTGAATCTAACGTACATTCTGCAACATCCTAAGAAGGAAGAATAATAAATGTATTGTTCAATACCACCTCCCAGTGGAGAACCACCTGAGGGGAGGCAAACTTAAAAATAAGGCAATACTTAAACCAGTGTATCAGGAAACAGGGCCTGCGCTACCATTAGATGGACTAAGGCGGCCGTTTAGCATGCAGGGCCTCCAGGGCCGCACATTGCCTCCACTACCACCCATCTCCAGGGTCTGCCATAGTGGCATTAACTCAGAAACCCTCAGACAGCGCTTAACTCGCAGGCACTGGATCATATTTGTCTCTTCCAGATTTCAAACCGGAAGTCTGCTTCGGAGGGGGGCAGAAGAGACATAGTAGAGGGCAGGAACCGTGGGACTGTGCCAGTGAGTTGAGGTAAGCACTGCCTCGCGGTTTCTGAGCCATTGCTGTTGTTGCAAGCCCCGGAGATGGGTGGCAGTGGGGGAGGGGAGCACAGGATAGTGGGGCCTGCCTAGGGCGCCTCCATTCCTTGTACCAGCCCTGTCAGGAAAGCCTAACTTTTTCTAAATTATATTTGCTTTAATTTACAAATAAACTCCCTCAATTCACCCTATTAGTCTCAACAAAACCCCCTACACCACAATTCTTTATAATAAGATCTCTCACAAGCAAAGAAAGGTGAGTTCAGAACAGGATACCAGCCTACCTAAACATCACCATGTCCCTAAGGAACATTAACCAGCAGACTACTTTAAAGAGATCTCGGAAAAGAGCGTTCCGTCCTTAGAACAGCCAAATAACCATGGGCCTGATATTCAAAGGCATTTACACGGTGAGATATTCAGCGGCACTAACACGGTTAGCACACCCCAGCGCTACACGGTTAGCATCGAGGCATGCTGTGGGCGGTCCAGGGCTGAACAGAGGCGGTACCTGTCACTAACCGCGCAGTGGCGATATGAGCCGCTGCCCTGTTAACGACCTGCGGGTAAAGTCAGGCACGGCAAACGCTGACCCAACTTTATCTGCAGAAGCTAACTGGACAGCGGCTCGATATCGCTGCCCAGGGTCTGTGGCTACTGGCACCGAACAGTTGGGGTTAGTTTTCAGCAGCGATGGCTAGCCATATTAGCAGTGCTAGTCGCTGAATATTGGGACCCACATTTTTAACTTTAAAAAAATATATATAGTAGTTACACATTGCGCTTAGCTCCGAAGTAATGTGTTCCATAACAGCAGAGCCCTTCTTGAAAAAGGTTTCTCTCTGGTACTGCTCAATCTGAGATCTTATAAATGTGTAAGGACCCTTTCAGGACCCTTTATTTATTTATTTATTTATTTATTTGCATTCTCTTATATACCGCGCTATTCTGCATCAGTGCGGTTTACATTGAACAAACTGAAATTACATTGAACAGGGCATTATAACTTGGAGATAACTATTTTACAGGGAACATGGGCTATGGAGGGTTAAGTGGCTTGCCCAAGACCACAAGGAGTACCCGTGGGACTAGAAACCCCAGTCCTTCCGGCCCAAGGTTGCTGTCCTCTAGTGGGATTTGAACCCCCGACCTTCCGGCCTGAAGTACCTTGCCCCAACCACCACCCTTACAAGTCCAGCACGTTTCTGTGCTCAGGACCACACCATTTTAGTCTAGTCAGTAGGCGCATGCCTTTCCCTTGTATTATCCCCCGTGGGGCTGGCCACTTTAGTCCTGTCTACCCTTATATAACCCCTGGGAGCTTGCTGTGTGGTGGTTCTGTGGTACTTGACTGGCATGTAAATGTGCAATGTGTGTTATCTTTTGGGGCCTCCCTGTGTCCTGTGCGATGGATCCCTTGATGTCTGCGTGTGAGGTGCAAGTGCAGGCCAAAGGTCTTTACCATCCTACCTTGGTATTCGAGAGTCAGCAAGAAGGCTCATGCCGTAAGAGTAGAGAAGAGATAGAAGCCCAGATTGGAGCCTGAGTGGAAAAGAAGGTAATTGGTGGGACAAACCGGGTGTATGTAGAGAAGGATCCCGTGTGGGAGAGAAGAGACTACGTTCCATTGCCTATGGGAATAGGCGCCTCATACTGAGAACATTCTAAACCATCTCAAGATGGACAAGCAGAGGAGAAGGATCACAGACTGAGACAGTTAACTGATCATATTATCGGAGTTGTCTTTTACCCAGTAAAGTCAGTTGGAGCACCCCACTCAGTGTCTGAGAGTTTTTTGGACTTGTGTAACTGGGCTTTGAAGGGAATTCGCTTCTCCCCATGGAGAACCCATCTCTCTTAGATACGAGTGGAAGCTGAGTGAACGAGGAGGAGAAGACCATGGAAAAATAAATAACTGTTTGTGGACCCTTGGGGTATTGCCCTGTGACAGGAGGGACCTCCTTACAAATGGAAACATAAAAAAATGTTGATTGACTGGGGAGTGGTGACCTGATCAGAAACTACTAATTAATGCAATGCTGAAGATTGATATTTAAAGTGATTTGGGATCTAGAACCACTCTAACAAACTAAAAATTATTCTAAACCTGAAAGAGAGACAATCTATGGAAACTAATAGAGGAGTTGCTCTATCTCACTGTTCAGCCCTCAAATTAACTTCAGCTGCACCATTTTCTACACTCAAGTTTTCCTTAAGAGGCCTAAAAACACTACATTACAGAAATCTAGATGGGACAAGCCAACAGCCTGCTCTAATTTATTTTTTAATCTTAACTGAAAACAACGGTCTTAACTGTATCACTAAGTATACATTTAAGAATACCTTTCTGGAAATTGCTGTCATTTTTACCTCTTAGCTGTCTGAGCTGTGTAAAATACATTCTCCTAGGACAAGCAGGATGAGTCAGCCACACTTTGTGACGTCATCCGAAGGCGCCAAGACGGAAGTACTCTCCTATAGCTCAGAAGGGCTTTTTGCCCTTCTGAGCATGAGCCAATTGGCCCCACCCCCCTGCTCGCCCCTAGCTAGTCAGTTTTTCAGTTCTTCTGCCTTGCCAGCAAGACGGACTTTTCTACTCTCCACCAAATTTAAACTTTAAGAAATTCTAATTCTCTTCTTACTTGTATGTATATAGCAGTTTTTACTTGCCATTAATGTTTCCAAAGCTTCCTTTTCAGAGCTGTTCCAGCGGAGCTTAGATTCCTGCGGGCCATGTGCTCCCAGTCTCAACAGCTTATGAAATATTCTCTTCTTGCAGCGTATGTATGATCAGTTTAAACTTGCATTAATGCTTTGTCCAAGCTTTGTTTTCAGATGCTCCTGTCTGTCTAAGGGCTGCGCTTGAGCTCCTATACTAGCCAGGTGCTCTCAGCAGGCGGCATAACAGCTTCATACACAAAGACCGGAGTTCACTGTGATGACCTGGTGCAAGTCACTTTACTCACGTACCTTTGTGGGACATCTCCGACTCCGCCACCAGCTCTGCCGCCGCTCAGGGTGTGCCTAAGGGCCTCCACCCCCAGCCGCAGGCTTAAGCCACCAGCTCTGCCGCCGCTCAGGGTGTGCCTAAGGGCCTCCACCCCCAGTAGCGGGCTTAAACGTCCAATGCGACTCCCAAGACGCTCTGCCAGGATTCCGTCCCAAGTGTGAAAGCCCTCGCAGCAGCCGGGGCCTCCATCCACAGACTCTGCCCCTGGACCTTCCTCGCACGTGTTTGGACCATGGGGGCGGCCATCTTGCTGCGACTGTGTGCTGCAATGCAAGCCGCGCCCCCTCTGCCGGATTGGACGCACAAGCTCAGATTGGACGGCATCGCAACAGCGCCTTGACTGGCGCCACGTCATTCCACCCCGCAGCTCCATTGGCGGCTGTCACATCAAGCCGGCCCACTCAGCACAGCGCCACGGGCTGGCGCCATGTCCGATTGGATGGCTCTCTAGCAGCCGGCACAGCGCCTTGGCTGGCGCCACGTCATTCCACCCGCAACTCCATTGGCAGGCGTCACACCAAGTCGGACCATTTAGCACAGCGCCATGGGCTGGCGCCACATCCGCCTGCCCCCACGACTCCATTGACTGGAATCACATCGCCGGAGCCTCGAGGCCATTGGCAAAATCAACGGCACCACGGCAACCAGCATCTGCAACCGCCCTGGACGTAGGAACCTCCTAAATCAGCGATGGCACAGTGGGAGTATCAATGTTGCCCCGATCAGCTGCAGGATCTCTCTGGTGGTGCTTCCCCCTCCAAGATCTGGAACTACCAGAAACCACCTGGGACCACCAGCAACCATCTTGCACGCACCTCGGGGTCGAGTCGCGCCGCCAGGACCCCTATGCAGTGGTGTGACCCGAGGCTCCGGGATACGCTCACTGCTGACCTCACCCTTCACCATCGCGTGTGATCAGGTCGGTAAGCCCTGTTCCTCTTTGCTGCGATGATATGGCTACTAGCTACAGCTACACTAAGCTGTTAGAATGGCCAGCCAGTTTTCCTCTGCATCAAGGCCTACAGCTACGCTGTTAGTGGCCAGCCACCTCCTCAGGTACACTATGCTGTTAGAGTGGCCAGCCACCTCCCCAAGCGTCAAGGCCTGCATCTGCAGAGCACGGCAATTCCAGGAGGAGGCATCGTCTGCTGAAGAGGATTCCCCTCCAATTTTGGCAGGGAGACCTGAACCCTGCTGGCCCGCTCAGGTAGCCACCCCAACAGAGTCCACAGGGCCTATCGGGACATGCAGCCATCGCAGCAATGGCGACAGTGCTGGGTGCTTCTCCTCCATGTCAACGATAGCATCATGGCCCGGGTACCAACTCGGCAGCTGCCTTCCCTTCAACATCACAGAGCAGAACATGGCCAGGAATCATCCAAATTCGGACGAGGAAGGAGAATGTTCCATATGGCACTGGCCTTTCGCTCTTAAATCACTCCAGACCAGCATACTACTACTGACTGCTTGTCTGTGGCACCCCCAGCAACAGCTAGAAAAGATGGCATCATTGCAAGGCTGAATAGCTACTCCACAACACTCCTACGGGCCTCTCGCATGTGGCACTACCGGACTTGCCTAATGCTTAGAGCTCTACCTTGCTAACCAAGCCAAGGTTTGATTCCCGCTAGCAACCTGTGGCATCGACACAGCAGAGTAAGTCAGGACTAGAGCGGGCAGCTCCAGCCATCAGACCCACAGCAGTCCTCAAAGGGAGGCTCAAGGAGGCCAGGATCAGATCCAGAATGGCCGGCTTGGCCACGTCTTCTTACAACATCCGCTTCTGTCTAAAAAAAAAAAAAAAAAAAAGCAGAAACACAGCTCAAACCCTGAAGACCTGCGTGCAGTGTCCACGAGTGCTGCGGCATCACTGGAGTTCACCTGCATATACACAATACCAGGGGTCGAACCCCACCTGAGCTCCTTCAGCCTCAACCCCCCCCCCCCCCTTTTTGGGACGGGCTACACCTTAATTAACCATAGAAGCCTCTGGTGGTGCGGAGTCCGTGACCCTGTAACCCAACCAGTGTGATCTGGGGCCACTGAGAACAAGGTTTCCAGACGGTGCACAGGGATTAAGAGACTCCCTCCACATTGCACTTCTCTACTTCCCTGCCGGACCCCAGGGACTGGGCAGGGCAACGGTAGAAGTAGAAAGAAAAGGTTCCAGCTCAGCTTAGTATCTGGCTCATTCCAGATAACTACGATCCCGACTCTAAAGGGAATAATGAGTACCGGTTCAGCCATAGGCGAACCTCACAGGTCAAGTTTGCGAAACCACCAACTTCAAGGCAAATATATATATATATATACACATGTTTACGCCCAACTTATGGTCGTTCAGAAGACCAATATGTATAAGGGCAACAAGCGGACTTGACCACTACCTACAGATGTCACAATGCAGTGGTTAAACAAAAAAAAAACAACCAATTGCCTTGTCTTAGATAAATTACTGCGAGGACATAAGGGGGTACCTCCCCTGAGTGCCCTGTGTTTGCCTTCTGGCGTATAATAGCCTAACTCCCCGTCCCTCTCCGACGATGTCCGACTGGGGTGGGGCTACCGCCAGGACCTGACTGAGGGTGGGATAACACCACCCGGCTGGCAGTGACTCACTGAAATGGACTCACTGATTATGGAATCGCTGCCTTCCTTCCGTCCTACACAGGTTGGCACTTATGGCATCCTCCCTGTCTCCCTAGTGGCGACGCCCTAGGTCGGCACCTGCCACAGAAGTGAACGCAATGCATCCCTGTTGTCCTGCTTTGCCAATACCAATATCACTCTGGACTGAGCTTACTGTTCTCTAAGGTGTGTGATGGAGAAGGTCCCTCTGACCCCTTAGAGAGAGATAAAACACAGGATCCAGCTTCAGGCTGGGAAAGAAAACAAATGCACATGGCTCCTGGTTTCCCAGGCAACCATAAACAGAGCAGGTCAGAAGAAGGGAAAACACGCCCCTGCTGTAGTTCAGTGCAGCAGTTACGAGTTAAGCCAGAACACCTGTTGGTGGGAGGAGCCAGGGTAAACCCAGGAAACCAGAGATTTAAGGGAAGCTCATTAGGAGGAGAGGAGAAGCAGCTGGGAGGAAGGCAGCTGGGAAGGACGCAGCTAGGAGAGACACAGCTGGGAGGAGCACAGTCGGGAGGAGCACAGCCGGTAGCTCAGAGGAGAGCTCAGCCAAGAGCATGGCTGAGAACACAGCTCTTAGAACCGTCACGAGAAACAGAGGATTGCCTTAGGAATGAAGACTCAGAGGAATCTATGGTAATTGAGGATTCTCTGACCTTTGACTCAGAAGAGGAAGTCAGCAGAGGAAACAAGCAGGGTGTTGCTACCAAGGAGCCAGGTACAAGTAACCCGGGTTTGGTGCTGGGAGTAAAAGGCAACCAAAAGGGAAACGTACTGGGAAGGCAGACTTGTATGCACAGAGAAACTCCAAGGCTCACTTTTGCAGCTGATCCTAGAGGACAAAAGGAAACTCTCATAAGGAAGCCAAGAGGTAGGATAAGTGATCGGTATAAACAAAAAGCTGTTTTTAAGTGCTCTGATATTAACCCAGAAGGGTGGGACTCCACATGCTGGGAATACTGTGGCAATTCACAACCGTGTATATCAAAAGGCTGTGAGGAAAAGTGCAATGCTGAAAAGATAGATGTGTGTTTGGAAACACCCTGTAGCAACTTGCAAACATTTCCAGTTGGGGTTCAGATTGAACCAATGGACACTGAACCACCTTTAGAATGTCAGCCTAGTGAACCAATGGATTGTACGATATCTGTATTTGAGAAGATAAGTCCTGTGAAATAGAATTAAGCTGTGCAGAGAAAGAGAGAGTGCTGCAGGTAGCAGCTGACAAGAAAAGCACAAAAGGGTTTTGAAATAGAAAACTGTTTTTCATTTGGATTACAGTGATGCTGAGATAAGAAGCTTGAATTTCTTTCTGATATAATTTAGTGCCAGAAGTGTATGGCCAATGTTCCTTTTGTTCTACATGTGAAACCACTTGGGAAGGGGAATTAAAAATCCTGTTTTGCCTGAAACACTCGAGTCCACAACTCTCTTTATTTGGGATAGTGAAAACTTCAACTCCCAGAAGGCAGTGCTTTCCCCAAGCACCAATAACTTCCTGAATAGAGAATCAGGCTGTCCATCTCCACAAGCTCAGGCTGTGGAGGCAACAAGGACACCACAGGTGACGTAGTGTAGTGGTTAGAACCAGTGCCTAGGGCCGTAAAGATCAAAGGTTCAATCCTGCTCAAGTGCAAGCCACTGGTGCTCCTTACGGTAAGCAAGTCTCTTCACAACATGCGCTAATGCCTGGGAAATATCAAGGGCCAGTGCCGTAAAAAGAGCAAAAATTCAATCCGCTAGCGCCCCTTAGGATTGGACATCTCGCCCTATCACCAGCACTCGCACTAGAAGCCATCCCTGCCTTCCTCCCTATGACAAGTGATCCTGATACTGACAACAAGGATCATCGACAAAAGGCCCAACCCTTGACATAGTAATGCTTCAGCCCCAGTACCCAGGGCAGCATCGGGATCTCTTCGACTGTCACGCGGCACCAACTGGATCCTGTCCACGAACCCTTCAGTTCCTCATCCCTCAACCAGATGTCTTCTAATATCGGTTTGCACCAACTGAGCCTCTCAGTCACCTCTACTATAGATCGCATTCTAAACACCGAGGAGTGAGCCACGCCAGCTCATGTAAGCCGCTGAGAACACTGCCCAGAGAGGCCTAACACAGGCTATCCGGCCTCTATCAGCTCAACATCGCCCTCAATCAACCGAGGCGTGAGCCATGCCAGCTCATGTATGCTGCCGAGATGAAGTGGTTGTCATTTTTTAAGTGGCGTCGATCTGATGTCGACTCTTGCGACCCTCTGGATAGTTGTCCGAAATAGTCTTCGGTCTCCTCTCAGGCGGCTCATCAGTGGCATATGGGCCCATAGCTGCTGCGACTGTATTGATCCATCTCATTGCTGGCCTCCTTTTTCGACGAGCAGGTTGCCCATCCTCTAATGGTATCCTCTGCATTATTACCTCCTCCTTGCTGCTGGTAATTCCTCTGTATGCAACCCAGCATCCTTATGGCTTTGGCCACTGCCTTGTCACACTGTTCACCACTTGAGATCCTCAGGAACAATGACTCTGAGGTCCTTCTCCTGGTCCGTTCACACGAACCTATTGCCCCCTGTCTCATGCTTCCCCCTTGGATTTCTGAATCCCAAGGGCATGACACTGCACTTCTTCACATTTATCTCAACTGCCAAATTAGACCTTTCTTCCAGCTTTGCAGATATTCCTCATGTTTTCCATTCCCTCAGGGGAATCCACACTCTAGACTGCATCAGGGTCCTGTGCATCTACTAAAACAGGGCATCACACCAGTCTCGAGAGACCCTGCGTCAGTCTCAAGAGCCCCTGCACCTGGTTCCTGTGTACCTTCTGACACGGAATAATGCACCAATGTCAAGGGACCCAACCTGGGTTCCTCGACCCTTCTGCACAGGGCATCCTTCACCAAGGAAACAGCTTACAGCAGCACCTTCCACCTAGACCAGGGGTCTGCAACCTTTAAGACATAAAGAGCCACTTGGACCCGTTTCCGAAGGGAAAAAAAAAACTGGGAGCCGCAAAACCATTGCGACATTTAAAACAAATCTAACACTGCATATATTGTTTCTTACCTTAATGCTATATATGACCCCCTACTTTTCCTGTTAAAATGTAGGTGTTTGGCCTATACTCGCCGTATAAGACTACCCCTCTTCCTTCGCACACCAAAAAAAATACGCCAGAAAATATAACAACAAGAAGTAACAATATTTGATTTCAAAATTATGATGATTTTGTAGTCAAATCACTAATATGAAATAAAATTATTTTTTCTACCTTTGTTGTCTGACCAATTTATTCTTTGATCATGCTGGTCCCGATCTGAGGCTTCTGCTTTCCTGTCTTCTCTTAGCTCTCTTTCTGTGGTCTATGGTCCATCTGCCAGTTCTTATCTTTTCTTTCGTTTTCTTCACTTCTTTCCATCAGCCTATTTCCAGTCCCAGTAACCCTCCCCAATATCAGCCCCTTTCCAGTCCTCACTCCCAGTACCTTCCAATGTCAACTTGCATTCCCATGATTGCCACTGGTGTCCATTTCCTTCCAGTCCCCCTCCTTCCCCACTGACCAGTCCCTTCTAGTACAAATACCATGGCAGCCCCTCTCAGATCCAGTTCCATTCTCCCATCCCCTCATATCAGCCCATTTGTAGCCTTAGCCCCCAGTTATCTTCCAGGGCCAGCAGCTCTATCCTCCCCTCCCCACAATCAGCCCATGCCCAGACAAAGCCCCCCAATCAGCTCGCTTCCAGTGCTAATCCCCCCTCAACCCCATTACCAGTGCTAGCCTCCCCTAATCAGCCCAATACCAGTCCTACCCCCCATCAGCTCATTACCAGTCCTAGCCTCCCCTAATCAGCTCATTTCCAGTGCTCGTCCCCTCAACCCCATTACCAGTGCTCCATCCCTCCATGTCAGCCCCCTCCCTCCCTCCCTCCCTCCATATCAGCTCCCTCCCTCCATGTCAGCCCGCCTCCCCAATCCCTCCATGTCAGCCCCCTCCATGTCAGCCCCCCTCCCTCCATGTCAGCCCCCTCCATCCCTCCATGTCAGCCCCCCTCCCTCCATCCATATCAGCTCCCTCCCTCCATGTCAGCCCCCCTCCCTCCATCCATCCATCCATATCAGCTCCCTCCCTCCATGTCAGCCCCCTCCATCCCTCCATGTCAGCCCCCCTCCCTCCATCCATTCATATCTGCTCCCTCCCTCCATGTCAGCCCCCCTCCCTCCATGTCAGCCCCCTCCATCCCTCCATGTCAGCCCCCTCCCTCCCTCCCTCCCTCCATCCATTCATATCAGCTCCCTCCCTCCATGTCAGCCCCCCTCCCTCCATGTCAGCCCCCTCCATCCCTCCATGTCAGCCCCCCTCCCTCCATCCATTCATATCTGCTCCCTCCCTCCATGTCAGCCCCCCTCGATCCATCCCTCCATGTCAGCCCCCCTCCCTCCATGTCAGCCCCCTCCATCCATGTCAGCCCCCTCCATCCCTCCATGTCAGCCCCCCTCCCTACATACATTCATATCTGCTCCCTCCCTCCATGTCAGCCCCCTCCATCCCTCCATGTCAGCCCCCCTCGATCCATCCCTCCATGTCAGCCCCCTCCCTCCATGTCAGCCCCCTCCATCCCTCCATGTCAGCCCCCCTCCCCCCTCCCTCCATGTCAGCCCCCCTCCCTCCATGTCAGCCCACCTCCCTCCATCCATTCTTATCTGCTCCCTCCCTCCATGTCAGCCCCCTCCATGTCAGCCCCCCTCCCTCCATGTCAGCCCCCTCCCTCCATTCATTCATATCTGCTCCCTCCCTCCATGTCAGCCCCCTCCATCCCTCCATGTCAGCCCCCCTCGATCCATCCCTCCATGTCAGCCCCCTCCATCCCTCCATGTCAGCCCCCCTCCCTCCATCCATTCATGTCAGCCCCCCTCCCTCCATGTCAGCCCCCTCCATCCCTCCATGTCAGCCCCCCTCCCTCCATCCATTCATATCAGCTCCCTCCCTTCATGTCAGCCCCCCTCCCTCCATGTCAGCCCCCTCCATCCCTCCATGTCAGCCCCCCCTCCCTCCATTCATATCTGCTCCCTCCCTCCATGTCAGCTCCCTCCCTTCTTCTGCAGCCGCGGCTCCCTGCCTCTTACGGAACCGCGGCTGTGCTTTTATAATCATCTCGGCGCCCTTCCTGTCTTGACGGGCTCCGTGCAGCATTGTCCCGCCTCCAAAACTTCCTTTAGAGGCGGGACAATGCTGCACGGAGCCCGTCAAGACAGGAAGGGCTCCGAGATGATTTTAAAAGCACAGCCGCGGTTCCCTAAGAGACAGGGAACCGCGGCTGCAGAAGAAGGAAGGGAGCTGACATGGAGGGAGCCCATAACGCGACGTTTAAAGCGGGCAGTGTGCTCCGGAGCTGCGGCAAAGGTGAGAAAGAGCCGCATGCGGCTCCGGAGCCGCGGGTTGCCGACCCCTGACCTAGACCGATAGGAGCCCCAGCCGACAAGGGAATAATGCACCAGCTACAGACGCAAGCCACCCGATTTCTGCGCCCGGCTTGCGACTGCAGCCCCAACCTTGATGTACCATGCCCAGCAGCCTTGCTGGCTCTTAAAAAAAAAAACGGGGTGGACCAACAACCCCGTGGCAGCTTGGCCAGTGGTCCAAAATGCTAGTCCGGATGGCATACCTACCACACACATAATGCTACCACGGCCGCCAAAGACACTCCACGCTCTGGACGTCATCGCAGCCCTACGCAACTACATGCCCAGGGCATACACGAAACAGTGCATTAACAGCGATCCACTGGCAGCGACACCTGCCAACACCCCTAGCTGTCTCAACGCATCGCCCAGCGGTCTCAAGGTCTTGACTGCTAGCACGGTCGATATTGCTGCTGGTGCGTCAATCTCACACACCCTTGCAGCGCTTCCAACATTGCCACCGTGGCTACCTGCTCTCAGTGGTGAACTCAACGCTAATGCTCGGCGGTACCCCTCCGCTACTGCATCTCAGGGCCTGCCCATTGAGACAACTACCCTGCGGCCACATAGGCGCGACGTAGGTCTGCATGCCTACACGTCCCGTATTACTACACGTGCACTTCAAATAGGCACGCACCCATTACCCCCACAGGCTGCACATTCTCCGTGTGCGCGTACAACGCACATTGGCACATTAAGGATGACAGTCCAAAGTGTCCCAGGGCACTCCATTACGACATCCATGCCCTGATAAAGTGACGCCTGAACCTGATCTCGGCCTCCCCCTTTCCACCACATCGCAATCACAGCTTGGGAGGCAACAAGTGTGGCTGACTCATCCTGCTTGTCCTAGGAGAAAACGGAGTTACTTACCTGTAACTGGAGTTCTCCGGGGACAGCAGGATAAGTCAGCCACACGTACCCGCCCACCTCCCCTGGGAAGGGGTCGGCCTCCGTCCGAATGGCCGCCTCCTAGCGGCAAAAGGCTCAGCTAGTGATGTACTGGCTGGCAGGAGGTGGGGCCAATTGGCCCATGCTCAGAAGGGCAAAAAGCCCTTCTGAGCTATAGGAGAGTACTTCCGTCTCGGCGCCGTCGGATGACGTCACCAAGTGTGGCTGACTTATCCTGCTGTCCCCGGAGAACTCCAGTTACAGGTAAGTAACTCCGTTTTCCTTCAGCCCATAGGGGTGGAACAGAAGTGGGCATCAAACCATGACCCACTCAAATGAGTTCCATTTTATCTGTATTTAATTTGGGTTTATTAATCTGCATCCACCCACTTACGCAGAAAAACATTTTCCTCTGTTAACAGGGTCAAGTCTGGGGGAGGTTATCCCAAGCAGATTCCTGCTCATGCAATATAAAATTTAAGATTTGTTATTTAAGGATTCTGAGTGGTCAAAGGCATGAGACTACCAAGCAGGTAGCGGGGACCATGGGGCATCAATGATGCTATACCACAGTCTCTCTTGGATGCAGGGCTACATCAAATCAGGCATTCCACTCCAGGCTAATGGAGCACAACTCCAATTGTATTGGGACCCATTGGGGATCAAGGCAACACTTTACAACAGCTATCAGTTTAATTCAACAGTCCTCTGCATAATCCTTTGGTACAAGATAGATTTTATGCTCTTCTTCTCTCTCACACCGCTCTCTCCAGTGCTTACTGTGCTATCCCGAAGGCCCTCAGGTGTGTTAGCTGGTCCATGGTCCTTCCCATCTAGTGGCAGGAATTTATCCTGGGGGGCCCGCTCATGCAGGTTCTCCTCCAGATTCTCGATGGGTTGTCTCCTTCCACCTCCTGTATAGTTTTGTTTGCCTCCAGACCTCTTCATATTGGGGACCCCACTGGTCCTTGCTAAGTCAGCAATTTTCAGCTAGTTCAGTAGAAACAGAGACCCTCTTAGTGGGCTCCCTTTACTGATGCTTTGCACCAGGGCCGGATTTACGCGTATGGCTCACATAGGCACTAAATTCAGAATGCTCCGGTGATGGGGGTGACTGGCTGTGGCTGCAGGGGGAGGGAGAAGGGTGCGGAGGGATCTCTCTAGAAATCATATTTAAAAATATAGCAAACAAGGAAACTGAATCTTCTCTTGAAATAAACAGACTGCCAATTCCAATGGGGGGGATTGGGGGGGAAGCATTATATTACAGTAAGAAAAAAGGAAATAAAATATGTCTTATATTTAAAAAAAAAAAAAAAAAGCTACTTAAAAAAAGTAATATTTTCTTTCAGATCAGCACTATCAGGCCGATGCAGAAAACTAGCATAGCCTTTATACACAGCTAATGCAACTGCTAAAGCGGCTAGCTTCCGCCGCTGAACATTAAATCTGGATATTCAATGCTGGCATCATATCCAAGCCCCGGCATTGAATTTTCGGGTTGCCTGGATTGCCATAATGCTAATTGGACAGTGGTGATATTGAGCCGTTACCTGGTTAGCCTCAGAGGCAAAACTGATGCCAGCCCTTACTGCTTCAGACTTTTGCCGCTTAGCGATAACCAGGCCGTGTCTCAATATCGCTGCTGCCCAGTTATCACTGGATGCCACCCTCAGAACATCCCTCTGCTAACCAGTTAGCATTGGGGCATGCAATGGTGCACCCGGGGGTATCCTGACCAAGAGGATTAACGCGGTTAGCAGGTCTGCTCACTCTTTCAATATCAGGCCCTGTGTGCACACCCTCCAACTTTATCTCTGCTCTAGACGATCTATGCTTCCAGGAATTAACACCAGGCGTACTCTTACGATGCGCCAACTTTTTACAAACAGTCATTTTCCATATGTAAAGCATGCTTTGCACACAAAAATTGCTTCATAGAATTATCCCCTAAATGTTTCCTTCTCTGAAAAAGGAAGACCTAATGCCAATCTGTCATTTCTTTCCTAGCATCACTACCCAGCTGAAAGCAGTTTCCAGGTACACCTTACACCCCATGAACTCCAGATGGAGGCTTTCTGGCACAATGCAAGCACCATCACAAGCATTAGCGGTAAATTTGAGAGACCGAGATCATATTCCACATACTCTGGCTTAGGAGTGAAGTTAGTTACTGTCCCATTTGGAGACATTATCCGAGAGATTATTTGGAACAAGCTGAAGTCTGTGACCCCTCTCAGTCAGGGTTTCGCAGAGGTCCCAACAGTGATTTTGGATGATCTATGGCTTGGCTACATAGAGGCAGTTCTGTTTTTTTAGGGGGGGGGGGGGGTCATGTTTCTAGATTTGTCTGCAGCTTCTGATCTGGTACGAACTTGTTCACCATTAATCTATAGACTCAACTCTTTAGATATTAAGGGCACCATGCTTATGCAGTGGTGGGATCCGAACCGCCAAGGAACCAGTTCGGCCCCAGTCCTCCTACGCGCATGATAGTCAGGTTGCTGCACCTCGTGTGGAGGCGTTGCGGCAGTCGTGCGCTTAGACCACTGCCCCCCACCGAGGGTACGCAACTCCCTGGTGGCCCGGCGGCCCGATCCCCTGCCTGACATGTTTTGACAGCATCGGGGGCTTCTCCTATGCCGCGCTCCCCTGATGCCATCAAAACATTGTCAGGCGGGGGGATTCCCACCACTACAGAGCCAGCACTGCAACACTGTTTGGCCCGGTTCAGCGAACGCAGGCCGTGACAGGAACCAATTCGTGCACCGAATCCCCCCACTGTTTATAGGCCTTTCTTTATTCTTATCTGAAAGACCACAGAAGGTTTGCTAGAATTCCTCCTTCACCAGTTCATGGATGTGCTCTGCGGAGTTCCTCAGGGATTTCCTTTCTCCCCAGTTCTGTTTAAGTTATCTTTTCAGCCATTTGGAACCATTATTATAAGCACAAGGCAACCTAGCCAGTTACATCATCAGGCCTAGAACCTTCCTAGCAACCACAAAATTCAGCAACTGCTTCGGCTCAAAAAAGAAAGAAATCTTTAGATCAAAAGGAAATAATACATCGACCAGGAAATTTCAAATTAAATACCACCTCCAACACCAAGACCCTGGATTTTAGGGCCAGGAATTCCTGGTATTGTTGCTGCATTTCCCGTAAACAATTAGGAAATACTTGGATTTTTGAGCCTAGAAACAGAGTATCCATACTACGGAAATGCAATCACAAGATCATGTTCCTGTCTGACTCAAGAGCAAACATCATCAGAAGTGTAGATCTTTCCGTGATAACGTCCAGTGAACCTTTTAAGAATCCAGTTAGATCCAGAGAGTCCTGGGATAACCCTGAGCCCCCTGCTTGCATAGAAGCTCTCCAAGGATAAATGCTTTGCCCGAACCAATGGAGGAAGAGACTCCATCAAGATTTTTAAGACTTCCATCAAATATTTATGCAGCATATCGATAGGGGCAATAATGGGAGACCTTGAAAAATTCAGGAAGCGCAAGTTATTGCGTCTACTCTGGTTTTCCAGTCTCTCCAGCCTACGGGTTACCTGCATCCGCTCCTTGGCCACAGCCACTTCAAAATCCAGCTGTTCAGCTGACTGGGCCTCCAAGAGACCCAGCCGAGCACCGTTGAGTCTGCTCTATCCACAGTCACAGAAATAGAACAAAATTCATCTTTAACTTTAGACACAACAGAGTTAATAAAAGAATCCAGCCCAGTGATGACCTCCCAAAGGAGGTCTAAAGTTACCACTGCCAGTTTTCCCTTTGCTGGTTGCTAGAGCTCCAACCACTCGAATGCCACAGGGAATAACCACCTCCTCCTGTCTGCCAGAAGATCTTCCATTGGCTGAAGAGGCTCCCACCACCTCCGGCATAGAGCCAGCAGCTGGGGCTTTCCCAGCACACTCCAAGCACACGTCCACAACGCTAATCCAGAACTGCTCATCGCCCCCTCCACAAGGAATTCCAGGTCACAGTGGGGCTCAGTTATCAACTCGTATGCCTCTTTACAGCACACTGATAGCACGCAACTTCAGCACTGGCATGCAGAAAGAGGTGCGTATGCAAATTAGCCACCCATTAAACTGTGGCGCAAATGGCAGTGTTAAATTAGGAGAGAAAGACAAGCACATGCACACTTTGGCATGTTCTCCCAGAAAAACAGGGGCACCCCATGGCTAATTTGCATATGTGCCCTGACAGTATTTTGATGGCATCGAGGGTTTTCCCCAATGCCTGAATCATCTGACGGGAAATATCAAACTTCATGGGATGCACCATGCAGGGCCAAGTGCCACCATTTTCAATATGGCAGCTCTCCTGATCCTTTGTAAAGGTATTTGGAGGGAGGTGGGGGTTCAGGGGTCTCTGGGGTCTCTGGGCCACCAGGGTTATTTTTGATTGGGTGGGTGGGGGGATCGAGGCTGCTGGGCCATCAGGGACTTTCTTTCTGTCAGGGGCACCAGCCCACCGACAATATTTTGATGGCATCGGGAGGCTTTCCCCAATGCCTGGATCATCTTAGGGGAAGTTTGACTCTTCCTCTCAGATGATCCAGGCATCGGGGAAAGCCCCTGATTCTATCAAAATACTGTCTGGAGCATGCACTATGGGGGTCATTCCGATCCTCCTTTAGCGGGTCTGGACTTCCGATCTGGACGTCCAATCCCGCTAAATGTTCGGATCACACTGGCAGCCACAGACCTCTCCGCACATATAGCCAACTTGTGTGGGGAGCTCTGTTCGTGAGCAGGAGGGGGTGGGCCAGGGGAGGAATGAGAGTGGGCGGTGGGCAGGAACACGACCCTGGACATACAGGGCCAATTCTGAGGTCGGCCCTATACGTCTGGGGTCAGTCAGTTAGATGGGGGATTATTCCATCTCGGAGATGGAATAAGTCCCCGTGGATGTTAGGGGACAGTGGTGCCAAGGGGCAACAAGGAGGTGAGGGGGTATAGGGGGTTCCCCTCAGTCCGACCCCAGCCATGGGATGCCCAATCTGGAGTTGGGCTGCGGGGAACAGGCCGGATCCCGCTGCTGCCAGGGTTCATGGCTCCTGCATGGAGCCATGGTGTCATGGCAACAAGACGCCATGGCACTGCGGCTCCATGAAAGAGCCTGGCTAAGCTAGCCGGGAAAGTGGCTGGATCTTTGGGGTGCCTGAATCGGGGCATCACTCTGATGCCCAGCTGCTATGATACGATTCTGCTCCAGCGGGGTTGTCTAGCTCCCACGGGAGCGGAATTGGGTGCATCTCCAGGCCATAAAGACGTCTGAATGTCCGCATGGCCCAGAGAAGCACATGTTGGAATGGGCCTCCACATGTTTAAGGCACCTCAAGACCAGGTGTAGAGATATCAGTTACAAAATCCAGTATGCAGTTTTCTGCATCGGGCACAGACAATAATAGCATGCCTTTTTAACACATGCAGCTCATTTGCCTATAATTAAAATACTCTTGGCGTTATGTGTGCGCTACCTTTTCCTTTGCTGTTCACACGCATATCCATCTCCTTTCTACACTGGGCTGGACACCTGAATCAGTTGCTGCGAGAGAAGTAATCCCTGAGGCGGAGGGGTGGTAGTTTAAGTGCCTCTCGAAACATGAATTCGTGTCGGAGAGATCTTTCATGCTCAGATAAGTTTTAATATTTTGGTGGAACACTTTGATAATAGTTTTACTTGCATATTTAAAAGAAAAACACTATGGGACAGATGATGAAAACGATGGGAAGCAAAAATGATGTCTGGGTGTGGCATGCGGTGGGAAAGAGATTTCTTAAAAACACAGGCCAGACAGCATTTCAGGGAAAACAAAAGCAGTTTTTATCCTGTTCCAGTTTGTTAAACCTCCACAAAGCAAAACCCAGAACAGACAGCAATCCAGGGAAAACAAAATCAGCTGCACTTCTCTCCCAGCTTGCTAAACTTCCACAAGCTGCTTCTCCCAGCCCTTCTTCCAGCCTCAGTTAAAGTTCCTACTTCAGAACTCCTTTGGCCGGCTTGTCTTCGAAGGACTTCTGGCTTCACAGGCTCCTCTCCCTCCTGCAGCCTGCTGGGTTCTTAACCTCTCCCTCTGAGCCACGCCCTTCCAGCCATGAACTCTAAGCTGCAGAATCTCTTAAAGGGGACCGTTGACACTCCCTGTGGAGAGGGAGGAGTAGCATTCTATATACCCCATCACACTGTGTCTATAGGAGACTGCATATGGGCTAACAGACGTTTCCCGTGTGTTGAGGATCCCATTAGATTATATTATAAACAGTTTTCATTAGGTGTTTTCATATAATGAGACTTCTGTGGTAATGTCTGAAGAGCATTACTTATAGTTCATGTGTATGCCTTTTTAAAATAAATCCTTTTTTGGAAGTTTCACATAAGCACATTGTTATGAACTTACCCCCTTAATGAAACTTTCTTCAATGCCAGCTGTAAAATTGCTGATTTTAAAGTGGTACGATAAATACCCAAATGACAGTGAGGCATTATTGTGATCTGTAAGCTATTTTAACACAAGATCATTAGAATTCTCTAACAATCAAGGAGGATATGGATTTAGGTCACGGAAGCTTTTATTGATTGATTTTTTTTTTCATTGTAAATTCGGACTCCCTTAAAGGGACTTCTCTGAGGCATTCCCATAACAGAGCCACATACGAGAACTCCTAAGCCTGAACTCAGCCACCAATCAAAATAATAGTGGGAACTACCTTCACAATGAACTTGACCCCTCAGTAAACAAAGGATCTATAACCTCTCTTAAGGGAAGAAGTGAGGAAACAATCTTGTAGAGCACAACTGAGAAGCAGAATGGTTACCCAGCAGATTGACCTAAAGTAACAACAAAAGAGCAGGAACCTAGATTAAAAAGAGCCCCAAAGTGGAAAAGCCATGGACTAGATGGAGTGAACATCTTTTGGCTCAAACAGTTTACCTTACTCCACAAAGACCTAGCAAACTGCATAAAAACAATTGATCAGACAGCCAAATTTAATACTGCAATGGCTAATAACAGGAAAATCACTTCCCCTTCTAACGGGAGATAGAAGTAATGTTCCCAACAATTACAGACCAATAACTTGTCTATCTACAATCTACAAGCTGTTCACTGCAATAGACGCTGACAGAATATACGATCATATCATTTCAGTAACATCATGGCAGTAGAACAGAAAGGTAACAAGAGGACTATATGGAACTAAAACCAACTATTGGTAAACAAAACCATCATGACTAGAGCTAAGAAAAGCAGAAATCACAGTTTAGCATGGATGGACTCTAGTAAAACCTTCCATATTGTCTTGCTAGACCAGTCCAGACAAGTGGGCTGTGTTCCCCTACAAGCAGATTGGTGGAGACAAAGAACCAATGAAAAGCCCATGCTAGGGAGATAAAGTTCCTAGATGAAATAAATGACTGCTTCTTGGAGCAGCTGGTTCATGAACCGACCAGAGGGGAAGCCATTTTGGACCTAGTCCTTAGTGGAACACAAGATTGAGTGCAAGAGATAAGGGTGTTGAGGCCACTTGGCCATAGTGATCATAGCATGATCGCGTTTGATTTAATAAATGGAGGAAGGACGGCAAGGAAATCCACAGTGCTACCTTTTAACTTTCAAAAGGGAGACTATGATAAAATGAAGAAAATAGTTAAAAAAAACCTAAAAGGAGCAATTGCAAAGTTTAAAGATTTACATCAAGCATGAGTGTTGTTTAAAAATACTATCTTGAAAGCCCAGATCAGCTGTATTCCACACTTTAAGAAAAGTGGAAGAAAGTCCAAAAAACTACCAACATGGTTTAAAGGTGAGGTCAGAGAGGCTGTTGTTGCCAAAAAAGCATCTTTCAGGAAATGGAAAAAGGAGCCAAATGACAAAAACTGGAAACAAAAGCACTGGCAAGTTAGATAGAAGGCATTGATAAGTCAGGACAGGGGCGGTTCTATCATTAGGCGAACTAAGACGATCGCCTCAGGCGGCAGTTTCTAGGGGGCGGCACTATTTGCCACTCCCTAGAAACTGCCTATGATAGAACTGCCATTAACTTAAAATCAAATGAAAGCAACCGTGGGAACATTTCTCCGTTCCTGCGGCTCTGCTTTCAAACTGATGGGTCGCTACCTGCCTGCCTTCACTCTTCCTGGAGCGGGCGAGGGGGGAGGGGCCCGAGGTCATCTTCCGCTGCCCTTCTGCTTCCATTGCTGCTGGCTGCTTCAGCAACAGAAGCGGAAGGGCGACGGAAGCGATGACCTCAGGCCCCTCCCACTCCGCCGGCTCCAGGAAGATTGAAGGTAGGCAGGCAGCAATCCAGCAGTTTGAAAGCAGAGCCGCGGGAACGGAGAAATGTTCCCATGGTTGCTTTTATTTTAAAGGATAAATCAGTGAGGTGAGGGGGGGGGGGAAGAGGGAAGGGAGCAGACACAAGGGGGGGCCTGGAAGGGAGCAGACACAAGGTGGGGCCTGGAAGGGAGCAGACACATGGGGGGGCCTGGAGGGGAGCAGACATGGGGGGCCTGGAGGGGAGCAGACATGTGGGGGCTGGAAGGGAGCAGACAGGGGGGCCTGGAAGGGAGCAGACAGGGGAGCTGGAAAGGAGCAGAGCAGACATGGGGGGGGGGAGGGAAGCTGGAAGGGAGCTGACACCTGGGGATGGCACTGGAAGGCGGATGAACAGGGGAGAGGGGGAGCTGGAAGGGAGCTGACATGGGAGGGGGCACTGGGACTGGAAGTTCACTGATACCTGGGATGGTATTTTAACTAGAAGGGGCTGGACGATAGGGAAGGAGGGGGACTGGAAAAGAATAGACACCAGTGGCGGTACTGGAATGGCAAGGGGGTTGGTACTGCGAGGGCAGGCTGTAAAGGGGGCTGATACTAGGGAGAGTTACTGGGATTGAAAAAATGCTGATGGAAGAAAATAAAGAAAGCAAAAGGAGAGACAAGAAATGGCAGATGGACTATAGACCATAGAAAAAGAGCTAAGAGAAGACAGAGGAAAACAGAAACCTCAGATCGGGACCAGCATGATCAAAAATCATCACACAACAAAGGTAGAAAAAATAATTTTATTTTCAATTTAGTGATTGGACTTTGTGCTATCTGTATTTCACACAGCATGGGGAACTGCATCTCTTATCTGGTGTGGTATCGCATGTGGAGTCTGGCTTCTTGGGGTTTCATTTTAATTTTTGTCTACATATTTTTATTTTTGCTTTGGGTTGTGGTCACTTATTCTGTACTTGGTGAGGGTCTGTGCTCTGAGTGTGCAACCAAGGCCAGGTGTTCTGTTAACATGAAGTTTGTACATAAGGATCTGTACTGTAGTAATTTGACTTGTTCAGCTTTTCAAATAGGTGTATGGATGTTTTGGGGCCCATTGCAGTGTTTATAGTGCTGCTTTTTTCTTGGTAGGCCCCTTATTGTATGAGTTTTGAAAGTGTATGCTGGTATGGTATGGTATGGTAGATTTGGCCTTGCAGATCTTAGTGACTTTAATAGGGTTTTATATTAGTTCCCAATATGCCTGGTACTGGAGAATGTTTCTTGTCGGCGAGATGACCAGAACCAGCTTTTTTTTAAAATATATATATTGAGCTCTGTGGGTGAATGCCCTACCTCTGCTCAGCACCCATTGTTGAGGAGGGGGTTCTGTGAATACAAAATGTATGTTCAAAAAGAAAAAGCAAGCACCATAACACAGTTTATAACAAAATACAAATGAATTATAATTTGGAGTTCTAACCTGCTGTGGTTCTCGCTCTTTCTTTTAGTTCCTTGGTGTGTGAACATCTTGCATTTGCTCCACATTATCTAATTGGCTTTTTGATTTGGTTCAGTCCATGACTGGAGTTTTGAGAAAGATCACCACCGGGGGGGGGGGCGCGTGCCGGTGGTGGGGGGCGTGCGCCAGTGATGGGGGGCGCGCGCTGGGGGGGGGCGCCATCTCATCCCTCGCCTCAGGCAGCAGATTGCCTTGAGCCGCCCCTGAGTCAGGCAAAGAGAGAATTTGAGAAGAAGCCTGCTGTGAGAGCAAAAACATATAATAAAGACTTTTTCAAGTACATTCATAGCAAAACATCTATGAGAGAGTCAGCTGGACCATTAGATGATAGAGGGGTAAAAGGGGCACTAAGAGGGGACAAGGCCATAGCAGAAAGACTGAATGAATTCTTTGCTTTGGTCTTTACTGAGGAAGATGTAGAGGTGTTACCCATGTCTGAAATAGTATTTAAAGGTGATGCTGCAGAAGAATTGAAAGAAATATTGATACACCAGGAAGATGTATTACAACTATTTGATAAACTGAAGAGTAGCAAATCACTTGGAACAGATGGTATACATCCAAGAGTGTTGAAAGAACTGAAATATGAGATTGCAGACCTACTATTAGTAATCTGTGAACTATCATTAAAATCATCTGTAATACCTGAAGATTGAAAGATGGCCAATGTAATGCCAATTTTTAAAAAGGGTTCCAGGGGTGATCTGGGAAACTACAGACCGTCAGTACCAGGAAAAATGGTAGAAACCATTATAAAGAACAATCTTACTGAACAGGTAGATAGTCATGGCTTAATGGGAGACAGCCAACATGGCTTTAGCCAAGGAAGGTCTTGTCTTACTAATCTGTTATGTTTTTTTGAAGGTGTGAATAAGCAGGTAGACAAAGATGAGTCTGCTGATATAGTGTATCTGGATTTTCAGAAAGACATTGACAAGGTCCCTCATGAGAAACTCTTGGCGAAATTACAAAGTCATGGGATTGGAGGCAATGTACTATTGTGGATTAGGAACTGGTTAAAAGATAAAAAACAGAGGGTAAGGCTAAATGGCCAATTTGTCCCAATGAAGAATGGTGAATAGTGGAGTACCCCAGGGATCTGTGCTGGGTCCACTGCTTTTTAACATATTTGTAAATGACCTGGAGAGTGGAATAACAAGTGAGGTTATCAAATTTGCAGATGCAAAATTATTCAACGTTGTTAAAACCCATGAGGACTGTGAAAAATTGCAAGACTGGGCATCCAAATGGCAGATGAAGTTTATAGTGGACAAGTGCAAAGTTATGCACCTAGGGAAGAACAACCCAAACTATGGTTACACGATGCAAGGTTTCACATTAGGAACCACCACCCAGGAAAAAGATTTAGGTGTCATTGTGGATAACATGTTGAAACCCTCGGCCCAGTGTGCAGCGGCGGCCAAGAGAGCAAATAGAATGCTAGGTATCATAAGGAAAGGAATGGAAAATAAAACAAAGGATATTATAACGCCTCTGTATTGTTTCATGGTAAGACCGCACCTTGAATTATTCTGTGCAATTCTGGTCGCCATATCTTAAAAAGGATATAGCGTTATTAGAAAAGGTACAGAGAACAGCCACCAAAATTATAAAGGGGATGGAAGGATATCTCTATGAAGAAAGGCTAAAAAGGTTAGGGCTCTTTAACCTGGAAAAGAGACGGCTGAGGGGAGATATGATAGAAGTCTATAAATTAATGAACGGAGTGGAATGGGTAAATGTAGATCGATTGTTTACGCCATCAAAATATAGAAAGACTAGGGGACATGCAATGAAGCTACAGGGTATCCTATTTAAGACTAATAAGAGAAAATATTTTTTCACTCATGTGTAATCAAACTCTGGAATTCATTACCAGAGGATGTAGTAAAAGCTGTTAGTGTAGCCAGGTTTAAAAAAAGGTTTGATTACCAAAATTCCCAATGGTGATGTATGAATAACTCAAAAGTGAAAAAAACCACCAAGTATGTGCCAAGTATGTTTATGGTGTAGGTTTTTGGATGATATTTTTTTCTTATGGACCTCTTCTCGTGAAACATTACATGAATTTTTATTATGGCTTAATACCATCAAACCAAATATACAGTTTACTGCCCTTATTCATTTCAAATTATGGATATTTTGGATATTACAATCTATAAAACTCCGGATGGCTTGGCTACCATTTTATTTTGAAAATCGGTTCAGAGGAATACTCTTGAAATATCATAGCTATCATCCTGGACCCCTTCGCAGAGGTTTACCTTATGGTCAATTTTTATGATTGTGACGCATTTGTTCCACCTTTGAGGAATTTCAGAAACATGCCTCTCATTTAAAAGCTTGTTTATTTGCAAGAGGCTATCCTCCTGAGATTATTCAAAAGGCTTATTTAAGAGCATGTTACACTCATAGAGAATGGCTCTTTTTGCATCCTTCACACTCTTACACTTCAGTTACGGAGGATTGTGTTACTAGTATTTTACCTTTTATGCACAACACTTCTAAAGTGGTTTCAATACTTAAGAAATATTGGCCTGTTTTGAGCTTACATTCTTGTTTCTCTAAACCCCTCTCCTTTGCTTTCACACAGGGTTCTAATTTATGTGATATGCTAGTCAAATCAGCCTTATCTATTGATCGCTCCTTGGCTAGACCTTTGGATATCATGGGCCATACCGCTTGTGGGCGATGCCAATTTTGTTCATTATTCTTGACTGGTACTATATGGGAAGACCCCTCTACATGGAGATTACATCATTTTCATTGGTCCACTACTTGTGCTTCTAGCTTTGTTGTTTATCTTTTACTATGTCCTTGCGATTTGCTATACGTGGGCTGTACCACTCGCACAGTTAAAATCAGATTGGGGGAACATGCCTCACGATTGCGTTTACAAAATCGTTCAGCTCCCATGGTTGAACATTGTTTAACTTTCGGCCATGGTTTTCAAGATCTTCATTGGAGAATTATAGATTTTGTACCACATGATCCTCACGGCAGGGATAGGATTTCCCGGCTTCAATGGCTTGAACAGCAGTGGATTTTTACTTTGGGCTCAAGGCATCCTCGGGGCCTCAATCAAGAGATCTATTAGCAGAGTCTTCTCTAACAAATACCCATTGAATAAGGGAAGTCCCATGTTTCATGGAGGGTGTTCCCTTTTCATTGGTGGTTCCTCTCATGATGGCATGACATATCGGCCAATCACAGAGCAGCTCTTTTCTCAAAATGGTATTTGTTTCTTTTGGCATTTTATGGAGGTTACATTTTGAGAGCACACTGAGGTTTTGGATGACGCTTCAATTTGCACTTAAAACGTGCATGTCGTGCAGTTGCTTTATGGTTGGCATCTCATTTCACTGCTGACCTTCAAAAGCTAAGTTCTCTTTATTTTAATGAGCTTGAACCATATATTTGATTAAAATGGACATGTCCAGCTTTCGAGGTTTAGCAAATCACTCTCCTCCTGATGGCATGCCCAACACAAATTAATAATTTTTTAGATTGGCGCATACGTGGTGATTTTTTTCACTTTTGAGTTAAAAACAATTTGGACATGTTCCTGGAGGAAAGGTCTATAAACCATTATTAAAGGGGACCCAGGAAATCCACTCTTGCCCCAATACAAGCACTGAGGAACCTGTGTCTTTTGGGGAAACTTCTAGGTACTTGTGGCCTAGATTGACCACTGTTGGATATAGGATACTGGGCTTGATGAACCTTCGTCTGACCCAGTATGGCATATCTTATGTTCTTATGTTTCAATGACATGTAGGGTTTTGACCTCTCAAGATACTCAATAAAGCCTTTTTCCCCCTCCATGGTGTGCCTTGAGTCCTGCTTTCCTTGCTCCTTGGTGTTGGGGGGTCATTTTTGAGAGGAGAGCTTACAGATTCCAGATTGTCCTTCACGGAATTCTTTGCTCTTTTGCAGCAGGCCTGGTCTGTCTGGCGTGGAAATTCAGACCCTGCGGCCTCTGGGTGCCCCCGAGTGCAATCATGTGAGGGCAGGCTGAGAGTTATTAGGCTGTGATAAAACCAGGGTACAGGTAAGATCTGGATTGGTGGGAAGAGGTCGATGTGGATAGGGTTGTTGCTTATGAAGAGGAGGTCCAAGATATTACCTTTGTTGTGAGTTGGTGATTTTATGATTTGTGAGAAATCCATTGTTGCCATGGCTTCCACTGAAGGCTGTTGCATGTTTTATTGGAACTGACTGGAGGCTGAGGTCTCCCAGTAGGATGAGGTCCTTGTTCTTCTTGTTGTTTTCTAGGATGATATGGAGTAAGTCGGAGAGATCATTGGTTGGGGTGGATGGTGAGCGGTAGGCTAGGCAGAGGGTCAGTTGTTTGTTGGCTATGGTGAATGTGTCCATGGTTTTGGTGCTTTCGGTGTGGATGTCCACATGTGGGCGGACACATCTTTTGGCTCAAGGGTCTTGCAAGCTGCTGTGTCTTCTTCCCACTCAGTGGAGTCATAGCTTTGGTACGTCCTGCTTGTCTGGACTGGTCTAGTAGGATAATATGGAAGGTGACATTTAACTTACCAGATAATGTCCTTTCCTTGTCCTGCAAGACCAGTCCAAAGCTCGCCCCTGGAAATGTATTTGCTCTGTGCTTCTGCTGCGGTACCCTTGGGTCCACTATGATATTTATACTTTGCTCTGCAGGTTCTTCTTCTACTGAAAGCTTTCTATTCATACTTCCTTTATTGTTGATTATTTCTTCTTGTCCGTGATTGAGGTTGTGTGAGGCTTGCCATGTTCTCCCATATGATTTTGGGATGAATACTAAAGAGACTTCTGGCAACTGAGGTGGATAGAGGTATGGAAGTGATGTCATTGAAACCTGGGCTTTTCATTGTTTCTTTGTCTCCACCAATCTGCTAGTAGGGGAAAACAACCTAGGAGAGGAGTGGCCTAGTGGTTAGGACAAGGTACTTCAGGCCAGAGGGCCAGTGGTTCAAGTCCCACCTGGGGACAGCAATCTCAGGCCAGAGAGACTGAGGTTTCTAGTCCTATAGGCACTCCTTGTGTCCTTGGGCAAGCTACTTAACTCTCCATTGCTCACCACTTTGATTGAAGGATAAGGCAGTATAGAAAACTGGATAAATAAATACTTGTCTGAACTGGCTAGCAGGATGCAAGGAAAGGACATTATCTGGTAAGTAAAATGTCACCTTTGATAGTGTCCTGGAAAATAATTTTCTTGAAATGTACAAAATCAATTTTAAATTGATTGAGTACATCAAATTCACCATGAAAATGTGGCAAACCACACTCCACCTACAGTATAAAGATGGACAGTTTCCTAACATGAAGATCCAGCAAAGAATATTTCAGGCAGATTCCTCGTCACCACTTTTGTTTTATGAGTATATAGCATTTAATCTTTTAAATATGCTTCCCCAGCCCGAGAGATTGGCATTCTCACAAAATGTTTGTGCTCAGAATTCACTCCATGTTGAGAACAAACATTTTGTAAGAATCACCCCTGATGAAGCCGGCAATGGCGAAACAGAGATCTTTGTTAAAAGGGTGACCATGGGTGATCGATCTGCCTGAAGAGCTGACTGTTGCAAGCTAAGTACTTTTGAGCAATTGTTTGTGGCCATTTGTTACACCCTCCAGTTAAGTTTGCTGTTTTCTATTGCAGGAGAATTGGTACCGTTGAGTGGTGGTGAAGTGATGGTGTTCTCTCTTTTTTGTGAAAACGCTTTATTTTGATGAAGTTTACTTATTTAATTGAAATATAATTGATAAAGATTTGGTCTCCAAATTCAATAATAAAAATTATACCAGAGCGTTTTCCTGGCTGGTGATGGTGAACGAATGTATCCCCTTCAGGCGGGTTTCTGCCATATAGAGGGAATATGATAGAATTACTGGGGCCGTTTCTCTCCGTTTTTGAAAATGTTAGTCATATATTTTGAATTAAGGTGGGTGTTCGGCAGACCATTGAAGTTGCTTAGTGTTTAGGAGTTTTGGGTTTGACCTTGATAATTTACTTTAGTTGATTGTTAGAGCTATGATTTATGTGTATGTGGCCCAGGGTTTTTTTGGTTGGTGGGTTTAGTACTACCAGAGTGGGATTTGTTTTGTATGCACAAAACTAACCCATCTGGAGAAATTGCCCCAGGGAGAAGCGAGGAAACAGCATTGCACAATTCTTCAAAAAGTGGAGGAACATCTACATGAACCTTCAATGAAATATCAACAGTTAAAAACTGACCAACAGCTACCTTTCAAGTCTGAGAGAACTGGAAGTGTGAGGACTAACAGGGTCCCTCAGCAGATGAGGGTAGGAGACTGCTGAATAAGCCTCATACACATGAATGAAGAGTGGGCATAACCCAGTTTCATTCTAATTCTAATGGTGAGGCTTTGGATTTACTACTGAGAACCTGCCAAATGTGCAATCATTTCTCTTAAGCTGTTAGGGAGAGACAGACAGAGACAAAGAGGCATATTGACAGCAGGGTGACCAACTGCCCAGTATCGAACCAGATAGTCTGGCTTTGCAGCACCTTGAACAGAATTTGGTTACAAGATGTCACTAGATACTGTATTGTCTGGACAGGCCTCTCTCCATGTCCCACTATTAATTCTGCTGTAGCCACTGCCCACCGCAAAGCCTTGGAGCACATGTGCTCTTGAAGGCTCTTCCGCGTCCGCTGACATGGCAACAGGAAGTGTGTGTCAAAGGGAGCTGGACGTGGAAGAGCCTTCAAGAGTGCATGTGTGCCAAGGCTTTGCAGAAGGTAGCAGCAAAGGTGTCTGGTTCTGAGAGGTGCTAAAGTTGCCAGCCCTAATTGACAGGGATAGATTAACCCTATATTAGACCCTAGGCAAATACATTTATTGGCCCTCATTCAATTTTTATTTTATATACGCCCAGGGGCAGTGCAAGGATTTTAGGCAGGCCCCTCCATCTTGCCAGTTCCCGTAGCATCCCCTGCCCCCATTGCCACCACTGCCCCTCTCTTTGGAGCCAGCAGGGGCAGAAATGGCAAAGAAACCATGATGCAGCACTTACCAAAGGCTCAGACGCTGCATTGCGGTTCCTGCCTGCTATCTTCGGGCATTTCTACCCCCCCCCCCCCTCCGTCGCAGACTTTCAGTTTGGCAAGTGCTGTATCATGGTTCCTTTGCCATTGCTGCTGCTGCTGCTGCTAGTCCTGGAGAGGGGTGTTAGCAGTGGCAATAGGCACCACCGAAGGGCCAGCGCTCTAGGTGGCCACCTAGTTTGCCTAGTGGTAGCACCAGCCCTGTATCTGCCTTGCCCAGGGATCTCCATGCCTAGCTCTCCCCTCCCCCTAGGTCACTGCTCTTGAAGTAGCTTGTGGGAAACTGCAGAGGCTGGTTCTCAGTGTGGAAGTAGTAACAAGTTGCCCACAGGCCTAGTCTCCTGCACAGAATCCGCCATGTGTCCTGTAAGTGTGTAATGATTTAGTCCTTGCCAGCATTCATAACCTGCTGCCATACTCAGGGCCAGCCTCTGCATCTTCCATGAGCTACCTGTAAGAGATTACTGGGGGGGGGAGGAGAGCATTGAAGGAGAGAGAGGCAGGAGGGGGAATGGAGGCAGGCCCAGAGGAATGAGGAAGGACTGGAGACATGTACTGCATGTTTACTACTATGGATATAAACTGTCAGCAGATTACTGGCAATTATAATGCGGATTCAAAGGTTCTGCCTCTGGCCTCTCTTAATTCAAACTGCTGCTTAGCTGGTTCAACTACCCCTACATCTCTCAAACGTTTACCATTCTCAGGTGGGAGGCTTGGCAGACCTGTGGGGCCTCCTCTTGACTTTGGGCCCTAGGAATGTGCCTAGCACAGATGGAGGGAAAAGACAGAGAGAGGTAAGGAAGGAAGAAAGAATGAGAGAAAGAGAGGAGATGAGAGAGATACCTCACTTACTTTGAGAAGATGCGGGCCACCTCTTGAGAGTGGCAGTGAACGGTGTGGAACATCCAGGAGAAACCCAGGCAAAGAGCAGCTCCTAGAAAGAATATGCCAAAGACTACCTTCTCCTGTAAAGGGGCAACAAAATTTATGTTGGGAGTGAACATGTAACCAATGCCCAGGACCAGGAAGAAGAGGAAGCCTGGAGAACAGAGAAGCAAAGGAGAAGATGATCAGAATTAGAACATCACAAGCAGACCAAAATCTAAAAAGAGGTTGTAAGCAGAGGACAATGGCCAATATTCAGCTCTAAAAGGCCTCTGATTACAATAGCCGGGAAGAAACTAAGGGCAGGGACATGGGGAGCCCTGGGAGTTACCGATCAGATGTGTCCAGATGTTCCAAGTCTCAGTATGCAGGCGGAAGATGCTGCGGAAGCAAGCTCGAAAGGAGGATAAGGGTGGGCGGTGCCCATGCAACAGGAAGTCATTGTCCTTCAGCCAATCAGGAAGCCGGGCATGGGGTAGGACTCGCCATCTCCTCTGCCAAATCTGCCAAGGCAAGTAAACTCATCAGTAGGGAGACAAGATTCTTGCAGGCGTGTGAAACCCAAAAGGGGCTTGGACTTTGGAGGCTTGGCTTTGAAGCTATTATATGAGTTATTACCCTATTATAAGGATAATCAAAAGTGAGGCACAATGAGATAAAGTGATAGGCCTGAATTTACATACAGAGAGTAACTGACAGACCCAGAGATTAGAAGTGTCATGCTGGGTCAAGTCCAGTGGCGCACCAAGGGTGGGGCGGTGGATGTGGCCCGCCTCAGTGCCAGCCCATAGAGGCAGCATGGCAAACTTACCATAAAGCAGGCTTTCCGTGCCGCCTCCTCTCCTCTCCTCTCCTGGCCGAAGTCTCGTGAGTCGCGAGACTCCGGCCAGGCATAGGGGGTGCCGGCCAAGCAGGGGAGTGGAGGCTGTCCCTGGTGCCAAGGGGGCTGGGATAGGAAAGCCCTTTCCATGTTGCTCACTCTCAGAAGCAAATACAGGTACACCACCAATTTTCTGGCACCTCTGGTTCCAAAGCCTTGCTGGATTATCAGTTTTGCCGGACCACCAGAGGTCATGTAATAATAATTCAACCATACACCTCTGACTCGCTAATTATACACCTCCTGTGTCTCTAAAGCACAGTGGAAAAGTGCCTTTCCATAATCTTTCCCGTAATTTTGTCTGGATTAAAAAAGATGTCGGATCAACAGTTACCAGAAAATCAGTGGTGTACCTGTACAATCCTCCTGAACAATGGGCAATGGGCCTCTCCTCTCGGAATGCACCCATCCCCAACCACATTCTCCAGCAGCTGACTGAAAAGCTACTTTCTAGAATTATTTTTAAATCTGCTATCTTAGTTTCATGGAATGTTCCCCAGTCCTAGTGCTATTAGAAAGAGTAAATAACCTTTCCCTGTTGACTTGCTTCACACCACACATAATTCCAAACATTTCTGTCATGTCCCCTCTTGACCATATCTTCTCCAAGCTGTGGAGCCCTAACCTGTTTGCTATATAAAGGGACCACTCCTTCCCTTTATCATTTTGTTGCCTGTCTCTGTATCTCTTCTAGTTCCTCTGCATGTTTTTTAAAACTTGGCAAGCAGAACTGCACACGACACTCTAAGGGCATGCTTACTAAAGTGCGGAAGTATTTTGTTCCTAACGGGCATTGCGATTCAAAATCAATGTGTGCTAGGTGCAAGCACACCTCAGTAATGGTTGAGGGCATGGTCAGCATGTGCTCAACAGTTAGACACTTACCATGCAAACAAGCCCCTTAGCGCACACCCTGGCAATTACCGCAGGTGCATTTATCGCCACCTTTTGCAATAAAGTTCAGTGCACTCATACTAACTGCAATATTGACGATTAGTGTGCGCTACTGAGGGCTGTGCCAATCAGAACATTTTCCAGACCCCACTCCATCATGCAATTTTCAGTTAACACATATTTCAGAGTGTGGTAATTGTCCCACTTGCGTGTTAACATTTACCACAGGCCCGTGGAAGCAGTTAAGGCGCTCTGAAATGCTCATTGACCTCATAGCACACTTAGGTAAGCATGCCCCTACGTGTGGTCGCACCATGGGTCAATAGAGGGCGCTATTTATACAGCAGGGAACGTATCGGTTTTCTCACCTTTCTGGTTGTACGTCTCCCACCCTGAGTGAGTGCTGATGTAGATAATAAAACTTCATGAAAGGTCTGTTGGCTTCACCTAATTACACTCAGTGGCATAAGTTCAACTGAGGAACCCTCAAGCAACATGTTACTGAAGAGCTCCCATGGAAGCCACAGGGGCGGCAGTTGGAGGAGGAGGAAACACCCCACCAGGGCGGGTGCAAGGAGGTGAGGCTCCCTTAGCGAATCTCATCCTTTGCGCTCGCTCCCATTGCTGCCGCTAGCACCTCTCTCCAGGCCCCGCAATGCTGGCAACGGTCTCTGACAGTCCCACAGCGCTTCCCTCTCACCTCTGCGGCTGTGAGGCTGTTTGACTCCTGCCCTCACAAACAGGAAGTCGGTATCGGGCCTTGGCCTCGCAGCATCGGAGCTGCGGGGCTATTTGAGACCATTTCTGCTGCTGCAGGTCCCGGAGAGGAGCAGCAGTGCTGGTACTAGGCCACTCACCAAACCACTGGCACTCTAGACTGCCGCCTAGTTCACCCGATAGCCACCTGCACCCCTCTCCCTCATCTACACGCCCCACACCACTGGCACTCTAGACTGCCGCCTAGTTCACCTGATAGCCACCTGCACCCCTCTCCCTCATCCACACTCCCCACACCACTGGCACTCTAGACTGCCGCCTAGTTCACCCGATAGCCACCTGCACCCCTCTCCCTCATCTACACGCCCCACACCACTGGCACTCTAGACTGCCGCCTAGTTCACCCGATAGTCACCTGCACCCCTCCCCTTTCCCTCATCTACACTCCCCTCACCACTGGCACTCTAGACTGCCGCCTAGTTCACCCGATAGTCACCTGCACCCCTCCCCTTTCCCTCATCCACACTCCCCACACCACTGGCACTCTAGACTGCCGCCTAGTTCACCCGATAGTCACCTGCACCCCTCCCCTTTCCCTCATCTACACTCCCCTCACCACTGGCACTCTAGACTGCCGCCTAGTTCACCCGATAGTCACCTGCACCCCTCTCCCTCATCTACACTCCCCACACCACTGGCACTCTAGACTGCCGCCTAGTTCACCCGATAGTCACCTGCACACCTCTCCCTCATCTACACTCCCCACACCACTGGCACTCTAGACTGCCGCCTAGTTCACCCGATAGTCACCTGCACCCCTCCCCTTTCCCTCATCTACACTCCCCACACCACTGGCACTCTAGACTGACGCCTAGTTCACCTGATAGCCACCTGCACCTCTCTCCCTCATCTATACTCCCCACACCACTGGCACTCTAGACTGCCGCCTAGTTCACCTGATAGCCACCTGCACCCCTCTCCTTTTCCTCATCTACACTCCCCACACACTGGCACTCTAGACTGCCGCCTAGTTCACCTGATAGCCACCTGCACCCCTCTCCCTCATCTATACTCCCCACACCACTGGCACTCTAGACTGCCGCCTAGTTCACCCGATAGTCACCTGCACCCCTCCCCTTTCCTTCATCTACACTCCCCTCACCACTGGCACTCTAGACTGCCGCCTAGTTCACCCGATAGCCACCTGCACCCCTCTCCTTTTCCTCATCTACACTCCCCACACACTGGCACTCTAGACTGCCGCCTAGTTCACCTGATAGCCACCTGCACCCCTCTCCCTCATCTATACTCCCCACACCACTGGCACTCTAGACTGCCGCCTAGTTCACCTGATAGCCACCTGCACCCCTCTCCCTCATCTACACTCCCCTCACCACTGGCACTCTAGACTGCCGCCTAGTTCACCTGATAGCCACCTGCACCCCTCTCCCTCATCTACACTCCCCTCACCACTGGCACTCTAGACTGCCGCCTAGTTCACCTGATAGCCACCTGCACCCCTCTCCCTCATCATGAGAATGCCCAATCCAATCAGGAAGTTCAGCAAACTAAATGAAGAACACCTCATAAACACCATCTCATCCCACATAGACCTAGATTACACAGACCTCGATGAACTAACGAACAGGTGGAATGCATGCATTCAAAGTGCATCTAACCCAACATCAAAATTCACAGCTAATTCACATAAGCGCAACTCGGAACCCTGGTACACAGAAACTCTAATAAAATCAAAGAGGGAACTCCGTAAAACAGAGAGAAAGTGGAGAAAAAACAAATCCACCGAGCTCAAAACTAAATACATGGCCCTTCTTTCAAAATACAAAGACGACGTAAACAATGCCAAGAAAGTACACCACACCAACCTCCTAAACAAGGCGATAAACCGACCACGAGAGTTATTCGAACTCATCAAATCATTAACCAAAACAGACCAGAATGACAACCTCAACAACTCCATCAAAGCCCAAACATTGGCATCCCATTACGCAACCAAACTGACGGCCCCTAGTCCCACACCTCCCCTAGTCCCAACCCCACTAACGCCTCTAAACAACTGCGAGACCATCATAACGCAAAACCAGTCATGGAAACACTTCCACAAAATCGGAGCCCAGCAAATTACAACCATTATCACAAGCCTAAACAGCACCACCTCCCCACTAGATCCCTGCCCTGCAACCTGGCTCAAGGCGGTTAAACAACACATAGCACCACACATCTCACACATAGTTAACCAATCACTACAACAAGGAATCATGCCCTCAGAACTAAAGAAATCAGTTATAAGACCAATTCTAAAAAACAATACACTCAACAGAGAAGACCCAGCTTCCTACCGCCCCATATCAAGCATTTCATTCCTAGCAAAGATCATTGAAAAGGCTGTCCTTCTACAACTCCAAGACCACCTGAACGACAGTGCTCCTCTAGATGACCAGCAATATGGCTTCAGACAACATCACGGAGTTCCCTTTTACTAGTTCTACTTAACAACCTCCTTAAGGGCCTTGAAAACAAAAAGAAAATGTACATACTTGTATTCATTGACATCTCAGCTGCCTTTGATACAGTTAACCATGGAACCCTCATAAACAGGATAAAATCAATAGGAATATCAGGAACCCCACTAAAGTGGTTCTCATCCTACATCTCAAACCGAACGCAACAGGTTCAATTCAACGGCGAAAAAGCAGAATCATTCTTCCAAACGCAAGGAATCCCCCAAGGCTCTGCACTCTCAGCACTTCTATTCAACATATATATGCAACCACTATGTAAAATTTTTACACGGCACAAAATTAATTACCACATCTATGCCGATGATATTATGCTATACTCACAACTCGACACTCAAAACCCAGACTACAGCCCACTCGAGACATGCATAGGAGAGATGCAAGACTGGTTACATCAAAGCAGTATGTCAATTAACCACAAGAAAACTGAAGTAATGTATATCTCCAAAGAACCGAACTTTGACCCTCCCTCTTCAATAACACTATGCAATAACACTTACCAAACAAAAAATGAAATAAAGTATCTAGGAGTCACATTTGACTGTGACCTAAAAATGGAGAAACACCTCCGAAAAACCAACAGAGCAGTATTCCACAAACTGCGAGTTCTTCAACCCATTCGGAGCATCATTGATCCCCAAGACTTCAGAGCCGTGGCTCAAGCACTCATCATGCCACATTTTGACTACTGCAACGCCATCCTTCAAGGTCTACCTAAGAAAACCCTGAACATACTGCAAATGGCACAAAATGTAGCTGCCAGGGTCATTATGAAGAAAAATCTAAGTGACCGCATCACACCATTACTAATTCAATTACACTGGCTACCCATAGCAACTCGTACAAAATACAAAATTTTGACAACTACTTTCAAACTCATCCACAACTTAGCACCATCCTTCCTCAACACCCTAGTCAGACTACAACCTCCTATCAGAAACAGACGAACCATCAACTCCAACACCTTCCACACTCCAACCGATATAAGATCTACCAAAGTCAACACCAGCAACAGGGCTTTTTCTTATGTAGCACCAACACTATGGAACCAACTCCCACCAGATCTACGAGCTAGCAGTGACCTGCTAGACTTTAGAAAAAAGCTCAAAACGCACATATTCCAAAATCATTTCAACCTGAACTAACCTCACATATGCAACAACCCCCGTCCACAGTGACACAGAAAACCTATCATGTATAAATGTATATATGTAAATTCCCCCATAGATAAGAAGTGTTAACTCTGTGTGACTTGCTTCTCTACCAATCTGTATGTAAACAAAAATTGTACCTGCCCTGATTCGGCAGTTTCTCAATGTAATCCTACCCGCTTCTGATCGCTGGAAGGAGCGGGATACAAATGCTTGCTAAATAAAATAAATAAAATAAATCTACACTCCCCTCACCACTGGCACTCTAGACTGCCGCCTAGTTCACCTGATAGCCACCTGCACCCCTCTCCTTTTCCTCATCTACACTCCCCACACCACTGGCACTCTAGACTGCCGCCTAGTTCACCTGATAGCCACCTGCACCCCTCCCCTTTCCCTCATCTACACTCCCCACACCACTGGCACTCTAGACTGCCGCCTAGTTCATCCGATAGCCACCTGCACCCCTCTCCTTTCCCTCATCTACACTCCCCTCAAAGGTTAAAGGAAAGAAAGCCCGGTAACCTCCTCTCCCTGTTTCTCTCTATTAAAAGTATTCTTTCCTAGCAACTAGGGAAGCACCTTCTGCCTCCAAGCCAAAGTCTCGCGATAAAAACTGCAAAATAATTTAGATCTTACCATAAGACTACAGCATGGTAGTGGAAGGTGCTTCTCAGGATGTCTGGAGATAATACGTTTAATAGAAAGTAGCAGAGAGAGGCGGCACAGCAAAATTATTTTAAAATACATGCTATTGGCCATGGTCTGCTTCCACCACTGCAGCATGGCTATGTGGGGTTGTGTGGGCCCCCTACACTACAGTGGCTGTTTGGGCGGGCGTTATGCCTCTGTTTATACCCCTTTTCTAGCAGTGAAGATGGGATTCCCCTGCTTTCTGGAGGCAGCAGAGTACACAGTTCTCCATCAGCAAGTACATCCCTGATACCAACGCTCTGTGAGCAGGGCCGTGCTCAGACATCAAAGCGGCACATTCACTTGCAACCATGGCCACTGTCAAAGATAGATTAAGACTATATTGAGACTTAGGCAAACATGTATTTTACTGCCCTTAACATGGACCTTCATTTGCTTCTTTTCTCAAACCTCCCCCCACCTAAATGAGTAGGAAGCGTATTAGGAGTTCCGAAGGGGAACCTTCCACCCCCCCTTTAGCACCCCTTTAGCATCTCCCTCCCCATCTACGAGTGCTCATTTCTTATGACACTCGTGGATGAGTTAGGAGGACTATGCATCCCCAAGGAGAGAGCTGCGAGAGTGGACAGACTGGGACAAGAGCAGGAGAGGAGACGATCACGGGGGTTATCACTACAGACAAAGCCCTTGGCAGTACATTTAATCTAATGTGACCCTGACAAAGACACAAGAGAAGGTTCTGGAGAAGGGTCTCTCCTTCATCCCCAACTAAGAAATATGATGCATGTCAAACTTGGATTGACTTATTCAAGTTAACTAGAAACTCTGAATTCAACATTATTTCTAAGCCCCTGCTAGATAGGCTGACCTTTCTATTACCAGGAATCACTCACGGTGGGTCCTCCATGGTCTCCCAGGCCCCTTATCCAGACTTTTCATAAGTTAATTCTCAGTGAAATACCATTTGAATATTCAGCACCAGAGGAATAGAATCTAACAAATTCAGATTTTTATTATCAATTGGTCAAAATAACAAAACATCATTGGCATATATATGAAAAGCAAATATTTTTTTGTACAGAAAAAGATATTAAATAACAATATTGAAAGTGAGGAACCTTGTGGTACACCAAGATGAGCAGATAATCAATCGGAATAATCATATTTAATCTGGACTCTTGGTTTTTGTCTGGCAAAGAAAGACGTAAATCAGTTTAAAACATGACCATTTATACTGATGGATTTTAAAATGAAAAACAAAATAGAATCGCAAAACAGAATCAAAAGCAGCAGAAATATCAATAAAAATTAACAAGTAACACATTCCAGTTTTAGCTAAAACAGTAAATAAACTGTCCATCAAGGAAACCAAAAGTGTTTCACAGCTATGACTTTTTCCAGAATATTATTATGATCCAAGAAGGAATCAAATTGACAGTGGATCACTCATTCAACCAGTTTTCTCAAAAAGAGAACATTTCAAATCCAGCAATAATTCTTATAGTTTGAATAATGTAAATTGTTCGTCTTCAGAATAGGTATTATGGTGAATTGCTTTAAACAATCTGCAGCAAAGCCTCCCTTTATACAAATATCTCTCAAGGAACATTTAAGAATACTTAGGGGATCTTTTACTAAAGAGTGCTATGGTGTAGCACCCAACACACCCATAACTCTCAAAACCATGCCGCATCATATGCAACACATCCGAGTTAAGTGTTGGGGGTGTGGAAAGCATGTTCCTGGCATTTGATGTGATGCACCCTGCCCTAACGCTGCCTAAAATTAGCGCGGGTGCACCTACCTCTACTTATGGGGCTGGCAGTAAGTGCGCCTGTGCTAATGGCACCCCTGCAGTTAGCGTGGGGTGTGCCGACTGCAAGGCACTCACCCCTCCTACTCTCTACCCCTATCCCACCCACTTACTACCCCAGCGCAAGTAGCAAAGTGACTGCAGAAATCAGGACACACCAACCGTGCCGGCCCCATGCTAACAGTGCAGGTCACAGCGCAGGGTTAAGCTGTGCTGTGACCTGAGCCAACGGCTTAGTGACCTTTACTAAAAGTGCCCCCTACTGTCTTCATCTGTGAACTGGCTGAAATTGTTCTGACAAAGAACTCTTTTAAGTTCAGAATATGATCAAAGGGACAGCCATGGAGGCCACGATGGCCCCTGACTTTGCTCACCTCTATGTAAACAACTTTGAGAATCAATTTTTGACCAATCACCTGTTTTCTGGCAGTATTTTATTGTGGAACCTATACATAGATGACGTTCTATGGAAGGGAGACCACCGACAGTCGCTCAACTGAGATATCCCTATTTGGATATCAACAAACAAAAACAGATTGGTTTTAACACTACCATTTATAGAAAACCTACTGACAGGAAGAAATTGCTCCATTACCAAAGTCTTCATGTCGGAAGTTTAAAAAAACCTTCCTGTCAGCCAATTCCTGCAGTTAAACTGGCTTTGGTGGTCTTTTACTAAAGGGCGTTAACCATCAGTGCGTGTTCTGGCTCTGGGACACACGTTGACAGCTAGTGCAGGGTCATGAAAGCACAGGTCGATTTCCGTGCTAACTGTGAGTGGGCATGTCTGCAATGCACACTTACCGTGACTGGTGACAGTGCGTGGGTGCTACTAATGCCACCGCAAAGGACGCCATTAGATGCATCTGCATTACTGCAATGCTGCGTTTTCTGCATTTTTGATTTGTTATCTGTTGGGGGAAGCTGTGCATGCCTCTAACAGATAATGTGTTGATTTTGCAGCTAAAGTGACGCTATTTCCACTAACATGCCACATTAGCTCCTAAAGCCGAACTCAACTTCCTAAACTGACCTCCAAGTGTGCTGCGGTAACCGTTTCTGCATGCCAGATATGCAGCTGTGCTAAGAATCGAATGCTAACTGATTAACGCAGGCTGGAGCGGAGACTGGGTGGTCCGGGGCGGAGCAAGCATGTTGCAGTTAGCACCAGCATCTTTAACACAACCCAGCCATCAATGTTGCAGTGAGCAAGGGTGCATTTACCCTCAATGGGTGGTGGTAAGTGCACCTGCATGATGGACATGCCCCCATTTGTTACCATAGGTCCAGCACCACCTCCACACTAAATTTGGCATTGAATGCTTGGTAAGCTACCGCATTTTATATATATATATATATATATATATATTATTACTCCCTTGGTTTTTAGGTTTAATTTTTATTATTTATTATTTTTATTATTTTATCCTTTTATAAAACATTTTATTTATATAATTTATATATTATTAAATACTCCTTGTTGGTTCCTCTTTTTTTGTTATTTTGATAGTGATGTTCCCCCTTTTTTTTACAAAGGGGTTCAACTTTTTTAAAAAAAGGTTTCTAAAAGTTATTTTTAGGTTTTATTTGCATTTTTGATTGACCACAAATCAACAATCAATCATCCACCACGACAGGAAAACTCAGCATTAAACAGGGCAGTGTTTTTTATGTTAAAATACATAGGAGCCCTTTTACTAAAGCGCGTTAGCAGTTAAGGCGCATTGTCACATATGGTAACTGCCTACTCAGGCCCGCAGTCATGGCTGCTGTGGGGGGGCTTGGCAGTTATTGCATCCTGATTGGGTGCTAGATGCCACTCACATGTTAGGGTGCAGAATGGGTGGAGTAGGAGCGGAGCTTGGGCATGGGGAGTACATCATTGCAGTTAGTGCGGGGTGCATATTGCAGCCTGTCAAGGTTGCCACTTCCCTCTCCCTATCCCCGAATCTTGTATCTCCTTATGTCTGCTATCTGATAAAACTCACTATTCACTTCTTCTCTTTCTCCATTTTAACCTAATTTAATTATCTTGTAAACTGCTCTGGAGCTATTGTGAAAGGTGGTATAGCAAATTTTAATAAGCCATGGACCATAATAAAACATAAGTAACAACCTTCCTTATAGCGTGACAAGATGTAATTACAGTAGATTTGTCCTTTCATCATTTGCTGTTTAAGGTGTGGGAAATATGGTTGCTGCAGACACCAAGGAAGAGTAAGGCTTATTTTGGTTGTGTCCTGCCCCCACCCTGACTGATAATGGAAAAGGGAGGGAGCCACAGAGAAGTTACCCCATGAAGTCTATTGATGTGGCAGGGGACAGGGGAGAACTATAATGGAGCTTGTTTGTCTACCAAATAGTGAAGGTGTGCAGGCTGTTTTGCCTCCTGTAGGCCCCATGGAGCAGAAGGAGGGCATTAGGCATTTTGGGCCCTGTAAACCGTGTAAGTGCTGTGTAAGTGCTGTGTAAATGCTGCTTAGAGGGATGTTTAGCAGCACTGACATAGTTATTGCTGCTGAATATCCCTGATTAACCCCGCTACACGCCCTGATGCTAACCATGTGGCACCAGGGCCTGTCATGGGCATCCTGGGGTGCCCCCCGTTGCTAATCGGGCAGTGGCAATATTGCACTGTTGCCCGGTTAGCGACTCGCAGGTAATGTTAGGCACAATTAAAGCTGGCCTATCTTTGCCCGTGGGAGCTAACCTGGCAGTAGCTCACTATCACCGCTGCCCAGTTAGCTTCTGAGGTGTCGGAAGCTGTGCAGCAAACCCAGATATTCTTTTTTTTTAATTATTTATTTATGTAATTTCAAATTTTACACAAGAAATACTTGTTATGGTAGAGAATACAATACAAGGAAAAAAAATACAAAGCAAAGGGAAAATACTCCCCTATCTTTACACTAAATCTAAACAAAATTGGGATTCACTAGCCCACAATTAAGATGGAAAGCAAGACACAATTCAAAAGAAAAAGTCTGAAGAAACAGACACAAGTCTGGTGTAGAATTACTGATACACAGACCTACATCCGCTCCCCCTAAAACCAAGTGGAGGAGAGTGAAACAGCTCAACTGCTATGCAAAGGTATATCCCTACTAGTAACAAACTGAGTTAAATGTGCTGGTTCGAAAACAGTATAACTAATACCTTGATATTTAATTAAACATCTACACGGATAGCATAAGAAGAACAATCCACCCAGCTGTAAGACCCGAGGTCTTAATAGAAGAAATTGCTGCCTGCGCTTCTGGGTGGCTTTGGAGACATCCGGAAACATCCTTATTGTCCCCCCCATGAAGGGCTCACTTCTTGCCTTGAAATATAGTCTCAGAAGCAAATCTCGGTCTGGCTCCAGTGCCACAGTAAGAAGCAGAGTGGCCCTCGGGATAAACCCGGGGTCAGTTGTTTCCAAAAACCCAGTTAGACCAAAGAGTCCAATGGCGGCGAATGAGTAGGCAAAGAGGCACCATGGGTCTTGCGTTTGGCAGTAGACAAATAATAAATTCTAGCCAAAGGAGGAACAGACTCCAAGGGGAGTTTCAATATAGATGTAACATATGTATTAAACAAATCCTTTGGTGAAACAGTGGCATCCGAGGAAAATTCAACAAGCGCAGATTTCTTTTGCGAACAGAGTTCTCCAACATCTCAATCTTTCCATGGATAGCAAATAAATCATTAGAAACAGTACCTGAAAGGGTTGCTGCACCCTCCACTTTATCCTCCAACTGGGCCACCTTAGTAGAAATATTGGTCACCTCCTGCTTTTGATGATCAGCAGACTGGATCATTAGAGCTAATGCACTCTGGAGAGCTCCAAACTGGGATGTAAAAGAGTGCTCCAAGGCCTGGAGCCCTTCCCAAAGAGAGTCCAATGTTACTGCTGCCGGACGATGAAGAACAGACTGCACAGGCTGAATACCTGTGATACTGGTAGATGCAAAAGAAGACATTTCCCAGCCAGCACCAACTTCAGTAGTCAAACAGAATCTACTCGCAACTGAGCTGACCACTACACCAGCAGGTTCCGCAGCCAAAAGAGCAACTGCCATGGAGACACCCGACATTGCAGGAAACAGTGGCCCAGTGGGAACAGCTTCCCCGATACTACGAGGTTCCATTTCCGCCACTCTCACAGTGAGCACTGCAGGCTGAATCGGAGGGGTCCGCGTCTCCGAGCTGAGCGTGACCTGTAGCTCAGAGGGGCACGGCAAGCCTCCTTCCGCTCCCGACGCCCCCAACGAGCCTTCTAGCTCCGGAACATCCACCACACCAGTGGGCCTCAAGAAAGCGTCGAGGACCCTAGCCACCATATCCGTAGTCACAGGTAATGTCCAGCTTTTGGCTTTCCTTTTACGCGGCATTTAAAGAGAAAGAGGAAATACACCAAAGACACAGCCGGCGGCAACTAATGCGTGTCAGCCATCTTGCTCCATTAATGTTTTTTTTAATAGAGGCCAAACCCAGATATTCTAAGCTGATGGCCGGATATGGCCCTGGCATTGAATATCTGGGTTATCTCGTCAGCGCCAGCAGCTAGTCGCTGTAATTGTGCTAGCCACCAGCGCTGAATATCGGACCCTTTGTTTATTTCAAAGTTGTAAAGAGTTCAATGGACAGGGGGGGGGGGACACTCATCACCAGGAGAGGTCTCGGGTAATCTTGGAATAATGACTATCTGTGTCAAGTGGCCCTCCATGTGGATAGGGAAACTGACTCTAAGTGATACTGGATTCTCTGTTTGTTGTTATGAATAGTGGTGTGTGGTTGCCTTCCGTAGTGGGAAAAGCATATTGATCATCTGGAAGTTGCAAATTGTGAGAGCATATTGCAATGCCTAGAGCTCCAAATGATTTCTGATCCCAGTGACATGAGGGTGCAAGAAAAAAAGGCAAGAGAACTTTATTCTTCTGTCACAGTGTTCCTCAGGCATGAGAGATGCAAGGGATGGGTGTGACGTTCTAAAAGAAAGGCCCCCAAACCAAGGTTGGAGACAAATGGAAAAACCATGGGTGATGGAATAGCCATCCTTTAAATTGAGTGGAGCATTTGCACAGCGGAATTGATCCTTTAGTACTGAGCCTAGGCAAACAAGCATATTGGGCCCTCCATAATAATATAAGTTCATTTTAAAACCTCCTCTCATAGGAAAACTGGCAAAGGAGGAAGCAACGGGTAGTGAACAGTTGTAGCCGACTGCCAACTGGAGGACAATGCACTGGAAGGACAGCGGTGGCTCAGGTTCCCCCCTACTTTCTGTTAATAGTTGACTTAACCAGAGCAATGTTCTGCTGGGAGCCATTTATTTATTTATTTAGACAGATTTGTATACCACCTTATCCTACAATCAAAGTGGTTACATGACATCACAATTGGGATTACATTTAACATGTGGGTGATTTACAACATTTAACATAAGGGTATTTAACATATGCGAAGTCCCAACATTTACAGTCAGTGCAGAATGTAGCAGTCAAACCGATCTATGAAACTAAAAGGTTTGATCACATGGCCCCATTTTTGTGGAAGACACATTCGCTACCCGTTGCCACTAGAATTTCTTTTAAGATTTTGATTTTTACTCACTGAGGTTTACCAATACTTCAAGCCAATTCATTAATCCCGTATGAGCCTCAATACCTACTATGCTCATTAAATCAAAATTTACATGGAGCCTGTTCAGAGAGGGGGATGATGCCGTTGAAGAAAGCATTTTCAATAACTTTTGTTTGTGGTATTCTCAACCCCTGAGGAAGCCGGTGGATGGCGAAACAAAAGCTTTTGTAGGGTATGAGTCAAGGGTATGAAAGTGTTTGAAGGACTATTGTGAGATGAATTTCCTGCCCTGTTTTGATTTTGGAAGATTTTTGATCTACAGCGGTTCACTTTAAGCAGCCACAGACTTTGAAAATTGAGCTTTAAAGATGAGTAATTGTAGACCTGCTAGGCATATTCATTGCTGTTGGTATCTATTAAGTTCTTCTTCTGTTGTTTTACAAGGGATGGAAGCTTAGTCCAGTGGTGCCCCGTTGAGCCTTTTAAAATGACGCTATGGTGTATGTATTATGTATGTTTTGTGGTATGTTAGGTTGTAAGTAACTTCGAATCCCCAGGAGTACTCATGTGGAATTGAAATGTTATGGTTTGAAATTTAATATTATAAATAAAAAATTATTTCAGAGGCTTTGTTGACCGGTGATGTGAGCGTCAGCTGTTCCCTATAGTGATTTTTTTCACTAAATGTAGGGTATAAGCCATCCTGAGGTCATATTTGCCTAAGATAAAGAAGTTTCTAGTTGTTTTTAGGAAATCATTTTGGTGACTAATTGTGTCTTAAATTAAGAGCTATTTGTCCTTTTGGTTGGTTAAGCTCTTATACAGTTATTGTTGTGATACAGAAAGGAATACCATAAAAATACAGATTCTGAGAACTAGAGGGATGGCTGGGGTAGAGATGGAGATAGAAGATCCAGAAACACAAGAGAGCAAGATAAATGAAGGCCATGCCAAGAAGTCAACTGAAGAGAAAGAAGAAAGGCAGAAGAAAGACCTGGAAATAGAAGAATTAATGGTTGATCTTCTAGCTTATGAGGGGCTGGGCCGCCGGGCCCCGGTTCCGCGGCCGGCCTTGGTAACCGGGTTCCGGGGCCCGACCTCCTGGCTGGCCGTGCTTGTCGGGGGGGGGGGGGGAAGGGGAAGGGGGGCGTATTTGATTGGTCCGCGTAGGCGGACACGTGGTTGGCAGCGCGAGCAAGGAGGGCTCGCTGGCCGGCGTTCCCTCTCTTCCTCCTTGCTCGCGCTGGTGAAAAGGTTTGGAGTTGGTCGCTCTCGGGTGCGGGTGGGTTGTTTTTGGCCTACCGGTCTCGTTGTTCGGTCCCCGGTGCTCCGTGGGGGGTGCGTGTCGTCCCCGTGCCTTCCCATCACCACAAAAAGGAAGTAAAGGACACCAAAGCGCTTTCGCTTGGTTGCCTTTCTCCCCGCAGAGTCCAGCGTGGCTGTTGGCTGTGGGGCACATGGGGGGTTGGTCCGGCCTGTGTGCGGCCTCTTTGCTGGGCGGGCCCCCGACTGGCTTTGGGGCCTTGGGCGCGGCGTTCCCTGCCCATTAACTCACAGAACGGAACCCCGCAAGCAACCAGGCACATACAAAATAGTTTAAAAAAAAAAAAGAGAGAGGAGGAAATCTTTAAATACCGGGACACCTGCTACTATACAGCGGTGCTGCCTCGGTTGGTTGGGGGGCAGGGCCTTGCCGCCGGGTGCCGTCCTTTGGGCTGAGTGCCCCCTTTTTTCTGTTCTCATGGCTCGGCGGGTCCCGCTGTGGGGCGTAGCGAGGGGGGCGAAGGGTGCTGCCCGGGGGCGGGGAGCGCTGCGGCGTGGTGCCCTGCCTGGAGACCGCGGCAGAGCCCGGGCCGCGGCCCCTGCTCCCGGGGGGCTGCCTGCGGCGTGACGGAGCCGTGGGCTTAGCGGGGTGCGGCGGACCCGGGGTCGGGGGGCCGCTCGGGGGCCCCCGGTGCCCGTGTCTGCGGCAGGTGCCTCCAGGGGTGAACCAGATCCCTCTGTGGGGCCTCTGGTCGAGGGTGCTGCATTGGTGGCGTTGGGGGGCGGCGAGGGGTCGGGCGGCCCGGCCAGCGGCGGTCCCGGGTCTCCACGGGCCCCTGTTCACGGCCTGCTGCCTACTGCAGCGGAGGGCTGGCCCTCATTTTCACCCCCTCCCCCGGGAGCGGGGGGGCCTTCCCCCTCCCCTTGGTTTTCCCCTCCTGCTACCGGTTTCCTGGGTTCGGCGGGCCCTTGGCCATTCGGAACGGCCTCGTGGGGGGGTGGAGGCCCTTGGGGTGGCTGGGGGGGTTGGTTAGGGGACGTTCGTGGGCCGGCCGGGGGGGCAGCGGCCTGGGAGGCTGGGGGGTTGGGGTCTTCGGCTCGGGCTTGGGGGGCCGGGTCGCCCTCCGCTCTCGGTACCCCTGGTGCTCTGGCTGCTTTCTCTTCCCCTTCTCCGCAGGTGCCGTGGACTTCACCGCCTCCCACCTCCATGGCTTCTTCTGGTACGTTGGCTGGTGCGGATCGGGGGGAGTCAGCGGGGGCCTCTGCTGGGCTCGAGGTTCCGGCGCCTGGCGTGGCATCTGATGGGGCTCCTGTCGCCCCCGCTGGGGGGAGTGGTGAGTATGCTGGTGGCGCTGCGGGGGGGGCCTCTGAATCTACACCGGGCTCTGTGGGGGCGGGGAAGGTAGCTGGGAAGCACAAACGTGCTCGGCGATGCAGGCGTGCATCCTCTTCCTCTTCCTCCTCGTCGTCGTCCTCGACTTCATCGGTCGGTTCCCCGCGGGGGGCGGCAGAGGGCGCCTTGGGTGGGGTCTCCGTTATACAGTGCTCTGAGTTGTGGGAGGCCGTTCCGCGGAAGTTGCGGCGGCGGATCAAGCGCCGGAAATATATTGACATCTTCCGCCTCCTCGATGGTCGGAAGCGCTCGGGTGAGAGCAGGAAAAAACACAAGGAGGACGAGAAGGCGGGCCGGTGCGCAAGGTCTCGCGCAACACCCTCAACTGGACCCGCGCCTTCTTGCGTTTAGCGAGCGTATGGGGGCATTACTTCCCGGATCAGTACGGGGCCCTGCTCGCCTATGCTGATAATATCCTGGCGGCGTCCCAGGCTCACGAGGGTTGGGCTTGGTTAAATTACGACGAGGAGTTTCGGGATCAGATGGAGGAGAATAGCCGCTTGCTGTGGGGAACGAAAGACATCAACCTATGGTTGACCCAGATGTCCGTCCGGGGTCGCGCTGGGGTATCCGGCGGGGCGGCCAGCAGGGCGGGGCCGGCTCCGGTGCCGGCTAGCGGGCGTTCCTTTCGTGGCCCCGGCTCGGCTTTGCCTCAGCCAAAGGGTGCTGTCGTTGGGGGGGATGTCTGCTGGCGCTTCAACAAGGCGTCCTGCCCATTCCCTGATTGCAAATTCAAGCATGCCTGCTCCTTGTGCGGGGGTGCGCACGCAGCTGCGAAGTGCAGCAGAAAAGGGGTCCCGGGGGCCCCCTCGGCGGGAAAGTAACTCGGGGCGGGCCTTGGCCCGTACCCCCATCCACGTGGCGGCAATGTGCCCCTGGTTGCTGGCGTATGGGCGTTCCCGTCGGGGGAGGGCGGCGGGTTTGCTTCTGGGTGGGTTTTCCCGGGGTTTCCGCATTCCTGTCCGGGGAGTGCTTGCCAAAGGGGGGTCCCGCAATGCTGCCTCCGTTCGGACTTACGGGGATTTTGTGCGGCGGAAGATTTCCGAGGAGTGTGCGTTGGGTCGCATGGCTGGCCCTTTCCTGGTGCCCCCTTTTTCTCCCTTTACGGTCTCGCCATTGGGGGTGGTACCCAAGAAGGAGCCGGGCAAGTTTCGGTTAATACACAACCTCTCTTGCCCTCCAGGCGCTTCGGTCAATGACCGCATACCTCGCGAGCTCTGTACGGTCCATTACTCTTCCTTCGATGCCGCCGTCTCCCTGGTCCGTCGATGCGGGCCTGGTGCCCTTATGGCAAAAGTGGATATTGAATCGGCCTTCCGTCTGTTGCCGGGTCACCCCCACGGCCTTCCCTCTGCTAGGGTTTCGCTTCGAGGCGCGGTACTATTTTGATATGTGCATGCCCATGGGCTGTGCCATCTCTTGTGCGTATTTCGAAGCCTTCAGTACGTTCTTGCATTGGGTCATGGAACAACAGTTGGGGGCTGCTTCCGTGGTGCACTATCTCGATGACTTTCTGTTTGTCGGGCCTGAGCGTGCTCCCACGTGTCCCAATCTCCTCAGTACTTTTCTGCGTGTGGCTGCCGACTTCGGCATCCCCGTCGCATCTGATAAGACGGTCGGACCGGTTACGTGCCTTACTTTTCTCGGTATTGAAATTGACACGGTGGCGATGGTGGTGCGCTTGCCGGCGCAAAAGATCCGTCGCCTTCGGGAATTGGTGGCCTCTATAGGTTCCGCTTCCAAGATTTCCCTCCATGTCCTCCAGTCGTTGGTCGGACATCTCAATTTTGCTTGCCGTGTCCTCCCCATGGGGCGTCCTTTTACGCGGCGACTCTCCTTGGCGATGGCGGGGCTGCGACTGCCTCATCATCGTATTCGGGTGTCCGCTGGGATGCGGGTGGATCTGCGGGTTTGGGATGCCTTTCTGGCTGGCTTTAACGGGTCCTCTGTCCTGCAGCTGCCGGAGCTCTCGAATCGCGATCTGCAGTTGTTTACTGATGCGGCGGGCGGTTCTGGTTTTGGGGCGTATTGTCATGGGTCCTGGTGTGCTGAGCCCTGGCCGGCGGATTGGGTAAGCTCTGGCCTCACCCGGAACATCACCTTCCTGGAACTTTTTCCCATTGTGGTGGCTCTCTGGGTATGGCCGGACCGCTTGCGGAACCGGCGGGTAGTCTTTTGGTGCGATAACGCGGCAGTGGTTGAGGTCATAAACCGTCAAGCCCCCCGCTGCCCCTGGGTGGCTTCTTTGATGAGGGTGTTGGTGTTGGCCTGCTTGCGCTTGAATGTCACCGCTAGAGCTCGGCACGTGCCTGGTTCCCAGAACTCTATTGCTGACGCTTTGTCCCGTTTTCAGTGGGCGCAGTTCCGGCGGCTGGCTCCTCAGGCGGACGAGCTGTCTGCGCTGGTTCCGGAGCATCTCTGGAGAATTGGGATCCTGACCTAATGGTTCTCCTGGCGGCATCGGTGGCTCGTAGTACCTGGGCGGCGTACCGGCGGGGCTACCGTCAGGTGAGTGCTTTTCTGGGCGCGCATGGCTGGTCTGGGGGGGCGGTGTCGGATGGTCTGGTCGGCCGTTTTTGTGTTGTGGGCGAAGCAGGAGGGCTGGGCCCGGTCGGCAGTCGCTGGAGCATTGGCGGGCTTCTCTTTCTTTTGTAAGGCTGCTGGTTGGGGAAACCCGCGTGTCTCCTTTTTAGTTGGGCGTCTGCTTGCCGGATGGGCTCGCGTACAGCCGGTGGCGCGGGATTGGCGGCTCCCGATATCTCATGAACTGTTGTTGCAGGTTTGTGCGGTTTTACCGCGGGTGGCGGCCTCCGGTTTCGAGGCGGTCTTGTTTCATGTGCTGTTTACTACGGCCTTTTTCGGCGCCTTTCGGGTATCCAAGCTCGTCCCTCGGTCCGCGAGCCGGGGGGCCTTTGGCGGGCTCGACTTCGGGCATGTTCGTGTGGATCCGGTGCGGGTGCAGATTTTCTTATCTCGGTCTAAGACGGACCAGTCCGGAAAAGGGGGTTGGGTCTTGCTCCGTGCTATTCCTCCCTTGTTGTCTTGTCCCATGCGGGCTTTGGGTGCGTACGTGCAACAGCGACCGGGGGCGCGGGGTCAATTCTTCATTCACGCGGACGGCAGGCCAGTGACCCAGTATCAGTTCACGGCGGTGCTACGGTTGGTTTTGCGCGCCTTGGGTTGCCCCGAACGGAGTTACGCTTCGCACACTCCTTTCGGATTGGGGCGGCGACTAGCGTGGCGGCCGCGGGTCTGGACTCGCGGGTCATTCAGCGCATTGGCAGATGGCGGTCGGGGGCTTATGCTGGGTATGTTCGCCCACCGGCCTCCGGGGGGGCCGCCTAGTTCCTTGGGTACTCTGCCCGGAAAAGGGGGGGGGTAGGGCGGGGCAGGGGGGGTACTAATGCTTTTCTCCCTGTTGCAGAATTGCTGGCTGGTGGCGGTCCGCTCTTTTCTGATTGCAGGTGGTGTGTCCGGTGGGGACTGGTGGATCATCGGGCACTCTTTCGTCTACTGGGCGGAGCGTCGAGCGGCTGTTCGGCCGTTGGGGGTTCATCTTGGTCTTGCTGGGACAGGAGTGCGCCTGTGCTGGATGGGCCGCCGCGGTATGCACTGGGGACAGCTCCTGGACCACGTCCATGCAGAACTCGGACGGCGGCAGCGGCCAGTCGGGCTGCTGCTTCACCTGGGGGGCAATGACGTTGCTGGCTGGGCTCGCCTGCAGCTCATTCTGACGATTTCGGATGACATTGCCCGGCTGCGGGAGGTCATCCCAGGGGTGGCCATCATTTGGTCGGACATTGTTCCTCGTCCGGCCTGCTGGACCCAACGGCGTTGGTCGAGGGGTTTGTGCAAGCTCAACCGTCAGATTGGGCATTGGGTGCAGCGGTCGGGTGGGATACATGTTCGACACCCGTGGGCTGATGTCGCTTGTGCTGGGCTTTACCGGCTGGATGGGGTTCACTTGGCTCCTGTGGGGCAAGACCTGCTTCTCAATGATTGGCAGGAGGCATTGGAGTCTTGGTGCTGGTCGCAGCTTTCTTTGGTGGGGGTGGCTCTAGGATAGCGAGCTACCTAGTGCCGGTGGCGGGGTAGCGAGCTGGTGCTCGTGGACCCGGTGCCTCAGTGCAGCCGTATGCCGCCTTCCAGGTGAGCGGCATGGCTCGTCAGGTTGGGGGAGACGTCCCGGATGGGGTCTCCACCCGGAAATAGGAACCCCCTCAGCCGGCCTTTGCTATAACGGCTAGGCAGGCGCGGGGGGGGTCACGGGGGTGGGTGGTGTGGATGGTGCTCCACTTTGCTACTAACGGCTGGTGGGGGGCACCATCCGGATGAGGGGGGGGTATGCGGTTATTTTTGTTACTGTTTTGGATTACAAATTGGCCCGTGTTGGGCCGGTGTTTACAGTCAATAAAGCTGCGACCAAGCAATGTTTGCACCATACCCTGATGTCTGTGCAGTTTGTCTTGGGGGGGGTGGGGGGAGTGGGGGACGGGACGGTGGAAGGGGTGAGAAAAAGAAAGGAGGTGGGGGGGAGAGGGGTGGGGGATGGGTACAGGCCGGGTTGGGCATCCGGATACCTCGGTTATGAGGGGCTGGGCCGCCGGGCCCCGGTTCCGCGGCCGGCCTTGGTAACCGGGTTCCGGGGCCCGACCTCCTGGCTGGCCGTGCTTGTCGGGGGGGGGGGGAAGGGGAAGGGGGGCGTATTTGATTGGTCCGCGTAGGCGGACACGTGGTTGGCAGCGCGAGCAAGGAGGGCTCGCTGGCCGGCGTTCCCTCTCTTCCTCCTTGCTCGTGCTGGTGAAAAGGTTTCCCTCCCTCCCTCCCTTTGTTTGCGGGGGGGGGGGAGAGGTGGATGTCGTTGCAGCTGGGGGGGGGGGATTGCCCATTTTGGGCCGGGTGAGCGGGGTAGCGAGCTGGTGCTCGTGGACCCGGTGCCTCAGTGCAGCCGTATGCCGCCTTCCAGGTGAGCGGCATGGCTCGTCAGGTTGGGGGAGACGTCCCGGATGGGGTCTCCACCCGGAAATAGGAACCCCCTCAGCCGGTCTTTGCTATAACGGCTAGGCAGGCGCGGGGGGGGTCACGGGGGGGGGTGGTGTGGATGGTGCTCCACTTTGCTACTAACGGCTGGTGGGGGGCACCATCCGGATGAGGGGGGGGGGGGGTTATGCGGTTATTTTTGTTACTGTTTTGGATTACAAATTGGCCCGTGTTGGGCCGGTGTTTACAGTCAATAAAGCTGCGACCAAGCAATGTTTGCACCATACCCTGATGTCTGTGCGGTTTGTCTTGGGGGGGGGGGGTGGGGGGAGTGGGGGACGGGACGGTGGAAGGGGTGAGAAAAAGAAAGGAGGTGGGGGGGGAGAGGGGTGGGGGATGGGTACAGGCCGGGTTGGGCATCCGGATACCTCGGTTATGTAGAAATTGATGCTGGGTTCCAGGCAAGAGAAAGATTGCCCAAGTTGAATTTAACAACTAACCTAAAGAGTATGATAACAAAAATGAATCAGGCCATAATCCATCACAGAAATAAATTGAATACAATATTGTGCAGCAAAAATAATTACTGAAAAATGTTACCAATGAAATGCAGGGCCAGAAGAAAGAGAAAACAATAGCAACTTCCCCTTGGAAAAAGAGCATTGAAGGAAAAATAATTCTGTGCAGAGGTAGCCTGGATAGATGTGTGTCTAGGATTAAGATTCTCAAAGACAATGAGGAAGATCCAAAGCATCAAAGTGAAATGCACGGCATTAATGGAGGACCTTAAAATGCATATGCTCCAAGAATAAATTAAAAGTAGACAGAAGTGCAAAAATTGCAAAAATCTGAAGAGATGAGAGATATGAAAATATGCTATTTAGACAGAACTCTAAATAGTTGTATGGGGAACTGGGAAAGAAGATCAGTTTGTAAAAACACCACCAACCAACGCTGAAATAGAAACTCCTTGGAGAGACTTATACGAAGACCCTAAAAAGCACAGTTGAGAAGCAGAATGGTATGGCCTGAAATAAAATCAAAAGCAGGTTAAAAATATTCCCAAACTGGAAGAGCCCTGGCCCAGATGAAGTGAACAACTTTTGGCTCAAACAGTTAACAACATTCCATCAAGATCTTCCAAACTGCAAAAATCAATTGGTCAAATAGTCAGACTGAACTGCAATGGCTTCTAACAGAAAGAGGGATCCAAGTAATGTTCCCCAAAATTACAGAACAATTACTTGTCTACCTACAATCTATAAACTGTTCACCACAATAGACACAGACAGACCATATGATCATCTAGATTCTAATAACATCATGGCAATAGAATAGAAGGGCAATAAGAGGGGAGAATATGGAACCAAAGACCAGTTGAATAAAGCTATTATGGCTAGTGCTAAGAGAAACAGTAATCTCAGTATAGATGAATTGACTAGAAGAAAGCTTTTTATAGCATCCCACACCCTTGGATAATACATTGCCTAGAAATGTACAAAAAAAATACCCCTGGCTTGATTGAATACATCAAGTTCACCATGAAAGTGTGACATAATACACTTCATTTGAAGTAAGAAGATGATGAGTTCATCATTCCTAACATTAAGATCCAGCAAGGAATAGTTCAGAGAGACTCCCTATCACCACTTCTGTTCTGTATAGCCCTTAATCCACTGAGTGCTTTCATTAGCTGTTAGAGATATGGATTCAGCCTTAATCCTAAGGATGGTAACAACCTAGTAATTATATTGTTTGTAGATGACCTGAAGCTTTTACAGTTCCAATAACCAACAATTAGCGGAACAACTCCATGTTGTGAAAAGCTTTTCAGATGATATCAAGATGACTTTTGGTCTTGGCAAATGTGCTAAGGAAAATTGAGCATAACTGAAAACATCTCCCTGGCTAACGAATGTGGCATTAAGGAACTTGACTAGGAAGGTGTATATAAATATCACGGAGTAGAGGAACAAGCAACAATCAAACAGAAATTACTGAAACAAAAGATCAGTAAAGATTATTACAGGAGATTAAAATTGTTATTCAAAAGTGTTTTATCATCACAAAATAAGAAACAAGCCATTAATCAGTTGGCAATTTCTGTACTCTCATATAGCTTTGGGATTGTAGACTGGCCTCTTTTTTAAAATTATTTATAAAACGTTTAACAATCTTCAAAATGGTAATGCCCCGGGTGATCTTAACCTCTTCATTCTCTGTTATTCACGTGGAGGCCGATTCTGTTTCCCCACGTCCGGCAGCTTTGGCCATGCAAAAAACGGACATGTGATAAATGGACCCGATTCTGCTACCATGGGGCCCGGATGTGCCCACAACAGCAGAATGAGGGGCTTGAACGTCCTGCTGGGCAACCCATTCTGGGTTAGGTTGAATGCGTATGACTATTGTGGAGGCCCCTGGCCCAGGCAACAGCCTATAAGCCTAGGGCTGCACTTGTTAGTCCTTTAATTAGTTTTCTTCCTCATCCAGCACCGGGGCTGCTGGGATTTGTAGTTGTGGTGTTTAGAAAAAAACAAGTAGTGTGGAGACCGAGGGTTTACGAGGCAAAACACAGGAATTTATTTCTTTTTCTAAAGAGCATTAAGGCTCAACGCAAAACAAACAGGATTCTTTTCTCCAAACAATAATCCATAGGCATTTATACCAAATCCAAACAATGAAACTGCTTTATGTAGGTTTTTAACATGTGTCGCTGTTTTTCAAATCATTCAGCAATCAATCAAGGCTTCTCTTCTCTTCAAACCCAAAAGAAATATCCTTTCGTCAGCAACAGGGTTCTTTAGCATTCCTGGCTAAACACATTTCTCCCTGTTTCCACACTGCCTTCTAGGACATTCAGGTTATAGGCTTTTCCCTTCTTTTATCCAAGAACTTTTTATTTTGCCTTCTGGCACAGAGAACAATCCATTGCTGAATCTTCAGACCCCTCATCAGATTCATAATAGTCTATCTGCATTTCCTCAGGACCTGTGTCCGGTAAATCTGGCTTTAAGCCAACATGAAAAACTTCAGGCTTAATATTCTCCAAAAGTTCCAGAACCTTTTCCCACTGAGGCTTTTCCCTATGCACAGGGTTTCCACCAGGAACATGGAGATTCTTTTCTTGCATCAAATGACACAATGCCTCTAACTGGCTTACGGCACTTTTGGCTACCCTTTTATTCACGCACCTTTTTGGAAGTTGCAGCTTGTCGCCCCCTCCTGGCCAGGTAGATGACTGGCAGCAGGTGAGGTCGCCTTTTAGCCTTAAGACAAGACTCCCTGTAATGGCTGCCAGAAGGGCTGATGGGAATCGTAGTTTATCCTAAAGCAAAGGAGTTGTGATCCGAGGGTTTAGGCACAAGACAGAGAATATTTCTTTTAATGTAATCAGGGTTTCTTCATACACAGGAGGCGTGAGGCATAAAGTATGGAAAGGATTTTTAATCCACGGTACTGCTTCAAAACAACAGGAACAAATTATGCTTTGCAATATAACTTCCAACAGAAATAGGCATCACTTTGCTTGAGAAATCAAATTGGCACTTTCAGAACTTTAAACAGATAAATGCTTTCTTCTTAGACAGAAACAACTTCTTGTTGTCCAAACAAAACTTTTAAATGTTCCTTAAACATGTAACTTAGCTTTTCACTTTGTCAGCACAGTCAGCTGTTTCTTGCAGTTTGTGACGTCTTCACAAATTAACGTGCTTCCTGAGCATGGCACAGCTATAATGGCTTTTCTAGGATTCTTCACCGTCAGAGTTAAAACACATAGTACACTGACAATCCATAATGCTATTATCCACATTCGTTGTGTCCATTTCTTCCTCTCTATCACCCTCACTTATGGCATACGGTATCTGCACAGAGAGCTGACTATTTTCCTTCTTTATTAAATCACTTAGCCTTCTCAGTAAAGTCTGCTTCTGCAGCAACTCGTCCGTTAGCTGAGCTACGTGCTAATTAGACCAGCTGTCTCTCTTTTCCCTGGGACTCTGGCTATGCTTAAACTTAGCTTTCTCTCCTATGGGTAATTCTTTGGGGCTTTTCCTCTGTAGGCATTGAGACGGACAGACTTGCCTTGGTTCTGAGGTATTTAGGGATTCCCTCCGTCCTGCAAACCAGTCATGCTTTTCTTCAAGTGCAGACCTTCCGTTTGCTGACACCAGCCTCTCATTCCCAGCTGTGTCTGGCAATCTCTCATCAATCTCCTCTTCACAGCAAATAGTATTTCTCACACTCTGTCTCTCAGGCTCTGCAAACACTCTCTTACTTGCTCTGCCTCCTGGACTCCGTGTTGGCCCCTCTTCTGAACTCTTTGAACCTCGTGAACTCCGTGGACTACGGATTAGGCTCTCCTCTGAACTTCGTGAACTCCCTGAACCTCGTGAACTCCGTGAACTACGGATTAGGCTCTCCTCTGAACTTCGTGAACTCCCTGAACCTCGTGAACTCCGTGGACTACGGATTAGGCTCTCCTCTGAACTAACTTCTGTTCTGTGAATCAGCTTTTTAAACTTTCCTTCCCTTTGAGGCACACCCTGCTCCCAGCACATGTGACTAGGGACAAGCTTCTCTCTGACGTGCTGCTGTGGGCGGGGCTTAGGGATGACTAGCTTCTGAGTCACAGACTCCTGGTTACCGGGGAAACCTTTGATACAACCTGAATTAAAGTGACAGGACCTTTTTTCCTGTGCATTTCTATAATCAGCCGTGGTTTCCTCACCACAAGCTCTTTAGCTGGTTCAGGAACGGTTGGCAATGCAGCCTGACCTTTATCAGCACTTCTCTCTGGCACAGCTCTCCTAGTTTTAAAACCAATTGCAGTTTCTCTGCAATCCCGGTGTTCCTTCTGACTAGGGCTTTCACCTCTGAGATTCCCTCGGAAGTCTCCACCGTTCTCCTCCACGGTGAACTCTCTGGGCCTTTCTCTGGTGCTTCTCTCCCCACTGAATTCTCCAGTGTTCTCCCTGGTCAGCTCTCTCGAGTGCTGGTTTCCTGTATCTTTCTTTCTAGCGTGCTGCTGCGTGTGCTGCCTCGTCCTGGTACTCCTGTTCCTGTTGCCCTCTCTCTGGCTGTTCTCTCTCTCCGCCCTTTCCTCCAATATTTCCCTGGGTTTATAAGAGTGTCTCTGAACTACCGTGCACTCCCCTTCACCCAGGTGTCCCTCATTAATTTCCAAGCCTGCCCTTGGATTAGCAGAGCTTGGGTGTGTCCTGTCCTCAGTGGCTGCGTGTTTTTTTTCCTCTGCCTGCAGTTTGAGAGCTACTGATTCCTTGCCTGTCTCTTTCTTTAAAGGTAAATGTCTGATTTTCTTCCGATTCCATAGACTCAACCATACTCTCCTCATCACACTATATATTGGTGAACAAACCTGGTAAAGACGTTGCCCATGTGGGTGCCTTGAGCCACTTGCTACTACATGTACCAGATTTTGTTCCTCCCCTTCTGGATGAGGTTTTGATGCTAGAAACATTTCCTTCAGGCTGACCTGAAAGGACCCTCTCCTGGCTTTTGTCCTGAAGTGGGTATAGTAGGGATTGCTAAGAGGTAGCAATGAACGATCCATCCTAAGGGATTCCTCCTTTAGGGAAACCATGTTGTTATTTCAACGAAAGTTTATTAGGTCATTCTAGTCTGTTACATGCTTCACATCCTGAAACTGTATGTATGAAGATGCTGGTGGCCTGGGTTAGATGCTGACAGAGAACTACAAATCCCATCCCCTCGTTATGATAAATTTAGGACCCATATTGGTCATAAATGTTTTATTAGGAAGCTGCATGTCAAAGCATATCTGAATAAATATACTCTTCCCACAGATGATCCCTTATTAGGTAAGAAATCTAGCTGGTGCCCATTGGGTCCACGGGCCCCTTTGATTGTAGCGTATGAATGTCTGGTACTGACGGATTTGGATTATATTGAACAACAGAGAGATAATAATTTCTATAATTTATCTCAGACCCAGAGGCAAGCCTTAGAAGCTTTAATTCATGATAATCATATAGATATAAAAAGAGTAGATAAAGGAGGAGCGGTGGTGATCCAATTGGTGGAGAAGTATCATCATGAAAATATTACCCAACTTCAAAATACAACCTATTATGGGCTATTGGAGGAGAATCCCACTGCCACTCTGCAGAGAAAAATTGAAATAATAATTGAGACAGCTTGGCATTTGAATTATATTATGAAAAAAGAAAAAGATTTTTTGATACAGATCCATCCGGTTGTATTATACTTTTTTTTTTCAATTGGTTTTTATTAACACACCAAGAACAGTGTTCCCAGCATGTGGTGGCACTTACACTTACTGGGACACGATAACAGCTGACATTTGTTTTTTATATATACATTCAGCCCTTTCCCTTCCCCCCCACCCAACCACCCCAAGATGAAATGAACAATACAATATAGCCACACTCCCAGCGGGGTCCAATCAGAGACCTTGCCGGGGCCAACACACAACAACAACAATAGAGAACATGAGTATGATTGTGCCACTACACAAACCTTCTCCCACCTCCCTATACATTTATACCAAGGCCTGTGGGGGGACACCATCCCTCCTTCCCCCCAGTACAGCAGTCGATTCTAGTATGTGCCCCCCCCCCAAAGTTTCCTACTCCAGTACAATAACCAACCCCATCGTGAACCAACTACTGATGGGTGACAATGAGGACTCCACCAATGCTAGCATTCATCCTCTCCACTGTCCTCCTGCCATCCTCTATATGGGTCACTCAGTAGAAAGACATTCTGAACGGGGCTCATTGCACAACGAAGACATGAAAGCAGCCAGTCAACCAGTCAAGCACCATAGATCCTACAAAGTCAGCAACTCATGCCATGTCCAGGAGGCCAAGGTCTGTATATAGTCCCCCCACACCACCAAAAATGCCTCCTTCCTCCGCAAGGTCCCCCACACTGCTAACAGCTCCATAAGCATCAACCCATCAAAGCTATTGCACCACTCCCACATTGAGGGGGCCTCCATATCTCTCCAATGGTTAAGAATCGGTTGTTTGCCCACCAAGCAAGCCTTCCAGACCAACAGCCAGGCTGCCCCACCCTTGTAGAGTTGCCCACCAAAGTCATCGAAAAAGGCAAGCTCCACTGAGAGGACTACCATTTGGCCCAGCAGCCCAACTAGATAAATCTGTATAGGCCACCAATATAAGAACATAAGATATGCCATACTGGGTCAGAACAAAGGTCCATCAAGCCCAGTATCCTGTTTCCAACAGTGGCCAATCTAGGTCATACGTACCTAGCAGTTTCCCCAAAAAACACAGGTTCCACAATGCTTGTACTGGGTCAAGCACTGATATCCTGGGTCCCTTCTTAACCAGGGCTCCACACATCAAACAGTAAGTGAGGTTTTGAGGGTTTCTTTGTTTGGTGTTTTTTGTTACACTGCTAGCTCTCTGACTGGGAGCTCTTAAAAGGGTTTTGTGTATATTTTTTTAAAGCAAGGTTAAATTCATTTTTGCTGTTTTAGGGGAATCTGTACTTGAGCACAGTAGTATTGCTGAACTCTGTAACCCCCTCCAGGTTCAGGAACTGCTAACACCTAATCAGGGGTTAGTGGGCCTGTTTCCTGAGTGCAATTGAAGCCTGCATAAAAAGGCTGCTTGGCCCTGCCCTTTTGAGGCTTTCTTAACCAGGGCTCCACACATCAAACAGTAAGTAAGGTTTTGAGGGTTTCTTTGTTTGGTGTTTTTTGTTACATTGCTAGCTCTCTGACTGGGAGCTCTTAAAAGGGTTTTGTGTATATTTTTTTAAAGCAAGGTTAAATTCATTTTTGCTGTTTTAGGGGAATCTGTACTTGAGCACAGTAGTATTGCTGAACTCTGTAACCCCCTCCAGGTTCAGGAACTGCTAACACCTAATCAGGGGTTAGTGGGCCTGTTTCCTGAGTGCAATTGAAGCCTGCATAAAAAGGCTGCTTGGCCCTGCCCTTTTGAGGCTTTCTTAACCAGGGCTCCACACATCAAACAGTAAGTGAGGTTTTGAGGGTTTCTTTGTTTGGTGTTTTTTGTTACATTGCTAGCTCTCTGACTGGGAGCTCTTAAAAGGGTTTTGTGTATATATTTTTTTTAAAGCAAGGTTAAATTCATTTTTGCTGTTTTAGGGGAATCTGTACTTGAGCACAGTAGTATTGCTGAACTCTGTAACCCCCTCCAGGTTCAGGAACTGCTAACACCTAATCAGGGGTTAGTGGGCCTGTTTCCTGAGTGCAATTGAAGCCTGCATAAAAAGGCTGCTTGGCCCTGCCCTTTTTTTTTTTTTTTTCATTTAAAATTTTTATTAGTGAATAACACACCAATATAAAGCATGTTTAATACAGCAAGTTATCACCCCATCCCACCCCCTTCGTCTCTATTATAGGACAGAGGAACCGAAGTAAACTGCTCTTAGACAATGAAAGCACTAACATAACTCAAACAGTGATCAATTCACCAACGCTAAATAACATAAAATAAAACAGCAGATGTGATGTTCCCCTGCTTTAATCCCCCCGCCTATAATTCAACAAACCACAGGCACCTCCCCTGTGCGAAATCCCCCCTCCTTCCCACACTACCCCCCTCTCCCCTCCCTACCCCCCTCCCCTCCCCCCGTATGCAAACACTTAGATCCATTTCTGCATCTTCGAACCCTACCTATGCCCACTATTCCCCCCACCAGTCCCAGCACCCCCACCTGCCCCCCTCCATAATCCTCCCCCTACTCCCCCCTCCTCTTGCCATTCCTCCACCCATTTCCATACCTTCTGCCAATGTACCCCACTTCTTTCCCCACCCCCCCGGCACTGCACTGTCAGCCGGTGCATCAGCCCCACTTCACTCACTCTGCGGATGAAACCAGCCACCTGCGGGGCACTCTGTCCCCCCCAGTGCCGGGCTATTTCGCAACGGGCCGCTACTAGACAATGGTGTAATACCCCCGCCTCCCTCCTGGGTATCTCTTCTTCTAGGAGATGTAACAGACATATTTCGGGCTTTTGTGGCATTTTGTGTCCTGTCATCGCATGTATTACTTCTAAAACCCTCGTCCAGTAAGCTCGCATATGGACACACCTCCACCACATATGCATCCAGTCCCCCCTCTCCCCGCACCCTCGCCAGCATTGGTCATCCTGTCCAAGTTTAGCTTTCACACGACGTACTGGCGTCCAGTACCATCGGGACAGCACTTTATATGCGTTTTCCTTAAGGGATGCAGAGATAGAGACATGCGCTACAGTCCGGAGCACCTTGGTCCACACCTCTTCATTCCACTCCATCCCCAAATCGGCCTCCCATTTCAGCATATAGGGCAGTTTACCCTCCCCGGGCTCCATCAGACCCCTATATATTCGGGATAACACCCCCTTTTGCCCCAGATGCCCTGTACATAAAACCTCAAACCAACTACGTCGCCCCCACAAGTCCTTCCACACCCTGGTCTGCCGAAGGCAATGACAGAGTTGCAAATAGGCATAGTGATCATTCTCTGTCAACCCATAGAGATCCTTTATACCCTCAAACCCATACATCCCCTGGTTATGTAAGAGCTGGGATACTTGCGTCAACCCCCCCCTTGCCCACCTTTGAAAGGTCCGCGCGTCCGGCCCCTGCCCCTTCTCAAAACATGCCTCTAATCCCATGCCCTGTGTATACCCTTTTCCTGCCACCAGTTGTTGTTTGTACCGTTTCCACACTTTCAGACTATGTACTATCATGGGGTTTAGAATGTTAGAGGCTTCGCCCGCTCCTCCCCGCCAAATCACCCTCTCCATGTCCGCCCCCCCCATCTGCTCCCGCTCCATCTGCACCCATTGCTTCCCCTCATTTCGTTGCCACTCATATACGGTTTTCAATTGGGCTGCCTCATAGTATTTCCCCAAGTTGGGAACTCCCAGCCCCCCCTCTTCTTTTGCTCTCTGCAGTATGCTCATCGCCACTCTCGGTCTTCGCTGCTTCCATATGAATCTATTTACCATCCCTTGCGCCCGTTTCAAATGGTTCCGCGGTACCGCTATGGGGAGTGTCTGGAATAAGAACAGCAGGCGTGGCACCAGCATCATTTTAACTGTCGCTATCCTCCCAAACCAAGATATAAACCCCTTTCCCCAACCCCCCAACCAACTCTCCATCTGCCCAAGTACCTTCCCGTAATTCAGTTTATATAGTGCCGCCGTTTTGTTACCTAGTCGTACTCCTAAGTACCTTATACTTTCCGGCGCCCATTTAAAAGGGTATTGCTTGGCCAACCTTGCTTGTCCTGCTCCCGAGACCGCCAGATTTAAAATCTCCGATTTAGCCCAGTTGATTGAAAAACCCGACAGCTTACCGTATTCCTCCAATTCCCACATCACTATTGGAATGCTCACTCTGGGACTACCCAAGCTTAGAATGATATCATCAGCAAACAAGGAAATCTTATAGCCCTTCGTCCCCACCAGTAGTCCCCGGATATCCTCCCTTTCTCGCACCCTCTGTGCAAACGGCTCTAACGCAATAGCAAAGAGCAACGGCGACAGAGGGCACCCCTGTCGGGTACCCCTCCCCTGCTCGAAAAACCCTGAGTACGCCCCATTCACCCGGACACATGCTTGCGGCCGCTCATAGAGTGCCTTTATCCAGGCCAAGAAATCATTCCCCAGTCCAACCTTCTCCAATACCTGGAACAAGAAGGGCCAGGCTACCTGGTCGAAGGCTTTTTCGGCGTCCAACGACAGGAGCAGGGCCTCTTCCCCGCTCTGCTCAACTGACCAAATTATATTCAATATTTTCCTTATATTGTCCGCCACCTGTCTACCTGGTATGAAGCCCGCCTGGTCCTGGTGGATCAATTTTCCAATTACCTTGTTTAATCGGGCTGATAATATCTTTGCGAGTAGCTTGGCATCAAGATTAAGCAAAGAAATGGGCCTATAAGATGCACAATCCTGTGGGTCTTTCCCCTCCTTATGTATAACCGTAATCCCCGCCCAGCCCATCGTGCCCGCTAGTCTCCCTCCCTCCCTTGGCAAGTTAAATAACTTCACCAATGGCTCGATCAGGAGATGTCCAAACCGTCTATAGAATGGCGCTGTTAACCCGTCTAAGCCTGGAGCTTTCCCGATTTTTAATTGTCGAATTGCCCGCTGCACTTCCTCCCCACTTATCGGTCTATTGATTTCCCCTTGCTCCTCCCTCCCCAGTTTAGGCAATCGCACTGAAGCAAGGTATCTGCTCACTCTGTCCTCTGTTGCCGAGTCACGGGCTTTATATAGCTCCTGGTAAAACTCTCTAAAGGCTTCCCTAATTTCTCCTTCCTTAGTGACCAGGGTCCCTCCCTTAGATCGGACTCGGATGATATGGGAACGCAACTTTCTCTGTCGAAGCCTCTGCGCCAAAAATTTCCCCGCTTTATCCCCCCCCTCAAAAACCTCTTGCCGTAAGAGTTGCATCTGATACTGTATCCGTGCTGCCTGCAGCGCATTTAACTGTGCCCGCACCGCCAGTATCTGTCCTTGATAAGATCTCGACCGCCCCTGTGCATCCAACTCTTCCAATTCTAATAAACGGAGCCTCAATGCCCCTTCCCTGCTCTCTCTCTCCCTCTTTAACCGTGCCCCCCACTTGACAAGCACCCCGCGAATCACTGCCTTGTAGCCATCCCATGGCCCTGCCCTTTTGAGGCTTTCTTAACCAGGGCTCCACACATCAAACAGTAAGTGAGGTTTTGAGGGTTTCTTTGTTTGGTGTTTTTTGTTACATTGCTAGCTCTCTGACTGGGAGCTCTTAAAAGGGTTTTGTGTATATTTTTTTAAAGCAAGGTTAAATTCATTTTTGCTGTTTTAGGGGAATCTGTACTTGAGCACAGTAGTATTGCTGAACTCTGTAACCCCATCCAGGTTCAGGAACTGCTAACACCTAATCAGGGGTTAGTGGGCCTGTTTCCTGAGTGCAATTGAAGCCTGCATAAAAAGGCTGCTTGGCCCTGCCCTTTTGAGGCTTTCTTAACCAGGGCTCCACACATCAAACAGTAAGTGAGGTTTTGAGGGTTTCTTTGTTTGGTGTTTTTTGTTACATTGCTAGCTCTCTGACTGGGAGCTCTCAAAAGGGTTTTGTGTATATTTTTTTAAAGCAAGGTTAAATTCATTTTTGCTGTTTTAGGGGAATCTGTACTTGAGCACAGTAGTATTGCTGAACTCTGTAACCCCCTCCAGGTTCAGGAACTGCTAACACCTAATCAGGGGTTAGTGGGCCTGTTTCCTGAGTGCAATTGAAGCCTGCATAAAAAGGCTGCTTGGCCCTGCCCTTTTGAGGCTTTCTTAACCAGGGCTCCACACATCAAACAGTAAGTGAGGTTTTGAGGGTTTCTTTGTTTGGTGTTATTTGTTACATTGCTAGCTCTCTGACTGGGAGCTCTTAAAAGGGTTTTGTGTATATTTTTTTAAAGCAAGGTTAAATTCATTTTTGCTGTTTTAGGGGAATCTGTACTTGAGCACAGTAGTATTGCTGAACTCTGTAACCCCCTCCAGGTTCAGGAACTGCTAACACCTAATCAGGGGTTAGTGGGCCTGTTTCCTGAGTGCAATTGAAGCCTGCATAAAAAGGCTGCTTGGCCCTGCCCTTTTGAGGCTTTCTTAACCAGGGCTCCACACATCAAACAGTAAGTGAGGTTTTGAGGGTTTCTTTGTTTGGTGTTTTTTGTTACATTGCTAGCTCTCTGACTGGGAGCTCTCAAAAGGGTTTTGTGTATATTTTTTTAAAGCAAGGTTAAATTCATTTTTGCTGTTTTAGGGGAATCTGTACTTGAGCACAGTAGTATTGCTGAACTCTGTAACCCCCTCCAGGTTCAGGAACGGCTAACACCTAATCAGGTGTTAGTTCCCTCCCTACCCACCCCGACTCCCACCCACCCCTAGTGAGCAGTCTTGCTTTATAGGGCACCTCCCCCTTTATCAAATCACAGTGAATTGGACCAGCACATTTTGAATATAATTAAAGAGATTTAACTGCTTTTTCTCTGAAAGGACAGCTGCGAAACCAGCTGGTACTTCGTAGATCTCTCTCTTTTGCTTTAACAGATACCTAAGCTCCACAAACAGAACAATGGCTGGGAAAAATCGTATTGCTAAAGCTGTTGCCCCTGTTACAGCTTCTGCCTCGGTCCAGACAGAGGCCCTATTGCCAGTTGAAGAACCGGTTCCATGTGCAGGGTGCCTGCATGCTGAAGCTCTGAGGAAACAAGTGGAGGAACTCAGAGAGGAGGTGGCGAGGCTGAGGAGCATTCAAGACAGTGAGAAGTACATTGATGAGATGCTGCTTGCAGCAACCAGGCTCTCCAGCACAGGAGAAGATGGGTGTCAACAGAATGTCGATGGTTGGACAAAAGTCACCAGAGCCTGCAAAATCACCAATCCAACTTCTCCAGCCCTTGAATTGAAGAACCATTATGCAGCCCTGGAAGTGGAGGAGGTGAAAGCATCCCTGGAAAGGGAAGAACCAGAGTTCAAGTACCCCATAGTTGCAGAATCAGTGACCAGAAGGAAACGAAGGGTAGTGGTGGTTGGAGACTCTCTTCTGAGGGGTACTGAGGCGTCCATCTGCCGACCAGACTTGATGTCCAGAGAGGTATGCTGTCTGCCTGGTGCCAAGATCCAAAATGTTACGGAGAATTTGCCGAGACTCATCAAGCCCACTGACTATTACCCAATGTTGCTAATCCATGTTGGAACAAATGATACTGCCAGGTATACCTCGGAACGTATCAAAAGTGACTTCATGGCTCTGGGACAGAGGGTGAAGCAGGTAGGTGCACAGGTGGTGTTCTCTTCAATCCTCCCTGTTGAGGGTAAAGGCCAAGGCAGAGAGGCTCGCATCCTGGAGATTAATGCATGGCTGCGTGGATGGTGTCTTCGAGAGCGTTTTGGTTTCCTAGACCATGGGATGCTGTTCCAAGGGTTGCAGAGCAGAGATGGCATCCATCTGTCCAAGAAAGGTCAACACATCTTTGGTAGTAGACTGGCTAATCTACTGAAGAGGGCTTTAAACTAGATTCGTTGGGGATGGGTGAAGAAAGCCCCCAGGTAAGTGAAAGCCCCCAGGTAAGTGATACATTAAATACCTTTATGGAAATGGGTAACAGGGGTAACATATGGAAAGCAGTGTGTATTAATGCCCGTAGCATGGGAAATAAGATCTCTGAAGTTGAAGCTTTGGTGGGAGTGGCTGACTTAGATTTAGTGGCAGTTACAGAAACATGGTTCACAGAAAACCATGACTGGGATGTAACTATACCTGGCTATACTTTATTCAGAAAGGACAGGGTAGGAAGAAGGGGAGGAGGAGTAGCACTATATGTAAAAACTACTATTAAAGCTTTGGAATTACAGAGCTTAAAAGGGAGAGAGGAGGCATTGTGGGTTAAACTAGAAAGAGGGAAAGAGAAATCTATTTGCATTGGTGTGATATACAGACCTCCCTCACAAGAGGAAGAGGTGGACAGAGAGTTAATTGAAGACATACGCAGCATTGCTAGGAAAGGGGAAGTGCTACTGCTAGGAGATTTCAATATGCCAGATGTTGATTGGCACATTCCTGCTGCAGTATCATCTAGGAGTAAGGAGATCCTGGATTCTCTACAGGGAGAACTATTCAGGCAATTGGTAACAGACCCCACATGTGAAGGGGCCATACTGGACTTGGTGCTTACCAATGGTGAAAGTGTTTCTGATGTTGTAGTGGGAGATCATTTTGCATCCAGTGATCACCAGATGGTGTGGTTCAGTATTAGGACTAGGGCTGTTAGAATCCATTCCAAGGTGAAGATCTTAGACTTTAGGAAGACAAACTTTGCGAAGATGGGCCAATACCTCAGGGAGTCGTTAGTGGGATGGGAACAGCTGGGGGATGTAGAACAACAGTGGGCAAAACTGAAAGGGGGTATTTTAAAGGCAACCAACCTTTTTGTTAAAATGGTAAATAAAGGCAAAAGGAACAGGAGACCGCTATGGTTTTCGAAGGAAGTAGCTGAAAAAGTGAAGAAAAAGAGGGAGGCCTTCATGAAATACAAGAGATCACAGAGAAAGGAAGACAGGCATCTGTATTTGGAAAAACTTAGAGAAGCTAGCAAAGTAGTCAAGAAGGCAAAGATTCAAAAGGAGGAGGAAATAGCCAATGCAATAAAATGGGAGATAAGACATTTTTCAGATATATTAGTGAGAAGAGGAAGGGCAAATGTGGTATTGTCAGACTCAAGGGTACAGGGGGGGAATATGTAGAAGCTGATAAGGATAAAGCGGAATTGCTTAACAAATATTTTTGTTCTGTGTTCACAGATGAAGAACCAGGAGCAGGACCTCAGAAAACACCCACAAATAAGAACAGAAGCGAGGGACATCTTGAACAATTTTCAGAAGACTGTGTTCGTGAGAAACTAGCTCAACTTAAAGTAGACAAAGCGATGGGACCGGATGGGATACACCCTAGAATACTGAGGGAACTTGGGGACGTTCTAGCAACTCCACTGACTGACCTTTTCAATGCCTCGTTGGAGTCGGGAGTGGTGCCAAAGGACTGGAGAGAGGCTCATGTGGTGCCTTTACACAAAAGCGGAAGTAAGGATGTGGTTGAAAACTACAGGCCGGATAGTTTAACTTCGGTGGTGAGTAAATTAATGGAAACGCTGTTGAAAGAGAAAATAGTGAGGTTTCTGGAGTCCAGCGGATTACAGGATCCGAGGCAGCATGGATTCACCAGAGGCAGGTCTTGTCAGACAAATCTGATTGATTTCTTTGACTGGGTGACCAGGGAGTTGGACCGAGGGAGAGCTCTAGATATGGTGTATTTAGATTTCAGTAAAGCCTTTGACACTGTTCCTCACAGGCGACTTATAAACAAACTGAGCACCCTAGGGATGGACCCTAAAGTTACTGCTTGGGTTAGAAATTGGTTGGGTGGGAGGCGACAAAGAGTACAAGTAAATGGAGCTCACTCCGAGGAGAAGGATGTTACCAGTGGTGTGCCCCAGGGATCTGTCCTTGGTCCGATTCTTTTTAACATCTTTGTTAGTGATATAGCGGAAGGGCTGTCTGGTAAGGTTTGCCTCTTTGCGGATGATACCAAAATCTGCAATAAAGTAGACACCCAGGAAGGTGTAGATAACATGAGGAGGGATCTAGCTAAGCTTGAAGAATGGTCTAGAATTTGGCAGCTGGGATTTAATGTTAAAAAATGTAAGGTCATGCATTTGGGCTGCAGCAATCCAAGGGAGCAATACAGCATAGGAGGTGAAGTACTTTTGTCCACTAAAGAAGAGCGGGACCTAGGCGTAGTTGTGTCCGATGATCTTAAAGTAGCTAAACAGGTAGAAAAGGCGACGGCAAAAGCTAGAAGGATGCTTGGGTGCATACGGAGAGGAATGGCTAGCAGAAAAAAGGAGGTGATAATGCCTCTGTATAAGTCTTTGGTGCGACCTCATTTGGAGTATGGTGTGCAATTCTGGAGACCGCACCTTCAAAAGGATGTGAACAGGATGGAGTCGGTGCAGAGGGTTGCTACTAAGATGATTAGTAGTCTTCATTATAAAGCATATGAGGACAGACTTAAGGATCTTAATATGTACACCTTAGAGGAAAGGCGGGATAGAGGTGATATGATTGAGATGTTTAAATACCTCCGTGGCATAAATGTTCAGGGAGAGAGCCTCTTTCAATTGAAAGCAAGTTCTGCGACGAGGGGACATGGGATGAGGGTGAAGGGAGATAGATTCAGGAGTGATATGCGGAAATATTTCTTTACGGAAAGAGTAGTGGATCCGTGGAATAGTCTCCCAGTGGAGGTGGTAGAGATGAGGACAGTAACTGAATTCAAAAAAGCATGGGACCAACACAGAGGATCTCTAAAGGTAAAAAGTGGACTGTTGTAGTTGTTGTTATGGAAGGACAGACTAGATGGGCCTTGTGGTCTTTTTCTGTCATCATGTTTCTATGTTTCTATGTTTCTAATAATGGTTTATGGACCTTTCCTCCAGGAACTTGTCCAAACCTTTTTTAAACCCAGCTACACTAACAGCCTTTACTACATCCTCCGGTAACAAATTTCAGTTTGATTACACGTTGAGTGAAAAAATATTTTCTTTTATTAGTCTTAAATAGTTCACCCTGTAGCTTCATTGCATGTCCCCTAGTCTTTCTATATTCTGATAACGTAAACAATCGATCTACGTTTACCTGTTCCACTCAGTTCATTAATTTATAGACTTATATCATATCTCCCCTCAGCCGTCTCTTTTCCAGGTTAAAGAGCCCTAACCTTTTTAGCCTTTCTTCATAGGAGTATCCTTCCATCCCCTTTACCATTTTGGTGGCTCTTCTCTGAACCTTTTCTAACAACACTATATCTTTTTTAAGATACGGCGACCAGAATTGCACACAATATTCAAGGTGCAGTCTCACCATGGAACGATATAGAGGCATTATAATATCTTTTATTTTATTTTCCATTCCTTTCCTTATGATACCTAGCATTCTATTTGCTCTTTTGGCTGCCGCTGCACACTGGGCCGAGGGTTTTAACATGTTATCCACAATGACGCTTAAATCTTTTTCCTGGGTGGTGGTTCCTAATGTGGAACCTTGCATCGTGTAACCATAGTTTGGGTTGTTCTTCCCTAGGTGCATAACTTTGCACTTGTCCACATTAAATTTCATCTGCCATTTGGATGCCCAGTCTTCCAATTTATCAAGATCCTCTTGCAATTGTCCACAATCCTCTTGGGTTTTAACAACTTTAAATAGTTTTGTGTCATCTGCAAATTTGATAACCTCACACATTATTCCCTTTTCCAGATCATTTATGAATATGTCAAAAAGCAGCGGACCCAGCACAGATCCCTGGGGTACACCACTATTCACCTTTCTCCATTGGGAAAATTGGCCATTTAGCCCTACCCTCTGCTTTCTATCTTTTAACCAGTTCCTGATCCACAATAGTCCACTGCCTCCTATCCCATGACTCTTTAGTTTTGCCAAAGGTCTCTGATAAGGGACCTTGTCAAAGGCTTTCTGAAAGTCCAGATACACTATATCAACCGACTCACCTTTGTCCACCTGTTTATTCACACCTTCAAAAAAAAACCATAACAGATTAGTAAGACAAGATCTTCCTTGTCTAAAGCCATGTTGGCTGTCTCCCATTAGGCCATGAGTATCTGCATGCTGAGTAATTTTGTTCTTTATGATGGTTTCTACCATTTTTCCCAGTACTGACGTCTGTAGTTTCCCGGATCACCCCTGGAACCCTTTTTAAAAATTGGCGTTACATTGGCGATCGTCAGGTATTACAGATGATTTTAATGAAAATTCACAGATTACTAATAGCAGGTCTGTAATCTCATATTTCAGTTCTTTCAACACCCTTGGATGTATACCATCCGGCCCGGGTGATTTGCTACTCTTCAGTTTATCTAATAGTTGTAATACATCTTCCCAATGTATCGATATTTCCTTCAATTCTTCCGCACCTTTAAATACCACATCAGTCATGGGTAACATCCCTACATCTTCCTCAGTAAAGACCGAAGCAAAGAATTCATTCAGTCTCTCCGCTATTGCCTTGTCGCCTCTTAGTGCCCCTTTAACCCCTCTATCATCTAATGGACCAACTGACTCTCTCACAGGTTTTTTGCTACAAATGTACTTGAAAAAGTCTTTATTTTGCGTTTTTGCTTCCGCAGCAAGCTTCTTCTCAAATTCTCCCTTTGCCTGCCTTATCAATGCCTTGCATTTGACTTGCCAGTGCTTGTGCTGTTTCCAGGTTTCGTCGTTTGGCTCTTTTTTCCATTTCCTGAAAGATGCTTTTTTTGGCAACAGCCTCTCTGACCTCACCTTTAAACCATGCTGGCAGTTTTTTGGACTTCCTTCCACTTGTCCCCCTCCCCCTTAACAGTCACTGTACATAATATAATGACATTAGTAGTAAATCTTTGCATAATCATCCATGTAATAACAGAATTTGAAGAGAAAGAGAGAGAGGTCAGGAGCTCTAGAAATGAATCCTGATCCACCACCTTGTAATCTTAGTGCAGAAGCTCCAGGTAACATCATACCTGTCAACCTGATGACCCACAAATGAGGGGGAGCGTTGCCAGTTTTCATAGCTTCAGCAGGGCGTTACATAAGAAGAAACGCTGATCGTTAAGTGGGAGGTGTCTGAAATCTCGGGACGTGAATGATATACTTTTAAAGGGCGAGCATCTGTTTTTCAATGTGGATGTGTTGAGAGATGCGAAGAGATATTCACTTCAGCCTCACTCATTCCAAAACTCCTTTATGCAATTACATACTGAATAAATAATTGGGAAGAAATGGAAGAAAGTCATTAAAAGTTCTATTCATACAACCATTACAGATACTTCAACTTTCATTAAATCGTTCCTGTTTATGGAATTTGCTTTATAATTGAATCCTAAATAAAAATAAGGGAGTTAGCCAATAACAACTGCAGAATAGCCTTGGGCACTCAGAAGTGCTATACATGTCTGGTAATAAAACAAACTTGTGCATCTAGTCTATTCAGGACTCAGGGCCAGCCCTATGCATGTGCAAGAATGTTGTTGGCACAGGGCCCCGCGCAACAGGAAGCCACGTGCTAACCTCATGCTGCACCGATGTAGGGTCTATGCCTCCATTTTCCCCTGCTGCCAATTAAGAGCCACAGAAACATGTTCCTTGTTTCACGCAGCTATGTCGCCTCAAAAGCCCCCAGACCACGGCCCCTCTAAACGCAGCAGAAAGCGCTTCCTGGGAGAAACAGGAAACGCTTCTCACTGCCCCCAGAAGGGCCGCGGTCTGGCAGCCCTTGAGGCAGCACCACCGCAGAAAGGAACATGTTCCCATAGTTGTAAAAGGTGAACAATACTGGGGGGGGGGGGGGGGGAGAGAGGAGGCAGACAGGCTGCAGCTAATGAGGTGAGGTGGGGGGAAAGGACTGGAAGGGGGCTATACTTTTGGATCGCTACACACGTCCACCACATATGACCCAGACTTGCAGGGGAGTGGGCATACCGAGGACAGCATGCTTCAACCATGATCCCAATCTACATACCCTGCACTGGAGAGATGTGGGCTCAGCAGATGGTCTTATACTGAATTTCCCTGAGGAGGGTGCCTTTGACCAGTCCCGTCGGTCACGATATCGCCCTCCGAATACTACCTGGTGGCACAGAAACCTCCAATTCCGTTGCCCAGCTAGCCTCCATCGCTGCATAGTCCGTCTCTGGGAACCATTCACCCAACGTTCAGTAGTAAAGCAAAACCGATAGCATCCCTTGATCCTCAAATTTAAAAAAGTGTTCAATACATTTCGCGCCCTCCCCAGTTAGGGAGGCACGAGGGAGGGGGCCAACATAATGCCACAATTGTAAGTAGGCAAAGGAATGTCCACCCTCCAGCTCAAAGTTCTCCCGGAGCTGCTGGGAAGGCCTTATAGCATCCGTTTCATCCACCAGCTGTCGAAGCATGCACAACGTCTTCTACTCCCAAAGGCAAAAGGGGCGTGAGTCCATTCTTGGAAGAAAGTCAATGTTACCGCAGATAGGTATGAACCCTGACACTGTAGGGATGGCTCACCATTTAGTACACAAATAGCACCAAGCACTCCATACCAGTTTAATCAAAAGACTCTTTCGGAGGCGTTCCGGTAAATTTTTAGAATCTGCATGCAGAATGGCCAGCAAACCATGGGGAGCCACAGGCTCCTCCTCCACTTTCCAAGGAATAAACACTGAGGTATAGCCCAGCCAGTCTCTCAAATGGCACAGCTGATATGCCAAATTATAATAGGTAGTCCAATAGGCCCAATCCTCCCTTCCGTCACTCCCCCCTTAGCCTCTCCAGGGCCACATGAGCGGGTTTGCATTGTCAGAGGAAGCAGCAAAGTTCTCCCTCAAGCAGCCGAATATCTTTTTGGAGTAAGCAGATCGGCAATGTCTGCAGCACATATAACAGTTTTGGGAATAAAGTCATACAGAATACTGCCACCCTCCCTTAAAGGTAATGGTATAGTTGTATCAGTACAAGTATCCCTAGCAACTTTAAATAAACAACTTAAATAGCTAAACAAAACCTTAAAACTAAGATGCAGACAACAGTCCAGCAGCGAGAAAGGGGCTATCCAGTCTTTTGCATTGAGTGTCACATATATGATTTTCTCCCACTTGGTGAGGTATCTTATGTGTGCACTAGGTGCAAGGAGCTCTTTGACCTCAGGGAATAAGTCCGATCTCTGGAGGCTAGAGTGGCAGACTTGGAGAACATAAGGAAGACAGACAGGTACAGGGTCATAGTACTGAAGTCCCATCTCCAATATGGCAGCCTCTCAGTTACCATGGAGGAGAGAGGTCACGTGAAAGGAAAGCATCACCTTGGTGTGACAGGAAGAGTTCTTGTGGCTAGTACTTGTCCGCCAAGAGATGTAAAACCCTCTCACACCAAGAAGGTTTCTCCAGGGCCATGTGCCCATGAGGAAAAGGTTAGGACAGCTGTCAAAGTTGGCGATTCGATCATTAGGCATTAGATAGCTGGGTAGCTGGTGGATATGATGATCGCCTGGTAACTTGCCTGCCTTGTGCAAAGGTAGCGGACCTCATGCGCCACCTAGACAAGATTTTAGATGGTTCTGAGGAGTCTGCTGTCTAGGTACATGTTAGCACCAATAACATAAGAAAGTGTAGGGGCGGGGGGGGGGGGGGAGATACTGGAGGCCAAGTTTAGGCTTTTAGGTAGGAAGTTGAAATCCAAAACTTCCAGGGTGGCATTCTCAGAAATGCTTCCTGTTCCACGCGCAGGACCCAGTTGGACAGGCAGAGCTCCCAGTCTCAATGCGTGGTTGAGACAATGGTGCAAGGAAGAGGGCTTTGGATTTATTAGGAACTGGGTAACATTCTGGGGGAGGGGCTCTTTTAAAGGAATGGGCTCCACCTTAACCAGGATGGAACCAGGCTACTGGCATTAACTTTTAAAAAGGAGATAGAATAGCTTTTAAACTAGAATATAGGGGAAAGCCAATTGGAGTGCATGGTTCGGAAAGATGTATCCTTGAAGGATAACAGGGAAGTTAGGGCATCACGACAAAGAGGTTCCAACAAAGATAAAAGTAACCCCGATGTTCTTCAGTACAGAGCCAAAAGATTCCAAATTATACCGAACAACTGATAACCAGATTAATATGAATAAAATGCAACCTCTAAAATGCCTGTATGCAAATACTAGAAGTTTAAAAAATCAGATGGGAGAGTTAGAATATATAGCACTAAAAGAAAGGTTAAATATGATTGGCATCACTAAGACCTAGTGTAAGGAGGACAACAAATGGTATACTGTGATACCTGGGTACAAACTATATCGCAATGATAGAGTAGATCAAATTGGTGGAGGGGTTGTGCTCTATGTTAGAGAGGGTATTGACTCACACGGGATTAGTTTTTGGAGGAAATAAAATACACTGTCAAATCTCTATGGATAGAAATTGCATATAAAAAGGGGAAGGCGATGGCAGTGGGGGTGTACTACCGACCACCTGGCCAGAATGAACAGATGAATGATGAAATGCTCAAAGAAATCAGGGAAGCTAATAATGGGTGATTTCAATTACCCAAGTATCAACTGGGTCAATGTTACAGCAAGACATACTAGAGAGATAAAGTTTCTAGATGAAATAAATGACTGCTTCTTGGAGCAGCTGGTTCATAAACTGACAAGAAGGGAAGCTATTTTTGACCTAGTCCTTAGTGGAACACCAGATCTGGTGCACGAGATAAGTGTGTTGGGGCCACTTGGCAATAGTGATCATAGCATGATCACATTTGATTTAAAAAATGGAAGAAAGATGGCAAGGAAATCCACAGTATTACCTTTTAACTTTCAAAAGGGAGACTATGAAAAATGAGGAAAATAGTTAAGAAAAAAAAATAAAAGGAGCAGCTGTAAAGGTTAAAGATTTACATCAAGCATGGGCGTTGTTTAAAAGTACTATCTTGAAAGCCCAGACCAGCTGTATAAGAAAAATGGAAGGAAGGCCAAAAAACTGTCAGCATGGTTTAAAGGCAAGGTCAGAGAGGCTGTTGTTGCCAAAAAGCATCCTTCAGGAAATGGAAAAAGGAGCCTAATGACGAACACCAGAAACAACATAAGCATTGGCAAGTTAGATGCAAGACATTGAAAAGGCAGGCAAAGAGAAAATGTGAAATGAAGCTTGCCGTGGAAGCAAAAACGCATAGAGGCACATTCCATTCTGCGCATCCCAGATGCACAGAGATAGACCTGATTCTGATCCCACAGGGCACGTATAGTCCCAATGGGATCTGAATCGTGTCTAGGTCTGTATGTGCAGGCCAGGACCCGATTCCCATTGGCCTGCACATACAAGCCCCTGCCTTGCTAACTCAGTCAGGCTCTAGAATAGAGCTGTGGTGTCATAGTGTCCCATTGCCATGGCACTGCGGCTCCATTTGGGAGCCGCGATCCCCGGCTACCGACCACTTTTACCTTTCCCTGCAGCCCGACCCCCGATCTGGCCTCCCATGGCCAGGGTCAGGCTTCTGGGAATCTCCTGCACCCTCTCACCTTTTTGATCCCAGCTAGGCCTCCAGTCCACCGATGTCTAGGGGGACTTATTCCACCTCTGAGGTGGAATAAGTCCCCCGTCCAGTCTGCCAGCCCTGGACATACAGGGCCGACTTTAGAATTGGCCCTGTATGTCTGCGACTGTGGACCGCCCACTGCCTGCCCTAACTCCGCCTCTGCACCGCCCCCTCCCGTCCCTGTCTAAGCCTCCCCAAACAAACTCCTTGTTTGTATGGGGAGGCTTAGTTGGGGACGGCAAGGGGGGCGAATAGTGGGGATCAAATAGACCCCATAATAAAAATGTTTTCAAGTACATTTGTAGCAAAAAACCTTTGAGAGAGTCAGTTGGATCACTGGATGATAGAGGGGCAAAAGGGGTACTAAGGGAGGACAAGGTCATAGCGGAGAGACTGAATGAATTCTTTGCTTCGGTCTTTACTTAAGAAGATATAGGAAAGTTACCCATGCCTGACATAGTATATAAAGGTGATGTAGCGGAAGAATTGAAAGAAATATTGATAAACTGGGATGATGTATTACAACTGTTTGATAAAATGAAGAATAGCAAATCATCTCGACCAGATGGTATACATCCAAGGGTGTTGAAAGAACTGAAATATGAGATACAGACCTACTATTAGTAATGTGTGAACTATCATTAAACATCATCTGTAGCACCTGAGGACTGGAGAGTGGCCAATGTAACTCCAATTTTTAAAAAGGGTTCCAGGGGTGATCTGGGAAACTACAGACTGGTGAGCCTGACATCAGTACCGGGCAAAATGGTAGAAACCATTATAAAGAATAAAATTACTGAACATGTAGATAGTCATGGGAGACAGTCAACAAGGCTTTAGCCAAGGAAAGTCTTGTCTTACTAATCTGTTATATTTTTTTGAAGATGTGAATAAACAGGTAGACAAAGGTGAGCCAGTTGATATAGTGTATCTGGATTTTCAGAAAGCCTTTGACAAAGTCCCTTATGAGAGACTCTTGGCGAAATTAAAAAGTCATGGTATTGGAGGCAGCGTAGTATTGTGGATCAGGAACTTGTTAAAAGATAGAAAGCGGAGTGTAGGGCTAAAGGGCCAATTTTTATTTATTTTTATTTATTTAGCTGTATTTATATCCCGCTTTTCACCGGGTCAAAGCGGTCAATTGGGGGATACATTTAACACGAGGGGATATGAGACACATACACTAATACTTACAGGGAACATGGGCAGTGGAGGGTTAAGTGGCTTGCCCAAGACCTCGAGGAGTGCCTATAAGACTAGAAATCCCAGTCCCTCCGGCATGAGATTGCTGTCCCCAGGTGGGACTTGAACCCCCGGCCCTCCGCCTGAAGTACCTTGTCCTAACCACTAGACCACTCCTCCCTCAATGGAGAAAGGTGAATAGTGGAATAACCTATGGATCTGTACTAGGCCCGTTGCTTTTTAGCATATTCATAAATGACCTGGAAATGGGAATAATGAGGTGATCAAATTTGCAGATGACACAAAATTAGTCAAAGTTGCTAAAATGCAAGAGGATTGTGAAAAATTGCAAGAGGACCTTGAAAAATTGGAAGGCTGGACGTCCAAATGGCAGATGAAATTTAATGTGGACAAGTGCAAAGTTATGCAACTAGGAAAAAACAACCCAAACTATGGTTACACGATGCAAGGTACCAACTTAGAAACCACCACCCAGGAAAAAGATTTAGGCGTCATCATGGATAACATGTTAAAACCCTCTGCCCAGTGTGCAGCGACGGCCAAGAGAGCAAATAGAATGCTAGGTATCATAAGGAAAGGAATGGAGAATAAAACCAGGGATATTATAATGCCTCTGCATCATTCCATGGTGCAACTGCACCTTGAATGTTGTGTGCAATTTTGGTCGCCATATCTTAAAAAGGATATAGTTGAATTAGAAAGGGTACAAAGAAAGCGACAAAAATGGTAAAGAGGATGGAAAGATACCCCTATGAGGAGAGGCTTAAAGGTTTAGGGCTCTTCAACTTGGAAAAGAGACAGCTGAGGGGAGATATGATAGAAGTCTATAAATTAATGAATGGAGTGGAACAGGTAAACGTAGATCGATTGTTTATGCCATCAAAAAGTAGAAAGACTAGAGGACACACAATGAAGCTACAATGCAACCCATTTAAGACTAATAAGAGAAAATATTTTTTTACTCAGCGCATAATCAAACTCTGGAATTCGTTACCGGAGGATGTAGTTAAAGCTGTTAGTGTGTGTAGCTGAGTTTAAAATAGGTTTGGACAGGTTCCTGAAGTAAAGATCCATAAGCCTTTATGGACCTTTACTCCACTGCTTGCTCCAGAACAAGCATTGTGAAACCTGGGTGCCTCTTTGGGAACCTGCCAGGTACTTATGGCTGGGATTGGCCACTGTTGGTCTGACCCAGTAAGGCATTTTTTATGTTATTATGCTCTTTATTTTCTAAGCAAAGATGGTATTTTGTATTCGTTGACCCACTCCAAGGAAGCTAATATTTTTCTCAAATTACAAGCTATATAGCAGCCACAGACAAACTCCATCTGGCTATCATGTGTGAGACCAGACAGCAGCAGAGCCAGGCGATCTGCCATGATTTTGGCCAACAACTTAAAATCTAAATTAATAAGGAAAATGGGTCAATAAGATTCTGCCTTCAACAAATCCTTCCCAGGCTTCGGAATGAGGGTTATGAACGCCTAGTTAACATCCGGGTGCAATCCCCCTCCTCCACCCTCTGCTGGTACATCACCACAAGGGGAGGTATCACCTGGCCCTGCAACAGTTTATAGAACACTGCACTAAAACCATCCGAGCCCGGTTCCTTACAGCACTGAGCCCATTTAATCCCCTGCTGACCCTCCTCAGTGGATATCGGAGCCCCAAGCTGAGTGGCCTGATCAACAATAAGCCTGGCAAATGCAATTCCTTAACATAGGTGGCTATGCAGGCAGAGCATATTTGCTCCCCAGAGTAAAGACGCCGGTAAAATGCCCAGAATATTTCTACTATCTCCTTAGTGTACTTATGAAGCACTCCCTGGGCATCTCACAGTGCCACCACCCAAGGGGAGCCTGGCACCCCTCAAGCAGCGAGCCAGGAGTTTATCAACCTTGTTCCTGTATTGATAGAGTTGGAACTTATAATATAGTAAGGTCTTCTTCACCCTCTGATGCAGCAGTTGATTTAATGCCGCCTGAGCCTCCAGTAACTGGGCCTAGTGCCCTACTATATGTTTCCGGGCATACCATTTCCGATCAGTCACCACCTGTTTCTCCAACAGAAAAATGTGAGCATTCATTAGCTTGCGACGGTGAGCCGCGTACATTACAATGTCACCCCGCAGAACAACTTTGGCTTTCTCCCAGAAGAGCCCTGGGGATATCCATATGCTGACCATTATTTCCTACAAAATCCAGCCACCATTCTCTCAGGTAGGGGAAAAACTGCTCCTCTCAATACAGCTCCAAGGGAAAGTGCCAAATCCGTACTGACTGCTCAGAGGGTCACCAACTGAGATCAATCCAGACCATCGCATGGTCCAAGATTTCACTGAAGCCAATCACCCTATCAAGAGAGACACCGAAACCAGCAGGTAGATAATCCTAGAACTCATCCCATGGGCTATAGATAGGTGAGTATAGTCCCATTTCATGGGGTGTAGGAGACACTAGAGGTCCACAAGATCCAGCCAGCTTCTCAATCTTTGCAAAATGTGTGCAAACCCTATTCTTCCCCCCAATCCTCCTTGTGATATGTCGACCAGCGGATCCAGCACTCCATTTAGGTCTTCTCCAACCACCACCCGCCTATCTGATAACTGCTCTAGTTTCGATGCCACCTGCACGTAGAATTGTGAATCTGGGACATTGGGGCCATAGATGTTACAAAGTAGCATCCCATGAAGCTTCCCACTCAAAATTACATATCGCCCCCCTCATCATGCCATTCAGTCTCACACTCAAATAATACCTTCTTTTTAAACAATATAGCCACTCCCCCTTTTTTCCCCACCACTGGTGCCCCATATATCTGGTCCATCCAGGCCCATTGCAGCTTAGAGTGCTCTGTGGTGTCCTGATGGGTTTCCTGTAGAAAAGCAACCTCACAACGCTGCCAAGATAAGACCTGAAGGACTTTGTGGTGCTTGACTGGTGAGCCCAACCCACAGACATTCTATGATACAACCCATTGCAGGATTTGGTCACACATAAACAACCAGCTCAAGCGGGTCAAGGGACCTCCCCAGCCTAAGGTCCCCCCCACAACGTTGAATCATTCTCCCAATCTGAGGTACCTCATCATCACCATGACTCGACTACTACTGCAAATATCCCCCCCATATCCATCCATATCCATCTCAGCAGACCCCACCCTCCCCCCATAGAATTTGCTGCTCCCACCTACTTTCATATGGAGCATAATCTATTGAGGTGTCGGGACTCCATCCACCCCCCCCCCCATGTACACATATATTCAAGCCCCCCTGCTCCTCCCCATACACTCCAACATGAGACACACTGGGTCACCCTTAGCCTTCACCATCCCCCCCGCCCCTCTACCCTGTCAATCCAATCGTCCAGCTCCAGCACTCACCAAAAAGAGATTAACCCCCTATTGCCCAGCTCAAACATCCATTAACCTCCCCTCCAATAATGAATAGGACATTTAACAGCCAGCAGCATATTTAAAGTAGGAGGAGATAGGCAGAGAAAAAGGCATAACAGAGTAGTCCACTACCCAGCACTTCATCGCCTCTGGAATCCGGTGCCAAGTCCAGCCGCTCTCCATCTCCCTCCTAGGCTAGCAGGAGGCCACTCCGCACAGGGGGTGCTCCCAGCAGTGTGGGGCAGAGGCAAATCCTGAGGCAGAATTGTCCAACTCCCCCCTGATTAAATAAGTGATCCACGGGACAGCTGGGAAACCAGAACCAGTGTGGCCCTCCGGGGTCTGAATACAGTCTCATCCCCAATCCTGTGTGTCTGGACATCCCAGGATGTCGCACAAATCACCACATCATATAGTCAGGGAAGGTCCAAAACACACCGGAAGGTGAATTACACAATCCCTGTTAGAAGTACATATCAGTCCTCTCCATCTGTAACAGTCCGCAGCACAAGATCTTATACAAATTTCTGGGCCACGTCCACACTATCAAATATACAAGAGGTACCATTGTGGTAGATCTGAAGTTTCACAGGGTACTGCAGGATGAATTTAATCTTAGCGATGATTAACCGTTGACAGATCCCAGAAAACACCCTCCGTTGTTGACTTAATTGTAGCGAATAGTCTTGAAAGATGAGAATCTTAAAGTTCTCATGTTGTATGGGCCCCTGGCCCTGTGCAGCTCACAGGACCCGATCCTTCTGGACAAAGTCAGAAACCTGGCAAGGACCACTCGAGGCTGACGGTCGGCCTCCTGCAGCGACCCCATCCGGTGGGCCCTTTCAATAATAAGCTTAGCACAGTTTTCTCCTAGTGTGAGAGCCAGGGGTAACAGAGTCTTGAGTAACCCCCATAGTTCTATGTCCTTGACTGATTCCAGTATGCCCACCAACCACAAGTTGTTACGGAGGGTGCAGTTCTCCAAATTGTTGATTTTATCCGCTTGCTTATTGATCAGTTCTTCAAGGGCATGCAGCTCCTTCGTGGCCTCATTCACCATGTCCTCCATTTAAGCTATGTGGAGCACAGCTTCCTGCAGGTGGCCCCAAAGCCCTCAATGGCCCTGGCCATGGAATTCAGCTTGTCATCCACCATGCTGAGTCAACTTGCCAGGGTGACCACTACTGCCACGGTAACTCCTCCACCAACACCTGTTGAGCCAGGGAGTATAGCAAGGGTGGCCCATCTGCTATCTTGGAACCTGTCAGCAGGCCTTCTCTTTCTCTCTCCTTGCCACCTTCATAGCAGTCAGGCTCCAAATCATTCCCAAAGCGGTCCGGACCCCATGCTGGGGCTAACACATATCTTTTGGCAAGGGATAAGCTGCACTTAACTGCAGAGGGAAGCAGTAGGGTAGGAGTCCCAGAGAGCAGTTAGTATATGTCCTCCCACTATCAGCACATCTCATGATCCCTCCTAAGTATTTTACTTTATTTTATTTTATTTATTTATTTATTTACGTTCTTTTATACGTTCTCAGTGCGGTTTACATTGAACAAACTGAAATTACATTGAACAGGGCATTATAACTTGGAGATAACTATTTTACAGGGAACATGGGCAATGGAGGGTTAAGTGGCTTGCCCAAGACCACAAGGAGCACCTGTGGGACTAGAAACCCCAGTCCTTCCGGCCCAAGGTTGCTGTCCTCTAGTGGGATTTGAACCCCCGACCTTCCGGCTTGAAGTACCTTGCCCCAACCACTAGGCCACTCCTCCACTCCACTTTACCTAAAATACATAAGTCCTTACAAGATCCTCCTGGGAGGCCTATAGTAGCAAGTTGGTGTTCGGTTCTTGAACCATAATCAAAATTTTTGGACAAGATACCGAATCCCATAGCACAAAGGTGCCGCTCCTATAGTAAAGATACTACTTATATGTTGAACAAACTTTACCAGTTTTCTGATCTCCTGGAGGGTGTGTGTTTTGTGACTCTTGATGTGACTTCACTGTATATTAATAATGAACGGGATGAGGGATATAAACTCCCACGTACACCCAAAGATTTTTTATTGGATCTTCTCCAGTTGGTGTTGAAGAGGAATTACTTTCAATATGAGGGACAAAGAGGACCCAGGACATCCACTGCTTACCCCTAGACAAGCATTGTAGAACCTTTGTGCCTTTTTGGGAATCTGCCAGGTACTTGTGACCTGGATTGGCCACTGTTGGAAACAGGATTCTGGGCTTGATAGACCTTGGTCTGACCCAATATGGAATTTCTTATGTTCTTAATTCTGTTTGCAGGTTAATGGGATAGCAATGTGGGCTACAGTGGCCCGTCCCTTGCGACCCTTTAGATGGCTGCTTTTGAAGAATATGTTTATCCCTCTAAGTGGTTTGAACATGTTAAACTCTGGAGTTGGTTCTTAGAAGATATTTTTTTTTAGTAGTATGGGAGTGAGCAGCTTCTGGAAACATTTATTACTTGGTTGAATAATCAAAAGAGACTACTGAAATTTAAGATGATGAAGGATCAAGAGTCTATCAATTTTTTGGACATTCATATTTATCAAGAAGGAGGACACTTAGGATCTATCCTTTAAAGGAAAAAAATTTAAAAAAATACTTTTTATAGTTGCCACCCAATTCTGCTGAAAAAGAATCTCCTTGTGGGTCAATTCCTCTGTTTGAGGACGATTTGTAATTCAGTGGAGGATTTTAAAACTAAAGCTGGTGAATTACGAGACCGTTTTCGAATGAAGGGGTATCATAAGTGGACCATAAGGAAAGCATATAAAAGAGCGCTTTATGCCCAATGTCCCCTTCTCTTAGAGGAAAGAAGAACAACAACGGATGACATGTATTTTACCCTATTCTACAAAAGCAGTATATTTGAAAAAGATTCTCTTAAAACACTGGGACACCATATCCCTCATTCCTGGTTTTCAATCTCCTCTTCTTCTGGCTTTTACGAGAGGAGAAAATATTGGACAGAGACTTAATAACAATAGATTATATTTGGATGGTTCAGAGGGAACTCAGATGGGCCATTATAAATGTAAATGCTGTGAACAAACAATTGAAGGTCCTCAATGGACGGATATGAGAAGGGGCAGGCTCAACTACTCCAAACATTGGACTACCTGTAACTCTGGCTATGTGATATACTATATGTTACAATGTGAATGCCCTCAGCTTTATATTGGGCGTACCAGTAAATTGGTGAAAATCAGACTGGGTCACTATCACCCCGACTGTGACACACTGTCTAGAGAGGAATCATACATTTTCATCTTTGAAATGGAGGGTGATCAATGTAGTACTTTGTAACCCATCAGGTGGTGATAGACAAAGCTGACTGAATTTTTTTAACAATGTTGGATCTTTAATTTGAGTACTCAGACCCCTAAGGGGATGAAAGTGGATATTGACTGGATGACACTCCTCTGAGTTTTGGATGTGATAGGAAATTGATATGGATTCTAATTGGTTGAGAGTGTAAAGAAATGGGGAGTTTCCGGATGTCTAGCATCAGATGCCTTTGGATGAGGCCAAAATGGCTATTACAAGAAGTCTGTCATGGGAATGTCGCATCTAGACATTACTGATGTAGATTCCAGTTTGGGGATCAAGCGATTTTGAATTAAGATAAGTGACTATTACCCAATGCAGTACTGTAAAAGTGTATAATAAGGTCCGAAACAGAGAGCTTTGTTGGATTGTGATATGTGTGATTCCAACAGAAAAATAGGCTGATTATATTGAAGAGATACTACAGCATATAATTTTCTTTAAAAAAAAAGAGTAACATGGGCTTGAATAAAATATATTTACCATGATTAGAATATATTGGTTGAACTATTAAGCCCGACAAAATATTCTTTCTTCTCTCTACTTTCAGTAACTAATTATCTCTTGGAGGAGGAGGTTTTCTTATTTGTTGACAGAGAAAGGGTTTTCATTAAGGAGTGTGACACATGCCAGATAACTATGCAAGCACTTTTCAAGGGAAAATCTTGCTCATGGTGGTAAATTCTTACTGGAAGTGATCACATTGTCTTCATGCACCTCATTCAATTATAGCTCTTTAACAGTGGTTTGCAACTCTTGGGCTATCGGATACCATCATATCTGCTTTCACATCTGATGACCTCAAAGACTTTATACACATAAACCTCATTTAGTTTGTCACCACTGCACCATGCTGACCTCCGACAAATGGCCAGGAGAGCAGATGGCGAATCAACGACAGATGCATTAAAAAGAATCACCAGAGACTGGTCTAAAAGGATGTGCTGCTTCATAAGAACATAAGAAATGCCATACTGGGTCAGACCAAGGTCCATTCAGTCCAGTATCCTATTTCCAACAGTGGCCAATCCAGGCCACAAGTACCTGACAGGTTCCCAAAGAGGCACCCAGGTTCCACAATGCTTGTCCTGGGGCAAGCAGTGGATTTCCCGGGTCCTCTTTAATAATGGCTTATGGACCTTTACTCCAGGAACTGTCCAAACATATTTTAAACCCAGCTACACTAACAGCTTTAACTACATCTTCCGGTAATAAATTCCAGAGTTTGATTACATGCTGAGTAAAAAAATATTTTCTCTTATTAGTCTTAAATGAGTTGCGTTGTAGCTTCATTGTGTGTCCCCTAGTCTTTCTACTTTTTGATGGTGTAAACAACCAATTTACATTTACCCGTTCCACTCCATTCATTAATTTATAGATCTCTTTCATATCTCCCCTCAGCTGTCTCTTTTCCAGGTTGAAGAGCCCGAAGCTTTTAAGCTTCTACTCATAGGGGTATCCTTCCATCCCCTTTACCATTTTTGTCACTCTTCTTTGTACCTTTTCTAATTCAGCTATATCCTTTTTAAGATATGGCGACCAGAATTGCACACAATATTCAAGGTGCACTCACACCATGGAACGATACAGAGGCATTATAATATCCTTGGTTTTATCCTCCATTCCTTTCCTTATGATTCCTAGCATTCTATTTGCTTTCTTGGCCTTCGCTGCACACTGGGTGGAGGGTTTCAACATGTTATCCACAATGATGCCTAAATCTTTTTCCTGGGTGGTGGTTTCTAAGGTGGTACCTTGTATCGTGTAACCATAGTTTGGGTGTTCTTATCTAGGAGCATAACTTTGCACTTGTCCACATTACATTTCATCTGCCATTTGGATGTCCAGCTTTCCAATTTAACAAGGTCCTCTTGCAATTCTTCACAATCCTCTTCTGCTTTAACAGCTTTGAATAATTTTGTGTCATCTGCAAATATGATCACTTCACTTGTTATTCCTAGTTCCAGGTCATTTATGAACATGTTAAAAAGCAGTGGACCTAGTACACATCTCTGGGGTACTCCACTATTCCCCTTTCTCCAATGAGAAAATTAGCCATTTAGTCCTACCCTCTGCTTTTTATCTTTTAACCAGTTCCTGATCCACAATACTACGCTGCCTCCAATTCCATGATTCCAATCCTCTTACAACACACCATACCTTGTGCAGCAAGAGGGGGTGTCATTTGGGCAAAACTGCTTATGAGACACTGCCTTAAGACATGCTTAGACTTCTCAGTCCATACTTCGCTGTGGAATTACAACTCAAACAGGAATAGGAGATAAACTCCCCAGGCTCATCTATTTTGTTGCCCTTTTACACTACAAGGGCCTATGTTTGCTATAGTTTATGGGGCTGAGTCAAAGTGGGCCCCTGCTTCCATCATCCAGAACACTGGACCTCTGTCGTACAAGATCCAGATCACTGATGGACAGATCTGGCGTCATCGCATTGATCAACTGAGAGGTAGCTCATCCTCAAAGACTGAAGTGTCTCATGAGACTATGGAAGTTCCTAACGTGGAGCATACTGTCATCCCAGAGGCACCAGTTGCCGTGGGAGAACAGTGCACTTGACTCATGAAAGACCGAGACTGATGTAAAGCCTTCAGAACTATCAGCTGAACATGGGGGCCTGCCGAGATTTCAGCACAATTGTGGGCTGCCCCTGCGACTGGATAGTTCTATCAGCTAGGGAGAAGGGGTGTTATATATGCATCAGGGGAAGCCTCAGCCTAAGGAATGTTGAAGATCTGTGCTAGATACTCTTGTTTATCACACTGTCTTCTTATTACCTAGCTGTGCAACTCTCACCCTAAGTGGGTGCCGGTGTAGATCCAGTAATAAAAGTTCATTAAAAAATCTGGTGGCTTCACTTAATATTGCTCACAGAGGCATTATGATAGTCCCTGATTGTTCTCTATTCCTTTCCTAACATTCTATTTGCATTTTAATTCATTTTGTGACTCCCCCAAGGCTATACAGAGAGTCAGTGAGAGAGTTGGGGAGATAAAGTAGCGATCCCATGCTATGATTTCCCCCCATTCCTTTGCTTTCTACTCACTGAAAGTTTTGAGTCTTGTGACTGCAGGGTAAGCTCCGTTGAAGTGGAATCTTGGCTGCCAAGTTGCAAAGCTTCTCGCCTCCTCAAAGTTATGCTGGAGTCAGACATGGACATGGAGATGGAAATGTGAAGAGTAGGGATAAGAGCAAACCGGAAGGGGAACAGAGGGAGAAAGGGGACGTGCTACTGGCCAGTAATTATGGGAGTGGCTTTTGGATGAACACAGAGCACACTACTCCTCTTTTCTTAGCCCCTGGTTTCATCTTTTCACCTGGAGAACAAAGCAGAGACAAAGGATCAGTAGCTCCCTGGGATTCCTGCTCCACCTCCTCACATTATTCCATGGGAATCCCTTAATGCTCTGTAGACACCCTATCCCAACATCACACCCTTCAAGACACCTTCAGTTGCCCAGTCCCTGACTCGGAAACTACACGCCTCAGAACCCCTTGTCTGCCATGCCCGTCCCGCTAATCCTGCCCCCATACTGAAATCCCCCGTTATTACTATGCTGCTCCCATCCATATCTGAGATTATCCTTCTCACCTCCCTAAAGTATATTACATAGACCTCTCCATCACTTCCACTGACCCTCTCCTCCATAAATGGGAACCTCGGACTCCTAACAACCTCCTACCCCAATTCAACACAACACTCCTAGGATTTCCCTTCCCCTCCATAACCACTTCCATACACTCTTCTTCTCTGACAAATTATTCCATCAGTCCCTGGTACCTGTTATCATAGGGATCCCAGTTTCTCAGAGATCTCCATCACAACTACAGCTCTTGTTGTTTCATCTCACATGCACACTGTCCTCTCCCTCCAGCTATCTCCTATCTCTGTTATCCTCTCCGCACTAAACTCTGCTGTTTACTGTAGGCCAGGATAAGCAAGTCCAGACACACGGAGGTAATGGTGGTACACTGGAATCCTATAGTCTTGATCTCATTGCAAATCTCTTGGGCTTGTTTTTCTTTCTTTCTCTGCCTGCCCTGTGATGTGATGTGTGATATCATAATAGGCCATTGTGATATCACATATTAATGAATACACTTTGGGCCTCTGGGTGTAGATCCAAACAGTGCTTACAGAAATGAAATTAAACCCATTTATGCCTTCACCACTTGGCCATCCTTCCACAAAGTCCTGATAAGGAAGTGAAGAATTGTAGGACTGGTGCCCTGTGGCCTGCTCAGAACCAAAAGCCTGAACCAAACACAATTAATTCTTGCTGCAGAAAGCCTTTGACAAGGTCCCTCATCTGAGACTTTTGGCAAAACTAAAGAGTCATGGGATTGGAGGCAGTGTACTATTGTGGATCAGGAACTGGCTAAAAGATAGAAAGCAGAGGGTAGGGCTAAATGGCCAATTTTCCCAATGGAGAAAGGTGAATAGTGGTGTACCCCAGGGATCTGTGCTGGGTCCACTGCTTTTTGACATATTCATAAATGACCTGGAAAAGGGAATAACGAGTGAGGTTAACAAATTTGCAGATGACACAAAACTATTTAAAGTTGTTAAAACCCAAGAGGATTGTGGACAATTGCAAGAGGATCTTGATAAATTGGAAGACTGGGCATCCAAATGGCAGATGAAATTTAATGTGGACAAGTGCAAAGTTATGCACCTAGGGAAGAACAACCCAAACTATGGTTACACGATGCAAGGTTCCGCATTAGGAACCACCACCCAGGAAAAAGATTTAGGCGTCATTGTGCACAACATAGAAACATAGAAATATGACAACAGAAAAAGACCACATGGCCTATCTAGTCTGTCCTTCCATATCAACAACTACAACAGTCCACTTTTTACCTTTAGAGATCCTCTGGGTTTGTCCCATGCTTTTTTGAATTCAGTTACTGTCCTCATTTCTACCACCTCCACTGGGAGACTATTCCACGGATCCACTACTCTTTCTGTAAAGAAATATTTCTGCATATCACTCCTGAATCTATCTCCTTTCACCCTCATCCCATGTCCCCTCGTAGCATAACTTGCTTTCAATTGAAAGAGGCTCTCTCCCTGAACATTAATGCCACGGAGGTATTTAAACATCTCAATCATATCACCTCTATCCCGCCTTTCCTCTAAGGTGTACATATTAAGATCCTTCAGTCTGTCCTCATATGCTTTATAATGAAGACCACTAATCATTTTAGTAGCCACCCTCTGCACTGACTCCATCCTGTTCACATCCTTTTGAAGGTGCGGTCTCCAGAATTGCATGCTATACTCCAAATGAGGTCGCACCAAAGACTTATACAGAGGCATTATCACCTCCTTTTTTCTGCTAGCCATTCCTCTCCGCATGCACCCAAGCATCCTTCTAGCTTTTGCCGTCGCCTTTTCTACCTGTTTAGCTACTTTAAGATCATCAGACACAACCACACCTAGGTCCGGCTCTTCTTTAAGATCATCAGACACAACCACACCTAGGTCCGGCTCTTCTTTAAGATCATCAGACACAACCACACCTAGGTCCTGCTCTTCTTTAAGATCATCAGACACAACCACACCTAGTTCCGGCTCTTCTTTAGTGGACAAAAGTACTTCACCCCCTATACTATATTGCTCCCTTGGATTGCTGCAGCCCAAATGCATGACCTTACATTTTTTAACATTAAATCCCAGCTGCCAGATTCTAGATCATTCTTCAAGCTTAGCTAGATCCCTCCTCATGTTATCTACACCTTTCTGGATGTCTACTCTAATGCAGATTTTGGTATCATCCGCAAAGAGGCAAACCTTACCCGACAGCCTTTCCGCTATATCACTAACAAAGATGTTAAAAAGAATCGGACCAAGGACAGATCCCTGGGGCACAAAGCCAACAGTCGCCAAAGAGCGGATGGTTCGGAAGAATGTATCCTTGAAGGATACTACCAAAAGCAGAGAGGTTCCACAAAAGAGTAAAGTAGCCCAAATGCCCTCAAGTATGGAGCAGACAGAGCTTAAAGATCCCAATTTACCCATGTCTAACAATAGCCAAATTAACATGAATAAAATACATTCTCTAAAATGCTTGTATGCAAATGCTAGAAGTCTAAAGAATAAGATGGGAGAGTTAGAATATATAGCACTAATTGAAAGGTGTCACCAGCTCTCCTTAAACCCCCGAGTAGAGGTTAAGGGAGTGGGTTTTTCCCTATTGAAACAGCTATTACACAGATCCTGGAGCAATGCCCCTTGGGAAATGTAGTCTTTTCACTAAATCAATAAGGAGCAGTTGTGGAAAAAGTGGTTAAGCAACCAAAGGATTTTATTTCCCCTCCCGGGGTGGATTTTACCATGAACAGAAAACACAATCCAGGTATTTACTGGTATTTGGACAAACAAAAGTTCCTTAACAGAAAAACGCTTTCTTCAGCATTAACCAAGGTGAAAACAAACATTCAAACAAAACCACGCTGTTTCCTCACAGCTCTCTGTTTCCACGTGCTATCTGTGCTGTACTCTCTTCTCAAACAGGCTTTCACTGTAATGAAACTATTCCAATGGCCAGAGATAATGTACAGTCCATTATATCTATATCTTCTCCAGTATCAATACACTCTGGTTCACAGTCCATCAATTCCTCCTGCTCATAAGGAAATGTTTGAACCGGCACTGCTGGTGCCACGCCCTTTCTTACTGCTCCAGGCTTTACACGATATGCTTGGGTCAAAAACTGGCTTTCACACAGACTATCAGGCCCAGTATTCTTTTCCCAGCACCACCCTTCTGGGTACAGTCAGTCACGGTAATTAATTATATTCAAGCCTTTTGGCTTACCTTTCAGCCTTACTGGTGGAGGTTTTCTCTGGTGCTTTTGAATAGCTGTAGGTTCCCAACCTAAGCCCTGCTCATAGCATTTCACTTGCCTCCTAGGCTTTCTGTCTCTCCCGTGCTCCCCAGGATATTGCAGACAATATCCTTTGCCCTTGTTATATCCTGTCCTCGGGGTTTCTTTCTTTCTCCTCAAGAAGGAATCTGTCTCTCCTTTCCATAGAGACTCTGGCTTACTCTGGGCATAGCTGTCTTCAGTGTAGCTTTCAATAGCTTCTCTCTCCATCTCATATGCCTCACTTCCTGCTTCTTCAGCCAACTCTTCATTACCTCCTTCTCTGCCTACCTTACTCCACTCCATAAGCTCCACTGAAGTTTCTTTAATAGGGTGAATTCTGGGGCCGTGCTCAACTCTACCCCCTAACAGGTGTCCTGCATTACCTTGTGATTCACCCCTTGAATGATAGCACCGGCGTTTCTCTTGCCTCTGTGCCTGGTTCCCACGGTAACCAGGAGCCATGTGCTTCTGTTTACAGCTCAGCTCTACTTTTGTTCCTGGCTTTTTAGCTTCATTACATGGGCTAGAAGGACCCACTATGTCACAAAGGTTAGATATGATTGGAATATCAGAGACATGGTGGAAGGAGGACAACCAGTGGGACACTGTGATACCTGGGTACAAACTATATCGTAATGATAGAGCTGATCAAATTGGTGGAGGGGTTGCGCTCTATGTTAGAGAGGGCATTGACTCAGAAAGGATTAAAGTTTTGCAGGAAACAAAATCTGCTGTAGAATCTATATGGATTGGAATTCCATATAAAAGGGGAAAGGCGATGGCAGTGGGGGTGTACTATCGAGCACCTGGCCAGAATGACCAAATGGATGATGAAATGCTCAAGGAAATCAAGGAAGCTAACAAAAGTTACAGCGCAGTAATACTAATGGGTGATTTCAATTACCCCGGTATCGACTGGGTCAGTGTCACGTCAGGACATGCTAGGGAGATAAAGTTCCTAGATGAAATAAATGACTGCTTCTTGGAGCAGCTGGTTCATGAACCGACCAGAGGGGAAGCCATATTAGACCTAGTCCTTAGTGGAACACCAGATCTAGTGCAAGAGATAAGGGTGTTGGGGCCACTTGGCAATAGTGATCATAGCATGATCGCCTTTGATTTAATTAGTGGAGGAGGGATAGTAAGGAAATCCACAGTACTACCTTTTAACTTTCGAAAGGGAGACTATGATAAAATGAGGAAAACAGTTAAGAAAAAACTAAAAGGAGCAGTTGCAAAGGTTAAAGACGTACATCAGGCTTGGGTGTTGTTGAAAAATACTATCTTGGAAGCCCAGACCAGCTGTATTCCACGCTTTAAGAAAAGTGGAAGGAAGTCCAAAAAATGCCAGCATGGTTTAAAGGTGAGGTCAGAGAGGCTGTTGTTGCCAAAAAAGCATCTTTCAGGAAATGGAAAAAAGAGCCAAACGACGAAACCTGGAAACAGCACAAGCACTGGCAAGTCAAATGCAAGACATTGATAAGGCAGGCATAGAGAGAATTTGAGAAGAAGCTTGCTGCGGAAGCAAAAACGCGAAATAAAGACCTTTTCAAGTACATTTGTAGCAAAAAACCTGTGAGAGAGTCAGTTGGTCCATTAGATGATAAAGGGGTTAAAGGAGCACTAAGAGGCGACAAGGCAATAGCGGAGAGACTGAATGAATTCTTTGCTTTGGTCTTTACTGAGGAAGATGTAGGGATGTTACCCATGACTGAAGTGGTATTTAAAGGTGCGGAAGAATTGAAGGAAATATCGATACATCGGGAAGATGTCTTACAACTATTAGATAAACTGAAGAGTAGCAAATCACCTGGGCCGGATGGTATACATCCAAGGGTGTTGAAAGAACTGAAATATGAGATTGCAGACCTGCTATCAGTAATCTGTGAACTATCATTAAAATCATCTCTAATACCTGAAGATTGGAGGATCGCCAATGTAACACCAATTTTTAAAAAGGGTTCCAGGGGTGATCCGGGAAACTACAGACCGGTGAGCCTGACGTCAGTACCGGGAAAAATGGTAGAAACCATCATAAAGAATAAAATTACTCAGCATGTAGATAGTCACAACCTAATGGGAGACAGCCAACATGGCTTTAGACAAGGAAGATCTTGTCTTACTAATCTGTTATGTTTTTTTGAAGGAGTGAATAAACAGGTGGACAAAGGTGAGTCGGTTAATATTGTGTATCTGGACTTTCAGAAAGCCTTTGACAAGGTCCCTCATCAGAGACTTTTGGCAAAACTAAAGAGTCATGGGATAGGAGGCAGTGTACTATTGTGGATCAGGAACTGGTTAAAAGATAGAAAGCAGAGGGTAGGGCTAAATGGCCAATTTTCCCAGTGGAGAAAGGTGAATAGTGGTGTACCCCAGGGATCTGTGATGGGTCCGCTGCTTTTTGACATATTCATAAATGACCTGGAAAGTGGAATAACGAGTGAGGTTATCAAATTTGCAGATGACACAAAACTATTTAAAGTTGTTAAAACCCAAGAGGATTGTGAAAAGTTGCAAGAGGATCTTGATAAATTGGAAGACTGGGCATCAAAATGGCAGATGAAATTTAATGTGGACAAGTGCAAAGTTATGCACCTAGGGAAGAACAACCCAAATTATGGCTACACGATGCAAGATTCCACATTAGGAACCACCACCCAGAAAAAAGATTTAGGCGTCATTGTGGATACCATGTTAAAACCCTCGGCCTAGTGTGCAGCAGCGGCCAAGAGAGCAAATAGAATGCTAGGTATGATAAGGAAAGGAATGGAAAATAAAACAAAAGATATTATAATGCCTCTATATCGTTCCATGGTGAGACCGCACCTTGAATATTTTGTGCAATTCTGGTCGCCGTATCTTAAAAAGGATATAGCGATTTTAGAAAAGGTACAGAGAAGAGCCACCAAAATGGTAAAGGGGATGGAAGGATACTTCTATGAAGAAAGGCTAAAAAGGTTAGGGCTCTTTAACCTGGAAAAGAGACAGCTGAGGGGAGATATGATAGAAGTCTATAAATTAATGAACAGAGTGGAACGGGTAAACGTAGATCGATTGTTTACCTTATCAGAATATAGAAAGACTAGGGGACTTGCAATGAAGCTACAGGGTAAACTATTTAAGACCAATAAAAGAAAATATTTTTTCACTCAACGTGTAATCAAACTCTGGAATTTGTTACCGGAGGATGTAGTAAAGGCTGTTAGTGTAGCTGGGTTTAAAAAAGGTTTGGACAAGTTCCTGGAGGAAAGGTCCATAAACCATTATTAAGAAGTGACCGAAGATATCAATGCTTGACCCAGTACAAGCATTGTGGAACTTGTGTCTCTTGGGGAAACTGCTAGGTACATGTGACCTAGATTGGCCACTTTTGGAAACAGAATACTGGGCTTTATGGACCTTGGTCTGACCCAGTATGGCATATCTTATGTTCTTATATATGTACTGGTAACATCCTTCTCCTCAGAGTGAGCTCCATTTACTTGTACTCTTTGTCGCCTCCCACCCAACCAATTTCTAACCCAAGCAGTAACTTTAGGGTTCATCCCTAGGGTGCTCAGTTTGTTTATAAGTCGCCTGTGAGGAACAGTGTCAAAGGCTTTACTGAAATCTAAATACACCACATCTAGAGCTCTCCCTCGGTCCATCTCCCTAGTCACCCAGTCAAAGAAATCAATCAGATTTGTCTGACAAGACCTGCCTGGTGAATCCATGCTGCCTCAGATCCTGTAATCTGCTGGACTCCAGAAACCTCCTTATTTTCTCTTTGAGCAGTGTTTCCAATAATTTACTCACCACCAAAGTTAAACTAACTGGCCTGTAGTTTTCAACCACATCCTTACTTCCGCTTTTGTGTAAAGGCACCACATGATCCTCTCTCCAGTCCTTTGGCACCACTCCCGACTCCAACGAGGCATTGAAAAGGTCAGTCAGAGTAGCTGCTAGAACGTCCCCAAGTTCCCTCAGTATTCTAGGGTGTACCCCATCCAGTCCCATCGTTTTGTCTACTTTAATTTGAGCTAGTGTCTCACGAACACAGTCTTCTGAAAATTGTTCAAGATGTCCCTCGCTTCTGTTCCTGTTTGTGGGTGTTTTCTGAGGTCTTGCTCCTGGTTCTTCATCTATGAACACAGAACAGAAATATTTGTTAAGCAATTCCGCTTTATCCTTATCAGCTTCTACATATTCCTCCCCTGCACCCTTGAGTCTGACAATACCACTTTTGCCCTTCCTCTTCTCACTAATATATCTGAAAAATGTCTTATCCCCCCATTTTATTGCATTGGCTATTTCCTCCTCCTTTTGAATCTTTGCCTTCCTGACTATCTTGCTAGCTTCTCTATGTTTTTCCAAATATAGATGCCTGTCTTCCTCTCTCTGTAATCTCTTGTATTTCATGAAGGCCTCCCTCGTTTTCTTCACTTTTTCAGCTACTTCTTTTGAAAACCATAGCGGTCTCCTTTTCCTTTTACCTTTATTTACCATTTTAACAAAAAGGTTGGTTGCCCTTAAAATATCCCCTTTCAGTTTTGCCCACTGTTTTTCTACATCCCCCAGCTGTTCCCATCCCACTAACGACTCCCTGAGGTACTGGCCCATCTTGGCAAAGTTAGTCTTCCTAAAGTCTAAGATCCTCACCTTTGAATGGATTCTAACAGCCCTAGTCCTAATACTGAACCACACCATCTGGTGATCACTGGATGCAAAATGATCTCCCACTATAACATCAGAAACACTTTCACCATTGGTAAGCACCAAGTCCAGTATGGCCCCTTCACGTGTGGGATCTGTTACCAATTGCCTGAATAGTTCTTCCTGTAGAGAATCCAGGATCTCCTTACTTCTAGATGATACTGCAGCAGGAATGTGCCAGTCAACATCTGGCATATTGAAATCTCCTATCAGTAGCACTTCCCCTTTCCTAGCAATGCTGTGTATGTCTTCAATTAACTCTCTGTCCACCTCTTCCTCTTGTGAGGGAGGTCTGTATATCACACCAATGCAGATTTCTCTTTCCCTCTTTTTGTTTAACCCACAATGTCTCCTCTCTCCCTTTTAAGCTCTGTAATTCCAAAGCTTTAATAGTAGTTTTTACATATAGTGCCACTCCTCCTCCCCTTCTTCGTACCCTGTCCTTTCTGAATAAAGTATAGCCAGGTATAGTTACATCCCAATCATGGTTTTCTGTGAACCATGTTTCTGTAACTGCCACTAAATCCAAGTCAGCCACTCCCACCAAAGCTTCAACATCAGGGATCTTATTTCCCATGCTACGGGCATTTATACACACTGCTTTCCATATGTTACCCCTATTACCCATTTCCATAAAGGTATTTAATGAATTACCTACTTGGGGGCTTTCTTCACCCATCCCCAACGAATCTAGTTTAAAGCCCTCTTCAGTAGATTAGCCAGTCTACTACCGAAGACACGTCAACCTTTCTTGGACAGATGGATGCCATCTCTGCTCTGCAACCCTTGGAACAGCATCACATGGTCTAGGAAACCAAAACGCTCTCGATGACACCATCCACGCAACATGTTAAAACCCTCCGCCCAGTGTGCAGCGGCGGCCAAGAGAGCAAATAGAATACTAGGTATCATAAGGAAAGGAATGGAAAATAAACAAAGGATATTATAATGCCTCTGTATCATTCCATGGTGCGACCGCACCTTGAATAATGTGTGCAATTCTGGTCGCCGTATCTTAAAAAGGATATAGCGTTATTAGAAAAGGTTCAGAGAAGAGCCACCAAAATGGTAAAGGGGATGGAAGGATACTCCTATGAAGAAAGGTTAAAAAGGTTAGGGCTCTTTAACCTGGAAAAGAGATGGCTGAGGGGAGATATGATAGAAGTCTATAAATTAATGAACGGAGTAGAAAGGGTAAATGCAGATCGATTGTTTACGTTATCAGAATATAGAAAGACTAGGGGACATGCAATGAAGCTACAGGATCAACTATTTAAGACTAATAAGAGAAAATATTTTTTCACTCAACGTGTAATCAAATTGGAATTTGGTACCGGAGGATGTAGTAAAGGCTGTTAGTGTAGTTGGGTTTAAAAAAGGTTTGGACAAGTTTCTGGAGGAAAGGTCCATAAACCATTATTAAAAAGGGACCCAGGATATCACTGCTTGACCCAGTACAAGCATTATGGAACTTGTGTTTTTTGGGGAAACTGCTAGGTACGTATGACCTAGATTGGCCACTGTTGGAAACAGGATACTGGGCTTAATGGACCTTAGTCTGACCCAGTATAGCATATCTTATGTTCTTATGTTCAGAAGCCTCTGTTGTGTTCCTGGATTTTGGAGATTTGCTGACACTTCCAAGCTACTGCCTGCCAAGTGTTTACAGCAGATTGTTGTTTCTTGCCTAGCCTTCGTGCAAGTGAATTTGCTTTCTAAGCCTTTTTCATCTACAGACTGCTTCTACTGGCCTCGGAAACTTGCAATAATATATGGTTATGGTAAGAGTTTATGTGATATACTGCAGATCTGTCAACCAAACTCTGCAGTATGCATATCATCTTCTACTGCATTTCGTCTCTCATCATGGATCCTACTGTACACACGACCACCACATGATGACTGCCCCACGGTATCTCATGCAAACCAAGCGCTAACGTGTGATAAGGATTCAGCAAAATGAATATGCGCAGAAAAACTTGCATGCCATTCATCATTTTGCCTTGCCCTTCATTGCTTCTTGTATAAGTACAAAGACACTCTGTGCCATCCCAAGGCTGCTCCAATACCCCTGTGAGACAAACTAAGACTTCCACAGACACCCCCTGTGTTCTGTGTTACCCCATGCAGCTCGCTTGCCACAGCTGGAACCTGCGTTGTTAGCTTATCTGCCTCTTTGGACTTTTTGCTGTTCCGGAAAGTGCCTTGGACAGCAGCTATGGTCCTAAGGTACCAGTCTTATGTCTTCACCCAGGTGTGGGAATTAGTCAGGCAGCTCCTTTCTAAAGTGTTCTAAGGGCAGAGCGAGCCGGTGACTTTTGCTCGTGAGCTGGTGATTTATTGCTACTATGTAATTATTAGTGCTCCTATAAAGACTGATTACCTCATTCTATAGTGTTAGTCTTATGTTCTTTATATTTCTACCCATAAGAAATCAAATATATAATCATAGGATTTGCCTCTTTTGTGGCTCATTGCCAGAAAGTCTCACCGATCCCACGAGAGAGGAACTAATGACAGACCTCCGTAGGCATCAAAGAGCACATCTTTATTGTATTTGTCTGCCAATACTCCCCACAGCATCCTACCCTGAGGTGGCTGCATGGGCCTTCTTAAGCACTCTGACAGATACATGACTACATCTCGGCTCATTTCAGCCCTTATATATGTTATTAGATAACTGGAACTGAAAATAATGCACAATCAGACACTCTTACTGGAAAAAAATGATTTGTTTTGTTTCTGGGTTGTTGTTTTCTTTTTAGGCTGGCCCAACATTTCCTCCAGCTGCTTTGGGTTTCTAGCTCAGTCAGAACCAATGCTTGGATCTAGCACCATAAGTCTTCATTCACAGCAACTCGGGGATTTTTCCATGCTTTATATCTCCTTCCAGCTTTTTACTTAATAAAATCCTAGCACCAACTACAGTCCTCATGTAAGAGCCTACACCAGAGCTCCTTTCAGAACCCTGCAGTCGCTGGTCCTAAATCGGACCACTATATGTGATCATTAGACTTCTGCACCCTCCAGGAACTATGAGCACAGCTTGCACAGCAGCCCCAGCCCCAGTGGACCTAGAAGCAGAAGATCAAAACCAGGTTTTGCACTTAACCAGCAAGCAGCTCCTAAAGTTTCTATTTTGTTATTGAGAGAAATTGAAATGTACACAAAAGAGACAAAGAAATGATAAAATACTCAAAATATATCCACGAGAATTTTTACATAAAAAAAGAATATGCTTCTTAGCCCACATCACAAGGAGAAGATTCCACCCATATCCGAGTTAAAGCTAACAGAGAGTGACATAAGGCTAGGAGGTTTACCATTCCTCCAAAAGAAAAAAAAAAGGAAAAGAAATGACTAGGCACTTTTAAATGAAGAACAGTCCAAGTCACAGTAGCAAACCAGTATTCATATATCTAGCAAAAAATGGTCTAATTGCAATGGATCTGTAAAAATGTACCGAATTCCCTGGTGAACTATCAGACACCTACCGAGCAATTGAAGAAAATTATGTTCCAGCTGCCGACACACATGGTTTAAGCTGGAGAAAGCTCCTTCTTCAAATCTGTGTGGATCTTGCGATATTTGGGAATAAAGTAACTTTTCAACTACAAAATGAACAATCCTTTTCAGGAAAATATACCTCGAGTATTCCAATTTTCTCTAATTCCTTAGTAAAAATAACCACTAAAGTAACTCTAAACTAAAGGAAATTTCATCTTTTGAGGATTCAAGAAAATTGGTCAAATACAAATCAGAAACTTCTCTAACTAGGTTAATCTGACCTATTTCATCTTGTACTAATGACCTAGAAGGCAAATAATACAACCATCAAGCCCAGTATCCGGTTTCCAACAGCTGCCAATCCAGGTAACAAGTATCTGTTAAAGTTCCTAAAAAAATATACAAATTTGACCTGGGGTAAGCAGCAGATTTCCCTGGTCCCCTTTGGTTTATGGACCTTTCCTCCAGGAACTTGTCCAAATCTTTTTTTAAACCCAGCTATAATAACAGCTTTTACTACATCCTCCAAAGTAACAAATTCCAGAGTTTGATTACTTGCTGAGTAAAAAAATATCTTCTCTGATTTGTCTTAAATGGATATATTGTAGCTTCATTGCGTGTTCCCCTAGTCTTTCTACTTTTTGAAGGTGTAAACATTTACCCGTTCCACTCCATTCATTATTTTATAGGCAAGGGTGGCTCAAGACAATCTGCTGCCTGAGGCGAAGAATGAGATGGTGCCGCCCCGGCCCCGCCCCCGCCCCCCCCCCCACCTTAGAGGGGGCGGGGCTTTTTCAGAACTCCAATCAGGGATTGAATCAAACCAAAAAGCCGATTAGATTATATGGAGGGAATGCAAGATGTTTGCACACAGGGCTGTACCAAGCTGCAATCGTGCCCTGTGCGACTTGCAGCTTGGGCGCGTGCTCCCCTTCCCCCCCATACCTCCATCCAGCGCTGCCTGCTCTTTCCCTGCAGCTGCTGCCCTCTGTTTTTTTCATGGCAGCACTGGGAGCAGGGAAAGAGCAGGCAGCACTGGACGGAGGTATGAGGAGGTGGAGAGGGGCATGCACCTGATCTGAAAGGCACTGGCACTTTAAGCAGATCTGCCCCTCCTTACTCTGACATCGCGTCAGAGGAGGGAGGGACCAGACCTGCTTAAAGTGCTCCGAAAAGGCTTGGGGGCGCATTTCGGCTGCCTGCTATTGTCCTGCCAGCGGTGACAGGCCAACAGCAGACAGCCGAAATATGCCCCCCAAGCCTTTCCGCCCTGTGCAGCTGCACCGCTTGCACTGGGCTAGGTACGGTCCTGTTTCCACACCAAGGAACTAAAAGAGAGCAAGAACCAACAGCACAGTTTATAAAACTAACTTATAACTCATTTTTATTTTGTTGTTATAAACTGCATTATGATTCTTGCTTTTTCTTTTTCAACATATATTTTGCATCCACAGTGGGTGCAGAGCAGAACCAGGACATTCACCCACAGAACTCAATATTTAAAAAACAAAATCCGATTCTGATCATCTCACTAACAACAACAACCACTATTCTCCAGTACCAGGCATATTGTGAACTAATACAAAACCCTACAACAAAGAGCAAACCTACCATACCGTACCAGCACAAACTTCCAAAACTCACATAAGGAGCCCATCCAAAAAAAGCATCACTGTAAATACTACAGTGGGCCCTGGAACATCCATACACCTATCTGAAAAGCTGAACAAGTCAAATTACTACAGTACAGTATAGATCTTTATGTACAAACTCCATGTTAACAGAACACCTGACCTCAGTCACACACTCGCAACATCGACCCTCACCAAGTACAGAATAAGTAACCACAATCTAAAGTAAAAATAAAAATATGTAGACAAATTTTAAACTGAAACCACAAGACGCCAGAGTCCACATGCAGTGCAATATCAGATAAATAAGAGATGCAGTTCCCCAATATTGTGTAAAATATAAAGATATCACAAAGTCCAATCACTAAAATGAAATAAAATTATTTTTTCTACCTTTGTTGTCTGACCATTTTATTCTCTGATCATGCTGATCCCGATCTGAGGATTCTGCTTTCCTGTCTTCTCTTAGCTCTCTTTCTGTGGTCTATGGACCATCTGCCATTTCTTATCTCTTCTTTTGTTTTCTTCACTTCTTTCCATCAGCCTATTTACAGTACCCATAACCCTTCCCAGTATCAGCCCCTTTCCAGTCCTCGCTACCGGTACCTTCCAATGTCAACTTGTATTCCCATGACTGCCATTGGTGTCCATTCCTTTCCAGTCCTCCTCCTTCCCCACTGTCCAACTCCTTCTAGTCCAAATACCATGGCAGCACCTCTCAGCATCCACTCCCAATCCCATTCTCCCATCCCCTCGCATCAGCCCATTTGTAGCCCTAACCCCCAGTTTTCTTCCAAGGCCAGCTGCTCTATCCTCCCCTCCCCACCATCAGCCCATTCCCAGTTGAAGCCCCCCCCCCAATCAGCTCACTTCCAATGCTAGTCCCCTCTCAACCCCATTACCTATGCAGCCTCCCCCTATCAGTCCATTACCAGTCCTGCCTCCCAATCAGCCCATTTCCAGTCCTAGCCTCAACTAATCAGCCCATTACCAGTCCTGCCTCCCAATCAGCCCATTACCAGTCCTAGCCTCCCCTAATCAGCTCATTTCCAGTGCTAGTCCCCCCTCAGCCCATTCCCAGTCCTAGCCTTCCCTAATCAACCCACTAGCAGTCCTAGACTCCCGATCTGCCCATTATAATCCTAACCTGCACTGTCTCTCCCCTTTGTCCAGCATTTGCCCGTCTCTCCGCTTTGTCCAGTATGTCTCCGTCTTCCCCTTTGTCCAGAATTTTCCCCCTGTCTCCCCCTTTGTCCAGTATTTGTCCCCTGTCTCCCCCTTTGTCCCCCATCTCTCACCTTTGTCTCTCCTTGTCCTCCTCCTGTCCCCACTCCCTCCACCTGCACCTCTCATCCGGCAGCGGCAGGGGCACGCCAGTTGTTTTCATTTTAGATTTTGCCACCTCTGTCCTGCCTCTGCCTTCCCGCTGTGTTTTTTTCCTCAAGAATGCTTGCAGCAAAAAAAAAAAAAAGTGGCAGGAAGGCGGAGGCAGGGCAGAGGGGGCAAAATCTAAAATGAAAACAACTGGAGTGCCGCCACCGCACAAATCAGCCTGATCGCTTGCAGCTGATTTGTCCGATGCCGGCAGCACTCCGCTTGTTCCTGCTGGATGAGAGGGAACCCTTGTCAGTTCCCTTCTAGCCTCCTCCTTCCCCAGTGTCAGCCCCCTCCTCTCCCAGTGTCAACCCAGTTGCAGACCCCACCTTCCCGTCATGTCAATTCCCTTCCAGCCCCCTCCTCCCCCTGTGTCATCCTAATTGCAGACCCCACCTTCTCCTCACGTCAATTCCTTTCCAGCCCCCCTGTCAGCCTAGTTGCAGACCCCACCTTTCCCATGTCAATTCCCTTCCAGCCCCCTCCCATGTCAGCTCCCTCCTGCCCATGTCAACCCTTTGCAGATCTCATCTTTCCCTTGTCAATTCCCTGCCCTCTCCTCCCCTCTCCCTGTGTCAGCCTGCTACCACCCCCACTGTCCCCCATAGCAGTTCCTGTGCCTCCTTCTTCTGCAGCCACGGCTCCCTGCCTCTTAGGGAACCACAGCTCTGCTGGTAACTGCAATAGACTGAAAAGAGAAGCCGGTGCGGAGCCTTCCTGTTTCTCGAAGGGCTCTGTGCAGCATTGTCCCGTCCCCACAGGAAGTTGGTACATTGAGAGAGAATGCTCTGTTGCAGGTCAAGTGGTTGAGTTTCTTCCTTGTGCTTGGGACAGTGAGGAGATCTTTGCAGAGGGTTCTTTTTATTCTGTTCTCTGGTTCTCTTTGCCTTTGGAAAAGGAATCTCACCCCATCTCTGATGTTTATGAATTGATAATATTTTGCTATGACAGCTTTCATGCCCTGCCCCCTAAAGATCATCTCAACTGGCTTAGGATCAGTCCCAATGGCCTCCTTTCCCTCTGTTTGAAGGTAGTGCCATACCTGTCGGTATCAGACGTATTCCATCTTTTCTAATCCATACCGACTGTTCAAGGGCTTAAAACTTCCATGACTGACCCAAACTAGTCAACCCCAATAGTTCCCACCCAGAGTAGCCACCATCCCCTCTATCAGACATTCCATATTGTATTCGGATTCTGTTCCTCCCCATTGTCGATCTCCAGATACTCCTCAGTCTCACAGCCAATTTGCTTCTTGGTGCAGGGTCTTCCAGTAAAATATCAATCAATTTCCAAAACTGTAATCCTCTCTTTCCAAGCCCATAAATCCAAATCACACCACACAGGTATGTGGTCTGGCCACGTATTTGTCTCAGTCTCACATCCCCTTATCTGATGTATTGTGGCCCTATCTACTAAGACATAATCAATTCAAGAGTAGGAATCATGAATACTAGAGAAGAAAGTGAAATCCTCTCCACAAAAGTACTGATCTCTCCAAACATCCCTAAGATTAAAATGATCAATTAGTTTATGCAGCTTAAAGTGACACTTCTTAGCACTTGAGGACCTCCCCTGTGAATCATCAAGACTTCGATGTATAATCAAATTAAAATCACCCCACCTAGGTTAAAATCCCTTCCCCAAAAACTCTAACCTTCTCTGCTACACTGTCAAAGAATTCACCCTGAGCAACATTTGGGAAGTATATATTTACTATGGTGATCCACTGACCATAGAGTTATCAGATTTTTGGAAAGCAAATCTGGGACACTATAGGGTAAGGGTGATTTGGGCATGGAGGGTCACGGTCCTCCCTCCTCAGGCATCTTTTCCCCGTATATTTCTAAATGACCAGTCTAGGTAGCATTCAATAATTTCAAAAGTTTAAAACGACATTAGCTGTGGCCTGGGCAGTATATCAAATGCTGAAATAAAGAAAAAGAAAAAAATAAATTAGCAGCCTTTCTCGAGCTATAAGAGCACACACCTACATATATGCTTAAACGTTATTTTATACATAGAGAGAAATATTCTATATATTTCTGAAATTCCTCCTCTTTTTTAGAATAGAAGTTAATTTTACATCTTCTCCTACAGGATCGAGAAAGCTGCATTAGAGGGTGTATGGAGGAGAAGCAATGTCCTGTGCCTCTGTCCTACTGAAATGGGGGACAGGAGGTGGTTATAGTCCATGGAATCAGGGGAACACTACCTCAAAATCAGGGACAATCCCTGAAAATCGGGGACATCTAGTAACCTTAGTTGACAGCTAAGGTCTCCCCTTAAGCATTATATATCGACCTTCCTGCCTTTTTTCTACCTGTATGGGATGAACACTTGCACAGAGAGTATAATAATACCCACCCCACCCTTCTTTTTCATCATCTTATTTGAGGCCCACCAGAGCCCAGTAAATTTGGCATGTTTTAATAGGTATTTATCCTCCACCTGCAGATGGGCTTCCTGGATCAGTGCGATCTCAGCCTTTAAGCTGGTAAGCTCCCTATACATGAATTGCCCTTTCCTAAAGGACTTTAGCCTTTTCACATTCAGGGACATCACTTGAACAGTAGTCATAAACCTATAGAGACTTCCCTGTCGTGGCCACGCCACTGCTCTGGCTGTTCCCCTAGCTTGTTTTTTACACAGTAAGTTTTTTTGCTCCCTTCTTGCTGCACAACTGAGCAGTGAAGATAAGCTTGTCCGGAGCTCCGGTTTCATGTAGCCATGTTGGTCAGCACCGAAACCAGAAGACCGTCTGTGCCTTTTTAAAACCCAACTACACTATCAGCTTTTACTACGTCCTCTGGCAACGCCGTATCTAGGCCTGTGCGAGTGTTGCAGGCGCAAAGGGTGCAAAAGAATAGGGGTGCAGTTACGGTTGCTGACCGCCAGCCTCGGCTCCCCCCCTGCAGCCTGACCTCACCCCGCCACCGCTTTTACTCTTCCCTTGGCAGTGGAGCTGGACCTCCAATTCTTAAAAAGAGAAGTTCTTTGCATATCTCAGAGGAGGGAGGGATCAGATCAGCCATGCAAACGCAAAGGCGGAAAGACCCACATTTGCAAGTCGCACAGGGCACATTTTTGGCTTGGTATGGCCCTGTTCTCTGGCATTGAATTCTAGAGCTTAATTACACATTGAGTGAAAAATATTTTCTCAGTAATTGATTCACATTTCTTCGTTCCACTCCACTCAATATTTTATAGGCCGCTATCATATCTCCCCTCAGTCGTCTCTTCTCCAAGCTGAAGAGTCCTAATCTTTTCAGCCTTTCCTCAAATGGGTATTTTTCTATCCCCTTTATCATTTTGGTCACCATGTTCTGTACCTTCTCCAGTTCTGCTATATCCTTCTTGAGATGCAGCGACCAGAACTGATGCAATGCTCAAGGTGCAGTTGCAACATGGAAGCTACAGAGACATTATGATATCTTTTGATAATTCTTCATTCCTTTCCTTATAAATACCTTACAGTTCAATGTGTGATATTTCCTTCTACCACCAGGTGGCATGCTGCTGACATCCCAGGGTGTACTAGCTTCATGAGAAATCTGCCTCATAGCTCTCCCATATGGTCTAGCGGTTAGGATTCCTGGTTTTCACCCAGGCGGCCCGGGTTCGACTCCCGGTATGGGAATAGCAACATTCTTTTTTTTTTTGTAACATTTGTTCTTCATTTTTTAAGTAAAGAAATATTAGCTGTCATCCTGCTATATCAGACAAGCACAAATATTGTAGCACTATGGAAGCAGTGTGATTTTTTTCTTACACCTTTCACATATAGCCAAAGCACAATTATTACTTTTAAGTGCCTATAATGTAGTGCATTTTTAATTGTCCATTACATAGCAACTAGAAAAGGAATTCAACGCAGCAGACTTAAAACAATCAGATTGTGCTCAAATGATCCCAGAGAAAATGCTTTATGATAGCATATAGCGCCCACCTCTCTCACGAGAAAAAACATCTATAATAAGAAGGCATTTGAATGTTCCCTGTGACTCTAGTACTTCGGGGGAAGGGGGACGGGAATTCCCTCTGTCCTTTCTGAAGCTGCATTAAAGAAAACAAGTTGAAAAATACATGCTTATAGTTTAAGGTTTTTTAAGTCTATGGATCTCAAAGACTTTCACAAGGAAATAAAAACATATCTATTCAAAGAACACTCTGGTTGTTCTACTGATATATGCAAAATAAACCCCAAATAACAATGAGCCTTTTGGAATATATCCAAAATGAGTTTATCGGGATTACCTAACTACCCAAACTAACTGTTTTGTGCAACACCCACAAACATATAACTCCCTGTAAATAAGTTGATTGTAATTTAAGTTATCTGTAAATAATGTATGATCTTACCTGTATACTCTACGTTTTATTTCTTTATGACTTTACTGTATGAATACTGAGTTTATTGTAAGTTTAAGGTTATAGTTTGATGTAATTTGTTTGTTAATTGTAAACTGCCCTTGATCTCTGTAAGGGGCAGTATAGAAAAACTTATAAATAAATAAATAAGGTTACCAGATGTCCCCGATTTCCAAGAATTGTCCCTGATATCTGAGCTGTGTCGAAGATTCCCAGCTGTTTGGCAGCATCTATCCATGATTCCAGCAATGAGGACAGAAGAAGTAGAAAAAAAAATATTTTCAGTTTAGTGATATAAATAAGTTAGTTTTTAGAATTTATATCCATTATCTTTATAAATTATACAGTATGGGTGTAACGCATCACTGTTTCTGTTTCTCCGTTGATTTGTCTGCTGCTTGGAAGTGATATTGCTGCTGTCATGGGATCAGGGCCAGCCCATCCACTAGGCAGCCGCCTAGGGTGGAAGATCTCTGTGGGCGGCAGGCCACGTGCTTCAGCACACATGGCCTGCTGCCCCCGCCCCGGTGCGCTGAGCCACCCTTCCCCCCTGTGCTGAGCCGTGCTGCGCTGCGTTGTTGCTGATTTGAGCATCGGGGGGGAGGGGGGAGGAATGACTAGGCTTGGTGGCAGCCCATCTGCTTCGGCACACATGGCCTGCTGCCAAACTGAACTAAGCCGTGCCCTCTCTTGACCCCGCTGCCGGAATCAGCAGTAGCATAGTTCAGCACACGGGTAGGTGGCTCAGCACAGGGGAGCGTGGCTCAGCACAGGGGAGCATAGCTCAGCACAGGGGAGCGTAGCTTAGCATACGGGTAGGTGGCTCAGCACAGGGGAGCGTAGTTCAGCACATGGGTAGGTGGCTCAGCACAGGGGAGCGTGCTGTAGCACAGGGAAGCGTGGCTCAGCACATGGGTAAGTGGCTCAGCACAGGGGAGCGTGCCGTAGCACAGGGGAGCGTGGCTCAGCATATGGGTAGGTGGCTCAGCACAGGGGAGCGTGCCATAGCACAGAGGAGCGTGGCTCAGCACACGGGTAGGTGGCTCAGCACAGGGGAGCGTGCCGTAGCACAGGGGAGTGTGGCTCAGCACAGGGGAGCGTGGCTCAGCACACGGGTAGATGGCATGGCTCGGGAAGAGCAGCACGGCTGTGGGGAGCGGCAGAAACCCTTGGGTTGGCCCTGCATGGGATGGATGGGTGTGGGGGGGGGGGGGCGGATGGTAAACATAGAAACATGATGACAGAAAAAGACCACATGGCCTATCTAGTCTGTCCTTCCATATCAACAACTACAACAGTCCACTTTTACCTTTAGAGATCCTCTGTGTTGGTCCCATGCTTTTTTGAATTCAGTTACTGTCCTCATCTCTACCACCTCCACTGGGAGACTATTCCATGGATCCACTACTCTTTCCGTAAAGAAATATTTCCGCATATCACTCCTGAATCTATCTATCTCCCTTTACCCTCATCCCATGTCCCCTCATAGCAGAACTTGCTTTCAATTGAAAGAGGCTCTCTCCCTGAACATTTATGCCACGGAGGTATTTAAACATCTCAATCATATCACCTCTATCCCGCCTTTCCTCTAAGGTGTACATATTAAGATCCTTCAGTCTGTCCTCATATGCTTTATAATGATGACCACTAATCATTTTAGTAGCCACCCTCTGCACCGACTCCATCCTGTTCACATCCTTTTGAAGGTGCGGTCTCCAGAATTGCACACTATACTCCAAATGAGGTCGCACCAAAGACTTATACAGAGGCATAATCACCTCCTTTTTTCTGCTAGCCATTCCTCTCCGTATGCACCCAAGCATCCTTCTAGCTTTTGCCATCGCCTTTTCTACCTGTTTAGCTACTTTAAGATCATCAGACACAACCATGCCTAGGTCCCGCTCTTCTTTAGTGGACAAAAGTACTTCACCTCCTATACTGTATTGCTCCCTTGGATTGCTGCAGCCCAAATGCATGACCTTACATTTTTTAACATTAAATCCCAGCTGCCAAATTCTAGACCATTCTTCAAGCTTAGCTAGATCCCTCCTCATGTTATCTACACCTTCCTGGGTGTCTACTCTATTGCAGATTTTGGTATCATCTGCAAAGAGGTAAACCTTACCCGACAGCCCTTCCGCTATATCACTAACAAAGATGTTAAAAAGAATCAGACAAAGGACAGATCCCTGGGGCACACCACTGGTAACATCCTTCTCCTCAGAGTGAGCTCTATTTACTTGTACTCTTTGTCGCCTCCCACCCAACCAATTTCTAACCCAAGCAGTAACTTTAGGGTCCATCCCTAGGGTGCTCAGTTTGTTTATAAGTCGCCTGTGAGGAACAGTGTCAAAGGCTTTACTGAAATCTAAATACACCACATCTAGAGCTCTCCCTCAGTCCAACTCCCTGGTCACCCAGTCAAAGAAATCAATCAGATTTGCCTGACAAGACCTGCCTCTGGTGAATCCATGCTGCCTCGGATCCTGTAATCCGCTGGACTCCAGAAACCTCACTATTTTCTCTTTCAGCAGCGTTTCCAATAATTTACTCACCACCGAAGTTAAACTAACCGGCCTGTAGTTTTCAACCACATCCTTACTTCCGCTTTTGTGTAAAGGCACCACATGAGCCTCTCTCCAGTCCTTTGGCACCACTCCCGACTCCAACGAGGCATTGAAAAGGTCAGTCAGTGGAGTTGCTAGAACGTCCCCAAGTTCCCTCAGTATTCTAGGGTGTATCCCATCCTCCCCCATGCCTTGTTGTTCAAACCTTGAACTAAAATATCCTTTCTCCTCCCCCTGCACTCCCCACACCCCACACAATAAGTGTCCCAGTTGTGCCTGTAAAAAAATCTGATAACTTATGATAGTGTGACACAATGGCATGCTTCCCCTAATGTGCAAAGTCATGCAGGTCTGTCTCTACGACTTGGTGGGAAGATAATATGGTAAAGTGGGCCTCAGTAGGGCAGCGAGGGCTATGTGGTGTGGGGGGGGGCTATATGGGGTTGTATGAGTGGCATAATGTAACTTGCATCGGCCTTGAGAAGGTAGATGTGTATCTATGGGTTGTCTGTATGCAAGGGGTATGTGTGTGTTTTGGGGGTACGGTTAGGGTTGAAGGGGAATGCTGGAATTAAGAGGTGTGTGGGGCATGAGTGTAGGCAAGGCTGGTGTCCTATTCAAACCTTCATCCTTAACACCCCCCCCAGCTATTGATTATTACACTCAATACTTATGATCATCTCACCACCACCTCTTCCACATCGGTCTTGTAGAAATGTATAAGCTGTACATCGTAAAATGTTGCTTTATATGTGTGTGTGTCCCTGCTCTCCCTAACGGTGTAGAATGTACTGGTGGCTCTTAGCTTGCACAGCTCTCAGGATCTATTGGGTTTCTTTGACTGCTACTGCTCTTTGCTGGCTCTGAGAAGCTGCTGCCCCAGGCCACTGCCCAGCCTTGCTTCATGGTTGAGCTGGCTCTGAGAAGCTGCTGCCCCAGGCCACTGCCCAGCCTTGCTTCATGGTTGAGCTGGCTCTGAGAAGCTGCTGCCCCAGGCCACTGCCCAGCCTTGCTTCATGGTTGAGCTGGCTCTGAGAAGCTGCTGCCCTAGGCCATTGCCCAGCCTTGCTTCACGGTTGAGCTGGCTCTGGGTGTGGGGGGATGTGTTTGCACATGTGTCTCTTGAGATACAGACTTTCTGTCCCCTGTGCTTATGCATGCTTTCCTACTCCCTTCACACATACTTCCTCGAGCTTTCACCACCTTGCACTCCTCACATTCTTTCTCTCTTTCCCCATTTCATCATCCCCCTCTTCCATGTCTCTCCCCTGCCCATTTCCTGGATCCCTCCCCCTCTCCTCAGCACCTCTTTTCCCACACTCCCCCTCATCCTCTGTATTCTCTCTGGCCCCTCCCCCTTCCAGCTGTTTTCTGTCACCAGCGTTTGGGTCCTCCATGGCAGTGGCTCCATATTTTTTTGCTACAGCCACAGCTCATGTGTCATTCTGCTGCCAGGGGTTAGTTCCTAGCGACCGCTGCTATACATATGGAGAGGCAGACAAATGGATAGATGGATGAACCCTCCATCAGGCACTAGTGCTCGAGTGAAATGCTCCGAATAACTATATCAAAAAATGTATAACTAATGGTGGTGGTGTTGCTGTTGTTAAGTGCCATCGACTCATGGCGACCCTCTGGATAGCTATCCTAAATTGTGTTCGGTCTTCAGTCAGGCGGCTCATTGTTGGCAGACTGGCACCCATAGCTGCTGTTATTGTATTGATCCATCTCATTGCTGGCCTCTCTCTTTTGCATTGACTATCAACCTTGCCAAGCAAGATGCCTTTCTCTAATGATCTCTCTCTTTATATGATGTGTCCAAAGTATCAAAGTTGAAGTCTTGTCATCTGAGCTTATAAAGAAAGCTTAGGTTTGATCTCCTCTATTACAAACTGGTTTGTTCTTTGTGCACAGTATTCTTCACTAGCACCATAATTTAAAGGCATTGATTTTCTTCCTATCTTTTTCACTATCCAACTTTTGCATCCATAAGATGTTATTGAAAATACCATGGCTTGGACAAGTCAAATCTATGCATGGAGAGAGACATCTCTGCTCTTGAGAATCTTGTCTAGGTCCTTAATAACCATTCTGCCAAGAACAATGCGTGATCAGACTACTTGTCATTTCTTTATCGATTATTGACCCAAGCAGGTTAAAGTTGTCCACGATTTCAACTTCTTCTCTATCAATGATGAACATCAATTTTGCCAGTTGCCAGGATCTTTGTCTTCTTTACGTTAAGATGCAGGTTGATTTTAAGACTATGTTCCTTGATCTTGAGAAGCAAATGTTTCAGATTGTCTTCACTTTCAGCCAGTATTGTGGTATCAGCAGCACAGCCAAGGTTGTTGAGGAGTCTTCCACCGATCTTCACACCTCAGTTGTTTTCATACAGTCATGTTTCTCTAATTTATATGCAGAACAAATAAATCATTAAACAGGTAGGGGGAAAGTATGCAGCCTTGTCATACACCTTTGCTGATTTTAAACCATTCTGTTTCTCCTTGTTCCATTCAAACTGTTGCTTCTTGATCATGTAAAGGTTGTGCAAGAGAACTATTAAGTGTTCTGGTATACCAATACTTCTTAATGTGGCCCAGAGTTTCTCATGTTTTACACAGTCAAAAGCTTTGCTGTAGTCAATAAAACATAAATAGAAATCATTTTGGAATTCTTTTGTCTTTACAAGGATCCATCTTACATCCACGATGATGTCTCTCGTTCCTGCCATTTCCTGAACCCTGCTTGCACTTCAGGTAGTTCTCTTTCCAGGTATGGTTGTAATCTCTGCTGGATGACCTAGAGTAGAATCTTGCTGGAATGTGAGGATCATAGTGATTGTGCGATAATTTCCAGTCAGTCAGATCACCTTTCTTCAGTATTGGTATAAACACAGATCTTTTCCAGTCAGTTGGCCATGATGTTGCCTTCCAAATTTCCTGGCAGAGCCTTGTAAAGTATTGCAACAACTGTATCCGATTGCTGTGAAACTTCAATAGGAATACCATCAATACCTGGTGCTTTGTTCTTTGATAATGCGTTCAATGCTGATTTGACTTCTTCTTTCATCACCAGTGGTTCCTGATCATAAGATAAAAGGTTGAAATGGCTTTTGGACCACTTGATCTTTATGGTATAATAACACTGTATATTCTTTCTACCTTCTCTTAATCTTCTCAGCATTACTCAACATGGATCCTTGAACATCTTGTAGCATTCCAATTTGAGGTTGGAATTTTCTCTTTAACTCTCATAGCTTTAGGAACACTGATCTTGTTCTTCTTCTAATAGTTTCTGATTCTATTTCCTTGCATACCTCATTGTAGTACTTCTCCTTGTCTCGTCTTGCTACACACTGGAAATCTCTGCTGAGTTCTGTGATTGCCTTTCTTTCTCTTCTGGCTTTAGCTTCTCTGCATTTCTGGGCAATTTTCAGAATTTCTTCAGTCATCCATTTTGACCTTTTTTGCTTTTTCACTTTTGTAGAGACTTCTCACTTTCTTCAAGCACAACATTCTTGATGTCATCCCCTAACTCTTCTGGTGCTCTGTCATTTGTATCCAAAGCAGCAAATCAATTTTGCAGGCAGTCTTTAAATTCCGGTGGTATATTCTCAAGGTCATATTTTACTACATTCAGGAGTGGCTTGCTCTTTTTCAGCTTTAGCTTGAGTTTGCATACTAGTAGTTGTCAGCTCCAGGTTTTGGTTTTGTTGATGTTATTTAGCTTTGCCAATGTTGCCTTCCACAAATGTAGTCAATTTGATTTTTGTACAATCCATTGGGTGAAGTCTATGTATACAATTGCTGCTTGTGTTGCTGGAAGAAGGTGTTTGAGATGAATAGATCATTGGTCTTGCAGAATTCTATCGGTATTTCTCCAGCTTCATTTCATTTGCCAAGTCCATATTTTCCAATCACTTTGCCTTCTTCTTTGTTGCCAATGTTTGTGTTCCACTCACCCATGACTATCAGAATATTCTGTTTACATGTTCTGTCAATTTCAGCTTGTACATGTTCATAAAACTCATCCACTTCTTCCTCTTCTGCAGCTGTTGTTGGAACATATACCTGAATAATAGCTGTGTTGACAGGCATTCACTGTAGACAAATAGAAATTAAGTGTTCACTGATTACATTGTATTTCATTATAGTTCTTGCAAATTTCTTTTTAATTATAAATGCAACACCATTTCCTCTTGAATGCAGTGTGCTAATCCTGAACTCCCCAAGTAAAAAAATATTTCCTCAGTTATTTGGCTCCACTTCTCTAAATTCAATTGCAAATAGAGTAAGGAATCAAATAAAAACAAAATACACAGAACTATAAAGTAACAGTACTATTTAAGCTTAAGCAGAGGAATCTGAGTCTGCAAACCTGAGCAGTTCTCCCATAATCTCTACTCCATCTAGGCCATATAATACTTCTTTTATTAGGGAAAAAACCCTGCTACATGGTACAAATTTGTCTTATTACTCTATGTCATGCCTCTGCATTACAGATGAAGCTAAACACTATGTGGGTCATTCTGAACCACGTTTAGCGGGTTTGGATGTCCGATCCAGATGTCAAGACCCACTAAATGCTTGGGACTGTATTCCCACTCCAAAGCTCCCCGAATGTATAGGGGAGATATGCTGGGAGCTCTGGACAGGGGCAGGAGGAGGCGGGACAAAGGGGGGATTGAGGGCGGGTCATGTCCAGCACCATGTCCCTGGACATATAGGGCCGATTCATAGGTCGGTCCTGTACATCTGGGGTTGGCCATTTAAATGGGGGACTTATTCCACCTTGGCAGTGGAATAAGTCCCCCTGGATGCCAGAGCCAGGGCCTGCAATACAGGTAAGGGGGTGCCCCACAACCCGACCCTGGCCATGGAATGCCTGATCGGGGGTCAGGTTGTGGGGAATGAAGGAAGGATTCGCTATTGCTGCCAGGGATCATGGCTCCTGCATGGAGCTGCAGTGCTATGGCAACATGACGCCATGGCACTGTGGCTCCAAGCAGGAGCCATGCTGGGCTAATCAGGCAATGGATTGAATGTCCAGGATGCCTGAATCAGGGCATGTCCCAGACATCCAATCCCTATGCTGCAATTCTGCTCCCACAGGCACATCTGGCCCCCGTGGGAGCAGAATTGAGTGCACCTCCGGGCTGTTCAGATTTCTGGATGTTTGGGCGGCCTGGACCTGTAACTTCAGAATGGGCTTCCACATGTTTTAGGTCAAACTAGGCACAGACTTTGCTCAACTTAATCAGGATAAGCAAAACCATTCTGTCTCATTTTTTCACAAATATCTATAAAATATGGCCTTGACTCATATAACACATTCTACTAGTCCAGGGGATTTCCAATTCCAGTCCTAAAAGCCCCTATACTAGGCTGTCTACAAAATTCCAAGCCATTCTCCATATTAACCCTTTCAGAGGGTCCTGGTATCCCACTTCAAGTCCCTTTCAACTGCCCCCCCCCCCCTGTTTCTGTATAGAATCACTACAAAACATGTCCAAATCCAAAATAAATCATCTGCTACATTGAGAAACATCTTCCATTTGACTTTGCTGATGCCCCTTCAGAGTATGGTCCATAGGTGAACTTCATCTTGCTGGTTGGGAGAAGTCTTTATACATATGCTTCATTTGACAATATGGAAAAAGGATTACAATCATCCTGTAAATTAACCAAAGCTGTGTGACACTGTTTGCCCTTGCTAGGTCTCAGTAAGAATGTGTACAGAGAGTAAGGCTTTACCAATTATTCTTGCAAGCACCATTTGCTGGCAGTGGCCAACTGCTCTTCATAGAAATTTCAGTAATTCAGAAGCTTGTACCCACATCCACATCATGGCACTGGTCACAACTCCAAATTCTTCAGCACCATCGTTTCACTATGTGCTGGACTATGCACTTCTTGGACAGAGTTCTAGGGACTGTCTACTCAGGCTTCATGGCTGCATATACATGAGACGTCTTGCTGGAATCGCTGATCTTTGCTCCTATTCGGCTTTCAGTAGCATTACAAACTTCCTTTCATTCACAGTAGTCATTGTCTTCAACCCCTAGGATTCAGTGCATGCAATATATAATTTGCAGAACCAAAACTCACTACTACAACACTCCTCCGACTCCTCACAATTGCAAACAACTACTTTTACCTAATGGCAATATAGAATTGTCAAACATAATTATCTTATCTAATGCTAATTAATTACAATACATATACTGCTAGCACTAAATTATCCCAAATTATTTGACTATGTAAACCAAGCTAGCTTGCAGTATACTGTGGTGGCGAAGAGCCACCAAAATGGTAAAGGGGATGGAAGGCTACTCCTATGAAGAAAGGCTAAAAAGGTTGGGGCTCTTTAACCTGGAAAAGAGACGGCTGAGGGGAGATATGATAGAAGTCTATAAATTAATGAACGGAGTGGAACGGGTAAACGTAGATCGATTGTTTACCTTATCAGAATATAGAAAGACTAGGGGACATGCAATGAAGCTACAGGGTAAACTATTTAAGACTAATAAAAGAAAATATTTTTTCACTCAACGTGTAATCAAACTCTGGAATTTGTTACCGGAGGATGTAGTAAAGGCTGTTAGTGTAGCTGGGTTTAAAAAAGGTTTGGACAAGTTCCTGGAGGAAAGGTCCATAAACCATTATTAAGAAGGGACCCAGGATATCAATGCTTGAACCAATACAAGCATTGTGGAACCTGTGTCCCTTGGGGAAACTGCTAGGTACGTATGACCTAGATTGGCCACTGTTGGAAACAGAATACTGGGCTTGATGGACCTTGGTCTGACCCAGTATGGCATATCTTATGTTCTTATGTTCTTATGTCCCTAGGGAGATAGAAAAAGTACAAGCAGTTTCCCCTAGTCAGAGGGAAAGGGAAAGAAATGGTCATTTTAAAAGTGCAGCTAACGCTGAGAAAAACCTGTCAAAGGTTGTTGTCCAAAAGCTACGCCCCAGCTCTATGGTAACTGAGGGTGGTAATGCAGGACAGCTGGGGGCGGGGTGGAAAAATACTGGCCAGTCCCACGCTTATAAGCCCCAGAGAACAGGGAGAGATAGATTCGCAGGACAGCCAAGGGAGGCAACAAGATTGCCGAGACTGCCAAGTTTTCCAAGGCAGGCAACAAGATTACCAGGATTCCCAAGACAGGCAAGGAGATTGCCAGGACACGAGAGGAGGAGAGCTGACTCTAATTCAGGGGCGGAGTCTGAGAGGGAGCCTCATTCGGAGCAAGAGTTTCACTCTTGCAGGAGGAAGAGAGACGAGAGGGCTAACTTCATAAGGAAACAGCATGGCCAGGGAGAAGGCAGTGAAGCATTGCTGAAGAAACTCCCCAAAGGTATTGCTGCTAAAGTTACTAGCCAAAGGTCTCAGGAAAAGTCCCCAGACAGCAAGTGGAGGGAAAGATATCCCCTAAGCCAGCTCCAACAGTTTAACCAGCACCAGGGTTATAGGAAACCTGAGGGTGGTTCAAGAACCCAGGAAGGGCTGAGAAGGAAGCCTCTCAGTAAAGAAACTTTGAATGTTTTAAAACTGGTAAAACGTATGCTAAAGGATCAGGAAGTAACCTGTGCAGAGAACAGTGCTGTGTACCGAGGGAAGGCTCGAGGTGAACAGCTGTTTTCTAACGACGTCACAGAACAATCGTGTTCACAATGTGAGTCAATGGACATCGGGGAAAATGATCTTTTGAGTGAGCCTGAACAGCCTATGGAATGTGAGTTGTCCCTGGTAGTGAAGTGTTTAGAAATATAAGTGTGAAGAAAATTCCATTTCTGTGATATGCATGGTGTTTCAAAGAGCAAAGAAGTTTTAATTAGTATGGCTGCTGCTTTAAATGAGGCTTGCTAAGGAAGACGGCTTGAAGTCTCTGGATAACTAATTGAAACCCTTAAAGCTTTTGAAACAAAGAAGAGAAGTTTGTTTGCTATAATTTTGCTGCATTGAAGAAAAGTTTGTTTGCTATAATTTTGCTGCATTGAAGTTTCAATGAACATTTGGAGTTCAGTTTAAAGCACTGTGAAGTAAAGCTTTATTCTTTTGGAGAAATAACATTTGTTTGCTGAAGTAAGCAAGAGCAATTCTGACCTTAGTTTCTTGTGGATGTTTTGTACACGTGAATACCAAGCTTCATTTGAAGTTCCCGCTATTAAGGGAGGCGAATAAAAATATTCCTGCGTTTGCTTTCAACTCTCGGCTCAGCACTTTTTATTACAACTACATTTGCTCTAAGTACTACAACTCCCAGAGGCTTTTGCCCTGGAGTTTATTGAAAGGAACATTCGCACCCCCTTTCCTCGTCAGGCAGCCGCCTAGGCGGGGGAAGGGCACGACAATACTTCTATTTTGCATCTACATTCCTTAATTTATTCTTTTATCTATCAAATGTTAGGCCACATGCTAATAGACACACCTCTCTTATCAGGTGCACAATTGTACATATGCATATCACTAATTATGTTTGTGATTTATTCTCCAACAATTTACAAGGGATAGTTAATTTTATTACTTAAGGGTAACAAACATTAAAACATAATTAGCAGTTTATGGCAAATAAGTTAAACCCATTTCAAATGTTTAGAAAAAATTCTTATGAAGGCTCTCATATCTTAGATTTGACTCACATCACTTTGAATATTGTCAGCATTATTATCTGATTAACATAGACATCTAGGCCCACAAAGGAAGGAAATCAGGACACAAAACAAAAGGAACAAATACAGTACACAGTCATTTCATAGCTAGTACCAAGAATTATGCTCAAGAAAAAGGTAATACAAAACAAAATTGGCAGGTTCCAACCTACACAAGACCTCCTAAAGAGAAACTATAGAGAACTATATTTTTTTGTCAGACAAATAGCTTCCAGGTAAGAATACCTTAACTGGAGACCTATGTTCCTTTTTTTTTATTTTATTGTTTATCACTCGCAAAACCACAAACAGTTATAGAAACTCTTTTGAACTTTAAACAAACAGATCCATTACATAAAAATAGCCCCCATCACATATTAATAAACTAAATATAAAGCACCCCCCCCACCCCCCGCCCTCCTCCCTCCACCCCTCAACCCACCCTACCCCCTACCCCCCCCCCCCCATCTCTGTGTGGGTTAGGAGAGATGAGGGGGTAGGGGGGTAGGGACCTATGTCCCATTTAATCAAGTGCAGTAAAACATTTCTAACTGCTTAGCAGAAATATGTCCATTCATAAGCAAGCCCGGCGCAACATATCCAAACAGCGGTGGTAAAATGACACAGTCTTGCTTTTCGGGTCACTAAATGTAAAGACCCTGCTTCAGGTTTTTACTCTCACCACAACCATATTGCTCACAAGGGAAACTCCATAAGGAAGTCTTTTTAAACCCGGCGTCTGACATCAGCCACAGATCACATGATTACTACGTAGCCAACCAGGGGCAGAGAACAACAAGCATGCAAACACCTCCTGGAGAACCAGAAAATCATAGCAGACTTTGCCAGTCCAGTTCCAAATCCAAGCCATTAGGTGTAACAGTGTCCAATCTAAAAATCCATTGTTGCTCAACCTTCTGTAGTTGAGACAATCTATTCCCCCCACGAATGAGCGGGGTCACCCAATCAATAGCTCTCTATGTAAAGTGAGCAAAAGAATGAGCCTGTTGTAGAGCATGTTGAACTATTGGAGCCGAAAGCACCTGTGTATGGATACGTGAGACATGTTCAGCTAAACGTTTCTTAAAAGGGTGAGAGGTATGGCCCACATATTTAAGGCCACAAGGGCACAGCAATAAATATACCACAAAAGTAGTATCATAGGTAGTATAATGTTTAAACCTCCACACTCTTTTACTGGTCAGATCCTCCCAAGTATCCCCAACCAAAGAACCAGAGCAATAAGAGCACCGTCCACAAACGAAGTGCCCAACCTGCTTAATGGAATGCGGGATTCGCGGGATAGAGTGCACTAGCCAATCACGTAAGTTTTTCCCCCAGGTAAAAGCTAGACACAAACGTTTCTGAAAACATTCATGCAAGCATAAAACTCACCAATGCTTGCGCAAAATGGATTGTACTGCCACAGTTCTGTTAGTGAAAGGCAAAACCCCCACTATCTTCTCCTCCTGTGATGTTCCATCTTCACAATTTCTCGACAATGTCAGTAACCATTCCTTATGATTATATAAGGCACGCTTATAAGCCTTACCCACCACAGACTTTGGGTATCCTTGCGCATACAAGCGATGGCATAATTCATGCGCATGATGTTTAAAATCCTCAGTTGATGAACAAATTTGTCAAAGTCGAAGGAACTGACCAAAAGGGAGTCCTCGTTTTATTGAAGGAGGGTAAAAACTACTATATTAAAGTATTTAGTTGAACTGGTTTGCAGTATAATGAAGTAGATAACGCATCCCCAGAATAGCTGACAACCACATCTAGAAATTCAATTGTTTGAGTATCATATTTCAAAGTAAACTTGATATTACCATACACCCGATTCAAAGACTCCACAAAAGAATGTAAATGCAGGGCACTGCCCTTCCATAAAATAAAGATGCCATCTAGAAACCTCTTCCGCAATAGGACCCCAGAAAACCAAGATGAAGAATATGCATGGCGCTGTTCAAAATCAGCCATGACTAAAGTAGCAACTGAAGGGGCTACAGTAGCCCCCATAGCAATTCCAAAAACTTGTAAATAAAAAGAATCTCTGTAAGAAAAATAATTTCCACCCTGCTTCATTAAAACGAGGACTCCCTTTTGGTCAGTTCCTTCGACTTCGACGAATTTGTTCATCAACTGAGGATTTTAAACATCATGGGACAGAGAGAAGGGAAAAGTGAGGTAAATACCATGAGACATAATAAAGAGTAACAAAAGTAGAAAAGACAACAAAAATAACAGAAAAGAAATGGGATGTGAGAATGAGAACAGCAAGAGAATAAAGGGCAGCAAGAAAAAACACCGAGAAAAAGTCTACGAATAAAATGAGCAAGAGAAGAAGCAAATAGAAATCAGAGGGGACAGCCAATATGGAAAAATGGAAAGGAATAAACAAGGAAAGCTTAGACATAGAAATAAAATATGAACAAACAGAATAAAGAAATATGAAAAAACTGAGATGGGATCAAAGAAAATGAGAGACACGCAGACAATGAGATTAAAATATCAAGAAATATCGGTTTGGAAGAATTTTATTGAAAAATATTTTGTCACATTACAGGACTTATTAACACATCAGACTGTTTTTATTTCACTTTGCCTGATTCATAAAACTGCAATGAAAGTTATATCATGGCAACATTTTAATAACATTTATGGGAATCCGCAAAATACTGTACTTGATTGTTAAATACTAAAGCTTCATGAAATGTGCAAGACCCCAGAAGGCCACCTGGCTTGCCACTCCCTAAAGCCACCACTGCACTGGATGTTTGGGATTCGAGCATGTGCCTGGTGCACAGCTCTGCTAACGGCAATGGTCCTATAGAACACTGTATTCTTTGTAGGTTGTGGGAAGGGCTCTGTATCCAAAATGGCCAAGAAAACAATTTAATTTTAGTTGAATGATATGTCAGCAGGAGAACAGGCCCTTCAGGAAATGGAAAAAAAGAGCCAAAAGATGAAAACTGAAAACAACATAAGCACTAGCAAGTTAGACGCAAGGCACTGATAAGGCAGGCAAAGAGAGAATTTGAGAAGAAGCTTGCTGTGGAAGCAAAAATGCATAATAAAGACTTTTTCAAGTACATTCATAGCAAACAACCTGTGAGAGTCAGTTGGACCATCAGATGATAGAGGGGTAAAGTGGGCACTAAGGGGAGACAAGGCCATAGCGGAGAGACTGAACGAATTCCTTGTTTTGCTCTTTACTGAAGAAGATGTAGGGATGTTGTCCATGACTGAAATGGTATTTAAAGGTGATGGTGCAAAAGAATTTAAAGAAATATTGATACATCAGGAAGAAGTATTACAACTATTTGATAAACTGAAGAGTACCAAATCACCTGGACTGGATGGTATAGATCCAAGGGTGTTGAAAGAACTGAAATATGAGATTGCAGACCTACTATTAGTAAACTGTGAACTATCATTAAAATCATCTGTAATACCTGAGGATGACCAGTTAATGCCAATTTTTAAAAAGGGTTCCAGGGGTGATATGAAAAACTACAGACCGGTGAGCCTGAAGTCAGTATCAGGACAATTGGTAGAAACCATTATAAAGAACAAAATTACTGAACATGTAGATAGTCATGGCTTAATGGGAGACAGCCAACATGGCTTTAGACAAGGAAGGTCTTGTCTTACTAATCTGTTATGTTTTTCTGAAGGTGTGAATAAACAGGTAGACAAAGGTGAGTCAGTTGATATAGTGTATCTGGATTTTCAGAAAGCCTTTGACAAGGTTCCTCATGAGAGACTCTTGGTGAAATTAAAAAGTCATGGGATAGGAGGCAATGTACTATTGTGGATCAGGAACTGGCTAAAAGACAGAAAGCAGAGGATAGGGCTAAATGGCCAATTTTCCCAATGGAGAAAGGTGAATAGTGGTGTACCACAGGGATCTCTGCTGGGTCCACTGCTTTTTAACATATTCGTAAATGACCTGGAAATGGGAACGAGTGAGGTAATCAAATTTGCAGATGACATAACATTATTCAAAGTTGTTAAAACCCAAGAGGATTGTGAAAAATTGCAAGAGGATCTTGATAAATTGGAAGACTGGATGTTCAAATGGCAAATGAAATTTAATGTTGTCAAGTGCAAAGTTATGCACCTAGGAAAGAACAACTCAAACTATGGTTACACAATGCAAGATTCCACATTAGAAACCACCACCCAGGAAAAATATTTAGGCATCATCGTGGATAATACGTTGAAACCCTCCACCCAGTGTGCAGCAGCAACCAAGAAAGCAAATAGAATGCTAGGTATCATAAGGAAAGGAATGGAGAATAAAACAAAGGATATTATAATGCCTCTGTATCATTCCGTGGTGTGACTGCACTTTGAATACTGTGTGCAATTCTGGTCACCGTATCTTAACAAGGATATAGCGTTATTAGAAAAGGTACAGAGAAGAGCTATCAAAATGGTAAAGGGGATGGAAACATACCCCTATGAAGAGAGGCTAAAAAGGTTAGGGCTCTTCAACCTGGAAAAGAGATGGCTGAGGGGAGATATGATAGAGGTCTATAAATTAATGAATGGAGTGGAACGGGTAAATGTAGACCGATTGTTTATGCAATCAGAATATAAAAAGACTAGGGGACATGCAATGAAGCTACAGGGTAATATATTTAAGACTAATAAGAGAAAATATTTTTTCACTCAACATGTAAATCAAACTCTGGAATTCATTACCGGAGGCTGTTAGTGTAGCTCGGTTTAAAAAAGGTTTGGACAAGTTCCTGGAGGAAAGGTCCATTAACCATTATTAAAGGGGACCTGGGATATTGCTGCTTGACCCAATACAAGCATTGAGGAACCTGTGTCTTTTGGGAAGACTGCTAGGTAACGTATGACCTAGATTGGCCATTGTTGGAGTCAGGATACTGGGTTTGATGGACCTTGGTCTGACACAGTTTGGCATATCTTATGTTATGTTCATGTGAGTACTGGAAGGGCCACTGCCAGGCCCCAAGTCCTGCTGCTGTTCTTGTATCCCAGCAGCGGTAGCCCTTGGTCCTGTTTTTCCTCTTCCTGCACAGTTCACTGAGTTTCTGTTTGAAGTGGGAGGGCTCTGTGGATACAGAGAATCAAAATGTGTGGGAGGGAACAGGATCATTCTCAATTGGGTGAAGAGGTCACATTTTTGGCCCCAATTCCAAGTATCTACTAATGTGTCTGCTCACAGGCACCATCCAGCATCTCTTTTCTCTCCCATCTTTCTAGCTCTCTCCTCAGACTCTGCTGCCCAGTACCAGTTGACCGCAGGAGAGTGGAGTTGGTGGCATGGCAGACCAGACACTTCTCTTCCCATTGCCAGCGTTTCTTCTGGTGTGCAATAGAAATCTGCAGAGCACCAGGCCAAACAACTGATCTGAACTGTGAACCACATGATCAGAGGCAGCACCAGGGGCAGGAACAGCAGATACAGAGCAGCACAGACAGCTGCACTCTCCTACTCTCTGCTGGAACTGGGCTGCCTTGGGGAGAACCAAGGGACTGGAGGTGATGTGTGTTGGGGAGCACAAATATAGACATTGGCCCCTGGGGTGCTGGCATCTTCCTGCTATGCCATGACAATCTGTTCTGACTTACTGAGGATCTATCATGTTATATTTCTGGATTCACCAAATGTATTTGCGCTTGGCTTCTGAGAAATAAACTTTTCAATTAGATCACAAAGTTATAGGGATCAGATCAATAGTGCCGCCCCTTTCTGGCACTTTGGTGGCAGTTGCCTCATAGGACATGAGTGAATACATCACAAGTGTGCCCATTTCTGGCTCTCTCTACCCCTTCCAGGCATAGCAGCCTACTGACTCAATCTCCACGGGTAATGTCTGCTGGATACTGGAATGTAACCATCTCCCAAACGAGTTGGCAAAACCCATTAAGGAAAACCAGGAACTACAGCCATTGACTATCAGATCATATGGGATGGTTGAAAGATTTCGATCACTGAGAGCCAAGCGACTAAATGTAGAGTTGCCGTGACATACTACCAGCTAGTAGCTGCATGCAGTTCTGCAGGGCTTGCAATAAATAGTTATCACAGATGTGTCCAGTCCAGTTAGACTTGAGGTCTGACACTATGGTCATTTGCCCATTATTTGAGAACACCCCGTGTGGGGCATAAGATCCTGCTGAAGCCAACTCAGAACCACCAAAATGTGCTCATCAGTGGAAACAAATGTGACCAGAGTGGATGGACAAGAGGCAAATATGATCATGGAATCCTGTAAAAGGTGGGGGAAGAATCAGAAAAGGTTCAGTAATATCCACCCCATGCTCACTGTGCGTAGACAAGAGACTAAAAAAGCAGGGGTTTCAGAAATAATCAGATGAGGTCCCTATGGATCAGAGACTCTATGGATATGGCAAATCCAAATCCCCCCTCATGCAAAAATGACACCAAATCACTGTGTGGCCTAGTGAAACTGTTCTGCTTGATATATTGGGTCAGGAGAGATTGTATTATGTACTGATTAAGTTTTACATCTTCAGTTGGTTGGTGGATTGTAGGATATGATTTTGTATTAAAGAACCAAGATTTGGTGGCACCTTATAGACTAACCAATTTACTGAGGCGTGAACTGTTGAGGACAAGAGTCCACACTGTAAGATGTGTGAAGTGCGGTTCTGGAGGTGGGTAAACAAAGAAAGACAGAATGGAGGGGGGGGGAGAAGGAGGATCCTGAGTTTAGAGAAAACATTGAGAAGCGCACAGCAGCATACAGAAAGGGAAAGACAATAGCAACATAATTCAACTGATCTTGGTCGTTATGTAGCAGCAGATAAGCATGCAATAAATAAAACCAGGAGTCTTTTCAAGGATCCAAGCCAGTTTAATGTGCACAGGCTCAAGCAATAATCAATTTCAAAATGGCTGAGCAATGGTTTCTAGCAAAACAACAACTTTTATACCGTTCTTCTCCATTCTAGACATAGGCAAACTTTTCATTGGTCCCAGTAACCCCTCTCACCCATCTATTGGTCCTGGTACCACTACGTAGCTATCCAATGAGGACCTTGATCTGGGCTCAGCACCTGGTTGCCCCCCTTTCAGTCCTCATTACAATGGACAGTTCTTAGACTTTCGATACTTCTCTCCTCCAAGGTCACTGGCTTGCTGGAATATGAGTGAGAGCGGGGCACTGTAACCTTGCTTTCTGCAGAGTTAATTAATTCCATAGAAACTGTGCTCTCTTATCAGTACCAATTAGAGCTGTTTTCTGTCTTTTCTAAGTTTCGTTTCTGCTTAGCTATGTTCAGTTAAGCTGAGTTAAGTTTCAATTCTATGGTGTCATCATTCAGGGGGGTTTTCATTCCTCTGGGCCTAACTACAGGCTTCATTTACAAATCAAGCTGCTTAGGCCTGTCTGTTTAGTTCAATTAGCATAGATCATAGGCCTTCGCCTACCACATTCCCCCCTTTGATTATTCGCACCCGCAAGTGAGAAAGGGTGAGAATCAAATCACATAATACTAGGTAAAGGTATCACTCTGTGGTATAGGGTAGTAAGTTCACATAGCTAGTATCTTTGTAGCTGCCTTATGCTCTGAAGTTATCATTCGCAAGCAAAGTGGCAAGAAATAAGGGAGCAACAAGCAGATAGTCAAAGTCCATAGTTTGGCAAGAGTGGGAAAAAGAACTAAAAGAATTAGAAGGTTCAGAAGCATTTATGCCGGACCACCAAGATGTCTTCTTTGTTGTGCTGTTGTAAATCTTCTGATTTAGACAGTCCAGCTGTCCGATCTTCATAGCAAATTGTGGTCCGGTCCGAACAAAACACAAACTGTCAACAATGGGGTGGGCCAATACCCACCCACTAGTAATATTATGTAAATCAGTCTGATTGTATAGGATAGAATAGTTCAGTTCTTGGGCCTCCCAAGGCCATTAGTCTCCCATTGTTGTTCCTCCACAAGACAAGCAATCTGAAACATGAAGACCGAATGCCACTGCTCCTGCTAATTCAAGAAATAAGTTCTGGTGGCAGGAGGAACTTCAAAGTCTGATTTCATGGCTTCATAGAAAGAGTGATCTTTTGTCCTGTTCTGGTGGTGGTTATGCAAGCTGCACAAGGGGGTAGGGCAAAAGTCATTTCAAAGCACCCCAAAACTGTTGCCAGAATAAAGCAATAATAATAATTCATAATGGGCATAGTCTCTGGAAAATTGGAGGAACTGTCGGATTTCACAAAGGTAGAGTTGATTGTAGATCCTCAAGCTTCTGCCGTACGTAGACCTACCAGCTTTTTGGCAGGAGTAGGGCTGTAGATTCCAAAGTATCACTGTCTTCTGGGATGTCTCAGGTTCTTAAAATATCATAGTGCAGTCTCTCAGGCTATTATTGCCTCCTTAGAGCAGTTCACTTCTTCAGAAAATCAAAATAGTCTTTTCAGTTTCTTAACACAATACAGTCTATTTCTGATGATTGCAGCTTCATTTTTTTTTATTTTTTTTTTTAAGATGCGAGGCCTACTTTCAGATAAACAAACAGTCTTGAAACAGTGCAGTTTCTGAGGGACCAATAAGTCTTAGGTCCGTGGCTGTTGTCGTAGGGTGAGGTGCAATGGTGTCTCAGGATGCTGTACAGTAGTCCAGTGATCAGGTTCAAGAGCAGCTGCTGGCTTCACTTGATTATGATGGATCCAAGGTTCAAATTCTGCAACTTTTACTGCAGTTGGAGTTGACAGGATGATGACATAGGGTCCCTTCCAATGCAGGGCTAACAGTATCTTTCTCCACTCTTTGATCCACACCGAGACTCCAGGCTTGAGAGGATGCAGGGGCGCAGGCAAATTGATGGGTAATCAATTTTGTACCCAGGTATGAAGACTTCTGCAAAACAGAACTTAAAACCAATAGTTCATGTCTAATAATTTCAGATCCTATCTGTCTCATATCTCCTTTTATTTCCTATACAATAGGCAGGGGTTGCCCATACAGAATCTCAAAAAAGGGGAAACTCCTAAAGACTTAGCAGGGGCTAAGTATATCCTAAGAAGGGCTATAGGAAGAACCTGGGGCCACTTCAGATAAACCTCTTGGCAAAGTTTAGACAACTGAGATTTCAGGGTTCTATTCATACATTCTACTTTTCCTAAATTCTGAGATCTATAGGCAGTATGTATCTGCTAATATCAATATCTTGGGGCTATACTTAATGGACTTGCTTCCTAAGGTTATCCACCCTCATTCTGTGTACATGGCCACATGTGCATGCAAGGTTGTAAGGGCATACTTGGAATCTGGGTACACATTTAGACGGGGCTCTTTTCCTATTGTTAGTGCTCTAGTGAGGGCTATCAGTTCAGCTTTCTGTGGTGAAGTTTCTGGGGCCAGGGCTGAGGACTCAACTACCAAATCAGGGGTCACCACTGCATATCTAGCACAACAATGTCCATTGATGATGAAACTGCCTTCAGCCACAAAGAAAGTCTGTTCAGGGTTCTCCAGAGGGACATCAGTCAAATCCTGGCGGCTTGAGAATACAGTGTCCATAATTTCTAAACAGTCATGATCAGGGGATCAAGACCAACTGATAACAACATAGCAGGATTGAAAGCTTGACTGACCCTTCAGTTATATCTGGGGTTTTCACACAACATACTCTAATACTTCAACATTCATAGATTTGTTAGCTAGTAGTTTCCTTTGTATTTCATATTGGTTAGAACAGAGTGTGGTACAGTAACTTGAAGATTCTGTCTCAAAGGGATTTTTCTTTTAGTTTTTGCTTACTAGGAAGGCTGTAGCTGTAACAGCTTCTCAAATAAGGTCCAAGAGATTGAGTCAACACTCCTAGAACATTTCCTTGTGACTCATGAACATAGAGACTGAAAGGTTTTCTGGACATCTGGTAGACCCAGAATTGGTGACAACATCAAAGTGGTTTGTTGTTTTTTTCTTTCAAAGACCAAAAGGCTGCATCCTGTTCAAGTCCCCATTCCAATGCAGACTTTTCCATTCCTTTGATAGCTTGATACAACGGTTTTGCTAGCAGCGCAAAATTGGGGATCCATATACAACATACTCTGTGGCACCCAAGAAGGCTCTCACTTGCCTCCTGGTGGTTGGAGTAGGAATACTGCATACAGCTTCTTTGCATTCTGGTCCCAGGCGTCGAATTCCGCTGGACAACTGGAATCCTAGGTGTTTAACTTGTTGGACATAATTGCACCTTGGCTCTTGAGACTTTGTATCCAGCCTCATTAAGAGGGTGCAAAAGTTCACTGATGGCTTGTAGACATTCACTTTCTGAGTTGGTGGTTATGAGCAAGTTGTCCACATATTGAAGTAGAATTTTTTCTCCTGCAGTTTCTGAATAACTTGTCAAATCCTTGCTGAGTGAGGCGAGTTCTTGAATCCTTGAGGTAATCTTGTCCAGATGAGTTGGCCCCGCCTCCTTGTAGTGGGGTCTTGGGCTAAGCGTATGCAGAAAAAGGCATCTTTTTAAGTCCAGAATGATGAAATGTATAGCTTCAGCAGAGATCAGTTCCAAGAGAATATAAGGATTTTGGTACCACTGGTTGTATTAGTTTCAGCTGCATCATTCATTCTTCTTAGATCCTGCACTGGGCGGTAGCCACCTGTCCCAGGCTTCTTGACTGGCTTGAGGATGACAATGACAGGGGCTATGTTCTTCGCTAGGCCAGGTGGATTATCTTCTGCCCATACTCCAGGTGGGGCTATAAGGTTGGTAGGTATACAGGAACTTGTTGACTTGACTGGAGATGCACTATAGAACTGCTACTCTTTTTCTCGGGGAACAGTCAGCACCATCAATCCAGCAGGCTCTGGGTTCACAGTCATTTGCATTTCTCTCTCTTCAGCAAAGGATATCTGTGTCTGAAGCTTTGCAAGCAGATCTCGGCTCCAAAAATGGAATAGGGCATTCAGGCATATACAGGAACTGGTGCATTATTTTCTGTCCCCCTAGTTCACACATGCGGTTCTGCAGGAAAGGCTTTGTGGACTTAGCCCCAGTAGCTCCGATAATGGTGATGCATCTGGCCTAGTCTTTATCCATGCTGTAGCCCTCTTTAGCTGCCACTTACTCTATAGCTACTTCCTTCTCCTACTAGAACATTGTGCTTGGTTTATTGTTTTAGGACTCTGCAATCAAGTACTCCCTCCTCCCCTCCTGGGGAGGAGTCAAGATACGGGCATTCACTTCTCTAATGTCTTTCTCCTCTGTAATGGGCGCACTCACACCCAGTGGAGGCCTGCTACTTCTGCGGCCTCTTACACGTTCTCTGGTCCTTTGATTAGGAAAACCTCCTCCACATCATTCAACTAAAATATCTGTTCTCTTTTTCCATCTTACAATTTTTACATTCTCTGTCCCTCTTCAACAATCCACATACTTTTCTGATCAACTTTCATTTAACTATTATGCCCGCAAATTCATCCAGTTTTCTATAATTTCTGTCCATTAGTTCAATCAAGTCCTAAAACTTCTCAGTGTATAATGCAGTTTTTTTCAGTTCTAAACAAGTCTGGTCAGCTGACTTTCACTTCTGGTCCAGAGGGGGTGCACATCCCCCTGCTGCGGAGGTGGCTGGCAAACTAGGGAATCTGCAGGGAGGAGTCCCCCCCCCCCTCTCCTGGGTTCTGTTTCTCCTAGCAACGCTCTATCCAGGAGGTTGATTTTTTTTTTTAAATGTTCTACTTCTCTGCTGTGGGCACATTAGTTCACGCCTACCGGGGGGTGACATCATCGGTGGACTGGGCTCCATCCCCCCCTTAAGCACTCTGAACGGAGCTACTTACAGAGAGAGAGAGAGTGACGAGACAGGATATCTAGAGATTCTGGGGCAAAATATGGTGAACTAAGGAAATATGGGCAACTAGCAGAAGCCACTCCCTTTCACATAGCATTCCTGATTGGGACAGAGACATTTCATAGTCTTCAGTAAATCCCTTACTGAAATTCTTGATCATACTTGAAAAGACACTTATTAAAAAAACCTTATTACCGTAAACATAAGCTTAAATTGAGCACAGACATACAATTTAGATACAGTTCTTAAAATATCTTATAGAGAGAACTATAGCTATCTGTTACGTATGACTAGAATAAAAATACTTAGCAACTAGCTGCCAGCCGTAATCAGCATGTCTCTGCAAAAGAAATTATTATTTTTTTAGTTCAGAAAGCAAATATTCAAAAGACATTCCGGATACTTTTCCATAGCTGTGGTAGATATCTAAAATGCATATACACCCTCTTTTTGTTTTGTTTTGTTTTGTTTTTTTAACAATAAATATGTCTTCTATCAGGTGCTTGCCACAGTAAATCAGGTAATAACGTCTTGGAATTTTAAAACAAATGAATTTATCTTGAATTGTAAAGGTCGTCATTAGTCACTAGTACAGATTTCAAAGATAAAATCCTAACACAATTTTCTTATTCACTCAGAATTTAAACCATTCATTCTCAGGTTGCAATCTGCCGTTAGGTTTTGAAACAACAGATATACTTCCTTTATTTTACACAAGCAAGAGACTGCTCAATCGGGAACGGCTGTCTCATTCCCTAGTAAGCTGTGTGAGCCACACCCCTCCGCTCACTGGAAACGAAATGATCACAGTTTCACAGACACACAGAGACATGCTAGCAAGAATCATTTAAATCAGTGTCAAGTGGTGATCTAATAATTACTTTGTAGATCAAAGGAAAAACAAAAACAGTTCTCTATCATTTCCTATTTAAACTATCACAGTGCTTAACTGAAAATTTGAACATACAGCCGACAGAAATTCTTCTCACTTGGTCCGCAACCCGTAAGGGATTAATACAAACTTAACCCTTTTCAGGCTAAGCCCAAAAACTATCGGGACCCACAATCCTGACTAAACATTCTTATTAAATGATATATAAATGATATATATTACATAACCATAGCAGAAGGAACATTACTATTAAAACATATTGAATAATACAGGTACAATTGTCCTGAAATAAGCACAAACTAACAGCATTGAGATTTAAGCCTGCACAGGGTTAGAAAGACACTGTACATTCTTTCCTCCAGACACGCCCCCTGTCAGTTTTTCACTGTGCAGTAGGAAAGCGAACTGGGTCAGACCAGCTTTTGGATTTTTAAAATGACTCTAGGTGTTTTGTATCTTCGTTCTGCTTTATTAATACAATTTCTTAATCAGTGAACTGTCACAAATTACTCAACAGAATACTCTCACATTTATAACAGAAGGGAAACTCGTGGTTTCAACAGAGAACAAAAAACAGATACACAGTAGGGCAGACAATACACATCAAACGCTTCACAATCATGCTAGCAACATATCCCAAAAAACCCAGTCCTGTCTGTTCTGACTAGGCTAAATCATGATTCTCTATAACAGCTGTACCTCGCGAATACTCATGCAAGGATTTTCAAACAAATTTTCCCCACGCATACTCATGTAGGGACCTCGCGCATACTCATGCGAGGTTGACTTAAGTCTTACCAAACAAGAAGGACGATGGCTTCGCCTTGCGCAAACTCATGCAAGGGTAATAGGACCGTCCTTGAGAGGGGATCAGTGCTCTCATTACCAAATTCAAAGTTCCAAGTTCTCGAGATTACAAGTTACAAGTTTCAAATTCTTACCAAAGTTTCACAAGTTTCAAACTGCAGTTCTAACTCATCTGTCTAGACAGGTTTTCAAAACTATACTTACCGGATCCGGTCCCCGATACTTCACTAGCTTCTGAGTTGGATCCTGGACTCCCCCGGGTCGGAGGTGTTGGCCAGCTGGACCCAGTGCCTGCCGAGGCCAGGCAGAACCCCCTCCGATACAAGAGGATCGGTGGGCCCAGGGAAATTCCCCTGCGTCGGATTGGCATGGTTCCAACTGGACCAAACCTCAAGGCGAATTACGTGGATTTATTCACTTGAACACCATCCACCACTCGCACTTCCCGGCCAACGCACCAAGAATGTAGCAGCAGATAAGCATGCAATAAATAAAACCAGGAGTCTTTTCAAGGATCCAAGCCAGTTTAATGTGCACAGGCTCAAGCAATAATCAATTTCAAAATGGCTGAGCAATGGTTTCTAGCAAAACAACAACTTTTATACCGTTCTTCTCCATTCTAGACATAGGCAAACTTTTCATTGGTCCCAGTAACCCCTCTCACCCATCTATTGGTCCTGGTACCACTACGTAGCTATCCAATGAGGACCTTGATCTGGGCTCAGCACCTGGTTGCCCCCCTTTCAGTCCTCATTACAATGGACAGTTCTTAGACTTTCGATACTTCTCTCCTCCAAGGTCACTGGCTTGCTGGAATATGAGTGAGAGCGGGGCACTGTAACCTTGCTTTCTGCAGAGTTAATTAATTCCATAGAAGCTGTGCTCTCTTATCAGTACCAATTAGAGCTGTTTTCTGTCTTTTCTAAGTTTCGTTTCTGCTTAGCTATGTTCAGTTAAGCTGAGTTAAGTTTCAATTCTATGGTGTCATCATTCAGGGGGGTTTTCATTCCTCTGGGCCTAACTACAGGCTTCATTTACAAATCAAGCTGCTTAGGCCTGTCTGTTTAGTTCAATTAGCATAGATCATAGGCCTTCGCCTACCACAGTTAAATCTATTCACAAATGTAGTGAGTAATGGTGTAAATTCTGCCCAAGCAGCCTCTGCAGTGAGGGGGGGGGAGAAAGGAGGCACACTTGCAGCCACTCTTTAATAGTCTGAGGTGCCCCCCAAACACATTGAGGGCCCTTCTGGAAACTGCTACTTGGGGGCCTTTAATTTGAATTTGTGGGCCTGGTAGTGAGCCCTGAAGCTATTGTCTCTATTCAGGCCTAGAGTGCTGTGTCAAATTGTTTGATTCAGCAATTTCATGCTGGAGTGTGTCGTTGAAGCTTCTTTCAGCCGCCCTTCTGGACTTGCTCAGCATTGATGCCCTCAGTTTTAGTTTTGCCTTAAGATAATCCTGATAGAGTCTAATGATTTTTAATGGGTTTTATTCAATGTTGTAGCTTTTTAATATTTGTCAATTTGTGCTTTTTTTCTATTGGTATTGTTGTGTAGCGGCAGAGCGCAAACAATCCAATAATACCAGGAGTCTGTTCAGAAGGTCCAAATCATTTATTTGTGCACAAGACTCAAGCAGAATCACATTCAAAATGGCTGAGCAATGGTTTCTAGCAAAACAACAACTTTTATACCGTTCTTTCCCATTCTAGACATAGACAAACTTTTCATTGGTCCCGGTAACCCTTCTTACACCTTCTATTGGTCCCGGTACCGTTACGTAGTCATCCAATGAAGACCTTTGACTGGGCTCAGCACCTGCTTCCCCCCCTTACAGTCCCAATTACAATGGTCAGTTCTTCCAACTTTGATACTTTTCTCCTCCAAGGTCGCTAACCAGCTGGAATATGTGGGAAAGCAGGGCACTGTAACCTTTCTCTCAACAGAGTTAATTAATTCCATAGAAGCTTCACACATCTTATCAGTATTAATTAAAATTGTTTACTGTCTTTTTCTAAGTTTCGTTTCTGCTTAGCTATATTCAGTTAAGCTGAGTTAAGTTTCAATTCTATGGAGGCAATATTGGGGGGGTGGTTTCATTCCTCTGGGCCTAACCACAGGCTTCATTTACAGGTCAAGCTGCTTAGGCCTGCCTGCCTGCTTCAATCAGCGTGGATCATAGGCCTTCGCCTACCACATTCCCCCCTTTGATTAATCTCACCCGAATGCTAATAAGGTGTGAGATATAAATCACTTAACTACACAGGAGTAGGGTTTTTACCAATGGTGCCGGGAGTAGGGTGCCACAAGGCTAAAATCTTAGTAGCAGTTTTATGTTCTACGGTATTTTCGATCACACTGTTAATAGAGCGCATACAGCATGGGATTATACATGGTAACAACAGAAACAAAGCTACAAATACTAATATTATCATAACAAAGGTAGTAAGTCCCCCCAGGCCAGAGAAGATAGATTCGAACCAGTTAGGTATTCTAAGACCATGCCAGGTCTGTACTGGCACATAAGCTTGTTTTCGCATATTTTCAGCAATTTCTTCAACTACTTGACCTTTATCATCTATCTTCAAACAACAATTGGTTAAATTCAGCTTTCCACATACTCCTCCTTCAGCTGCTAACAGGTAATCTAAGGCCAAGCGATTCTGATATATTGCAGTACGCATTTGTGTGCTTTGTCTAGCTAGAAGTGTAAGTGCTTCGCTAGTCTCATTAGTAATTAATTCAACTACTGCTTGTAGACGTATAATACGGTTTATCATATACACAGGGGTCCGATACCCCCAAGTGCCATCTTCCTCCCAAGTGGCAGGTCCATAATAGGCAATAATCCTCTCAGGTGGCCAATCATCCCCATCCCATTTCTGCCACTTGCCTATCTGGAGAGCTGCTCTTTTCTGTCTCTTAGTGTATACTGGGTATCCTAATTGTTCTCCATGTTCTGTGGGTAACAAGAAGAAAGAAGGTTGAATGGTTCCTAAGACACACGCTCCTCCCCAATGAATAGGGAGTCGGGCATATGCTCGAGTTCCACAGATCCAATACAAACCAGGTGGGGCTTGCCAAGCATGAGGCTGGGCAAGATTTGTCCATAAATCGGCAAGCTCAGGGAATTTCGCTAATGGATTAGTGGGTTCAGATTCATTAACTCCTGACCACCAGGACGTCTGCTTTGTAGTGTCGTTATAAAATTTCTGGCTGAGGCAGACCAGCTGTCCCACCTGCAAGGTGAACTGGGGTCCAGTTCGAGCATAACACAGACGTCCAACTATTGAGTGTGCTAAGACCCATTCACTAGTGGTCTTATGCAATTCAGTATGATTATAAGTTATTGAGTAATTCAACTCTTGGGCTTCCCAGGGCCATTGGTCACCCATTCTAGTTCCACCACAAAAGTAACAATCTGAAATGTGGAGACTGGAGACCACTGCTCCAGCTAACTCTAGAAACAAATTCTGGGAAGGGTGAGGGATATCAAACTTATTTACATGCATAGTCTCATAAAAAGTGTTATGTATATGGTACCTAGATGATCGATGGGCTTGGGTATTTAATCTTATATATACAATGGACCCTGGATCTGATCCAGAACCTGCAATACGTAGGCCAAACTTATACCCTTGTTTCCATGTGCTAGGATTGGCTATGAACAATTCTAATGGATTACAGGCACCTTTCTTACAATTTTCTAAATTCTTTACATACGGCTTAGTTAAAGCAGCCATTTGATTGTCTCTGGTATTTTCTACCATACCAGTTTTCCATGTGGCATAGAAAACACATTCCCACTTAGGGCAATAGTAATCCTCAATTGGGGCTGTACTATATTCACTTGGCTAAAACTCGTTTACCTGTACATGCCCCCCATCCAGTGGTTCCTTCTAGACACATATATTTATCATCATGAGCATAAGCTTTCTCCCAATTGGCACATTTAGAACGACTATCTCTATTAATGGCATCACAGGCATCAAAATACAAGACAGCATACTTTGTAGGATCGGTAAGTGGAGAGGTAGCATTAAGTAAAGCTCCATCCGCATCATTCCATCGTATTTCTAGGGTATAATAGGATGGGTTCGTGAGAAACTAGCTCAACTTAAAGTAAACAAAGCGATGGGACCGGATGGGATACACCCTAGAATACTGAGGGAACTTGGGGACGTTCTAGCAACTCCACTGACTGACCTTTTCAATGCCTCGTTGGAGTCGGGAGTGGTGCCAAAGGACTGGAGAGAGGCTCATGTGGTGCCTTTACACAAAAGCGGAAGTAAGGATGTGGTTGAAAACTACAGGCCGGTTAGTTTAACTTCAGTGGTGAGTAAATTATTGGAAACGCTGCTGAAAGAGAAAATAGTGAGGTTTCTGGAGTCCAGCGGATTACAGGATCCGAGGCAGCATGGATTCACCAGAGGCAGGTCTGGTCAGACAAATCTGATTGATTTCTTTGACTGGGTGACCAGGGAGTTGGACCGAGGGAGAGCTCTAGATGTGGTGTATTTAGATTTCAGTAAAGCCTTTGACACTGTTCCTCACAGGTGACTTATAAACAAACTGAGCACCCTAGGGATGGACCCTAAAGTTACTGCTTGGGTTAGAAATTGGTTGGGTGGGAGGCGACAAAGAGTACAAGTAAATGGAGCTCACTCTGAGGAGAAGGATGTTACCAGTGGTGTGCCCCAGGGATCTGTCCTTGGTCCGATTCTTTTTAACATCTTTGTTAGTGATATAGCGGAAGGGCTGTCGGGTAAGGTTTGCCTCTTTGCGGATGATACCAAAATCTGCAATAGAGTAGACACCCAGGAAGGTGTAGATAACATGAGGAGGGATCTAGCTAAGCTTGACGAATGGTCTAGAATTTGGCAGCTGGGATTTAATGTTAAAAAATTTAAGGTCATGCATTTGGGCTGCAGCAATCCAAGGGAGCAATACAGTATAGGAGGTGAAGTACTTTTGTCCACTAAAGAAGAGCGGGACCTAGGCGTGGTTGTGTCTGATGATCTTAAAGTAGCTAAACAGGTAGAAAAGGTGACGGCAAAAGCTAGAAGGATGCTTGGGTGCATACGGAGAGGAATGACTAGCAGAAAAAAGGAGGTGATAATGCCTCTGTATAAGTCTTTGGTGCGACCTCATTTGGAGTATGGTGTGCAATTCTGGAGACCGCACCTTCAAAAGGATGTGAACAGGATGGAGTCGGTGCAGAGGGTTGCTACTAAAATGATTAATGGGCTTCATTATAAAGCATATGAGGACAGACTTAAGGATCTTAATATGTACACCTTAGAGGAAAGGCGGGATAGAGGTGATATGATTGAGATGTTTAAATACCTCCGTGGCATAAATGTTCAGGGAGAGAGCCTCTTTCAATTGAAAGCAAGTTCTGCTACGAGGGGACATGGGCTGAGGGTGAAGGGAGATAGATTCAGGAGTGATATGCGGAAATATTTCTTTACGGAAAGAGTAGTGGATCCGTGGAATAGTCTCCAAGTAGAGGTGGTAGAGATGAGGACAGTAACTGAATTCAAAAAAGCATGGGACCAACACAGAGGATCTCTAAAGGTAAAAAGTGGACTGTTGTAGTTGTGTTATGGAAGGACAGACTAGATGGGCCTTGTGGTCTTTTTCTGTCATCATGTTTCTATGTTTCTATGGGTTCTTATGTGGGTTAAAACAAACTTTAGTAGTTCCCTTAGTACAAACATTCAGTTCAGTGGTGTTATAAATACACCGGCTTACCGTACCAGTACAGGTATAGTAAGAATGGTAAAGCAAAGTCTGAGTTACTTTCATTCCAGTCCGAGTGGAAGTAATGCAGGCAGTACATGGGGGCAAAGCAAGAGTCAGTTCAAGGCTCCCCAGGCAAGCAACCAAAGCAAAATAGAAACAAAGATGCATGTTGATTGTAGTTCTTCTGAATCTCCGCTGAAAAATCTTGACCTCGACGTCCTCTTCTTCTTGGCACAATGCTGACCCGTTTGCTAATGAAGCAATTCAACGGGTGACAATGTTGATTGAAGATCCTCAAATGTCCCGCTGTGATGCCAACTTACTAATTGTAGTTGGCCTGACGAAAGTTTATGGAAGCACAATTATTCGATGAAGAAAACAAATATCTTTGCTGTATTTAGAAACAGCAATCCTCTTCGAAAGACTTGGCTACCGTAGAACACTGTAGTTCAGGAGTGTCCCCGAGGAGTTCTAGGTTGCTGGCTGCCTCCGTAGGGTAAGACGCAAAGGGACGTCAGGGTGTGGCTCTGCTGTCCACTGGTCCTGATCTGGAACTGCTGCTGGCTTGACTCTGCTATGATGAATCCAGGAATCGATTTCTGCTACCTTTACTGCAGTTGGGGTAGACAGGATGACGGTGTATGGCCCCTTCCAATGCGGTTCCAGCGGTGTCTTCTTCCAATCTTTGATCCATACCGAGGTACCAGGCTTGTAAGGATGCAGGGGTTCCGTCAAATTGATAGGCAACTGGTCCTGTATCCACGTATGGAGAGTCTGCAGAACAGAACTAAGAGCTAGAAGTTCTTGTCTGGTTATTTCTGAACCAATCTGCGGCAAACTACCTTTAACACCCTGCACTATCGGTGGAGGTTTGCCATACATAACTTCAAAAGGAGAAAATCCTGATGACTTCACATGAGCTGAGCGTATTCTGAGTAAGGATATTGGGAGAACCTGGGGCCACTTCAGGTGGGTCTCCTGACATAGCTTGGATATCTGGGATTTTAAAGTTCGATTCATTCGCTCAACCTTCCCTGAACTCTGGGGCCTATATGCAGTATGTAACTTCCATTGTATCTGTAAGGCACTTGCTAACTGCTGGGTAATCTGAGATACAAATGAGGGCCCATTGTCTGACCCTATTACTGCTGGAATTCCAAATCTGGGGATAATTTCTCTTAACAAAACTTTAGTAACTTCTCGGGCTTTTTCAGTCCTGGTGGGGAAGGCTTCCACCCACCCAGAGAAGGTACAGACTAATACTAACAAGTAACGGTATCCGCCAGCTTTTGGCATTTCGGTAAAGTCTACTTGCAGGTGGTGCATGGGGGTAACACCTCCTGGCTGAACTCGGGGTGCTGGTGTGGGATCCTGTTTGGCATTATTCTTGGCACAAATTAGACACTGGCGGGCTACTGAGGCTGACAGGGCTCCCAATAGAGCGATACAAAAATGTAGTTTAAGTGCTTTCTCCATAGCACTCTTCCCATAATGTGTGGCTTGATGAAAGGCCTTGACAAAGGCTGGTCCCAATAATTCAGGGATCACTATTCGTCCTGGGGGTTGACTGCCCTCGGGTGGTGGCAGCTCAATCCATCCATCTTTCAACACTCCCTCTTCTTTATTACAGTAGTAATCCAATTCTTTGGTGGTATATTGTGGTGTCCATAAATTAAGGGGTACTGGAAACAATACTGCTTGTATTGGTATGGCTTGTGATGAAATTTGGCCTGTCATGGCTGCTTTACGTGCTGAAGCATCAGCCAATCTGTTCCCTTGGGCAACTTCTCCTTTTCCCACTTGGTGTCCTCGACAATGCATGACTGCCACACGTGTAGGAGCCCATACTGCGTCTAGTAACATCAATATTTCTGGGCCATATTTGATTGATTTACCTCCTGACGTAATGAGCCCTCGTTCTTTGTAGAGAGCTCCATGTGCATGCAAAGTGGTGAAGGCATATTTTGAGTCCGTGTATACGTTCAACAGAAGTCCTGCACCCAATACTAGTGCTCTAGTGAGTGCTATCAATTCTGCTTTCTGGGCTGATGTGCCTGATGCAAGAGCTGATGATTCAATGACTTTCTCCCGGGTGACTACTGCATACCCGGCACAGCGTCGTCCATTGATGATGAGACTCCTTCCATCCACAAAATAGGTCTGATCAGGATTCTCTAGGGGCACGTCTGTCAGACCAGGTCGACTTGAGAATACAGTATCCATGACTTCTATACAGTCATGCTCTGGAGGGTCTTCGCTGACTGGTATCAGTGTGGCTGGGTTCAAGGCATGGCTCACTTCTAGTTGTATTTGTGGATTTTCACATAGCATGCTTTGGTATTTCAGCATTCAAGAATTGGTGAGCCAATGATTTGCTTTTTGTTCCATAAGGGCAAGTACCGCATGTGGTACTGTGACGCGTAGATTCTGTCCTAAGGTGAGTTTGTCTGCTTCACTCACTAATAATGCTGTAGCTGCAACTGCTCTCAAACATGGTGGCCATCCTTTGGCCACAGTGTCCAATTGTTTTGATAGGTATGCTACGGGTCGCTCCCAATATCCCAATTTCTGAGTCAACATGCCTAGAGCGTTCCCTTGCATTTCATGCACAAATAGATGGAAAGGCTTGTGTACATCTGGTAACCCAAGTGCTGGTGACGACATTAATTCTTCCTTCAGGGTCTTGAAAGCTGCGTCTTGCTCAGGTCCCCACTCTAGTGGCGACTTTTCTTCTCCCTTAGTGGCTTCATATAGTGGTTTGGCAATCTAAGCTCCTGGAGACCTAAAGCGAATTCGGAGCCCGGTCTGTCCTAATCTGCTTCATCTAAATCATAGGCTGTTGCGGCTGCCACTCCCTGTATGGCCTCCGTTCGTTCTCGTTGAGATTGTTCTCGATTGGTTCCTCTGCGGTTCTGGGGTCGGCCTCTCTCCCTTTCCCTCCAAGGGGCGTGTTCCCCTTCATCCTGAGAGGCCTCTTCGAGTCGCGGGCATGCACTTCTCCAATGTCCTTCTTCCCTGCAATAAGCGCATTGGTTCGCGCCTAATGGGGGCCGGTCATCTCCTCGGCCCCGCCCTCTTCCTCTGCTCCTTCGACTAGGGACACCTCCCCTTTTCTGTTCCACTATGTCCGCAGCCAAAAAATCTGCTTTCTTCTTCATCCTTCGATCACTTTCTCTCTGTCTTTCATTATCACGATTCACAAACACTTTATGAGCGACTTCCAGTAACTGTGTTGCATTCATGCCCGCAAACCCTTCTAATTTCTGTAGCTTACGTCTAATATCTGGTTGTGACTGGTTTACAAAAGCAGCATTCACCATGCATAGGCTTCCTGGTGCATCTGGGTCATAGGGAGTATACATCCTGTATGCTTCAGACAATCTTTCATAAAATACTGCTGGGCTTTCATCTATGCCCTGATTAACTTCGGTCACTTTAGAGAGATTCATGGCTTTCTGACCCCCCTTTCGCAGACCTTGCATAAGGCCTTGGCGAAACCGTGATAGAGCTCTGGACCCTCTATCAGTATTCGGATCCCACTGGGGGTCTTCATTAGGGAATTCTCTTTTAGCTGCTTCGCGATTGTCTATTCCTGCTCCTTCCCCTCCCTCTGCCAGGGGATTATCTTCTAGCCAATCAATAGCTGCTCGCTTAATTTGTGTACGCTCCTCAGTAGTAAATAAGGTAGACAGGAGCTGACGGCAATCTGACCAGGTGGGTTGGTGAGTTTCCATAATAGTATGCATCAATTCTGTTAATCCTTGGGGCTTGTCAGTGTAGGAAGCATAATGCAATTTCCAATTCAGCAAATCAGTAGTAGAGAAAGGCACATATACTAGACTTAGGGGTCCCGCTACTATCTGGTCATTCTCATTTCGCATGGGCATTCCTGGGACTTGCCGTAGTGGCATCAGTTTCTTGACAGAAGCTTTTTGTAGCTTAATAGAAACTTTCTTGATGGGGGCTTTCTATCTCACAGTGCGCTTAGTCTGGGACGCTTCGCTTGTTACAGATGAGCTTGCGCTGCCAACTGATTGTAGGCTATCAGTCTCGCCCTGAGAGGACACTTCCTCTTCTTCTTGCTCTGACTCATCCTTCTCTTCAGTCTCAGGCGAGCCAGTATCCTCGTTAACAGGGGGATCATCTATCTGCCCCTCTGGGGGTGGTTCTGGAGATGGGTCTCGCTGTCGCTGCGGTGCTGGCGCAGGACGTGGAGGTACTCTCACTGGGCGCTGGGCTCGGGGCTGTCTAGTTACAACTCCCGGAGACTCAGGATCTACCAGAACAGGCTTCTGACTGGGTTTCTCAGCTGTCCCTGTCTTCTGGGCCTGGTCTGTTAATGCTAACAATATCCTGCACTGTTCTTCATAACAGCGCTGTGCCCAAGGGGGCGGATTCTCACAAATACTTAACCAAGAATTTATATATGGGTACTGGTCGGGGTGCGCTACTCGCACCTTCCGATGAACTGACTGAACAATTCCTATGCTAAACGTTCCATCTCGGGGCCACATGGGGTCTATGATGGGCCACTCCCTAGTACACAAAAGCTGTAATCGTGAGGCAGTCATTTTTACTCCATAATCTTCTGAATATCCTTTATTGAAATACTTGATCATACATTCTAACGGAGTGTGCCTAGTAGACCCCGCCCCTCCCATATCGATGTGTGCGCGCAACAACAAACAGAAGGGAAAAGGAGGGCGGACCGTGGGTAAGGGGTCCTCACGGCCCTAGAAACATTTAAGGGAAACAAATAACAAGACAAGACGACGGTCGCTTCCTCCTTTTTACGACCTGGACGCGGTCGCCCGGCCAGGAAATGCGTTACTCAGGAGTCCGCCTTCACTTGGTCCGTGCTGCCAGACCTCTCATTCACACTTCATTCACACAATCATGCTAGCAACGTATCCCAAAAACAGCCCAATCCTGTCTCTGCTGACTAGGCTATATCAAATTCCGAAATAAAAATCAAAAAGACGATGGTTTCACCCCGCGCATACTCATGCGGGGTTAGTCGGACCGTCTTGAGAGGTGATCAAACTCTCTTACCAAATACCAAATTCCAAATTAACAAAATTCAAACAGCAGTTCTGCTCTGACTCATCTGTCTAGACATACCAAATCAAAACTATACTCACCGGATCCGGTCCCCGTTCCCGAGCAAGCGCATGAGTTGGACCTCGGACTCCCCTCACGGGTTCGAGGTGTTGGTTCCGTCCGGGTCCGGCACCCGCCGAAGCCTGGCCCAACTCCCTCCGATGCAACTGGACCGGTGGCGCCTGGGAGCCGAGCCCACGTCGGGAGGGCACGATCCCGGCAGGACCAAACCTGTAGAGGCGGAAAGTCGTGGTATATTGCCCTGTATACCCTCTACTAACCACACTTCCCGGCCAACGCACCAAGAATATGTAGCGGCAGAGCGCAAACAATCCAATAATACCAGGAGTCTGTTCAGAAGGTCCAAATCATTTATTTGTGCACAAGACTCAAGCAGAATCACATTCAAAATGGCTGAGCAATGGTTTCTAGCAAAACAACAACTTTTATACCGTTCTTTCCCATTCTAGACATAGACAAACTTTTCATTGGTCCCGGTAACCCTTCTTACACCTTCTATTGGTCCCGGTACCGTTACGTAGTCATCCAATGAAGACCTTTGACTGGGCTCAGCACCTGCTTCCCCCCCTTACAGTCCCAATTACAATGGTCAGTTCTTCCAACTTTGATACTTTTCTCCTCCAAGGTCGCTAACCAGCTGGAATATGTGGGAAAGCAGGGCACTGTAACCTTTCTCTCAACAGAGTTAATTAATTCCATAGAAGCTTCACACATCTTATCAGTATTAATTAAAATTGTTTACTGTCTTTTTCTAAGTTTCGTTTCTGCTTAGCTATATTCAGTTAAGCTGAGTTAAGTTTCAATTCTATGGAGGCAATATTGGGGGGGGGGGGGGGTTCATTCCTCTGGGCCTAACCACAGGCTTCATTTACAGGTCAAGCTGCTTAGGCCTGCCTGCCTGCTTCAATCAGCGTGGATCATAGGCCTTCGCCTACCACAGTTGTGGTAGGCTATGGCCTAGCATGGCCTGCTACCATGGAAGGCCTGTAAGTTAGGCCTGGATCCTAACTCCCATTATAGCTAGAAAAGAACCAAAAATCTGTGAGAAATGAGAAAACTGTTTTAAAATGCTTAATAAGACGTTTTTATGAATCCATAAGTCTTCTATTATTCTCTTGTGTGTAAAAGAACAGAAATGTTTCAGAATATACATTCCAATAGCCTAGGTTAGCCTTGCAGTAGAAAAGTAACGAAATCAAGAACTGCACCATTGTTAGAGCAATCCTAAGGGAGGGGGCCAGTTGCTAGGCTCCGGAGGGATTTCTAATTGGACAGGTGCAGAAAATGTAAGACCAATGAAATGTTTGCATGTATCGAGTTAGAACCAATAGAAAGCTTTCATGTATCAAACTGAAAAAGGGGTATAAATGGTTATGTCTCTGTACAAACATTTGCTCAGTTCCTTTTGAAGCTTTGACTGACTGAGCCATGTGCACAATAAACTGGCTTGGATCTTTGAACAGACTCCTGGTTTTATTTATTGCATGCTTATCAGTGCTGCTACATATTCTTGATGCGTTGGCCGGAATGTGCGAGCGGGGGATGGTACGCAAGTAAATATACCACGATTTCTCGCCTCAAAGGTTTGGTCCGGTTGGAACCATGTCTGTCCGACCGCAGGGGAACTTCTCAGGCGCCGCCGATCCTATTGTATCGGAGAGGGTTCCGCCTTGCCTCGGCAGGCCACTGGGTCCAGCTGGCCAACACCTCTCGAACCCGAGGGGAGTCCAGGATTCAACCCAAGGAGGGATTGGTTGCATAGCGCATTAGCTACCGGATCCGGTGAGTAGTAATCTTTCTGGTTTTTAGTCAGTCAGTTTTGGGGAAGTCTCGCAGGAGGTTGCGCGAGACTAATTTGGTTTCAGGTAAAGAGAAGCTGATCACTTCTCAGGGCGGTCCTAGTACCCCTGCATGAGTATGCGCGGGGTGAAACCACTGACCCTTTTGGTTTGGTTAATTTTGGTTTAGTCAGTCAGCCCGGGAATTTGGAATTGCTAGCATGTTTGTCTGTGTGATGTGTGGTTGAGAAGTCTCTTGTTTGTTTAAAATAAAGGATTCATTCTAGGAGTGATGTATAAATTGTTATGAATGGGAAGATCTTCTATGTTTTAACGACATAAAACAAAATTGAATTGCTTGCCATGTTAAGTCCAGTAAGTTTTGGAAGAACGTAAATGATACAATTACATTCAAACAAGTGAATTATTTCATAAAACTATTAGAGACAGAAGAACGTTAACAGCTGTGATAACTGCAGTGATTCAGGAGTTCCTTTGTTTTTGAAGTGTACCAGTGCTGCCTTTTCCTTTCTGGAAGTGCCTGGTTTAGGCTCTGCATAACACTTGCACAATTTATGTTTTTTAAATTAGTCTTTATGGTCCCTGAAACTGCCCTGCCTAGAGTTCATTCCTGAAGCTGATCGACACAAACAAGAGAGGGAAAATTAAGGGAACTTCTTCCATGTTTTTCCTTTAACCCTCAAAGTAGAGGTTAAGAACCCTAACAGGACTATAAAGCATTCCGAGCCAGTAGTACCAGATTGTGACTTGAAAGTGATTTAAATCCTGAGTGAATAAGGAGTTCATCGTGTTTGAATTCTAGTTCCTGATATACTGCGGCAAGCACCTCATAGAAGACATACTTATTATTAATAAAAATAAAATAGGAAGGAAAAAAAGTGTATATGTATTCTAGATATCCACCCACTTCATGGCAAAAGTATTCGGAATGTCTTTTGAATATCTGCTTCCTAAAACTGTAAAATTTAAAGTATTTTTTTTTTCTTGCAGAGACATGCTGATTACGGCTGGCAGTTAGTTTTCATGCCAAGTAATTTTATTCCAGTCATACGTAACAGATATGTGGCCGTCATGTTAGGAGCTATAGTTCTTTCTGTTGGGATTGTTGTTATAACATGTTGCAAAATAATAGTTTTATATTTTAAGGACTTTATCTAAATTGTTCTTATTTAGAATGAGTACACACATCCATTATGCTTAGTGCACAGGGAAATGCAGCCCACCCCTTCTGTCTGTAGACAAGCACATGTGGGGGAGGGGGCCGATTTTGTTGAAATATATGCCTAGGAATTTTAGCAAGGACTTTGCTGAAGACTACAGACATAAGCTGTGTCTGTCCCTATTAGAAATGCTCTGTGAAAGGGGGGTGGCTAGTGTTAGTTACTTCATGGTCCCGTAGTTTCCCGTGTTTATCAGATTGTACAGAGAATGTTCCCTGATCAGTTCCCCTACATAGGATTCCTGGTTAAATCTTAAAAAACAAAACAAAAAAAACTGCCCATTTATTATCTTTATAGGCCAGTTCCCTCAGCTCTTCCACCACCCCGAGCAGAGCCTGGGGCGGGGGGGGGGGGGGGATACCTCCCTGCAAATGTCACCAGCCACCTCCGCAGCAGAAGGACGTACACCCCCTCTTGACCGAAAGCCCCAGCACAGTTTAAGAGTAGGCCACAGTCCACCGATGATTCATTTGCCAGTTCAGGGTCACTCACAGCTAGCGCCCAAGAACATGAAGTGGAACCTAGACAGTCCCAATTGCCGTATGCCTTCAGAAGTACAACTACCAGTAAAAGGGGAGGGTCACGTTATCCCATTGCACTAGGTCCAGGGCCAGCTTTGTTTCTGCCACTGATTTACTGAACTGAAAGCTGCATTATGCCTCCTACACTGGGAAACCATAGGATTTGATTGAGCTAATGAACAGTATTATGCAGACTATCATTGCAGAGAAGAAGGACATTAGAGAAGTGAATGCCGGTATCTTGACTCCACCCCCAGGAGGGGAGGAGGGAGTACTTGATTTTAGAAAGAATAAACCAAGCACAATGTTCCAGCAAGAGAGGGAAGCAGCTATAGAGTGAGTGGCAGCCGAAGAGGGCTACAGCATGGATGAAGACTAGGCCAGACCGGATTCCAAGTTTCCCTGGGTCCCCAGGAGCCTATGGTCAGTCTGAAAATAGGGGACCAATATATGGACTTTATGGGGGATACAGGAGCAGAATACTAAAGCCAGTAGCCCCTTTGTTTTCTCGATGCATCACCATTGTCAGAGCTACTGGGGCTAAGGCCACAAAGCCTTTCCTGCAGAACCGCATGTGTGAACTAGGGGGACAGAAAATAACGCACCAGTTCCTGTATATGCCTGAGTGCCCTATTCCACTTTTGGGCCGAGATCTGCTTGCAAAGCTCCAGGCACAGATATCTTTTGCTGAAGGGGGAGAAATGCAAATGACTGTGAACCCAAAGCCTGCTGGATTGATGGTGCTGACTGTTCCCCGAGAAGAAGAGTAGCGGTTCCATAGTGCATCTCCAATCAAGCCAGCTAGTTCCTGTATACCCACCAACCTCATAGCCCCACCTGAAGTATGGGCAGAAGATAATCCACCTGGCCTAGCGAAGAACATAGCCCCTGTCATTGTCTCCCTCAAGCCAGGAGCGGAACCAGTGCATGTGAAGCAGTATCCTTTTCCCCGACCAGCTAATGAAACTATTGAAGTATGGACTTCTCAAGGGGTGCCAGTCACCTTGGAACACCCCCTTCTCCCAGTAAAGAAACCTGGGACAGGGAATTACCGCCCAATACAAGACCTAAGGCGAGTGAATGATGCAGCTGAAACTATACACCCAGTGGTACCAAATCCTTATATTCTCTTGGGACTGATCCCTGCTGAGGCGACTCACTTCACTGTCCTGGACCTGAAAGATGCCTTTTTCTGTGTGCGCCTAGCCCCCACCAGTCAACTTCTGTTCGCTTTTGAATGGCAAGACCCCATAACAGGAAGGCGGGGCCAGCTTACTTGGACCAGATTACCCCAAGGATTCAAGAATTCACCTACTCTCTTCTCTTCAGTGCTGCCCTGAACCAAGATCTTTCAAGTTATCCAGTGGACCCAGGAAAGAGGGTCCTTCTTCAGTATGTAGATGACTTACTCATAGCCACCAACTCAGAAAGTGAATGCCTACAAGCTACTAGTGAACTTTTGTATCTTCTCAAAGATGCTGGATACAAAGTCTCAAGAGCCAAAGCACAACTATGCCAAACTGAAGTCAAGTATCTAGGATTCCAGTTGTCCAGTGGGATCCGACGTCTGGGACCAGAACGCAAAGAAGCTGTATGCAGTATCCCTACTTCAACCACCAGGAGGCAAGTAAGAGCCTTCTTGGGGACTGCGTGATATTGTCATATATGGATCCCCAACTTTGCGCTGATTGCAAAGCCACTATATCAAGTCACCAAAGGAATGGAAAAATCCCCACTAGACTGGGGACCTGAACAAGATATAGCGTTCCAGACTTTGAAGAATGCTCTGATGTTATCACCAGCTCTGGGTCTACTAGATGTCCAGAAAACCTTTCAGTCTCTATGTTTATGAGTCACAAGGAAATGTTCTAGGAGTGTTGACTCAATCTCATTGGATCTTGGCAACGACCAGTAGCCTATTTGTCAAAACAATCAGATGTAATTGCAAAAGGCTGGCCCCCTTGTTTGAGAGCCATTGCAGCTACAGCTCTCCTAGTAAGCAATCTTCAAGTTACTATACCACACTCTGTTCTAGCCATAATGAAACACAAAGGAAACTTCTAGCTAATTCACGAATGTTGAGGTATCAGAGTATGATGTGTGAAAACCCCCAGATACAATTGAAGGTCAGTCAAACTCTGAATCCTGCTACGTTGTTACCAGTTGGTCTTGACCCCCCTGATCATGACTGTTTAGAAACTATGGACACTATATTCTCAAGTCACCCTGATTTGATTGATGTTCCTTTGGAGAACCCTTAATGGACTTTCTTTGTAGATGGAAGCAGTCTTGTCATCATCAATGGACATTGTTGTGCCGGATATGCAGTGGTGACCTTTGATCTGGTAGTTAAGTCCTCAGCTCTGGCCCCAAGAACTTCAGCACAGAGAGCTGAACTAATAGCTCTTACTAGAGCACTGACAATAGCAAAAGGGGCTCTGTCTAAATGTGTACCCAGATTCCAAGTATGCCCTTACAATCTTGCCTACATATGGGGCCCTGTACAAAGAATGAGGGTGGATAACCTTAGGAAGCAAGTCCATTAAGTATGGCCCCGAGATATTGACATTATCAGATGTATACTGCCTACAGATTTCAGAATTTAGAAAAAGTAGAATGTATGAATAGACCTGAAGTGGCCCCAGGTTCTTCCTATAGCCCTTCTTAGGATATACTTAGTCCCTACTAAGTCTTTCAGAGTTTCCCCTTTTGAGATTCTGTATGGGCGACCCCCGCCTATTGTATGGAAAATAAAGGGAGATAGGAGACAGATAGGATCTGAAATTACTAGACAAGAACTATTGGTTTTAAGTTCTGTTTTGCAGAGTCTTCATACATGGGTACAAGACCAGCTGCTCATCCATCTAACAGAACCCTTGCATCCTCTCAAGCCTGGAGTCTCGGCGTGGATCAAAGAGTGGAGAAAGACACCGTTGGCACCGCATTAGGAAGGACCTTATGTTGTCATCTTATTAACCCCAACAGCGGTTAAGGTTGCAGAACTCGAACCCTGGATTCATCACAGTCAAGTAAAGTCAGCAGCCCTTGATAGCACTGTAGAACGGAAGGCAGCTATGAAAAGTTTTAGCTATGTAGCAATATTACCCTATACCCCAAAATGATGTTTTTACACAAGTATAATATGTGATTTAATTCTCACCCTTTCTCACTTGCGGGTGAGAATAATCAAAGGGGGGAATGTGCTAGGCTATGGCCTGTAAGTTAGGCCTGGATCCTAACTCCCATTATAGCTAGAAAAGAACCAAAAATCTGTGAGAAATGAGAAAACTGTTTTAAAATGCTTAATAAGAAGTTTTTATGAATCCATAAGTCTTCTATTATTCTCTTGTGTGTAAAAGAACAGAAATGTTTCAGAATATACATTCCAATAGCCAAGGTTAGCCTTGCAGTAGAAAAGTAACGAAATCAAGAACTGCACCATTGTTAGAGCAATCCTAAGGTAGGGGGCCAGTTGCTAGGCTCCGGAGGGATTTCTAATTGGACAGGTGCAGAGAATGTAAGACCAATGAGAAGCTTGCATGTATCGAGTTAGAACCAATAGAAAGCTTTCATGTATCAAACTGAAAAAGGGGTATAAATGGTTATGTCTCTGTACAAACTTTCACTCAGTTCCTTTTGAAGCTTTGACTGACTGAGCCATGTGCACAATAAACTGGCTTGGATCTTTGAACAGACTCCTGGTTTTATTTATTGCATGCTTATCAGTGCTACTACATTGTAAGTTGGTGATGTGCTGTTTTTGTGGTGGTGGTGGTGGTATCATGATGGATTTCGGTTTCTAATAAATTCTATTTGTTTCAACTTTGTGCCGCATTCAGCATGTAGCCATGGAAGGATGGGAAAGAAAACAAATTCAATAAAATAAATACAGGAGGTACATTGAGAACACCCCCTCACTTCGTCTCTCAGTATTCATACTCTGAAAGCTTCTGCAGCAAGAGCTAGAAAACCTCTACCACAAATCATTCTTTAAACTCTTTCATAATAAAGTCTCCAAGTCAAATATCCAAAATGTTCCATACTGCAAAAGTGAATGGCAGGAGCAAGAGGGCTTTCTGTTGCCCTTCAGACCTCTCCTCTCCCTCCACTCTTTTGTTTATGTTCCCTATAGCTAGGAGAGTTCTGTTAGGTGTCCTGAATCTGCTTGACCTGCTCTGTTTAGTCACTTAAATTCAGCAGCTATTGTTTTCTTACTGTGTCTTCACTGTTGCACAATACCACTAAGATCTCTGTGGTATGGTTATTTGCACATTTTAAACTAGCACTTTCACAAAGGGAATTTTTGGCATAACAAAATATAAGCACCATGGCCGTTGTAAGGGGCCTACTGGGCCACAAGAACCACTATCTCACCCTACACAGAGGAAGTACACAGATCAATTTCTCAGCAATACTCTCAAAATCTTTATTACAGGATATCCTTTTCTCAGCATAAATTCTTCACACACAAATTCTCTAACACAGTCACTTACAAAGGTAGCTACTGTTTAGGGATAGACAGAAGAGAAAGGTTAATGGGGCAATTCAGCACTCTGTTACCTCCATGGCAGGGGCTCAATAAACTCCCCAGTTGCTCCTTTCTCCCAGTCTGTTTTTTATACAGTTTTTTCTGAAAGGTTGGCAGAAAAACAATGATTACTTTTCTTTCTACAGCTGGGTTTCTCTTGATACTTTTTCTGCATAGGATTTGGCATAATTTTGTTTTCCAAGGGTCAAGTAGCATGAAGAACATTAAGTCTCCTGCTCAAAGCCAGTGCCTAGCTCATCTCACTCCCTGGTTCCCCCTCATGTCTCTTTCTCATTTCATTTTGTATTATCTGGTTTCCTTAGCAAAAGCACATAGGATTATAAACATTTCATCTTGCTCTCGGGATTTTTTCCTCGAACTGTCAGCAATTCATCCTTTTCCCCTGATTCTTCTGTTGGCCTAACTGTGGTCAAGGGTCCAGGCAGGCTTGTGGCCTGTATATAGGCCTGCTTCACAGGCCTAGCTACATAAGCACTGTCTCACCTGAGGTCCGATTCCTTATACCATGGGATTGCAGGAAACCAAGGATCAGGTTCAGAGCAGAGGGACAGTAGATGGCTACTTGGGGGCAGGTATATCTCCCTCTCCCTCCCACATTGCGCCAGCAGTGGTACCGCAGACTGGGTCTTCCTCCTGTGCTGCCTTAAGATTTCAGCCAAGCTGTACTAAAGGAGCCTTCCTGGTTCTAAGCAGCAGAAAGGCCCCACGTGGCCGAGGAGAAGGAAACAGTCTGAACCACCACTACTGTCTTCCCCCATCTGGCCCAAACTGTCTCCAAGAAGACTGGCAAGGTAAGAAAGAAGATGAGGGTTTTGAGAGGGGAGACTGTAGGTTGCGAGGGGACCTGCTGAAGGGATGTGAACAAAAGAGCACTGGCACAGCAGGATAGCTGAGAAAAGAGCTAAGAGTGAGCAGAAGGATGGGAAATGAAGAGATTAGTACTGGGCATATGTGAGACAGAGGATCCCCCTCTTCCTTCCGTATCTTCTTTCCCTCTTCCCTGGATACTCCCTTTCTCTCCTTCTGCTCTACCCCCATTGCTACAGCTTCCCTACCTCTCTCCCCCCGCACCGGTCCTCCCCTATCTTGCCTTTCACCATTGCCAATCTTAATCTCCCTCCCACTGTTTGCTAAAATCCACTCTCCATGGCAATAAAAGGGGCAACAAATAAATACATAAGAAAAGTAAACAAAAACAAGAGAAGGAAACCTATTTGGTTTTCCAAAGAAGTGGCTGCTCAAAGGCAAAAAACACACAGCTTTCGCAAAATTCAAAAGCTTGCAAACAGAGGAACACAGAAATGAAAAGAGGATCAAACTCAAAAGAGACAAAGAGAGAAATAAGGATAGCAAAATCAAAGGCAGAGGAAAAGATGGCTAAAGATGTTAAGTGTGGAGACAAAACTCTCTTCAGGTATATTGGGAAAAGGAAGAAGATCAGAGGTGGAATCGCAGGACTCAGAAGTGCTGGGAACGGACTCGAGGAAAGTGACATTGAAAAAGCAAAATTGCTAAAACAAGTACTTCTGCTCTGTTTTTACTAAAGAAAGTCCTGGAGGACCACCTGTGACTCCCAAATATAAAAATGGGAATGAAGCAGATACCACACCATTTACAGAAGATGAGGTGTTAGAACAACTTGCAAAACTGAAAGTGGACAAAGCCATGGGACTGGATGGGATACATCCCAGGATACTGAAAGAGCTCAGAGAGGTTCTTGCAGGGCCGTTAAAGGATGTTTTCAACAGATCCTTGGAGACAGGAGAAGTTCCTCAGGACTGGAGAATGGCTGATGTCGTACCTCTACACAAAAGTGGCGACAGGGAAGAAGTGTCAAACTACAGGCCCGTGAGCCTTACCTCGGTGGCGGGAAAAGTAATGGAGGCGCTCCTGAAAGAACGAATAGTGGACTTTCTCAAAACCAACAGGTTGCAAGATCCGAGGCAACATGGTTTCACCGAAGGACGATCTTGCCAAACAAATCTGATTGAGTTCTTTGATTGGGTGACCAAGGAACTAGATCTGGGATATGCAATGGATGTCATCTACTTGGATGTCAGCAAAGCCTTTGATACTGTTCCTCTTACGAGGCTTATCAAACTCAGTAGCTTGGGGATAGATCCCAAGATGGTAAATTGGATCAGAAATTGGTTGACTGACAGACGACAGAAAGTGATGGTACATGGAGCTCACTTGGATGAAAGGAGGGTGATTAGCGGGGTGCCCCAGGGGTCGGTCCTGGGCCTGGCCCTGTTCAATGTATTTGTGAGTGATATTGCTGAAGGACTGCATGGAAAAGTCTTTTTGCAGATGACATGAAAATTTGCAGAGTGGACTCCCCCAAGGGAGTGGATAACTGAGGAATGATCTACAAAAGCTGGAAGAATGGTCTGATGCTTGGCAGTTAAGATTTAATGCAAAGAAGTGCAGTGTCATGCACTTGGGTAGCAGAAATCCAAGGGAAACATATGCGATAGGGGGAGAGAGATTGGTGTGCACGGATCAGGAGAAAGACCTTGGAGTGATTAATTCTGAAGATCTCAAGGTGGCAAAATAGTACGACAAGGCGGTGGCAAAAGCCAGGAGGATGTTGGGCTGCATACAAAGAGGAATTACCAGCAGAAAGGAAGAGGTACTTATGCCACTGTATAAGTCACTGGTGAGGCCTCACTTGGAATACTGTGTTCAATTTCGGAGACCATATCTTGCAAAGGATGTAAAAAGACTGGAAACTCTTCAGAGGAAGGCAGTCAAAATGATTTGGAGCCTGCGTCAGAAGCCTTATGAGAAGAGACTTGAAGACCTAAACATGTACACTCTGGAGGAAAGGAGGGACAGGGGAGATATGATTCTGACCTTTAAATACTCAAAGGAAAATAATAAACAAACAAACCTCTTCCAAAGACGGGGAAGCTGCAAAACTAGAGGGCATAACATGAAGCAGCAAGGGGGTGAATTGAAAGGCAATGTCAGGAAATACTTTTTCACTGAAAGGGTGGTGGATGCTTGGAATGCCCTCCCGATGGAAGTGGTGGGGGCAAACACAGTGACGGAGTTCAAAAGGGCATGGGACAGACACAGTGGATCCCTTTGCAGCAACAAGAAAATATGAAAATAAACTGAATCATCAAATTGTTCAAGAAATAGGGGTGTCCTACATGGAGTTGTGGGTTCACCCCTGGGCAAAGACATGGGGAGGGGGGCCTGCACGGAGCAGTAGGTGTACCTACTCTTGACATTGTGCTGGGCAGACTAGATGGACCATGCTGGTCTTTATCTGCCATCATTTACTATGTTGCTCCCTTCCCCCACCGATCATTAAAAGGTCCCACACCCCTCTAAAAAAAAATCAAAAATTACTTCCACATATAAGAAAAGTCAGAAACCAATTATTTTCATAAACCAAATCACCTATGTTAATGTGCAAGTCTGCCACAAAATGGATGCAGTTTTCTGACTCCTGCTGCAGCATTTACCCCCGAGTTGCCACAGGAAACGGGGGGCTGTGATGATACTGACCCCGTCTATTCCTCTTCCTTTACCTGGTTGTAGTGATCTCTTGACAATAAATGTGGAGATATAGTCGTCAGCTTTTATACTAGTACAACCTGATGGGGGGGGGGGGGGTGGTTTGGCCTCTACTCCATTCACTTTTGATTTTGCTGCCAAGCCTGGAACCACACAACAAATTTAATCTCTCCCAAAACAGGTCTCTCCACAACCACGCGTGCAAGATACAAGACATTTATTTTCTGAACTCTTTGCTCACATTTTCTACCATGAAATGCAAATTCCTGTCCTGCCACTAATTCCCAGGCAGTCATTTCCTCATCTCCAGTGATGACATGAGACCTCCAGCTGCAACGTGGTCCACAGAGCCCCTGGACTGGCTCTTAGGGAGCACGGGGGACCCCTGGGTCAGCTGCTGTTTTTTGTTCTTGAGGAGGGTGCGATACTGTTCTCGGATGGCTTCGATGTTGCTCTGTAGTGTGGCAATTTCCCCTGCTAATCTGAGCCCTGCGAGAGAAAAGCCAGAAGATGAAGGGACTGCAGATAGAGACACCTAGAGTTTAGCTGTCTGTCTCATCCAAACATTTTACCCTACATTTACAGAGACCAAAACCCCAACCAGCCTGTCCTTCTTAGGCAGGTTCCTTATAGATACAAGTACCCAAGCCTTCAAATGAAACTTCCCTATTCCATCACCTTGCTTAAAGCTGTTCTGAGCCTGCCTCAGACTCTGTGGTACCAGGATACCGAACCACTTCAAAGGGTCCTGGGCTGGAGCCGGTCCTTCACCTTGCCAAGTGCCTTCCAGTTCTTCACTGTTCATGGACTTCAGTTTTTCAGCTGGAGTGTCGCCAGACAGAGAAGGATCGTCTTTTCTTGAGAGGCCCTTCCGTCGCCGGACAGCTGGATGAGCAGAAACGTTAGATGTCTCTGGACTCTTGAAGGTAATTTTTGAAATCATGCACATATGGAAATAGCATCATTTACACCTACAGATTGCATACACAGAAAGCTGCTACTGAAATGCATAGATCCCCAGGATGCAGAGATTAAGAGGGCATAGGTTGGGAAGCCCAAAATTATATATATATCCATAATTCCTATTTTACAAAGGGAATGTGTACATAATTTAAACAATGTCCCCACCAGCTTTTGCACCGGTTCAAAGGGGGTAATTCTGCTTAACCTGCTGTTTTTTTTATGGCCTTCAAAGTGTTAAAAATCACTCTTTTGGGCCTCTGCTCCTTAACCTCTATGTATATTTTTCTAAAATGGGGCCCTATATGTATCGTTGAAGTGGAAGGAAGTGGAAGGAAGTGGAAGGAAGTGGAAGGAAGTGGAAGGAAGTCCAAAAAATTGCCAGCATGGTTTAAAGCTGAGGTCAGAGAGGCTGTTGCCAAAAAAGCATCTTTCAAGAAATGGAAAAAAGAGCCAAATGATGAAACCTGGAAACAGCACAAGCACTGGCAAGTCAAATGCAAGGCATTGATAAGGCAGGCAAAGAGAGAATTTGAGAAGAAGCTTGCTGCGGAAGCAAAAACGCGAAATAAAGACCTTTTCAAGTACATTCGTAGCAAAAAACCCGTGAGAGAGTCAGTTGGTCCATTAGATGATAAAGGGGTTAAAGGAGCACTAAGAGGCGACAAGGCGATAGCGGAGAGACTGAATGAATTCTTTGCTTCGGTCTTTACTGAGGAAGATGTAGGGATGTTACCCACGACTGAAGTGGTATTTAAAGGTGTGGAAGAATTGAAGGAAATATCGATACATCGGGAAGATGTCTTACAACTATTAGATAAACTGAAGAGTAGCAAATCACCTGGGCCGGATGGTATACATCCAAGGGTGTTGAAAGAACTGAAATTTGAGATTGCAGACCTGCTATCAGTAATCTGTGAACTATCATTAAAATCATCTCTAATACCTGAGGATTGGAGGATCGCCAATGTAACACCAATTTTTAAAAAGGGTTCGAGGGGTGATCCGGGAAACTACAGACCAGTGAGCCTGACATCATTACTGGGAAAAATGGTAGAAACCATCATAAAGAATAAAATTACTCAGCATATAGATAGTCATGACCTAATGGGAAACAGCCAACATGGCTTTAGACAAGGAAGATCTTGTCTTACTAATCTGTTATGTTTTTTTGAAGGAGTGAATAAACAGGTGGACAAAGGTGAGTCGGTTGATATTGTGTATCTGGACTTTCAGAAAGCCTTTGACAAGGTCCCTCATGAGAGACTTTTGGCAAAACTAAAGAGTCATGGGATAGGAGGCAGTGTACTACTGTGGATCAGGAACTGGTTAAAAGATAGAAAGCAGAGGGTAGGGCTAAATGGCCAATTTTCCCAATGGAGAAAGGTGAATAGTGGTGTACCCCAGGGATCTGTGCTGGGTCCGCTGCTTTTTGACATATTCATAAATGACCTGGAAAGTGGAATAACGAGTGAGGTTATCAAATTTGCTGATGACACAAAACTATTTAAAGTTGTTAAAACCCAGGAGGATTGTGGAAAATTGCAAGAGGATCTTGATAAATTGGAAGACTGGGCATCAAAATGGCAGATGAAATTTAATGTGGAGAAGTGCAAGGTTATGCACCTAGGGAAGAACAACCCAAACTATGGTTACACGATGCAAGGTTCCACATTAGGAACCACCACCCAAGAAAAAGATTTAGGCGTCCTTGTGGATACCATGTTAAAACCCTCGGCCCAGTGTGCAGCGGCGGCCAAGAGAGCAAATAGAATGCTAGGTATGATAAGGAAAGGAATGGAAAATAAAACAAAAGATATTATAATGCCTCTATATCGTTCCATGGTGAGACCGCACCTTGAATATTGTGTGCAATTCTGGTCGCCATATCTTAAAAAGGATATAGCAATTTTAGAAAAGGTTCAGAGAAGAGCCACCAAAATGGTAAAGGGGATGGAAGGCTACTCCTATGAAGAAAGGCTAAAAAGGTTGGGGCTCTTTAACCTGGAAAAGAGACGGCTGAGGGGAGATATGATAGAAGTCTATAAATTAATGAACGGAGTGGAACGGGTAAACGTAGATCGATTGTTTACCTTATCAGAATATAGAAAGACTAGGGGACATGCAATGAAGCTACAGGGTAAACTATTTAAGACTAATAAAAGAAAATATTTTTTCACTCAACGTGTAATCAAACTCTGGAATTTGTTACCGGAGGATGTAGTAAAGGCTGTTAGTGTAGCTGGGTTTAAAAAAGGTTTGGACAAGTTCCTGGAGGAAAGGTCCATAAACCATTATTAAGAAGGGACCCAGGATATCAATGCTTGAACCAATACAAGCATTGTGGAACCTGTGTCCCTTGGGGAAACTGCTAGGTACGTATGACCTAGATTGGCCACTGTTGGAAACAGAATACTGGGCTTGATGGACCTTGGTCTGACCCAGTATGGCATATCTTATGTTCTTATGTTCTTATGCTGGTACTTATACATAAAGCTGTCAAAAATCAGCACTTCCGCCCGCATGGATATGTCCCTGCGTGCCTCTCTTTCCCAGGTCTCTAGTTTTTCTAAGGATGTTGTACAGAAATTGGGGGTCCATCAGGAAGCTATTGCCAGGCATAATACTGCTTTGAATAAAGTGGAAGGGCAGGTTTCTGTAATGCAGGCTGTTGTATCATCTTCGATTAGGGATAATCTTACTATACATCATCAAATGGAGTCCCTTGAGAATGCTATGTGTGCAAAAATTTGAGATTTTTAAATTTTCCGCAAACGCATTATTTGTCGTCTCCTATTTTGTTATATAAGTATTTTAAGGAGGTTCTATTAATTGATGAGTTGATTGAGGAGTAGCCTAGTGGTTAGAGCAACTGCCTCGTACCCAGAAGATCAAGGGTTCGATTCCCACTGGCACTCCTTGTGACTTTGGGCAAGTCACTTTATCCTCCATTGCCTCGGAAGAAAAGGCTGGCAATCTACTTCTGGTGATACATTGCCAAGAAAACCCAGAGGTAGCTGGGTCGCTATGAGTCAACACTGACTTGATGGCACTAAAAAAAAAAAAAAAAAAAAAAAAAATATAATTGATGATGTGAATTCTATAAAATTTTCTTCTGTTTATTATGTTCCTGTACTTGTCTCTGCAGAAACTTCCTCCCCCATTGCCAAAGGCGCAGAGAAGATCTTAGTATCTCAGTCTTTGGATGTTTCCGCTTTCTTGGAGTCCTCAACTGATGAGATTACTAAACGCGCCACATTAATTGTTTCTTTTATTTCTTTAGCTGATAAGAATTTGGTGTTGCGTTCATATTTTCCTAAGAAGGATCAGTTGTTTTGTGGCTCTACAGTTCCGGTTTTTCCTGATGTCTGTAGACTTACTCAGGTGCGGCATAAGGCCTTCTTGGCATTAAGATTTCACGCCTTGGCGATTGGGGCCTCTTTCTTCTTAAAATATCCATGTAAGTGTGTTCTGTTGTATGAGCAGACAAAATATGTTTTTATGGAGTCTGATCAATTGAATTTATTTCTGCTTGGTAAAGAAAATGGTTAGATAGTTTGTTATTAACTTCCTCTCTAAGTCTTAGGGTTACTAGTACTTATTTCAAGGGACCAGTGTTTCTTATGTAATGATATTCTTAATCTGTTTTTTCTTTGCACTTTCGCTCCCCCTTAATGTGGACTTGATTGTAATTCCTTTTTCATTTTGAAATAAAGATTGTTGAAACTTAAAAAAAAATCAGCACTTCCATGTATAAATTATCAGCATCGCTATGTGGGAGGTGCCAAGTGATGCTGCTTGTTGTGCAAGTGTGGGTTTGTGAAACTCCTGCTCCCACTGTGCATGCCGCAAATACAGGTGCATTTTCCAGCATCCCAAGTATTTTACAAAAGGCTCCATGTTTAGCAGAGCCTTTTGTCAAATACCAGGGACACAGAACATCCCAACTTGGATGTCCCATTTCCTACCTCATGCAATGCAAAATGAGGCTTCGCAGTTGAGTGTATGGATTCCTGTGGACATATATCTGTAAAGCACTTGGAGAAAATGGTTTGGTTGGAGAGTGATGGGGGGGTCAGCAAACTAACCAAACTTTGCCATGAGCTCCTTCCACTGATTTTACTTTATATGTAACACCGAATGTCATTTCTTCTTAAAAACATTTTCTGCATAAACACAAGAGAAAGATAAGAAAGACATTCTCAAAATGGACATATTCCAGTCCCTAAATTAAAATTCATTTTATTTTCTACTTTTGTTGTCTGGATGTTTTTCCTAATGGTGTTAAGTTCCAGTTTCTCTCACTTTCCTCTTGTCTGCCTTCTAACTCTTTTTTCCATTTTCCGTTTCCTCTCTCCTCTCCTGTCTCTAATATTGATCTTCCCCTTTCTCCTCTTTGTTGTCTCTCCATCCTCACTACTTAGGAGTTCACACCCTTTTCCATCTATCATATTTCTCATCTCATCCAGCTACCAACCAGCTTTCCCATCTCAGTCTCCTCTCCAGCCCTCCTCCTCCCACGTCGCTCTTTTCCCTTCTCTATCCATTTCCTCCTCTTTCACCCACTCCCTAAACCTTCGAACTCCCTCCCCCACAAGCCCTCATCTCATCCCCTCAATGCTCCAGTTCATGCCATTGCTCATCCCATTCCTGGCTTCCAGACCCTTTTTTTTCTCTTTCCCACCCTACCAAGTCTTTCTTTCATCTCCTCTCCTATCTGATTTCTAGCCCTCCTCATCCCTTCACAGACCCAAATCTCTCTCTCTCATCGCCTCCTCATTCCTTTCCAGTATTTCTCAACCCCTCTTCAGCCCTCCAGGTCCTAAACACCACCTCTTCACTCTTCCTTCTCTTACGCTCCCTCTAACATGTCCTATACATCTCCCCTTCCAGTCAAATCTACCACCACCCATTCATCTGCTAAGTCTCACTTGAATCCCTACTCCTCTTCTCTTGCCCACTCTATGAAGCTTTACTAGACAACCCCCTGCCCAACCAAGGCCAGAGTCCTTTCTTTCCTCTCCCCTACATATTCCAGTCCTCATCCTCCCACCCAGTCCCAGAGTCCCAACTCTCTCCTTTGCACAAAATCAGTCCCTCAATTCTTGCTCTCTTGTCATCCTTCCCCCAATCTAGTGCCGCACTCTCTCTCCTTCCCACTCCAAGAGTACTTAGTCCCTTCCTCCATCACAGTCAGTTGCAGCTTCTATTGTGGCTACTCTCCTCACCACGGACTAGCCAGATATCTCATTCCTTCCTCTTCTTCTTAGTGGGCCAAGTGGTTCGCTGATCAAACTGTCTGAACCGCACGGTACTGTATCTACGGAGTGCCATGCAAGTCAAACCGCTAATGATCAGTGAAATGCATGATGCATTAACAGAAAGAGGAAGGCGAGAACTACTGCTCCAGTCTGTGGCAAGAACAGCCGCAATGGAAGCTACAGCCAGCAGTGAAGGAGGAAGGATGGAAAGGGGACAAGGACTTGGGGCATTCTGGGAAGAGAAGGAATGAATAACTGAACTGGCAGAAACAGTTGCTCAGGCCATTCCTTCCTCCGCCTTTCAGCCTCTGCTGTACAATGAAAGTTACAGAGGTGGTAGGTGAGCTGACAGTGCCAAGCATCTCCCCAACCCTACATGGACTATGAAATGCTTCTTTCTTCAAGGGAACATGTCATGGGATCGTCTCAGAGGGCAGGCGAGGGGTCTCTGCCACACCCTGAATTCTGCCTCCTTAGAAGCCGCCATGGAAATTCAGGCCTGTAGGCGAGTGCATGTATTTCTAAAGGCACTTGGGATATGATGTGTATGAATAATCCTGGTTGCAACACAGCAGCAACCTGTGGTACCACCATTACCAGTTATAGCCTATGGTGCTCAGCACTGACCTTGTTCTTTCGGTCCAAGATCCTGCACTTCTGGCTGCTTCAGCAGGCTCCTGGCTGGAGTCGGACTCTCCCCAGCCTCCCTGTGCCTCACCTGAAAGGAACAGCTTCCGGTCTCACAAATGCTGTGCAAGAATAAGCAAGAAGAATCCCAGAGAAGAACACTTACAAAACATGTGCACAGACTACATACCACAAGCAGTAACATCTCTACCTGAATGTAACTCACCTTGACCTACAATTGGAAAGGCATGAGCTAAATACTAATAAATATATGCAATTTTTAAAATTCTTCCAAATGTAACTCCCAAGTGTTGTGTCTCTTCCCCAGTTCATCCAGCTGTCACTTTACAGCTTAGAAGTCACTTTTCCAATAAACAGAAACCTGCCACATCCTTCTGCAAATTGGCTACTGCAGAAGAACAATGGAATACTAAGCACAGGATGTGTTCTGTCTGCATCTGATGTGCTCATATAGCGGATATTACATACTGAAGGCTGCTCAGGGAGAGGCTTTTTTCACCCTAGTACAATCTAGGCTAAACCTCCCTTCCCCCATCCTGTGCCTCTTACCATGTACAGACGTGGACAGATGCTGTCATTTGATGCCCATACTGCAAGGAGGAGACAGACTTGTTCCCCATAGCAAAACGACTCTGAGAGAGGGAGAGCCACCCCTGTCATGGAAACACAGGCTGTCAGGATCAACGATATGGCAGATAAAGCCAGATATGCCAAGCAGTAAATTTACAAACAAACATTCATTGAAAATACAATATCCAAAGGCAGTGGAATTATAATACTGTTGAATCAAAAAATTCCACAGGAGATTCAGAAAATGGTATTTATAAAATATTTTCTCTCAACAACTCCGAATCACCACTTGATACCCTCCCAACCCACTAACCCAACTCTGCAGGACATCAGCATTTACCACATTCCCCAACAATCCTTGAAGTGGTGACAGGAATATAAGATTCTCAATATGTGAATAAACATGGATCTTCAAATTGGACATCTTAGACCCTCAAGGTTTGAATTTTTGGGTTCTGATGCAGTGATGGTTTCCTGCAGCTTTTATGTGCTGCTTATAGTCACGCTCTTGATCAGCTGTCTCAACACTGGCTGACACTTATTTTGGATGTATGAGCTTAATTTCAGACATTAGTGCATATTTCTATGGTCTGGAAGGCCACGTGGAAGTGCAAATAGCAGATGAAATTTAATGTAGACAAATGCAAAGTTATGCACTTAGGGAAGAACAACTCAAACTATGGGTTTAAGAGAGGTTTGGACAAGTTCCTGGAGGAAAAGTCCATAAACCATTATTAAAGTGGACTGAGGAAATCCACTGTGTACCTTCTGGGAACCTGCCAAGTACTTGTGATCTGGATTGGCCACTGTTGGAAACAGGATACTGGGCTTATGGACCTTTGGTCTAACTCAGTATGGTATATCTTATGCTCACTTTTTGTGCACACACTGAACCACAGACATGGACGCATATTTTTCAAGCACACATTGTGTGACTTTGCTTGGTGTCAGTGAGCATGTACTGTACATAGAGATTTCTGTTTTAAAGTGCTTATGCGGCGTTTAGTCATTAGCTGCTCCAAGAGCCCTGTACTGGAACATCTGAATAGGTGTCTACATATTTATGCCTGGATTAGTATGCAATACATTATGACTGAAGCACTATGGGACCAATTTACTGAAGAGCTGTGGCCACTGTTCCCTCTAAGCTGTGCGTGTGTGTGCGCGCACACACCTCGCTGAGCGAGCACACATACTTTACAACAGAGCGCACAAAATTACGGCTCTGATTCTGATAGAAAACACAGACGTCTTAAAATGTAAAAGTTATGATTGTAATTACTAGAAATTTCCAGCATCATTTAGTAATTTGATTAAAATCAGTGTGGTGTACATACTGTATTCTGACGTGTAGTCAAATTTTAAAGTATATAACTCCGAGTGTCGTTATGTGGCGCACAAAAATTTAACCTTTCTTCAAAAGCTGCACACAGCTGATATTTTATGCGCACACAGCCTACAGAAAATTAGAGGGAACATTGGCTGTGGCTTAAACTTTTTGTATTCATTTTAAGTTTTAGAAATAAGTTTCCCTGACACAGCTTTTCAAAGTGAAATGCTGGCAGAGTCGGAACTTCTTATTCAGACAGTTAATAAGATAAGTAAATTATTAATTGGCACAGAGCACTTTCTATGATAAGTTTCTATGAGACGTTTAACAAGACAAGTAAAATATCAATTGGTATGTAGACCTTTTTCACAATTACCATGGGAGGTGTTTATGATCAGTGAGTCAGAGGAGTCAGAGAGGGTCAAGCCTTTTTCCACTAAGATCTTTTCCTTCCATTTCAACCACACTCTATGATTTGGGGATAAAAGATTGTAAAAGTACTTTTATCTAAATCTTTTGTGGAATTATTTGATTCAACAAAATGAGTTGAAGAACATAATGGATGGGGAGGGAGGTGTTGGGGTGCAATGACATTTCAATTCCTAGGCAAAAATATCCAATGGCCTCCCACAGGTGGGCTTTTCTGGGTGTAGCAGAACTCAGTGGTGGCGGCGGCCCTCCCACCTGGTTGGCAAGAGGGGAGGAAAGAGGATTCCTACAGCTATTGGAGGAGAAGGGAAACCCAAAGACCTGCTGCCCTTGGGAGAGGGTTGTTAACCCTTTCCAGGCCGAGCCCAAAACTCTCGGGATCCAAAATTCTGACTAAATATTCCTATCAAATGGTATATAATACATGACCATAGCAGAAGGAAAATCACTATTAGAACATATTGAATAAGACGGGTACAATTTTCCTGAAATATGCAAAACATTAACCCGGCTGCAGAATGTGGATTAAACATCTAAAGTAGGCCTTGAAAGGGTTAAGGAAGTATTGGAAGAGGAAAACTGAGGGGTGATGGAGGGAAAACAGAAGCATGAGTGGCATAGAGGGAGAGGAGAGAGAGGGGTGAGGAAGAGACGGGACGGGGGGGGTGTTGGAGGGAAAACAGAAGCATGAGTGGCATAGAGGGAGAGGAGAGAGAGGGGTGAGGAAGCGACGGGGGGCGTGTTGGAGGGAAAACAGATGCATGAGTGGCATAGAGGGAGAGGAGAGAGAGTGGTGAGGACGAGGCGGGGGGGGGGGGGGGATGGAGGGAAAACAGAAGCATGAGTGGCATAGAGGGAGAGGAGAGAGAGGGGTGAGGAAGAGACGGGGGGGGGTGTTGGAGGGAAAACAGAAGCATGAGTGGCATAGAGGGAGAGGAGAGAGAGGGGTGAGGAAGAGACAGGGGGGGTGATGGAGGGAAAACAGAAGCATGAGTGGCATAGAGGGAGAGGAGAGAGGGGTGAGGAAGAGACGGGGGGGGGTGATGGAGGGAAAACAGAAGCATGAGTTGCATAGCGGGAGAGGAGTGAGGAAGAGACGGGGGAGGAGTGATGGAGGGAAAACAGAAGCATGAGTGGCATAGAGGGAGAGGAGAGAGAGGGGTGAGGAAGAGACGGGGGGGGTGATGGAGGGAAAACAGAAGCATGAGTGGCATAGAGGGAGAGGAGAGAGAGTAGTGAGGAGAGAGAGGGGTGAGGAGAGAGAGGGGTGAGGAAGAGACGGGGGGGTGATGGAGGGAAAACAGAAGCATGAGTGGCATAGAGGGAGAGGAGAGAGAGTGGTGAGGAAGAGGCGGGGGGTGATGGAGGGAAAACAGAAGCATGAGTGGCATAGAGGGAGAGGAGAGAGAGTGGTGAGGAAGAGGCGGGGGGGTGATGGAGGGAAAACAGAAGCATGAGTGGCATAGAGGGAGAGGAGAGAGAGTGGTGAGGAAGAGGCGGGGGGGTGATGGAGGGAAAACAGAAGCATGAGTGGCATAGAGGGAGAGGAGAGAGAGGAGTGAGGAAGAGACGGGGGGTGATGGAGGGAAAACAAGCATGAGTGGCATAGAGGGAGAGGAGAGAGAGGTGTGAGGAAGAGACGGGGGGTGATGGAGGGAAAACAGTAGCATGAGTGGCATAGAGGGAGATGTGAGAGAGGGGTGAGGAAGAGACGGGGGGGTGATGGAGGGAAAACAGAAGCATGAGTGGCATAGAGGGAGAGGAGAGAGGGGTGAGGAAGAGACGGGGTGGGATGATGGAGGGAAAACAGAAGCATGAGTGGCATAGAGGGAGAGGAGAGAGGGGTGAGGAAGAGACGGGGGGCGTGATGGAGGGAAAACAGAAGCATGAGTGGCATAGAGGGAGAGGAGAGAGAGTGGTGAGGAAGAGACGGGGGGTGATGGAGGGAAAACAGAAGCATGAGTGGCATAGAGGGAGAGGAGAGAGAGTGGTGAGGAAGAGGCGGGGGGGGGTGATGGAGGGAAAACAGAAGCATGAGTAGCATAGAGGGAGAGGAGAGAGAGGGGTGAGGAAGAGACAGGGGGGGTGATGGAGGGAAAACAGAAGCATGAGTGGCATAGAGGGAGAGGAGGAGAGAGAGGGGTAAGGAAGAGACGGGGGGGGGTTATGGAGGGAAAACAGAAGCATGAGTTGCATAGAGGGAGAGGAGAGAGAGGGGTGAGGAGAGAGAGGGGTGAGGAAGAGATGGGGGGTGATGGAGGGAAAACAGAAGCATGAGTGGCATAGAGGGAGAGGAGAGAGAGTGGTGAGGAAGAGACGGGGGGGGGTGATGGAGGGAAAACAGAAGCATGAGTGGCATAGAGGGAGAGGAGAGAGAGGGGTGAGGAAGAGACGGGGGGTGATGGAGGGAAAACAGAAGCATGAGTGGCATAGAGGGAGAGGAGAGAGAGGGGTGAGGAAGAGACGGGGGGTGATGGAGGGAAAACAGAAGCATGAGTGGCATAGAGGGAGAGGAGAGAGAGGGGTGAGGAAGAGACGGGGGGGGGGTGATGGAGGGAAAACAGAAGCATGAGTGGCATAGAGGGAGAGGAGAGAGAGAGAGAGAGAGGGGTGAGGAAGAGACGGGGGGGGTGTTGGAGGGAAAACAGAAGCATGAGTGGCATAGAGGGAGAGGAGAGAGAGAGGTGTGAGGAAGAGACGGGGGGGTGATGGAGGGAAAACAGAAGCATGAGTGACATAGAGGGAGAGGAGAGAGAGGGGTGAGGAAGAGGCGGGGGGGTGATGGAGGGAAAACAGAAGCATGAGTGGCATAGAGGGAGAGGAGAGAGAGGGGGGGGGGGGTGTTGGAGGGAAGGTAAGGGATACAGAGGAAATGGATGGGTGGGTAGAGGAAGATGGGGTGCAAGTGGCCCATTCCAGCTAAGGAAGCAGAATACACTATATATTTAGGCAGGTTAGGGGATGCGGATAAGGTTTTACGTGCTTATCAGGTCAGGCATAAGCCTGATCTGTGTCTTCTGGGTCCCAGGATTTTGGAGCAAATTAAGGACCAGGAAAATAGGAGCAGGCGCTCCAGTATTCGAATATTTGAAGTACCTGAAAAGATGGAAACAGGGGACATGAAAGCTTATGTCCAGGACTTGTTGTCAAGCTGCTTTCCTCTCTCCTATGAGCCCCGTCTTTTGAAACTGAGGACAGACAGTGTGAGCTACAGGCATCTGGGTAATGCTGAAGCAGCGTTTTCTGTGCTAGTTTGGGCACAGAGTACAGGCTGGGATCTAAGGGAAGCATAAACACACAAATATCCACGCTACCGGCTGCGCACTGCGCGTTTAAATAGCTCATAAGAAGCAATTAGTGGCGCAGTGCCGAAGCAGACACATGCAAGACCCGAAGGCCGAGCTCTGCGCAAGTTCTGAGGAGACGTCAAGGGTTCGCTCATAGGCCTGCTCTCAATGCTGGGGAGGAACTTTTGCCTGTTTCTTGAACGTACAGTACCTACAACGTTTTTCTACCTTTGCTGAAGAGAAAAAGAAAACAAAAACGCACAGCAGGTGAAGTGTGTTGGAACAATGTTATGCATATGTGCTGGAACGCCGTCTGGTGAACAAACAGCAGAATTATTCTGCGCAGAGTAATACTGGCATTTATGAATACTGATATTATTGTGAGCATAACTTCTGGCAGAATAATATTGTTGTATGCGTCAGACAGCATTCCAGCACATGCGTACAAGTGCCAAACTGTTTTGGGGGGTTTTTTGTGCACATGATACAGACCCTACTGCACATGCGCCTGGCTTGCTTTCCTTGTTTAGTGCAGACCTTTTGCATAGAGCTCATTTGCAAGCCGTTCGTTTACAGCATTGCTGAACAAAACCTCTGTGCTAAACCTGCTTCAGAAACCCTGCACCACAACTTCAGTGCTGGGCTCTAGTGCGGGGTTTCTGCATTAAGCCAAGATAGAAAGCAGATCTGGATAGCGCCCTGCCCCTACCCCCCAAAGGGTAATAATTTTTACATTCCTCTGGTACATGGATTTGGAATTTGTGCTAAAAAGCCAGGAAAGCAGGCCACGTGGTGTTTAAGGACTTTAAAATTAGAATATTTTCTGGTCTCAGTGTAGAGACCAGAGGAAAGATGTACTTAAATACTGGGACATGTTGCAATGTAAAGTGAAAATGGGGTATCCTGCCAAGATAGTGGCAATTCTGAAGGAAGTGCGGAAATTTTGGTCAGCTCTGAAGCAGCGACAAAGTTTCTGGCAGAAAATAAAATGGTGCCAGGGATCCCTACATCAAGCAACAACAAGGCACAAACTCTCACAGGAGGCAACAAATCCCCCTCACGCACGGGGAAGGCAGAGGTAGTGAAGTCCCAGGGCTTACAGGATGTAAAATATCTGACGAGAGAGAGAAATGGATTTCACAGCTGGGGCATCAGAGCTGCTAAAATCAAAATCCCTCACAGTGCAGCCAAGCGAAGAAAATGAGGGAGTCAACTCAAGACGCCATTTTATTCATATGGAGGTAGATGCGATCTGACAAAAAAGCGTTAAAAGAGTCACTGCAGAGTAAGCATAAGGCCTCAGAAAAGTACAACATGCTCCTGAATATGTTTAAAGTCAGAAATTAAATCAATACCCGGTAGAATGATAAAAATGGAATATTTACTGTGACTTACTAAGAGGGATTTCTTAGAATATGGTAAACAGGACAGGCAAGCTCCTGACATGGCCCAAAAAAAACCAAGAACTAGACTGGTTAGAGAAATTAAGGGGGAGGGGAGTAATATGGCCAAATCTAATGACGACAGTGCACTGAAATTTTAAAAATGTTTATGTAAATCTTTACAGATCAGAATGTTCCCATAGAAGTGTAGGTATCTCAACATCTCTCAATAAAAATACTATCTTCAAGTTAGGGGAATCCAGCATGTTATTAGGAACCTACCTATGAGGAAGACAGCAGAAGAGGAAGCAGAATATTACAAGGGAACACCATCCTGCCTGTTCTTGCTAATCTCTTCAACGAGGTTCTCAATGGTTGCTTCTCTGCCCGAGCCCATCTATAACACTAGCGTGGTAGTGTTACACAAGGAGAGCAAGCCTGAACGGTTTTGCGGAGATTACTGGCCCATTCTGTTAAATTGCGATATCAAAATCTTTGCTAAAGTGCTTGCCAACAGACTGGAAGGGATTATGCCCATTTTAGTTCACCCTGACCCATCAGGCTTCTTAAAGGGGAGAAGATTCTGTGACAACATTAGGAGGATGGTTAATATCACACAAATTATAAGGTCTAGGGGGTAGAAAACAGTTTGCTTGGTCCTTGACACTGGAAAACTATTTGAAAGGGTGGAGTGGAAGTTCTTATTTTAAGATCATCTGAATGGATCATCTAAATGTAGGTTCATGTTTGCTTGTTGGGGCTCGCACCCACTGTTCTACTACCAAAGGTGTTTGGACTCATCCATTGTCTCTTGCTGGCTGCTAAAATGACAATAGCAATACAATTAAAAATGGAGAGAGGGCCAACAAGGGAAGAGTGCACTAAGACGTAGGATGAGCTAATGGGGGAAAACCAGATCACTTCTAAGAAATATGGCCCCCATTATTGTAAGAACTTTCGGTTATAAGCACATTCACAACTGAAACACCGTGATGGTATTCCACAATTTGGGGGAGCTCTCCTAGCTGCCAAAAAACCCCCAAACTATCAGCATGCTTGAAGTCTGTTTAAGGGTTTTTTTTCATGTTGGAGTTTTCTGGGTGTGAGACCTAACGAGTGTTTGGAAGTAAACAGGCTTAGGGTTTGTAATTATTCAAGACATGAGATGATTTTTTATGTGCACTGCTGGAAAGATAGAATTTCTAGTAAAAGTATTTGATTACAATTTGTGCAAGGAGAGGTAGGGTCAAGATGGCACCTTGGAAGAAAGTTTGGATGGTTGCTCTGAGCCGTTTCTCTGCTCATTTCAGGTTCTCCCCCTCCTTACCTCATGCTGAGGAAGAGGAAGGGTAGAGAACAAGCGGTTCCCTCCAGCTCAGCTATACAGTCTTCACTGGGACAGAAGAAACTGGCTCAATGTGGCATCCAACCTACTTCCAAGTGCACCGGCTCCATCAGCGCTACTGTCGGATTTTCCATCAGATCTCGGCGGGGTGTCGTCGAGCCTTGATGTGCTAACAGCACCGCCCAGACCTGGAAGTGTCCCTGGATGGTCAGAAGCACCTAGTTCAGAGCAGGAAGAATGCCGGGCTTTGGAAGCAGTGCAGGAGGTTCAGTCTCTGGCTGTATCCTCACCAATGGGGATGGGCCAGGAGGAGCAACGTTTTTCCTGTCTGGAGGTTCATTTTCTTCTTCTTCCCTGGGAGTGGCTTTGCCTTCTGGTTTACTGGGCATGCAGAAGAGACCTGCTGTGGTGACTTTGGAACTGTTCTGGGATGCCATTCAAGATTTGAGTGCCTCTTTTTTAACTTTGTCTCTAAATGTGAAAAAAGATTTGGGAAGCGGTGGAAAGTATGGAGGATCAGTCGAGGACTATGCAACGTCAGACCATGAGATTGGAGTCCCCGGAAGCCGGTATGGCTGGTATGAGTGAATTTAGAACTGTGCAGACAAGGGATAGGAATCTTGTACACTGATGCTTGGAACATTTTATGAACCAATTAAGGAAGAATAATTTGAGGATGACTAACTTCCCCAAGTCCCCTCTGATTTCTCCTTTGGAGATGGTCAGGAGGTATTCAGGAAGTTTGGGGAATGCCATCTAAATCATTGTCTTCTCTGATTAGAGCACAATAGCTGGCTCTCCAAGCCATGTGGACAGAGCTTCCAGGATGCAGCAAGAGGGAGCCCAGGGAAGTTTAAATCTACGGGAGTTCCTGGAGTCATCATTGGAAGTTATTACGCAGAGAACTACCTTGATCGTGACTTTTGTCCTCGAATCTGATTGTAATATGGTTTTTCATCTATATTTTCAAGCCATGAACTCTCTGTTTATGGGGGAGAGGGGGTATAGCTAAAATATTTCCTAATTTATCTAAAAGTGACCCAGCAAAGACGATGGGAATTCTTGGCAAGGAGAAATTCCTTATACGGCTTATGAGAGGATCTGATAATTTTCAAAATCTGCCCTGCAATCAGAAGTTGCTATTGATGTTCTCGATCCAAACCCATGTTATCATAGCCATCACTAAAACGTACACCAACTGTAGATCTCAAGAAATAACTGAATAAAGATAATATTTAAAAAGAATTGTTATTGTGCATAGTAAGCAATGTTGAACAACATACAAATGTAAAATGAGTCAGAACACACTGCTGACTTGCTACAGGAGACTTCAAGAATTGCTCGTGACTACAAGCACTTTGCATTTCAAATCCTCGCCACAACCCCGGAATATATTGCTTTCTACACACCCAGCTGCAATGTTCAACCAGCCACCATATATAAGAACATAAGATATGCTAAACTGGATCAGACCAACAGTCCATCAAGCCCAGTATCCTCCAACAACAGTGGCCAATCCAAGTCTCAAGTACCTGTTGAGTTCCCAAATGTATACACATTCCATGCTGCTTGTCCCTGGGGTAAGCAGTGGATCTCCCCAGTCTTCTTTAATAATAGTTTATGGACCTTTCCTCCAGGAACTCATCCAAACCTGTTTTGAACCCAGATACACTAACAGCTTTTATTACATCCTCTGATAATGAACTCTAGAGTTTGATTATGCGCCGAGTGAAAAAACATTTTCTCTGATTAGTCTTAAACGTGCCACACTGTAGCTTCATTGCGTGTCCCTTAGTCTTTTTACTTTTTGAAGGAGTAAACAACTGATTTACATTTTTCCGTTCCACTCCTTTCATTATTTTACAGACCTCTATCATATCTCCTCTCAGGCGTCTCTTTTCCAAGTTGAAGAGCCCTAACCGTTTTTGCATCCAACTAAAATGAATGCCAAGCAAATTTTGAAAACATAGCTCAGGAAACATAATTCTCACACACAATATCAACATAGCATAGACCACACGCTAAACCACAAATGAGGCCAGAAAAAGAACTGAAAATAAAGGCACAAATGCACCAAAAAGGCAAAAAGAATTTTAATTCTAGTAGAAGCTTCCCAAGGAACTGTATCCCCAGTGTGTCTTAACTAGTGAACTCTCCAGTGCAGCCACCTGAGCAGGACGACCTTCCCTAGACAAAAGAAACTGAAGAAATTGTTCAGGATCAAAGGCAAATTGATTTCATGGCAGGGTAAGCAAACACTTATAAGGAAAAAGTAGCTTCATAGAAGCACCACGTTTTATGGCTCTGGACCTCGAAGTCAGAAAACTCTTGGCGCTTCTTCGTCAGGAAATATATTTGTCTTAGATCCTAAGAATAAAGCTGCCATATTTCAAAAGAATAGCCTCAAGACAGCGTTCCTGTCCAACTCAAATGCAAAACAGGCTACTAAGTTAGTCCTTTCTGTGATGACTTCCAACAATGACTCGAGAAAGGCAGTCAAGCTCCCAGTATCAGGAACATGACCAGGCAGGCTTAGGACTTTTCACCCATACCCTTTGAGTGGGGATTAAGCAATAAGTACTGGGCCCAAACAACTGGTGGAATCACTTTCACAGAAATTTTCAAAATTTCTCCAAGATATATATATATTTTTTAACATGCCTACAGGCAGAATCAGACACTTCAGGAAATTAAGAAATCTCAAATTCTTCTTTCAAACTCAATTTACCAGGAATAAAGGTTTCCTGTTGAGAACTTTTTTCCCCTCATCTGAGCAGTACTCAGACTGTCCACAGCAGATTCCACACGTTCCAAACTTGCAGCCTGTTGTGCCAGAGCCAGCTCATGCTCCGTTGCCTTAGCCGAAACCTGATCCAACTCCGATTTCAAGCTGTAAACCGCACTGATAATAAATAGCACGGTATAGAAAAGCTTCTAAATAAGCTGCCAGCATAAGAAGCCAAAGAGGAGTCAACTGCTTTGATAGCGCCCCACAAGACTTCAAGAGTGACAACAGCTGGTCTCACAGCCACTGCCGAAAGAGCTCCCTGAACCACAGTTTTCAAAGAGTCCTTTGAGGAAGACCCAAACACCGAAGGAACCTCCACCAGCAAAGGAGAGCCCAGGGACCCCCCCTTCCTCCCATGAGCAATTGTCTTCACCGCAGCTGCAGTATCAGTCGCGGGCTGATCGTTGATCAGGGCTGAAAGATGCCCCGCTTTCACTAGCATGTGCCACAGACATGGCAGGCATGACAGAAGGGGATTGCTGTTACTGAGCGGCCGGTAACATGAAAGGAAGCAGGGACTGCACCATCGCCTTTGGCATTGATGTGAAGGTAGGCGCCGGGGCTTTTCTCTTCCAAGGCATCCAGGTCAGCAGTGACTGCTAACACTCAGCACATCCAACCATGCAACCACCCATGCCGCCATCTCACCTCCTGGCCCATCAACCAAGCCCTAACCTTTTAAGCCTTTCCTCATAAGGACATCCTTCCATCACATTTAGCATTCTGGTCGCTCTTCTCTGTACCTTTTCCAATTCTGCTATATTCTTTATAAGATTATGGTGACCAGAATTGCACACAATATTCAAGGTGCAGTAGCACCATGGAGCGAAACAGAGGCTTTAAAATATCCTTGGTTTTATTTTCTATTCCTTGCCTTATGATTCCTAGCATTCTATTCGCTTTGATGCGGCTACACCCTAGGCAGATGGTTTCAACATACTATCCACGATGACACCCAAATCCTTTTCCTGAATGGCGATTCCTAATATGGAACCTTTCATCATGTAACTGTACTTTCGTTTGTTCTTTCCTATATAAATAAACTTTGCACTTGTCCACATTGGACATTCAAATGGAAGTTAAAATTTAATCTCCTAATTTTTCAAGCTCCCCTTCCAATTTTTCATAATTCTCTTGCATTTTAACAACTTTGAATAATTTTTTGTCATCTGCAAATTTGATCACCACACTCATTATTCCCATTTCCAGGTCAAGGCCATACCGAGCCAGAATCGCACCCTGTGACACAGCAGGAACGTGCCCCCCCCCCTCCTCCCCATACCTCCATCCAACTGCTGCCTGCTTCTGCCACCCTGTTTTCTCCAAGGAGGCCCTAGCAGCAGGGCAAGAGCAGGCAATGGCTGGACGGAGGTATGGGGGCGCGCCCGACGTGCAAGTCACCGGCAGCAGCTGATCTGATCCCTCCCTGCTCTGATGTCGCATCAGAGAAGGGAGGGACCAGACCTGCAGAAAGACCCGTGAAAAGGCTTAGGGGCGCATTTCGGCTGCCTGCTGTTGCCCTGCTGCTGCTGAGAGAACAAAAAGTGGCGGCAGTAGGGCAACAGGCAGCTGAAATGCCCCCCCTAAGCCTCTGTGCCCTGCGCCACTGCACCACTTGCACAAGGCTAGGTACAGTACTGTTCCAGGTCATTTATAAATATGTTGAAAAGCAGCGGGCCCAGCACAGATCCCTGAGGTACTTCACACCTTTCTCCATTGAGAAAATGGTACATTTAGCCATTCTCTTTTTTTCTATCTTTTAACCAGTTCCCAAAAAGGCACGTGCGCGCACACACAATCCACAGGTACTACAGACTTTAAGGATAGTTCACAGATGACTAAAAATAGGTCTGTAATCTCATAGTTCAGTTCTTTCAGCACCCTCAGATGTATGCCATTCAGTCTAGATGATTTGCTGCTCTTTACTTTATCAAATAACTAATATAGCTTCCCAATTTATTGAGATTTGTTTCAATTCCTCCGATACATCACCTTTTAGTAATGACTGAAGCAAAGAATTAATTTAGTCTCTCCGGTATGGCCTTGTCCTCTCTTGGTGCCCCTTTTATCCCTCTATCATCTAATGGTTCAAATGCCTCTTCCACAAGTGTTTTGCTACAAATGCACTTGAATAATTTGTTATGCGCTTTTGCTTCCATGGCAAGCTTCTTTTAAAATTCTCTTTGTCTGCCTTCTCAATGCCTTGCATCTAACTTGCCAGTGCTTGTGTTTCCTGTTTACATTATTTGGCTTTTTTTTCCATTTTCAGAAATATTTTCTTTTAGCTGTAACAGCCTCCGACTTCACCTTTAAGCCATGCTGGCTGTCATTTGGTCTTCCTTCCACCTTTCTTAAAAGCGTGGAATACATCTGGTCTGAGCTTCCAAGATAGTATATTCAAATAATGCCCATGTCTGATGTAGACGCTTAACCTTTGCAAGTGCTCCTTTTAGTTTCTTCTTAACAACTTTCCTCATTTTATCAGTGTCTCCTTTTTGAAAGTGAAATGCTAGTGCAGTGTTTTTCCTTGTGATCCTCCCTCCATTTATTAAATCAAATGTGATCATGTTACGACTGCTATTGCTAAGCGGCCCCAACACAGTTACCTCTCGCACCAGATCACTAAGAACTAGATCTAAAATAGCTTCTCCTCGAGTCAGTTCCTGAACCAGCTGCTCCATGAAGCAGTCATTTATTTCACCTAGAAACTGTATCTCTCTAGCATACTGGGGTAATTGAAATCTCCCATTATTACTGTGTTGTAAGCTTTGCAAGCTTCCCTAATTACTTTTAGCATTTCATCATCTGTCTATTCATTCTGGCCAGGCGGGCGGTAATACACCCCTACCACCATCACCTTCCCCTTTTTACATGGAATTTCTATCCAGAGATTCTACAGTATATTTTGTTTCCTGCAATATCGATATTCTGTTTGATTCAATGCCCTCTAACATACAGCACCACCCCTCCACCTATATGATCTACCCTATCATTGCTTTATAGTTTGTATCCTGGTGTCAGTGTTCCATTCGTTATCCTCCTTCCACCAGGTCTCTGCGATGCCAATTATATCTAACCTTTCATTTAATGCTGTATATTCTAACTTCCCATCTTATTGCTTAGACTTCTAGAATTTGCATACAGGCATTTCAAAGATTGTTTTTTTGGTCATATTAACAGTCTGGCTATTGGATGACAGAGATAATTTGGAATCTTTCAACTTGGTCTGGTTTTACTTAAAGACACTTAGGGCATCCCAATAGAGAAGATCCAGTATCCTTCAAAAATACATCATTCCGAACCATGCGCTCTTGGGCAACTGTCAGCTTTCTGCCATTTTCTAGTTTAAAAGCTGTTTATCTCCTTTTTAAAGGTTAACGCCAGCAGCCTGGTTCCACCCTGGTTAAGGTGGAGCCCATCCTTTCGGAAAGGCCCCCCCTTCCCCTTAATGTTGCCCATTCCTAACAAATCAAAAAACCCTCTTCCTTGCCAACTATAATGGCCATCCTAATACCCTCTCACACCGAGTACGTGAGAGGGTATTACATCACTTATAGGACAGGTCCTAGCTATAGAATAGCTTCCTGCCAGACCAAAGTGATGTTCTCCTTCCATGTGACCTCTCTCTCATCCATAGCAGCAGAAAGACTGCCAGACTCGAGATGGAACTTCTCTACTACATCCCCTGTAGCTCCCATCTATGTACCTCTTTGTCTACCTCAGCTATTCCGAGTCTTCTACTCTAGCCTCCAGAAATTGGATTCGTTCCCTGAGAGCAAAAAGGACTTTCCACCAACTGGGAGAAAACCATACATGTAACACTCAGTGCAAAAGACTGGATCACCCCCTCTTTCTGCTGAACTGCTCTGCATCATAAGTTTTAAAGACTTATTTTATCCATTTAAAGTTATTCAATTATTTAAAGTTGCTAGAGGAATATGGATACTTGAACCATGGCTTTTTCCCCTCTCTCCACCCGCAGCACACCGAAGCTCCCCCGATCGGGGTAGAGCGCCTGAGCGGGAAGCCGTCCCGCTCAGAAGCTCCTGCCCAATCGGGACAGTGGGAGCACCGCAGAAGCAGCAGCAGGGGCCTTAAAAGCAGCGTCCCAAGCCAAAGGGAGCTGCTTTTTCCCCTCTCTCCACCCGCAGCACAACGAAGCTCCCCCGATCGAGGTAGAGCGCCTGAGCGGGAAGCCGTCCCGCTCAGAAGCTCCTGCCCAATCGGGACAGTGGGTGCACCGCAGAAGCAGCAGCAGGGGCCTTAAAAGCAGCGTCCCAACAGGGCGCGCCCGCGCCTGAGGGCCCTTTGGCGTGGCCCTTAGGCGAGGCACAAAGGCGAGAACGCAGCAGACTCTGCAAGAAATCACAGATAACCCACATCAACAAGGAAAACACCGACCAGAAACCCAGAAGCCCCAACAGCAAGACAAGTCAACTCAACGGCAACAAAAGGTAACACAAGATGGCTGGAACCCTTTACCTACCGTTGCTACTCCTCGCAACACAGCTCATACCACATTACACGAACCCACCATGCAACCCTACAAACACACATTGGATCCTACCCCAATACATCCTAACCTATATACCACACCAGGAGATCAAGCAGGCACAAAACACACACAAAACTTCAAAATGCAGCAAAATGGACACAAACAAAAGAAATATTTCCACTCACGCTCTCACCCCCACAAACCAAACCACATGCATCACCATAGACCTCATCAATGCAAGATCGATACGAAATAAAATAAACACTATCTCGGACCACCTGAATGACAAGCAACCGGACATACTATGCATCACGGAGACCTGGCTCTCACCAACCGACAATGTCCTTCTCAACCAGCTAGTCCCCGACTCACACACAGCATTCAACTGCCTTCGCACCCATAGAAGAGGAGGTGGAGCCCTGATCATTGCAAAGACCAGCTTAAAGCTGAAAACCAAACTCTCGAGGAGCACAACACACTGCAATACAATCATCATAGAAAATGCAGACCTAGCAATATGCCTCTCCTACAGAGCTCCAAACTCCCCATCGGAAGAAACCTCAGAAATCCTAGAAGCAATATGTTCAGTCAACAACCTTCACAAACAACTCTTAGTACTCGGAGACTTCAACCTAAAATCCACCAGCAGGGATGAAGCAGAAGCCTTCCTGAACGCCATGGACTCCCTCCAGTTTACACAAATGATCAACGCACCAACTCATAGGCTCGGACACTCACCAGACCTCATCTTCACCCCGAATAGCCTAAACACCAGGAACCTCATAACAGGACCCCACATCACACCAGTACCCTGGTCAGACCATTACCTAATACGGATTCAACTACAAGCAAAATCCTCAAGAAATCCCAACGTGAACCCACCACATATCAGAAGATTCAAATCCTTCAACAAAGAGCAATTAACAAAAGACACACGAAATCTCCTCACCACTAAAACGACAGACATAGAAGAGCAAATCCTTGAATGGAATGACATCATATCAACGGCCGCCAAACCACTCCAACGCAAAACACAGACCAGTGCCACAAGACCCAGCTCCACACCATGGTACTCCAACTCAATACGCATAGCAAAATGAGAACTGAGACAACTGGAACGTCGTTGGAGACGCAATAAATCAACCCCCCTTCAAAAGCAATACCAGGCAAAACAAAACGACTACAACAACCTCATTAACAACCAAAAGAAACAATACCACACAAACCTCATCCTACAATCCACCAACAAACCCCGCGAACTCTACGAGGTAATAAAGAAACTCACCAAGGAACCCCTCAACAGAAATGAACAACAGATAGATCCTCAGACCTATGCAGACTATCTTACCACCAAATTCACTGCACCACCCAAAAGCAGCAACAAGACAACTACAGAAGGGACCCCCTCAAGAAATCAAAGCTGGGGTACATTCAACACCCCGTCAAAGGAACAGCTATCGAAGATAATCACTGACCTCAACACCAGCACCGCCCCCACCGACCCATGCCCAGTATCATGGATTAAGGCATCAAAGGCAGAACTGACACAAACAATACAGAAGATCATACAAAACTCTCACAGAAGGGATAATGCCAAACTCACTAAAACTAGCCACAGTACGTCCGATCCCAAAGAAGACCATCCTACCAAAAACGGACCCCGCAGCCTACAGGCCCATCTCAAGTATCCCTTTCCTGGCAAAGATCATAGAGAAAGTAGTCCAACATCAACTACAACAACATCTAGACATACACCACCCCCTTGACCCACACCAACATGGTTTCAGCCCTAACCACAGAGTTGAAACTCTACTGACACAACTATTCGACAGTCTGCTAAGAACAATCGACAACCCCAAAATGGGCGTACTCATGATATTCCTGGACATCTCCGCAGCATTCGACACCGTATGCCACTCAACCCTACTAACAAGACTCGAAGAAGCAGGCCTACACAACACCACCCTGAAATAGTTTACATCTTACCTAAAGGATAGACAGCTCCAGGTCAGATGTGGATCGACGACCTCTCAACCCATCAGCGTCACACAGGGTGTTCCACAAGGCTCAGCACTCTCAGCCCTGCTCTTCAACCTCTACATACAACCCATCTGCTCAATCATCAAGAACTTCAACATACAATACACCATATACGCGGATGATATAATGATATTCACACCAATCAATCTAAACAAACCTGACCACACCAACATAGCCAACTGCTTTGAAGGGATGACAACCTGGCTGCAAGAAAACAATCTAGCAATAAACTATAATAAAACCGAAGCACTGATCATAACAAGAGACCAAACATTCACACCCACGCCCTCCATCAATCTAAACAAGGCCACCATCCCAATAAAACAAAAAATAAAATACCTGGGAATAACCCTTGACAGAGAGCTCAACCTTCATTCCCACATCGCGAAAACCACCAGGAGTGCCTACATCAAGATGAGGACAATCAGACGACTTAAACCCATCCTTGCTCCCGAGCATTTTCGAACAGTCTGCCAGGCCATCATCACCCCCACCCTGGACTACGGCAACCACATCTACCTAGGACTCCCAAAGAAATCCACACAACCACTTCAATTAGCACAAAACACCGCTGCAAGACTCATAACGGACAGTACAAGCCACAAACATATCACACCCATTCTATACCACCTCCATTGGCTACCAATCAGCTCTCGAATCCGCTACAAAGTTCTCTTAACCACATTCAAAATAATAAACAAACTATCTGCAGACAGCCTACAACAGCTCATAACAGCTGACGACAGCAAAAGACCAAGAAGAAAGGGAACATCAAACAATATCAGAACTCCAAAAGACTACACCAGGACAAACCAAGCCACATCAAAAAGAGCCTTCACCCTGGCAGCCCCCGCCATATGGAACTCTCTCCCAGACCACCTCAGAGCAACAAACATCAAAGACTTCAGAAAACAGCTCAAAACTGAACTATTCAAAAACCATTTCAAGGACTTCATGGAATGACTTTTTCAGATTAGCAAAGCCACCATTGTAAATATGAATCTGTAAATATGTATCATAAGCACACAATGTATATAGCTTCACATCAAATCAACCACACTCCCTCACACAGTACACTGCGACAAATCAACCACTGCATGCTACTGACAGCCCCCCCTTCTTTGATTGTTTGCTGTGCCAATCCGCTTTGATTTCATGAGAAAGCGGTATACCAAGTCCGTTTAAATAAATAAATAAATAAAATAATAAGTATAAGGTACTTTTATTTTTTACCTCAAGGTAAATTTATGCGTAAATAGTTAATATGGTTATCCAAGTTGAGCTACCTGTTATTTGTAATTACGGTGTAATCCCCCACCGTAAAATACCTTGATGTTACATGTAAACCGCACTGATGTCGAAGAGCGCAGTATATAAAATAAATAAAGGTGAACTGCAAGGACTTGATTAATCTACTCCTAAGGCCTAATAACTTTATTATTAAAATAATCAGTTAAATCTGAAAGTGAGCAAAATCACTCCCTTCTCCTTAACTGGTTTAGGAGGCTATAAATCAACTGACAGCTAGTTTGTAATAGTACGCCCTAACTGCCTGAAATTAAATGAAAGCTAGCTTGTTTTAGTACACCCTAACTGACCTAACAAAAACACTGAATTTTTCAAAATACACAGATTCTATCAGCTTCGACCCAAAGAATTCCCTTTTCCCTAAGATTCAGAGAATTCCCTGCAGATACATACTTACAAGTGCAGATTCCTCCCAGCAGCAGCAGCAGTCCCTCTCGCTAGTCCTTCAAGACTCAAAGGCTTGACTAGTACTGCCTTGGTGCCTCTGCCAGCACAAGCTTGCTGCAAAAAGCACCTTCAATAATTTTCTGGAGCAAACCATGATCTTTAGCACTCTCCATCAGCGCCCTGATGAAGATTCTTGGATAGGAATTGAAATGTCTTTTTTTTTTTAACTTCATATTTTAATCAGACATTCGTGCATTCACTACATTGAAGCAATGCTTAGGATGCATTTTGGGTCATCACTTTTGGACTGGTTACTCCTGAATTACTACTTATGTTCTACAGGGCATCTCACCACTTGATATTATGGGCTTCCCACAACAGCTCACTGACAATACAGGAACGGGGGTGGGACTAGGGACTAGGATGGAAACGAGGGGTCAAGGACTGGAAATGGGTTGATGTTGGAAGATGGTGACAGACTGAAAGAGGTAAGATGGTGGGAGAGACTGGAAGAGAACTGATACTGAGGGGGTTAGGACTGAAAATGGGGGACTGGGACTAGAATGGAGCTGATGTTGGGAGGGACTAGAGGATGACTAATACTGGGGGGTTAGGACTGGAAATAGCCTGGAGATGGGGGGACTGGAAGAGAACCGATACTGGGGGGTTAGGACTGGAAATGGGATGATGTTGGGGGACTGGAAGGAAGCAGATGCTAGGAGGGAGTGGAAGAGGTGTTAGGACTGGAAATGGGGTCTGGAAGGAAACAGATGCTGGTAGGGACTGGAGGAGGATCGATACTGGAGCTTAGGACTGGAAAGCGATGAGGGACTGGAAGGGAACTGATGCTGGGAGAGCCTGGAGGACGACTGATACTGGGGGCTACAAATGGAAACTGGGCTGTTGCGGGGGGATGGGTGAATGGGACTGAAAGGGAGTGGATGCTGGGAGGGGCTAGAACTAGAAGGGGACGGTGCTGGCAGGAGAAAAAAAGCAGCTGTGGGTATGAGGATAGAGATGGAAACATTTTGTGAGGGAGGAAAGAAAAATCTATGATTTGCTGAGTATTGGGATAGTAAGTGGGGATCGAGGATGGAGGGGTGAAATTTGAGCGGATGAAAAAGGAATAAAGAAAGAAATGGAGGAAAGAGCAAAAGGAGAAAGATCAGTATGTTAGAGGCAGATGTAGAGAGAACGGAAAAAACTAGAAGAGAGAAAAAAGGACAAATGGACAGCAGACTATGAAGAGTTAGCAGCAGAAGAAAGCGACTGGGATAATTGCAACTGAAAAATAAAATGCCCAAACAAAAGGTAGAAAAAAACTATTTTGTTTTGAATTTATTAACTGGACTATATCAACTCAGGGAAATGTGCATTGCTAACGTTTTGCGTTTTGTTTAATACAAGAGGAAATTAATGTATAATTTTATTTCTCCAGTGTTGTTGTACATTCTAAGTTTGGCTTTTGGGCTTTAATTATTGTCTTCATATTGCTAAATTGCAATCCCTTGTTCTATGTTTAGTTACGGACTACGTTTTGCATGTGTAACCGAGATGAGGTATTCTATTTATGTAGTTTCTATGTGACAGTGCCACTTGTTCTCTCTCCCCAGTAGGAGATGTATTGGTTTAATATTTGCAGTGTTGCCTTTTGATAGGTAGGGTTTGGTGCTTTGTGAGTCCTGGTAGTGCTATTATGATACAGCTGGTTTGCTAGGGGTTATAAATGAGCAGGGTTTATAGTACTTCCTGGCAGTTGGCACCGAGTATAGTAATGTAGAAATCTGGTAATCTTTCTTTATTCTCACTGCCCATGCAAATGGTATTCAGACATTCATTAAGAGGCATGTTTAAAAGTTAATGCGCATTCACAAATGTTACGTGCAGGATCACCCATTTATTTCTATTGGTGCAGTGGCACTTAACGCACATTAATATTTAGTAAACATGCCCCTAAGTCATTGCCAGGACAAAAAAAAAAAAGAGGCTTGTGAAGGGCTCCTTTGAAAGGCGCCTAAAATTTTAAATGGGCAACATATACATTTTAAAATAAAATGTATCCAAATGAGATCCAGTGGCTATGCAAATAAGGCCCGCAATGAGTCTCTGTGTCTACTTCCAACTCTCTGTTTCATCTGTGCATGCGTGCACAATAAAAATATTGAATATACTAAACAAAAATGCTTTAGAATGTCAAAATAGAAAATCAGATGCCATGCAAGTATCCTCAGTATGCCCTGCACTGGTCAGCCTGCCTGCTTCTCAGGCTCAGTCTCCTATGACCCTTCTAATACTCACCTGCTCAACAAGGTCATTGAAGGTCTGTCTCTTGTCCTGCAGGGTCTCCAGCTCAGACATCAGTTCCAGCACCAGGCGGTCCAGCTCCTGGCACACACCAGCCACTTCTTCATCTTCACCAGCCATCTTCCCCTTACTTGATGCTGGGAGGGGGCACAGCAGTGACGTCTCAGCCTGGGTATCAAGCACACTTCTGATGGAAGAAGAAAACATTTGCATTTGTTAGTTTAATGGCCAAGGTTCCTTCTGTTTCTATCACCTTGACCAAAAACCTCACTCTCAATGCTAGAACTGGGAAGCGAGGGAGTTATTGCAGAAATACATGGAAGGCTAACCTTGGGGAAAGCTGGAGGGAGAGGAGCCGCAGAGGGGAAAGAGTATTTTAATTCATCTCCCATAGGAGTTCTGAAAGATTTTTAGTTTATGTTTACTTTTATTATTTCTTACATTTTTATTTTCTTGTTTGCCTAAAGGCTTCACGCAAATAACAACAGCTTTGTTATCTCCTATACAAATGAACACTACATACACCAGGCTGCAGGAGAACAAGGGTGCTTACAACGAGCCAGCAGCCAAAGGAACTGATACACATGCATTTTTCTTTCTTTCTTTTGTATTGTATTTATTTTCAGATATTCCTATTTTTTAAAAAAAAGAAAGCAACACGCTCTCAGCCGCCAAATCCTCTTCTCTGAACTTTGCTGGAGCTTAACAAATTCCGTCCTTCCGGCCAGTCCGACCTACCTGTCATATGACCTTTTTAGAACGCGGAAGAGCCTTTCCCAGAAGCTCCGCCCTCTTTATGCCGAGCCAAAGCAAAACGTCGCGGTAGGAGGGACAGGAAAGTCTTTCAACCTATCGGGATTAAGAGGGCGGCTAGTGTACTGATCACGTGATCCGAAGACGTCAAGGCCGGGAGCGCATATGCTTCTTCAGTTCTAAAGCAACTTATGAAGTGCCGGCAAAAAAATAATTAATAAATAAGCTGTTTTTTAGTACATTTACTTTCTAGAAGGTGATCACGATAATATAAGATTAGTTTGTTCGTTGTGAAGCTTAATATATGGTATTGCTGGGGATTAAGCCTCTATGATGGGCGTTATTGCTCTGCTCACGAGTTTGTAGTGTTAATTCAACTCCCTGTTGTGTCCAGCAGCAGCAGCATGTGTCCGGCATAGGTGCGCAGTGGGTTTTGCCTGTCTTTGGAGATCCCAAGAAACAGGAAAAGAGTCCTCGAGGTGCCTGAAATCGGCATTTGGTTGAGTGAACCTTTAATTAAGCTGCGAGAGCCTAGAAAGAATTAAGCTTTGATGTTTACATAGAAAGCGAATACGATTTGTAGCGGTGTAGGATTCCTAATATATTCAGGCCCTCGGTCTACTGCAATTCCACAGCAGTGGTAAGGGTCACAGAATGTGGCTCTTGCTGAGGAACTTAAATGGCCAGTTGACTTCTTGCAGAAATTTCACAGGAGTGCAGAGGCTGAACCAAAACTTAGTGGCAATGACAGTGCTACTTCTTGCTTTCTCTCCAGCCCCCACACGAATCTTATCTCTTTCCTTCTCCCTCCTATGCCATTTGGGGGCTTGAGGGAGGACAACGGCAGTAAAATGCATTGAGCCATGTTTATCTGCTAGGGACCTGCCTGAGTGTTGTACTGTGTAGCTCTGGGGCCTGATATTCAAAGGCTCTTGCACAGTTTAGCAGCACATGCCAACTGCATAAGCGAATGTAAGAAGGATGTTCCATGCCACTATCTGGATAATACTGCTAAATATTTCCTATGACCACTACTGCTCTGTCTGGTTAGTGCCAGGGCAAGAGCGGTCCACAGTGCTACCTGGCTAGCAGAGATCTTTAGTATGCTAACCAGATAACAAAACACATAAAGTTAGGCCACAAAAAAGGCAGGCTTAACTTTATGCAGTTGGCTATCTAGCAGCTGAATATTGTAGTTATCAGGATTAGGGCTGGCAGTTAGTGCTGAAACCAGATATTCAACACCAGCCACTATCCAGATTCTGGTGCTGAATATCCAGTTTCGCTTTTAAACATTGTGAACATAAGAACATAAGATATGCCATACTGGGTCAGACCAAGGTCCATCAAGCCCAGTATTCTGTTTCCAACAGTGGCCAATCTAGGTCATACGTACCTAGCAGTTTCCCCAAGGGACACAGGTTCCACAATGCTTGTATTGGTTCAAGCATTGATATCCTGGGTCCCTTCTTAATAATGGTTTATGGACCTTTCCTCCAGGAACTTGTCCAAACCTTTTTTAAACCCAGCTACACTAACAGCCTTTACTACATCCTCCGGTAACAAATTCCAGAGTTTGATTACACGTTGAGTGAAAAAATATTTTCTTTTATTAGTCTTAAATAGTTTACCCTGTAGCTTCATTGCATGTCCCCTAGTCTTTCTATATTCTGATAAGGTAAACAATCGATCTACGTTTACCCGTTCCACTCCGTTCATTAATTTATAGACTTCTATCATATCTCCCCTCAGCCGTCTCTTTTCCAGGTTAAAGAGCCCCAACCTTTTTAGCCTTTCTTCATAGGAGTAGCCTTCCATCCCCTTTACCATTTTGGTGGCTCTTCTCTGAACCTTTTCTAAAATCGCTATATCCTTTTTAAGATACGGCGACCAGAATTGCACACAATATTCAAGGTGCGGTCTCACCATGGAACGATATAGAGGCATTATAATATCTTTTGTTTTATTTTCCATTCCTTTCCTTATCATACCTAGCATTCTATTTGCTCTCTTGGCCGCCGCTGCACACTGGGCCGAGGGTTTTAACATGGTATCCACAAGGACGCCTAAATCTTTTTCTTGGGTGGTGGTTCCTAATGTGGAACCTTGCATCGTGTAACCATAGTTTGGGTTGTTCTTCCCTAGGTGCATAACCTTGCACTTCTCCACATTAAATTTCATCTGCCATTTTGATGCCCAGTCTTCCAATTTATCAAGATCCTCTTGCAATTTTCCACAATCCTCCTGGGTTTTAACAACTTTAAATAGTTTTGTGTCATCAGCAAATTTGATAACCTCACTCGTTATTCCACTTTCCAGGTCATTTATGAATATGTCAAAAAGCAGCGGACCCAGCACAGATCCCTGGGGTACACCACTATTCACCTTTCTCCATTGGGAAAATTGGCCATTTAGCCCTACCCTCTGCTTTCTATCTTTTAACCAGTTCCTGATCCACAGTAGTACACTGCCTCCTATCCCATGACTCTTTAGTTTTGCCAAAAGTCTCTCATGAGGGACCTTGTCAAAGGCTTTCTGAAAGTCCAGATACACAATATCAACCGACTCACCTTTGTCCACCTGTTTATTCACTCCTTCAAAAAAACATAACAGATTAGTAAGACAAGATCTTCCTTGTCTAAAGCCATGTTGGCTGTCTCCCATTAGGTCATGACTATCTATATGCTGAGTAATTTTATTCTTTATGATGGTTTCTACCATTTTTCCCGGTACTGATGTCAGGCTCACCGGTCTGTAGTTTCCCGGATCACCCCTCGAACCCTTTTTAAAAATTGGTGTTACATTGGCGATCCTCCAATCCTCAGGTATTAGAGATGATTTTAATGATAGTTCACAGATTACTGATAGCAGGTCTGCAATCTCAAATTTCAGTTCTTTCAACACCCTTGGATGTATACCATCCGGCCCAGGTGATTTGCTACTCTTCAGTTTATCTAATAGTTGTAAGACATCTTCCCGATGTATCGATATTTCCTTCAATTCTTCCACACCTTTAAATACCACTTCAGTCGTGGGTAACATCCCTACATCTTCCTCAGTAAAGACCGAAGCAAAGAATTCATTCAGTCTCTCCGCTATCGCCTTGTCGCCTCTTAGTGCTCCTTTAACCCCTTTATCATCTAATGGACCAACTGACTCTCTCACGGGTTTTTTGCTACGAATGTACTTGAAAAGGTCTTTATTTCGCGTTTTTGCTTCCGCAGCAAGCTTCTTCTCAAATTCTCTCTTTGCCTGCCTTATCAATGCCTTGCATTTGACTTGCCAGTGCTTGTGCTGTTTCCAGGTTTCATCATTTGGCTCTTTTTTCCATTTCTTGAAAGATGCTTTTTTGGCAACAACAGCCTCTCTGACCTCAGCTTTAAACCATGCTGGCAATTTTTTAGACTTCCTTCCACTTTTCTTAAAGCGTGGAATACAGCTGGTCTGGGCTTCCAAGATAGTATTTTTCAACAACACCCAAGCTTGATGTACGTCTTTAACCTTTGCAACTGCTCCTTTTAGTTTTTTCTTAACTGTTTTCCTCATTCTATCATAGTCTCCCTTTCGAAAGTTAAAGGGTAGTACTGTGGATTTCCTTACTATCCCTCCTCCACTAATTAAATCAAAGGCGATCATGCTATGATCACTATTGCCAAGTGGCCCCAACACCCTTATCTCTTGCACTACATCTGGTGTTCCACTAAGGACTAGGTCTAATATTGCTTCCCCTCTGGTCGGTTCATGAACCAGCTGCTCCAAGAAGCAGTCATTTATTTCATCTAGGAACTTTATCTCCCTAGCATGTCCTGTTGTGACACTGACCCAGTCGATGCCGGGGTAATTGAAATCACCCATTATTATTACTGCACTGTAACTTTTGCTAGCTTCCTTGATTTCTTTGAGCATTTCATCATCCATTTGTTCATTCTGGCCAGGCGGACGATAGTACACCCCCACTGCCATCGCCTTCCCCTTTTTACATGGAATTTCAATCCATAGAGATTCTACAGCAAATTTTGTTTCTTGCAAAACTTTAATCCTTTCTGATTCAATGCCCTCTCTAACATAGAGCGCAACCCCTCCACCAATTTGATCAGCTCTATCATTTCGATATAGTTTGTACCCAGGTATCACAGTGTCCCACTGGTTGTCCTCCTTCCACCATGTCTCTGATATTCCAATCATATCTAACCTCTCGTTTAGTGCTATATATTCTAACTCTCCCATCTTGTTTTGTAGACTTCTAGCATTTGCATACAAGCATTTTAGAGACTGTATTTTATTCATATTAATTTGGCTATTGGTAGACATGGGTAATTTGGGATCTTTAAGTTCTGTCTGCTCCATACTCGAGGGCATTTGGGCTACTTTACTCTTTTTTGGAACCTCTCTGCTTTTTGTAGTATCCTTCAAGGATACATTCTTCCGAACCATGCGCTCTTGGGCGACTGTCGGCTTTCCCCTATTATCTAGTTTAAAAGCTGCTCTATCTCCTTTTTAAAGGTTAATGCCAGCAGCCTGGTTCCATCCCGGTTAAGGTGAAGCCCATCCCTTCGGAAGAGCCCCTCCTTTCCCCAGAATGTTCCCCAGTTCCTAACAAATCCGAACCCCTCATCTCTGCACCATTGTCTCATCCACGCATTGAGACTCCGGAGCTCTGCCTGCCTATTGGGTCCTGCGCGTGGAACGGGAAGCATTTCGGAGAACGCTACCCTGGAAGTTCTGGATTTCAACTTCCTACCTAAAAGCCTAAATTTAGCTTCCAGAACCTCCCTACCACATTTTCCTATGTCATTGGTACCAACATGTACCAAGACAGTGGTCAGCTCTTAAGAAATATAATGACTGGAGTTTAAATACCAGCCCGGTCATTATCATTTTATTTATAAGCCTTACCAGAATCATCAGTTTGACCCAGATTGGTGTACGTTTTTAAAGAATTAATCCTTTAAAAAAATAAAACAATCATAAATCAGGAAAATGACAAACGCTTTATGCCAGCGCTACTTACAGTTCCATCTGTATTCCAGCCTGCATTTAGAATAGAAACATAGAAACATGACAGCAGAAAAAGACCACATGGATTTAGTCTGCCCTTCTATATCAAACACTACAACAGTCCCCTTTTTTTCCTTTAGAGAGCCTCTGTGTTTGTCCCATGCTTTTTTGAATTCAGATGCTGTCCTCATCTCTACCACCTCCACTGGGAGAATATTCCACGCATCTGCCACTCCGTAAAGAAATATTCCCGCATATTACTCCTGAGTCTATCCCTTTTCACCCTCATTCTATGTCCCCTTGTAGCAGAGCTTGCTTTCAATTGAAAGAGGCTCTCCTCCTGTGCATTTATGCTACAAAGGTATTTAAACATCTCAATCATATCTCCTCTATCCCTCCTTTCCTCTAAAGTATACATATTAAGGGCCTTAAGTCTGTCTGCTCATATGCTTTATAACAAAGACCACTAACCATTTTAGTAGCCGCCCTCTGCACAGACTCAACCTGTTTATATCCTTTTGAAGGTGCGGTCTCCAGAACTGCACACAATACTCCAACTGAGGTCGCACCAAAGACTTATACAGAGGCACTATCACCTCCTTTCTTCTGCAGGCCATTCCTCTCCCTATGCACCAAGCATCCTTCTAGCTTTTGCCATTTCCTTTTCTACCTGTTTAGCTACTTTGAGATCGTCAGACATAATAACGCCTAGGTCCCGTTCTTTTGTGGGCAGAAGTATGTCACCCCCTATACTGTACCGCTCCCTTGAATTGTTGCAGTCCAAATGCTACATTTTTTAGCATTAAATTTCAGCTGCCAAATTCTAGACCATTCTTCAAGCTTAGCTAGATCCCTGTTCATGTTATCTATACCTTCCTGTGTGTCTACTCTGTTGCAGATTTTGGTATCATCTGCAAACAAGCAAACCTTACCTGACAGCCCTTCTGTAATATCACTAACAAAGATGTTAAAAACAATCGGACCAAGGACAGATCCCTGTGGCACTCCACTGGTAACCTACTTCTCCTCAGAGTGAACTCAATTTACCTGTACCCTTTGTCACCTCCCATTTAACCAATTTCTAACCCAAGCAGTAACTTGAGGGTCCATCCCTAAGATGCTCAGTGTATTTATAAGTCGCCTGTGCGAAACAGTGTCAAAGGCTTTACTGAAATCTAAATACAGCACATCTAGGGCTCTCCCTCAGTCCAACTCCCTGGTCACCCGGTCAAAGAAATCAATCAGATTTGTCTGACAAGACCTGCCCCTGGTATCCGGTAATCCATTGGACTCCAAAAACCTCACTATTTTCTCTTTCAGTAGCGTTTCCAATAATTTATTCACCACTGGGGTTAAACTAACTGGCCTGTAATTTTCAACCTCATCCTTACTTCTGCTTTTGTGTAAAGGGACCACATGTGCTTCTCTCCAGTCCTCTGGCACAACCTCCGACTCCAAAGAGGCATTGAAAAGGTCAGTCAGTGGAGCTGCTAGTATGTCCCCAAGTTCCTTCAAGTATTCTCGGTTGTGTCCCATCGCTTTGTCCACTTTTAGTTTAGCTAGTTCCTCACAAACACAATCTTCTGAAAATCGTTTGATATGCACCTCGCTTTTGTTCCTGCTTGTGGGTGTTATCTGAAGTCCTGCTCCCGCCCCGTCATCTGTGAACAAAGAATAGAAATATTTGCTAAGCAATTCTGCTTTATCCTCATCAGCTTCTACATATTTCTCCCCTTTGCCCTTGAGTCTAACAATACCACTTTTACCCTTCCTGCTCTAACTAACATATCTGAAAAAATGTTTTAGCCCCCCATTTTATTGCATTGGGTATTTCCTCTTTTTTTATCTTTGCTTTCCTGACTACTTTGCTAGCTTCTCTAAGTTTTTCCAAATATAGATGCCTGTCTTCCTCTCTCTGTGATCTCTTGTATTTCATGAAGGCCTCCCTCTTTTTCTTCACTTTTTCAGCTACTTCTTTCGAAAGCCATAGTGGTCTCCTTTTCCTTTTACCTTTATTTACCATTTTAACAAAAAGGTTGGTTGCCCTTAAAATATCCCCTTTCAGTTTTGCCCACTGTTTTTCTACAGTCCCCAGCTGTTCTCATCCCACTAACGACTCCTTGAGGTATTGGCCCATCTTGGCAAAGTTAGTTGTCCTAAAGTGTAAGACCCTCGCTTTTGAATGGATTTTATCAGTCCTAGTCCTCATACTGAACCACACCATCTGGTAATCACTGGATGTGAGATGATCTCCCACTATAACATCAGAAACACTTTTCCCATTGGTAAGCACCAAGTCCAGTATGGCCCCTTCACATGTGGGTTCTGTTACCAGTGGCCTGAATAGTTCTCCCTGTAGAGAATCTCCTTTCTTCTAGATGATACTGCAGCAGGGATGTGCCAATCAACATCTGGCATATTGAAATTCCCTATCAGTAGCACTTCCCTTTCCTGGCAATGCTGCATATGTCTTCCATTAAGTCTCTGTCCACTTCTTCTCCCTGTGATGGAAGTCTGTATATCACGCCAATGCAAATGGATTTCTCTTTCCCTCTTTCTAGTTTAACCCACAGTGCCTCCTCTCTCCCTTTTAAGCTCTGTATTTCCATAGCTTTAATATTATTTTTTACGTATAGTGCCACTCCTCCTCCCCTTCTTCCTATCGTCCTTTCTGAATAGCCTGGTATAGTTACATCCCAGTCATAGTAGTCCGTGGACCATGTCTCTGTAACTGCCACTAAATCCAAGTTGGCCTCTTCCATTAAAGCCTCAACATCTGGGATCTTATTTCCCATGCTACAGACATTTATAGACACTGCCTTCCAGATGTTGCCCCTTTTGCCTATTTCTATAAAGGTATTTAAAGTTTCACTTATGTGGGGGCTTTCTTCACCCATCCCCAATGAATCTAGTTTAAAGCCCTCTTCAGTAGGTTAGCCAGTCTGCTACTGAAGACATGTCGACCCTTCTTGGACAGATGGCTGCCATCTCTGCTCTGTAGCCCTTGGAACATCATGCACGGCTGGCCCAACCATTAGGACTAGGCAGTTGCCTAGAGTGGTAGTCAGGGACAGCAAAGAGCAACAGCAGAAGATCCTACCAAAAAAGTTCACAATCATTGTTTTTTGTCAGACTCACTACTTCTGGGCTCAATAGTTCAATTGTATTGGCCCTTTACTTTAGAAGTCCTTTTTGCTTTATTATAGCAATATGTAGAAAAGATTAAATATTATCTCATGAGCTCAAACAGCATATATTTAGCTTATCTTTTTCTAATACTTTACAATTAAGCTGAGATGATCTGCTCCCTATCCTAATGTTCACTCACATGTTTCCTAGGATGTTTCAAAGGAATGTGAATGGGGCTAAAACAAATGCAAATAAGAGAGGTTGAAAGATTAAGCTTTACTTAAGCAAATATCAGTATCATGTCAGGGTTTCTCTTAAAGCAGTCTAGCAAAAACATTTAAGCATGCCTTGTGCTTGTCGTGACAGGGACCAAGTCATCTCAGCTAAATTGTAAAGTATTAAAAAGGGAGAAAGGGGGCGCTGTGGGAGGACAGGCCATAGCAGAGAGACTGAATTAATTCTTGGCTTCAGTCTTTACAGAAGAAGATGTAGGGAAGTTACCCATGCCTGAAATGATATTTAAAGATGATGAAACAAATCTCAATAAACCAGGAAGATGTAATAAAGCAATTTGATAAACCAAAGAGTAGAAAATCACCTGGACCAAATGGTTTACATTCCAGGGTACTGAAAGAATTGAAATATGAGATTGCAAACCTACAATATTGTTAATAATCTGCAAACTACCATTAATATCATCTCTAGTGCCTAGAGATTGGAAAGTGGCCAATGTAATGTCAATATTTAAAAAGGGTTCCAGAGATAATCTGGAAAACTACAGATTAATGAGCCTGACGTCAGTACCGGGCAAAATGGTAGAAACCCTTAAAAAGAAAAAAACATTACTGAACATCATAGTTTAATGGGAGAAAGCCAACATGGATTTAGTCAAGGAAGGACTTGTCTCACCAATCTGTTATATTTTTTGAAGGTGTGAATAAACAGGTAGATAAAGGTGAGACAGTTGATATAGTGTATCTCAATTTTCAGAAAGCCTTTGAAAAAGTCCCTCATGAGAGTGGGTTAGGAGGCAGTGTACTGCTGTGGATTAGAAACTGGTTAAAAGAAAACAGAGTAGAGCTAAATGGTCAATTTTCTCAATGGAGAAAGGTGAATAGTGGAGTATCTCAGGGATCTGTGCTGGGCCCGCTGCTTTTTAACATATTCCTAAATGACTTGGAAATGGGAATAATGAGCGAGGTGATACAAATTTGCAGATGACACAAAATTATTCAAAGTTGTTAAAATGCAAGAGGATTGTGAAAAATTGCATGATGACTTTGAGAAATTGAGAGGCTGGGTATCCAAATAGCAAATGAAATTTAATGTGGACAAGTGCAAAGTTATGCTTTTAGGGAAGAACAACCCAAACTATGGTTGCACAATGCAAGGTTCCACATTAGGAATCACCTCCAGGAAAAGCATTGAGGCGTTATTGTGGATAGTATGTTGAAACCCTCTGTGTGCAGTGGCAGTCAAGAAAACAAATAGAATACTACGTATCATATGGGAAGGAATGGAGAATAAAACCAAGGAAATTATAATGCCTCTCTATCATTCCATGATGTGATTGAACCTCAAATATTGTGCGCCGTTCTGGTCACCATATCTATAAAAGGGTATAGTGGAATTAGAAAAGGGTACAGAGAAGAGCGACCAGAATGATAGAGGTCCTGGTACTGAGTGAAGTTGGTATTGGAACGGGCGGCTTGCCTAACTGATACCTTGGTACCGGGAATGGACTCGAGGGTAGGCAGCAAGCGGCATATAACCCAATGCGGTCTGCATCAGAACCATGGATGGTGCCTGTGTCAGCAGTACTGCTGGTAAGGATTTCACCAGAACCGAAGCTGCTAGTAGAGCCGCCAAGCTCCGCTCTATGGCAAGGAATCACTGTTCCATAGAACCTGCCGATGCTTAGTTATCGGTGCTGGAGATATGTGCTACTGTCACAGAACATGGCACCAGGAACTCTCCGGAGATGGAGGCTTTGGGAGCATCCTGGAACCCCTCGATGGCTTTGGAGGAAAGGTCCTCCCGCCGGGATTATTTGGCTGGCCGATCCACCTCCTGAGCAACGCTTGAGGCATCTCGATGCTTAGAAAGAGATATACCCTTGGGGGGGGGGGGGGGGCGGCCTGTCTTCGAAGAAGACTTACATTTCGATACCTGAGATCCATGAGAGGAAGAGAATGCCCTTGATGATGTCGATGCCAAAGAAACCGCATCTGAGGCAAAGAGTGATCCTAACTTTGTGACTTGATTCTGTAGGCCTCTTTTTGTCATCTTCTTATACAGAAGACATTCTGATGGCTGGTGATCGGGCCCGAGGCATTTAAGACACCAGTCATGGATTCAGTAGCAAAGATGGTACTGCCACACTTAGAACATTTCTTAAAACCGCTGCTGGTTTGTCCATAGTGTCAGTAGACAAAATGGAAAGCTTAAGGCCTAAAATGACATTGATGCACCTGAAGAAAAGTTCTAAAAGTTGTTTTTTTTTTAAGAAAGAAAGAACCGAGGGGCCCATTCCGGCATCTACAGGAAGGCAGATGCAAACCACAAAAAAATAAAGAATTAAAGGATTAAAGAATTTTCTGTGGTGACAGGATTTGCTTGCTGCTGGTTCCACGGAAAATGAAGAACTGAGGTGGGAGAGTTGGGAAGGCAGCAACACAGGTGCAGTGGGATGCTCCCAAAGACTTTCCTATTGGATGCTGGGGAGCGTTCCCACATAGGCTCCGTTGGTACCAACATCACCCATATGTGAAGACTACATTCCTGTTTGTTCCTGGAGATAATGTTTTTTTACTCAATGTGTAATCAAACTCTGGAATACATTACCAGATGATGTAGTAAAAGCTGATAGAGTAGCTGGGTTTAAAAAAGGTTTGGACAAGTTCCTGGAGGAAAGGTCCATAAATCATTATTAAAGAGGATCCAGGAAATCCACTGTTTACCCCAGGACGAACACTTTGGAACATGTGTTCCATTTTGGGAATTTGCCAGGTACTTGTGACCTGGATTGGCTACTGTTGGAAACAGGATACTGGGCTTTATGGACCTTGGTCTGACCCAGTATGTCAGTTCTTATGTTCTGTTTAAAGCCGATTAACTTAAGTATAAAGAAATCCGAGAAGGGTTTTTTATGACCAATGATGTTGTATTGAAAAAGATTGATTTTGGCTCTGGTACTGAATTTAATTTAATTTTAATTTAATTAACAAGTTTTTATATACCGCACCTTCCAATGTTCAGTTGCGGTTTACATTGAACAACAGTAAACAAGGCAATGCTGTTTTTACATATAACAATGTGAGGTTACAAAGAAAATTCAGATCAAACTTATAATTAACATCAAACTTATAATTAACAGTTTTAACTATGTACAAGGAACAGGATTATAAACTTTGTACAAGGTATGTATGATTCAAAAGCATCGGTTTGGGGTTTTGGTACTTATACTAGTTCAGCTTTGGTTAGGTTATCTGGTGAATCTATCCTTTTTCTTGTTGAAAAGGTGAGTTTGTCAAAGAACCGTAGTGTGTTGTGAATAAATATGTTTTGAGTTTTTTCCTGAACTCCATAATTTGAGGTAATGATCTGAATTCCGATGGAATGTTGTTCCAAATTATAGGGGCAGCATGGGAGAATGCTTTCATGTTCGTTGATTTTTTAGCCTTTATGAATTCCTTTGGTGTTTTTAGGTTTTTTTTCCTTCTCAATAAGATATTCCTGGTACTTTAAAACATTAGTATAAATATAGTGAGGGATTTGTCATGTATATTTTGGTCAAGGATTATTCCCAGGTAACAGACCTCAGATTTTACATTCAGGTCTACTTCCTTTACTTTCGGAGTCATGGCGGAGTGAAGGGAGGTGCCATATTCACTCTCAGGTGCAGCTGTTTATCCTCATCAGGCATACATTAAGGACCTAAGATTAATTAAGCTTCAGGTGAACAAGGTACATTAAACATATTAGATATAGTTTTATTAGTATAAGTATCCCCAACAACCCTTAGTAAGTAAAGAACTTAAATATCTAAACACAACCTTAAAACTAAGATGCAGATAGCAGTCCAGCAGCGAGATGGGGGGCTTTCCAGTCTTTTGCATTGAGAGTCACATGTATGATTTTCTCCCAGTTGGTGAGGGGTCTTACGTGTGCACTAGGTGCAAGGAGCTCTTTACTCTCAGGGAACGAGTCCGATCTCTGGAGGCTAGAGTAGCAGGTTTGGATGACATAAGGAAGACAGAGAGGTACATAGACAACACCTACAGGGATATAGTCCTGAAGTCCCACCTCCAGTCTGGCAGCACCATGGAGGAGAGAGGTGACGTGACAGGAGAGCATCACCCTGGTGTGGCAGGAAGTGATTATGTAGCTAGGACCTGTCCTCCAGGTGATGTAAAACCCTCTCGCACCGAGGACGTTTCTCCAGGGCCATGTGCCCATGAGGGAAGGGTTAGGACAGCCGTTATAGTTGGTGATTCGATCATTAGACATGTAGGTGGCTGGTGGACATGAGAATCGCCTGGTAACATGCCTGCCTGGTGCGAAGGTAGCGGATCTCACACGCCACCTAGATAACGTCTTAGATAGCGCTAGGGAGGAGTCTGCTGTCTTGGCACATGTTGGTACCAATGACATAGGAAAATATGGTAGGGAGGCTTTTAGGAGGAAGTTGAAATCCAGAACTTCCAGGGTAGCATTCTCCAAAATGCTTCCCGTTCCACGCACAGGACCCAAAAGGAAGGCAGAGCTCCAGAGTCTCAATGAGTGGGTGAAACGATAGTGCAAGAATGAGGGGTTTGGATTTGTTAGGAATTGGGGAACATTCTGGGGAAAGGAGGGGCTCTTCCAAAGGTATGGGCTTCACCTTAACCAGGATGGAACCAGCTGCTGGCATTAACCTTTAAAAAGGAGATAGAGCAGCTTTTAAACTAGATCATAGGGGAGAGCCGACAGTCGCCCAAGAGCGCATGGTTCGGAACAATGTATCCTTGAAGGATATTACCAAAAGAATGACATTAGGGCATATCAGCAGAGAGATTCCAATAAAGACAAAAGTAGCCCAAATGCCCTTGAGTATGGAGCAGACAGAGCTTAAAGATTCTAAATTACCCCTGCCTACCAATAGCCAGATTAATATGAATAAAATAAGTCTCTAAAATGCTTGTATGCAAATGCTAGAAGTCTAAAAAATAAGATGGGAGAGTTAGAATATATAGCACTAAATGAGAGGTTAGATATGATTGGTATCTCAGAGACATGGTGGAAGGAAGACAACCAGTGGGACACTGTGATACCTGGAAACAAACTATATAATAATGATAGAGCTGATCAAATTGGTGGAGGGGTTGCGCTCTATGTTAGAGAGGGCATTGAGTCACAAAGAATTAAAGTTTTGCAGGAAATAAAATTTGCTGCAGAATCTCTATGGATTGAAATTCCATGTAAAAAGGGGAAGGCAATGGCAGTGGGGGTGTACTATCGACCGCCTGGCCAGAATGAACAAATGGATGATGAAATGCTCAAAGAAATCAGGGAATCTAACAAATGTTACAGCACAGTAATAATAATGGGTGATTTCAATTACACCGGTATTGACTGGTCAGTGTCACGGCAGGACATGCTAGGGAGATAAAGTTTCTAGATGAAATAAATGACTGCTTCTTGGAGCAGCTGGTTCATGACCGACCAGAGAGGAAGTCATTTTGGACCTGGTCCTTAGTGGACACCAGATCTGGTGCAAGATATAAGGGTGTTGGGGCCACTTGGCAATAGTGATCATAGAATGATCGTGTTTGATTTAATTAATGGAGGAGGGATGGTAAGGAAATCCACAGTACTACCTTTTAACTTTTGAAAGGGAGACTCTGATAAAATGAGGAAAATAGTTAAGAAAAACTAAAAGGATCAATTGCAAAGGTTAAAGACTTACATCAAGCTTGGGTGTTTAAAAATACTATCTATATTCCACGCTATAAGAAAAGTGGAAGGAAGTCCAAAAAACTGCCAGCATGATTTAAAGGTGAGATCAGAGAGGCTGTTGTTGCCAAAAAAGCATCTTTCAGGAAATGGAAAAAAGAGCCAAATGACGAAAACTGGAAACAGCACAAGCCCTGGCAAGTTAAATGCAAGGCACTGATAAGGCAGGCAAAAAGAGAATTTGAGAAGAAGCTTGCTGAGGAAGCAAAAATGTGTAATAAAGACTTTTTCAAGTGCATTCGTAGCAAAAACCTGTGAGAGAGTCAGTTGAACCATTAGATGATAGAGGGGTAAAAGGGGCACTAAGGAGGCTTCCGGTCTGGGCAATGAGCTGATCGGACGGCTTCCGATCAGCTCCGGGCAACCGCCCCTACAAAACCGCTACAAATCTTGCAAAAACTAAAGAAAACTCCCTCTCTCCTACCGGTGCTGATTCTTCCCTGCCGGGGCTCTGATCCGCTGCCGCTGAAGCGATTCGCGGCCATCCGGGGGAGGAAAGGTCAGCGGAGAGGGGAGCGTGTGGAGGCCACTCGGGGCACTTCCCCCACCGCCATCCTCGGTTCTCCTTGTGCAGGATCCGGGGTTTGAAGGCACGGAAGGACCTGCAGCCACTCCTACCCGAGCGGAGAAGATCGCGGGCTATCCTGCAAGTAAGCCGGGGGTACGCTTGGGCATCCTTGCCACTGCTCACCTCCGTCTCGGATCAGCACGTGGTGGCCTAGCTCGCGCGATCCGGGCAGGCTACTTCTTTTGCCAAGAAGCGGGACGAGGTGCGCCCGGACAGTCCCCCGCCGCCAGTAGCAGCGCTACGCTCACGGAGGGCTGAACTCGCAGCCGAGGAGAGACCAGTGCCTGACTCAACCGGATCGGACCAGGGGGGAGGAGATCCGAGGCGCGTTTCAGCGCTCCCGTCCCCTCTCCCGCCTCCACGACTGGTTGTTCCTTCTGGGGGCGCTGGGTATTCAGCGGAGCGGAGGCCTGGGATCATTTTTGCCAGCACGAGGAGAGTAGCTGCCGCCAAAAGCTACGGAAATTAAACACTTCTCTCGCCGGGGCACAGCGCTTCCCCACACTAGTTGAAAGACCTCGGGCAGCGAGGAGATCGGCGGCCCCCCCCTGCCTGACAACAGCGGACATTGGAGTCTAAGAGAGAGAAAGCACGCCTGAGTGTGGTAGGATACTCCTTCTACTGCCCCATCCATCAGTATCCTCCTGGGGGATTGGGTCTATGGGCTCACGGCCGTCCCTGCCTGGTTTGGGCAGATAACCCTTCATCAGCGTCCTCAAATTCTTGCAGCTGTGGGTTTGCACTGCACAGCTCTATCTTTGCTGTTCTGCGAGAGCGGGGCCCTGCGTGGGACGGGGTGCATATACCACTGCTAACCCAATGGCATCTAAAGCTCCGCGAAAAGAGAGACCCCGCCTTACGGGGGGAAAAACGGCAGAAGACCAACCATCCAGCCCGAAACCAGACACCCCGCCAGACTTAGTGGCTGAGGTCAGTGCGGCAGTAGTGCAGGCGCTCAGCACACGTTTCCAGGACTTGGTAGAGCAGATCCAGTCGCTTGGACAACGTTTCACGGCGGTGGAGGAGCGACTGGAGCAAGTTGAGACAAGGGTGTCAGATGTGGAAGACACGCAAAACTCGGTGGTGGCCAAAGTGGCCGCCCTAGAGACTTTGGTGAAGCAGCAAGGGGATAAACTCGATGAACTGGAGAACCGAGGTAGGCGAAAAAACTTGAGATTCATCGGTGTTCCTGAAAGTGTCGCTGATAGTGCCCTGCTTGACTATTTACAATCCTGGATTGGAAGCCTCCTGCCAAATCTGAGAGGTGAATCTCTCAAGCTGGAGCGGGCACATCGGCTAGGCCAAAGACGAGAGCAGGCCAGGAAACCTCGTGCAGTAATCGCCCGCTTTCTCGACTACAGACAGAAAGAGGAGGTGTTAAAGGCGGCAAGGGGCCGACGGCGGAATCAACAGGATATCGAGCCGATCTTAGTATTCCAAGACTACTCGGTCCTCGTCAGTCAACAGCGAAGGGCGTTTTCGGGGATCTGCACCCAGCTGTTCAACCGCAGCATTCGCTTTTCACTCCTCTACCCGGCCCGGCTGAGGATTGATCACCAAGGCCACACTCGCATTCTAGCGACCCTGGAAGAGGCGACTACTTATCTGGACTCTCTGCCTGATCAATCGGCTCCCTAGCTGCTACATGATGGACTGGAAGTGAGTTACGCCTCCCCTTGTGTAGTGGGGGTTTTGGAGCCCCCAGGGGCCGATGGGCTCCTGGCGGCTTCCTGGCAGCTTCCATTGTCATGGGAGAACTCCGGGGTTTGCCTTTTATATAGTGTACTACGCTGGGATGCAACGTCTCACTGCCTTGGTAACATTGTTCATGCCAGGAGAGACATTGTATCCATGTTATTTTGTTGCAAGGATTATTTTGTTATAATTGTTGCTGCATTGCTGGCTCCCTGGTTATTTCCCTCCTTGCATTGTCTCTGCCCTTGTATTCCTGCTTGACCCGCCCTCCTCTCCCCCCCACCTTTTTTTCTTCCCCTTACAGGTGGGGTTCGATTTGAGGCAAGGGGGGCAGCCGGGAGAGTAGAGAGGATTGGCCTCGATAAAGCAGGGATGCATGTATTGATGGGGGGGGGGAGGGCGGAGGAGTTGGGAGGTCATCTGGGTGGGGGTGGGCGGGGACAACGTGGGAGCAGGTGAGTGGGGGGTGCTAGCACCGAATGTGGGAGCCCCAGCACCGGGGCTTGTAGCGGAGACTCTGTGTCTCCTTTCTCTCTTTATCCTACTTGTTAGAGGGGGAAGTGTTAGAGGGGCGAACCCGTCTGCCATAGGAAGTAGTCCAGGCTATGACTGGACGGGAGAGCGTGGAGGGGTGGGGAGATGGGGGGGCGAGGGGGGGGGGAGGGACCGGGGGGGAGGGAGGAGGGAGGGACAAGGGGAGGGGAGGGGGTACACTCCATTGAATGCTACTAGAGGGGATACTTGCCTACCTACAGCTGGGGGGGGATGCCAGGCTGGGGGTGTCCCTCTGCAGTACCTGGAAGTGATTCTGTGGTGGCGCCTTGGCACTGCCCCGGCGCTTTGAGAATAATCACCTGGAATGTCTGTGGACTGGGAAACCCTATTAAGAGGCATAAGGTATTGCAAGCACTGGCTCGACATAAGTGTGACATTGCACTTCTTCAAGAAACCCACCAGACGGCCGCTGAACATAGCAAGCTTTGTCGGAACTGGGTGGGCCGAGTATGGGGGTCCCCCGCCCAGGGGCATAAGGGAGGCGTAGCGATTCTGATTCATAAACGCATACGATTCGTAGAGGAGACGGTCCTTGCTGATAATAATGGTCGCTCCCTGGTGATATATGGTCACTTAGACGGTAAACCGGTGATTCTGGGAAATCTCTATGGTCCCAATGTGGTTGACCCGGGTTTCTACAATGGTCTAGCATCAAGGGTGGAGCAGCTTCCGGAGTGCCCGGTGATTTTGGGTGGGGATTTTAATGGAGTCCTGAATGTGGATCTGGACACTTCTAGGAGAGGAGGCGGGCGGGAGAGGATAGCACCTTCCCAGACGCTGTTGCGGTTTTGTCGGAGAGACTAGGTTTAATTGATCCTTGGCGGGTCCTGCACCCCTCCGAAAGAGACTATACCCATCAATCTCGAGCGCATAGTTCCAGTGCCCGTATTGACTATGTAATGCTCTCGGGGACTTTGTTCACACACACCGAGGATGCACAGATTGGTCCTTCCGAAATATCAGACCACGCGATGGTGTGGCTTGACTTACATTGGGGGCGGGACACTAATCGGTCACGCATGTGGAGATTCCCCCTAGAGCTTTACTCGGATGGGCAGTTTCGCCAGTTTATCCGTCAGAGATGGGCAGACTTTCTTGGCAATCACCAGGTTCATGTAGACGACCCCGAACTGGTCTGGGAAACGGCAAAGGTGGTTCTTCGCGGGGACATCATAGGTTATGCCGCGAGACGGCGCCGGCTGATGGCAGAACGTATAGTACAACTTGAGCGTCGAGTCACCATACTACGGCGGCGATGTGCCCACACGTATACGCTGTCTAATAAGAAGGCGCTATGGGAAACCCAGACCGAGCTTAACGAGCTCTTGCATCAGCGAGCAAAGAAATCGGTTCTGTTTTATCGGTTCCGTCTGCACTGCTATGGTGACAAACCAGGCAAGTTGCTGGCACGATGTTTGCGGGCCCGACGGCGTCCTGCCCATGTAGCGGCGCTAAAGGACGGCCAGGGACATATGCATAAAGAGAACAAAGGAATCGCGGAGATTTTTCGCACCTTTTTTCAAAACTTATATAAAACCACGGCTGGTTCCCCTGAGGGGATGCGGGACTACTTTGCGGACTTGGAACTGCCTCAACTTACTTCAGCCCAGAGGGAGGTTCTAGACTTACCCATTACCATACAGGAAATACAATCCGCAATATCTGCGGCCCAGTGTTATAAATCACCAGGGCCGGACGGATTCGGGGCCGAAGTCTACAAGATCTTAGGAGACGGGGTAAGCACACTCCTGCGAGAGGTCTATGCCACCAGGGCAGAGCAAGGGGCATTCTGCTGGGGGCGTAATCACGCATATATTACCTTGATCCCGAAGCCGGGTAAAGATCCGATGCAGGCAGCTTCATATCGACCCATATCCCTACTCAATTTCGATCTTAAACTTTTGGCGAAAGTTCTGGCTGACCGCTTGGCGGGGGTCTTAGGCGATCTAATACACGAAGCACAGGTGGGCTTTGTGAAAGGCCGCCACGCCGTACGAAACCTCCGGAAGATTTTGGCCTCCTTGGAGTGGGTGCATGCTCACAATATTCCGTCGTTGTTGATTAGCTTCGATGCAGAGAAGGCCTTTGATAGGGTGGACTGGTGTTATCTATGGAGGCTGCTACCGCGCTACGGCATTGGGGAGGAATTTTGTAAAATGGTGCAAAATTTGTACATCTCACCGACGGCGGGCATACTGTGCAACGGCCTCATCTCGGACGACTTCACGTTGGGAAGGGGTACAAGGCAGGGCTGTCCTCTATCGCCCTTGCTCTTTGTTCTTTCCCTAGACCCGTTGATTCGTACCATAGTAACTTCGGGAGAGATACAGGGAGTGGGGCTACGGTCGCAAACCTTCCTTATCTCAGCCTTCGCTGATGATCTGCTAGTCCATTTGACGTCTCCGGCCACCTCCTTACAATCGCTTTTAGACGAGTTCCAGCGGTTCGGAGCAATTGCAGGCTTGCGCATTAATAAAGATAAGTCGGAAGTAGTAGATGTCATGGGGCATTTCCGAACTTCTTGGAGGGGATCCTTCCCTTTGCGGTGGGCAGACAAAGAATTTATCTATTTGGGTATAACATTGACCGGAAACCCCCAGGACTTATACCGGCGTAACCTAGATCGGATACTGCGGCAGTTGGCGGTGCAGTTAAGTGCGTGGGGACCCCTCCCGCTGTCACTGGCAGGGAGGATAGCGGCAGTGCAAATGATAGTTCTACCTAGAATCTTGTACTGGCTGCAGACCCTGCCAGTTTGGTTGCTTCGACGGGACTTGTGTAGAATGGAGGCTCTGCTTAAGCGCTTTCTTTGGCGAGGGCGGCGGGCGCGGGTCTCATGGAATCGCATGCTTGGAAAATGGCGAGAGGGCGGTATGGGCCTTCCAGACTTGAAGACCTATGCATTGGCCCTGTCAAGCGAGACACCTGGGTGATTGGCTGGGGGAGACGGAAGTATATACGCCTAGGTCCTTAGAGGAGTGTTTGGTGGCCCCTGCGACTCTCCTGGCGTCTTTGCATGGCACATCCACGGTTTTCACAGGTACTAGCCGACGGAGTCCATTAGTGGACTCGGCCCGACGCACATGGCAACAACTTAACAAATATTGGCGGGAAACGTGGAAGGTGTCTTGTTGGTTGCCACTGCAGGGCAATGCTCAATTCACTCCAGGGTCCGAGACTGCGGTGTTTCGGGACTGGTGGCTACGTGGCCTCCGGTGGATAGGGCACTTGGTAGACCAAACGGGAAACTGTAAATCATTCCGAACGCTCGGTCGGGAATACGATCTCCCCGACACGCATTGTTTTGCATACATACAAGCCTCCCACTATGTGGCTGCACTGCCGCGCGCAGCGCTACAGGCTGAGCGCTCAGCTCGTATTTTGGAATTTTTTCGGCTGGGAGAGGAGCGCCCGGCGTCGATTTCCAATTTGAAACATAACTTGGAGTGCTACCGCCCCCTCCCTGACTATAGTGGAGTCGAAAGAGCTTGGGCGACCGAATTGGGAGTGGACGTACAGCCGGGATTGGTATTGACGGCATTGAAACGGATTAGCCGACTAGTTCAAGGAGTGCGTTGGCGTGAGATTCAATTTAAGTGTGTGACTAGGGCTCATTTTTCGCCGCGGCGGGCATTGCGCAGTCGGCTGGACACGGATGGCTCCTGCCCACGTTGTTCGGAGTCCTTAGCTACTCTCCTACACATGTGGTGGGGTTGTCGGGGAATACGGGCATACTGGGCACGGATATGCAGATTCCTTTGCACGCTGCTGCAGCGAAGGCTACATTGGACCGGCCTATTTGTGGCACTTGACCAACTGCCGACCCCTGGACCAGTGAAGGCTGGTGAGAGCTTGCTGGTGCGGAAGGCCTGTCTGGTGGGTAAAGGGCCGATTCTCCGGCTATGGCGGGAACGCCAATTGCCTACTTTTAGTGAATGGCGGAATAACTTTCATCAATTAATGCTAACGGAGCGTTGGTTGGCGCGGGGCAGTGCCAGGCGCTGGACAGTTTTTCTGTCAGTGTGGGAGCCATATATTCAGCAGTTGGGACCCCACAGTCGTAATGCAACACTCCAAGGGGGGAGCTGAATGATGGAGGTCTTGAGTAGTGGGTAGGCGATAGCTGCTTTACAGCTTTGATGATAATTGGCTTATGCAGTCGGTAATGGAGTGAGGGTGGGTGGGTGGGTGAGGGGAGGGGGACGGGAGAAGGGGGGTTGGGATATAATGTAAAATGCCCACCTATTGTATTATCTTTCTGTTGGCACCCGGGGGGGTGAAGAGTTAACCCTCCCCGTGGGGCCGTCTGTTGATATGTTGTTTGGATTTTATGGTGGACTAAATAAAGCTTTCAAAAAAAAAAAAAGGGGCACTAAGAGGGGACAAGGCCGTAGCGAAGAGACTGAATGAATTCTTCGCTTTCGTCTTTACTGAGGAAGATGTAGGGATGTTACCCATGACTGAAGTGGTATTTAAAGGTGATACTGCGGAAGAATTTAAAGAACTATCGATACACCGGGAAGATGTATTAAGAGTAGCAAATCACCTGGACCAGATGGTATGCATTCAAGGGTGTTGAAAGAACTGAAATATGAGATTGCAGACCTGCTATTGGTAATCTGTGAACTATCATTAAAATCATCTGCAATACCTGAAGATTGCAAGATGGCCGGTGTAACGCCAATTTTTAAAAAGGGTTCCAGGGGTGATCCAGGAAACTACAGACGGGTGAGCCTGACGTCAGTACCGGGAAAAATGGTAGAAACCATCATAAAGAACAAAATTACTGAACATGTACATAGTCGTGGCTTAATGGGAGACAGCCAACATGGCTTTAGACAAGGAAGATCTTGTCTTACTAATCTGTTATGTTTTTTTGAATGTGTGAATAAACAGATAGACAAAGGTGAGTCGGTTAATAAAGTGTATCTGGGTTTTCAGAAAGCCTTTGACAAGGTCCCTCATCAGAGACTTTTGGCAAAACTAAAAAGTCATGAGATAGGAGGCAGTGTACTATTGTGGATCAGAAACTGGTTAAAAGATAGAAAACAGAGGGTAGGGCTAAATGGCCAATTTTCCCAATGGAAAAAGATGAATAGTGGAATACCCCAGGGATCTGTGCTGGGTCCGCTGCTTTTTGACATATTCATAAATGACCTGGAAAAGGGAATAACGAGTGAGGTTATCAAATTTGCAGATGACACAAAACTATTTAAAGTTGTTAAAACCCAAGAGGATTGTGAAAAATTGCAAGAGGATCTTGATAAATTGGAAGACTAGGCATCCAAATGACAGATAAAGTTTAAAGTGGACAAGTGCAAAGTTATGCACCTAGGGAAGAACAACCCAAACTATGGTTACATGATGCAGGGTTCCACATTAGAAACCACCACCCAGGAAAAAGATTTAGGTGTCATCGTGGATAACATGTTAAAACTCTCCGCCCAGAGTGCAGCGGCGGCCAAGAGAGCAAATAGAATGCTAGGTTTCATAAGGAAAAGTATTGAAAATAAAACAAAGGATATTATGATGCCTCTGTATCGTTCCATGGTGCGACCGCACCTCGAATATTGTGTGCAATTCTGGTCGCCATATCTTAAAAAGGATATAGCGTTATTAGAAAAGGTACAGAGAAGAGCCACCAAAATGGTAAAGGGGATGGAAGGATACCCCTATAATGAGAGGCTAAAAAGGTTAGGGCTCTTCAACCTGGGGAAGATATGATAGAGGTTTATAAATTAATGAATGGAGTGGAACGGTTAAACGTAGATCTATTGTTTACATCATCAGAATATAGAAAGACTAGGGGACACACAATGAAGCTACAGGGTAACCTATTTTAGACTAATAAGAGAAAATATTTTTTCACTCAATGTGTAATCAAACTCTGGAATTTGTTATCAGAGGATGTAGTAAAAGCTGTTAGTGTAGCTGGGTTTAAAAAAGGTTTGGAGAAGTTCCTGGAGGAAAGGTCCATAAACTATTATTAAAAGGGACCCAGGATATCACTGCTTGACCCAATACAAGCATTGTGGAACCTGTGTCTTTTGGGGATACTGTTAGATACTTATGACCTAGATTGGCCACTGTTGGAAACAGGATACTGGGCTTGATGGACCTTGGTCTGACCCAGTATGGCATATCTTATGTTCTTATGTCTCTAGTTGTGTAGAGAACTTCCATTTTCTTATAATTTGAGGCTAAGCTGTTTTCTAAGAGCTATTGGGTGACCGTGTTGAAGCAGTTAATTAATACAGTGTAGTTGGGTTTTGATGTGGGAAAAGTCTGAATAGATCAGGATGTTGTCTATGTTGTTGTTGTTAAGTGCCGTCGAGTTGGAGTCGACTCATGGCGACCCTCTGGATAGCTATCCTAAATTGTGTTCGGTCTTCAGTCAGGCGGCTCATTGTTGACAGACTGGTACCCGTAGCTGCTGTTATTGTATCGATCCATCTCATTGCTGGCCTTCCTCTTTTGCGTTGACCTTCTATCTTGCCAAGCATAATGTCTTTCTCTAATGATCTCTCTCTTTGCATGATGTGTCCAAAGTATGAAAGTCGAAGTCTTGTCATCTGAGCTTCTAAAGAAAGCTTAGGTTTGATCTCCTCTAGTACCGACTGGTTTGTTCTTCGGGCAGTCCATGGTATATACAGTATTCGCTGCCAGCACCATAATTCAAAGGCATCAATTTTCTTCCTGTCTATCTTTTTCACTGTCCAGCTTTCACATCTATATGATTTTATTGAAAATACCATGGCTTGAACAAGTCGAATCTTTGTATGGAGAGAGACATCTCTGCTCTTGAGAATCTTATCTAGGTCTTTCATAGCCATTCTGCCAAGAGAAATGCGTCGTCTAATTTCTTGACTGCTTGTTGCTTCTTTATTGATAGTTGATCCAAGTAGGTTAAAGTTGTTCACAATTTCAATTTCTTCTCCTTCAACGATGAACCTGTTGATTATGCCAGTTGTCATGATCTTTGTCTTCTTTACATTAAGGTGCAGGCCCATTTTGAGACTATGTTCTTTGATTGTGAGAAGCAAATGTTTCAGATCATCTTCACTTTCAGCCAGTAATGTGGTATCATCAGCATTGCGAAGGTTGTTGATGAGTCTTCCACCAATCTTCACACCTCTGTTGTCTTCATACAATCCTGCTTCTCTGATGATTTGTTCTGCATATAAATTAAACAGGTAGGGGGAAAGTATGCAGCCTTGTCTTACACCTTTGCTTATTTTAAACCATTCTGTTTCTCCTTGTTCCGTTCGAACTGTTGCTTCTTGATCAATGTACAGATTGCGCAAGAGAACGATCAGGTGTTCTGGTATACCCATGCTTCTTAATGTGGCCCAGAGTTTCTCATGGTTTACACAGTCAAAAGCTTTGCTATAGTCGATAAAGCACAAATAGATATCCTTTTGATATTCTTTAGTCTTTTCAAGGATCCATCTCACATCCGCAATGATGTCTCTCGTTCCTCGCCCTTTCCTGAACCCTGCTTGCACTTCAGGTAGTTCTTGTTCCAGGTATGGTTGTAGTCTCTTTTGAATAATCTTCAGTAGAATCTTGCTGGCATGTGGGATCAGAGCGATTGTGCGATAATTTCCACAGTCAGTTGGATCACCTTTCTTTAGTATTGGTATAAACACAGATCTTTTCCAGTCAGTTGGCCATGATGTTGTCTTCCATATTTCTTGGCAGAGCCTTGTGAGTACAGTAACAGCTGCATCAGATTGCTGCAATACTTCTATGGGAATGCTATCAATGCCTGGTGCTTTGTTCTTTGATAAGGCTTTCAATGCTGATTCAACTTCTTCTTTCATCACCAATGGTTCCCGATCATAAGGTACAGGTTGAAACGGCTGTTGGTCCACTTGATCTTTATTATATAAAAACTCTGTATATTCCTTCCACCTTTTCTTGATCTTCTCAGCATCATTCAACGTAGAACCTTGAGCATCTTGTAACATTCCAATTTGAGGCTGGAACTTTTTCTTTAACTCTCGTAGCTTTAGGAAAGCCGATCTTGTTCTTCCTCTAATAGTTTCTGCTTCTATTTCCTTGCAAGTGTCATTGTAGTACTTTTCCTTGTCCTGTCTTGCTGCACGTTGGAAATCTCTGTTGAGTTCTGCGATTGTCTTTCTTTCTCCTCTGGCTTTAGCTTCTCTGCGTTTCTGGGCAATTTTCAGAGTTTCTTCCATCATCCATTTTGGCCGCTTTTGCTTTTTCACCTTTTGTAGAGACTTCTCGCTTTCTTCCAACACAACCTTCTTGATGTCATTCCATAACTCTTCCAGAGCTCTGTCATTTGTATCTAAAGCAGCAAATCGATTTTGCAGGCAGTCTTTAAATTCCAGTGGTATATTCTCAAGGTCATATTTTGCTGCATTCATGAGTGGTTTGCTCTTTTTCAACTTTAGCTTGAGTTTGCATACTAGTAGTTGATGATCTGTACCACAGTCAGCTCCAGATTTTGTCTGTTGATGTTACAGAGCTTTTCCATCGTTGACTTCCACATATGTAGTCAATTTGATTTTTATATAATCCATTCGGTGAAGTCCATGTGTACAGTCGCCGCTTGTGTTGCTGGAAGAAGGTGTTTGAGATGAATAGATCATTGGTCTTGCAGAATTCTATCAGTCTTTCTCCAGCTTCATTTCTGTTGCCAAGTCCATATTTTCCAACTACTTTGCCTTCTTCTTTGTTGCCAACTTTTGCGTTCCAGTCACCAATGACTATCAGGATATCCTGTTTGCATGTTCTGTCAATTTCAGCTTGTACTTGTTCATAGAACTCTTCAATTTCATTCTCTTCTGCAGCTGTTGTTGGGTCATATACTTGAATTATAGTTGTGTTGATAGGACTTCCTCGTAGACGAATAGAGATTAAGCGTTCGCTGACTGCATTGTATTTCATTACAGTTCTTGCAAGTTTCTTCTTTATTATAAATGCAACACCATTTCTTCTTTGTCTTTCATTTCCAGCATAGTAGACCATGTGATCATCTGATGCAAAGTGCCCCATGCCAGTCCATTTCAGTTCGCTGACACCCAACAGATCAAGTTGTACAGGTTCCATTTCATTCTTGACCACCTCCAACTTCCCTTGGTTCATGCTTCGTACGTTCCATGTTCCAATGTGCAAGACATCTTTACAGCTTCTGACTCTCATTTCATGCGCAGCTACATCAGCAGTCAGACTTCCCGAGGGCTTTGATCCAACCACATCATAAATGCTGGCTTTACTCTGAAAAGTCTTCAGCTCTTCCCCAGTAGCTAGTTGAGTGCCTTCTGACCTGGGGGTCTCATCTTCCAGCACCATAGCACAATTTGTTTTGTTGTAACTATCCATTGGGTTTTCATGGCAAGATACAGAAGTAGATTGCTGGGCCTTTCTTCCGCACAGTTTAAGTTTGGTGCTGTTGCCGTTGTCACAAAAATGTGATCCTCCGCCGTCAACACTGTCCCATTCTGCTGCTGCCCAGATGGGTGGTTTGTCTTGGTCTGGCACCTCAGCTGAGACCTGTCCATCTTGGGAGACCCTGCCAGTAGTTAAACTACCGATAGTTTAGCTCTCAGCATCACTGATGCATGCAAGCCCTCACAGCATGACAAGCTGCAAACCAAGTGGTTGAGTAGCTTATAAGCTTGTGTGATTGTGCATATTGGTTGTATGTATATATTGAATAGCAGTGAAGACAGTGATGAGCCTTATGAAACTCCTTGATTTTGCTCATATGGGGCAGGTTTGTGTGACCCATTCTTCACTTCTTGTTGTCACTTTATGAGGTAGGATTGGAACAGGGCTGTCGGGTAAGGTTTGCCTCTTTGCGGATGATACCAAAATCTGCAAAGGAGTAGACACTCAGGAAGGTGTAGAAAACATGAGGAGGGATCTAGCTAAGCTTGAAGAATGGTCTAGAATTTGGCAGCTGGGATTTAATGTTAAAAAATGCAAGTTCATGCATTTGGGCTGCAGCAATCCAAGGGAGCAATATAGTATACTGGGTGAAGTACTTTTGTCCACTAAAGAAGAGCGGGACCTCAGTGTGGTTGTGTCTGATGATCTTAAATTAGCTAAACAGGTAGAAAAGGCGACAGCAAAAACTAGAAGGATGCTTAGGTGCATACGGAGAGGAATGGCTAGCAGAAAAAAGGAGGTGATAGTGTCTCTGTATAAGTCTTTGGTGCGACCTCATTTGGAGTATTGTGTGCAATTCTGGAGACTGCACCTTCAAAAGGATAAAAACAGGATGGAGTCGGTACAGAGGGTGGCTACTAAAATGATTAGTGGTCTTCATTATAAAGCATATGAGGACAGACTTAAGGATCTTAATATGTACACTTTAGAGGAAAGGCGGGATTGAGGTGATATGATTGAGACATTTAAATACCTCTGTGGCATAAATGCATATGGGGAGAGCCTCTTTCGATTGAAAGCAAGTTCTGCTATGAGGGGACATGGGATGAGGGTGAAAGGGAATAGATTCAGGAATGATATGCAGAAATATTTCTTTACGGAAAGAGTGGTGGATCCGTGGAATAGTCTCCCAGTAGAGGTGGTAGAGATGAGGACGGTATCTGAATTCAAAAAAGCATGGGACAAACACAGAGGATCTCTAAAGGAAAAGAGGGGACTGTTGTAGTTGATATGGAAGGACAGACTAGATAGGCCATGTGGTCTTTTTCTGCCATCATTTTTCTCTGTTTCTATGTTTCAATGCTGTATCTTGTATCTGAAGCCGTGCTTTGAAAGTGTTGTGACAGATGTGTCGAAGACTGCTGCTATGTCCAGGAATATTAAGATAGTTCCTTGGTTTGTTTTTTCGATACCCTTTATAAGTGTGTCTGTGAGTGATATTTAGAGGGTCTCAATTCGTGAAGTCGTGTTATTGTGGGTCAAGAGGTGCATGTAAATTAGTCATAGGTATAGTTTGATAGTTTCATTTGGGGGCGGAGGAGTTACATTTGCATATCTGCATCTCATGCATATTCATTATGATCATCCAAAGAAACCCCACCTTCCTTCCCCCCAGAACAGCATAAAGGGGTTTGGTGACTTCATCATACCATCCTGAGCTTCCCTCCCCTAAAGGCATAAAAAGGCTTTCCATCTTTTTCCCTGCCATTCTCTATTGCTCTCTCTTTCCCCAATCTCTAACTCCCCCTTCTCTCTCCTCCGACCCATATTTAGCATCTCCCCCTCATCCCATTCAGTCTTATCTCCAGCATTCCCTTTCTGCCCCTCCCTAGCCCTCTATCCAACATTCCTTTCTATCTCCCCAGTCCCCTTCCCCCTGTTTAGCCTCCCCTCTTTTCCCCTAGTCTCCTTCCTCCATGGGAATCCCTTCTCCATAGTCCCCTCTATCGATGAGGCCCAGCATCTGCTGTGTCCCTATTCTCCCTTCCTCATGGTTCAGCATCTCCCCTATCTGTGTTCCTATTCCCCTCCTCCTATGGTCCTATCTTGTCCAGAATATCACTTCTTCCCTCTTCCCCTCCCCCTTGCATCTTTCTCATCTGAGTCCTTTTTCCCCCTCCTATAGCCGCATCATATCCAGAACATCCCCTCTGTCTAGCATCTCCTCCATCTGGGTCCCTATTCCCCCTTCCACAAACTTTCCTCTTGATGTCCAGCATGCCCCCCAATCCCTCCATCTCTCCACCAAGTCCAGAATCTCTCCCATCTGTATTCCTATTCCGTCTTATGGTCCCATCATGTCCCTTCTTCTCTTTCCCTAAGTCCAACATATTTTTTTTCTGCCACAAGCTTGGGCTGCTTTCAAACATTCACTGAAAGTGCTGTGATGTCAATCCTGCTCCAAATGTAGACCTCCTCTATGGGGGCAGGGGTGGAAGGGAGGCAGTCTGGTATTTGGAGGCCCCCTCAGCCCCCCCCCCCAACTACGCCCATGAAGTTAAGTGTATTCTTGTTGTTGATGTTGCACTACCTTTTCTATTATTTTTGCCAAGAATAGAAGGCTGGATATGGGTCCATATGAGTGCAGGTTCATAGCATCTAGGTTGGGCTCTTTAGTATGGGCTGAACTGAGGCATTCTTCAGTGTGGTGGGCATATGGCCTTGCTTTAGGGATAGCTGTGTGATACTGCATAGGTATGGTCTTAGTTCAGATAGCTTAAGCCAGCTTACTGGTCATGGATTGAAGGGGGATGTGGTCGTGTTCATGCAGTGGATGATTTGTTCTATATGTTGATTAGAAACAGGGTGGAAAGATTGCTGGTGGGATTGGTATTTTGTATTGTCTTTAATGGCAAGCTGTCCAGTTTGAATTGATCTTGAAAGAAGTCTGCAAATATTTGTGGGGAGGGAGTGCAGTTCTTGCTTTTGTTAGAGTCATTAAGGATTTGACTATGTCAAAAAGTTCTCTTGGGCAATTGAGTGAGCTCATGATAATTTTTGTGTGGTATTCTCTTTTGGTTTTGTTGATCAAGTTGTGGTATTCTAATAGTTTGGATATGAAAGTGTCTTTATCTTGTGGCTTCTTCGAGTGACACCATTTTTGTTTGTTTTCTAAGTTGTTTCTTGAGGTCCCTTAGTTCATTGGTGTACCAATGTTGTCTTTTTGAGGTTCTGGCGGTTTGAGGTGCTTTTGCTGCCTTGATTATGACTGTGTTCCAGTACTAGTAAAGCTACATAAAAAGTAAAAATACAAAACTATCAATGTGTTGGCAAGAAGCTGATTTTTTTTTTGGCTGACACTCGGAGCCTGCAATATGCTCAGTGCAATGCAATGTGTGCCTTTGAGTCAGTCCTGGCGACCCAGAAGCTCCTGGGTTTTCTTGGCAGTGTCACCGGAGGTAGATTGCCAGGCCTTTCTTCTGAGGCAGTGGAGGGTTAAGTGACTTGCCCATGGCCACAAGGAGTGCTAGTGGGAATTGAACCCTGGTTGCTTGGTTACCAAGCCAGTGTTCTAACCACTAGGCTACTCCTCCACTCCATGCTCATTAAGAGGGAAATTTGAAAGGGAGAAAAGCTGGAAAAGTTGCTTAATCCGCTCATTATAGCAGGCATTTTTAGCCCCTTTTTTAAAGTTGAGTGAATGGGGGGTGCAGGATAATGCACCCTTCAGCATGAATAGTGCGTGTTATAACCATTTCCCCTTTCTTCCACCTTAGTCCCCTGTTAGTTGTATGAATGTCTTGGAGAGATAGTGAGCTCCTTTAAGCAGGGACTGTTTCTTATATGTTCAGTAGTAGATTAGGGGGTGGAGGTGAGTTAGGGTAAGATTTAAGCATAAGCAAACTAAGCACCTGCCTAGGAGCCTTGTCAGATGTGCTAATTCTGCAGTTCCCAATGCAGATTTTTGTTCTGGTAAGTCAGCTGCTGGTAGAAAGAGCAAATGCCCACTGAAGTCTATCCTCGCCAGTCCCTGTGCAGTGTTCTCCAGTTGTCAGGAAAAATCGGTATGCAGCATCCTCCTATGCCAGTTTTCCTCTGCAACTGGAACTAGATGGAACCCACCCTCTAGTCTTGTAAGATCCGTCGGTTTGGCAGAAGATAACTGGTAAGAAATGCAGACGGCTGACCCCTTAAAGTCGTTAGCAGAAGGTTGGGGAGACTTGGGGGTGAAGTACAGGTTACTATAGTGACGTCCACACATTTTTGTGGGTTTAATAATGCATTAAAAATTATGTTGGAGAGCGTTTGCCTCTGACCCCATAAAGGGAAGAACTCTTTCCACGACCACTGCAGTGCGGCTCAGGTTGGGGCTATGTCTCGTTCTCCTTCCTAAACACCTACTAAAAACTCATACGTTAAAGGAATATATTATAAACACGAGAGATTTTTTGCAAAATAAATGCCGTCTAATACGACTCACTTCTTCCCCATCCTTACTCAGTTGACTGCACTAGCACTAGCACCCACCCACATCCTGAATAAAGCTTGCGCTGATAGGCTGAACTTATCCAATGAACGCCGAGGTTGTTGGGCTGCGCCTGTGCCTCTATGGAGCATGCGCTATCAATGCTGCAGGCATGGTGAGTTTTTGCTTCTGTCCGTTGCTCGTTTGTCATAGGGCGATGCGATCTCCAGCTTGTAGAATTTGTTTTGGTGTTGGGTTGCCGGGGATGGATACTTTCCCTTTTCTAATTATTATGGGCTGAGAAATTTAGTTTCGGCTCTCTGATTTAAACGGACATTTTTCCTCTCCTTCTGACTGGAAGGCATCTTCCTTCATGACCGTAAAGGACTATACATGCTTTCTGCTCCCACACTAATCCTAACCGTACAGGAATGAGACTATTCTGCACCCCACCCCCATCACCGTATCTATACTGATCCAAGAGCAATCCCGTTGTTCCTGCGATTAAGCGACGCTGAGGGTATCTTTTATTTTGGTGTTCTAGTTCTGCATTGTTGCCTGCTATTAAATATGATTTTTACGGATTTTCGTTCTGACATAACCAATCGCCGTAGAAAATACGTCCACGTTGGCTAGTATGACAGCAAGCTTGTAAATGAGTTAATCAAGGTGGCTCTTGTGTGCAGAGTGGATGAAAGGGGTGGCTCTTTGCCTGCAGATGATATGGTGGTCAATCTAGCATACCTAAATTTTAAAAGGGTTTAGAGGAAAAGTCCATAAAACAGGTGGAGGCCTATTCCATTCAGGCCGTGCAGTCCCTGTGCGGCTGATCAGAATCGGAGCACACAGAAGTAGACCTGATTCTGATCCCACAGGGGCTAGAAGTGCCCACTGGATCAGAATGGGGTCTACAGCCTGGTCGTGCAGGCTGGGCCCCGATTCTGATCGTCTTGCATGCCCAGCCACATGCCTGACTACCTCAGCCAGGCTCTTGAATGGAGCTGTGATCCCCTGCCGTGGAAAAGAAACCTCTTTCCCCACAGCCCAACCCTGATCTGGCCATCCATGGCCAGGGTCGGGCTGCGGGGCACCCCTGCACTGCTTCCAGCGGCCCAGCTCAGAGATCCCACGATGTCCAGGAGGGCTTATTCCACCTTCGAGGTGGAATAAGTCCCCCATCTAGATCCAAGGCCCCTCATGTACAGGGCCTATTTCTGAATCAGCCCTGTACCTCTGGGATTGTGACCCACCTCTGGAATGTCCCCTCCCGCCCTTGTCCAGGCCTCCCTGTACAAACCCCCTATTCGTATGGGGAGGCTGCAGGGGATGAATAGTGGGGATAGATGTCCCAACGGGACGTCCATTCCCGCTACTTGCAGGATAGAATGACCCCCTTATTACTCAAGTAGACTTCAGAAAGCTACTGCCCATTCCTGGGAGGGAGATTCAAGAAATGGATCTATCTTTTGGGATCCTAGTGCAGGGCTTGGCAAATCCCAGCTGCTAAGTCACTGTGGCAGCTATAAATTGCACCCTAGTAACTAAATTTTCATTGCCCTGCCCCCCCAGCCAATACCCAATGTCTTGCCATAACTGCACTGTTATACACTTCTCCACTATGATTGGTAATAGTAGTTTTCACTCACGCTGGCTCTGTGTATATTTTGAGACACATGGTGGAGGAAGTTTGCTGATCTTGCATTTTCAAATCTAGCGAAATTTGAAAAAGTGAGGTCAGCAAGAAGTTCTGCCACCCTGTGGCTCAAGCTGCAAGCGGAATGCTGCTCACAATGGAGGAATGAACAATTATCATGGAATGGTAAGACATCGGGTGATGGCTGGGGTGTGTGTGTGTGTGTGAGAGAAACGCATATTGGGTGATGGCTAGGGGGAATGGGCTGTGTGTGAGAAAGAAAGTGACATCGGTGATGGCTGGCGGTGGGTGGGCTGTGTGCAAGAGAAAAAAAGAGAGAAACCGAGTAATGACTGGGAGGATGGGTTCTGTGAAAGAGACACACACATTGGGTGTTTATGGGGGGGGGCAGCGTGAGAGAGAGACTGGGTGATTATTGGGAGAGGGGCTGATAGAGAAAGAGACACATATCTTGGGGGGGGGGGGCTGTGTGAGAGAGAGACATGCACATTGGATGATTATTGGGGGGGGGGTAGACCGATAGAGACACATATCAGGTGGTGGGCGGTGAGAGAGACACTTGGGTGATGGCTGGGGGTGGGTTCTGAAAGAGGTTTTTATTTATTGATTGATTGATTTTTATAAAGGGTCACAAATATGCTGCTGATAACAAACTCATTGGGGGGGGGGGGGGTAGTGGTTGGGAGAAAAGGGGAAGGGTCACTTCCTTCTGTGGGCACTATGTAATGGCACATTAAGGGCCTGATTTATTAAGCTTCATTTTCCCACAGAAAATGAGAACAGTATATTGAGACCTTAAAAGGGAGCTATGATACAACTTGTGTCTGCGGGGGGTGGAGGGAGGGCACAATGTATCAACAGCCAGCTCCTATCTGTTTATGCTGGCTCCTAGATTTCAAAAAAATTTGTCAAGGCCTGTTCCAGTGACACTACTTGGTCACTGATGCATGATATTGGACTTGATGGACTTTGACCCAGCATGGCTCGTCTTTCATGTCCTTAACTGGTATATTGTTGTTGTTTTTAGCTGCGTCGTGAAGCCCGACTGCGGAGGGAGTACCTCTATAAGAAAGCACAGGAAGAGAAACTGCGTTCCATTGAAGAGAAGAAAGAAAAGCTAAAAAAGGCCTTAGACGGTATGGAGACTTTTTTATTTTCTTTCTTTTATCTTATTTTGAATATAATTCTTAAATTTTGAAAACAAACTTAAAAGAAATTATGAATGTAGGACGTTCAGCCAGAAAACCAGCTGGGAAAGAAACATAACACTTGCTGATACATGTTTCATTTAATAACTCAGGAAGCTCCAGGAAGAAGAAATCCCAGGTGATGGAAGAAAGCTGCTGTAAAACCAGGCATGCGGAATTAAGCAGTGCTATTGCTCCTCTTGAAAACTGACATTAACCTTTAACCTGTGGAACATATTTTTCATCTGCATTTTTTTTTATTAAGCATTTAACAGTATTAACAAGAGCATAAGGTGAGATTCAACAGAAAAAGAACATTCTACAAATATTAATCATTATTGAAATTAAATCTAAGAAGACAGCTCCTTCCAGGAAACCTACTATAACTACAGAGGTGGGGGGTCCAAGAAAAGAAAATTAAAGGGACAATATTTTAGAAATTAAATAAAAAAAATAAGAAAAATTCAGCCAGCAACTCATCCTAAAAGCAGAGTTCCTTTGCGTCCCTCTAGTCCAGTCCCGGAACCATAGAGTTTAGAATCTCCTCCAGCAGCCTTGGAGACTGAAAGACATCATCGCTTTGCTGGCACCAGTATATATAGGCAAGGACCTCCCCCTCTCACCAGTACTTTCAGTCTCCAAGCAGCTGTGGAGATTCTGAGCCCGGGACTGGGCTCACGGTTAGGTTCAGAGTGACAAATAAGCAGAGCTATTCTTTACATTTTGGGTCTTCTTTGGTAGCACTTTGTTTAGGCAGCTCATCTAAGGCTGTTTTTTTATTTTTGGTTTACAGGTGCAGTACTGTGCTGAGGAGGTTTCCCTGCCTTTCTGCTGGTCCTGTCCTCTGCTCTTTGCCTCTCTTCTTCTCTCTACCTCCCTCCCTCCCCTTTCCCCCCCCCCCCCCTAGCTGGAGTCTCCCCGTGGTGAGAACGAGCATAAGAGGGAGAGGTATTTGATGTAGCCTCCCTGCTCCCGAACCCGCGATTAGGGGTGAGGAGCAGGTTGAAGGCTGGGGACACAGCGAAGGAAATATTAGCGTGTCCAGGCAGCAAGGAGCTGAAGCCGCGAAAAGGGCTGTGCTCCGACGCTGCAGCTCCGCTGTTGATTGCCGGCAGGGAGATTGACCTGGGGCGACACTTGGTGAGTAGATTAATTTTTTCTGTCAGTCCCTTTCTTGGTCCGGCTGCTGCGAGGGATGGGGAACCCTTGGTAGCTTCGGGGAAACGCGTCCTTTACAGCCTCGTGTAGCCGCGCGGGAAAAGCGGCGGGGGCCATTTTGAAAACGGCTTTAGTCTCCCGGGGCTTCTCAGCTGGCTGATCGGCGTCGGAAACCTCGTTTTGGAGGGAAACAATTCCTACCAAGGTTGCTGTAGCACGGAGCCTCCCTTTCTTATAAAAAAAAAAAAAAAAAGGTTTTGAAATTCTGCTGGCTTGGCAGTGAGAGTGAGGCCTTGGCAGGAACCATGCCTGCGAAGCTTAGGTGCCTGGTGTGTGGGACCAAACGAGGCACTGTGCAGGACTCGGGGGTTTGCCAGCCATGCACTCTTGAAGCGCTGGGAATTGATAAGGCAGAGCAATCTCAAGCAGGCCCGGAGATGGTTCCTTCGGATGGGGGGGGTTCCTTGCCTCCTTCCCTGGGTCCTGTTGAGCCCTCCTCGGGGTCTTCCGCAGGGGAGGGGCCCTCTACCTCTTTGGAGTGTAGTCAGGGGGGGTCAGCCTCGATGATCCCTCCGAGCTTCTTTTCTCTGATGCAGCAAGCCTTTGCCTTGCTGCAGCCGGTCATGTCGGGGTCCTCGGTGGGCTCGCCAGGGCGGAAGCGGCCGGGGTCTCTGGACCATCTCTCGGAGGGCGCTCCCGCGATGAAGAGATCCAGAGGTCTCGGGGAGGACAGTTCACAATCTCCGCTGGGAGAGGACCTCGGAGAGGTGGACGCGTCTTTGGAAATGCTTTCGGAAGCAGAGTTGGAGGAAGGTGAACTGCCTGATTTGGAGGAGCAGAGCAGGGTCGTCAGGGTTTTTCGGCGGGAAGAACTGCCGGCCTTGATAGCGGAGACCCTTAACATGCCCTTAGGGGAGACGGCAGCGGGGGATGCTTTGGAGGATCCGCTGTTGCAGGCGGTTCGCACGTCCCAATGGGTGTTTCCAGTGCATAGAGTGTTCAGGAGTATGATTCAGGAGGAATGGGATTCACCGGAATCGGCTCTGAGAGGGTCCAGAGCTTTGGCTCGCCTTTATCCTCTGGCGGATCAGGATAGAGAGCTGTTTCGCTCTCCTAGGGTCGATGCAGCGGTGTCGGCAGTGACTAAGAAAACAACTATTCCAGTGGAAGGGGCGACTGCCCTCAAGGATGTTCAGGATAGGAAGTTGGATACCCTGTTGAAGCAGGTGTTTGATGTTAGCGCCCTCTCCATGCAGACCTCGATAGCGGGGGTGTGGGTGGCGAGAGCCTGTTTATGGTGGTTTCAGAGCTTGCAGGGTGATCAGCTAGACAGTGTCGTGCAGGACGCGGCGCGCATGGAGTCTGGTTCCGCATACTTAGCAGATATTCATTATGATCTTATCCGGGGATTGGCTAAGAGCATGGCCTCGGTGGTGGCGGCTCGGCGATATCTCTGGTTACGTAATTGGTCAGCGAACAGTTCGTCGAAGGCTCGCCTCAGCAAGCTGCCCTTCCGGGGTAAGCTCCTGTTTGGTGAAGATTTGGAAAAGTTGGTTAAGGATCTCGGTGAGTCTAAGGGGGGTCGGCTTCCGGAGGATAAGCCGAAGCAGGCTCGGTCTTCGGCTGGAACCCGGGGGGGCCCCAGAGAGTTTCGTAGGTTTCGTTCCTTTCGCTTTGGTCAATCTCAGCGTTCCAGGTTCCCGGTGCGCGGTCAGGGCTTCCGGGGAGCAGGCAGAGGGTTTGCTCCGTTCCAGTCCGGGGCCGTTAAAAAACAACAATGAGATGAGGGGGGCTCAGGTGGGGGTAGTCCTGGTGGGAGGTCGGTTACGGGATTTTTACCCGGCCTGGGTCCAAATTACGTCAGAGCAGTGAGTCCTAGAGGTTATCCGAGACGGTTATGCCCTGGAGCTTCATCGGCCCGTTTTAGATTCCTTTGTTCAGTCACCGTGCAGGGCACCCCTGAAGCGTCGAGCGGTCGAGGAGACGCTTCAGCGGCTGCTCCAACTCAGGGCGGTGGTGCCCGTGCCCCCGGATCAGTGCGGCTACGGTTGTTACTCCATCTATTTTGTGGTGCCCAAGAAAGAAGGCTCGTATCGCCTGATTCTAGATTTAAAAAGGGTGAACTGCTGTCTCCGGATCACTCATTTCTACATGGAGACGCTTCGGTCTGTGATTGCGGCAGTCCGAGCGGGAGAGTTTCTGACGTCCTTGGATCTCACGGAAGCTTATCTGCACATCCCGGTGCGACAGGAGCATCAACGGTTTCTACGCTTTGCGGTGCCCATGGGGCATTTTCAATTTCAGGCATTACCCTTCGGGCTGGCCACGGCCTCTTGGACCTTCACCAAGATCATGGTAGTCGTAGCGGCAGCACTGTGCAAGGAGGGGGTTCTGGTGCACCCGTATCTGGACGACTGGCTAATCCGGGCAAAGTCCAGGGAGGAGAGTACCGCGGCCACCGCCAGGGTGGTGCAGTTGTTGAAGAGTCTAGGTTGGGTAGTCAACTTGGCAAAGAGTACGTTGGTCCCCTCCCAGGTCCTGGAGTATTTAGGAGCACGTTTCGACACCCAGCAGGCGGCGGTGTTCCTGCCGGCTCTGCGGGCCCGGCGTTTGCGGGGGCTGGTACAGCGTTTCTTGGCCAGGGCAGCTCCGTCCGCTTGGCAGTACCTGCAATTGCTCGGAACGATGGCGGCTGCGATCGAGGTAGTGCCGTGGGCCAGGGCGCACATGCGGCCGTTGCAGAGCGCGCTTCTCCGTCATTGGTCTCATCAGCGGGATGCGTTGTCCCAGTGCTTAGTTTGTCCTCCAGAGGTCCGTCGGGATCTTCTCTGGTGGTTGCGGCCGGAGAGTTTGGCGGCAGGCATGCCGCTCGAGTCCCCCTCGTGGAGTCTTCTGACAACGGGTGCAGGTCTCTCGGGCTGGGGAGCGCATTACGAGGGGCGGTTTGCGCAGGGCCAGTGGTCCTCGGCAGAGACGGCCTGGTCCATCAACAGGCTAGAGATGAGAGCGGTGTTGCTGGCACTACAGAAATTTCAGAGGAGCGTCCGACAGCGCGCGGTACGTGTTCTCTCCAACAATGCGACGACCGTGGCCTACATCAGTCGTCAAGGAGGCACGGGCAGCACGTCGCTGGAAGCCGAGGCGGCTCTGTTGTTAGGTTGGGCAGAACGGAATCCTGCCGCGCTCTCGGCTCAGCATGTGGCTGGGGTAGACAATGTCGAGGCGGCTTTCCTCAGTTGCCGCAGAGTGGATCCCGGGAAGTGGGTGCTTCACCCGGAGGTGTTTGCATTGTTGGTACGGCGTTGGGGGATGCCGCTAATGGATCTCATGGCGACCTTCGAGTCCGCGCAGGTGGCAAGGTTTTTCAGCAGACGGAGAGAGCAGATGTCAGAGGGCCTCGATGCGTTGGCTCAGAGGTGGCCGGAGGACGGGCTTCTCTACATGTTTCCGCCGTGGGCCCTCATAGGTCGAGTGGTGCAGCGCATAGAAAGGTATCGCGGTCTCGTGCTCTTGATAGCGCCCGACTGGCCTCGGCCAACGTGGTATGCGGACCTAGTGCAACTACTGGTGGACCGTCCATGGAGGTTGCCGCGGCGGGTGGATCTCTTACGCCAGGGTCCCCTGAGGATGCCACAGGTAGGTTGATTCTCGCTTACGGCTTGGCTCTTGAAAGGGCTAGGATGACGGCCAAGGGTTATTCGGCGGCAGTCATTGCTACGTTACTTCGGGCGCACAGGCGTTCCACTTCATTAGCGTACATCAGGGTTTGGCACATTTTTGAGGCCTGGTGTGCAGAACGCAGCCTTCGTCCCTTGGGTGCCTCGGTGTCTCAGATACTCTCGTTTCTGCAGGACGGAGTGGAAAAAGGACTGGCGGCTAGTTCGTTGCGCGTGCAGTTGGCGGCCATTGCCTGTTACTGGGGTAAGGTTCAAGGGCAATTGCTGAGTGCTCATGGGGACGTGAAAAGGTTTTTGCGGGCGGTGTTGCTCCTGCGGCCCCCGAGGCGGTGCTCTGTTCCAGCGTGGGATTTGAATCTCGTGTTGAGGACTTTGCTCGGTCCGCTTTTGAGCCATTATCCGAGGCTTTGCTGAAGGATCTGACCTTAAAGACCGTTTTTCTGGTGGCGATTTGCTCCGCACGGCGGATTTCAGAGTTGCAAGCGTTGTTCTGTAAAGAGCCTTATCTGTCTTTTTTTGAGCATAAGGTCGTCCTGCGTACCGTTCCAGCGTTCCTGCCAAAGGTGGTTACCCCCTTCCATGTGAACCAGGTAGTTTCACTTCCAGTGTTTTCGCAGTGGCAGAAGGAGGAGGCCGGTTGCATCGGTTAGATGTTCACCGCGTTCTTCGGATGTATCTTCGAAGGACGGCTCCCTTCCGTAAGTCGGACAGATTGTTTGTGGCCTTTGGGGGTCCAAGGAAAGGGGAGGCGGCGGCCAAGGCATCCATTTCACGATGGTTAAAGGAGGCGATTGCGTCGGCATACCTCTTAAAGGTAGGGTGGTTCCGGCGGGCCTCCGGGCTCATTCGACTGGGGCGCAGGCGGCGTCCTGGGCGGAGTTCAGTTTGGTTCCGGTCGGGGACATTTGTAGGGTGGCAACTTGGTCGTCGTTGCATTCCTTTGATAAGCATGATCGGTTGGACGTGCAGGCCGCAGGGGATAGTCATTTTGGTTCGGCGGTCCTTCAGGCTGGTCTTGCTGATCCCTCCCGTTGATATTTACTGCTCTGTTACATCCTCTATGGTTCCGGGACTGGACTAGAGGGACGCAAAGGAAGAGTAAATTAGCAGGTAAGTCTAATTGTTGTTCCTTAAGGAACTCTAGTCCAGTCCCGAATCCCACCCTGGGTTCGAGTCGTTTCAGCCTGAAGTACGGGGGAAGCCGGTCTTTGCAATAGATAGCGGCCTGATGTGTTCATAGTTGCTGAAGGGGCGTTCCAGGGGTCACAGTGGAAGATCTTGGGGGGACCTCTTCCGCAGCACGGTTTCAGCATGATTTATGTGTGTGTTGAAGAATGTAAATAATAAAAAAAAAAAACAACCCACAAAAGAGCATGCACTAGAGGTAATAGCTTTAGCATGCGGGGATAGTCTTTGTGCATTTTTGCAATTGGCTATTGTTATCTACTTATTTGTTGCTCTGTTGAGTTTGCTTTGTCAATAGGTACTGGTGAGAGGGGGCGGTCCTTGCCTATATATACTGGTGCCAGCAAAGCGATGATGTCTTTCAGTCTCCAAGGCTGCTGGAGGAGATTCTAAACTCTATGGTTCCGGGACTGGACTAGAGTTCCTTAAGGAACAACAATTAGCAGGCAAGTCTAATTTACTCTTATTGTAGACAGACAGCTTTTCATAGAAAATCCCAAAATTGTTCGTGGTCATAAATATATAGGGGGTTATTTTCATACTTTCGACACATCATTCGGAGAGAGAGATCAGTAGGGAAAGACATCATGCTTGGCGAGGTAAAAGGTCGATGCAAAAGTGGAAGGCCAATGAGATGGATCAATACAATAACAGCAGCTATGGGTGCCAGTCTGTCAACAATGAGTCACCTGACTGAAGACCGAACACAGTTTAGGACAACTATCCAGAGGGTCGCCATGAGTCGACACCAACTCGATGGCATTTATCAACAACAATATTCATGCTTTGAACATCTGCAAAGAGACATAGAGAAGTTCAAAACACGGAAACATCTTGAGCCATTTTAGAAGCCGGATCTGTGTGGATGTCCCCAGTTTGAAGTTGTCCAAGTCTGAATGGGGGCATGGCTGGGGTATTCTGAAGAACCTGGATGTCGCTGCCTGATCTCGGAACTGTCTTGGATATCCGGAGTCACGTCTAGGTTTATTCCTGCTCCACACACGAATAAGCATCAGGAAAGTGCGCACTTTGGCTAAAAAAACATCCATAGGGAAGATAGTACTTCATCATCCCCAGTACTCAGCACAATCACAATGATAGCAGCAGTGGGATTTGAACCCTGGCTTCTTTCTTCTGTGGGTCTCCTGACAAAGATCATAGAAACACCATGCATGCTGGCCCATAAACAAATATCTCTGTTACAGAAAAAAAACAATCTCCTAACTGAATTCTTAGTTTCAAATACAAAACTCACAAGCAGGGTTTGCATACTCCTGCGCTATGTCTTCCAGTGAAAGTTCAAGCATTGCAGTTACATCCAGGCGGTCTACTGAAAGCTGCACTGAACCCTTATCCGGTTGAGTGTGCCTGTTCACTTCTACCCTCTTCCTACAGGGAAGGTAAAAACCCCACTTAATGGAGGAATAGCCTCATATGGCATTTTCAATACTTCTGTTATGTACTACTTAAAGTTATTTTGGATTCATTGTAACTACTCTCAGGAAGTTGAGGGACCTGTACATTAAGCTATTTTAGCTTATTCTCCAAAACTTCCATTTTGCACTGGAGATCTAAACAATCTGCTCATTTTAAATTGCACAGAACAAAGGATATTCTGATCAGCCTTGAAAGTTTTCAGCTTCCCAGCTTGATCTTGCCCATTGTCTTCTACCATCTCAACTCGTGTTTTAACATTTTACAGGGAGCCTTCTAGAGCCTCCAGCTCAGGCCCCACAGTGCTTTTAATACTCATTATGGCTTCCCAGATGGTCTCCAAAATTATCTTTTCCAGCTTATCCACCCTCAGCAATGTTGGTGGCTCCATGCATAAAGTTGCTCTAGTGTCCTGCCAAAGTTATTCCAAATTCTCTCCCTGTGTATCAGCAGTCATATGTGTTCCCGCCCTCGGCTGGATCGATGATTGCAATGCCCTGGTTCCAGTATCTGATGTTCCCTTTCTAAGCTGGCAATGGAACAACAAATCGCTGAAATAGCACACTGCACCTTTTTGAAGGGGAAGAAAAGGATCTCAGACTGTGTCTAAATTTTTGGAATCCACCTCAGATACTCCCTCAGAAAGTTATGAGGTAATTAAGAACAGCTTCTCATGGGTCCAAAAATTCCATTAGATATTGTGGTATATCATTCATTTACTCATATTTTGTACCCACAATCATCTGGATCTACATACAGTAAGGTGCAGTGTGCTATTTCAGTGATTTTTGTTTGCTGTGATATTGATTTCACTGGTCCCTATTGTTTTGTATGATTGACAGCTTAGAAAGGGCCATTCTCCATGCCAAACACTCCATAGAAATCTCCCTTCCCCCCCCCCCCCCCCCAACTTGGTCCGCTGCGGCCCTTTCAATTAGAGAGCTAGTCCAGGGGCTGGGGGAGGTTTCTGGGCTCAGCAAAACTTAATGAAGCTGGAGTGAACTTCCTTCCCCAGCACTGCCATTGAGGGAACATCACTCTCCCCCCCCCCCCTCCGGTGGTCTTGCAAACTGCACGATGGAGACCTAGTCAGCAGGTAAGGGCACTGGGTTTGTTGCCCAGTTTTTTCCTTTCCTCATCAGGAAAATAAAACCTAAAACACAGAATATCAGAAAATATTAAGGCAGAAAATGTGGAGATAGAGGTGAGCAGCCCATTGAAATGCTGTACTGCTACCACCTTGGATCACCTGTTTCATCTACATTTTAAATGCTGTAAGTTTTTGGTTTATATTCTAGAAAATCGCCTCATTCCAACGGAGATTCGTCAGGAAGCACTCTCTCTCCAGAAGCTAATTGAATTTGATGATGAAGGCGGTGAAGGTGAGAAACTGAAGTTACTTTAAACTTTGGTTCTCCAAAAGGTCTGTCCTTTTTTTGTGAATTTTTCTTGTCTCCCTTCACTGTAATTAAGTGTTTTTCGTTTCAAATTGGGGCAGAGTGAGCTACAAAGGCAGTAATGCCAATGACCGTCTCAACTTGTGATGTACTAGATTGGGGGTTTGTAAAGGGGGGGGATGTAGACTGCGCTTAGCTTTCCATCTTGTATGCCCATTAATTTCTGCTCTCCTGCAGGTGTTGCCAACCACGTAGATGATGAATACAGGTGGGCAGGTGTTGAGGATCCCAAAATTATGATCACTACTTCGAGGGATCCCAGCTCTCGCCTTAAAATGTTTGCTAAGGTGAGTGACGTATGCCTTTCCTATGGCTTGCGTGGACTAGGCAATATACAAACGTATATTGTAACAGCAGATAAGCACCATAAACTAATTTTCCTTATCGTTCCTCCAGTTTAGTCCTCTACTTCTGGGTTGTGCACCTCTTCCTGCAGCTAGGAGACTGGGCATGTCAAAGTCGTGACATCACTGGATATAGCCTGCTGGTATCTCCCATCAGCCTCTAGTGTGTCCAGTCTCCTTGCAGCAGGAGGACATAGTGAGCCTAGCTTCTGGGCTCACTTGGGGGGGAACAGATAGGAGCATTTAGTGTGACAAATTCTGATTTTACTTTTGATTTTTACCTTTCATTTACTTTTAATTTTACTTTTAATTCAGTTACCTTTGGTTAATTGACAATCGGGGATTAGTTCCCTTTAGTTAAGAGCAAATTTCCTTATTTACAGTAATTTTCAATTTGAGCCTGGTTCTTTAAATTAGTAGCAGTTCTCACCTTCCCTCCTTGTCAGTGATTTTCACTTGCTGCAGGCATTTGCCGGTGCGGATCTCTCTCCCTGGACTGTACGGGAGAGAGCTCCGGGACCCGTACAGCCACACTGAAGCTGTGTGAGACGGAGCCTCTCCGTTGCTGCGGGATTTTAATTTTACTCTGTGGAACCGGCTGAGCGATCCTCGCTGCGGCTGCCAGGCACATCAGCGCAGCTTGAGGATCGGAGGAATTCAAGGAGGTAGGACCAGGCTGTGTGGCTTTTGGCCCTGCAGGTAAGGCCTTCGGGCTCTGTTGGTCTGCTGAGGCCTCATTTTTGCAGCGGCGGCTGTTCTTGGCGCCAAAATTCATTGGCGAAGGGGCGGCCATTTCCTCTCTAGGTATTTGGACCGCATCGCGAAAGTTGCCTGCGTGAGGAAAACAATAGGCAGAATAGCTACATTTTTGGGCCTAGTGTTTGTTTCTTTTGTTTGTAGTTTTTTTTTTTGAGGCCAGGGGGTTCCTCAGCATTAAGGGGGACTGTTGTCAATCCTCTTTATAGAATAAATAAGAATAAACTTAAAAACAGGACAGCAGTTTTGGCATTGATCCCTGATACCACATGTTCTTTCCCTCCTAATCATGTCTCTGAGGAGCATCTGTTCAGGCCCAGGATATTAGGCAAATTGCCAGCTTTTAGTTTCAAAGGCAGAGCCCTAACTTGTAGTTTGCAGGAGGGAAAGCCTAGAAGTGTGCCTTTATGTAGTCTATAGTGAAAGTTGCCCAAAATTCACAGGAACAGGTTTAGCAAACCTTAGAATGTACAAAAATAGACTGCCAACAGGGAAGTGCCTGTGCTACGGTCTATGGCCACCAGAGGGCAGCTGGTACACTCAATAGTGCCTTTCTATGACTGTGCAGGCAGCCATTATCTGCAGATCAGGAAAGAAATCACCACAGAGCCTCGGTGATGTGATGTAAGGTCTGAGAATCCAGTTTATATGACCAAGATTTAAAGCTCTTAATTTCTGTATCATTGGTCGGGCTCTGCTGCCCTAAAGGCCACCGAATGACAGCGCTGCTCATGAATCACATAAAGTATTCAGTGCCCCCATCCCTGGGGGGTGAGTGGTACCATACAATATCATATTACTCATCAGGTTCACACAGGCAACGACCTCTCAGACCTCCATTTGCAAGGTGGTCGGTGTATCCCACTGCTATTTCTCTGACTGCAGGGAGGCCTGGTGAGGTGCTTGTGGGTTTCATAGCAACACTTAGCAGGCCCTTCCCAAGAAATTCTCATCTATTACTAGAGCAGGGTTTCATTTCATTTCTCTGGTTGCGGTTAATGCACAGCGTCAGGGGCTGTGTTCGAAAGCTTGGGTCCCATGGACTTCGGTGGGATTTCAAAAAGAAAACGAAACTCGCTTTAGTGAGAGATAGCCTTGTTCATTTTTAGCTAACACTGTTGATTTTACTTTTGATTTTTACCTTTTGCGCCTGGATCCCAAGGATGGGACATTGTTTGCTTCCAGGGGTACTTTCTATTTTGCTCTTCAGCTCCCTGGCAGATGCAGTAGGCTGGCAGGGGGTGGGCAACGCCTCCTGCAATGCAGAATCTCCCAGGATAAGGGGGGGAAGGACCACTGGGTGCAGTGGGGGCTGGTAGCTTCTTGCAAAGCTATGGTAGCAGTTTGGGTAATTTTAGCGGATCTGCTTTGATTTCATTGGAGTTGGCGGAAACTTGGTTTTTGGAGTCCTATCTTGGAAAAAAAAAAAAAGGCATAGCTATGTTGATTTACCAGAATCTCCTTCCGCTATCCATAGAAGGTCCTATACAGCGTTAAAGTCGATTTATATGGTAGGATAATATTTTGGCTTAGCTGCTGTGATATAGCGCTATGTTCCGCTGTAAACCTCTTCAGGTCAAAAGGAATTATGGTGATAACTCTCTTGGACAGTTGTAACAGGTGCTTGGGTGAGCGCCATGGCCAGTCCACAGATGTGGAATGCTCTGCCATAAGCATTATGTCATGGGAAGAATTTTATAGTTGTGTGGTTTCTTAATAGAAAATGTTCCCGTTTAGTTTGACTTTGCCAAATTATAAGATTTTACGGTAGATTTGTAATGTCTTAAATTTGACTATATGGGGTTTAATTTTACATATGGAAAAGGTAGCTCAGCGGAGAGGGATTGCGAAATAGAACTCTGGCCTTTGGAACTATTTATGCTCCCATTCCATTTATCAGAGGTTCTCCAGTACGGAGAGTCTCTGCTAGTGTTCAGTGAATGCCTTAATGGGGGGCCAGAACAGCTAGGCTAGTTCTCTAGCAGCAATGGCAGCGGCTCAGACTCTAGTAGGCATACTTCATATGCTGGGCTTACAGGATGGCTTCTGCGCAGATCGGCATCAGCCAAGGTGACTGCCGGTTTAGACTGTGAATGTGGAGTCAGCCTGGAGGAGGGGCCTTGCGTTCTCTGGACAATGCCCTGCATACACTGAATCCCTTCAATTCGATCAGCTGCTGGCAGGACACAATGTACGTTCTCAAGATTTTTTTGCTTCATTGGTCTAAAAGTGGAGTCTTTACCAGGTGGTTTAATGGGAACTTGTCTGCAGTTTCTCGGCTTCTTTATTGCTGACTCAATTGCCACTGCAGAATGAGAGCTGTATTTCATATCACCAGGTGCTAGTTGAACTTAAAATATAAAGTCCATCTTTGTGCAGTCAGACGGAATGGGGCATTACTCTAGCAGGACGGCTGTGGATTAGTATGCCTGTGTTTGGGAGTTCTTTCTACTTCATATTGTTGGCACGGAAAGAGCGTCTCTTAACATATGCTGAAGGCATTTTTGGTTTAGAGGTGTCTTTTTGTAAAAAAAATAAATAAATAAAGGAAGGAAAATAAAGAAAGTATTCAGCTGTCCTGAATTCGCCTGTTCTTGATTGACATTTTGAGGCTAAGCAGGGGCACGCCTGGGTACCACGTGGCTGGGTGCACACCTTGCACTTCCAGGGTGTGCGGACTCACTGTATGGAACAGAGCCCTAGCAATCTTCTTTATCGCAAGATGGGAAAGTAGATGGTTCACTGAAGTGATCGTTGGGGGCATTGCTCTGGCCTTACAAGCTCCCATTTTTGGAGCCTGGGGAGGCGAGAGCATGCTTCCGCTGGTCGCAGTGTTACGGCAGTCTACTCGCCTGGAACAGGAAAGGATCAGGGAGTTGAATCGACTATAGCCTGATTTGCTTTATGGGGCAAATGTGCATTATGGCTTGATTTGAGTGCTAGCTAATATTATTGGCTTCCTTGGGGTTCACCCAGAGGTCTCTCTGGTGGAGGAATGGGGCAGCTTATGGTTCGTCCCAGTCGAGGGTCAGTAAGCTCCCATTAAGTCTGTCTTGTCCTTTCCCTGTGGGCTCTCATAGGGCAACTAGTTGGCGTATCGGGGCTTTCGGAGAAAAGTGCTCTTGGTAGCGCCCGGTTGGGCGAGACGGCCGTACTAGGCTTTTCTCATTCATCTACTCAACAGGCTTTTCCTAGAAGTTGCCGGTAGCGGACGTTCTGCTGCGGCTAGGTCCGTGACGAATGTCTCAGGTGGATCTGTGCCCGCCTACGGTTTGGCCTTTGTATGGGCGGGGCCCAAGTAGAAAGGTTATTCTGCGGCAGTCTTCGCCGCCTTGTTGAGAGCAAGGAGGCAGGCTGCTTCTGCTACGTAGGTCCATGCTTAACGCCTTTTGGAAGGCTGCTGTTCACGGCGGCAAGTCCGGGCGACAAAGGTGTCTGTATCCTTGGTCTGAGTTCTCTGCAGGACAGTGTCTGAAGGAACTAGCGGCCAGTTCCTTAGAGGATCCAGCGGGCGACTGTTTCCGGCTGTAGGAGTCTGTGAAGGGAATAGCGCTAGGTGTTCGGATCGATGTGTAGCGTTTCCTTAAGTTGGGATCCGACTGCGCTACTCAAGGAGAGTTCGGGTGCCGCCGGGGGATCCCGATTGGGCCTTAGAGGCGTTAGCTAAAGAGTCCTTTGATTCTTTACTCCAGGCGTCGGTAAAGGATTTGCTGTTATAGACAGTGGCTTTGATAGCTCGTTGTTCGGTGCGACGAGTTTCGGAGTTTCAGGCATTGTCATCTAATGAGCCGTTTTCACCCTTTCTGGATAGAGGGTGGTGTTTGCGAGCAGTCCTGTCGTCCTTCCAAAAGGTGGTTTTCTGATTTTTCTCCTGAGCCTATTGGTTTCTCTTCCAGTTCTCGGTTTTTCTGGAAGGGGAGGTTTTTATTCGTAGCTTACACCGATAGGAAACATTACATGCAGGGTGCGATGTTCCTTTCTTTGTTTTTGTGTGCTGGTTGGAGGTCCCCACAAAGGGGAAGCAGCAGCGAAGGCGGCCATTTCGCACTGAGTTAAGGTGGTGGTTGCCTCAGCTTTCTGCTGGCAAGGTTGTATGATTCCGGGGGGCTTTCTGACTCTTGCTACCAGGGCACAAGCGGCTTCATGGGTGAATCACTGTGTCATTCCACCAGAGGGGATTGGTAGAGCAGCTTCCAGGTCGTCTCCATTTCCTCAGTAACCATTACTGCCTAAATGTTTTGGCAGTAAAGGAAGCCTGTTCCGGGTCGGCAGTGTGGTGAGTTGGCTTGATAGGTCCCTCCCAATGATTACTGCTCTGTTACATCCCAGAAGTAGAGGACTAAACTGGAGGAACGATAAGGAAATAGAAATTACACTTACCTGGTAATTGTCGTTCCTTGAGTTACGACAGTTTAGTCCTCATTCCCGCCCAGGAGTGTGATTTCTTCAGAGTTTATTTTCAGGCGGAGTGAAGCATCAATCTCAAGGAGTAGACAGATCCTTTCAGTTTCTAGATCGCAGTGAGTATCCCTCTCTGTTCTTTCTTTCTTTTCTCTTATTTAAACGAGGTGATGGTATAGGATACGTGTTTGCATAGGGGGGACATGAATGTAAAGTAAAAAAAAAAAAAAGAGAGAAAAGAAAATATAAGACGGATACGGTTTAAAAGGCTCCTCCGGTTGAAGAATGGGGAGTTATTTAAAGTTATGGTATAGTTACTTATTTGTTGTTCCTTTGAGTTTGCTTTGTCAATAGTACACTGGAGGCTGATGGGAGATACCAGCAGGCTATATCCAGTGATGTCACGACTTTGACATGCCCAGTCTCCTAGCTGCAGGAAGAGGTGCACAACCCAGAAGTAGAGGACTAAACTGTCGTAACTCAAGGAACGACAATTACCAGGTAAGTGTAATTTCTATTTATTGTGCCACCAGTACTTCCTGGTGAATGCCATAGATGCTGGAGAACTGTTCCACTACCCTTTTGCATGAAGAAATATTTTCTTAATCTTTATTGCATCACATAGATAAAAATTTATTTGTTTATACTTTCATAGGTGGATGCAATTAACCATCACTACTGAAGTCCTTGAAAGGACCTTCAACATTATATCTGAATATATTTACACCCCCTCAGAGAATGTGGTCATTGTATTCCTCTTCTCTTGCTTGCACTTATACATCCTGACACTCATCTCTACAGTCGCGCAAATTCTGTCAGTCAACCCCTGGATAATAACATATGTAGATATAGTTACCATATTTCCCAGATTACAAGTCACCCCTGTGTATAAGTTGTAATGGCAAAATTTGGCATGTTCACAGGTAAAATCATAGTATAAGTCACCCCCTGTGTATAAGTTGCTGGTACAAAAAATAAAGCGCAAGACAACACTGCTGTTTTTTAAAACCGGATTTATTCTGTTTCACTTTATGATAATGCTCTTGAATAAAAGTTCTTAACATAAAAGCTCATTCCACATTAGATTTGTTCTGTATCACTCTCAGGGAAAGCCGTTGAAGTCCTCATCTTTGGTGTCACTGTGAAATAATTCTACAATTTCAGGAGCCAGTTCATTTTCATTATTGTCTTTGTCTTCTTCTTCATCTTCACTGTTATCGGGACTCTTTAGTATCTCAGCCTTCACAAAACCTGATTTGATGATTTTATCGCTCACACCTTCCTAACATGTTGTCGCAACACACCCAGTAACTTCCGCAAAAGTGGCGTGGCGTGGCGCATACTGCCCGTAGCCATGAAACTGTGGCCGGTAGTTCTAATATTTATTGTTCTAACCCCCTTTTGACTGACCATTCTCCCTAATGGGATGTTGAAGGTTAGGGGAACCTCATCCATGTTGATTATGAAGTCCGGTATCACTGTGTATGTGATGATTTCTTTGTTTATGAATTCCCTGAAATTCTGTACTTTATCCAAGAAATCAGTTGGGAGCTGCTGACACATGATGGCTTTTTGTCTGTTTTTTTTCTTATCATAAATCGGTAGCACCATGAATGACCAGCCTTGAATCCCTTGATATTCATTTCCTGCACGGTGGACAGTCCACAGCCCTGGGCCCTCCACTCTACAGTGAACTGAAGCAGACGTGCTTCTAATTCAGACCACCATGCTTTGCGGTCATGATTTTCTACCTTGCTGTTTCATCAAGGTTGATTTTTTTTTTTTTCCTACATTTTCCTCTAGTCTCCAACTAATTTCTCAGTTATCCCAAAAGTTTGCTCAGTGGCTGTCTTACCATGTTCTTCTGCGTAATGAATAACTTTCAATTTGAATTCCGCAGTGTATGAGTTCCATGCCTTCAATGTCACCATTTTCTGTGGAGTTTAAAAATAACATTTGTGTTGTAACTGAAATTTGTCCGGTATGCTGTTTGCGAGTATAGTCCAAGTACATACCAGTCTGCTGATCAGAGGGTCTTCTTGCAAGCCTTGGTCTTTCTCCCTGGGCCCTCTGCTCTACACCCATCTACTGCGCGGTTACGAGTATTTATATGCTTGGTCCACCACATAAATTTATTAGATAGGTCTCTCCGTTGTTTAGGTCGTGCCATCACTTCCTGATGTAAAAAAACTGACTTATAATCTGGGAAATATAGTATAGATATATTATGTGAACATTTATATATATCCTATTTAAGAGCTGTAAGTCTTACCATGTCATGCATTCTTTGATCTGTGTAATGAGTCTCTAGGGGGGCATTACAGCACGCTTCCAGGCCGAGGCAATTTCCATTCTTGTCATTAGTGAAGAGCTTACTTAACTCTCTCCTCACCAGTAACCTCACTGGGTTCTTGAAGCTACAAATAACTACATTCAAAAGCAATGGGAAGGTTATCAAGACAGCAATAAATACAACACAGTTCTATAGAAAAATACACCAAAGCTTTGTGGAGAGAAACTGAGAGAAGCACGTTCTCCCTGTTTACTCTAACTTCTTAGCCATGGTTCACTTTATTTATAAGGCTTTTGTAGATGATACAGCATAATTTCACTTTATCATTATACGTCATGTATGTATCATATTGTGGGTCAACTTATTCAGTGTGGGTCAATGTGGAGCCATAAATGGAGTCCAAGACATAATTATTTACTGTTACATGGCCATTATAAGGAGACATACAGGAATCCAAGATATAGAATGACCTAATTGACATAATTGTTTACTGCTGATGACTTGACTTGATATCTACTAATTACTAACCCTGAGAGTATTTTAGCTAATAACTCTGAGACTGATATCTGGTATCCCTGAGACTGCTATCTGGTATCCCTGAGACAGAGAGGCTGGGGTACAACCTGCCCTTTCTTTATTTCAGGACATGTAAACCTTCACCTAGTAAGCTAATATATGAAGTTCCTTATCGGTCCTACAGTTCAGTCCTCCACCACTGGGTAGTGCACCTCCTCCTGCAACATGGAGACTGGACAAGTCAAACTTGTGACATCACCGGGTATATCCTGCTGGTCTTCTCCCATGATCCCCCAGTGTGTCCAGTCTCCATGCAGCATGAGGACGTAGTGAGCCTAGGTGCTGGGCTCACTTGAAAAGCAGTTTAGGAGCAGTTAGTCAGGATTTGATTTATCTTGCATTTCTTTTGCCCTTCTTTAGGTGTAATCCTGTAAATTGTATTCATTTTCATTTAATTTCATTTACTTTTACTTTATTTATTTTCACCTAGTCTGCCTTAGTGTAAAGGGGGGTTCTGTCCCTTTTCAAAGTTCACGCTGCCAGCTAGCCTCTCTGCTTGGGATTCTTCGGTCTCTGTGCCCGGTGATGATCTCTCCCCCAGGACTGTACGGGGGAGAGCTCTGTGGAACACCTGCATTTTGGCAGTGTCCATGCGGCAGATTCCCATCGCGGCGGGAGCCTCAGGCCGTTCGAGGTTCTTTAGCCGGTGGGCCGGGGCTCGCAGCGTCTGCTACTTCTGGTGGCGCGAGGCAGCAGCGTGTCTGGACAGCTCTTCACCCCGCAGCTACAGCGGGGTAACTGCTGCATCCTGACGCCACAAGGGAGTCTCTCGAGTCCGCATGGAGGGGCTCTGAGCTCTTGCCGCCTCTGTGGTGTCTGGCGCCAAACGGGCCTGCTTCGGATTGGCGCTATTTTCTCGGCAGGGCTGAGGCCTCGTGGCGGAGAGCGGAGCAGCCCCGCGTTTGAGCAGACGACGCTGTTCCACGCGGCTACACCCAGATAAGGACTTCCTTTTGCTGTTACTTTTAATTTTAATTCTAATTTTAATTTCCTTTTAATTTCATGATAGTTTATAGTTCTTTGAATGCAATGTGATTGGTTTGGGTTTTACTTCTTGGGGGTGCCTTTACCTTTGTCTGCATTCTGGCAGTTAGCGACGTCTGTCAGCAGCAGGTTTCCGTGCTAGGATTTGGCCATTCAGGGTCATCGGCGGCACAACCACCTACAAATTGAGCCCTTTCTGAAATTGTCATTTACATAAGGATGCTATTTCCATGTTTATACACTTGGAAATTGTGCAGACAGCCTCTAAATGTCGTTATGCCATCTGCAAATTTGATTGCCATGCTTGCTGATCTCTTTTCCAGATCATTTCAGTGCAGTAGATGTTACCAGATGCCAGTTCCAGTGCAGATCCCGAGACATTCCACTATTTACGGGTCTCCTGTGAGAAAACTGGCCATTTAGTCCTATTGTGTTCCTGTTTTTGATCCATTTCCCATTCTATAATAGCACATCATCTCCTTCCTCAGGAGAAGTTCATAAGGGGCTTTGTCAAGTACCTTCTAAAACATCCATATCCATATCATTTGGCTTACTCACATGTTTATTAACCCTTTGAAAAGACAGCTTGGTGCTGCTTTTCAGAACAAGTTCTATCATTTAACTGGCACTGAACTCAGATTCATTGGTCTGCAGTTTCCAAGATCGCCTTTGAAGCTCTTTAAAAAAAAAAAAAAAAAAAAAGAAAACAATTAGTGTTACATTAGTAACTCTTCAATCTTTAGAGATCATTAATACTAATGTTATGATTGAGCCTGGCTGATATTATGAATGATCACTATTAGTGGCCGGAGCGTGGTTAGACTCAGCTACATTTGGGGATCCTTTATGTACAAGGCATTTTAGTGTACGCAGCACGCCCAGTGTTCCATCGTCTGACTGGAACGGTACGCGGTACGTCAGCCGTGGCAGGCGTTCGCGGACACGGTAGCGGATCGAGCGCTGTAGGTGCTGTCTGAGATCTCCGGGATGGTGGCCTATTTCGATTGGCAGGGTGGAGTCGGTCGGGTGGTCAGGGTGGCCCGAGCGAAGGGACAGCGTGCGCGGTTGAAGCCTTGGCGGCCTGCGTTTCGGTGGGGACACTGTGGTGGCGAATGTCCTTAGCGGGGTCCGAGTGTTTGCCGGAGGAGTGAGATTGCATCAGGCGGTGTGCGCGCCGCGTGTGCTCAGATGCGGTCAGCCCATATTGGACCTCATGGCGACCTGTCAGTCTGCGGCGACGGGTCGATGTTTAGCAGAGGGCATATGAGGCTACTGGATAGCGTCGACGCATTGGTACGGGGCCGTGGCCCGGTCCATTCTATGCCTTTCAGAGGTCATAGTGAAAATGGCCAACTGGGTCTGGTTGCTAAGATATGTGCTCTTCATTAGTCAGTGGGGACCATTACCAGTGTATTCTGCAACATTTGCGTGAGCTTGCATAATCTTTACTTGCAACCAATCGAAATAACTGTCCAAAACCAGTTGATGCAGTCACTACTTAAATTTGCCTCGCTTGACAGTTTAAAAAAAAAAAAAAAAAAGGCATATTTATTTTATACCGATAGGTCACTCACAGCATATTTGGCGATTCCTCGTACTGGTGTTAATCATGCAGATAATTTCTGCTCTAGTTGTGGTGATGTGACTTTTACATCACAAAAATGGCATATGACTGTGGCGGTTCAGAAAGCCTACAATTTATATTTTGGCTGCAGAATAAAAGATCAGGATAAAAGCTAGGCGCCACACATATGCTGCAATACATGTGTAGCAGATCTCAGGCTGTGGATGGATGGGAAAAGACCATCAAAGTCTTTTGCGGTTCCAATGATCTGGAGAGGGCCCATGGATCACGTCGGCGATTGCTACTTCTGCATGGTTCCTCCAATTCCGGAGGGCATATCCAGGTGATGTAAGCGGTTGGCCTACTGGCATTGCGTCGTGGGCGTGGCTACCAGAGTCTCCTTTCTTTTTTGTCACACCATGTAAGACTCCACATCTTCTGAAACAAGCTGGACTCTGGGGCACTTGACACCCTCTTATATGCCCTTGGTGGATCACGCTTGGTTTATTGCAACTCATTGCTTAGCTGCATTTCACATTCTCAATTAAAAAGACTCCAACTGGTCCAGGACATAGCTGTAAGCTACTTTGTGTTGCAAAGAATAAAGCCCTTAAGAGGTGTGACAAATAGGGTGTTTGACGCTGGTGGTTTTTCCATTTCCCTCATTTTGCTTTTCACCTCTGTCTGGATGGACCTCGGTTCCGTTCTCCCTCGTGGAATCCGGCTGTGCCTGTCTAGTTGTCGGTTTGGGACTTACGCAAGAACACTTTGCTTGTAACCTGCGTTTCTTGGACCTTAGGTGAAGGTTCCGTCGCTTTCTGGGAGGTCTCTTCGCTGCCTGTCCCTCCGTGGAGGCGGGTTCTGCGGGAGAGCAGCGGTTGCTAACACTTGACACCCTGGTGGGGTCGAGAGCCAAGGGGGAGCTCAAGCGGATTTTTCAGGCGGAGCTCCGGTAGCCTTCTCAGTAGGTCTGTTTCTAGGGCGTTCAGTGTGTTTGCGATGGCAAGTTTGTCTTTCTGAAGCACTAGCGCTGCTTGGGGCAGAGTTCTGTGCTGTTTTCACCAGTGAAGAGGATCCAAGTGGGCTCTCGGTCGTGTCTTCCTGGTTGGCTTACCGCCTGTTGACGTGAGGAGCGGGCTGGCGTCGGTGCCTGCTCTGTTCGTTTAGGGGCCGAGCCGACTGGATAGGTCCCTCCCAATGATTACTGCTCTGGTACATCCCAGTGGTGGAGGACTGAACTGTAGGACCGATAAGGAAATGGAAATTACACTTACCTGGTAATTGATGTTCCTTGAGGGAGTACAGTTCAGTCCTCATTCCCGCCCGGGGATGGATGTTTCAGACGCGAGGCGTCAGTTCCGAGTGTGCTTTCGGATCCTAGCGTCGGCAACGGGCTCTGATTGGCAGGTAATCGCGAGAGCAACCTTTTCTGCCTATACTCTTCCTTAGTTCTCCTTCCTTCTAGCTCTCTGTCTTCCGCTGTTTGGTGCGCAGGGGGACAGGGGCACGGAGGAGGGTGTTTTCGGCCTTTCTTTTTGGGGCCCTGTGATTTTAAAGTTGAAGTTTGAGCATAGCTTTGTATTTAGTACTTTAACTGGTTGTTTGTTTGCTCCTTTGAGTCTGCTTTGACAGTAGGTCACTGGGGGATCATGGGAGAAGACCAGCAGGATATACCCGGTGATGTCACAAGTTTGACTTGTCCAGTCTCCATGTTGCAGGAGGAGGTGCACTACCCAGTGGTGGAGGACTGAACTGTACTCCCTCAAGGAACATCAATTACCAGGTAAGTGTAATTTCCATTTTTTATTTCTAAGCAAGGTTCTGAACAGAATTAACTCTTTCTCAGTTTTAGTTAGTCTAATAGTGTATGGTACCCCGTACTAATATACATGCTTTCAATTAGCATAACATTCACCACCACCATCTGGTATTTCTCTGGCAGCCAGGTACAGGACGGACTAGGCTGCAACTTGAAGTATCTATATAATATCTGTTGAGAGTTGTGCAACCGAGGGACACTGCAATCACATATAAATAAAGGTACCTCAGCCACCACAGTCCCTCCAACCTAAATCTGAGGCTGTTCCTGAGCAGCTTCTTAACATACCTAATGTCATGTATCAGCGGTAAGCATTTTATGTCCATTTTCCACCAGGGTTGCAGATATGGGTAGCTTGGGACTTGCACAAAGAAATAGTGATCCAGTCGTTATCAGTATCTATCTCCAAATCTTCCTCCCAAGCCTCCTGACTTTTCAATTTATCAGAATGCTCCTCAGTAGTCATTTTAGTTAGCTGAGAAATAAATCCCTTGACTAGACTACTCCTGCTGGAATTCTGCACACCGTAAGTGAAAATGTTGCACTTTTTTGTGATACTTAAGTTAAAATACAATGAAGAAGTAAAATAAGAACATAGGAACTATCACTGAAAAACAATGTGCTTTGTTCATTTGACAAAGCTTACAAAAGTTTGCATAATTCAGACTTTCTGACCGGTGGCAGAAATTCAAATTATTGGCTCCCAAACAACAGGTTTTAAAGGGTCCCTAGAGCGGAGAAAGTCCTCGTCTGAAGATTCGGGAGCAGCTGCAAGTGGGCCCCCTGCACCGTAGGAGCGGCTTGGGCAGAATTTACGCCACTGTTTCTGACACAGAATTTAGAATTTTGTGTGCAGAATTCTAGCAGGAATACTAGATGGCATTTTGTAGTAAGGACATCAAAAGGTGTGTTCCTGTGCGGATATCCAGTTTAGTCCTCCACAATCGGGTAATGCCCCTCCTACTGCAGCCTGGAGACTGGACCAATCAAATCTTCTGTAGTACATATCCAGCAGGAGCTCCCAGAAGCCCCCCAGTGTGTCCAGTCTCTAGCAGCTTGAAGACGTATAAGTGTGTCCTCCTGGGCACACTGAGTGACTATTGCAGGAGCAACACTTGTTAGTTAGTTGTTTTAGGGTTTGTTTTGGGGCATTTCCTTGCTATTTCTTTGATAGCTAGCTGTATCTTTAAAAGGAAGAAAGAAGAAGTCTGTCTCTCTGGAGCACTGCCACAGGAGACTAGGGGGAAGTCAGACCTGTTGGCTCCTGTGTTCCTGCCTAGCAAATTTTCACAGCCCTGGGTGAGCTTCCCCTGGACAGTACGGGTAAAGCCATACCTGATACAGTAGTGGCTGGCACTGGGAGATGTTGGCTGAATCCTGGTGGTTCCTGAGCTGGTAGGAGATTTTCATTTCATTTCTTCTTGTGTGCAGTGCTCTGTTAGAGCTGCCAGCATTTCTGTAGGCTCTCCTGAGCCCATTTGGCAATTTTTCTTAAATTTGGTCGTTTGCCCTGTCTCACAGGGTCGTTTTAGTTCTTTTCCATTTTATTTGGTGGCTTTTGTATTTTCGCGCCGTTTTTACCGTGGGTGAAAAAGTCCGGCGGCCATTTTGAATTTTAAAAGTGTGCTTTAGAGGCACTTTTGAGCACTTGTGCACAGGTTCCCCTGGCGTTTTTGGGGTTCCTCTTGCTGGCGATTTTGCTCAGGGCACCCCAGGGAGTCTGGGGCATATTTTGTTTCTTGTAAAAAAAAAAAAAAACGTTTTAATTCCAAATCGGGGCTGATTTGCATAGGATTGCCCCTGTGGTGTGGGCTTCCCTGTGACTGTTGTATTCTATCCCGCTGGGCAGAGGTGGCCTTGGGATGGCTTCCCAGCCCCAGTGCGTGATTTGTGGGTCCCGCAGAGCAGTAGGGACTGACTCTGGCATCTGCAGGAGCTGTGCTGCAGTGCCTGCAGAGTTAGAGCAATCTGTGAGTCTCCCGGATCAGCCTACCCTGGGGATGATTCTAATTCAGGGGTTAGTGTTCCTTCCCCGAGCCTCCCTCAGTCTGGGTCGGTTCCACCGGCCAGCGGGTCGGTGGCTGCGCTCCAGCAGGCGGCTATAGCTGCACCGCCTATGGATTTCTCCCCGGATTTTGTGCTCCTCATGCATCAGGCGTTTCGCTTGAGCAGGTCCGGTCAGTTGCCGGCAGTTTGGCCCCCCTCTCTCCCCCCGGGGTCCTCTGGGGCGGCTCAATGCACCTCGCAACCCGGGGGCAAGCGTCTTCGGTTGGGGGAACAGGAGCAGGACGCCCTAGGTCTCCTGGATTCCGAGGCAGAGGGCGATCCTGAGACTGAAGCGGAGGAGTTGGAGGATGGGGAGATCCTTGAGCCGGAGGACCAGGCTCGGATCATTCGCGTGTTCCGTAGGGACGAGCTGGTTCCTCTGGTCACGGAGTCCCTGCAGGCGCTTAACCTTTCGGCGGTGCGGCCCCTGGAGGAGGAGGGTCTTGAGGATCCTCTAATTCAGGCAGTCAGGGATTCCCAGGTGGTTTTTTCCCGTTCACCGCGTGGTGGATCATATGATCCAGGCGGAGTGGGAGCATCCGGAATCCGGCTTAAAGGGGATTCGGACCATGAATCGGCTTTATCCCCTTGCCGACAAGGACAGGGACTTGTTCAGGTCCCCCCGGGTGGACGCTGCGGTTTCCGCAGTGACCAAGAAAACCACCATCCCGGTTGAGGGGGCGGCTGCCCTCAAGGACGGTCAGGACAAGAAGATTGATAATTTGCTCAAGCAAACCTTCGATACTGATGCCGTGTCATTGCAGGCCTCTATCTGTGGGGCTTGGGTGGCTCGGTCGTGTCTGCGATGGTCGCAGCATTTGCGCTCGAGCCCCGGGCTAGACCAGCGGGGCCTGTTGGAGGTTACCCGGCTGGAGTCCGGCTCGGCCTATCTGGCGGATCTGTTTTATGATTTAATCCGCGCATTGGCTAACAGTATGGCATCCGCGGTTGCGGCGCGCCGGTCCCTCTGGTTGCGCAACTGGGCGGCGGACAGTTCTTCCAAGTCCCGCCTCAGTAAGCTGCCCTTCAAGGGCAGATTGTTATTTGGGGAGGCTCTCGAGAAGTTGGTAAAGGATCTCGGTGAGTCCAAGGGGGGCCGGCTCCCGGAGGATAGGCCAAGGTCCAACAGGTCCTCCCCCTCGGCGAGGGGGTCCTTTCGGGATCAGCGCAGGTTTCGTTCCTCCCGCCTGTGGGCTTCGCAGCGGGGCGGGTTTGGAGCCCGTAATCAAGGGTTTCGTACCTTCAGGGGAGCCGGCAGAGGCTTCTCCGGAGCCGCCTCTTCCTCGGGCTCTTCTTTTGGGCGCAAGCCACAATGACGCGAGGCAGGCTCTGGAGGGAGGTCCGATTATCGGGGGTCGCTTGCGCGACTTTCTTTCCTCTTGGGCCCAAATCACGTCGGATCGCTGGGTGCTACAAATTATAGGAGAGGGTTACGCTCTGGAATTTGCGTTCCCACTTCCAGATTCATTTGTTCTGTCTCCCAGCAGGGGAGAGCAAAAAACGCGGGACATTCGCGTGACCCTGGATCGGTTGTTAGCGCTGGGAGCGGTGATCCCGGTTCCTCCTTTGGAAAGAGGCGCCGGGCGATACTCCATCTATTTTGTGGTTCCCAAAAAGGGCGATTCCCTGCGTCCGATTTTGGACCTCAAGGGCGTGAATCGCGCGCTCCGGGTGCCGCATTTCCGTATGGAAACCTTGCGGTCAGTCATTGTAGCGGTGCGACAGGGGGAGTTTTTGACGTCCCTCGATCTCACCGAGGCCTATTTGCACATCCCGATACATCCATCTCATCAGCGGTTTCTCCGCTTTGCGTTTCCGTGGGGCCACTTCCAGTTCAGGGCCATGCCGCTCGGCTTGGCTACGGCTCCGCGCACGTTCACAAAGGTGATGGTGGTCGTTGCGGCGGCCTTGCGCAAGGAGGGCATTTTGGTCCATCCATATCTCGACGACTGGTTGATACGGGCAAAATCCAGTCGGGAGTGCCTGCGAGTCACGAGCAGGGTGGTGGCTCTGCTGCGATCTCTAGGCTGGGTGGTGAACGAAAGAAAGAGTTGTCTGCGTCCCTCGCAGGACCTGGAGTATCTGGGAGTGCGCTTCGACACCGCTCGGGGACTGGTGTGTCTCCCCGAGCGCCGCGTCCTGGCGTTGCGGGCTCTTGTCCGACTCTTTCGGGGGATGCCCGCTCCGTCGGCGTGGTGGTACCTACGGCTTCTCGGAACGATGGCGGCGACATTGGAGGTGGTGCCATGGGCACGGTTCCACATGCGCCCGCTCCAGAGGGCGCTCCTTCGCCGCTGGTCCAACCAGTGCGATCCCTTGCACAAGAGGCTGCCCTGTCCGAAGGCAGTGCGGCGGTCGCTTCGATGGTGGCTTTCCTCCGAGAACCTGACGCGGGGGATTCCCTTGGAGCCTCCCCTGTGGGTTCCCCTCACTACGGATGCGAGCCTAGCCGGCTGGGGAGCTCACTGCGAGGCCCGCTTCACGCAGGGGGTGTGGTCCTCTCGGGAAGCTGCGTGGTCGATCAACCGTCTCGAGCTTCGGGCGGTCAGGCTAGCCCTGTTGGCCCTGGAGCCTCTGGTCCGGGGTCGGGCGGTCCGCGTCTGGTCGGACAATGCGACCACGGTGGCGTACATCAATCGCCAAGGGGGCACACGGAGTGTGGCCCTAGAGACGGAGGCGACGGCCTTATTCAGTTGGGTGCAGACTCGCCTGCCGGCGATCTCGGCGGCGCACATAGCGGGCGCAGAAAATGTCCAGGCCGACTTCCTCAGCAGAGTACGGGTGGACCCCGGAGAGTGGGAGTTAAATCCACAGGTGTATGCGCAAATAGTTCGGCGGTGGGGTCCGCCCATCATGGATCTCATGGCGACCTACCAATCGGCCAAGACGAGTCGCTTCTTCAGCAGACGGCGGGAGCGAATGTCCGAAGGACTCGACGCTCTCATTCAGCCGTGGCCGACGTCCGGGCTACTGTATGTCTTCCCTCCTTGGGCGCTGATCGGCCGGGTCGTACAGCGCATCGAGTGCCATCGGGGCCGAGTGCTGCTGGTGGCTCCGGATTGGCCCCGGAGGCCCTGGTATGCCGACCTCGTCCGGCTTCAAGACGGCGTGCCGTGGCGCCTCCCGGCGTTGCCGGACCTTCTCCTTCAGGGCCCCTTGCGGATGCCCCAGGTGGCTCGATTCTCGCTTACGGTTTGGCCATTGAGAGGGCTCGGCTGAAAAAGAAGGGTTATTCGCCCGCGGTGATTTCCACCTTACTGCGGGCGAGAAAGTCCTCCACTTCTCTCACTTATGTTCGGATTTGGAGGATTTTTGAGGACTGGTGCTCCCGGCGGGGAGTCCGGGCGGCGACGGTCTCTGTGCCCGTTGTGTTAAGCTTCCTTCAGGATGGGTTCGAGAAAGGTCTCGCGGCCAGTTCCCTGAAGGTCCAGCTGGCGGCGATTTCGTGTTATAGAGGCAAGGTCTTGGGCCGCCTTCTTGGTGCTCATGCGGATGTGCGGCGTTTCTTGACCGCCGTTTTTCATTTACGGCCTTCCCGCAGAGCGGTGATCCCTTCGTGGGACTTGAATTTAGTTCTGCGGGCTATGGTTCGGGAACCATTTGAGCCCTTGCGGAGGGCGTCCTTGAAGGATCTCACATTGAAGACGGTGTTCCTGGTTGCCATCTGCTCGGCACGGCGTATTTCGGATCTGCAGGCCCTGTCCTGCCGAGAGCCTTTCTTGTCTTTCTCTTCGGAGCGGATTGTGCTCCGTCCGGTTCCTTCCTTTCTACCAAAGGTGGTGTCTCCCTTTCACTTAAATCAGGCGGTATTTTTGCCAGTGCTTTCGGCATGCTCGGTCGAGTCGGTGGACAAGAGTCTTCTCCGGCTTGATGTGGGCCGCGCGCTGCGGCGGTATTTGCAGTCTACCGAGTCCTTTCGAAAGACTGATCGGCTTTTTGTGCTCTTTGGGGGTACAAAAAAAGGGGAGGCGGCGGCTAAGGCCTCCATTGCTCGATGGCTCAAGGAAGCGATCGCGTCCGCGTATCTGTTGCAGCGGCGGCCGGTCCCGGAGGGGCTCCGGGCTCATTCTACTCGGGCTCAGGCGGCCTCTTGGGCGGTGCATAGCCTGGTTCCACCAGCAGAGATTTGTAGGGCGGCCACCTGGTCGTCTCTGCATGCTTTCAGCAGGCACTATCGCTTGGATGTGTCAGCGGCTCGGGATTCTTGTTTTGGTTCGGCGGTTTTGCGCGCCGGCCTGCAAGGTCCCGCCCGGTCTTAACTGCTCTGTTACATCCCGATTGTGGAGGACTAAACTGGATATCCGCACAGGAAATGGAAATTACACTAACCTGGTAATTGTAGTTCCTGTAGGATCCAGTTTAGTCCTCCTTCCCTCCCGACTATCTGTATGATTTGCGGCGCGCTGTCCCGAGCGGGTGCCTGTAGGATGGTTTTCGTCCCGTTCGGACTCTGTCGGCAGTCGTGCTTATCGCTATGGCTCTTCCCTTTATTTTGGAGTTCAGTTAGCTCCTTAGTTTCTGGGGGAAGCTCGGTGTAAATTTAAAGGCGTCGATACCGGCTCCATGCAGTGTCCTGACTTCCTCGTTTGGGGAGGGAGTTGGTTATTCCAGGGGGGGAAGTACATAGTTTATTGATAGCCTAATAATAATCTGATGTGTTGCTTCGTTAAGTTTGCTTTGTTACTAGTACACTGGGGGGCTTCTGGGAGCTCCTGCTGGATATGTACTACAGAAGATTTGATTGGTCCAGTCTCCAGGCTGCAGTAGGAGGGGCATTACCCGATTGTGGAGGACTAAACTGGATCCTACAGGAACTACAATTACCAGGTTAGTGTAATTTCCATTTTTCCTCCTAGAATTTTCAGCTTTTTCTTGCCCTTAATTAAATGTCTGATTTCTAAAAGACCATAAAAATAATGCTCCCCAAGCAAAACTTAATTCTTGCCCTTTTCAAAAAATTGTCCTAGGCTCACCATTTTCCCATCTCTTAAACAAGGGCATTGATTGTTCTGATGGGAAATGAACATTGGGCCCAATATTCAGTTGAGCAGGCCATGTGCTGTGTCAGTGCATAGCCCTGCCCGCTGACCTCTAAACCCAGATATTCAATGCTGTGGTGACAGCATTGAATATCCAGGTTAGGTGCCGAGGGGATTCACCTGCAGAGCCTAACCGGGTAGCGGCGATATTGGACCACTATCCGGTTAGCCATCCACAGCTAGAACTAGGTGAGTCAAAAGCTTGCCTAGTTTTAGCCATGGATGGCTAACCGGATAGCGGTCTAATATCGCCACTACCTGATTACTGGGATTCCCTTCCTCTGGAACGCCCCCAATTAGACTCCTAACTGGATAGCATCGGGGCACATAGGTGACATAGACGGGAATATTCAATGGCTCTAACCATGTAGGTGCGTTGAATATTCCCGCCTAAGGCATTTACACAGTTCCTTCACCCCCCCCCCCCATCTGCTTCACCGATTTCCCTTAATGGCTCCAGAGGCTCCCTCCGATTTTCCTCGAGGTTCTCTCCTTCCTTCCGGGTGTCGGGGCTGCAGGGGATTGCTTGGAGTTCCAGTCCCTCACCGCCAGCATTTCAGGCCCATGTTTCCCGTGGTTCCTGCCAAAACAAGGCACTTAATCCTCCAGCGGCCATTTTGAGCAGGGGAAGACGCCTTCTGCAACGCTCCCATGGTTCCTGCCAGAACACTAGATACTCCTCCCATTTTGTGCAGGGGAAATCTCTGTGCAATGCTTTTTGCTGTGGCAGCCTTCGGGAAGGGGGGCAAGGAAGTCTCTTCCTGCAATAGTCCCCCCATCTCTTAACGCTCCTGCAGTCATGCCTGCTACCCTTCAGCGGTGTGAGGCATGCAGTAAAAAACGCGGGGTTTTAGTTAACAGCCTATGTGCCACATATGGGGCAGGATTGGGGGGCCCATCTACCAGCATAACCTTATCACCTGTGGCTCCACCAGCTTCACCTTTTGGCTTGCCTCCTGGGGGTCTCTCGGTGGCGCAGTGCGCTATTGAAAATCTCCCTCTACTCCTCCTGGCTGAGCACAGCTCGCTGCCATGCCCCAGTTCTTCGCTACCTCAAAGTCCATCGTCGCAGATCCAGCCAGATGCCCTTGCTGCGGTCCAGCAGTTCCTGACCCTGCTCCGTCAAGCCTGGGACACATGGGACGCAGGTTCCTGTGCGGGGCCAATACCTGCACCACAGTCTCAGTGTAAGCAGGTTCAGCTCAGTTCTGCTGACATTCCTGCCGCCCTCTCCCCACCCCTACTCCAGGGTGCCTTCTCTCTCGCAGGGGACATGCACCCTTGCTGCTGCAGAGGATGGTGAGTACCAATCTGATGAGATTTCCTCTAGCTCTGGGTCAGACAGAGAGAAAGGGGAACCTTCGCCTCCAGAGGACCAGCAGGAGGGGATGAGGGCCAAGATGTCTGGCTCTTCCACAAGGAAGAACTGCCAGCTCTCATTGCCCAGATTGCAGAGGCCCTACACCTGTCGGAGGGTCAAACCCAGATAAACCTCAGGTGGATCCCATCATCGTGGGTATCTAGAAGCCATCAAGAGTAGTTACTCACCCGTAACAGGTGTTCTCCAGGAGCAGCAGGAATCAGTCCTCACATATGGGTGACGTCGGCGCCGACGGTGCCCTCGCGGAGCAATTTCCCCAGCTTTCTAGGAAAGCCTTTGGGAATTGCAGCGCGCATGCGCGGTCCCCTTCCCGCCCAAGGGTGCCATCTTGCTCAGTCTGATGACATAGCTAAAAGACAGCAAAAAAATTAGCAAAAACGAAATGAGAGGATTGCAACTCCAAGGGGAGGAGGGAGGGTTGTGAAGACTGATTCCTGCTGCTCCTGGAGAACACCTGTTACAGGTGAGTAACTACTCTTTCTCCAGGACCAAGCAGGAAGTCAGTCCTCACATATGGGACTCCCTAGCTTAAGGCTACCGGAGACCTCAAGCGGAAAAATGAGCTCCCTCGGTGCTGGCAGATAACGCGGAGGATACAGGGGCAGAACATCAGCTCCTAGGCTGCCTGGACTGCTGTAGCCGGTTCACGGCTTCAGCGAGTTTTGTCATCCCCAGAAGTGCCTCAGGAATATCGGGCAGGCGGGCCCTGGGCACCCTCGTGTCGGCGGGGTCTTCCTTTCTTCAAAAGTGTGCCTTGTGCTGAATGTACCTGTGCTGGCAGAGAACGCGGAGGATACAGGGGCAGAACATCAGCTCCTAGGCTGCCTGGACTGCTGTAGCCGGTTCCCGGCTTCAGTGGGGTTTGTCATCCCCAGAAGTGCCTCAGGAATATCGGGCAGGCGGGCCCTGGGCACCCTCGTGTCGGCGGGGTCTTCTTTTCTTCAAAAGTGTGCCTTGTGCTGAATGTACCTGTGCTGGCAGAGAACGCGGAGGATACAGGGGCAGAACATCAGCTCCTAGGCTGCCTGGACTGCTGTAGCCGGTTCCCGGCTTCAGCGGGGTTTGTCATCCCCAGAAGTGCCTCAGGAATATCGGGCAGGCGGGCCCTGGGCACCCTCCTCTCTGCGAGGTCCTTGTTATATCTTTGGACTCTTGTCTTACCGCAGAGCGTGTTTGCGGAGCGTGGCTTGAAGGAGCGTGATTAAAGGGGCAGGTTGTGCTCCTTAGGCGGGACTGCGGCACTGCTCTGCGGGTATTACTTGGCGAAGTAATGGGGAAGCGGAAACCTAAGAATCCCGATAAGGCCCCTGCTGTTGCAGCAGGTTCTGGAGAGAAACAGACCGGTCCTTTGGACAGGCATTTTTTACCTGTCCCTCTGGCGCAGTCGTCACCAGATGGAGTATCTCTCAATTCCAGTGGGAGGTCTCTGCCTCCTCAGCCTGCGCTTGCACATTCAATGGATTTATCATTTGGAGCTTCTGAAATCGCAAGTAAAACTAAGTTACCATTGGTTTTGCCGGTTTCTGTGCAATCCCAACCTTTAAATGTGGTGTCTACTATCTTGCCTACCTCGCCTGATGGTGACGTAACATTAAAAGATATTTGGTCAGCTTTGGTAGTTATTGATCAGAAAGTTTCTTCTACGTTGAATGCGCTTTGTACCTTCTCTCAAGAGGCTGTTGTAACTTTCCAGCAACTTGATGAGAGGGTTCAGAGTCTTGATAACACTGTTCAGTTTTTGAAATCTCAAGTCCCTCCACTTCAGGCTGCTCATATAGTTGCCGCAAAAAATTCTTTGGTGTTATATTCTCGAGTGGAGGCCCTTGAGAATTCTTTTCGTGTATGCAACCTTAGGTTTCTTAATTTTCCTCATACGTCTCTGTTAGCTCCTGGAATACTTTTAGAGAAGTATTTCAAAGAGATTCTTAATATTCAAGAGCCTATCGTTGTATCACAGGCTTATTATATTCCTGTTAGTAGTAAAAATGTTAATCCTCAGGAAGGGGGGATGGATGAAATTGTACCAGTTATCTCGAATTTGACTGCGTTTTTAGAAGACTCTACTGATAATATTTCTATTCGCTCTACTTTATTAGTTACATTTGCCTCCATCGAGGTTAAGCTGCGGATACTTCGAGCCTTTTTCAAGAAAAAATCTGTCCCCTTTTGTGGACAGCCTATTAATATCTTCCCCGACGTATCGCGCGAGACTCAGCTTCGTAGGAGGCAATTTCTGGCTCTCAAATCCAAGGTCCTGGCTCTCAAATCCAAGGTCCTGGCTCTAGGGGCCACATTCTTTTTACACTTTCCATGTAAATGTCTGATTGGATTTGAGGGAGCCTCTTATGCATTTACGGATGTTACTCATCTTGAGAAATTTGTGATTGATCGTTCAAGTGCAGGCTCTGGAAATAAATCTGGTAAATAATGGTAGGTTCTCTAATTGTGTAGGCCTTCGGGCCTGGTTTTGGTCTAGATTTATTTCTTTTTTTGTTAAATCTGTTTAGCACCATTTAATGTGGACTTTATACTGTATTATCTTGCTTGTATTTTGTATGCGATATGTTATTGTACTTATTTTCTTTGTATAATTTGGTGTATTTTCACTATAAATGCTCAATAAAAAAAAAAAAAAAAAAAAAAAAGAGCTCCCTCTAGCTCAGTAGCACAGAAGGAAGGAATCTTCTCTGAAAACGCCCCCGACCGGTAGCCCAACACCAGGGCCGGAGGGTAGGAGTTGCCTAAACCTCAAAGAGATTATGGAGGACTGCCTATCCGAAAGCACTGTCCCAGCGGGACTCCCTCTCCAGGCAGTAATGGGCCGCAGAAGTCTGGCTTGAAGACCAAGTAGCGTCCCGGCAGATGTCTGCCAACGGAACAGAGCGGAGATGAGCCACTGACGCAGCCTTCGCCCTAACACGATGAGCCGTGACTCGACCCTCCAACGAGAGGCCGGCCGCCCCCATAAGCCCAAGCGATAAGTCAGCAACCCATATGGACAAAGTACGCTTGGAGACAGGGAGCCCCAACTTATTGGGGTCAAAAGAAATGAAGAGCTGAACAGCCCTCCGATGCTCTCGCGTACGGTCAAGGTAGAAGGATAAGGCCCACCTACAGTCCAGGGTATGCAGGACCATTTCAGCCCGGCTGGCGTGCGGCCTGGGAAAGAAGGTCGGAAGAACCACCTCCTGGTTGAGATGAAAAGGAGAAACCACTTTTGGAAGAAACTTAGGGTGAGTCCGTAAGACTACCCGATTTCTGTAGAAAGTGTAAGGAGGATCAGACACTAGGGCCTGCAGTTCACTAACGCGCCTAGCAGAGGTAAGGGCTACCAAAAACAATGTTTTCCAGGAGAGAAAACGAAGAGGGCAGGTAGCCATAGGTTCAAAGGGCAGACAGGTAATCCGCTGTAAGACCACATTCAGATCCCACTCTGGGGCTGGTGGGTGCAAAGGAGGCTTAAGGAGAAGGAGGCCTCGGAGAAAACGAGCTACCAAAGGATGGTTGGAAAGAGGCCTGCCGTCCACCTGAGCGTGATGTGCAGAGAGAGCACTGAGGTGGACCCTGACAGAGTTGGACTTAAGGCCACGGTTGGAGAGGTAAAGCAAATATTACAAGACCACTGCCACCACGCAGTAGAAAGGATCCTCACACTGCTGATCACACCACACGGAGAAGCGACGCCACTTAAGAGCGTAGGACTTCCGGGTGAATGGCCGCCTGGAGGCCAAGACGACCTCTTCCACCTCCCGAGGCAGCAGGAGGGGAGCAAGAACTACCCTTTCAGCAGCCAGGCCATCAGATGAAGGGACCGGAGATTGGGGTGTAGGAGAGTTCCCTGATGCTGTGACAGGAGATCGGGTTGAAACTCCAGAGGAAGAGGAGTGTCCACCGCCAGCTGCAGCAGAAGCGGGAACCAGGGTTGTCTCGGCCACCGGGAAGCCACCAGGATCATCGAGGCTCCGTCCTTGAGAACCTTGAAGAGCGTCCAAGACACTAGTGGCATGGGAGGAAAGGCATACAAGAGGCCCGTGGACTATGGAATCAGAAAAGCATCCGCCGCTACTCTGAGAGGATGCGGTTGTCGAGAGCAGAATCTGGGAAGTTGCCGGTTCAGAGGACTGGCAAACAGATCCATGGTGGGGAGGCCCCACTTGAGAAAGATCCGTTGAACCACCAACGGATCCAATCTCCACTCGTGTGGTTGGAGGATTCTGCCCAGCTTGTCTGCCAGGTAATTTTCCTGACCTGGGAGATAGACAGCTTTGAGGAGGATGCCGTGGCCGACAGCCCAAGAGCACAGTTTTTGTGCCTCCTGACAGAGAAGGAAGGAGCCTGTGCCTCCTTGTTTGTTCACGTAGAACATTGCAACTTGATTGTCCGTCTGGACCAGCACAAACTGGTGAGAAGTGAGGTGGGAGAGCTAGGCGGATGGCTCTGAGCTCCAGGAAGTTTATCTGCTGAGCAGACTCCCAAGGAGTCCAGAGGCCTTGAGTACATGTCCCTTGGCAATGTGCTCCCCAACCCAGGAGAGAAGCATCGGATGTCAGTACCTGAGAAGGCGGAGGAGATTGAAAATCCACTCCCAGCACTAGGTTTGGCAGATGAAGCCACCACCGCAGAGAAGAGACCAGCAAGTCGGATATCTGTACTGAGTCCACCAGGCTTCCTGTGGCCTGATGCCATTGAGTGCGAAGGCACCACTGAGCAGGTCACATGTTCAGGCGGGCATTGGGGGTTACATGGACCGTGGAAGCCATATGGCCGAGCAGTCTCAGAAATTGCCTGGCAGAGACCAGGGAATTGCTGTGAAAGTGGCTGGCGAGATCCATGAGCCTGTGGGCCCTGTCCAGAGGCAGGAAGGCCCGCGCCTGAAGAGTGTCCAACCTGGCGCCTATGAATTCGAGATTTTGAGATGGGAGCAAAGTGGACTTTGCGAAGTTTATGACAAATCCCAAGTGCTGGAGTAGAGTCACAGTGCGATGAGTGGCCTGAGTGGCTTCCTGGGAAGACTGGGCTCTGATGAGCCAGTCGTCCAGGTATGGAAACACAAAAAGGCCTTGAAGTCTTAAATAGGCCGCCACCACTGCTAGGCATTTGGTGAACACCCTGGGGGCGGAGGATAGGCCAAAGGGCAGTACCCTGTACTGGTAATGATTTCCACCCACAACAAACCTGAGATATTGTCTGTGGTCTGGATGAATAAGGATGTGAGTATACGCATCCTTTAGATCTAAGGAGCATAGCCAGTCTCCCTGCTGGAGGTAGGGCAGCAGGATTCCAAGGGTAAGCATCTTGAACTTTTCCCTTTCCAGGAACTTGTTGAGGTTTCGCAAGTCCAGGATGGGTCTGAGGCCTCCTGTTCTTTTTGGTACCAGAAAGTACCTGGAATAAAAGCCGTGACCTCTCAGGTGGTGGGGCACCGGTTCCACAGCCTGTTCCTGAAGAGGACTTGCTAACTCCTGAAGGAGTAAGTCCCTGTGCAGAGGGAGTCTTGGAGGCTCCCCTGGAAAGTAGGAGGGATGTATCTGGTGAAAGTGTAGAAGATAGCCTTTTTGAACTATATGAAGCACCCAGGTATCTGATGTGATGGCTGACCACCTGTGGGCAAAGTGGACCAGCCGGCCTCCTGTGATGAGAGGAACCAGCGGAGGAGAAGAGGCTATGCTGACGGAGTCAAAAACCCCCACCCTGCTGAGCAGGGGCCGGTGTTGTGGGCTTGGGGGCCTGCTGCCTGCGGGACCCATTACCCTGTCCCTTGGCTTGCTGACCCTGTTGGGGAGCTGCTGAGGCCTGAAAATGAGGGTAGTGTTTATAGGCAGCCGCCTTCCTCGGGTAAAAGGGCTTTTTTCCCGAGCCCTTTTTCTTCTGAGAAGGGGCAGAGGTTTTTCTGGACAACCGAGTCCTGGTCAGAGTCTCAGTCTCGATCTGTGCAGCCTTTTCAGCCATGGGCTTGCCAAAAAGGTTTTCACCTCTGCAGGGGACATCGACCAACTTGTCCTGTACCCATGGCTCGAGGTCGGATAACTGAATCCAAGCCTGTCGGCGGGCACCGATGCTGGCTCCGGCTAGCTGAGCCGATGCTTCGAAGCCATCGTAGGCTGCTCGAGAAATAAACTTCGAGCATCGAATACCAGTGGACAAGGCCTGGAACCACTGCAAAGGTTCCTCGGAGAGACCAGCAGAGAACCAGGCAATCTCCTTTGCCAGGTCTCGGAGATACATGCCCATGTAGAGCTGGTAGGTCTGGACTCGACAAGCAAGCATAGAGCCCTGGAAGCACTTCCTACCGAGGGCATCCAGGTTCTGGGCCTCCCGGCCGGGAGGCACCAAGGAGTGAATCTTTTGACTCTTGAGTCGATGCATGGCTGATTCCACCACCATGGAATGGTGCGGTAGTTGTGCCTTTTGGAACCCGGGGCTCTTGCGGACTCGATAAATGGAATCGACCCGCTTGCTTAACACCGGCGCCGGGCTCTCCCACATGCGGAAGAGAAGTCGCTCCAGCATTGGAGGAACCGGTACAGTAAAGGCCTCCTTCGGGGGAGAGTCATACTGGAGGGCATCGAGCTCTTCGGCTCGAGGCTCCTCCTCGGGATCCGTGGGGAAGGCCAAGGCCTTGGCCATATCCCGCACGAAGTCCGAGAACCGGGTGTCTTCCAGGGAGGACCGTCTCCGAGGTTCGGACTCGGGCGAGTCCGATGGGACATACTGAGTCCGAAAAGTACCGGGTGACTCTTCGTCCTCCGTCTCCCAGCCCGACTCCTCGGAGGAGGAATCGAGCGGCTCCAGTCGGGCGGGCACCGATGCCCTCCGCCCCGACGCCAAGGCCGGCGTCGACTACCTTGGTCCCGAACGGGAGGCCGAGGGAGACAGTGACCGAGGATCGACTCGAGCTCGCATGGACTCGAGGATCGGCTCGGTCTCCGGGGTCGACTTGGACGTCAACGTCCCGGTGGTCGGGGCAGATGCACCGGCAAGGCCTGCGATCAATGCCCGCTGCTGGTCCATGAAGTCAGCGAAACTGCTCTCCAAGGCCGTCAACCTGAGTCCGAGCTCAGGAGACCCAGCAGCCCCCGACTCGGGCCCCGACGTCGGCTCCTTCGGAGGCGAGTCCACGAGGACTACAATACTCACGTGTCCAGGAGACTCCATCTCGAGACGAGGATGTTTTGAAGGCCTCTCCGACTCCGAGGGCTATCAGGGCTATGCGACGGCTATCAGGGCTATGCGACGTGGCCCTCGAGGAACCAGGAGCGTCCACCGACGCCGCCCTCGCGGGTTTTTTCATCCTATGATGTTCCCGGGCAGGAGACCTCCGCTCAGAGGAACTCCGACGATGCTCAGGACCAGAGTCCAGGGATGTCGAAGCCTCTGACGAGGTCCGGGCCCGGCCGGACGCGGAGTCAGAGAAGATTCGTTCTTTTTGATGCTGCCGACTCCTCAACGCTTTTGAGGACATTTTGCCACACGGACCACAGATCATCGGGTCATGATCGGGTCCAAGGCAGCGGAGGCAGCATTCGTGTGTGTCGGTAAGAGACATAAGCTTCTTACAGCGATCACACTTTTTAAACCCGCTGGCAGCCATCGGGGGAAAAAGGGCCCCTGCGAGGTCAAAAGGCAGGGCTGCCAGTGAAAAAAGAAAAAATGGCGCGAACGCTAGTCACGAAGGACAAAAACCGAAAAAATAAAGAACGGACTCGATACTGGCGTATCGGGCCCGGGCGGGAAAAGGATCCGGTGTCGAACCGAGAAAAGAATATTAAAGAAAATCAACTTTTTCAGCGGCGATCACAAACAACGTCTGTAGGGCTCCGGAAAAAAGAAGACTGAGCAAGATGGCACCCTTGGGCGGGAAGGGGACCGCACATGCGCGCTGCAATTCCCAAAGGCTTTCTTTGAAAGCTGGGGAAATTGCTCCGCAAGGGCTCCGTCGGCGCCGACGTCACCCATATGTGAGGACTGACTTCCTGCTTGGTCCTGGAGAAAAGGCTTTTCCTTTCCCAATGGAGCTTCAGCAGATGGTCACCTTGGAATGGGACAACCCAGATGTGTGCCTGCATTCGTCACAATGCTTGGGACATATTTATGTTTGGTCACAGGAGAATCTGGAGGGATGGCTGCGCTTTCCCAGGGTTGATGCGCTTGTGATGGCCGTCACTAAGCACACTACCATTCCGGTCAAGGGTGGGACCACCCTTAGAGATCTGGTTGACTGAAAGGTAGAAGATCTCCTGAAGACTTCTTTTTTTCCCCTCTTTGTTGGCCTTACAAGCAGCAGCCTGCGAAGGTCTCGCAGCACGGGCTTTGCTATGTTGGCTTCAGCTGCTTCCGTAAGATCAGGCATTGCCTCGCCTGGAATCGGCCTTTATAGCGGATGCCTTGTATGATCTCCTGCATCTTTCAGCGCGCTCGGTAGCAGCAGGTACCGTTGCGTGACATTGGCTCTCGCTTCGGCATTGGAATGTGGATGTGGCCTCCAAGTCTCGTCTCACCAAACTTTCCTTTAAGGGTAGACTGCTTTTCGGTGAAGACCTTGAAAAGCTTGTCAAGGATCTGGACAAAGTCAGGCCCATGTTCCCTCTAATTTTCTGTAGGCTGTGTGCGCATAAAATATCAGCTGTGCAGCTTTTGAAGGAAGGTTAAATTTTTGTGCGCCACATAACGACACTCGGCGTTATATACTTTAAAATTTGACTACACGTCAGAATACAGTATGTACACCACATTGATTGCACTAGAAAATATTGTAGAACTTGTGAAAACCGTAAATACACAACAACTTTTAAATTTTAAGACGTCTGAGTTGTTTTCTATCAGAATCAGAACCGTAATTTTTGTGCGCTGTTGTAAAGTATGTGCGCTCACTCGGCGAGGTGTGTGCGCGCGCACACGTGCATAGCTTAGAGGGAACAGTGAGTCAGGCCTCTGCGTTTACCGGAGGACCGTCTGAGCCTACCTCTCGTCGGCTTACCACCGTGGTCGCCTCCTTATTGAGTTACAACATAAGAACATAAGATATGCCATGCTGGGTCAGACCAAGGTCCATCAAGCCCAGTATCCTGTTTCCAACAGTGGCCAATCTAGGTCATACGTACCTAGCAGTTTCCCCAAAAGACACAGGTTCTGCAATGCTTGTACTGGGTCAAGCATTGATATCCTGGGTCCCTTCTTAATAATGGTTTATGGACCTTTCCTCCAGGAACTTGTCCAAACCTTTTTTAAACCGAGCTACACTAACAGCCTTTACTGCATCCTCCGGTAACAAATTCCAGAGTTTGATTAAACGTTGAGTGAAAAAATATTTTCTTTTATTAGTCTTAAATAGTTTACCCTGTAGCTTCATTGCATGTCCCTTAGGGGTATGTTTACTAAACCGGGTTAACGGTTAACCCGGGCTATCTGCAACTAGGTCCCATTGAATAATATGGGACTTAGTGGCATATAGCCAGGGTTAACTGTTAGCCCGGTTTAGTAAACATACCCCTTAGTCTTTCTATATTCTGATAACGTAAACAATCGATCTACGTTTACCCGTTCCACTCTGTTCATTAATTTATATTTATTTATAACACTTATTAAAAGAGGGCTGCTACACAGTACCCTATCCTGTGCTGCTGAGGTAAGCTATATTCTTATTTGATTTAAATTATAGCTCTTTGCTGCTGCTAGGCTCTAACTTATGAAATTTAAACTACAAGCTCTCTGCTGGGTATGAAATGTAACCAGAAAGTTCTCTTCTGTGTTTTAAATTTAAACTTAAACTGCTGCTACTAGGCCCTGACTGATTTCACAAAAAATAGTGGGTTCACAGATTAATTAGCTTTAATAGAAAGAATTCCTTTCAAAAAATTCCCAGAAGTATATACTCACAATTGCAGATCTCTCTCCAGAAGTAACAGTCCTCTTTTTGTAGTCCTTCAAGACTACAAGGGGACTGGGTTACAAGGGGCGCTTTAGGGACGCATGCAGGTATTGGCTTGGGAAGCTCAGAATTTCCTCTTACAAGCCCAGCTCCAGGGGGCAGTCCTTTCGGGGCATCAGACGGACAAGGGATAATTACTCCGCTGCCACCAAATTCTCAGGTGCCTCCTGTCCCTCCCATTGACGGGCCCAGGGTCCATTCCGGAGTGCCCTGCATAGGCTGCTGTCTGAGCCGTTTCTTCCGCGAATGGACCCAAATAACGTTAAACAAGTTGGTGGTCGATGTAGTTTTGAGTGGCTACACTCTAGATCTTGCAGCATCCATTCCAAATACCTTCCTGGTTTCCCCATGCAGATCCCCCACCAAGATGGCAACCGTGCACCTTACCCTCTCAATCTCCAGGCTATCTACATGGTTCCTCTGGCCAAAGGGGCACAGGTCACTATTCCATTTACTTTGTGGTGCCCAAGAAGGATGGCTCCTTCTGCCCCATTCTGGATCTCAAAGGGGTCAATCGCTGTCTGCGAGTACTGCGGTTCCGCATGGAGACCCTCCAGTCCGTCATCCAGGCGGTGTGCCCTGGTGAATTTCTCGCCTCCTTGGACTTTGCAGAAGCATACTTCCACATTCCCATACAAAGGGAACACCAGAAGTACCTGCAATTTATAGTTCTTGGCAAACATTATCAATTCCGGGCTTGACCCCCCCCCCCAGACCTTATTCAAGGTCATGGTTGTCTTGGTGGCTACACTGCAGCGTCAGGGTATCTGCATCCATCCATACCCAGACAATTGGCTCATCTGGGCAAAATCTTACCAGGAGGCATGGTCGGCCGTGGATCAGGTCATCTGTTTCCTGACCCAGCTTGGCTGGGTGGTCAACAAGACCAAAAGTCATCTTCAGCCAATGCAGGCCCTAGATTTCTTGGGGGCTCACTTCAATACAGCAGCAGGCTGTGCCCTTCTTACCCATGACCTGTTCCAGAAGCTCTGCACTCAGCTTCGCGCATTTCAGCACCTCCGCTTACCTATAGCCTGGGGCTATCTTCAGATTCTTGGCACCATGGCAGCAAACCTCGATGTGGTTCCCTGGGCGCCTCTTGCAACGTGCTCTACTGTCCCAGTGATCTCCAGCCACCCAGGACTATCTGACTTGGCTTCCCCTGCAATCTTTAGTCCACGGCAGCCTCCTATGGTGGCTGTGCCCACAGAATCTGTTGAAGGGCATACCCTTGTCCGTTCTGCAGTGGCTAATTCTGACGACAGATGCCAGCCTGGCCGGCTGGGGAGCACACTGCCTGAGCCACACAGCGCAAGGGTCTTTGTCCAGGTGGATTCACGGGCTGACCATCAATCTTCTCAAAGTGCGTGCCATCCGCCTGGCTCTTCTCTCCTTTCACACCCTGCATCGCTATCAGGCAGTGCGTGTCCTCTCTGACAATTCGATGACAGTGGTGTATCTCAACTGACAAGGCAGAACAAAATCACTCAGAGTGGCCAGGAAGATGAGTCTCCTCTTCCCCTGGGCAGAATTCCATCTCCAAGCACTGTCAGCACAGCATATAGTGGGTATAGAGAACATTGAGGCCAACTTCCTCATTTGGAACACCCTGAATCCCAGCAAGTGGGAACTAGCCCCATAGGCTTAAACATCCTTAAATGCGCTGGTGGGGCTGTCCTGCCCTGAATCTCATGGCCATGTCCACCAATGCCAAGACACTGGGCTTCTTCAGTCGGAGGAAGGATCCATGCTCTCGGGGTCTGGATGCCCTGGCCCAGCCTTGGCCCTGAGCCCATCTACTGTATATCTTTCTTCCGTGGCCACTGATCGGCCTCATTCTGTGCCTCAGCGAAACACATCTAGTCTGAGTAGTCCTGGTACTGCCGGATTGGCCACGACGGCCCTGGTATGCCGACCTAGTGCATCTGTTGTGCGAGTTGCCGCTGCCACTTGGAACACGATAGGGTCTCCTTTGACAAGGGCCCATTCTCATAGATGATCCAGCTCCCTACTCACTTACGGGCTGGCTCTTGAGCGGTGTCGCTTAGAGCTATTCTCCATCGGTAATCACCACCTTGCTTCAGTCGCAGAGATCCTCCACCTCCTCGGCTTATGCCCGTGTTTCGCACCTCTTTTCCTCGTGGTGCTAGTGTCACTCTGTCTCTCCATGGAAAGTGCAAGTGCCCAGCATACTTTCCTTCCTCCAAGAGGGGTGTGACTGGGGCTCTGCCCTTAACTCCTTGAAGGTGCAGGTCACTGCCCTGACCTTTCTTTCAGGGTCCGATTACAGGGGCATTCACTTGCCTCTCATGCGAACATATCCAGGTTTCTTAGGGGAGTCTGCTCCCTCTGTCCATTGGTCGCCAATTGGGACCTATCCCTGGTGCTCTGCGCCCTCGCTTGTGCACCGTTCGAACCGCTCCGGGACGCATTCCTTAAAGATCTCACGCTCAAGACTCTACTCTTGGTAGTGGTTACATCAGCCCGGCTTATATCAAAACTGCAAGCCATCTCTTTCAGGGACCCGTTTCTGTCCTTTTTGGTAGAAGGTGTCACTATTCATCTGGACAGGCATTTTTGCCAAAAGTGCTTTCAGAGTTCCATATCAATAAGTCAGTGTCGCTGCCCACCTTCTGTTAGGACCAGCATTCCGGCCATGCTCTGACCCTGCACCTTCTGGACGTTGGCATGGTCTTACGTCACTGTCTCAAAGTGACCAATCCCTTTCATCTTTCAGACCACCTCTTTGTGTTACACTCCAGGTCCAGGAAGGGTGCTGCCACCTTCAAGGTGACCATAGCACTCTGGGTTAAGCAGGCGATTGGGTCGGCCTATATCCTGCAGAATCCTATTTGGCTCAGAGCACATTCCACTTGGGCTCAGGTTATGTCTTGGGCTGAGAGATTGTGGGTACACCCGCTTGATATTTGCAGAGCGGCATCCTGGTTGTCCCTGTCTACTTTTGCTTGTCATTATCACTCGGACATTCAAGCCAGGGAAGCAGGTCGCTTTGGAGCCACTGTTTTGGCTGCAGCTGTGTCTTCCCACCCTACGTTATGGTAGCTTGGGTACTTCCCACTAGTCTGGATTGGTCTAACAGGATGGGTTGGAAGGTGAAATTTTACTTACCGTTAATTTCCTTTCCTGGAATCCTGCTAGACCAGTCCAGGACCCTCCCTGAGTGGTCTTGTCTATGCTCGCCGCCTTCAAGAATGTTATGTCATAGGACGGTACCTTGCCAATGTTTATTGTGCATATTGAACGGTCTCCATGTTCCGAAGCCTCATTGTTGAATTACGTTCCAATTGTTTTGGTCTGGTATGCTTAGTCTTGATCTGTTTGAACTGTTCTGTAGTCCTGGTGCTTGCCAGGGTTATATTGAAGCTGACCCCTAGGAGTAGGAGATTATATACCAAGGGGGAAGTCTCAAAGCTTCTGTCATTTCTGTCTCGCCATCTGCTGGCAGAGGGACACAACCCACTAGTCTGGACTGGTTTAGCAGGATTCCAGGAAAGGAAATTAACGGTAAGTGTAATTTCACCATTTTGGCAGCACCACTATCTTGATTAGCCAAACCCATTGCTCTAGCTCCCTAGCTATTGTTGATACAATACAGAGAAAATTCAACCCATAAATATCTTTGATAAAGGGTGAAATAAATACCCCTAGATATTTAATCTTCAGTTGTGCCCATCCAAAAGAAAACTGCTCTTTTTATCCTATCCACCAGTTCTATAGGAAGGATGTGCCTCTGATTTGTCTATGCTCACTTTGAACCCCAAGACCACACTATAGTTCTGGAAAATACATACGAGATTAGGAAGAGACTAGAGCCTCCAATAGGGGAAATACAGTTTCCAGATCATCTTGGTAGGCCAGTCCAGGCCAGTGGGTTGTGTCCCCTTGCCAGCAGATGATAGAGAAAACTAGAAGTTCCTAGTCATGACATCATTAATACAAGTGCTGGTGCAGCAAATGGTGGTTACTAAACTGGTGCAGCTCGGTGTCTGGTTCTTGGATAGTTCCTGGGCAGCTATCCTGCAGGGTTCCTTTCCAGTGAAGCAGAGGATAGACATCTTCAGGGCATATGTAGATGCCCACCTAGAGTGGGAGAGGGCCATGCTCCCTGTCAGCTTCTCTGACTGGCTGAGTGTCTAGGCATGGCATCTGCTCTTTTTTTTATTTGTAGGTCTTTTTGTTTTTCCTGACATAGCCTTCTGTTTTGCTTTATTTTATTTCAGAACATTCTTTGGTTGAGTTTCTTCTCAGCCCCCTACCCCACCCCAGGTCTGCCTCATATTTGAGAAAAAAAAACATAGCGGGGCCGGGAGGTGTTTCTCTGTGAGTCTGGGCAAGGCTGCAGCAGCCTTGGGCCCAGGTGTAAGTGCCTGAGGTGGGGAGTTTTTCTCCCTTACTGTGTGATTGCCACCAGAGAGGGAAGTGAGGCACGATTTCTTTTGTCGTGGCTTCCTTGTTGCTTTCTGAGTGGCCGTGAACCATGCACAGAGGCTTTCTGCCTTGCGGTTCAACATTGGAGCACATTAAAGGCAGTAAGGGGTGCTATCTCGCTTGTGGCATGTGTCAGGCAGGTGCCATGGAGATGCTTTGTGCTCACCATGCCAATGATGCTGGAGGACCAGCAGTCTAAAAGAAAGTAGTGTTTTCTTAAATTCAAACAACTCACTGACTGAAGTTGCATCCCTAACTAGCATGAAACTAATAAGGCAATTTGAGGCACCAGCAAACCTTTGATATTGATTCAAGTAGTGCATGCAGGAATCACAGAAACTATATGATACGAGTCAAAACATGGTATGTGGGAAAATATCTATATCACACTACTCTATGATGACAAAAGCTACATACTTGTGTAACGTAAAAGCAGTGTGCATCTTTACAGTAATACTATAACATATTTCTTCATTCCAGAGGTTTTATTCTATATATTAATCAGGATACTGACTGCCTTTACCTTCTTTCCCTCTTTCACAGGAAATGAAGCTGGTGTTCCCAAATGCTCAGCGCATGAACAGAGGAAAACATGAGATGGGTGCATTAGTGCAGGCGTGTAAAGCCAACAATGTTAGTGACCTCCTGATTGTCCACGAGCACAGAGGAATGCCAGGTTAGCTATGAGCAGTAGAAGCTTTGCTCTGAAAGCATAGGCCAGAAGGTGAGTGTAACAGGGGTTCTCCATGGACAGCAGGATAAGTCATCCACACATGAGTGACATTATCCCTGATGGCTCCTGTTCAGATGCGCTCTCCCAGAAGAGCCAAAAAAGCTCTCTGGGCATGCCTGCCTGCTCCCCCCTCCTTCAGTCTGTATTACATAGTTTGAGCAACTTCAGTTGTAAGGCAAGACGGGAGGGATTGTGTGGCTGTTTCCTGCTGTCCATGGGAAAACACCTTTTATGGGTAAGTAACTTGCTTTCTCCCCGGACAAGCATGACAAAATTGGCCACACATAAGTGACCCCCCAGAGCTGAGGATGCTAGGCTAGATTGCGCTTTTAATTTAGTTGTGTAAATCCTGCAATCCAGGAATTGTTTCAGTAGGTTGAAGCATCTTAGGTAAGTACTGTAGGTAACGGAGGATGTTTCCGCTAAGGTGTGCGCAGTCCATAGGACTGGAAGGAGGAATTGTGAAGTTTGAAGGGAAAAACAGGTGACAAGCTTTGTCCCTTGGCCTGCTGACCCTGTTGGGGAGTCGGGGAGGCCTGATAAGGTGAGTAGTTTCAGTAAACAGCTCCCTTCCTCAGATAAAAAGGCTTTTTACATGAGCCCTTCCATCGGGGAGGGCAGCAGTCTTCTTGGAGAGCCTGGTCCTCGTCGTGAACTCGTTTTCGGGCTCAGCAGCCTTGTCAGTCATGGGTTTGCCAAAGAGGTTCTCTCCTTGGCAGGGGACATCGACGAATTAGTCCTAAACCCACTGCTCGAGGTCGGACGACTGTAGCCAAGCCTGGCAGCATGCACCGATGCTAGCCGCCACCACTCAAGCCGCCGACTTGAACTGGTCATAGGCTGCTCAAGATGCGAATTTGGAGCATTCATGGACAGCTTTGGCCAGGTTCTTGAACTGCATCTGGGGTTCCTCGGAGAGACCAGCTGAGAACCTGGCAAGTTCCTTCACCAGGTCTCTCAGGTACATGCCCATGTACAGCTGGTAGGCCTAGATGCGACCAATGAGCATCAAGCCTTGGTAGCACTTTCTGCAGAGAGCATCCACGGTGCGGGCCTCCCTGCTGGGGAGCACTGAGGAGTGCGTCTTCTGGCTTTTCAGCCAATGCATGGCTGACTCCACCACCATGGAGTTATGCGGCAGCTGTGACTATTGGAAGCCCGGGTCCGGCAGACTCGATACATCGAGTCGAGCCACTTGCTCACCACAGGCACAGAGACTGGTGTCTCCCACATTCGGAGCAACAGCCATTCCAGGATGGGAGGGATGGGCACCATGAGCAATTCCTGCAGAGAGGCCTCATACTGGAGTATTTCCAGCTTATCCGCCAGAGGATCCTCCTCCGACTCCATTGGGAATGCCAGTGCCTTGGACATGTCCTTGATAAAATCAAGGAAGCCCATATCCTTGGGAGGAGGCCTCCGTCGAGGCTCCGAGACGGGAGAGTCAGATGGGACGTCGTGGTGGAAACGGGTATTGGGGGACTCCTCATCCTCCGTCACCCACTTGGAGTAGTCCGTCGAGGACTCGTAGGAGGGTTGCTCTGTGGGCCTTGGGGTGACCAGTGCCCAGAAGACTTGGATTGCAACCTCAGCTGAGGTTCGGCTCGGCCTCTGGGGATGTCGAGGGCCCAGTAGTCGGTGCAGATGAACCGGTTGTGCTGGACAACAGCACCCACTGCTGGTCCATGAAGGCAGACAAACCACTCCAGGGCTGCCATTCTGGACTCCAGCTCCCCCGAAGGGGAATCCTCAACAAGGATAGTGTCTGGGGACCGAGACCAGTCCGGGGTTGGTTCCTTCTGGGGACCTTTGCAGGCTGCTCCTTCTCTGATGCCTCGGATGGGCATCTCGGATTGTGGGACCTGACCCGGGTAGTCGGAGCCATCCAGGGACGCCACCTTCAAGGGTTTCTTCTTCTTCCTGGGTTCCCTTGCGGGAGACCGCCTCTCTGAGGACCCACGACGAGGCTCGGGTTCAGAGGGTTTCACCGAGATGTCAGGGCCTCAGATGAGGCCTTAGCCTTCAGAGGCCACCGGGGTCTCGGGGGAAAAACTTATCGTGCTTTTGCTGGCGGCTCTTGAAGGCCTTGCTGGACATCCTCTTGCAGAGACCGCAGGCTGCCGGATCGTGGTCGGGCCCAAGGCAGCGGAGACAGCAGTCATGTGTGTCGGTCAAAGACATAATTTTAGAGCACCAATCACACTTCTTAAACCCACTGGTAGCCATGGGGGGAAAAAGGTACCATGGTGAGGTCGAAGACTCTTCGGGCTGCCAGTGGAAGAAAGAAGGCGCGAAGATGCTAGGAAAGGAAAAGAAAGGAAACTAGAATATTATGAAGGTTTCTAAATAGGTTGGAGGAGACAGGACGAGGTTGAGACAGCAGAAGCTGAAGATTAAAGGTTAAAAGGTGATGGTCAGATGAGGGAAGGATTGAGTTGCGGAAGTTTGAGGGAGAGGAATTAGAGAAGAGTATCAGGTCAAGGCAGTGGCCGTGCAGGTGGGTGGGGGCAGTGGAGCAAAGTTGGAGGTCAAATGAGGAGGTGAGGGCAAGGAACTTTAAAGCATGGGGATCGGAGGGATTATCGACGTGAATGTTAAAATCGCCAAGAATAAGAGTGGGGGAAGAGGGATCCAGAAAGACGGAAAGCCAGGAGTCGAAGTCGGTAAGGAAGGTGGATGCGGATTTGTTGGGTGGGTGATAGATAACAGCTACTCGGAGGGGAAGTGGTATGAGGAGGCAAATGGAATAGACTTCAAAAGAGAGGGAGGAGTGTAACTGAGGCAGCAGGAGGGGTTGGAATTGGCAAGAGGGAGAAAGTAGAAGCCCAACACCACCACCACCACCGCGGCCAGTGGATCGAGGTGTATGGGAGAACTGGTAGCCCCCGTGGCAGAGAGCAGAAAGAGTAGTTACTCACCTGTAACAGGTGTTCTCCAGGAGCAGCAGGAATCAGTCCTCACATATGGGTGTCATCGGCGCCGAAGAAGCCCCAGCGGAGCATTTCCCCAGCTTTCCATGAAAGCCTTTGGGAATGCTGGCACGCATGCGCGGTTCCCTTCCCGCCTAAAGGTGCCATTTTACCTCAGTCAAATGACATAGCTAAGAACAGCACACAAAAATGTAAAACAAACTATGTACAACTGCAACTCCAAGGGGAGGAGGGAGGGTTCTGAGGACTGATTCCTGCTGCTCCTGGAGAACACCTGTTACAGGTGAGTAACTACTCTTTCTCCAGGACCAAGCAGGACATCAGTCCGCACATATGGGTGACTCCCTAGCTCTGGGCTACCAGGAACCCAGGCTGAACAAGAGAATTTCCTCTAGTCACAGCATCAGAGAAAGGCTTTCCAAGGACACAACCTCCACCGGTAGCCCAACAGAGGGCAGGAGTTGCCTAAACCTCCAAAGAGATTCCGGAGTATTGCTTGGCCAAAAGCACTGTCCCTACAGGACTCCATGTCTAGACAGTAGTGGGCTGCAAAAGTCTGGCTTGAAGACCAAGTTGCAGCCCTGCAGATGTCTACCAAGGGCACAGAGCGGAGATGAGCCACTGAGGCAGCCATTGCCCAGACACGATGGGCCGTGACCCTACCCTGCAAAGGAAGGTCAGCCGCCTTGTAAGCCCAGGTGATACAGTCAGCCACCCAGATGGACAAGGTACGCTTGGACACAGCCAACCCCAACTTATTGGGGTCAAAGGATACGAAGAGCTGAGTAGCCCTTCTATGCCCCTGCGTATGGTCAAGGTAGAAGGATAAGGCCCTCCTACAGTCCAGGGTATGCAGGACTGCTTCAGCCTGGCTAGCATGAGGCCTAGGGAAGAATGTTGGAAGAACCACCTCCTGGTTGAGGTGGAAAGTGGAGACAACCTTGGGGAGGAACTTTGGATGAGTCCTAAGGACTACCCTGTTCCTATAAATCCTGGTGTAAGGCCTGTCACAGACCAGGGCCTGAAGCTCACTCACCCGCCTAGCCGAGGTGAGGGCTATCAGGAAGAGAGTCTTCCAGGAAAGGAAGCGTAGAGGGCAAGTAGCCATCGGCTCAAAGGGTGGGCGAGTCAGTTGCTGCAAGACCACGTTCAGTTCCCACTCAGGAGCAGGAGGACGGATGGGGGGCTTGAGCAAAAGCAAGCCCCTGAGAAAGCGGGACACCAAAGGGTGACCTGACAGAGAGTGTCCCTCCACCAGTGAGTGGTGAGCTGCTAGAGCTGAGCGGTGGACCCGAACAGAATTGGACTTACGTCCCTGATGAGATAAGTGCAGTAAGTACTGAAGCACTACTGGCACAGTACAGGAGAAAGGATCTTCTGTACGTAGCTGACACCACACAGAAAACCTCTTCCATTTGAGGGCATAGGTTTTCCTAGTGGACTGTTTCTTAGAGGCTAGGACAACCTCCTCAACTTCCTGAGGTAGGCCCCAGGGAGCCAAAACTACCCTTGCAGCCTCCAGGCCATCAAATTGAGAGCTTTGAGATTGGGGAGCAGAAGGGAACCCTGCTCCTGTGAGAGGAGGTCGGGCTGCAACCCCAGAGGTAGTGGGGAATCCACTGCCAGCTGAAGCAGAAGTGGAAACCAAGGCTGCCTCGGCCACCTGGGAGCTACCAGCAGGACCGAGGCCTTGTCCTGAAGAGTCTTGAAAAGAGTTCGGGCCACCAAGGGCGTGGGAGAAAACGCATACAGGAGGCCTTGAGACCAGGACATCAGAAAATTATCTGGTGCTATCCTCAAAGGATGTGGTTGCCTGGAGCAGAACTTGGGCAGTTGCTTGTTCAACGGACTGGCAACTTTAGGAAGATCTTCTGAACGACCAAGGGATGCAGCTGCCACTCGTGGGGCTGCAGAATTTTGCTCAACCGGTCGGCCAGGCAGTTCTCCTGGCCTGGAAGGTATACTGCCTTGAGAAGCATGTTGTGCTTTAGGGCAAAGGAACAAAGGTCTTGAGTCTCCTGACAAAGGAGCTTTGACCCAGTCCCGCCCTGTTTGTTCACATAAAACATGGCTACCTGGTTGTCTGTTTGAATGAAGCCTGAGCGGTGAGCTAGGGCCGGAGAAAAAGCCTTGAGAGCTAAGCGGATAGCTCAAAGTTCTAGGAGATTGATCTGTTGGGCTGCCTCCCAGGGAGACCAGAGGCCTTGAGTGCACTTGTTCAGACAATGAGCACCCCAGCCCTGCAGAGAGGCGTCGGTGGTGAGGACCACCGAGTATTCTGGCAGTTGGAAGGGCATCCCCTTCAGCAGATTGGGTGGATGTAGCTACCAGCTGAGGGAGGCCAAAAGGGGTCTGGACACCCTTATCCTGTCTCTTAGGCGGCCTGAGACCACCGAGTCCGAAGGCACCACTGTGCAGGCCTCATATGGAGCCTGGCATTGGGAGTCACATGCACTGTCGAAGCCATGTGGCCCAGAAGTCTGAGGCAGAGTCTGGCGGAGACCAGGGACCTGTTTAGAAACTGTTTTGCCACGTCCATCAGTCTTTGAGACCTGTCTTCTGGCAAGAATGTCCTTGCCAGTACAGAATCCAACCTTGCCCCTATGAACTCCAAGTTCTGGGAGGGGAGCAAAGTGGACTTTGCGAAGTTTATGACAAAGCCCAGGTTTTGAAGTAGAGCAATGGTTCTGAGGGTGGCTTGTCTGGCCTCCAGGGACATCTGACCCCTGATGAGCCAGTCATCCAGATAGGGAAAGACAAAGATGCCTTGATTCCTCAGGTAGGCCGCAACCACTGCCAGGCACTTGGTAAAGACTCTGGGAGCAGAGGTCAGGCCAAAAGGTAGTACTCTGTACTGATAATGGCTTCCTCCCACAATGAACCTGAGGTACTTTCTGTGGTCTGGATGAATGAGGATGTGAGTGTACGCATCCTTTAGATCTAAGGAGCATAGCCAATCTCCCTGCTGGAGGTAGGGCAGAAGTGTTCTAAGAGTAAGCATCTTGAACTTTTCTTTGTCAAGGAACTTGTTGAGGTTCAGGCCACCAGTTCTTTTGGGTACCAGGAAATACCTGGAGTAGAATCCGTGACCTTGTAAGTTGGGAGGCACAGGCTCCACCGCCCTGTCCACCAACAGAAATTGGAGCTCTCGAAGGAGAAGGTCTGTGTGCAGGGGAAGCCTCAAGGGCTCCCCTGGGAAGTAAGGAGGAGGCAGCTGATGAAAATGTAGTGCGTAGCCCTTTTGGACTATGTCCAACACCCAACTGTCCCCAGTGAAGAGGGGCCACTGGTGGGCAAAGAGGGCGAGGCGACCTCTTGTGCAGGGTTGGGATAGCAGGGATGGAGAGGCTACGCTCAAGGAGTCAAAAACCCCCACCCTGCTGAGTGGGAGCAGGGGCCGGAGGCTTGGGGGTCCTCTGCCTACGGGGCCCATTACCCTGCCCCTTGGCTTGCTGACCCTGGGGTACAGCTTGGGCAGCCTGATACTGAGGGTACTGTTTGTAGGCAGTGCCCTTCCTCGGGTAAAAGGGCTTTTTACCCGAGCCCTTCTTCTTATGAGAAGGGGCAGAGGTCTTCCTAAACAGCCTTGTCCATGTAAGGTACTCTGTTTCGAGCTGGGCGGTCTTCTCGGTCATGGGCTTGCCTAAAAGGTTTTCACCTCGGCAAGGGACATCGACCAACTTGTCCTGAACCCATGGCTCGAGGTCCGATGACTGCAGCCATGCCTGGCATCGAGCCGCGATGCCGGCTGCCGCAACTCGGGCCGAAGCCTCGAAGCCATCGTAGGCGGCGCAGGACATGAACTTCGAGCAGTCCCGAATCCCCGAGGACAAGGACTTGAATCTCTACAAGGGTTCCCCAGAGAGTCCAGCAGAGAACCCGGCCAACTCCTTGGCCAGGTCCCGCAAGTACATGCCCATATACAGCTGGTAAGACTGGACACGGCAAGCAAGCATCGAGCCCTGGAAGCACTTTCTACCGACGCCATTGAGGCTCCGGGCCTCCCTGCCGGGGGGCACTGCGGAGTGCATCTTCTGATTCTTCAGACGATGCATGGCCGATTCCACAACCATGGAATGGTGTGGTAGCTGTGCCTTCTGAAAGCCAGGGCTCTCCGGAGTCGATAGATCGAGTCGACTCACTTGCTTAGAACCGGCGCCGAGGCCGGTGCATCCCACATCAGGAAGAGGAGCCGTTCCAGCATCAGAGGAACCGGGACAGTAAAGGCCTTCTTCGGAGGAGAGTCATACTGCAGGGCCTCGAGCTCTTCAGCTCGAGGCTCTTCCTCGGGGTCCGCTGGAATAGCCAAGGCAGTGGCCATATCCCGTACAAACTCCGAGAACCGGGTATCCTCCGGAGGGGATCTACTCCGGGGCTCAGACTGCGGTGAGTCCGACAGGACGCACCGAGTCTTGAACGTATCGGGGGACAACTGATCCTCCGTCTCCCAGGCGGACTCGTCCGACGAGGAGTCAGGGTCCGACCCCGCAGGGCCCTGGAGCACCCGCCCCGATGCCGGAGGCATCGGCGTCGACGCCCTCGGTCCCGAACGGGAGGTCGAGGGAGACCGCGACCGAGGTCGACTTCAAGCCATGATGGACTCGAGTATCGGCTCGGTCTCCGGGGTCGACTTCGAAGTCGATGTCCCAGTGGTCGGGGCAGATGCGCCAGACAGGCTGGCCATCAGTGCCCGCTGCTGCTCCATGAAGGCAGACAATCTGCTCTCCAAGGCTGTCATCCTGAGACTCAGCTCGGGAGACGCAGCAGCCCCCGACGGTGCCGGTCCCGACGTCGGCTCCCTGGGAGGAGAGTTCTCGAGGACTACAGGGCTTGCGTGTCCAGCAGACTCCGGCTCCACGCGAGGAACTTTGGCAGGCTTCTCTTGTTCCACGGGCCCGGGGCGACAGTCGGGGGTCTTAGACCTGGCCCTCGAGGAGCCAGGGACGACCTCCTCCGACGCCCTCATGAGCCGCCTCTTCCTCTTGTGTTCCCGGTCGGGGGACCCCCTGTCCGAGGAGCTTCGACTGCGCTCTGGATCCGAATCCCAAGATATCGAGGCCTCAGACGAGGTCCGGGCCCGGCCGGAGGCTGAATCCGAGAAAAGCCTGCCTTTCTGCTGCTGGCGACTTCTGAGTGCCTTGGAAGACATCTTCCCATATGGTCCACACGACGTAGGGTCGTGATCAGGACCGAGGCACCGAAGGCAGCAGTCGTGTGTGTCGGTGAGAGACATTAACCTCTTACACCTATCACACTTCTTGAAACCACTGGAAGCCATCGGGGGAAAAAGAGTCCCCGCGAGGTCAAAGGACCGGCCTTCCAGGGAAAAATCAAAAAAAGGGCGCGAACGCCAGCCACGAAGGGCAAAAACCGAAAAAGAAGAATTGGGCTTGATACTGGTGTACCGAACCCAGCGGGAGGGGAACCGGCGTCGAACTGGGAGAAAAAATAGCGAGTATCACCGAAAAAAATCAACTTTTATCCGGAATGACAGGACACATGTCCGGTGGGCTTCTCGGAAAAAAAGAGACTGAGGTAAGATGGCACCTTTAGGCAGGAAGGGAACCGCGCATGCGTGCCTGCATTCCCAAAGGCTTTTATAGAAAGCTGGGGAAATGCTCCGCTGGGGTTTCATTGGCGCCGATGACACCCAAATGTGAGGACTGACTTCCTGCTTGGTCCTGGAGAAGTGGATGTGGTATCGTCTGGGAGGAGCCAGGTCTCAGGGCAAGAAGATGTAGCGCATTAGAGATAAAGAGATCATGAATAAAAGCAAGTTTGTTAGAGAATGAGCATGTATTTTATAGGGCACATGAGAACGGAAGAGTGGAGGGGGGAAAGGAGAGGGATATGGATAAGGTTGGACAAGTAACTTGAGGATTTCTTTTCAGAGTAAGACAGCAGTCTGGGGGGGCCGTTACGTGAGGATCTATTTCCAGAGTAATACAGAGATCTAGAGGGGCCAGGGTATGGGTGGGTGTCTCTGGATGAGTGTGCCCTCCATGAGGGACATGAGGGAGGGGAAGTGAAAGGAGAATGAAGGGGGATATTGATGATAGGTTACGTGAGGATCTCTTCTTAGAGTGAGACAGAACTCTAAAGGGGATAGGGTTGGGGTTGATATCTCTGGATGAGTGATATGGCATGAGTGAGGGAGGGTGGAAGGGGAAAGGAGAGGGATGTGGACGAGATTAAATAAGTTACGTGAGGAACTCTTCTTAGAAATCAAGGGGGACCAGGGTTGGGATTGATATTACCTGATGAGAGGAGGAGGAGGAGGAGTAGAGAGCGGGGTAAAGCGGAGGCGAGGGTGGGGTTGCCTTAAAGAGAGAGGGGCTGGTTGAATGAGGGGGAGGTTGTGCTGAAGCTCAAGAGCAGATGCTTAGAAGACAGAATGGAGGGAGAAGTGAGGAAGGTAGGGGGAAGAGGAGTGAGGGTGCTGGTAGGAGGGGAGGCAGTTGGGGAGTATGAGGAAGAGAAGGACAGTGTGATGTGGGGCCATAGCAAAAGAGTAGTGGGGGCTATGCATCATATGTTATCTTACAAGCAATGAGGTGGCTAAGGACTCTACACACTATGCAGTATAAGTTGAGTTACAAGTGGGGACTACACGCTATGCAATATAGGTTAAAATACAAGCAGTGGGGAGACTATAGCTTGTGCAGCACAGTTCAGTGCAAGCAATGGGTAGCAAGTTCAGTGCAGCAGAGTTAATTGCAGGTAATGGGGTAGCGATAGTGAGGGAGCGATGGGTAGCAATGGAGTCACTAGGCTGTGGGTAGCATTGGTGGATGCTTACTTCGTATGGGAGCTGGTTGGGGTCAGGAGGCGAGGTGTGGAGGAGCGTTTGTTCCTGCTCTGCTCCTTAACGCTTCCCAGGTAATCTGCTGGTGCTGGGTTTGACAGCTTGCACCAGGGCGCCTTTGGTCCCTGCCTAAGGGCCCTCTGGCGAGGCCCTCAGGCACGGGCGCGCCCAATGGCACCCTCCTTTTTACAGGGCCGATGGCCCGGCATGATCTCTGGCATGAAGCCGTGTGCCCAATGGCGCCCTCCTTTGTAAAGGGCCGATGGCCCAGCATGATTTCCAGTGTGCAGTGTACATTGTCTTCCGTGTATGGTGTGTTACACAATCGCATTGTTCCATATGCTCCGTCAACTGTTTGATTAAATGTATGTATTTGTGATCTCACCTCTATTGCTCCAGTAGTCCACTCACACTTTGAACATATGAAGTGTATATATGTTTTTATTCAGTTTTTTTTTAATCAATGTTTATTTATTTGTATACATATTAGTTTAGTACCTTTATTTCGTCATCTGGACATGATTTTACTAATTCATTTAGAGATTTTGATGCTACTACTCATTATTTATCGGATTGGCTTTTTAATTCAATTGGTTTACATATTATCTGATCATTATTTTATGAATATTTACTATTTAATATGTGTTCTCTTATGTATATGTTTGTATGATTTCAGTGGTCAAAGTCCTCTGAAGAAGGCCCTTTGGCTGAAAAAGGTGTAGGGCAGATCCACAACAATAAAGTACCTATTCCTTTCAGTAGACTTCCGTCTTCCTGCTTCTTTTTATGCCTGGCTTATCTGCAGGAGGGGCGCCTTCCTGTTTCTGGGTACAGAGAATAGCCTTGATGGAGAAGTTGACTGTGGTGCACCACTGCTATGTTCAGCAAGGACTGGGGTGTGTTGGTTAAGCTTTTGGAGAATTGAACGTATATGGCATTGAGAAGTAGCAGCAGGGTGGATAGCGACAGGGCCGGATTTGCCTATACGCCACGTACGCCGTGGCGTAGGGCCCACAGCTGGCAAGGGCCCACCGGAAATGTTTTTTGCACAGGGCCCCGCGTTTCAGGGGGCCCCGCGCAAAAAACATTCTGATACATCATTAAAATTAAAAAACAAAACAAAACCTGTCGCTGCCTCTGCCGGGGCCGCCGCGGCAGAATCGAGTGTGCCGCGGGGCCCCCCTGCCCAGCAGGGCCTGCCCTCCCCGGTATCACCTCTCTCAGCTGCCTCCCTCCAGTCACACGCGCCGGCTTTCAGAGCGCGAGGGAAGAGTTTCTCCCTCGCTGCTCTGTTAAGCCCGCGGGGCTGATGGGAATCCCATCAGCCCCCGCGGGCTTAAACAGAGCAGCGAGGGAAAAACTCTTCCCTCGCGCTCTGAAAGCCGGCGCGTGTGACTGGAGGGAGGCAGCTGAGAGAGGTGATACCGGGGAGGGCAGGCCCTGCTGGGAAGGGGGGGCCCCGCGGCACACTCGATTCTGCCGCGGCGGCCCCGGCAGAGGCAGCGACAGCTTCTTTTGTAAAAAAAAATTTGCTGGGCTGGGGTGGGGTGGGCTGGGGGGGTAGGACTGGTGATGGGCTGGGGGGGTTAGGAGTGGTAATGGCTGTGGGCTGTTGGGGGGGTTAGGACTGGTGATGGGCTGGGGGGGTAGGAGTGGTAATTGCTGTTGGCAGTTGGGGGGGTTAGAAGAGCACATGGGCTGGGGGGGTTAGGAGAGGTTATGGGCTGGGGGGTTAGGAGTGGTAATGGCTGTGGGCTGCTGGGGGGGTTAGGACTGGTGATGGGCTGGGGGGGTTAGGAGTGGTAATGGCTGTGGGCTGTTGGGGGGGTTAGGACTGGTGATGGGCTGGGGGGGTTAGGAGTGGTAAAGGCTGTGGGCTGTTGGGGGGTTAGGACAGGTAATGGGCTATGGGGGGGTTAGGAGTGGTGATGGGCTATGGGGGGGCTATGGGGGAGCTAAGTCTATATGGGCTGATGGGATTAGGACTGGAAGTGGGTTGATGGGGGCTTAGGACTGGTAATGGGCTATGGGGGGGGGCTTAAACTAAAAATTGGGTGATGGGGATTAGGACTGGAAATGGGCTGGTGGGATTAGGACTGGTAGTGGGCTATGGGGGGCTAGGACTGGTAATGGGTTGGGGGGGTTGCTAGGACTGGAAATGGGCTGGGGGATTAAGACTGGAGGTGGGCTGATGGAGTTAGGACTGGTAATGGGCTGTGGGCTGTTGGGGGGGGTTGGGGCTGGTAATGGGCTATGGGGGGCGTGGACAGGAAATGGGCTGATGGGAAGGGGTTAGGACTTGAGGTGGGCTGATGGGGTTAGGACTGGTAATGGACTGTGGGCTGATGGGGGGGTTAGGACTGGCAATGGGCTATGGGGGGGTTAAGACTGGTAATGGGCTGTTGGCTGATGGGGGCTGTCTGGTAATGGGCTATGGGGGGTTAGGACTGATAATGGACTATGGGGGGGGCTAGGACAGGAAATGGGCTGATGGGGAGGGGTTAGGACGAGGTGGGCTGATGGGGTTAGGACTGGTAATGGACTGTGGGCTGATGGGGGGGGGGTTAGGACTGGCAATAGGCTATGGGGGGCTGACTGGAAATGGGTTGATGGGGGTTAGGACTGGAAGTGGGCTGATGGGGGGTTAGGACTGGAAGTGGGCTGATGGGGGGGCTAAGACTGGAAGTGGGTTATAGAGGGGGCTTAAACTGAAAATGGGGTGATGGGGGGTTAGGACTGTAAGTGGGTTGATGGGGGGGCTAGGACTGGTATTGGGTTGGGGGGTCGCTAGGACTGGAAATGGGCTGATGGGTGGCTAGGACTGGAAATGGCTGATGCAGGGACTAGAAGGGATGGATGCTGGGTGAGGCTGGAACTAGAAGGGAGCTGATGTTGGGGGAGGATTAGAATGGGATGGGGCTGGAAGAGTAAAATGGAGAAGGGAAAAATATTTTGTGTGGGAGGGATAAAAAATCTACAATTGGCCGGGTATTGGGAGAGTAAGTGGGGATTGAGGATGGAGGGGTAAAATTTGAGTGGATGAAATAGGAATGAGGAAAGAGCAAAAGGAGAAAGATTAGTATGTTAAAGCAGATGTAGAGAGAGAATGGAAAAAACTAGAAGAGAGAAGAAAGGACAAATGGACAGCAGACGATGGAGGGTTAGCAGAAGACACGAAGAAACCAGAAGAAAGTGGCTGGAGCAATTGCAGCTGAAAAAAATGCACAAAAGGTAGAAAAATATCTCTTTATTTTGAATTTATTAATTGGAATATGTCAGCTCTGGTAAATGTGCATCATTAACGTCTGCGCTTTGTTTAGTACAAGAGCAAATTAATGTATAGTTTTATTTCTACAGTGTTGTACATTCCAAGTTTGGCTTTTGGGATTCCCAGTTTAATTATTGTCTTCCTGTTTCTAAAATGTGATTACTTGTTTGGTGATGGTCTATGTTCTGCATGTGTAACTGAGCTGAGGTGTTCTGTTTATATAATTCCTATTTGACATTGCCACTTGTTCTCTTTCCCCAGTAGGTCATGTATTGTTGTTCTCTGAAATGTATTGGTTTAATATTTGCAGTGTTGCCTTTTGATTGGTAGAGTATGGTGCTTTGTGAGTCCTGGTAGTGCTGTTAGGATACGGCGGGTTTGCTATGGGTTCTAAATGGGCAGTGTTTGTAGTAGTTCCTAATGTGTCTGGCAGTTGGCACTGGATTATAGTAATGTAGAAATCTTTTAGTCTTTCTTTATCCATACACTCATTAAGAGGCACGTTTACTAAAAGTTAGTATATGGTAACATTATGCAAATGAGGCCCCTTATGCAAATGAGGCCCACACCCCCCTTGGGCCGCCCCTGCTGGGGGCCCACAATTTTTGTTGGCGTAGGGCCTCACTCAAGGTAAATCCGGCCCTGGATAGCGAAGAGACCTGTGTTTTTGCTGAGGTTACAGGATGATTTCGCGGTGTAGGAAAAGGTTTAGAGAGGCATGCAGTGTTGTGCCAGATATTGGAATCGACTCACAATTTGTGTCCAAGCTCCTATTGGATTTCTGGATGATTGTCCTGAATATGGGAAGAACATTGGCCCTTCCTGCATAAAGATGTGACTGATTATCTGTTGGAGTTGTCCCACTGTTAAGTTATAGCACTAGAGAGTGACTGGGAGTGAGTTAGTTGATAGCAGGGCTGTACCAAACCATAATTGTGTCCTGTGCGACTTGCACATCTGCCTCAAACCCCCCCCCCCTCTCCATTACATTTGCCCTATGCCCAGCATCTCCCCATCTTACCCCACACCTCCATGTCTAGCTGGCTCCCTACCCATGCTGCATGTCCTTGGCCTGCCACCGCTACTGTTCGTAGTCTCTCATAAGTGGCAACAGCAGAGCAGACTTGATCTCTAATTGAAGAAGAAACACACGGGAAGAGGGAGGGATTAGACCTGCGTGCAAGAGCAGAGTCTGAAAGACTTGGGTGGTTTCTTCTTCAATTAGAAGTCAGGTCTGCTCTGCTACTGCCAGTGCTGCCACTGACGAATACAAAAAGTGGTGGTGGCAGGGCAAGGACAGGTAGCGTGGGGGGGAACTGGGGCCAGCAACTCCAAATGCGCCCTTAATCTTTTGCACCTTGTGCAGCTGCACCACTTGCACAGGGCTAGGTATGGCGCTGGTTGATAGCTCCTATCTCTGGTCCACATAGCAGGAGATGCATGTGCTTTTTTTCCCATATATATTGATGGTATTGGGAGTGTGCCTGCAGTTAATTAATAACTGTGTTTGACCATAGTGGATGATGTAGTTTATGGAGTGAATGCATTTTCCCCCATGCTTAATAAGGCTCTTCAGGGTGTTACGGTTTATTTAAATTTTAGAGAGGGGTATTGTCTGAGTGAGTAAATATCCCAGGGGCCAGGGCTAAAATATCCCCCTCCCCCCTCCAATTGTGCAAGCCGAAACCACAAGCTGTCTGCGGCAGACCAGATAAACAGCAATGCATCTGAATAGGTCTTGCTCCTAAATATGATTAAAAGTTGTAAGCTAAGAGAATTTCAAGATGTATGACTGCATTTATCTTTTTAGCAAGATAATATGGTGTGATCTGGAGATCCTCTAATTGTTAAAGCTTCTTGAGAGAAATGCCTTTGATGCAAGGAATACAGTGATTAGGCCATATGGTCATGGCTGATGCTCCCTATCGGAGATCATTCTGTACACCCCTTTTTTAATATAATTAAACCTTTGGATGTGACTAACATGAATGTGCATATGTATGGCTCCAAAGAAATGGGATAGTCACCGTAGACCACTTCCTGTCTTCCTGTATGTATCTATGTTTTTAGATAAAGTGACCTGTGGCTCATAACACCTTGATTTTGTGGTACATCTCTATGGCGCGTCTGCTCGAGGAAAGCAAGAAGAGTTTGGTTCTGTTGGCCATAAAGCTTCAGGTTTTCACCAGGGAGGCAATCCATTTGCAGGCTGTCTAAAGCTTGTCAGGCCCTGGCACTAGCTGAGTTTCTTGCATTACCTCTGCTTCTGTGCAGAGGATGAGGATAGATGGCAGTTACTAGAGATTCTCAGAAGTGCTTAATGAAACCTCCTCGCTGTTACATAGTAACATAGTAAATGACGGCAGATAAAGACCAGTATGGTCCATCTAGTCTGCCCAGTAAGATGTCAGGAGTAGGTGCACCTGCCGCTTCGTGCAGGCCCACCCTCCCCATGTCTTTGTTTTAGTGGTGAACCAATCGCTCCGTGTAGGACACCCCTGTATGTTGAGAAAGCATAGTTCCTTAGCGTCCCTCTAGTCCAGTCCCAGAACCAGAGAGTTGTCAACCTCCTCCAGCAGCCTTGGAGACTGAAATACATCATCGCTTTGCTGGCACCAGTATAAGTAGGCAAGGACCGCCCCCTCTCACCAGTACTTTCAGTCTCCAAGCAGACAGACACAGGAACCCTTACAGCAGCAGCAGCAGATCTGACATAAAAGAAAACGAAGTAACCAAATCAAACAGGGAAAATAAACCAAAAGGAGTAAATTTCAAAAACCCAAGCTCTGGGCTCAGAACCTCCAAGCTGCCAGCAAAGCGATGATGTATTTCAGTCTCCAAGGCTGCTGGAGGAGGTTGACAACTCTATGGTTCCGGGACTGGACTAGAGTTCCGCAATTAGCAGGTAAGTCTAATTTACCCTTACTCACCTGTAACAGGTGATCTCCGGGAACAGAAGGAATTTAGTCTTCACATATAGTTCACATACGGGTATCATTGGTACCGACGGAGCGTGCACGGGAACGCTTCCCAGCGTCCAATATGAAAGCTTTTGGGAGCATCCCACAGCGCCTGCGTGCTGCCTTCCCGCCTTTCCCCAGTATCGACTGGGTCAGTGTCACGTCAGGACATGCTAGGGAGATAAAGTTCCTAGATGAAATAAATGACTGCTCCTTGGAGCAGCTGGTTCATGAACCGACACAGCCGCATCCACTCTCGGCGACTTAAAAATCTCCTTGTCTTGCTCAACCAAGGGGTAAAGCCGAGACATGGCCCGAGAGCCCCTGAGAGCCGCCTCGAGCATGTCCCACTCACCATGAATCATTTCTTTTATTACTCTATGCATAGGGAAGGCTTTTTGTGTCTTCCTAAAGGCCTGTAAGAGCAGATCCTCTAGCTCTGCCTCCTCCCCTGGCCCCGACACCGGAACATTAAGTGCCTTAAGTGTCTCCGAAATGAGAGCGGGCAACTCCTCTCTCCGGAAAATCTGCACCACTCTGGGCTGGTCCTCTTGTTCCGCAATTTCTCCTTCTTCCAATTCCTCGTCTAGCTCCGGATCCTCGTCTTCCTCAGACTGTCCCTGCCTTTCCATTTCCACTCGCGCTTTCTTCGGCAACGATGCCGAGACAGCTACCGACAGTGGCGTTCCCAGCCTCTTCTGTCCCAAGCCCCCACTCATGGGACCCGAAGACGCGAAGGGCCTCTCACCATGAGACCCCCCAAATGCCCTCTGAATCAAAGCCATAAAGTCTGGGGAGAAAACTGATGCCAAATCCCCTGGCCACGGCGCCTGAGGAACCGGCCCATCCGGCCTGGTGGACGGTCCCGGAACTGGCTCCGCGAGATCCCCCACCTGCACCAGTGCTCCCTCGGGAGCCTCCTGCTCCTCTATCATCTCTGATTGCTTTTGATCTACCAGAGCTGCCTGGCTACAGCTGGCACAGATCCCGGCCTCCGAGACTGCAGACCTCTTCACACCGCATAGTAAACATAACACCTTTGCCGGCATCCTGAGCCTCTCGCATCCAACATCTGCAATAGAGTAGACACCCAGGAAGGACTCATCCAAGGAAAACACCCTGTAAAGGAGGACTCTCCCCCCTGTCCTCCTAAACTGGACCGGTTCCCTTTGTGGTTTTTTTTTTTTTTAAATAAAACAAAGACAGCAGGAAAGCCCCCGACTTTAACCTGCCAAGCAGAATCCAAAAACAAAGCTCAGAGCCGGAACTACGCTTGATTCTTTCCCTGCACACAGAAACCGCTTTTCCAGCCGAAAAGCCATGTGGCGTGGGCTGGCTGAGTCTCCTGCACTTAACACCCGCAGGGACCACTCTCCCCTTACCTTTCTCGCACACCAGCTGTCAAGAGCCCCGGCCGGCTGACTGCTGCCTGCACTCGGGACTCTCTTCACCCGATGCAGAGAAGCCAGGCGAAAACGAAGGTAACGCGGCTGACTAAACCCGGTCCCTCATAGCAACCAGCAATCGGCTCCTTCCTGCCCAGTCCCCTCACAGTGCCAAAACAGGCAACTCCTCTGTGTAACGCCGGGGGAGGGCTCCTTGCCAAAATTTGCAGTCCGACCCTGCAGCCCTGCACCTGGGTCTCCGGTTATCTCCTGAACCCCTTCTCAGATGAGAGAGAGAGGCAGAGAGGGAGCGAGGTCCTCAGCAGTTACAATTTAAAGGGATATTCCCCTAAAAATGTGAAAACCTCCCCCCAAAGCAAATCTGCAGCCCTCAAAGAATTTAAAATAAAATAACTGTCCAGAAATGTCCTTAATTGCTCCTCTAGTGAGCTGGAACTCCGGCTCACACCCACCAGCTGCTTGGAGACTGATCTAAACTGGAGTGAGGAGGCGGTGCCTGTGTCCTTATACCAGTGTCAAAGAATGACGTGGATCAGTCTCCAAGCTGCTGGAAGAAGATCACAACCCCAGAGTTCCGGGACTAGACTGGAGGGACGATCAGGAAGTAGTAGTTTTCTGTTTGGTGAGTTTTTCTTCATATTTGGTGCTTTAGCAGGAGATCGGGCATTGACTGACTCGTTTAAGGGCCCTTCAGTTTCCATGGATTGCTGATCCTCATTAACCAAAGCAGAGAAGGCATTATGCAGGGATATCTCTTGATGTATAGGATGTCTCTGCGTTACAGGTCGCAATCTACCCGAGCCCACTGTGATTCATTTGCTCCTGGGATGTTTGATTCTTTGTGGGAGTAGTAGTGGACTTTGTTCTGTTTGTATCCTAGAAGAGGTGTGTTTCATTGCAGCTAGTTCTTCCCTTAGTAGAGCCAATTCTTTATGCATAGCAGCTGACTTGAGGCACATAGGACAAGCTCTTAGGTTCCAAATGATTTGTCTCAGAATGAAAGCACCAGTTATTGCACTGAATACACGACATGCTGATTTAAGCAGTCCTAGAAGAAGAAAAGGTGGGCTTAACACCAAATTAAAAAGGATAGATGGCAACGTATGTGACCACTATATAGGCAATGCAGCCCTGGGGTGGGTGGGCTGAGGGGTAGGGTGGGTGGGAACCTAAGTGTCCCTGGCCAGTAGGCCTTACATAAACAGTGGACGCACTCAGATATCTGATTTAAGGGCTACACAATGAATGTAGGCAGAATATTCCCAAAAAGTAGTGTATAATCAACAGTTAAATTCTGTATTAGCAACAGGCAAAAAAGATAGAAAGCTGAAAGCTTAGCTGTGTGGAGGCTCTGGAAGCTGTGAAGACGAGTTGACCAGGTACTTGTGGCAGGCTGTAAGATAATCTAATTAGCCCCTTCCTGGGAGCAGGCTTGCAACAGAAAATTCAAACAATGGAAGCAGAAATAGTCAAACTGAACTTTTTCTTTCTTTCTATCTGCCTACTCTGCAAAGGTCCCTGTTGATGTGGAATTTGTTCTAGGATGATAACCAGAGATCATAAAATTCTGGGGGCCTTTTCCTTGGTTTATCTAGAGCTGGGAACTAAAGATGATTTTGAAAATGAGAAGTCTGTCCATAGGAGTGTAGCCAGAGACTCCAAAGTACTCTTTTCATACACCCCGGAATATCTAAAATGTGGAGATGAAGAGATTTGCTAGACAACTGACTGAGATGAAACGTTTAGTTAGAATATTAGAAAAAAATTTGATCCTACTATTTGTGTAATCCACTTAAAAAAAACACAACACAACAAACAACCCTCCCCCCCCCCCCATCATTTCACCTAGTAACAGAATGCTTAGACTCCGGTCACATTTGTTGTCCAAGGGAAAAGTAGCTGCTTCCAGGATACTTGTGGGTGGCCCTTAGCATTATGAACCAGCAAGTGTGCTGAGCAGGATCTGATGCTGTGACACCTTCGGCAGAAATAATGGACGGGACCATATGCCCAGAAGGGTGTTACTCGGCCTATATCTTGCATGAAGAGAGAGACTGCTGTCCTATTTTAAAGTGCCTTGAGAAAGTATTTGTCCTGATTTGTCGCATTACAATCTGGAATTAAAATGGAGATTTGGTGGTTAGCACCATGTGATTTACACAACATGCCTACCACTTTGAAGGTGCAAAATATCTTTTATTGTAACACAAACAATAAGTAAGACAAAAAAAACCATAAATGATGAGTGTGCATAGCTATTTCTCCCCCACAGTCAATACAGAGTAGTTACTCACCTGTAACAGGTGTTCTCCAGGAGCAACAGGAATCAGTCCTCACATATGGGCGTCGTCGATGGAGCCCCCATGCGGTGCATTTCCCCAGCTTTCAAAGAAAGCCTTTGGGAATGCAGGCAGGCACGCATGCACGGTCCCCTTCCCGCCCAAAGGTGCCATCTTGCTCAGTCAAATGACATAGCTAAAAGACAGCACAAAAAAAGAAAATGAACTATATACAACTGCAACTCCAAGGGGAGGAGGGAGGGTTGTGAGGACTGATTCCTGCTGCTCCTGGAGAACGCCTGTTACAGGTGAGTAACTACTCTTTCTCCAGGACCAAGCAGGAAGTCAGTCCTCACATATGGGTGACTCCCTAGCTCTGGGCTACCAGGAACCCAGGCTGAAAAACAGAGCTTCCTCTAGAGCCCCAGCAACAGTGAGAGAATCTTCTCTGAGACCACACCTGAACGGTAGCCCAACACCAGGGCCGGAGGGTAGGAGTTGCCTAAACCTCAAAGAGATTACAAAGTACCGCTTGCCCGAAAGCACTGTCCCTACGGGACTCCCTCTCGAGGCAGTAGTGGTCCGCAAAAGTCTGGCTTGAAGACCAAGTAGCGGCCCGTCAGATGTCTGCCAACGGAACGAGCGGAAGTGAGCTACTGATGCGGCCTTCGCAAGAACTTGGTGGGCCGTGACTCGACCCTCCAGGGAGAGGCCGGCTGACCTGTACGCCCAGGCGATACAGTCTGCCACCCAGATGGACAACGTACGCTTAGTGACAGGCAACCCCAATTTATTAGGGTCAAAGGAAATGAAGAGCTGAGAAGCCCTTCTATGTCCCTGCATACGTTCAAGGTAAAAGGACAGCACCCTTCTACAATCCAGGTATGCAAGACAGTCTCTGCTCTACTGGCGTGCGGCCTGGGAAAGAACGTTGGAAGAACCACCTCCTGGTTGAGGTGGAAGGAGGACACCACCTTTGGAAGGAACTTAGGATGAGTCCGCAAGACTACCCTGGTCCTATAGAACCTGGTATACGGCCTATCCGAGACCAGGGCCTGAAGCTCACTCACCCGCCTAGCTGAGGTGAGTGCCACAAGGAACAATACCTTCCAGGAGAGGAAACGTAAATGGCAGGTTGCCAACGGCTCAAAAGGTGGGCGAGTCAGTTGCTGCAAGACCACATTGAGATCCCACTCAGGAGCAGGTGGACGAATAGGAGGCTTAAGCAGAAGCAGGCCTCTTAGAAAGTGGGACACCAGAGGGTGGCTTGAGAGAGATTGTCCATCCACCTGCAAGTGGTGAGCTGAGAGGGCACTGAGGTGAACCCGGACATAGTTGGACTGAAGTCCTAGGTTGGAAAGGTGGAGCAGGTATTGAAGCACCACCTGGACAGAGCAGGAGAAAGGGTCCTCTTGCTGTTGCGAACACCAAATAGAGAACCTATGCCACTTTAGAGCATAGGCCTTCCTGGTGAAATGTTTCCTGGAGGCCAACACCACCTCTTCAACCTCCCTAGATAGGAGCAAGGACTAGCCTTTCAGCAGCCACGCCATCAAATTGAGAGATTTGAGATTGGGATGCAAGAGGGACCCCTGGTCCTGAGTCAGAAGGTCGGGTTGCAACCCCAGAGGAAGTGGAGTATCCACCACCAACTGCAGAAGAAGAGGGAACCACGGCTGCCTGGGCCACCTGGGGGCTATCAGGATCACCGTGGCTCGGTCCTGCTGGACTTTGAATAGAGTCCGGACCACCAGAGGTGTGGGAGGAAAGGCATACAGCAGGCCCCCTGACCAAGGGATCAGGAAGGCATCTGGCGCTGTTCTGGAACAGAACCGGAGTAGTTGCCTGTTGAGCGGACTGGCAAAAAGATCCATGGTGGGAAGACCCCTCTTTAGAAAGATCTTTTGCACTACCAGAGGATCCAACTGCCACTCGTGAGGCTGCAGGAGTCTGCCCGCCAGGTAGTTTTCCTGGCCTGGGAGGTAGACTGCCCTGAGGGTCATGCCCTGGGTGACAGCCCAGGAGCAGAGAGCTTGTGCTTCTAGGCAGAGAAGTCTGGATCCTGTGCCTCCCTGCTTGTTGACGTAGAACATAGCCACCTGGTTGTCCGTCTGAACTAGGACAGACTGGTGAGACAGGATCTGAGAGAAAGTCCGCAAGGCCAGCCGAATGGCCCTCAATTCCAACAGGTTGATCTGCTGGGCGGCCTCCCATGGAGACCACAGGCCCTGGGTGCAGGCTCCCTGGCAGTGAGCCCCCCAGCCCTGCAGGGAAGCATCGGTTGTCAGGACCTGAGTGTGGGGAGGCCTGAAAAGGAACACCCCTGACCAGATTTGGGAGATGCCGCCACCAGCGTAAGGAGTCCACCAAGGGTTTGGACACCTTTATTCTGTCTGACAACTTCCCTGTGGCCTGCAGCCACTTCATCCTGAGGTACCACTGAGCCGGCCTCATGTGCAGCCGGGCATGTGGGGTGATATGCACTGTGGAAGCCATGTGACCTAAGAGCCGGAGGAAGTTTCTGGCCGAGACCAGAGAGTCCGCCTGAAACTGACTGGCCAACTTTATCAGCCTGTGAGCTCTGTCCACAGGCAAAAAGGCCTTTGCTTTGAGGGTATCCAACCTGGCCCCTATGAATTCCATGTCTTGTGAGGGGACCAAAGTGGACTTTGGGAAGTTTTATAACGAACCCCAGGTGCTGAAGCAGGGATATGGTTCTGCAGGTGGCCTGCCTGGCCTCTTGCGGAGACTGGCCTCTGATTAGCCAGTTGTCCAGGTAAGGGAACACAAAGATCCCCTGGTTCCTGAGGTAGGCCGCAACCACCGCCAGGCATTTTGTAAAAACCCTGGGGGCGGAGGTGAGGCCAAAAGGAAGCACTCTGTACTGGAAGTGCTTTCCTCCCACCACAAATCTGAGGAATTGGCTGTGGCTTGGATGGATGAGGATGTGAGTATAAGCATCCTTCAGGTCTAAGGAGCATAGTCAATCTCCCTGCTGGAGGTAGGGCAGTAAGATTTCAAGGGTAAGCATCTTGAACTTTTCCCTCTCCAGAAACTTGTTCAGATTTCGCAGGTCGAGGATGGGTCTGAGGCCTCCTGTTCTTTTTGGTACCAGGAAGTACCTGGAATAGAAGCCTTGCCCGTCCAGGTGGTGAGGCACCAGTTCCACCGCCTGGTCCCTCAGTAGACCTTCCAGCTCCTGAAGGAGTAAGTTTCTGTGCAGAGGGGGTCTTGGAGGCTCCCCTGGAAAGTAGGAGGGGAGTATCTTGATGAAGTGGAGCAGATAGCCCCTTTCGATGATACTTAACACCCAAGTATCCCCTGTGATGGCTGGCCACCTGTCTGCGTACAGGGTCAGCCGACCTGTGCCCTGGAGAGGAGGAGAGGCTATGCTGGCATAGTCAAAAAACCCCTCCCTCCTGAGCAGGAGCCGGAGTAGGAGGCTTGGGGGCCTTCTGCCTACGGGGCCCATGACCCTGCCCCTTGGCCTGCTGGCCCTGTTGGGGAGCTGCAGAGGCCAGGTAGTGAGGGTAGGTTTTATAGGCAGTGGTCTTCCTCAGGTAAAAGGTCTTTTTCCCCGAGCCCTTCTTTTTCTGAGAAGGGGCAGAGGTCTTCCTGGACAGCCTTGTCCGGGTAAGAGTCTCGGTCTTGAGCTCTGCAGCCTTTTCGGCCATGGGCTTGCCAAAAAGGTTTTCACCTCAGCAAGGGACATCGACCAACTTGTCCTGTACCCACGGCTCGAGGTCCGAGGATGGTAGCCAGGCCTGACGGCGTGCACCAATGTCGGCCCCTGCTACTCGGGCCGAAGCCTCAAATCCATTGTAGGCTGCTCGAGAAATAAACTTCGAGCACTCTCGAATACCAGAAGACAAGGCCTTAAACCTCTGCAAAGGTTCCTCGGACAGACTAGCAGAGAACCCGGCAATTTCCTTTGCCAGGTCTCGAAGGTACATGCCCATGTACAGCTGGTAGGTCTGGACGCGGCAAGCAAGCATAGAGCCCTGGAAGCACTTTCTACCGAGGGCATCCAGGTTCCGGGCTTCCCTGCCAGGAGGCACCGAGGAGTGCATCTTCTGACTCTTCAGGCGATGCATGGCCGATTCCACCACCATGGAATGGTGCGGTAGCTGTGCCTTCTGAAACTCGGGGCTCTTGCGGACTCGATAGATGGAATCGACCCGCTTGCTTAGAACCGGCATCGAGGCCAGTGCCTCCCACATGCGGAAGAGCAGCCGCTCCAGCATCGGAGAAACCGGGACAGTAAAGGCCTCCTTGGGAGGAGAGTCATACTGCAGAGCCTCGGCTCGAGGCTCTTCCTCAGGGTCCGCCGGGAATGCCAGTGCCTTGGCCATATCCCGTACGAAATCCGAGAACCTAGTATCCTCCGGGGGGAACCTAGTCTGAGGCTTGGAGCTCGGTGAGTCCAAAGGGACTCACCGAGTCCGGAAGGTGTCAGGGGACTCCTCCGTCTCCCACGCCGATTCCTCCGAGGAGGAATCGAGCGGTTCCAAGCGGGCGGGCGGGCACCGACGCCATCCATCCCAACGACGAGGGAACCGGCGTCGACTACCTTGGTCCCAAACAGGATGCCGAGTGTGACCGCGGCCGAGGATCGACTCTAGTTCGCATGGTCTCGAGGATCGGCTCGGCCTCCGGGGTCGACTTGGACGTCGATGACCCGGTGAGACCGGAGATCAGCACCCGCTGCTGCTCCATGAAGGCAGACAGTCTGCTCTCCAAGGCCGTCAACCTGAGTCATATAAGAACATAAGACATGCCATACTGGGTCAGACCGAGGTCCATCAAGCCCAGTATCCTGTTTCCAACAGTGGCCAATCTAGGTCCTACGTACCTAGCAATATCCCCAAAAGACACAGGTTCCATAATGCTTGTACTGGGTCAAGCATTGATATCCTGGGTCCCTTTTTAATAGTGGTTTATGGACCTTTCCTCCAGGAACTTGTCCAAACCTTTTTTAAACCCAGCTATACTAACAGCCCTTACTACATCCTCCGGTAACAGATTCCAGAGTTTGATTACACGTTGAGTGAAAAAATATTTTCTCTTATTTGTCTTAAATAGTTTACCCTGTAGCTTCATTACATGTCCCCTAGTCTTTCTATATTCTGATAGCGTAAACAATTGATCCACGTTTATCCGTTCCACTCCATTCATTAATTTATAGACCTCTATCATATCTCCCCTCAGCCGTCTCTTTTCCAGGTTAAAGAGCCCTAACCTTTTTAGCCTCTCTTCATAGGAGTAGCCTTCCATCCCCTTCACCAATTTGGTGGCTCTTCTCTGTACTTTTTCTAATAACGCTATGTCCTTTTTAAGATACGGCGACCAGAATTGCACACAATATTCAAGGTGCGGTCGTACCATGGAGCGATACAGAGGCATTAGTCTAAGTCTAAGCTCAGGAGACCCAGAAGCCTCCGACTCGGGCCCCAACAGCGGCTCCCCTGGAGGAGAGTCCATGAGGACTACAGTACTCGCGTGACTCGGGGCCTCCGACTCTACACGAGGATGCTTGGCAGGCCTCTCCGACTCCGAAGACCCGGGATGGCGATCAGGGCTATGCGACCTGGCCCTCGAGGAGCCAAGAGCATCCACCGATGCCGCCCTCGTGGGTTTCTTCTTCCTTCGGTGCTCCCTCGAGGGGGACTCCGTTTCAGAGGAGCCCCGACGATGCTCGGGGTCAGACTCCCGAGACGTCGAGGCCTCTGACGAAGTCCGGACCCGTCCAGAGGCAGACTCGGAGAAGATCCTCTCACGCTGGTGCTGACAGCTCCGCAATGCCTTGGAAGACATTTTGCCACAGGGACTGCAGACTGTAGAATCGTGGTCTGGACCCAGGCACCGGAGGCAGCAGTCGTGTGTGTCGGTGAGAGACATCAGTTTCTTGCACCGATCACACTTCTTAAAGCCACTGGCAGCCATCGGGGGAAAAAGGGCCCCTGCAAGATCAAAAAATTGGGCTGCCAGGGAAAAGAAAAAAGATGCGAACGCAGTCTCTAAGGACACAAACTGAAAGAGAGAGATCCGGGCTCGGCACCGGTGTACCGAGTCCAGGCGGGAAAGGAACCGACGTCGAACCGATGAAAAACTCGACCCAACGCAGGAAAAATCAACTTTTTTCATGGGTGACGAGGACAGGCGTCTGTAGGGCTCCGCGGAAAAAAGCAGACTGAGCAAGATGGCACCTTTTGGACAGGAAGGGGACCGCGCATCCGTGCCTGCATTCCCAAAGGCTTTCTTTGAAAGCTGGGGAAATGCTCCGCATGGGGGGTCTGTCGACGCCGACGTTGCCCATATGTGAGGATTGACTTCCTGCTTGGTCCTGGAGAATTTATAGAACCACCTTTTGCTGCAATTACAGCTGCAAGTCTCTTGGCTATTAGCTTAGCACATCTAGCCACTGGGATTTTCACAAATTCCTTAAGGCAAAACCGCTCCAACTCCTTCAGGTTTGCTGTACACCAACGCAACCCATCTATCTTCAAGTGATGCCACAGAGTCTCAATTGGATTGTGGTCTGGGCTTTGACTAGGCCATTCCAAGACATTTAAATGTTTCCCTTTAAAACACTCCAGTGTAGCTTTAGCAGTATGTTTAGGGTCATTGTCCTGCTGGAAGGTGGACCTTTGTCCCAGTCTTAAATCTCTGCAGACTGAAACAGGTTTTCCTCAAGATTGCCCAGTATTTAGGGCCATCCATCATTCCTTCAATCCTGACCAGTTTTCCTGTCTCTGCTTATGAAAAACATCACCACAGCATGATGCTGCCATCACCATATTTCACTGTGGGAATGGTGTTCTTGGGGTGATGGGAACTGTTGGGTTTGTACTACACATGTTTTCCCATGATGGCCAAAAAGTTCAATTTTTGTCTCATCTGACCAGAGAACCTTCAACCATATCTTCGGGGAGTCTGCCACATGCTGTTCAAACTCCAAATGTGTTTTCTTATTTCTTTCTTGAAGCAATGGCTTTTTTTCTGGCCACTCTTCCATAAAGCCCCGCTCTGTGGTCTGTATGGCTTAAAGTGGTCCTATGGACAGATATTCCCATCTCCGCTGTGGATCTTTGCAGCTCCTTCAGTGTTATCCTTGGTGTCTTTGTGGCATCTCTGATTAATGCCCTCCTTGCCCGGTCTGTGAGTTTTGGTGGGCAGCCTTCATCAGGTTTGTAGTGGTGTCATATTCTTTATATAACAGATTTAATGGTGCTCCGTGGGATATTCAAAATTTGGGATATTTTTTATAACCCAAATCTGATCTATAGTTCTCCACAACTGTCTCTGACCTATTTGGAGTGATCCTTGGTCTTCATGTTGCTTGCTTAGTGGTGTTGCAGAGTCAGGGGCCTTTTAGAACAGGTATATTTATACAGGCATCATGTGACAGATCATGTGACACTGATTGCACACAGGTGGACCCTAATCAATTAATTATGTGACTTCTGAGGTTAATTGGTTGGACCAGATCTTATTTAGGGGTTTCATAGCAAAAGGGATGAACACTTATGAACTCACAACGTTTTGGGTTTTACTTGTTTATATATATATATAATATATATATTATATACACACAAGGTATTTTATTGTCATTTCACTTCACCAATTTGAACTATATTGTTAGGTCCATTAGCTAACATCCAAATGAACCTCCATTTTCATGCCAGGTTGTAATGCAATAAAACAGGACAAAAACTGAGGGGATGTATACTTTCACAAGGCGCTGTATATGCAAAGTGGAATTAATTGGGCACTGAAGCGAGTATCCCTGTAATTGCATTGGGAAGCAATGGCTGACAATTAGCAGTAGATCTCAGATACGTAGGTAGTAGCAGTTAACCTCCTTTGCTATATTCCAAGTCATCCTGCTAGACCAGTCCACACAAGTGGGTTATGTTCCCCTGCCAGCAGATGTTGGAGATAGAGAAGTACCAAAGGCTTCTGGGAGCTTGCCCTGGCACATATAGGACTACCTCTAGGGGTCGCCTTCAGTATTTCTCTGTCTCCAGCAGATGTGGATGCTTCTCTGCTCCTTACAGTTACCAAGAGGGATCTCCAGGAACAAGCAGGAATGAGTCTTCACATATGGGTACGTTGGTACCGACGGAGCCTGCACGGGAACGCTGCCCAGCTTCCAATCAGAAAGCTTTTGGCAGCATCCCTCCCGCCTGCGCGCTGACTTCCCGCCTTCTCCAGAGCCTCTCTTCAGTTTTTGTTTTTCCGCGGAGCCGGCAGGACTTCCTCCTGTCACCGCAGAAACTTTTCTTTTTACTTATTTTAATTACTTTAGTTTTTGTTTTCTTGTGGTTGCGGCTGTATTTCCCGCCGCCACCGGTACCGCCGGTGGATTTTTGACTAAATTCTGAGAAACTTTTTCTTCAGTTTTTTGCCTTAACTTGTTGGGCCTACCAGGCCTCTTCCTCATGAAGCCTTCTTTTCCTAAGAAGTGCATTCGATGTGGAAACACCTGTTTTCTTTTAGACTCCAATAGTTGGTGTCTCAATTGTGTGGGTCCTGACCCTTTTTCCCCTGACTTGTCAGGGGATACTTTTGTGAGGAAACCTTCAGTTTTTAGAGTTTCCCTCGATACCATTTTTTATTCGGCAGTGAGGGAACCCGGTTTCTCCTCTTCACAGGATCAGGTAACCCACAAACAGTCTGTTAAGACTAGTCAATGCTTGAGTGGTATGTCCCATGCCCAGCATGGTGACAGCTCCGGCCTTACCCTCAAGAATCCATTGGCATTACCCCTGCGGGAGTCTGTGGGCTCCAAAGCATTAAAGGGGTTTCAGGTTGTTCCTGGGGCTCACCCCTCACAGAACATACCTGAGTCATGTCCGGGGGTGGTATCCGCTTCGAGCGGTACCGATCCCCCGGCATCGGCACCAATGTCGAGTGTTCCACTCTTCACCAGGGATCGCCATCGGGCATCCTCGGTACCTTCGGGACCGATCGATACGCTCTGAATTGACTTCCCTCGATCCCAGCCGTGCACGGTGCGGGTATCCGCTTCCAGCGTTACTGATTCCCCGGCATCGGCTTCGGTGTCGAGTGTTTCACTCTTCACCAGGAATCATCCTCTAGCATCCTCGGCACTTTTGGGGCCGGGCGATACGATACCGATGGACATTTCCATATCTCAGCCATGCTCCGGGACGGTACCGGCTTCGATCGGTTCTGATACCCCAGCATCGGCACCGGTGTGGAATAACGTTCTCCCAGCGAGAGGTTGTCATCGGGCATCCTCGGTACCTTCGGGACCGATCGATGTAACCCAGGCTGCTTTACCGGTATCGGCATCGCCGATACTACCACCGACGTCGGTACTCTCGAGACATGCATCGATAGACTCGCTTCCTTCGATGCCGAGTCTTGAATCGATATCTAGTCTCGAGGACTGGGTACCGACGCGTCCCGGAACCGACTCCCTTCGTTTCCAGATAAGCAGTTCCGAGGATCCTAGCCATAACTCTCGCATGATCTCGGTACCATTGCAGCAGTTCCCGATGACAACTTCAACTGCTGGCCCTGTGTCAGTATCGATGTCGATGCCTGTTCTTGCACCGATGCCTAGTTTAGAACCGATACCTGGGGTTGCTGATGCAGTACTCAGTGCCTCTAAGTTACCATACCAGTATCCTTGTCCATCTACTAGGTTTCTCTCCTCACACCACGGTACGTCCTCTGGTGCTCAGCCTCTTTCTTTAGCCTTACCAGGGAAGGTTCCCATAGGAGATAAGTCTTTTCAGGCTTTTCTCCTGGATATGGCAACCTTTCTTAATATCTCTATCCCTGGTTGTGATGCTATTCCTGGCTCACCGGCACAAATGGAAAATATGATGCTTCCTTTACATCCTGCTCTGCGGGATCTCCTTCTGAGGGTCTGGAAATCACCCTTACGGCTTCCTCTACCTTCTACAGCCACTGAGGTTCGGTACCGGGTGCCTCCCTCCCCAGGATTTCAGAAGCCTCAACTTCCTCATCGTTCCCTTGTAGTGGAATCAGCACTGAGGAAGGTTAAGAGCAAGAAGAAGCATTCTTCTTATCCGCCAGGTCGTTCTTCAAGAACACTCGATGCGTTTGGTCGTCAAGCCTTCCAAACATCTATGCTGGCCTCCAGAATTCTTTCATATATTTTCCACATGAGTCTCACACTCCAGGAGGTCACGGAGAGATTGTCTCTTTTGACCCCTTTTATGCCAGAGCCCAAGGCTACTAATTATTCCTTGCTACTCAATCATAGCCGGAATATATCTTGGTTCCTTTCTCGTGCTTCTATAGACTCTTTTGAGTCTGTTAGCAGATCTTCTGCTATTGCCATTGCAGCACGTCGCAGAGCCTGGCTCGAAGCTTCAGACTTGAGCAGATGGGCACAAACTATATTGGCTCATTCTCCTTGTACTGGAGAAGGTCTCTTCAATAAGGAGGCTTTACGTCAGGTTGCTCAATGCTCCGCTGACTCTCCTTCCACTAAGGACCATTCTAAGCGACCTCCTTCTTCGAAAGGTAGGAAATGTCCTACCAAACCTTCTTTCCCTAAGAAAAGAAAGTTTCATTCATCTCCTGCCCATCATTCGGCTGTACCTAAACAAGGGACACCTCAGCCTAGTCTGAAGTCCTCCAGCTCTGGCCAGTCTCAGCATTCCCAGCAACCATAGGGGCTGGGAATTATACTCTACAGTTCACTTCTACCCATTAGAGCAGGGGTCTCAAACTCAAATTGCTTTGAGGGCCAAATGAGGACTTGTAGAGTAACCCGGGGGCCGCACAAGACGCAGGCCTCATTTGCATAAGGGCATCATTTGCATAAATATTTGCATAATGTTACCATACACTAACTTTTAGTAAACATGCCTCTTAATGAGTGTATGGATAAAGAAAGACTAAAAGATTTCTACATTACTATAAACCAGTGCCAACCGCCAGGCACATTAGGAACTACTAGAAACACTGCCCATTTAACTGTTTAACTGCCTCCTCAAGGGTCTAGAGGACAGGAAGAAAATGTTTATTCTTATTTTTATCGACATCTCAGCTGCCTTCGACACTGTACACCACCTAACCCTCCTTAACAAGCTGGCATCAATTGGAATATTAGGAACCACCCTGAAATGGTTCTCCTCCTACATAACAGACAGAAAGCCACAAGTCCAATTCAACGGAAAAAAAGCCGAAGCCTTCACTCAAACCCAAGGCATACCACAGGGGGCGGCACTCTCAGCACTACTGTTTAACATTTACATGCAACCCCTCAGTGAAATATTCAGGAAATATGGCATCAACTACCACATATACGCAGACGATATCATGCTGTACACACAGCTTGAGACCATTGACCCAAATTACGATCAGCTGGAAACCTGCATGGGAGAGATGTTGGGATGGCTAAAACAAAACAACATGTCGATTAATCATAAGAAGACTGAAGTTATGCTTATATCCAGTAAAACTGACTTTGAACCGCCACCAACAATCACATTGTGCAACAATACTTACAACACTAAGAAGGAAATTAGATATTTAGGAGTCATAATCGACAGCAAACTGAAAATGGAAAAACACCTCAGCAACACCAACAAAGCTATCTTTCACAAGCTTAGAGTACTACGACCCCTACGGAATGTACTAGATCCATGTGACTTCCGTTCAGTTGCTCAAGCGCTCATCATGCCCCACCTCGACTACTGTAACTCCATCTTACAGGGTCTACCAAAGAAAACGACTAACAGATTGCAACTGGCACAACACGTAGCAGCAAGGATCATCATGAGAACAAGCGTCACCGAACATATCACACCTATATTGATGGAACTACACTGGCTCCCAGTCGCTGCCAGGATCCAATACAAAACATTGGTAACGACATTCAAGCTAATTCACAACCTGGCCCCATCATTCCTTTCCACCCTGATCGCCTTACAACCTACCACAAGAAGCAGGAGAACCATAAACGCAGACACACTTATAGTCCCAAACAGCATCAGACATGTAAAATCCAGCACTAGTCGCAGAGCATTCTCCCTCTCTGCCCCCACTTTATGGAACAACCTACCACATGAGCTGAGAGCAATAAATGACCTACTCGATTTCAGGAAAAAATTAAAAACTCATCTATTCAACTGCCACTATGGCCAGATGTGAATCCAACAAGATAAAAAGAAACGAATAGCCGTTTGTCAAATGTAAATAGTTAAAGGATAAGCGCTTTTGTACATATGTATGATAGTTCCGGAAGGTCTATATGTAGACCCTGCGATGTGTGCTGTGTATTACCCCTCTTCTTGCTATCTATGCCCCAAACTTTCTGTCTTGATTTTGTGACATATCCCAAAACTATAATCAGACCGCTTCTGATCGCTGGAAGTAGCGGTATATAAGTGTTTGCTAAATAAATAAATAAATAAAATTTAGAACCCATAGCAAACCTGCCATGTCCTAACAGCACTACCAGGACTCACAAAGCACCATACCCTAACTATCAAAAGGCAACACTGCAAATATTAAATCAACACATTTCAGAGAATAACAATACATGACCTACTCGGGAAAGAGAACAAGTGGCAATGTCAAATAGGAATTACATAAACAGAATACCTCAGCTCAGTTACACATGCAGAACATACACCATCACCAAACAAGGAATCACAATTTAGAAACAGGAAGACAATTAAACTGGGAACCCCAAAAGCCAAACTTAGAATGTACAACACTGTAGAAATAAAACTATAAATTGATTTCCTCTTGTATTAAATAAAGTGCAGACGTTAAAGATGCACATTTCCAAGAGCTGACATATTCCAGTTAATAAATTCAAAATAAAGAGATATTTTTCTACCTTTTGTGCATTTTTTTTCAGTTGCAATTGTTCCAGCCACTTTCTTCTGGTTTCTTCGTGTCTTCTGCTAACGCTCCATTGTCTGCTGTCCATTTGTCCTTTCTTCTTTCCTAGTTTTTTTCCATTCTCTCTACATCTGCTTTAACATACTAATCATTCTCCTTTTGCTCTTTCCTCATTCCTATTTCATCCACTCAAATTTTACCCCTCCATCCTCAATCCCCACTTACTCTCCCAATACCCGGCCAATTGTAGATTTTTCTTCCCTCCCACACAAAATATATTTCCCCTCTCCATTTCACTCTCCCAGCCCCATCCCATTCTAATCGTCCCCCAACATCAACTCCCTTCTAGCTCCTGCCCCACCCAGCATCCGCTCCCTTCTAGTCCCCGCATCATCAGCCCATTTCCAGTCCTAGCTCCCTCCCCTCACAGCCCATTTCCATTCCAAGCCCCCTTCCACTCAGCCCATTTCCATTCCAAAACCCTGTCCCCATCAGCTATTTGCAGTTCAAGCTCCCCCTTCTACTCGGCCCATTTCCAGTCGTAGCCCCCCCCCCTCATCAGCCCATTTCCTTTCCAAGCCCCCCTCCCCATCAGCCCATTTCCATTCCAAGCCCCCTTCCACTCAGCCCATTTCCATTCCAAAACCCTGTCCCCATCAGCTATTTGCAGTTCAAGCTCCCCCTTCTACTCGGCCCATTTCCAGTCCTAGCACCCCCCCCCCAGTCCATTACTAGTTCTAGCCCCCCCCCCATAGCCCACTTCCAGTCCTAACCCCCTTCCACTCAGCCCATTTCCATTCCAAGACCCTGTCCCCATCAGCTATTTGCAGTTCAAGCTCCCCCTTCTACTTGGCCCATTTCCAGTCCTAGCACCCCCCCCCCCAGTCCATTACCAGTTCTAGCCCCCCCCCATAGCCCACTTCCAGTCCTAACCCTTCCATCACCCCATCTTCATTCTTAGCCCCCCCATAACCCTATTTTCAGTCTTAGCCCCCCAATCAGACCACCTCCAGTCCTAACCCCCATCTGTCCATTACCAGTCCTAACCCCCATCACCCCATTTTCAGTACTATCCCCTCATCACCCCATTTTCAGTCCTAACCCCCCCCCCCCCCATTACTAGTCCTAACCCCCTCCCCCCCATCAGCCCAAGTAAATTTAAAAATGAAAAACAAAACAAACCCTGGGCTTCTGTAAGTCAGCTCCTCGACCCCCTCCTTCATGCCAGCAAGCATCTCCCCCAGTTCATTTTTTGCCATTTGTACCTCAGCCTTCAGCTCTTCAAACCACTCTCAAAGCTCCTCTCGGGTCACCGCGGTGCTCACTACAGCATTTCTCTCCTCCGACGAGCCTCCGCATACTTTTCCGGCTTTCTCCACGTGGTCAACCTGCGAGCCTTCCGTCGGCGCCATCCTCCTGTCTCCTGCTACTGTGTTCGGGCCGGCACATGCATAATCGCGGATGTCTGCAGCTTTTTTTCCTCATCGCCATTCTCCGACTCCTCTCCTCTCTCTTTCCTGCAATCGGGGGATCAGTGAACCTCCTCACAGGGGAACTTTATGGCTCTTTTCTTTGGGAAATATATTTAATATTTTCTTGTATGCGGCCCGCAAGAGACCTTTGTGCGGCGGCAGCAGCAGAAGCCGGGGGGTTTTTTGTTTCCTCTGCATCGCGGGCCGCACAAAGGTCTCTCGCGGGCCACATGCTTGAGACCCCTGCATTAGAGGTTTATTCACTGTGCTTTTCTTTTTCAGTGTACTAAGCTGTCCGTAAATTTTTGTTCAGGGACTACCGACTTCTCCTCTTCTTACTCTCTAGAAGAGCAGTTGCAACTATCCCTTGATAGTTCTGTCCCAACTGAACATTTTTTCCTTCAGTTGACTTACCCTATGGGTACGTCGCCCTCCAATTACTTGCTCTACCCTCTCAACCGGGCTTTTTCCCTGAGGGGTACCACACTGAAAGGCTTCTCTAGCAAGCTAGTTCCTCAGACAGGGAGAAGGGATATCTCCTCTCCTTTCTTGTCTGTTTTTTCTTTCTTGGGCACAGGACAATCTCTCTGCTGTTTCCGTCAGCAGCTGTGCCTGCAGGAGTTACAGTGCTTGTATTACTGGTACTTTTTACATGTTCCAGTACCTTGTTCAAAATTTTGTCTAGCCTCAGTAGTGATTCCAAGCTACTCATCAGCTATCTTGGATCCTCCTACTCTTTTAGGCTTTCTCACATTATTCTATCCATCTCCTCTCCTAGGATATGGCAACACACCTGATTTCAGTCAGTTTATCTCATATCTCTCCTGCACAATGCTCTCTGCAGTCTTCAGAGAAGCTTTCTACTATGAGGGCCTTGCTATAGAGCATTGACCTTGTCTCTAAAGATTCTCTATTAGTAGGGAAAAGCTTATAATCCCTTCCCATGCCTGTGAGGGTTCTCCACACCCTCAGGCCTGGGGTGTTAACATGAAATATAAGTTCTTCTGCGTGAAAATCCAACGCTGATGTTTACGCATGCTACCTCTGGGTCCCTCTGGTATCTTCTTCTGCGTTTCTGCACATCTGCCATGTCAGTGTTCTGTGGAACTCCCGCCTTGTTCCTTACAGATTCATATGATCATCTGTTCCCACGCAAACATCACGGTTATCTCGTTGGATTGCCTTCTTGCATCCCTCAATCCACAGAAATAGATTCTCTATACATATCCCAAGTGGGTTCACCCTCTTGTAGGGCGAAGAATCTTTTTCTTTTATATTCCCCATGTACAATTATGGGGCTGGGTGGTAGACATGTATCTTCAACTTGTTATCTTGTATGTAGCATCTCCATATATGTCTACATACCTATATCATTACCCTGGTGGTGCAAAACCATGCCCCACAAATGTATATATATTTCGGTATATCATATCTATATCTCTCTATATATCTATCTATATATTTTGATACATTTCTCCACCCATATCCTAATATACACATATGGACATATGTGTGTATATATATATATATTCCATCCACATATATATATCTGTCTATATATGTGTCTGTTGGGGGGCTTCTTAAGGGTTGATATGTCTTACACACTATCACCCTTACTGTCTATACTAAATGTTTTTACCTTCTAGAGGTTTTAGACAGTCTATCGCCCTACTTCGCATATCATTTTACTACGCAGAAACTGTCATGCACCTATAACTACTGTGGTGCTAACATCTTCCATTTTTTCTTTAAGTCCTTGAAGCATCAAGCTTCAATATTTTTCCTACCTCTCACCAGCTAGGAAAAATAGTGTACATCTTTATCTTGAGTACACAGCTGTTCTCCTTGGGAATAGGGTTTTTTCCAGTCCCCCTCTTCCCGCCAGGACTGGGCTAGTTCTCCAACTCCGTCAGTCTTCTTCCTTTAGTCCTCAATGTTAATGACTTTATGCCTAAAGGAGTTTTCAGCTTTTTCCCATAAAGCTTCCATTGAAGACCTGATGTCTAATCCTACCCAGTTGACACCTGGATCGTCTGCTACCTCCAGGTCTGGACCTTCATCCTCACTGCTGGGAGGTCACCTTGAAGATTCCACCACTGCTTATCCAGTAGACTCCATCAGGCTCTCTACTTCCTACAATACAGTAGGTAAGCTGCATATTTTAAGTGTACATTAAAGGTGTTTTAATGCTACTCATCATATACCAAGGACTCCTGTAGTCTGTAGGGCCCTGTAGTCCTTGGCTATGCTGTTTCTTTCCTCACAGCTCCTTTATTGTCAACTCCTATCCTCCATCCCACTTTGGATGCCGGGGATTCCTGGAGACAAAATGCACCCCTGGTCCAGGCTACTGCATTTTTATGGGATCTCCCCCTGGCATCTCCAGCTCGGGAGTCCCCATATGTGAAGACTCATTCCTGCTTGTTCCTGGAGATAGCACAGTTACTTACCTGTAACAGGTGATCTCTGGGAACAGCAGGAACCCTCCCACCTCCCCTAGGAGTTGCATCTCTTATCTTATCTTCTTCTTCCTTTCCTCTCCTCGCCTTTGTCTCAGCTTTGAAACTCAACTGAAGAGAGGCTCTGGAGAAGGCGGGAAGTCAGCGCGCAGGCACGAGGGATGCTGCCAAAAGCTTTCTGATTGGAAGCTGGGCAGCGTTCCCGTGCAGGCTCCGTCGGTACCGACGTACCCATATGTGAAGACTAATTCCTGCTGTTCCCAGAGATCACCTGTTACAGGTAAGTAACTGTGCTTTACCTGTCAGCAGTTTTGTCTGAATTTGTAGCACGCCTTCTTGTAAGATTTGGCCAGCAGACAGTATCCTTGCAGAGGTTCAGCTCCTGTCCACGAGTCAGTTGAGCTGCATGTCTCCTTGGAGGGGGGGGGGGAGGGGGGGGGGCGGTTCCCTAAGTGAAGGTACCAGTAGAGCCTGCACCAGGAGCCGTCGGTACTCTTCAGACACAGCGTTTTATATTTTTCTTCTGCCAGTTTGTTCTGGTTTACTAGCAACAGCCCATACTGACAGGCTCTGAAAATTGTAAGTACGGCTTCAATAAAGGCTTAGTTCTCAACTTCTGGCGTGTGCAGGTTGCGGCTCCCACTTGTTTCCAGAGCCCCATTGCGGGGGCACTCCGTGGCCTCACATGTGGATGTCAGTCATTTTCTTAGGGGCATATGCTCCTTACACCCTCCACTGTGGATGGTGGTTCCCCTCTGGGATCTCTCCCTTGTGCTTCAGGGCCTTATGCGGCCTCCGTTTGAGCCTCTCAGGGACATAGCCCTCCACAATCTTTCCTTCAAGACTGTCTTTTTTGTAGCGATTATGTCAGCCCAGAGGATCTACAAACTCCAGGCTCTATTATGTCGTAGTCCTTATCTCACCGTCTCCAAGGAGGCAGTGTTCTTGCGGACCATGCCCTCCTTTCTGCCAAAGGCTGTTTCACCTTTTCAACTGAATCAAGCCATTTCCTTGCCTTCCTTTCCCAAGGGCTTGTGCATGGGCCCTGACTCTGGCCTCTGTGCTGTGGATGTCTGCCGGATCCTGGGCCGTTATTTCTGTGCTATGGAGTCGCTCTGCAAAACCAACTGGCTTTTTGTCCTCTTTGCGGGGTCCCGTCAGGGTATGGTGGCGTCCAAAGCCACTATTACTCGTTGGATCAAATGGGCGATTGAATCTGCCTATATCCTACATGGGCGACCTGTACCAACGGGTCTCTGGGCTCACTCCACGAGGGCATAAGCCGCCTCCTGGGCGGAGTGGTCTCAGGTAACCCCTCAAGACATTTGTCAGGCAGCTACCTAATCTTCCTTGTCAACATTTGCCCATCATTACCGCCTCAACCTGCAATCCTGCCCATTTTGGTGCTAGGGTGCTTACGGCGGAAGGCTCTTCCCTCCCAGTGGTGGACTAGCTTGGGTACTGCCCACATGTGGACAAGTCCGTTCTCTAGAGGCTAAAGTAGCAGACTTGGAAAGCATAAGACAGACAGAGAGGTACATAGACGAGACCTACAGGGACATAGTCCTGAAGTCCCACCTCCAGTCTGGCAGCATCCCTGTTGCCATGGAGGAGAGAGGTCACGTGACAGGAGAGCATCACCCTGGTGTGGCAGGAAGTGATCCTGTAACTAGGACCTGTCCTTCAGGTGATGTAAACCCCTCTCGCACCGAGGAGGTTTCTCCAAGGCCAAGTGCCCATGAGGGAAGGGTTAGGACAGCAGTTATAGTTGGTGATTCGATCATTAGGCATGTAGATAGCTGGGTGGCTGGTGGACGTGAGGATCGCCTGGTAACATGCCTGCCTGGTGCAAAGGTAGCGGACCTCACGCGCCACCTAGATAAGGTCTTAGATAGTGCGGGAGAGGAGTCTGCTGTCTTGGTACATGTCGGTACCAATGACATAGGAAAATGTGGTAGGGAGGTTCTGGAAGCTAAATTTAGGCTTTTAGGTAGGAAGTTGAAATCCAGAACTTCCAGGGTAGCATTCTCCGAAATACTTCCCGTTCCACGTGCAGGACCCAAAAGGCAGGCAGAGCTCCGGAGTCTCAATGCGTGGATGAGACAATGGTGCAGAGATGAGGGGTTCGGATTTGTTAGGAACTGGGGAACATTCTGGGGAAAGGAGGGGCTCTTCCGAAGGGATGGGCTTCACCTTAACCGGGATGGAACCAGGCTGCTGGCATTAACCTTTAAAAAGGAGAGAGAGCAGCTTTTAAACTAGATAATAGGGGAAAGCAGACAGTCGCCCAAGAGCGCATGGTTCGGAAGAATGTATCCTTGAAGGATACTACAAAAAGCAGAGAGGTTCCAAAAAAGAGTAAAGTAGCCCAAATGCCTTCGAGTATGGAGCAGACAGAGCTTAAAGATCCCAAATTACCCATGTCTACCAATAGCCAAATTAATATGAATAAAATACAGTCTCTAAAATGCTTGTATGCAAATGCTAGAAGTCTAAAAAACAAGATGGTAGAGTTAGAATATATAGCACTAAACGAGAGATTAGATATGATTGGAATATCAGAGACATGGTGGAAGGAGGACAACCAGTGGGACACTGTGATACCTGGGTACAAACTATATCGTAATGATAGAGCTGATCAAATTGGTGGAGGGGTTGCGCTCTATGTTAGAGAGGGCATTGAGTCAGAAAGGATTAAAGTTTTGCAAGAAACAAAATTTGCTGTAGAATCTCTATGGATTGAAATTCCATGTAAAAAGGGGAAGGCGATGGCAGTGGGGGTGTACTATCGTCCGCCTGGCCAGAATGAACAAATGGATGATGAAATGCTCAAAGAAATCAAGGAAGCTAGCAAAAGTTACAGTGCAGTAATAATAATGGGTGATTTCAATTACCCCGGCATCGACTGGGTCAGTGTCACAGCAGGACATGCTAGGGAGATAAAGTTCCTAGATGAAATAAATGACTGCTTCTTGGAGCAGCTGGTTCATGAACCGACCAGAGGGGAAGCCATATTAGACCTAGTCCTTAGTGGAACACCAGATCTAGTGCAAGAGATAAGGGTGTTGGGGCCACTTGGCAATAGTGATCATAGCATGATCGCCTTTGATTTAATTAGTGGAGGAGGGATAGTTAGGAAAGCCACAGTACTACCCTTTAACTTTTGAAAGGGAGACTATGATAAAATGAGGAAAACAGTTAAGAAAAAACTAAAAGGAGCAGTTGCAAAGGTTAAAGACGTACATCAAGCTTGGATGTTGTTGAAAAATACTATCTTGGAAGCCCAGACCAGCTCTATTCCACGCTTTAAGAAAAGTGGAAGGAAGTCCAAAAAACTGCCAGCATGGTTTAAAGGTGAGGTCAGAGAGGCTGTTGTTGCTAAAAAAGCATCTTTCAGGAAATGGAAAAAAGAGCCAAATGACGAAACCTGGAAACAGCACAAGCACTGGCAAGTCAAATGCAAGGCATTGATAAGGCAGGCAAAGAGAGAATTTGAGAAGAAGCTTGCTGCGGAAGCAAAAACACGAAATAAAGACCTTTTCAAGTACATTCGTAGCAAAAAACCTGTGAGAGAGTCAGTTGGTCCATTAAATGATAAAGGGGTTAAAGGAGCACTAAGAGGCGACAAGGCGATAGCGGAGACTGAATGAATTCTTTGCTTCAGTCTTTACTGAGGAAGATGTAGGGATGTTACCCATGACTGAAGTGGTATTTAAAGGTGCGGAAGAATTGAAGGAAAGCGTAGTTACTCACCTGTAACAGGTGTTCTCCAGGAGCAGCAGGAATCGGTCTTCACATATGGGTGACGTCGGCGCCGACGGAGCCCTCGCGGAGCAATTTTCCCCAGCTTTCAAAGAAAGCCTTTGGGAATTGCAGCGCGCATGCGCGGTCCCCTTCCCGCCCAAAGGTGCCATCTTGGCCAGTCTGATGACATAGCGAAAAGACAGCAAAAAATTTGCAAAAACTAAATCATATGACTGCAACTCCAAGGGGAGGAGGGAGGGTTGTGAGGACTGATTACAGCTGCTCCAGGAGAACACCAGTTAAAGGTGAGTAACAACGCTTTCTCCAGGACCAAGCAGGAAGTCAGTCCTCACATATGGGACTCCCCAGCTTAAGGCTACCGGAGACCCTAAGCACAAAAAATGAGCTCCCTCAAGCTCAGTAGCACCGAAGGAAGGAATCTTCTCTGACTAATCTCCAACCGGTAGCCCAACATCCGGGATGGAGGGTAGGAGTTGCTTAAACCTCAAAGAGATTACGGAGGACTGCCTGTCTGAAAGCACTGTCCCTGCGGGACTCCCTCTCGAGGCAGTAATGGGTTGCAAAAGTCTGGCTCGAAGACCAAGTAGCAGCCCGGCAGATGTCTGCCAATGGAACAGAGCGGAGGTAAGCCACTGACGCAGCCTTCGCCCTAACCCGATGAGCGGTGACTCGACTTTCCAACGAGAGGCCTGCCGCCCCATAAGTCCAAGCGATACAGTCAGCTACCCAGATGGACAGAGTACGCTTGGAGACAGGGAGCCCCAATTTATTAGGGTCGTAAGACAGGAAGAGCTGAACAGTCTTACGGTGCTCCCGCGTACGATCAAGGTAGAAGTTCAGCGCCCTTCTACAGTCCAGGGTATGCAAGACCATTTCAGCTCGGCTGGAGTGTGGCCTGGGAAAGAAGGTCGGAAGCACCACCTCCTGTTTGATGTGAAAAGGGGAGACCACTTTTGGAAGAAACTTAGGGTGAGTCCGCAGGACTACCCTATTCTTGTAGAACCTAGTGTAAGGGGGATCAGACACTAGGGCCTGCAGTTCACTAACGCGTCTAGCGGAAGTGAGGGCTACCATGAATAAGGTTTTCCAAGAAAGAAAACGGAGAGGACATGTAGCCATGGGTTCAAAAGGCGGACAGGTGATCCGCTGTAAAACCACGTTCAGGTCCCAGTCAGGGGCTGGGGGGCGCAAAGGTGGTTTAAGGAGAAGGAGACCTCGGGAGAACCGTGCCACGAGAGGGTGGCCGGAAAGAGGCCTGCCTTCCACCGGCACATGATGTGCAGAAATAGCACTGAGGTGAACTTTGACCGAGTTGGACTTTAGTCCAAGATTGGAGAGGGAAAGCAAGTACTGCAAGACCACCGACACCGAGCAGGAGAAGGGATCTTGAGACTGTTGAGTACACCAGGTGGAGAAGCGACGCCATTTAAGGGCGTAGGATTTCCGGGTAGAGGGTCGCCTGGAAGCTAGCACGACCTCTTCCACCTCTGGAGGCAGCAGGAGGGGAGCAAGGACTACCCTTTCAGCAGCCAGGCCATCAGATGAAGAGATCTGAGGTTGGGGGGTGTAGGAGAGACCCCTGATCCTGGGTCAGGAGATCGGGTTGAAACCCCAGAGGCAACGGAGTATCTACCGCCAGTTGCATCAGTAGCGGGAACCACGGTTGCCTGGGCCACCGGGGAGCTATCAGGATCACCGAAGCCTTGTCTTGGAGAACCTTGAAAAGTGTTCGAGACACCAGCGGCATGGGAGGAAAGGCATACAGAAGGCCCGTGGACCATGAGAGCAGAAAAGCATCCGCCGCTACTCGGAGGGGATGCGGTTCCCGAGAGCAGAACCGAGGAAGTTGCCTGTTCAGAGGACTGGCAAAGAGATCCAGAGTGGGGAGGCCCCATTGGAGAAAGATCCTTTGAACCAACAACGGGTCCAATCTCCACTCGTGTGGTTGGAGGATTCTGCTCAGTTTGTCTGCCAGGTAATTTTCTTGACCTGGGAGATAGACAGCTTTGAGGAGGATTCCTCGGCTGACGGCCCAAGCGCAGAGCTTTTGTGCTTCCCGACAGAGAAGGAAGGAGCCCGTGCCCCCCTGTTTGTTCACGTAGAACATGGCCACTTGATTGTCCATCTGGACGAGGACGGACTGGTGAGTGGTAAGGTGGGAGAAGGCCCGTAGAGCCAGGCGGATCGCTCTGAGCTCCAGGAAGTTGATCTGCTGGGCAGATTCCCACGGGGTCCAGAGACCCTGAGTACATGTCCCTTGGCAATGTGCTCCCCAACCCAGGAGAGAAGCGTCGGTCGTCAGTACCGGAACAGGCGGAGGAGACTGAAAAGGCATTCCGAGCACTAGGTTGGGCAGATGAAGCCACCACCGTAGAGAAGAGACCAGCGGGCTGGAGATTTCGTACTGAGTCAGTTAGTCTCCCCGAGGCCTGACGCCATTGTGAGCGAAGGCACCACTGAGCAGGCCGCATATTCAGGCGGGCATTGGGGGTCACATGGACCGTGGAAGCCATATGGCCGAGCAGTCTCAGGAAGTGCCTGGCCGAGACCCGGGAATGGCTGCGAAAGCGGCTGGCGAGAGCCATGAGCCATTGTGCCCTGTCGAGCGGCAGAAAGGCTCGCGCCTGAAGCGTGTTTAATCTGGCGCCGATGAACTCGAGATCCTGAGAGGGGAGCAAAGTGGACTTTTCGAAGTTTATGACAAAGCCCAAGTACTGGAGCAGAGTCACAGTACGTTGCGTGGCGTGAGTGGCCTCCGTGGAGGACGGAGCTCTGATGAGCCAGTCGTCTAGGTAAGGGAAGACAAAGAGGCCTTGAAGCCGGAGATAAGCCGCTACCACTGCAAGACATTTTGTGAAGACTCGTGGTGCGGAGGATAGGCCAAAGGGCAGTACTCTGTACTGGTAATGATTGCCTGCCACCACAAACCTTAGGCATTGTCGGTGGCTTGGGTGGATGAGGATGTGAGTGTAGGCATCCTTTAGATCCAAGGAGCATAGCCAATCTCCCTGCCGGAGGTAGGCCAGCAGGATTCCAAGGGTAAGCATCTTGAACTTTTCCCTTTCCAGGAACTTGTTGAGGTTCCGCAAGTCCAGGATGGGTCTGAGGCCTCCAGTTCGCTTTGGTACCAGGAAGTACCTGGAATAAAAGCCCTGACCTCTCAGGTGGTGGGGCACCGGTTCCACCGCCTGTTCCTGAAGAAGACTTGCCAACTCTTGAAGGAGTAAGTCCCGGTGAAGAGGGGGTCGCAGAGGCTCCCCTGGAAAGTAGGGGCGAAGAAAATACTAAAATAAAGAAAGAAAATCAACTTTTCAGCGGTGACTTGTAGACAGCGTCTGTAGGGCTCCGCGGAAAAAAGAAGACTGGCCAAGATGGCACCTTTGGGCGGGAAGGGGACCGCGCATGCGCGCTGCAATTCCCAAAGGCTTTCTTTGAAAGCTGGGGAAAATTGCTCCGCGAGGGCTCCGTCGGCGCCGACGTCACCCATATGTGAGGACTGACTTCCTGCTTGGTCCTGGAGAAATATCGATACATCGGGAAGATGTCTTACAACTATTAGATAAACTGAAGAATAGCAAATCACCTGGGCCGGATGGTATACATCCAAGGGTGTTGAAAGAACTGAAATATGAGATTGCAGACCTGCTATTAGTAATCTGTGAACTATCATTAAAATCATCTCTAATACCTGAAGATTGGAGGATCGCCAATGTAACACCATTTTTAAAAATGGGTTCCAGGGGTGATCCGGGAAACTACAGACCGTGAGCCTGACGTCAGTACCGGGAAAAATGGTAGAAACCATCATAAAGAATAAAATTACTCAGCATGTAGATAGTCACGACCTAATGGGAGACAGCCAACATGGCTTTAGACAAGGAAGATCTTGTCTTACTAATCTGTTATGTTTTTTTGAAGGAGTGAATAAACAGGTGGACAAAGGTGAGTCGGTTGATATTGTGTATCTGGACTTTCAGAAAGCCTTTGACAAGGTCCCTCATCAGAGACTTTTGGCAAAACTAAAGAGTCATGGGATAGGACTATATGTACTATTGTGGATCAGGAACTGGTTAAAAGATAGAAAGCAGAGGGTAGGGCTAAATGGCCAATTTTCCCAATGGAGAAAGGTGAATAGTGGTGTACCACAGGGATCTGTGCTGGGTCCGCTGCTTTTTGACATATTCATAAATGACCTGGAAAGTGGAATAACGAGTGAGGTTATCAAATTTGCAGATGACACAAAACTATTTAAAGTTGTTAAAACACCCAAGAGGATTGTGAAAAATTGCAAGAGGATCTTGATAAATTGGAAGACTGGGCATCAAAATGGCAGATGAAATTTAATGTGGACAAGTGCAAGGTTATGCACCTAGGGAAGAACAACCCAAACTATGGTTACACGATGCAAGGTTCCACATTAGGAACCACCACCCAGGAAAAAGATTTAGGCGTCATTGTGGATACCATGTTAAAACCCTCGGCCCAGTGTGCAGCGGCAGCCAAGAGAGCAAATAGTATGATAAGGAAAGGAATGGAAAATAAAACAAAAGATATTATAATGCCTCTATATCGTTCCATGGTGAGACCGCACCTTGAATATTGTGTGCAATTCTGGTTGCTGTATCTTAAAAAGGATATAGCGATTTTAGAAAAGGTTCAGAGAAGAGCCACCAAAATGGTAAAGGGGATGGAAGGATACTCCTATGAGGAAAGGCTAAAAAGGTTAGGGCTCTTTAACCTGGAAAAGAGACGGCTGAGGGGAGATATGATAGAAGTCTATAAATTAATGAACGGAGTGGAACGGGTAAACGTAGATCGATTGTTTACATTATCAGAATATAGAAAGACTAGGGGACATGCAATGAAGCTACAGGGTAAACTATTTAAGACTGATAAAAAGAAAATATTTTTTCACTCAACGTGTAATCAAACTCTGGAATTTGTTACCGGAGGATGTAGTAAAGGCTGTTAGTGTAGCTGGGTTTAAAAAAGGTTTGGACAAGTTCCTGGAGGAAAGGTCCATAAACCATTATTAAGAAGTGACCGAAGATATCAATGCTTGACCCAGTACAAGCATTGTGGAACTTGTGTCTCTTGGGGAAACTGCTAGGTACATATGACCTAGATTGGCCACTGTTGGAAACAGAATACTGGGCTTGATGGACCTTGGTCTGACCCAGTATGGCATATCTTATGTTCTTATGGTCTAGCAGGATGACTTGGAAGATGAAATTTTCACTTACTGTTAATTTCCTTTCCTGGAATCCTGCTAGACCAGTCCACGGCCTACCTTTGTCTGTTTTCAGATCCGCTTTCAGACAAGAGCATGGTTCTCTGAACCTTTCATACAGCGGTTCCTAGCGGCAGCACTCTCGCTGCCACATTTGCGCACTTGCTGTTTGCAGTGCATGTCAGTATGGCACAGCCCTTCGACAGGTTGCCTTAGGTGCTAGTTGCATGTATATAATTTGAATTGATTTGCTTTTCAAGTGTGCACATGTTTTCCATTGCATTGGGTGCACTATGCTTTGTCAGGAGAATACTGAAGGTGACCCCTAGGGGTAGTCCTATACGTTCCAGGGCAAACTCCCAGAAGCCTTTGGTACTTCTCTGTCTCCAACATCTGCTGGCAGGGGAACATAACCCACTTGTGTGGACTGGTCCAGCAGGATTCCAGGAAAGGAAATTAACAGTAAGTGAAAAATTCACCTTAAGATTGCCAAAAAGCTGCTTTTTTTAAGGCAAGATCCTTCCCATGCTGACCAGTGAACAGGTGATGGCAGAGCCTCCCAAATCAACTTACTTGGTATCATACTCAAAGTAGGCAGGAGAATAGTAGTAGCAGGGCTGTACCGAGGGAAGATCGCACCCTGTGCGACTTACACATTGGGCGCCCCTCCCCCCCCGGCAGCAGGAGAGAAGAGGCATGCCCGATGTGCAAATCACCGGCATGCTAAGCAGATCTTTCAGGGAGGGAAAGATCTGCTTAGCATGCCTGTGGAAGGCTTAAGGGGCGCATTTTAGCTTTCGTCCGTTGCCTGCTGCCGCTGAGAAGTGGTGGCGGCAGGCAATGGAAGAAGCTAAAATGCGCCCCTTAAACCTTTGCACCCTGTGCGGCCGCACTGCTTGCACAGGGCTGGGTACGGGCCTGAGTAGTAGTAGTAGCGTTCCGATGCTGGTGGGTAAGAGTTTGCTGCTGAGATGCAGATAGGAAATCCCATTATGATGGAACATGCTGTCATGTTATGTTTAGTCATTGCAGCCTGATTCTTTTTTTTTAATCCAGTGAGGAGAGAGCAAATCCTGATACTGCTTTGTCATGCAGATGAAGTAAAGTACTGGGAAAGAGCAGATGTCATGCAGGAGGGAGGCACTTGAGCATACCCAGAGAGCTGTCTAGACTCTGGGAGAGCAGATCCAAACACCATCATCAGGGATTATACCATTTATATGTAGCAGAGTTTTGTCCTGCTTATCTAAGGACAGAGTAGTTACTCACCTGTAACAGGTGTTCTCCAGGAGTAGCAGGAATCAGTCCTCACATATGGGTGACGTCGGCGCCAAAGGAGCCCCCGTGTGGAGCATTTCCCCAGCTTTCAAAGAAAGCCTTTGGGAATGCAGCGCGCATGCACGGTCCCCTTCCCGCCCAAGGGTGCCATCTTGCTCAGTCTGATGACATAGCTGAAAGACAGCAAAAAACAAAATAAAGCATATGACCGCAAATCCAAGGGGAGGAGAGAGGGTTGTGAGGACTGATTCCTGCTGCTCCTGGAGAACACCTGTTACAGGTGAGTAACTACTCTTTCTCCAGGACCAAGCAGGAAGTCAGTCCTCACATATGGGACTCCCCAGCTTAAGGCTACAGGAGACCCAAAGCTGAAAAATGAGCTCCCTCTAGAGCCACAGCATGCAAGAAAAGAATCTTCTCTGATAACGCCCCCGAACGGTAGCCCAAACACCAGGGTCGGAGGGTAGGAGTTGCCTAAACCCCAAAGAGATTATGGAGTACCGCCTGCCCGAAAGCACTGTCCCTGCGGGACTCCCTCAAGGCAGTAGTGGGCCGCAAAAGTCTGGCTTGAAGACCAAGTAGCGGCCCGGCAGATGAGCCACTGACGCAGCCTTCGCCCTGACACGGTGAGCCGTAACTTGACCCTGCAAGGAGAGGCCAGCTGCCCTGTAAGCCCAGGCGATACAGTCGGCTACCCATATGGACAAAGTACGCTTGGAGACAGCTAACCCCAACTTATTGGGGTCAAAAGAGATGAAGAGCTGAACAGCCCTCCGGTGCTCCCGCGTACGGTTAAGGTAGAAGGACAACGTCCTCCTACAGTCCAGGGTATGCAAGACCATCTCAGCCCGGCTGGCATGAGGCCTGGGAAAGAAAGTTGGAAGAACCACCTCCTGATTGAGGTGGAAGGAGGAGACAACCTTTGGAAGGAACTTAGGGTGAGTCCGTAAGACTACTCTGCTCCTATAGAACCTAGTATATGGTGCATCTGATACTAGGGCCTGAAGCTCACTCACTCGCCTTGCGGAGGTAAGGGCTACCAGAAACAACGCTTTCCAGGAGATAAAACGCAGAGGGCAAGTAGCCATAGGTTCAAATGGTGGGCAAGTAAGCCATTGCAAGACCACATTTAAATCCCATTCAGGGGCAGGTGGACGCACTGGAGGCTTAAGCAAAAGCAGGCCTCTGAGGAAGCAAGCCACCAAAGGATGGCTGAATAGAGACTGACCCTCCACCTGTGAGTGGTGTGCTAAAAGAGCACTAAGATGAACTCTAACAGAATTGGACTTAAGGCCTAGGTTGCACAGGTGAAGCAAATATTGCAGCACCAGGCATGAGAAAGGATTCTCGTTGTGCTGCGTACACCAGGTAGAGAATCTATGCCACTTAAGGGCATAAGACTTTCGGGTGGACTACCTCCTAGAGGCCAAGACCACATCCTCCACTTCTCTAGACAGTAGTAAGGGTGCTAGAACTACCCTTTCAGCAGCCAGGCCATCAGATTGAGGGACTGGAGATTGGGGTATAAAAGAGATCCCTGCTCCTGAGACAGGAGATCTGGTTGCATCCCCAGAGGAAGAGGAGTGTCCACCGCTAGTTGCAAAAGAAGTGGGAACCACAGCTGTCGGGGCCATCTGGGGGCCACCAGAATTACCGAGACCCTGTCCCAAAGCACTTTGAACAGTGTCTGGGATACTAGAGGCGTGGGAGGAAAGGCATATAGGAGGCCTGTAGACCACGGAATGAGAAACGCATCCGCTGCTAATCTGAGAGGATGCAGTTGTCTGGAGCAGAACCTGGGTAGTTGACGGTTCAGAGGACTGGCAAAGAGATCTATGGTCGGAAGACCCCCCCATCTCAGGAAGATCTGTTGAACCACTAAAGGATTCAACTGCCATTCGTGCGGCTGCAGGATCCTGCTCAATCTGTCCGCCAGGTAATTCTCCTGACCTGGAAGATAGACCGCTTTGAGAAGAATGCTGTGATTGACTGCCCAGGAGCACAGTTTCTGCGCTTCCTGACATAGAAGGCGGGACCCTCTGCCCCCTTGTTTGTTCACATAGAACATAGCAACTTGATTGTCTGTCTGAACCAAGACGGACTGGTAAGAGATGAGATGAGAGAAAGTTCTCAGGGCTAAGCGGATAGCTCTCAGTTCTAAGAGATTGATCTGCTGTGCAGCCTCTCAAGGAGACCACAGGCCTTGAGTACATGCTCCCTGGCAATGTGCACCCCAACCTTGAAGAGAAGCATCGGTTGTCAGCACCTGAGAGTGTGGAGGTGTCTGAAAAAACACCCCCTGCACCAGATTCGGAAGTTGAAGCCACCACTGTAGAGAAGACTCTAGGAGTGTGGACACCCTCACTCTGTCCGTGAGGTTTCCTGTGGCCTGGTGCCACTGAGTTCTGAGGCCCCATTGAGTCGGCCTCATGTGTAGACAGGCATTTGGAGTCACATGGACCGTGGAAGCCATGTGGTTTGTCTGGCGGAGACCAGAGAATTGCTGTGGAACCGACTGGCGAGATCCATCAACCTGTGTGCCCTGTCTATGGGCAAAAAGACCTTTGCCTGAAGGGTGTCCAGTCTTGCTCCTATGAACTCCATGTTCTGTGAAGGGTGCAAAGTGGACTTTGCAAAGTTTATAACAAAGCCCAGATGCTGCAGCAGAGTGACAGTGCAGAGGGTGGCTTGATTGGCCTCTTGTGGGGATTGACCCCTGATAAGCCAGTCCAGGTACTGAAAGACGAAAAGGCCTTGAACCCTGAGGTAGGCCGCCACCACTGCCAGGCACTTGGTGAATACCCTGGGGGCGGAGGTTAGGCCAAAAGGCAGTACTCTGTACTGGTAATGGTTTCCTCCCACTACAAATCTGAGATACTGTCTGTGGTCTGGATGAATGAGGATGTGAGTATAAGCATCCTTTAAATCTAAGGAGCATAGCCAATCTCCCTGCTGGAGGTAGGGCAGCAGGATTCCAAGGGTAAGCATCTTGAACTTTTCCCTCTCCAGGAACTTGTTTAGATTCCGCAAGTCAAGGATGGGTCTGAGGCCTCCTGTTCATTTTGGTACCAGAAAGTACCTGGAATAGAAGCCTTGACCCCTCAGGTGGTGGGGCACCGGTTCCACTGCCTGTTCCTTTACAAGACTTGCTAACTCGTGCAGGAGTAAGTCCCTGTGCAGAGGGAGTCTGGGAGGCTCCCCTGGAAAATAGGAGGGGGGTACCTGGTGGAAGTGGAGGAGATAGCCCTTCTGGACTAGGCATAGTACCCAGGTATCCCTTGTTACGACTGGCCACCTGTGGGCGTACAGGGCCAGCCGGCCTCCTGTGCTGATAGGGGCCAGCGGAGGAGGCGAGGCTATGCCACTGGAGTCAAAACCCTGCTCCCTGCTGAGGAGTCGGTGGCTTGGGGGTTTTCTGCCTACGGGGCCCATGTCCCTGCCGACCCTGTTGGGGAGCTATAGAGGTCTGAAAATGAGGGTACTGTTTATAGGCAGATGACTTCCTCGGGTAAAAGGACTTTTTTCCCAAGCCCTTCTTCTTCTGAGAAAGGGCAGAGGTTTTCCTGGACAGTCTTGTCCGAGTAAGAGTCTCGGTCTTGCGTTCTGCAGCCTTTTCAGCCATGGGCTTGCCAAAGAGGTTTTCACCTCGGCAGGGGACATCGACCAACTTGTCCTGCACCCATGGCTCGAGGTCCGATGACTATAGCCAGGCCTGACGGCGTGCACCGATGCCGGCTGCGGCTACTCAGGCCGAAGCCTTGAAGCTATCATAGGCTGCTCGAGAGATAAACTTCGAGCACTCACGAATACCCGATGACAGAGCATTGAACCTCTGCAAAGGTTCCTCGGAGAGACCAGCAGAGAACCCGGCAATCTCCTTTGCCAGGTCTCGAAGGTACATGCTCATGTACAGCTGGTAGGTCTGGACATGGCAAGCAAGCATAGAGCCCTGGCAGCACTTCTTACCGAGGGCATCCAGGTTCTGGGCCTCCCAGCCGGGAGGCACCAAGGAGTGCATCTTCTAACTCTTCAGACGATGCATGGCCAATTCCACAACCATGGAGTGGTGCGGTAATTGTGCCTTTTGGAAACCGGGGCTGTTGCGGACTCGATAGATGGAATCGACCCGCTTGCTCAAAACCGGCGTCGAGGCCGGCGCCTCCCACATGCGGAAGAGCAACCGTTCCAGCATCAGAGGAACCGGTACAGTAAAGGCCTCCTTTGGGGGAGAGTCATACTGTAGGGCCTCGAGCTCCTCAGCTCCTCCTCGGGATCCGTGGAGAAGGCCAAGGCCTTGGCCATATCCCGCATGAAGTCCGAGAATTGGGTATCCTCCGGGGGGGGGGGGGGGCCGTCTCCGAGGCTCAGACTCCAGCAAGTCCGATGGGACACATCGAGTCTGAAAGGTGTCGGGTGATTCCTTATCCTCCATTTCCCAGCCGGACCCCTCGGAGGAGGAATCAAGTGGCTCCGGCCGGGCAGGCACCAATGCCATCCGCCCCGATGCCGAGGGTACCGGCGTCGACGACCTCGGTCCCGGGCAGGAGGCCGAGGGAGACCTTGGCCGAGGATCGACTCGAGCGCGCATGGACTCAAGAATCGGCTCGGCCTCTGGGGTCAACTTGGATGTCGATGTCCCGGTGGTCGGGGCAGATGCACCGGTGAGACCGGCGATCAGTGCCCGCTGCTGTTCCATGAAGGCAGCCAAGCTGCACGCCAAGGCCATCAACCTGAGTCCGAGCTCAGGAGACTCAGCAGCCCCCGACTCGGCTCCCCTGGAGGAGAGTCCACGAGGACTACAGTACTCACGTGACCCAGGGACTCCATCTCCACACGAGGTTGTTTTGCAGGCCTCTCCGAGTCCGAAGACCCGGGACGGTGCTCAGGGCTATGCGACTTGGCCCTCGAGGAGCCAAGTGTGTCCACCGACAACGCCCTCGCAGGTTTTTTCTTCTTGCGATGCTCCCGCGAGGGAAACCCCCTCTCAGAGGAGCCTCGGTGCTGCTCGGGGCCGGAGTCCCGAGATGTCGAGGCCACAAGTCCAGGCCCGTCCGGACGCGGAGTCAGAGAAGATTCTTTCCTTTTGGTGCTGCCGACTCAACACCTTCGAGGACATTGTCCCACACGGGCCACAGATCATCGGGTCCGAGGCACCAGTCATGTGTGTCGGTGAGAGACATAAGTTTCTTACACCGATCACAGCCTTCGGGGGGGAAAAAGGGCCCCTGCGAGGTCAAAAGACAGGTCTGCCAGTGAAAACAGAAAAAAATGGCACGTACGCTAGTCACTAAGGACAAAAACCAAAAAAAGAAGTCCGGGCTCGATACCGATGTATCGGGCCCAGGCGGGAAAGGGAAACCAGCGAACCGAAGAAAAGGGGTCCACGCAGAACAAAATCAACTTTTTCCTCGGGTGAAAACGAAACACGTCAGTTGGGCTCTGCGGAAAAAAGAAGACTGAGCAAGATGGCACCCTTGGGCGGGAAGGGGGACTGCACATGTGCGCTGCATTCCCAAAGGCTTTCTTTGAAAGCTGGGGCAATGCTTCGCACGGGGGCTCTGTCGGCGCCCATATGTGAGGACTGACTTCCTGCTTGGTCCTGGAGAAAATTGAAATACACAAAGCGCTTTACAGATGATGGATTTTTTTCGTTTGTTTTTTAGAAAGTTATTTTTAAAAACTTGTAAAAACAAACTTGTAAAATACAAATTTGTTTACTTGTTCCATGTAAACCGCCCCTGATCTCTGGAAGGGGCGGTATAGAAGAAATAGATAAATAAATAAATAAAAAAAAAAAAAAAGGTTTTATAGATTTACACAATTTTTTCCACTCTAGATTACAATACAGTAAATATAAATCATTTAATCCTGTTTTGTAACCTCCCCATCCCACCCTTATCGCCATTGCTTTCCACAGTTACCAAAACCAGACCTAAACCAGAGCTCGGTCCTGTACGTGCTGTTATATGGAAAATAGTAAACATGATAGATTTTACAATTGTGTATGAATATGACATCTTGCCTGGGCTGTGTTCTCTCCTCCTTCAGATGGACTGATCGTATGTCACCTCCCATTTGGACCAACGGCCTATTTCACCCTGTGTAATGTGGTGATGAGGCATGATATCCCCGAGATTGGAACCATGTCGGAAGCTTATCCTCATCTCATCTTCCATAACTTTACTTCTCGCTTAGGACAGAGGGTATAAAAGAGCCACTTGGCATCCTAAATATTTGCATGAGGATTGTTGTGTTCTGGGTGCAAACAAGTGTAATTGCCACAGCCTCTTCTTTACTGTAGTAGCTCAGGGGATAGATTCTACAGCAAGAGTTAAATTCTGTCTTCACCTTCTGGCAGGGGGGCATGCCCCATACTTCTGGACTGGTCTGGTAGACTGAAAGTGGTTGGGGGAGGGGGGTTTGAGTGCAGAGAAGGGATCACAGGGATAAGATTTGGAACTGGGAGGGGTGGGAATGGATGATGCATTCTCCATCTGGCACAAAACCTTTTTCACACACACACACACTTCTAGCCTTGTACACCCTTCTCACCCTTTCTTGCACACATACCCCAGCTGATCCCCCTCAGCCTCATCCTCGCCCCCTGCCAATTCATCTGCCTTACTTTGCTAGGTATCAGGGAAGAATGAAAGAGCAGCAGTCTTCCCCTCATCAATCTGTACCAATAGAAGGAAGAAGGTAGTGGCACCTCAGGAAACTGCTATTGCTGCTTGGTGATTGTAATGCTGCATGTTTCAAAGGACCAGGCTGGTCCCAAGTAGAAGAAAAGGAATTGATCTGAAGTACCACCTCCCCCCCCCCCCCCCCCGCTTCAGTATGGCAAGAGGGAGGTATACACCATCATACATGAGGTTGGCCAGCTGCAGGACTCCCCCCCCCCCCCTCCCCAAATACCAGTCTTGCACTCCTCAGGAACATACAGAAAAAGTAAAATTATGGCCCTTGTAGTGAAATCTGAAACCTAATCTTTATTGCCATGAGGTGGCGTTTATAATTGCAGCTAGAAAACTTATTTTGCCATGAACTTGTACTAGCTCTACCATATCTTCTTTTTCTTCCTAAAGATCTCCAATGTCCTCAAATATTTATTCCCAGTTCCCAAGGATGACAGCAAACGTGTAATCACATTTGCAAATGACAGCGACTTTATTTCCTTTAGGTAAGTGAAGCATTAGAATTTTTTAGTTTATTTTGGTTTCTACATGAGATCCAGTGATTTTTTTTTTTAATCCCTTCTTCTACAACATAGATCTTAGGGAAAGTAGGAGATGGAGCAAGTTTAAAACAGCAAATGTCAGCCTTGTGTGTGAATGATATTAGAAGCAAGAGTAAGGAGGGTCAAACAACTGTACATGGAATGGTCTCCACCCTGCTACATATTAACATCCTGCTATGTTGTTCTGCACTTTAGCTCTTATAGGAATCTCTCTATTTATTAATTTCTGATTTATTATAGGCATCATGTATATAAAAAAACAGATCATCGCAACATCGAACTGTCTGAAGTGGGCCCCAGGTTTGAGATGAAGTGTAAGTTGGTTGCCGTTCTCCTTGTTACACTATAACTTGTAAGAAGCCACCTTTTTCTTAGGGCACTGAGGTAAAATATTGTGCTTCTGTTTTCTTACAGTATATATGATTAAACTGGGAACCTTGGAAAATGAGAGAACTGCAGAGGTGGAATGGCGTTGGCACCCTTATACTCGCACAGCCAAGAAAAGAAAATTCCTCAGTGTGGAATAGTGTCTTAAGTTGGGGGGGGGATTTTTTTTGTAGCTTGTAACAGTTTCTACTAGTTCTACAGGTCAATTTAATTAAAGACTTGATGTATTTACAGACCATTTTATACCTACAATCTTTTTGTATTTGTGCAAAAAGGAGCTGATATGTTTTGTCTGAACAATGCAAGTAGCTCGTATATTGAATTCAAAGAACTAAAGCCTCCCTTAAGTACAACCCCCAGTTTTATGGGGTAGCAGGAGAGGTAAATTCTGGTGCAGTTTAATGTAATGTAATATATCACAGATTTTAAGTGCAAATCCGTTTAACATTATAGAACATATTTATTTCTTCTGTATGCATTTATTTTAAGGTTGGTCTTTTTATGCTTTACAACATTTGGAATGTTTGTAGAATTATTTACCTGGCTGTTTGGTACAGCAACTCAAAAAATTAAATAGATGGACATTCATCAAACTTGGTATGCTGGAAGAAAATGTGAAAATATTTTGGATGCATTTTGCAAACTAGAAACATTAAGAAAGATGCTTAGTAAGCAGTTAGCAAGGGCTCATACTAAGGACTGTCATGTACTAAAAATCCCACGCTAACTGCTTAGTGTTGGTTGGGGTGGACTGGGATGGTTTATGGGCAGAGATAGGGCATGGACAATACTGACATTTAATGCATTGTATATTAGCGCATGCTTTCAGGACTGCTAATAGAGGTGTGTGGTATTAAGGGTACCCATGCTGCTATTAAAGGGGGGGGGGGGCGCTTGACCAGGGTAGCCCTGATAGTCTAATGATGGGGTAGGAGTGATCTCTCTCTGCTCCCACCCTGTTGTTGCCTGGGTTCAAAATGACAGCTGTGACTCCTAGCAGTAGTCTCACAGTGCAACCATTAAGAGTCAAGCTGTCAAATAAGAAGTGATTGATCCCTAGCATTAGAACTATGAGACTACCACTGGGGGCACATGGCTATCATTTTGAACATGGATGGGATCAGAGGGCGATGGCTCCTGCACAGTCCACCAGACTGACAGGACTGCCTGGGTAAGGGGTGGGAGAAGGGTCTGATTTTAAGAGGGATATTGCTGGAGGCATTTTTGTTTTGTTGCCATGAACTGGAGAGTTTTTGATTACAGCTGGGACCTGTATTACATGCCTTGACAGATAGCATAGGTGCGCCCGAGCTATCTACTGGCATATATGATACAGGCCCATGTGGCAAGTATGTCCTCTGTATGCTAACTGCAGGCTATTTGCTGACCACATCCCCGACAGGGCATGGTCTTTGCATTTACCATGAGTTAGGAACAAAAGTAATTTGCAGTCAGTGCAAAAATTTACTGCACTTTAGTAAAGTAGTGCCGAGGTCAGCATTTTTAGAGAAGTAAGCCTCCAATAAAATCCCCCACTGCTTTTTGTGGGAAACAAAAATGAAGCACCAGTTAGACTTCTATCCTCACCCTTCCAACACTGTAGGATAGCGCATAGACTGGGAAAAAGCAAAAGATGGCAGCACAAGCCACTTTCAAATGCCTCTATAGTACCCACTGCATACCTACCCTTACCATCAGAGAGAGGGGATATAACCAAGCGAGGAATGGTGCTGAAAGTCACCTTCAATCCCATCCTCCCATTCCTGTCATAAAAACCCTCTGTGGTACCCCTTACTTATGTATACACAGCCATGCCCAGGCTTCAGTATGCTGCTTTTATTTGTTCTAAATTAATTTGCCTCTTTTCTTCAGACATCTCTATTTTTAACGTACCTCTCTTTAGCCTTATTGTGCCCCTTTCTCGAATGAGCCTTCTCAAACCTGCCTGTTTATCCCTATTTTTCCCCTTAGTATTTCTTTCCTCTTACAGATTTTTTTTCATCCATTTATGTCTTCAAGTTTTACTTCTTGCCTCAGATGGTCCCACTTGGTGTGCTCGGCAGTGCCTTCTTATCAGCTTGAAGCCTTCCAATGGCTGGAAGGGAAGGCGATTGTCATAATGCACTAAGTAACCCTACTACTGGTGTGCTTGGACATAAAATGTTCAGAAAATCGCCCTACCTGCCATCCTGACCTTGCCAATTTTTCCCTTCCCTGCTAGCCAGCAGCACTTCATAGTGTATCTGTCTCCTCCCCTGGCCAGACTTGGTTTGATGTGCATGGGACTCTGTAGCGAGACTGTTCAAACTGAGTCTTGCCCCAGGTGGTGGCCAGGGTATGAAGCACAACTGTTCCTGCAAGCTATCTACCGATGGCTTCCAATAGGAAATGGCATAGCAAAATCCACAATTTGTTGCCTTGGTTGTGGAAAAGTATAGTTCCTGATCATATCCCCAGTCTAGTCCTGGACCTCTGAGTTGTCCACCTCAATCAGCAGCTTGGAGACTGAGGAATGTCCTTCTTTTCCATGATGTCATCCGTATATATCTCTGGGATCCGCCTTCCTCCATCAGTTACCTCAGTCTCCAAGCAGCTGAATAGGTCAAGCCCGGGGGTCCGGGCACACTGGAGGAACAATTAAGGAACAGTTTGAGTGAAGCAGTAGGGTTTTAGGATTAAAAAAAAAAAAAGACAGGGCTGTGCCTTTAAATTTCAGGAGCTGTGCCTCAGGCTCTCCTCTTACCTCTTTTTAGTTTCCTCTCAGAGTGGCCCGGTGATATTCTGAAGGGGGCCGGTTAGCTCACGGTGTGTAGCAGTGGAGCTGAACCGGCAGAGGAGACAGAGCTGCTCAGCCAAGCGCCAAACAGAAGTCCTGCCTGTGAGCGCGCCTCTGGCTGTTCGCGGAGGTGTCCAGGGTCGGACCTCCGCGCTGTGTTTCAGGACAGAGTTGGGGTCATCTGGTCGTCCTCTGACAGCAGTGACCTCGGGCCGTCATCGGAATCTGGCTGCAGGGGCAGCAGAGGTAAGAGGGCAGGCCGGTGACCGTTTTTATCGCGGCGCGAAGGAGCGCCTTTTTCAGTGCAGGCCCGGCCATGTGGCAGTAACACGGGAGCACAGGGTCGGCTCCGGAGCTCACTGTAGGTTTTTTCCTGGCTTCTAGGGCCGCGGTTTGGAGGCCCGCGGGAGCTGATCAGGGGGGACAGCTAAGGGGGCTTTCTTTTCTGCAGCGTGAGTTTAAAAAAAAACCCCAAAAACCCTTTGCGCAAAGGCACAGAATACCCGGGTAAGGAGGTTCTTACGGGGCTGCAGGCTTCCTCGGTTCCCTTGGGGTTGAGAGATTGCGAGTAGGGCCCCCAAGGGGGTGGGGGTAGCTCTAAGGGGCTATGTCTCCAAAAGCCCAGTGTGTTCTTTGTGGGGCTAAGAGGAGTACTCTGCTGGACTCAGGAGTGTGCAGGGGTTGCTCCAAAGAGGCTGCAGCCATGGACCCTTCCGGGGAGGATGTGGGGGAGCAGACAGGGGCGGAGGCAGGGCCCCTGGACGCTCCCTTGGTCGGTTTACCCTGTGGGGAGCCAGTGGTTGGGCCATCTTCCGCCTCGGAGCGGCCCGCACCTCAGGCAAGCTGGCCAAAGGGGCTAGAGGCCATTTTTTCGCCTGACTTTGTGGCCCTTCTGCAGCAGGCGGTGGAAGGATTGCCTCTCAAGCAGACGGACTCTCCCGAAGGGAGCCGCATAAAGCGTGCCAGCCAAGCTTTACCCGCAGAAGGCCAGCACGGAGGAAAAAGACTACGGCTGGATGCGGAGACCGAGGCGCCATCTCTGGCTTCGGAGGAGCATCTATCGGATGAGGAAGGAGAGAGTGTGCTCCCCGAGGAGGAACTGGAAGAAGGTGAGCTCGAGGACAAGGAGGAGCAAGCCAGAGTAGTGCGGGTATTCTGAAGGGAGGAGCTGCCGGCCCTCATTTCAGAGACGTTGAGTACCCTAAACATGCCGGCGGAGGACGAGTCTCTGGAGGATCCATTGTTGCAGGTCTTCCGAAAGTCTCAGAGGGCCTTTCCGGTACACCGGGTCTTTCAAGAGTTGATTCAGGAAGAGTGGAACGTTCCGGAGGCGGCGCTCAAGGGCTCCCGAGTGTTAACCCGGTTATACCCACTGGTAGATCAGGACAGGGAGGTTTTCAAGCCTCCCAAGGTGGACGCGGCAGTGATAAAGAAGACCACCATTCCAGTGGAGGGCAGCGCGACTCTTAAGGACACGCAAGACAGGAAACTGGACGCCCTATTGCGGCAGGTTTTTGACACCAATGCCCTGTCCCTCCAGGCGGCTGTCTGTGGGGCCTGGGTGGCCAGGGCCTGCCTTCGCTGGTCTCAACAGGTTCAATCAGGGCAGGTAGACGACAAGTCCAGCGAAGCCGCCCGCCTGGAGTCAGGAGCGGCCTATTTGTCAGGCATTCATTATGACCTCATGCGAGGTCTGTCAAAGAGCATGGCAACGGCAGTTGCTGCCAGGTGGTACCTGTGGCTCTGTAATTGGGCAGCGGACTCCTCGTCCAAAGCCAGGTTGAGTAAGCTCCCGTTCAAGGGGCGCCTCCTATTCGGGGAAGACCTGGAGAAGTTGGTCAAAGACTTGGGCGAGTCCAAGGGAGGCAAGCTACCAGAGGACAAGCCCAAGCAGAGCCAAGGAGCCATGGCGAGCAAGAGTCAGCAACGGGACAGGACTTTCGCCGGTTTCGTTTCCAAAGGTTCGGTTCCAGACAGAGAGGCAGATTTCCCGGTCAGAACCAGGAGTTGAGGCTTCCAGGGAGCAGGGAGAGGATTTGGGGGCGCCTCGTCGGCCTCCTCTTCCTCCTCCTCTAATCTTCAAAAGGCACAATGAGATCAGGTGGACCTAGGGGCCCCTAGTTCTCGTGGGAGGTCGGCTGCAGGAGTTCTCTGCCGCCTGGGTCCAGATTACTTCAGATCAGTGGGTGCTGGAAGTCATCCGAGAGGGCTACGCGCTGGAGCTTCAGCGGCCAGTGCGCGAGGCCTTCATGCGGTCTCCCTGCAAGGCGCCTGGCAAGTGCGAGGCGGTGCGGGAAACCGTACAAAGGCTACTAGACCTCCGGGCAATAGAGCCGGTGCCCCGAAACCAACAAGGTTGCGGTCGATACTCCATATATTTCATGGTCCCAAAGAAGGACGGAGGTTTCCGGCCTATTCTGGACCTCAAGGGGGTGAATCGGTGTCTTCGTGTGGCCCACTTTAACATGGAAACCCTGCGTTTGGTGATTGCAACAGTTCGGAAGAGAGAATTCCTCACCGCCTTAGACCTGTCAGAAGCCTATCTGCACATTCCCACTCAGCAGGAACATCACCAATTTCTCTGCTTTGCGGTTCCCTTCGGCCATTACCAGTTCAGAGCGTTGCCGTTCAGCCTAGCAACAGCTCCGTGCACATTCACGAAGGTCATGGTGGTGGTTGCGGCAGCCTTGCGCAGGGAAGGCATCCTGGTGCACCCTTACCTAGACGACTGGTTGATCAGAGTGAAGTCAAGGTGTGAGGGCGAACAAGCTACTTCCAGGGTAGTCAGTTTTCTAGAGAGCCTAGCTTGGGTGGTCAACCGGGCAAAGAGCAAGTTATTGCCCTCCCAGGGCATCAAATACTTAGGGGCTCGGTTCGACACGGAGACCGGGCACATGTTTCTCCCTCAGCAAAGGGTGTGAAGGTTAAGGACGTTAGTCCGGAGGTTCCTGAAGAGAAAGGAGTCCACAGCATGGCAGTACCTACAGCTTCTGGGTACCATGGCGGCAGCCATAGAAATGGTACCGTGGGCGAGAGCTCACATGAGGCCCTTGCAAAGGGCGCTACTCTGGCGCTGGTCTCATCAGCAGGACCCGCTGTCACGGAAGCTCGCCTGCCCAGAAGAAACACGAGTAGCGCTGCGCTGGTGGTTGGTCCCCAGTTCCTTGCAGAGAGGGAGGCCCCTGAAGGTACCCGTGTGGACTGCCTTAACGACGGATTCCAGCCTCCTGGGTTGGGGGGCCCACTGCCAGGGCCAGTTCGCGCAGGGGCAGTGGAATGCTCAGGAGAAAACGTGGTCGATCAACAGATTGGAGTTGCGAGCTGTGTCTCTGGCGCTGGTGAGCTTTCAGCCGTGCCTCATCGGGGCAGCGGTACAAGTGTTCTCCAACAACGCCACCGCGGTGGCATACATCAATCGTCAAGGGGGGACCAGCAGTATGGCACTGGAGGCAGAGTCAGAGTCTCTTCGACTGGGTCGAGGAGAATCTACTGGCAGTATCGGCAGCGCACGTAGCAGGAGTGGACAACGTGGAAGCCGACTTTCTCAGTCGAGTAAAGGTGGATCCCGGGCAATGGGTCCTCTATCAAGAGGTGTTCAACATGCTAACGCGACGTTGGGGCACTCCGGTGATGGATCTGATGGCCACTTTGCGTTCGGCAAAGGCCAGTCGCTTCTACAGCAGGAGAAGAGAACGGATGTCGGAAGGTCTCGATGCACTCATTCAGCCCTGGCCAGAGGGCCAGTTGCTGTACGTCTTTCCGCCGTGGGTGCTCATAGGCAGGGTGATCGCAGATAGAGAGCTTCGGGGGGCAGGTGATCTTGATCGCCCCAGACTGGCCGCACCGTCCTTGGTATGCGGATCTGTTAAGACTCCTGGTAGCGCGGCCGTGGCGGCTCCCAGTCCGGCCGAATCTGCTGTCGCAGGGCCCTCTGTTCATGCCTCAAGTGGATCGGTTCTCGCTTATGGCTTGGCTATTGAAAGGGCTTGGTTGAGGGCGAGAGGTTATTCCACAGCGGTGATCTCATCGCTGCTGAAAGCCAGGAAAAGGTCTATGTCTTTAGCGTATGTCCAGGTGTGGAGAGTTTTTGAGGCGTGGTGTAGAGAGAGGGACTTGGAGGCGCTCAGGGCGTCCATCTCTCAGATCTTGGAATTTCTACAGGACGGTTTCGACAAGGGCTTAGCGGCGGCTTCACTTAGGGTGCAGGTTGCGGCTCTGTCGTGCTACCGAGGAAGGATTGCTGGTCGTTCCATAGGGGACCATCTGGATGTCAGGCGTTTTTTGAGAGTGGTGGCGTTATTGCGGCTGCCTAGAGGGCACCTGGTACCCAAATGGCAGCTTCCGCTGGTGCTGGAGGTGCTGGAGCAGGAGCCATTTGAGCCGCTGCGCACGGCTTCGTTGAAGGATCTCACCTTGAAGGTTATGTTCCTGGTAGCTATTTGCTTGGCCAGACGGATCTCGGAGCTGCAAGCGTTGTCCTGTAAAGAACCCTATCTGTCCTTTATCAATTCAAAGGTGGTATTGAGACCTGTTCCGGCGTTCTTGCCCAAGGTCATGTTGGCGTTTCACTTGAATCAGGACATTTCCTTGCCAGTGTTCCGTGCAGACGCGACAGGTTCAGTGACAAGGAAGTTGGACGTCCGGCGGGTGCTGAAAATGTATCTTCGGCGTACTGCGAGTTTCCGCAGATCCGAGAGATTGTTTGTCCTCTTCGCAGGGCCTCGACGGGGAGAGGCGGCGTCTAAGGCTTCTATCGCCAGGTGGATTAAGGAGGCGATTGCGTCGGCTTACTTGCTGAAGGGAAAACCGGTTCCGGAAGGGCTGAGAGCCCATTCCACCAGAGCCCAGGCGACATCCTGGGCGGAAGTCCGCTTAGTCCCGCCGGTGGAGATTTGTAAGGCGGCCATGTGGTCTTTATTAAACACTACAGGTTGGACGTCCAGTCGGCACAGGATGCCTGCTTTGGGGCGGCAGTGCTGCAAGCTGCTGTAGCGGGGCCCTCACGTTAAATTTACTGCTCTGGTACTTACTCAGAGGTCCGGGACTAGACTGGGGATACAATCAGGAAGGTGAAATTAGACTTACCTGCTAATTGTTGTTCCTGGAGTAGACCCAGTCTAGTCCCGAGTCCCACCCCGGTGTTGAAGGGGTATGCAGCACCGTCTACATTTCTAAGATGACAGGTAAGAAGAGTGGTGTAGGTGTTTGTATCCCCGGGGGGAATTGGAGGTCATCTTTAAGGTGGGTGTTCGGGCAGGTGAGAGGGAAGTCTTGGCACCCTTAGTGGTTAACAGTTCGTTAGGTGATTTGTTGTTATGCAGTTACTTTGTTGAGTGTGTTTTAGGAGCTGGGAGGTTGGACCTTACGGGGGGGGGGGGGGGGTAAGTGAGGTCATGACTTGTTGCTCTGGTGAGTCTGCTTTGTCAGTAGGGTACTGATGGAGGCAGGCGAATCCCAGAGATATATTACGGATGACATCATGGAAAAGGAGGAGGTTCCTCAGTCTCCAAGCTGCTGATTGAGGTGGACAACTCAGAGGTCCGGGACTAGACTGGGTCTACTCCAGGAACAACAATTAGCAGGTAAGTCTAATTTCACCTTGCTTACCTGTAGTGGGGGTTCTCCGTAGACATCAGGGGTATACAGCCACATTTGATTGGTGATATGAGACACAACCATAGTGCAGGGCTCTCCCCTAGCTCAGAGAAATCTTTTGGCCTTTTCTAAGCATGCGTGCATCTTCTTGCCTTGCTGCCCCACTTAATGTCACATCACATCAGTTTAGTTCATAACATAGCGAGCCCTTGATGTGTTTATGGTTTCTTTCTTCTGTTTTAAGGGTTTTTCTTTCTTCTTGATTTTGCTTTAGTTTCGTATGATTATTTTTTCCTTCCGTTTCTGAGGGTTGGTGGAAGGCAAGTATGGCTACATAAACCCTGTTCAACAGGAACAAGCAGGAAGTCAGTCCTCACTTATGGGTGACGATGGCACCGGCGGAGCCTACGTGGAGCAATTCCCCAGCTTTCAAAGAAAGCCTTTGGGATTGCTGCCACGCATGCATGGTCCTCTTCCCGCCCAAGGGTGCCATATTGCTCAGTCTCTCTTTTTCCGCGGATCCCCTTCGGACGCATGTCCTCGTTCCTTGGAAAAAGTGTTTCGTTTTTGGCCTCTGGCCTGTGGTTTTTCCGGTAGCACTGGTCCTCTACCCATCCTCCCCTGCTGTTTTTCCTTGCGTGAGGGGACTTTTTTCTCTAAACATTTTTTTTTTTCCTTTTGCGGGCTTCGCACCCTTTTTTCTCCAACCACTGGCTGCAAAGATCTTTGACCTAGCGGGGGCCCTTTTTGCCCCACTAGCCCCCGGGGTTAAGAAATGTGACAGATGCTCCAAAAACAAGTCGCTCGCGGACACCGACAACTGCTGTCTTTGGTATCTTGGGGCCAGCCATGAGCCAGAACTCTGCTCTCTTTGCAAGAAAATGTCGTCTAAGGCCCTGCTAAGTTATAAGCAGAGGTCCGATGACATTTTCCTGAAAGTAGCCCCGGAATCCCTGGCAGCACCCTCCGTCGTCCCTTCACTGGTGGGATCCACCTCAGTCCCGCGCTCTCGGCAGCATTCTGACCAGGGGTCCCCTGAAGTGGAGAGGCGTAAGAAGACGACCTCGAAGTCGCTGTCGGGGGCCCCAGACAAGCATGAGTGCTCCCGCGCTCGGTTGCTCAGCCCTCCTCGACATTCCCAAGAGTCAGACAAGGAGCGGCCTCATAAGGTATCTCGTACACCTTAGAGGAAAGGTGGGATAGAGGTGATATGATTGAGATGTTTAAATACCTCCGTGGCATAAATGTTCAGGGAGAGAGCCTCTTTCAATTGAAAGCAAGTTCTGCTACAAGGGGACATGGGATGAGGGTGAAGGGAGATAGATTCAGGAGTGATATGCGGAAATATTTCCTTACGGAAAGAGTAGTGGATCCATGGAATAGTCTCCCAGTGGAGGTGGTAGAGATGAGGACAGTAACTGAATTCAAAAAAGCATGGGACCAACACAGAGGATCTCTAAAGGTAAAAAGTGGACTGTTGTAGTTGTTGATATGAAAGGACAGACTAGATAGGCCATGTGGTCTTTTTCTGTCATCATGTTTCTGTGTTTCTAAGGAGCAGGGAACAGGATCACGTCTCCTCCTTGGCTCTTGCTGGGGGATGACCCTGCGAGCGGTCTACCTCCTAGGCCAGGAGAATGTCCTCGCGGACAAACTCAGTAGGATCCTCTGCCCACAAGTGGCTCTTGGATCTGGAGGTCGCCGGCGTCTTGTTCCATCGGTGGGGGATCCCATCCATGGACCTGTTTTCCAGTCTGGTGAACATGCAGCTTCCCCGCTTCTGTGGCCTGGTTCCACACCCGAGCCGGGTGGCCCTGGATGCATTTGTCTTGAACTGGACCTCTGGCCTTCTTTACTACTCCCGCTACTCTCATTGCCAGGACCCTCCACAAGGCTCAGCGGGACCAAGCTTCAGTGATCCTCGTAGCCTCGACAGCCTTGGTTCCCGCTCTGGCTCTTGACTGAGCCCCCAGTCCCCCTGGTCTGTGCCCTGGGCCTCTTGATACAGGTATTCCACCCAAACCTGGTCTCGCTGTCCCTTATAGCCTGACGGCTGAACTGCACCTCCCAGAGGATGTAGAGGAGATTCATCTCGCATCGAGGAAGGACTCAACGAGACAGGCGTACGCCTTTAAGTGGCGACGTTTCTCGACCTGGTGCTCTGAGCTTCAGATCGACCCATTCTCCTGCTTTACCTGGTGGATTCTCCAGTACTTCCTTCACCTCTTGAAGGCAGGGTTGAAATCCAATTTGGTCAGGGTACACCTGAGCGCCATTTCGGTGAACCACCTCCCCCTTGAGGGAAAACCCCTCTTGGGGCAGCCCTTGGTCTCTCGCTTCATGCAGGGTCTCTTGCTTTCCAAGCCTCCCATCCGGCCTCCGCCAGCAGAGTGGGACCTCAACATGGTGATGATGCAGCTCACGCGCACACCCTTCGAGCCAATGGTGACGTGCTCGCTTCAGCATCTCTCCTGGAAGGTGTTCTTCCTGGTGGCTTTGACTTGGCTCGCCGAGTCAGCGAACTTCAGGCCTTCATGGCTGAGGCTTCATACACCAGGAACAGGGTGATCCTCCACACACATCCCAAGTTCCTACCAAAAGTGATCTTGGAATTTCATCTCAACCAGGAGATAGTCCTACTGACCTTCTTCCCAAGACCGCATGCCGACCAGGCATCGGCAGTATTGCATACACTCGACTGCAAGAAGGCTCTTTGTCGCCTATGACCCAGTCGCTTAGGGTAGGCAGTCACCAAGCGCACCATCTCAGTCTGTGTGGCGGACTGCATTGCCTTTGCCCAAGCAAAGGTGGGCGCTCCAATGGATTGGCGGGTCACTGCGCACAGCGTCCGAGCCAAGGCGGTGTTGGTGGCTTTGCAGCACTCTGCCTCCTGCCGGGCTGCATCCTGGTCTTCAGCGAACACTTTCGCTGTCCATTACTGCCTGGAGAGGGAGTCCCACCAGGACAGTGCCTTCGGCCAGGCTGTAATCTGTTCAGGGTATAAGCAATTCCTGCCCTCCGACCCTTCAACGGCTACTGAGAGCTTTGCCCCGGGGACCCGAAGACTCTGGCTCCTCCAGGCATAGACGTCTGCTCCCAGCCTCACAGAGGCATTTTTGGGTTACAGGCTCGGTAGCCCGTAGCTGGGGAGTCCCATACGTGAGGACTGACTTCCTGCTTGTTCCTGGAGAAAGCGTAGTTACTCGCCTGTAACAGGTGTTCTCCAGGGACAACAGGAATCAGTCCTCACTACCCTCCTACCTCCCCTGAAGAGTTGATATTTTTGTCCTTCCCTTGCTATCTGCTTAGTAGGGCTCTTGCTAGGTGACCTGACTGAGCAAGATGGCACCCTTGGGCAGGAAGAGGACCACACATGTGTGGCAGCAATCCTAAAGGCTTTCTTTGAAAGCTGGGGAATTGCTTTGCACGGGCTCTGTCGGTGCCGACGTCACCCTTTAAGTGAGGACTGATTCCTGCTGTCCCTGGAGGACACCTGTTACAGGTGAGTAACTACACTTTAAAAGGTAAGCAACTGCTTTCTCCAGAGGCAAGCAGGGGGGATGCAGGCACCACAGTTGGTTAGTTCAGAACTGAGGGCCTCCTTATGCTGATTATTGTTTCGTGACCCAGGCCCCAATGTGGGAGGCAGAAGGATCAAGATGTAAAAAAAATGTTTCAGAGGACAGCCTGAATCAAGGTGAAGTCATGTTCTGAGACATGGTCCAAGCTGTAGTGCTTTTTGAAAGTATGAATTGATGACCATATGGCAGCCCTGCAGATGTATTCTGCTGAGACAAAGGTTAGGTTAGCTATGGTTTCTGCAGTAGCCCAGAGACAGAGTGCCCCAATGCATTCAGGAGCCTGCAAATGGGCTTGGTTGTAACGGAAAGCTATGCAGTCAAACATCCACGAGGAAACTGTCATATTTATTTATTTGAACAGTTTTTCTATACCGCCCCTTCCAACGATCAGAGGCAGTTTACATCGAACAAATACAATTAAATTAATTCACTACAATGTTTGATGTAAATTCTGAACTATTTACAGATCATCTTTCCAACATGTTAAAGTATGGTAGAAGATGGTTAACATAACTATTTACATAGTCGCTCCGCAGTGATACAATTGTAAAGATACTATAATGTATGCTATGTAGATACGTAGGAGGCAGCTGGATCAGGTGGGAAGGATTGCATGGAGGAGTAAGTATTAGTATCGCTGCAGATTACTATTCTCTGAATACAATAATAACTTAAAGTCTTTAGTTCCTTACGGAATGTCTGTAGATCTTTAATTGATCTGATGGAGTCTGGAAGGGAATTCCAAAGAGTGGCTGCAGTGTACGTGAAGGCTCTATTGCTGGTAGACTGTTTAGTCTTATGGATTGAAGGAGGTATTGAGAGGCTGCTACATTCTATGCTAATTGAAGAGTATGTAGACTCTTTTTGGGCAGACCTTGTAAAATACTATTGCAATAGTCCAAGTGAGGCATGATAAAGGCTTGGACTACTGTTCTGAAATTGATTCCAGAGGTGGTCTGAGGTGCTGGATTGTTCTTATTTTATAGCATATGGTTCTAGCAGTTAGCTTTGCTTTATTTGAGCTGACATATTGAGTGAACTATCTATTATTATTCCAAGGTATTTTACCTCATTTTTTCTCCAGGACCAAGCAGGAAGTCAGTCCTCACTTATGGGTGACGTCGGCGCTGACGAAGCCCTCGCGGAGCAATTTCCCCAGCTTTCAAAGAAAGCCTTTGGGAATTGCAGTGCGCATGCGCGGTCCCCTTCCCGCCCAAGGGTGCCATCTTGCTCAGTCTTCTTTTTTCCGCGGAGCCCTACAGACGTAGTTTGTGATCACCGCTGAAAAAGTTGATTTTTCGTTGTTTTTTCTCGGTTCGACGCCGTGTCCTTTTCCCGCCCGGCCTCGATACTCCGGTGTCGAGTCCGTTCACTATTTTTTTCAGTTTTTGTCCTTCGTGACTGGTGTTCCCGCCACTTTTTTCTTTTTCTCTGGCAGCACGGTCTTTTGACCTCGCAGGGGCCCTTTTTCCCCCGATGGCTGCCAGCAGGTTTAAAAAGTGTGATCGGTGTACGAGACTTATGTCTGTTACCGACACACACGACTGCTGCCTCCGCTGCCTTGGACCCAATCATGACCTGATGATTTGTGGTCCGTGTACCAAAATGTCCTCGAAGGCGTTGAGGAGTCGGCAGTCTCAAAAGGAGCGAATCTTCTCTGACTCCGCGTCCGACCGGGCCCGGACCTCGTCAGAGGCTTCGACGTCTAGTGACTCCGGCCCCGAGCATCGTCGGAGTTCCTCTGAGCGGGGGTCTCCCGCCCGGGAACATCGTCGGAAGAAGAAACCCGCGAGGGCGTCGTCGGAGGACGCTCCTGGTCCCTCGAGGGCCAGGTCGCATAGCCTCGATAGCCGCCCCGGGTCCTCAGAGTCAGAGAGGCCTTCGAAGCATCCTCGTCTCGAAGTGGAGTCTCCTGGACACGTGAGTACTGTAGTCCTCGTGGACTCGCCTCCGAAGGAGCTGCCGTCGGGGCCCGAGTCGGGGGCTGCTGGGTCTCCTGAGCTTGGGCTCAGGTTGACGGCCTTGGAAAACAGTTTAGCTGCCTTCATGGACCAGCAGCGGGCATTGATCGCTGGCCTCACCGGTGCATCTGCCCCAACCACCGGGACATCGACGTCCAAGTCGACCCCGGAGGCCGAGCCGATCCTCGAGTCCATGCGAGCTCGAGTCAATCCTCAGCCACGGTCTCCCTCGGCCTCCCGATCAGGACTGAGGTCGTTGACGCCAGCTTCGGCGTCGGGGCGGAGGTCCTCGGCGCCCACCCGCACGGAGCCGCTCGATTCCTCCACGGAGGAGTCGGGCTGGGACACGGAGGACGAGTCACCCGGTTCTTTTCAGACTCGGTGCGTCCCCTCTGACTCGCCCGAGTCTGAGCCTCGGAGACGGTCCCCCCCGGAGGATACCCGGTTCTCGGACTTTGTGAGGGATATGGCCAAGGCTTTGGCCTTGGCCTTCCCCGCGGATCCCGAGGAGGAGCCTCGAGCTGAAGAGCTCGAGGCCCTCCAGTATGACTCTCCCCCGAAGGAGGCCTTTACTGTACCGGTTCCTCTGATGCTGGAAAGACTTCTCTTCCGCATGTGGGAGAGCCCGGCATTGACGCTGGTGTTAAGCAAGCGGGTCGATTCCATGTATCGAGTCCGCAAGAGCCCCGGGTTCCACAAGGCACAACTACCGCACCATTCCATGGTGGTGGAATCGGCCATGCATCGACTCAAGAGTCAAAAGATGCACTCATCGGTGCCTCCCGGCAAGGAGGCCCGGAACCTGGATGCCCTCGGTAGGAAGTGCTTCCAGGGCTCTATGCTTGCTTGTCGAGTCCAGACATACCAGCTCTACATGGGCATGTATCTCCGAGGCCTGGCAAAGGAAATTGCCGGGTTCTCTGCTGGTCTCTCCGAGGAACCTTTGCAGAGGTTCCAGGCCTTGTCCACTGGTATTCGAGAATGCTCGAAGTTTATTTCTCGAGCAGCCTACGATGGCTTCGAAGCATCGGCTCGAGTAGTCGGGGCCGGCATCGGTGCCCACCGACAGGGCTTGGCTTCAGTCATCCGACCTCGAGCCATGGGTGCAGAACAAGTTGGTCGATGTCCCCTGCAGAGGTGAAAACCTCTTTGGCAAGCCCATGGCTGAAAAGGCTGCACAACGAGACCGAGACTCTAACCAGGACTCGCCTGTCCAGGAAGACCTCTGCCCCTTCACAGAAGAGGAAGGGCTCGGGGAAAAAGCTCTTTTACCCGAGGAAGGTGTCTGCCTATAAACAACACCACCCACAATATCAAGCCTCAGCAGCTCCCCATCAGGGTCAGCAGGCTAAGGGACAGGGTAATGGGTCCCGTAGGCAGAAGGCCCCCAAGCCCACTACACCGGCCCCTGCTCAGCAGGGTGGGGGTTTTTGACTCCGTAAGCATAGCCTCTTCCCCCCCGCTGGCTTCTCTCAGCACAGGAGGCCGGCTGGCCCACTTTGCCCACAGGTGGTCAGCCATAACATCAGATACCTGGGTGCTTCAGGTAGTTCAAGAGGGCTACCTTTTGCATTTTCACCAAGTACCTCCCTCCTACTTTCCAGGGGAGCCTCCAAGACCCCCTCTGCACAGGGACTTACTCCTTCAGGAGTTGGCAAGTCTTCTTCAGGAACAGGCTGTGGAACTGGTACCCACCACCTGAGAGGTCACTGCTTTTATTCCAGGTACTTTCTGATACCAAAAAGAACAGGAGGCCTCAGACCCATCCTAGACTTGCGCAACCTCAACAAGTTCCTGCAAAGGGAAAAGTTCAAGATGCTTACCCTTGGAATCCTGCTGCCCTACCTCCAGCAGGGAGATTGGCTATGCTCCTTGGATCTAAAGGATGCTTATACTCACATCCTTATCCATCCGGACCACAGGCAATATCTAAGATTTGTTGTGGCAGGGAATCATTATCAGTACAGGGTACTGCCCTTTGGCCTGTCCTCCGCTCCCAGGGTGTTCACCAAATGCCTGGCAGTGGTGGCAGCCTTCCTGAGGCTTCAAGGCCTCTTTGTGTTTCCCTACCTAGACGACTGGCTCATCCGGGCAGAGTCTTCCCTGGAGGTCACTCAGGCCACTCATTGCACAGTGGCTCTGCTTCAGCACTTGGGGTTCGTCATAAACTTTGCAAAGTCCACTTTGCTCCCCTCTCAGGATCTCGAATTCATAGGAGCACGGTTGGACATTCTGCAGGCTCGTGCCAACCGGCTCAGAGCTCTGGCCAGCAAGTTTCACAGCACTTCCCTGGTCTCTGCTAGGCAATTCCTGCAGCTGCTCGGCCATATGGCTTCCACGGTCCATGTAACTCCGAATGCCTGTCTACATATGAGGCCTGCTCAGTGGAGCCTTCGCACTCAATGGCATCAAGCCACAGGGAGCCTTGCAGACTTAGTACAGATCTCCGACCGCCTGGTCTCCTCTCTGCAATGGTGGCTTCATCTGCCCAATCTGGTACTCGGCATGACATTTCAGTCTCCTCCGCCTTCCCAAGTGCTGACGTCAGATGCCTCTCTCCTGGGATGGGGAGCACATTGCCAGGGGACATGTACTCAAGGCCTTTGGACCCCTTGGGAGGCTGCTCAGCAGATAAACTTCCTGGAGCTCAGGGCGATCCGCCTAGCTCTACGAACCATATCTCACCTCCCTTCTCATCAGTCTGTACTGGTCCAGACGGACAATCAGGTTGCCATGTTCTATGTGAACAAACAGGGGGGCACCGGCTCCCTCCTTCTATGTCAAGAGGCTCGGAGACTGTGCTCTTGGGCAGTCGACCATGGCATCCTCCTCAAAGCTGTTTACCTGCCAGGACAGGAAAATTACCTGGCCGACAAACTGAGCAGGATTCTGCAGCCACACGAGTGGAGGTTAGACCCGTTGGTGGTTCAGCGGATCTTCCTCCGGTGGGGCCTCCCCACCATGGATCTTTTTGCCAGTCCTCTGAACCGGCAACTTCCCAGGTTCTGCTCCAGGCACCCGCATCCTCTGAGTAGCGGCGGATGCTTTCCTCATCCCATGGTCCACGGGCCTACTGTATGCCTTTCCTCCCACGCCACTCGTGTCCCGGACGCTTTTCAAAGTTCTCTGGGACAGGGCCTCGGTAATCCTGGTAGCGCCCAGGTGGCCGAGACAGCCCTGGTTCCCGCTCCTGCTACAACTGGCGGTGGACACTCCTCTTCCTCTGGGGTTTCAGCCCAATCTCCTGACTCAGGATCAAGGCACTCTCCTGCACCCCAACCTCCGGGCCCTTCACCTGATGGCCTGGCTGCTGAAAGGGTAGTCCTAGCTCCGCTCCTACTACCTCCGGAGGTGGAAGATGTCGTCCTAGCATCTAGGCGACCATCCACCCGGACGTCTTACGCCCTTAAATGGCATCGCTTCTCCGTGTGGTGTTTCTCAGCAGTCTGAGAACCCCTTCTCCTGCTTGGTATCAGTGGTACTGCAATACTTGCTTCACCTTTCCAATCTAGGCCTCAAGTCCAACTCTATCAGGGTCCACCTCAGTGCTCTCTCTGCACATCACTTGCCGGTGGATGGCAGACCTCTTTCCGCACACCCCTTGGTGGCGCGTTTTCTCAGAGGCCTCCTTCTGCTTAAGCCTCCTTTGCGCCCACCAGCCCCTGACTGAGATCTCAATGTGGTCTTACAGCAGATTACCTGTCCGCCTTTTGAACCTATGGCTACCTGCCCTCTTCGTTTCCTTTCCTGGAAAACTCTCTTCTTGGTAGCCCTTACCTCCACTAGGCACGTTAGTGAACTGCCAGCCCTAGTGTCTGAGCCTCCTTACACTAGGTTCTACCCGAATAGGGTGGTCTTAAGCCAGACTTTTGCAGCTCATTACTGCCTGGAGAGGGAGTCCCGCAGGGATAGTGCTTTCGGACAGGCAGTCCTCCACAATCTCTTTGAGGTTTAGGCAACTCCTACCCTCCGGCCCTGGTGTTGGGCTACCGGCCGGGAGCGTATTCAGAGAAGATTCCTTCCTTCTGTACTGCTGAGCTAGAGGGAGCTCATTTTTCGGCTTGAGGTCTCCAGTAGCCTTAAGCTTGGGAGTCCCATAAGTGAGGACTGACTTCCTGCTTAGTCCTGGAGAAAGAGTAGTTACTCACCTGTAACAGGTGTTCTCCAGGAGCAGCAAGAATCAGTCCTCACAACCCTCCCTCCTCCCCTCGGAGTTGCAGTCATTCTTATCCATTGTTTTTTGCTGTCTTTTCGCTATGTCATCAGACTGAGCAAGATGGCACCCTTGGGCAGGAAGGGGACCGCGCATGCGCGCTGCAATACCCAAAGGCTTTCTTCGAAAGCTGGGGAAATTGCTCCGCGATGGCTCCGTCGGCACCGACGTCACCCATAAGTGAGGACTGATTCCTGCTGCTCCTGGAGAACACCTATTACAGGTGAGTAACTACTCTTTACTTGTATAGTGGTATTGCATGTCTTAAATGTTGGAAAGAGGGGGGAGGGGGTGAAGTTTTGATACCTGGTTGTGAAAAGAACTTGTTTTTTGTTTTTAAATTTATGTAGAGGTTGTTTGCATTTAGCCAGGATTCTGCTTCTGCAATCACTGATGTTGTGATATGTTGGGTTTTTTTATATGTAATGGTATATACCATAAAGAATATAGTTACCTATAACAGGTGTTCTCCAGGAGCAGCAGGAATCAGTCCTCACATATGGGTGACGGCACCGATGGAGCCCCCATGTGGAGCATTTCCCCAGCTTTCAAGGAAAGCTTTTGGGAATGCAGCACGCATGTGCGGTCCCCTTCCCGCCCAAGGGTGCCATCTTGCTCAGTCTGATGACATAGCTAAAAGACAGCAAAAAAACAAAATGAAGGATATGACTGCAACTCCAGGGGAGGAGGGAGGGTCGTGAGGACTGATTCCTGCTGCTCCTGGAGAACACCCGTTACAGGTGAGTAACTACTCTTTCTCCAGGACCAAGTAGGAAGTCAGTCCTCACATATGGGACTCCCCAGCTCTAGGCTACCAAGAACCCCCTTTTTTTTTTTTTTAGTGCCGTCAAGTCAGTGTTGACTCATAGCGACCCAGCTACCTCTGGGTTTTCTTGGCAATGTATCACCGGAAGAAGACTGCCAGCCTTTTCTTCCGAGGCAATGGCGGGTAAAGTGACTTGCCCAAAGTCACAAGGAGTGCCAGTGGGAATCGAACCCTTGATCTTCTGGGTACTAGGCAACTGCTCTAACCACTAGGTTACTCCCACTCACTGGGAACCCTAAGCTGAAAAAATGGCTCCCTCTCAAGAACCTCAGCATTCGTGATAAGAATATTCCTCTGAGAACACCCCTGTGCGGTAGCCCAACACAAGGGCCAGAGGGTAGGAGTTGCCTAAACCTCAAAGAGATTACAGAGTACCACCTGTCCGAAAGCACTGTCCCTTCAGGACTCTCTCTCGAGGCAGTAATGGGTTGCAAAAGTCTAGCTTGAAGACCAAGTTGTGGCCCAACAGATGTCTGCCAACGGAACAGAGCGGAGATGAGCTACTGATGCAGCTTTCGCCCTGACACGGTGGGCCGTGACTCGACCCTGCAAGGGGAGGTCAGCTGCCTTGTACGCCCAGACGATACAATCTGCTACTCAAGTGGACAACGTACGCTTGGAGACAGATAACACCATTTATTAGGGTCAATATGTAGCCTGGGAAAAAAGGTTGGAAGAACCACCTCCTGGTTGAGGTGGAAAGAGGAGACCACTTTTGGAAGGTACTTGGGATGGGTCCGTAGGACCACCCTGTTCTTATAGAACCGTGTGTACAGCCTATCAGAAACCAGAGCTTGTAGTTCACTCACACGTCTGGCCGAGGTAAGAACCACCAGGAAGAGCGCTTTCCAAGAGAGGAAGCTCAGGTGGCAAGTAGCCATTGGCTCAAACAGTGGGCGAGTAAGTTGCTGCAAGACCACGTTCAAATCCCACTCAGTCACCGGTGGACAAACCAGAGGCTTGAGTAGAAGCAGACCTCTGAGAAATCAAGACACCAAGGAGAGAACCGACACAGGCTGTCCTTCCAATGGTGAGTGGTGCGTTGACAAAGCACTGAGGTGGACCCGAACAGAGTTAGACTTAAGGCCTAGGTCTGACAGGTGAAGTAGATACTGCAGTACTACTGGCACAAGGCAAGAGAAAGGATCTTCATTGCACTGAGCACACCCTACCGTAAACCTACGCCACTTGAGGGCATAGGACTTTCTGGTGGACTGCCTCCTAGAGGCCAAGACCACCTCCTCAACTTCCTTAGGTAGAAGTAAGGGAGCTAGCACTATTCTTTCAGCAGCCAGGCCATCAAATTGAGGGACCTGAGATTGGGGCGCAGAAGGGAACCTTGCTTCTGAGATAGGAGATCGTGTTGCAATCCCAGAGAGAACAGAGTTTCCACTACCAACTGCAGAAGTGGAAACCACGACTGCCACGGCCATCTGGGGGCTACCAGAATCAGAGGCCTTGTCCCGGAGGATCTTGAACAGAGTTCGGGCCACCAGGAGCCACTGTTCCCTCTAAGCTGTGCGCGTGTGCGCGCGCACACACCTCGCCGAGTGAGCGCACATACTTTACAACAGAGCGCACAAAAATTATGGTTCTGATTCTGATAGAAAACACCACAGACGTTCTTAAAATTGAAAAGTTGTTGTGTATTTATGGTTTTCACAAGTTCTACACTATTTTCTAGTGCAATCAATGTGGTGTACATACTGTATTCTGATGTGTAGTCAAATTTTAAAGTATATAACTCCAAGTGTTGTCATGTGGCGCACAAAAATTTAACCTTCCTTCAAAAGCTGCACAGCTGATATTTTATGCACACACAGCCTACAGAAAATTAGAGGGAACATTGCCAGGAGCGTAGGAGGCAATGCATACAGGAGGTCCGTAGACCAAGAGATCAGAAAAGCATCTGCTGCCATCCGCAGGGGATGCAGCTGTCTGGAGCAGAACCTGGGCAGCTGACGGTTCAGTGGACTGGCAAAGAGATCGATGGATGGAAGTCCCCAGCGGAGGAAGATCTGGTGGGCCACTAATGGATTCAACTGCCATTCGTGAGGCTGGAGAATCCTGCTTAGCTTGTCTGCCAGGAAATTCTCCTGACCGGGTAGATAAACTGCTTTGAGAAACATACCCTGTTTGACCGCAAAGGAGCAGAGATCTCGTGCCTCCTAACATAGGAGCCTGGATCCCGTGCCCTCTTGCTTGTTCACATAGAACATTGCCACTTGATTGTCCGTCTGAACCAGGACAGACTGGTGAGAGAGGGCATGAGAAAATGTTTGCAGAGCTAAGCGGATTGCTCACAACTCCAAAAGATTGATTTGCTGCATGGCCTCCTGAGGAGACCACAGGCCTTGAGTGCATGTGCCCTGGCAATGTGCACCCCAGCCCTTTAAGGAGGCATCTGTTGTCAGCACCCTGGTCAATGTTCCCTCTAATTTTCTGTAGGCTGTGTGCGCATAAAATATCAGCTGTGTGCAGCTTTTGAAGGAAGGTTAAATTTTTGTGCGCCACATAACGACACTCAGAGTTATATACTTTAAAATTTGACTACACGTCAGAATACAGTATGTACACCACACTGATTTTAATCAAATTAAATGAAAATAGATGATTACTAAATGAAGCGGGAAATTTCTAGTAATTACACTCATAACTTTTAAATTTTAAGACGTCTGTGTTGTTTTCTATCAGAATCAGAGCTGTAATTTTGGTGCGCTCTGTTGTAAAGTATGTGCGCTCGCTTGGCGAGGTGTGTGCGCGCGCACACGCACACAGCTTAGAGGGAACAGTGACCCTGGTGTATGCTGGAGGCTGAAAAGGTACACCCTTGAGAAGGTTTGGTAGATGTAGCCACCACTGTAAGGAGTTCAGAGGTCGTCTGGACACCTTTACTCTGTCTCGGAGGTCACCTGTGGCCTGCGTCCACTGATTTGAGGCACCATTGAGCAGCCTGCATATGCAGACGGGCATTTCGGAGTCACATGTACAGTGGATGCCATGTGGCCCAAGAGCAGCAGGTAGTGCCTGGCGGAAACATGAGACTTGCTTTGGAACTGGTTGGCCAAGTCCATCAGTCTGTGGGCCCTGTCTTCGGGCAAGTAAGCTCTTGCCTGAAGGGTGTCTAATCTTGCCCCTATAAACTCTAGGTTCTGAAAGGGGAACAAAGTGACTTTGCGTAGTTTGACAAAGCCCAGATGCTGAAGAGAGAGAGAGTGTGAAGATTTGCTTGTCGGGCCTCCTGGAGAGACTGGCCCCTGATGAGCCAGTCATCCAGGTATGGGAAGACAAAAGGTCCCTGCTTCCTGTGATAAGCCGCCACCACCGCCACGCATTTGGTGAAAACCCAGGGGGCAGAGGTTAGGCCAAAGTACCCTGTACTGAAAATGGTTTCCTCCCACCACAAATCTGAGATATTGTCTGTGGTCTGGATGAATAAGGATGTGACTATAAGCATCCTTTAGGTCTAAGGAGCATAGCCAGTCTCCCTGCTGGAGGTAGGGCAGCAGTATCCCAAGGGTAAGCATCTTGAACTTTTTCCTCTCCAGAAACTTGTTTAGGTTTCGCAAGTCTAGGATTGGCCGGAGGCCTCTTGTCCTTTTTGGTACCAGGAAGTACCTGGAGTAGAAGCCTTGCCCTTCCAGGTGGTAAGGCACCGGTTCCACTGCCTCTTCCTTTAGAAGACTTGCCAACTCCTGAAGGAGGAGGTTCCTGTATAGAGGAAGTCTTGGAGGCTCCCCTGGAAAGTAGGAGGGGGGTAAACTGGTGGAAGTGGAGCATGTAGCCCTTTTCGACTATGCTCAGTACCCAGGTATCCCCTGTGATGGCTGGCCACCTGTAGGCGTACAGGGTCAGCCGACCTGTGCTGAGTGGAGCCACCGGCAGAGAAGAGGCTATGCTGTGGGAGTCAAAACCCCGCTCCCTGCTGTGCAGGAACCAGAACTGGTGGCTTGGGGGTCTTCTGCCTATGGGGCCCATGCCCCTTGGCCTGCTGGCCCTGTTGGGGAGCTGGAGAGGCCTGATATTGAGGGTAGGATTTGTAGGCAGAACCCTTCCTCGGGGAAAAAGGGCTTCTTTCCCAAGCCCTTCTTTTTTTGAGAAGGAGCAGAAGTCTTTCTGGACAGCCTTGTCTTGGTGAGAGTCTCAGTCTCGATTTCTGCAGCCTTTTCAGTCATGGGCTTACCGAATAGGTTGTCACCTCGGCACAGGACATCAACCAACTTGTCCTGCACCCATGACTCCAGGTCCGATGACTGTAGCCAGGCCCGAAGCCTCAAAGCCATCATAGGCTGCTCGAGAGATAAACTTCGAGCACTCTCGGATCCCTGTCGACAAGGCCTTGAACCTCTGCAAGGGTTTCTCGGAGAGGCCAGCTGAGAACCCGGCAATCTCCTTTGCCAGGTCTCTTAGGTACATGCCCATGTACAGCTGGTCAGTCTGGACACGGCAAGATAGCATAAAGCCCTGGAAGCACTTTCTAGCGAGGGCATCCAGGTTCCGGGCCTCCCGGCCGGGGGGGCACCAAGGAGTGCATCTTCTGACTATTCAGGTGGTGCATGGCCGATTCCGCAACCATGGAATTGTGTGGTAGCTGCGCCTTTTGGAACTCAGGGCTCTTACGGACTCGATAAATGGAATCGACCCGTTTGCTAAGAACCGGCGCCAAGGCCGGTGCCTCCCACATACAGAAGAGCAGCCATTCCAGCATCAGAGGAACCGGTACAGTAAAGGCTTCCTTCAGAGGAAAATCATACTGGAGGGCATCGAGCTCCTCGGCTCGAGGCTCCCCCTCGGCATCCGCAGGGAATGCCAAAGCCTTGGCCATGTCCCTCACGAAGTCTGAGAACCGGGTATCCTCCGGGGGGACCTTCTCCGAGGCTCGGATTACGGGTAGTCCAAAGTGACGCACCGGGTCCGGAAGGTGTCCTGAGACTCCTCATCCTCTGTCTCCCACGCCGACTCCTCTGAGTCGTCGTCAAGCGGCTCCGGCCGTGTGGGCCTCGGTGCCACCCGCCCCGATGCAGAGGGCACCGGCGTCGACAACCTCAGGCTCCGCACGGGAGGTCAAGGGGGACCTTGATCGAGGATCGGCTCGGCCTCCGGGGTCGACTTAGATGTCGAGGTCCCAGTGGTCGGGGCAGATGCACCGGTCAAACCGTCTGTCAGCACCCGCTGCTGTTCCATGATAGCAGCCAAGCTGCTCTCAAAGGCCATCAGCCTGAGTCCAAGCTCAGGAGACTCAGCAGCCCCTAACTCGGGCCCCGACAGCAGTTCTCCCGGAGGAGAGTCCATGACAACAGAACTTACGTGACTCGGGGACTCTGGCTCCATACGAAGTCGTTTGGATGGCCTCTCCAACTCCGAGAGCCTGGGGCTGCAGTAAGGACTATGCGATCTGGCCCTCGAGGACCCAGGAGCCTCCACCGACAGCGCCCTCACAAGCTTCTTCTTCCTTTTGTGCTCCCGGGTTCTCAGAGGAACCACGACGGCACTCAGGGTCAGACTCCCGAGATGTTGAGGCCTCTAACAAAGTCTAGGCCCGGCTGGATGCAGACTCTGAAAAAAATTCTCTCACATTGATGCTGATGGCTCCGAAGTGCCTTCAATGACATTTTGCCACACGGGCCACAGACCAGCGGGTCATGGTCGGGCCCGAGGCATCGGAGGCAGCAGTCATATGTGTCTGTGAGAGAGAGAAGTTTCTTGCACCAATCACATTTTTTGAACCCGCTGGCAGCCATCGGGGAAAAAAGGGCCCCTGTAGGGTTAAAAGACCAGGCTGCCAGTGAAAATAACAAAAAAGGCGCAAACGCTAGTCATGAAGGACAAAAACCAAAAAAAGAAATTCCGGACTCGATACCGGTGTACCTTGCCCAGGTCTGGAGCCATGTATTAAAGCTGTTTATGGAATGCAGCCTTTCTGCCCCCTTACCATGAACAGGTAGAACTTCTGAGAATGCTACAGTGTTAACAATGGGCTTGAGTTTCTCTCCCAGAGTCTGGAAGTTCCTTTGAACTGCAGAGGCACTGTTTCTAGCCAGGTCATTTGTACCCAGGTAGATGACAACATCAATTTTGGAGTGCTCACTTTCTGTGCATCCCAGCAGGGATGCATCTGTAGTCAGGATCCTCGTGTATAGAGGAGCCTGAAAACCCACTCCTGCCTCCAAGTTGTTTGGTTGAAGCCACCAGGCCAATGACTGTACCAGTCGTTTGGATACCTTGACTCTGTCTCGGAGTCTGCCTGTGGCCTGTGTCCACTGGTCTCTGAGACACCACTGAGCTGTTCGCATATGGAGGTGTGCATTTGGAGTCACATGTACCGTGGAGGCCATGTGCCCGAGGAGTCGCAGGAAGTGCCTTGCTGATATTTGAGACCTGTGACTCACTTGACGTGCAATGGCCAGGAGTCTCTGTACCCGGTCTACTGGCAGGTAAGCCCTTGCTTGAAGGGTATCCAGCCTTGCCCCAATGAACTCTAGTCTTTGAGTGGGGACTAGAGTAGACTTAGAGTAATTGATTACAAATCCTAGATGTTGAAGCACCTGAATGGTGCGAGATGTGGCCTGTTGGACCTCCAGGACTGATGTAGCTCTGATGAGCCAGTCGTCCAGGTAGGGGAAGACAAATACTCCTTGGATTCTGAGGAAGGCAGCCACCACCGCCAGGCACTTTGTGAATACCCTGGGGGTGGAGGCCAGGCCAAAGGGAAGTACGTTGTACTAATAGTGATTTCCTCCCACCACAAAGCATAGATACTGTCTGTGGTCTGGATGAATTAGGATGTTTGTATATGCATCCTTTAGTTTAGATCCAAGGAGCATAGTCAGTCTCCCTGGCGGAGGTAAGGCAGCAATATTCCAAGGGAGAGCATCTTGAACTTTTCCCTCACCAGGAATTTGTTTAAGTTTCGCAGGTCGAGGGTGGGCCTTGGGTATCAGGAAATACCTGGAGTAAAAACCCTTGCCGTGCAGGTGGTGGGGCACCAGTTCTACCACCTGATCCTCTAGAACAGGGGTCTCCAAACCTGTCCTGGAGGGCCGCAGTCCTGACAGGTTTTTGGGATATCCCTAATGAATATGCATGAGATAAATATTTGCATGCACGGCCCTTATTGTATTTGAATTGATTTCATGCAAATTCATTAGGGATATCCTAAAAACCTGACTGGTTTGCCGACCTCCAGGAGAGGTTTGGAGACTGCTGCTCTAGAAGACCTGCTAACTCCTTCAAAAGAAGGTCCCTGTGAAGAGAAGGCTTGAGAGGCTTCCCCTGAAAAGTAAGGGGGAGGTAACTGGGTCAAATGTAGCAGGTAGCCCTGCTGGATTATCTGAAGAACCCAGGGTGTCTGTGGTGATAGCCAGCCTCCTGTGGGCATACAGGGCAAGCCTTCCCCCTGTGCACTGCCTTACTCCTTTGGTGAGAGGGTCTATGCCTTGAGAGTCAAAAGCCACTCCAAGGCTAAGCCGGTGCCTGGGACTCTCTTTATTTTTTTTTTTTTTTATAACTTTTTGAACAAGTACAACAACACACAGCCAAAAAAAAATACATCTGCCAGGTTACATTCGTCATTATCCAACAAGCAACAAACAAAATATAAAATACTAAGTTACATCACCCCACCACCTCAACTCCCACCCTGCACCTTGCAAACCTCTACCAACCACCCAACCATTCAGCTAACCCCATGATTTGCATAGCGATCCAAGGAGTACCATTTGTAACGAGTTGTCTCAATACCTCTGCACCTATCATACTTGTCTTGAGCCCTTTCATATTTGCAATATAAGCATACATGATTCCACCACAAAGGCCCATTTAGCAACTGAGGATCTTTCCAGTGTGATAAAATCAATTTTATAGCAACAGTGATCATAAAGTTAAACACAAAAAAATCTTTTCTTAACATAGGAATTTCTGCCAATGATCTTAGTACTAATATCCTCCACGTCAGAGGGAAAGAGATATCTAACACCTTCTGAATTTGTGCCCACACTGAAGACCAAAACCCCTGAATGAGAGGGCAGTCCAAAAACATGTGCCTTAGGGTGCCCGGAGCAGTATGACAAGACCAACATTGGGAAGAGCCAGCCGTACTCCACTTAGCCAGCTTAATTGGAGTGACAAAGGCTCTGTGCGCGAAAAAGAACATAGACTGCGGGAGTTTCGCTGATTTCGAAGCACGCACTATAGGCCCCCAGAATAGACTCCACATCCTGGGCGTCATACTGAATTCCGTCTCTTCTTCCCAAACTTTGCTTAAGCCCGATAATTGTCTTAAACTATTTGACCTAAAATATGCATATAGTCTGGAGATGCTTCCTTTCTTTGCGCTGACCTCAGACATAATTTTCTCCAAGCCCCAAGAGTCTACAAACTCACTTGGTTTCCCCCATAATTGAGATATACAATGCCGAATTTGCATCCACTGAAAATAACTGGAAGATGGGAGCCCAAACTCCGATTGAAGAGCATGAAAACTTTTCCAATCCATACCCTCGAAAAGTTGACCCACATTCCAGATGCCGCATTTCTGCCAAGTCTCCCATGCGAAAGAAACTTTATTTATTCTGAACATTGGGTTGTGCCAGATAGGAGCTTGACGGGAAGGCGGGTTCTCTCCAGCAATGATAGGTAACAAACTCTGAAAAGCAACTTGCGTGGATATGATGACACGGCCTACTTTAGACGATTCCGAGTGTCTCATGCTCATCATCAACCCCATTGGACAAGGATAACATAGACATTCTTCCAAGGCCAACCAAGTTGGCTTCTGCGGGCTATTGACCATGGCACCCCACATCCCACCCTGTTTAAGCACCGCCGCAAAATGATACCATTGGAAATCAGGAAAATGTACTCCCCCCTTGCTTTTGCAAGCCTTCAATTTCCATAAGGCGATTCTAGGCGGCTTGCCATCCCAGAGAAAAACACTCAAAATTCTCTCGATCTCTTTGTATACTGATGCAGGAAACATAATAGGAATCATCCCCAATATATAGTTTATCTTGGGCATAAGAACCATCTTGACGGATTCCAGACGCCCCCACCACGTGAGATGCAATGGGGACCATTTCAACGTAAAGGATCTAGCAATCTCCTTTATCTTCTCAATATTTATACGAAGAGTTTCTTCTAGTGGGGCAGCAAAAAGGACTCCCAGATACTTAATGGCCTTTGATTCCCATTGAAAGGAAAATTCCTGTACCATACTACTAGTTGCCAATTTGTTAAGGGGGAAGGCCAATGATTTCGTCCAATTTACTTTATATCCGGAGAGCCGGGCATAGCCAGCTATCAGCTGCATTAATGGAGCTATAGATTCTGGCTTTAAAAAAAAAACAAGAGATCATCTGCATATGCTGATATGAAGATCTGCTACTGTGACCCCCTGAATCTCACTTGACTGACGGACAAGTAGGGCAAGTGGCTCCAAAGCCAAATTAAAGAGGAGAGGCGACATCGGACATCCTTGACGCGTGCCCCTATATAAAGGAAAGGGTCTAGAGAGCTCACGATTAACTAGTATCCTCGCTGTCGGGCGAGAGTAGAGCACCTGAATCATATTCACAAATTCCTTTGGTAGCCCAAACCATTCCAGAACTGCGAAAAAAAAAGGACCATTCGAGCCTATCGAAGGCCTTTTCAGCATCCAATGATAACCCTACAAGGGGTATTTCCATGCGTTCTGCTAGACCCATGATATTACAAAATAAGCGCGCATTGTCAGATGTGGATCTTCCGGCAATAAAGCCACATTGATCTGGGTGTATGAGCAGGTGAAGAACTTTATTAAGGCGATTAGCCAAGATAGCCGAGTATAACTTTTAGTCCGCATTCAACAGCGAGATAGGTCTGTAATTTCCCACTTGCTGCGGGTCCTTGCTGGGTTTCTCAAGCACCACAATTGTGGCTTCCGCAAAACCCCCCAGGGTATTAACTTGCTCTTGGAGATGATGATATGTCAGAAGATGGGGAGCCATGCTCTTTGCGAACACCTGAAAGAATTCTATCGGGATCCCGTCTGGACCCGCTGCTTTCCCGCACTTCATCCCCTGAAGCATCTCCCGAATCTCTGTCTTGCTTAATGGTTTCTTTAGATCCGCAGCCTGCTCAGCTTCCAGCGCCGGGTGACCAATTGGATCAAGAAAATCCCTCACAATAGCTGTATCACAGGATCCTTCTGATGCATACAATTGCTGATAGAAACTTCGAAATGACTCTGCTATCTCGGCATTCTCATCATGGGAAACCCCATGTTCATCGACTATGGACACAATATGCGCTTTGGCATTGCGCAGATTCAGTTTAGAGGCCAACAGCTTCCCAGCCTTATTCATTTCCGTGTAATATCGGGCCTGTTGATCAAAGGAACTATGTTCCACCTCTCTACTCAATACAGAGTTGTATTGATATCTTAACTTCTGAAGTCGGTTAAGGACCGCAAAACTGAACTGACTTTGCAGGATTCTCTCTCCGGCTCTAATCTGGCTATCCAGGTCTTTAAGTTCTTCTCTCGCCTTCCTGTTATCGGCTATGACATAGCTAGTTATCTTCGCTCTAATAGAAGCCTTGAAAGCTTCCCACCAAGCCCAGATAGACGTTTCCTCCGGAAGATTAAGATCAAAATACTCTTCAATGGCTTGTTGAACATAATGTTTAAAGGGTTCTTCTGCAAGGAGAGCTCTAGGAAAGAACCAACCACCTCCCTTGACCGGTGCCGTGTGCACTCCCACATCTAATATAATCGCCGCCTGATCAGAGATATGCATGCTCTGAATTTCAACTCTGCCAACTTCTCTGCCGAAGGATCGGGAGACCAAGAAAAAAATCAATCCTGGAATGAGAGTTATGCGGATGAGAGAAAAAAAGTATAGTCTCTTTCTGAGGGATGTCGTACTCTCCAAATATCCACCATGCCAATATTCTCGATAATAGAATCAAGCACCACTGATGCCCGGCCCCTCCTAGAGACCCTGGAGGGCTGACAGTCAATTAGTGGATCCATCACCATGTTGAAATCCCCGCCCAGAACAATGGGATGTGGAGAGAATTCAGACAGCATCTCTGCTAGGGATTGAAAAAATTTGGGGTAATCACAGTTTGGGGCATACAGATTTACTAACACCAACTGCCGTTTGTCGACTATTATCTGTGCACTCGCCCATCTCCCCTCAGGGTCTGCTCTGGGGGATAATATCTGCGCCTTACAGGCCTGTCTAATTAGAGTAATCACCCCATTTTTCCTGCCCACAGCTGGCGCATGAGAAACCAGACAGAATTTGCCCCCAGCTAACTTCACAGCCTCGCTGGAAAGCAAATGCGTCTCCTGAAGCATAACTATATCAGCTCTCTGTTTCTGACAGTATGTCAATATCTTTTTTCTCTTTATAGGGTGTTTGATGCCCTTCACATTCAGGGATAAAATCCTAAGCAAAGACATTTGTACAGTGTGAAATAGTGACTAGAATTCAAATATCCCACATTGGTACTCCCCAGAACCAATTAGCTGACAACATTAACACCTTCTGATCTATTAGGTGAGGCTTGCAAGGTGACAACATTCCCTCTGAAATACAGAGGCTAATAATTGGGTGGGCCAGCGACGACCACAGGAAGGCCGCATGGTGCCCCCAATTAGTCAGATGTGTCTCTACCCAACCCAGACCCCACACATACCCGGATATCACAACAACTAGAAATCCCAAGGCATGACAAACACTCCGGACAGGGAGAAACCCTCCCTCCGGTGTATACATCCAGCCCTGAGAGACATTTCCTAAAGGATGAAACAGCAAAAAAACCATTTACTTGACATTGCTCAAATATTAACATCTAAAAAGAAGGGGGAGGGCACAAGCAACAAATGGCAATAAACATATCATCACCCATACTTCCCCATATCAGCCATCCTCAGGGAGATGATAGCAATCGCAGACGATAAAATCGCTGAACATACAAATCCAGCGATGCTGCTCTGGACCATCACTTTCTCAACAGAGAATGTCCCGGATCTAAGCACCACGTACAAATCAGTGCATTTGGAGGGCCTCTTGCTCTTCTATAAATTTCAGGGCCTCCTCAGGATCCTCAAAGGCCTTCGTACGGTTGTCCAACGTGATTTTTAGTCGAGCTGGGTAGAAGAGACCGTATCTGGCCTGAAGGTGCAGCAGACGAGGTCTCATAGCCAAAAACTGTTTCCGCTTGTCCACGGTTGCTTTACACAGGTCCAGGTAGAATGAGATATTTTTGCCTTCGTAGGTAAGCGCGGCTGCGATTTAGCTGTGTTCAATATCTGCATGGCTTGCTGATGACGCAGCAAACAAAAGATCACCGGCCTAGAGCCCTTCGCCTGTAGACTCCTCTGCGTGGGTACTCTATGCGCTCTTTCGAATTCCAACGGACCGGTTAACTTTAATTTCAATTCTGCTGGAATCATTTTCCCCAAAAATGCAAACAAATCAGCGCCCTCTGCGAGACCTACTAGTCTCACATTGTTCCTCCTGTTTCTGTTACTGAGATCCTCCACTTGCATCTCCAACCGTCCCACCTTCTTGTAGGCCTTGGAAAGCTGCTCGAGCTGTGTTGAATGCGTGGCGAGATTGGCGTCTGCCTGATCCATACGGACCGTTAGGTCCTTGAAATGCCCCCTCATTTCACTTAATTCAGATTGTACGCGGACTAGCGCATCCCCGTTCGCAACCACAAGCTCTTTAACCGAGCGAATTTCCCCCAATACCTCCCTTAAGGAGTCCTCTGACTCTCGAGATGGGGCTGATTTGTGCGGCGAAAGAGGGTCTGATTTCGCTCTCTTCGTTCCTGCATTGAGCGCCGCAGCAAAGTCCAATTTTACCGGTTTTCCGCTTGCCATGCTTCTCACACCTTCCCACACACAGACCGGGTTCTAACTCCAGGAAACACTTGGGTAGACCGCTTTTTTATCAGGATTCAAGCCAGGGGTTACCAGAGCTCCTCTAAGCCACCATCTTGCTTCCTCGCTGGCCCTGCCTCCCGTGCCTGGGGCTTTCTTCTTACGCGGGCCATGCCCCTGTCTTTTGGCCTGCTGCCCTTGTTGGGGAGCCAGGGAGGCCTGAAATGGGGGGTAGTTGCATAAAGCAGTACCCTTCCTCGGGGAAAAAGGGCTTCTTACCCAAGCCCTTCTTTTTTGAAGGGGCAGAAGTCTTCTTTGAGAGCCATGTCCTGGTCAGGTACTCGGACTCAATCTCAGCAGCTTTCTCGGTCATGGGTTTGCCGAAGAGATTTTCACCATGGCAGGGGACATCAACCAACTTGTCCTGTACCCATTGCTCCAGGTCTGACAACTGTAGCCATGCCTGGCAGCGTGCACCGATGCCAGCTGCGGCTACCCGGGCTGACGCCTCAAAGCCATCATAGGCTGCTCAAGTCATGAACTTCGAGCACTCATGGACTACAGTGGACAGGGTCTTGAAGCACTGCAAGGGTCCCTTGGAGAGACCAGCTGAGAACCCGGCTATCTTCTTTGCCAGGTCTCGCAGGTACATGCCCATGTTCAGCTGGTATGCCTGGATCTGGCATGTCAGCATAGAACCCTGGTAGCACTTTCTGCGGAGGGCGTCCAAGTTGCGGGCCTCCCTGCCAGGAGGCACCGAGGAGTGCGTCTTCTGGCTCTTGAACCAGCGCATGGCCGATTCTACAACCAATGAGTTGTGCAGCAGTTGTGCTTTCTGGAATCCAGGACTCTTGCAGACTCCATAGATCGAGTCGATCCGCCTGCTGATTACCGGCATCAACGCCGGTGTCTCCCACATGTGGAGCATCAGCCATTCCAGGATCGGAGACACCGGTACAGTAAGGGCTTCCCAAGGGGGAAAGTTATAATGGAGGATCTTGAGCTCCTTGGCCTCCACAGTGAATGCCAAAGCCTTTGACATGTCCCTTACGAAGTCCAAGAACCGAGTATCCTCCGGGGGGGGGGGGGGGGACCTTCTCCGAGGTTTGGACACCGGGGAGTCAGATGGGACATCTCTGGTCCGGCAGGTGTCTGGGGACTGTTCTTCCTCCGTCTCCCAGCCCGATGCCTCCGAAGAGGAATCGAGTGGCTCCGGCCTCAAGGGCTTTGGCTTCGACCACCCCGATGCCAGTGTAATCGGCATCGACGACCTCTGCCCCGAACAGGAGGCCAAGGGAGACCTCAGCCGAGGATCGGCTCGGCCTCCGGGGTTGACTTGGACATCGATGGCCCAGTGGTCAGGGCGGAAGGATCGGTGAGGTCAGCTATCAGCACCCGCTGCTGCTCCATGAAGGCAGACATGCTGCACTCCAAGGCCACCATTCTGAGACCGAGCTCAGAAGGCTCCACAGCCCCCGACACCGGTTCTCCCGGAGGAGAGTCCTCAACAAGGACAGTGGTTACCTGCCTCGGCTGCTCCGGGTCCCTTTGAGGAAGTTTTGCTGGATGCTCCAACTCCAAGGATCCAGGCTGGTGGTCGGGGCTCCGCAACCGGTCCCACAAGGAACTAGGCCATTCAGAACCAACACCACCACCTTCAGGGATTTTTTTCTTCCTCCGATATTCCCGTGAGGTAGACCCCCTTTCTGAGGAGACCCAACGCTGCTCAGGCTCAGACAGTTCCCAAGACGTCAGGGCCTCAGATGAGGCCGGACCAGGGAGAGTACGGACTCAGGAAAACTCCTATCATGCTGCTGCTGGTTGCTTCTCAGGGCCTTCGAGGGCATTTTCCTACACGGGCCAGACCTTCAGGTCGTGGTTAGGGCCTGAGGCACCAGAGACAGCAGTCATGTGTATCGGTGAGAGACATTAACTTCGTGCACCGATGACAGTTTTTAAACCCTCTGGCAGCCATGGGGGGAAAAAGGGCCCCTGCGAGGTCAAAGGACCAGGCTGCCAATGAAAAAGAATGCGAACGCCAGTCACGAAGGACAAAAACCGAAAAAATTGTAGCCAGACTCGATACTAGTGTACCGAGCCGAAAGCGGGAAGGGCAACCGCTGTTGAACCGGTAGAAAAGAGAAGTTAATTTCTAAATTTTAACACACTTTTTTCTCAGGGACTACAGGACAACGTCCGTTGGGCTCTGCAGAAAAAGGAGACTGAGCAAGATGGCACCCTTGGGCGGGAAGGGGACCGTGCATGCGTGATGCAATTCCCAAAGGCTCTCTTAGAAAGCTGGGGATTTGCTCCGCACGAGGGCTCCATTGGCATCTACGTCACCCATATGTGAGGACTGACTTCCTGCTTGTTCCTGGAGAAAAATCAATATCTACAAATAGTCCATTACTTACGAGGAGGCCAGAAGAAAGGGTAGCGGGGAGGGGAGTCTAAGACGGTGGAACAGATATTTAGTGGCGAGTTGATGCAGAGCTGCCTGTCACGTTTATATCAAGCTGTGGATGAAGGGAGGTTAGTGAAAGTAAAACGCACTAACCAGTGGAAGAAGGACCTGAGATCCTCGTGGGATACTGAAATATGGACCTAGCTGTTCACCTCTATGATAAAGGGTGCAACTGCTATAAATTTGATTGAAAATGCCTACAAAGTGTTATATCGTTGGTATATCACCACAGAGAGATTGAATAAGTGGGAGTGTGGAGACGGGCTTTGCTGGCACTTGTGCGGAGGGACACATTTTCATATTTGATGGAGCTGTAAATGTATAATTCCCTATTGGGCCCAGTTTTTTACATTTATTAATGCAGTACATGGTCGTTCACTACAAGCGGAAGCGTTGGTTGCATTATTAGGTGTGTGGAGTGATGGGGGCCCAGTAAGGGACTCAATACTGCGATCCTTGTGTACAGCAGCACAGTTAGCTCTGGTACAATACTGGAAACAGACTGATGTCCCCCCTCTAGCACTGGTTATATGAAAGGCTCAGTATATCCAAACAATGATCAGACTCACAGCCATTAGGCGACAAAAAGTGTCTGGTCTCTGTTTGAAGTGTGGCTGAATAACGAAAGCGGAGCAAATGGACAAGTTGCATTATGATAATGTTTTGATTGAATTACTTATGGGGATGGGGGAGATGGGTCTCTTGATAGGCTGGCAGACCTGGGGGTAGGCTGGTGGGAAGAAGTCTAGTACCTGTCCTGGAGGAGGAGGGGACTATCATCGTACCAGAAAGCATAGTTACTCACCTGCAACAGGTGTTCTCCAGGGACAGCAGGAATCAGTCCTCACTTATGGGTGATGGCACCATTGGAGCTCGTGCAGAGAAATTCCCCAGCTTTCAAAGAAAGCCTTTGGGATTGCTGCCATGCACATGTGGTCCTCTTCCTGCCCAAGGGTGCCATCTTGCTCAGTCAGGTCCCTTAGCTTGAACCCTACCAAGCAGATGGCAAGGGATGGACAAAAATACAGCAACTCATCAGGGGAGGCAGAAGGGTAGTGAAGACTGATCCCTGGAGAACACCTGTTACAGATGAGTAACTACGCTTTCTCCAGGAACAATCAGGAAGTCAGTCCTCACTTATGGGACTCTCCAGCTACAGGCTACCGACCTGTAACCATAAACACCTCCGTGAGGTCGTGAGCAGAACATAAGATATGCCATACTGGGTCAGACCAAGATCCATCAAGCCCAGTATCCTGTTTCCAACAGTGGCCAATCTAGGTCATACGTACCTAGCAGTTTCCCCAAAAGACACAGGTTCCACAATGCTTGTACTGGGTCAAGCATTGATATCCTGGGTCCCTTCTTAATAATAGTTTATGGACCTTTCCTCCAGGAACTTGTCCAAACCTTTTTTAAATCCAGCTACACTAACATCCTTTACTACATCCTCCGGTAACAAATTCCAGAGTTTGATTACATGTTGAGTGAAAAAAATAATTTTCTCTCATTAGTCTTAGTTTACCCTGTATTTCATTGCATGTCCCCTAGTCTTTCTATATTCTGATAACATACAATCAATCTACGTTTACCCGTTCCACTCCGTTCATTAATGCCCGAAGGAGCCGAAGCCCTTGGTAGCTGTGAAGAAGGGTCAGAGGGCAGGAGTTGCTTATACCCCAAACAGGTTATGGAATACAGCCGGGCCGAAGGCGCTATCCCCACGGGACTCCCTCTCCAGGCAGTAGTGAGCAGCGAAGGTATTCATGGAAGACCAGGTCGCTGCCCAGCATATGTCCATCAGGGGCACGGAGCACAGCAAGGCCACGAGGCTGCCTTGGCCCAAACTCCGTGTGCAGTGACTCGATGATCTAGCAGGGCACCTGCCTTCATATAAGCCAATCATATAAGCCAAAGCAATGCAGTCCGCTACCCAAACTGAGAGGGTGCATATGGTAATTGCCTGTCTCAGTCTATTGGGATCGTAGGTCACAAAGAGTCGGCCAGACTTGTGATGAGTCTGGGTGCGCTGCAAGTAGAAGGCGAGAGCCCTTCTGCAGTCGAGGGTGTGGAGAGCCGCTGATGCCTGGTTGGCATGGGGCCTCAGAAAGAAAGTTGGCAGGACTATCTCCTGCTTAAGATGGAAATCTGAGACAACTTTAGGCAAGAATTTAGGGTGGGTACAGAGGACCACCCTATTCCGATAGAACCTGGTGTAAGGGGTGTCAGCCATGAGAACCTGGAGCTCACAGACTCGGCAGGCCGAGGTCAGCACCACCAGGAAGGCCACCTTCCAAGAAAGGTGCCAGAGCAAGCACATCACCATTGGCTCGAAGGGTGGATGAGTGAGCTGCATGAGCACCACATTCGGGTCCCATTCTGCCAGGGGAGGACAGATGGGCGGCATGGAAAGCAGAAGACCCCGCATAAAGCGGGAGACTAACAGCTGCCCCGAGAGGGGCTTTCCCCTCGATGGGGAGGTGGTTCGCCGAGATGGCGCTCAAGTGTACCCCGATAGAGTTCAACTTCAGCCCTTCCTTCAAGAGATGGAGGAGGTACTGGTGGATCCATCGAATGGGGCATGAGAACAGCTCGGTCTGGAGCCCTGAGCACCAGACCAAGAAGCGCCTCCCCTTGAAGGCATAGGATTGTCTAATGGAGTCCTTTTTCAAGGCGAGGACGACTTCCTCGATCTCCTCTGGAAGAGCCAGTGAGGCTAGGAAAACCTGTTCAGTCACCAGGCCATGAGGCACACGCCCCTCCTCCTCTGTTAGCAGACCCAGGGTAGAGCCCAGGGTGACAGAAGGCTCCATCGACACCCGGAGCAGAAGCGGGAACCAAAGGCTGCCAAGGCCACAAGGGGGCTACGAGGATCAACGATGCCCGATCCCGCTGAGCCTTGAAAAGGGTTCCCAAAATGAGAGGGAAGGAATGCATAGAGCAGGCTGGATGACCAGTCCAGAAGGAATGCATCCAGACTCTCCCTGCTTGGGTGCGGTACAGGGCCACAAAAGCAGGGAAGCTGCGCATTCGGGACTGATGAAGAGGTATATCACCGGCATCCCCCAGCAAACAGCCAGCCAGCCAGCCCGCTACTCCTGGATCCAGCCGCCATTCGTGGGGGCGTAGGATTCTGCTGAGCCTGTCCGCCAGGACATTCTCCTGACCCGGAAGGTAGGTCGCCTTGAGGAACATCTTCAATCGGACAGCAAAGGAGCAGATAAGGACCACTTCTCGGCAGAGGGAGCGCGATCCCATGCCTCCCACCTTGATGATGTAGAACATCGCCACGCGGTTGTCAGTCTACACGAGAACCTACCTCCCCTTGAGGTGGTCTTCGAAGGCCCACCGAATCACTCAGAGTTTAAGCAAGTTATCTGCTGCTGAACCTCCTCGGACGACCAATGCCCCTGCGTGCACAGCGGCTCGCAGTGGGCTCCCCACCCTAACAGGGAAGCGTCTGTCGTCAGCACTGCATCGTGCTGAGGCGCCTGGAAGGGCAACCCCCAGAGGAGGTTGCAGGGGTTTTGCCACCAGCTCAGGGACAAGTGGAGGATGGGAAGGACCCTGACAGGGTCCCTGAGGTGACCGAGGGATGGGCTCCATTGGGCGCTGAGGCACCACTGAGCTGTCTGCATGTGCAGGCAGGCATGGGGGACAATATGCACGGTATAGGCCATGTGGCCAAGGAGGCGTAGCATCGTCCGAGCTGTGACCCAGGGAGTGCTTTGGACCCGGGCTGCCAGGGCTGAGACAGTTGGCACAATCCACTGGTAAGAATGCGTTCGACCGCTGAGTATCGAGACGCGCCCTGATGAACTCGAGTGCCTGCACTGGCTCGAGGTGAGATTTTGGGGAGTTGACCAAGAACCCCAAGCCCTCCAACAGAAGGATTGTGTGCAATGTTGCTCACCGGGTTTCCTCAACTGAGGATCCCATGACGAGCCAGTCGTCTAAGTAGGGAAAGACCGGCACGCCCTGATGCCTGAGATGGGCGGCGACGACTAGGCATTTCGTGAAGACTCGTGGGGCGGACGTGAGGCCAAAGCAGAGCACCCTATACTGGAAGTGCTCTCCCTGCACCCTGAAGTGCAGGTACTGCCTGTGCTAGGGGTGGATTAAAATATGAGCGTAAGCGTCCTTTAGATCCAAGGAGCATAGTTCAGCACCGGCGGCGCTTGTCATCGCGGCATGCACCGTGCTCCTTGGGGCCACTCCAGCAGCGTAAGCACTACTTTCATCTTGGGAACACTCTTCTGTTTACTTGGACTGCTCTCTTGGCTCATCCCCCTCTGTCATACATCAGCCCTCTGACTCCACTGCTCCAGGTAGGTCTGCCACGCTGCTTTTCTCCTTCCCACTTGCTCTGTCGCAGTGCCTGTTTAGTGTTTTATGGCCTCCATCCCTGTGCTGTAGGGCAACCTGGTTCTCCAATGTATCCTTCTAGGTCTAATGGGTCCCTTTATCGCTGCCCAAGTACCTTTCTTGTTTGTCCTCCTCTCATACTCACCCTTCTTCCTCTCTGACCACTGTCCATCCCTCTATCAAGTTGGGCCTCTTCAATTGTCAATCTTTAAAGAGTAGTTACTCAGCTGTAACAGGTGTTCTCCAGGAGCAGCAGGAATCAGTCCTCACAACCCTCCCTCCTCCCCTTGGAGTTGCAGTTGTACATAGTTTATTTTTTCATTTTTGTGTGCTGTTCTTAGCTATGTCGTCATTTGACTGAGGTAAGATGGCACCTTTAGGCGGGAAGGGAACCGCGCATGCGTGCCTGCATTACCAAAGGCTTTCATAGAAAGCTGGGGAAATGCTCTGCTGGGGCTTCATCGGCGCCGATGACACCCATATGTGAGGACTGATTCCTGCTGCTCCTGGGAGAACACCTGTTACAGATGAGTAACTACTTTCTCCAGGACCAAGCAGGAAGTCAGTCCTCACATATGGATGACTCCCTAGCTCTGGGCTACCGAGGAACCCAGGCTGAACAAGAGAACTCCCTCTAGTCTCAGCAGCAAAGAAAGGCTTTTCAAGGACACAACCTTCACCGGTAGCCCAACAGAGGGCAGGAGTTGCCTAAACCTCAAAGAGATTCCGGAGTACTCCCTGGCCAAAAGCACTGTCCCTACAGGACTCCCTCTCCAGGCAGTAATGGGCTGCAAAAGTCTGGCTTGAAGACCAAGTTGCAGCCCTGCAGATGTCTACCAAGGGCACAGAGCGAAGATGAGCCACTGAGGCAGCCATTGCCCTGACACGATGGGCCGTGACCCTACCCTGCAAAGGAAGGTCAGCTGCCTTGTAAGCCCAGGTGATACAGTCAGCTACCCAGATGGACAAGGTACGCTTGGACACAGCTAACCCCAACTTATTGGGGTCAAAAGATACAAAGAGCTGAGTAGCCCTTCTATGCCCCTGCGTACGGTCAAGGTAGAAGGTTAAGGCCCTCCTACAGTCCAGGGTATGCAGGACTGCTTCAGCCTGGCTAGCATGAGGCCTAGGGAAGAATGTTGGAAGAACAACCTCCTGATTGAGGTTGAAAGAGGAGACACCCTTAGGGAGGAACTTTGGATGAGTCCTGAGGACTACCCTGTTCCTGTAAATCCTGGTGTAAGGCCTGTCACAGACCAGGGCTTGAAGCTCACTTACTCGCCTAGCCGAGGTAAGGGCTATTAGGAAGAGTGTCTTCCAGGAGGGGAAGTGTAGTGGACAAGTAGCCATCGGCTCAAAAGGTGGGCGAGTCAGCTGCTGCAAGAACACATTCAGCTCCCACTCAGGGGCAGGAGGACGGATGGGAGGCTTGAGCAAAAGCAAGCCCCTGAGAAAGCGGGACACCAAGTGGTGACCAGAGAGAGACTGCCCCTCTACCAATGAGTGGTGAGCTGCTAGAGCTGAGAGGTGGACCCGAATAGAATTGGATTTAAGACCTTGATTTGACAAGTGCAGTAAGTACTGAAGGACTACTGGCACAGTACAGGAGAAAGGATCTTCTGTATGTAGCTGACACCACACAGAAAACCTCTTCCATTTGAGAGCATAGGTGTTCCTAGTGGACTGTTTCCTAGAGGCTAGGACAACCTCCTGAGGCAGGCCCCAGGGAGCCAAGACTACCCTTGCAGCCTCCAGGCCATCAAATTGAGAGACTTGAGATTGGGGTGCAGAAGGGAACCCTGGTCTTGTGTGAGAAGGTCGGGTTGCAACCCCAGAGGTAGTGGAGGATCCACCGCCAGTTGAAGCAGAAGAGGAAACCAAGGCTGTCTCGGCCATCTGGGAGCTACCAGCAGTACCGAGGCTTTGTCCTGAAGAATCTTGAACAGGGTTCGGGCCACCAAGGGTGTGGGAAGAAACGCATAGAGGAGGCCCTGAGACCAAGATATCAGAAAAGCATCCGGTGCTATCTGCAGAGGATGTGGTTGCCTGGAACAGAACTTTGGCAGTTGCTTGTTCAATGGTCTGGCAAAAAGATCCATCAAAGGAAGACCCCATTTGAGAAAGATCTTTTGAACTACCGAAGGATGCAACTGCCACTCGTGGGGCTGCAGAATCCTGCTTAACCTGTCTGCCAGGTAGTTGTCCTGGTCTGGAAGGTACACAGCCTTGAGGAGCATATTGTGCTTGAGGGCAAGAGAACAAAGGTCCTGAGCCTCTCGACAAAGGATCCTGGACCCAGTTCCGCCCTGTTTGTTGACATAAAACATGGCAACTTGGTTGTCTGTCTGAATCAGGACAGACTGGTGAGCCAGGGTAGGTGTGAAAGCTTTGAGTGCTAATTGAATAGCTGAGTTCGAGGAGATTGATCTGCTGTGCAGCTTCCCAGGGAGACCAGAGGCCCTGGGTGCACTTGCCCAGACAATGAGCTCCCCAGCCTTGCAGGGAGGCATCTGTGGTCAGCACTACTGTGTACCCTGGAATCTGAAAAGGCACCCACTTTCAGTAGATTGGGTGGGTGCAGCCACCAGTTAAGGGAGTGCAGAAAAGGTCTGGACACCCTTACCCTGTCTCTGAGGCTGCCTGTGACCACTGAGTCCGAAGGCACCACTGTGCAGGCCTCATATGGAGCCTGGCATTGGGGGTCACATGTACTGCCGAAGCCATGTGGCCCAGAAGCCTCAGGCAGAGTCTGGCGGAGACCAGGGACCTGCTGAGAAACTGACTTGCCAAGGCCATCAACCTTAGGGCTGTTTTCTGGCAAGAATGCCTTTGCCAGGAGAGAGTCCAACCTTGCCCCTATGAACTCCAAGTTCTAGGAAGGGAGCAAAATGGACTTTGCGAAGTTTATGACAAAACCCAGGAGTTGTAGAAGCGCAATGGTCCTGAGGGTGGCTTGATAGGCCTCCTGAACTGTCTGACCCCTGATGAGCCAGTCGTCCAGATAGAGGAAGACAAAGATGCCCTGATTTCTCAGGTAGGCCACCACTGCTAGGCACTTTGTGAAGACTCTGGGGGCGAAGGTGAGGCCGAAAGGCAGCACTCTGTACTGATAATGGTTTCCTCCCACAATGAACCTCAGGTACTTTCTGTGGTCTGGATGAATGAGGATGTGAGTGTACGCATCCTTTAGATCTAAGGAGCAGTCAATCTCCCTGCTGTAGGTAGGGCAGAAGGGTTCCAAGAGTAAGCATCTTGAACTTCTTTCTCTAGGAACTTGAGGTTCCTGAGGTCCAGAATGGGAAGAAGTCCACCGGTCCTTTTGGGCACCAGGAAATACCTGGAGTAGAATCCGTGACCTTGCAAATGGGGAGGTACAGGCTCCACCGCCCTGTCCACCAACAGATGCTGAAGCTCCTGACAGAGAAGGTCTGTGTGCAGAGGAGGCCTTGGAGGCTCCCCTGGAAAGTACGGGGGTGGCAGTTGGTGGAAATGGAGGACATAGCCCTTGTGGACTATCTCCTGCACCCAACTGTCCCCGGTGATAAGGGGCCACTGGTGGGCAAAGAGGGCGAGACGACCTCCTGTGCAGGGTTCAGAGAGCAGTGGAGGAGAGGCTATGCTCAAGGAGTCAAAAACCCCCACCCTGCTGAGTGGTAGCAGGGGCCTGAGGCTTGGGGGTCCTCTGTCTACGGGGCCCATTACCCTGGCCCTTGGCTTGCTGACCCTGGGGGGCAGTTTGGGCAGCCTGATATTCTGGGTACTGTTTGTAGGCAGTGCCCTTCCTCGGGTAAAAGGGCTTTTTACCCAAGCCCTTCTTTTAATGAGAAGGGGCAGAGGTCTTCCTCGACAGCCTTGTCCGAGTGAGGTGCTCGGTCTCGAGCTGAGCGGCCTTCTCGGTCATGGGCTTGCCAAAAAGGTTTTCACCTCGGTAAGGGACATCGACCAACTTGTCCTGAACCCATGGCTCGAGGTCCAATGACTGCAGCCATGCCTGGCATCAAGCTGCGATGCCGGCTGCCACAACTCGGGCCGAAGCCTCGAAGCCATCGTAGGCGGCATGGGACATGAACTTCGAGCAGTCCTGAATCCCCGAGGACAAGGACTTGAATCTCTGCAAGGGTTCCCCGGAGAGACCAGCAGAGAACCCGGCCAACTTCTTGGCCAGATCCCGCAAGTACATGCCCATGTACAGCTGGTAAGACTGGACACAGCAAGCAAGCATCGAGCCCTGAAAGCACTTTCTACCGACGCCATCAAGGTTTCAGGCCTCCCTGCCAGGAGGCACCACGGAGTGCATCTTCTGACTCTTCAGACGATGCATGGCCGATTCCACAACCATGGAATGGTGTGGTAGCTGTGCCTTCTGAAAACCAGGGCTCTTCCGGAGCCGATAGATGGAATCGACTCGCTAAGAACTGGCACCGAGGCCGGTGCCTCCCACATACGGAAGAGGAGCCGTTCCAGCATCAAAGGAACCGGGACAGTAAAGGCCTCCTTCGGAGGAGAGTCATACTGCAGCGCCTCGAGCTCTTCAGCTCAAGGCTCTTCCTCGGGATCCGCCGGAACAGCCAAGGCAGTGGCCATATCCCGGACGAACTCCGACAACCGGGTGTCCTCCGGGGGGGACCTACTCCGGGGCTCAGACTGCGGTGAGTCCAAAAGGACGCACCGAGTCTTAAAGGTATCAGGAGACTCCTCGTCCTCCGTCTCCCAAGCTGACTCATCCGAGGAAGAGTCGGGGTCTGACCCCGCGGGGCCCTGGAGCACCCGCCCCAACTCCGGAAGCACCGGCGTCGACACCCTCGGTCCCGAACGGGAGGTCGAGGGAGACCGCGACCGAGGTAGACTCCGAGCCACGATGGACTCTAGTATCGGCTCGGTCTCCGGGGTCGACTTTGACGTCGATGTCCTGGTGGTCGGGGCAGATGCACCAGACAGGCTGGCCATCAGTGCCCGCTGCTGCTCCATGAAGGCAGACAGACATTCTGCTCTCCAAGGCTGTCATCCTGAGACTCAGCTCGGGAGACGCAGCAGCCACCGACTCAGGCCCCGGCGGCACTGGGACTGACGTCTGCTCCCTGGGAGGAGAGTCCACGAGGACTACGGGGCTTACGTGTCCAGCAGACTCCGGCTCCACACGAGGAACTTTGGCAGGCTTCTCCGGTTCCACAGGCCTGGGGCGACGGTCGGGGGTCTTAGACCTGGCCCTCGAGGAGCCAGGGACCTCTTCCGACAACACCCTCGCGAGCCGTTTCTTCCTCTTGCATTCCCGGTCGGGGGACCCCCTGTCCGAGGAGCTTCGACGGCGCTCGGGATCGGAATCCCGAGATGTCGAGGCCTCAGACGAGGTCCAGGCCCGGCCGGAGGCCGAGTCCGAGAAAAGCCTTTCCTTTTGCTGCTGGTGACTTCGTAGTGCCTTGGAAGACATTTTTCCACAGGCCCCGCATGACTTAGGATCGTGGTCAGGGCCGAGGCACCGAAGGCAGCAGTCGGGTGTGGTGAGAGACATTAGTTTCTTACACCGATCACACTTCTTAAAACCATTGGAAGCCATCGGGGGGGGAAAAAAAAAAAAAAAAAAAAAAAAAAATAGTCCCCGTGAGGTCAAAGGACCGGCCTTCCAGGGAAAAAGAGAAAAAAGGGCGCGAACGCCAGCCACGAAGGGCAAAAACCGAAAAAGAAGAATCGGGCTCTATACCGGTGTACTGAACCCGGCGGGAGGGGAACCGGCGTCGAACCGGTAGAAAGAGAGCAAAAATAATCTCTGAAAAATATAATTTTAACCAGGAAAACGGGACACACGTCCGGTGGGCTTCACGGAAAAAAAAAAAAAAAAAGAGACTGAGGTAAGATGGCACCTTTAGGCGGGAAGGGAACCGCACATGCGTGCCTGCATTCCCAAAGGCTTTCATAGAAAGCTGGGGAAATGCTCCGCTGGGGCTTCATCGGCACCGATGACACCCATATGTGAGGACTGACTTCCTGCTTGGTCCTGGAGAACTAAAACCCTATTAATCCATGATCTTGTCACCCGGGAGTCTTTCGACCTACTTCTTACCGAGACCTGGTTAAAGGATGGATGCTCTTCTCACTTGCTGTCTCCGTTCCACGCACAGGTCGTATAGGTGGTGGTGTGGCGACTCTTGTGCACTCCTCTCTTGCCTTTTATGCAAGTCTCCTCTCCTCTGTTACACTATCTGGAAGCTCTCTTGCTCTCTCTTCTAAACCTCTCCTCCCATGCACATTCTTATCATCTATTCCCCTCCGACACTTCGCCCCTATCTTTGGGATTCTCTTTCACTGATTATTTTGGATCTATCACTGGCTTTTCCCTGTTTATTCATTGCAGGGAACTTTAATCTACATCTCGACTCACCCCCTTCCACCAGGGATCACTCTTGTCTCTTTTTTACAGGATCTGTCCCTTTCTCAGCATGTCTCCTTTCCCACTCACTCAGCAGGCCACACTCTTGACTTGCTTCTTTCCCCAACCTTCCTCATACAACATCTCTGTTCTATACCTCTACCCTGGACAGAACACTACTGTTTGACCTTTCAATATCTCCTTTCTACAGCAAATTCTATGCCCTTCTCTCAGATAGCCCATTCCCACCCTCCATCTACCCCCTTACGCCACTCCCGTCATATCACCCCACTTACTCTTCAACACTTTCCAGCTGCTGGGGACCTTTTATCTCCCGAGTTCCCCACCCTTTCCCGATTCACAAGTTTCTCTGCCGCTCTTGACCATTTAGCTCCATTACAGTCATGTTCCTCACATCACTGTCCTTCACAACCCTGGTTTCACAGTGGCCTTCACCTTCTTCGCACCCACCTCCGTTGTGCTGAGCGGCTGTGGCGGAAGGCTCCCTCTGTAACCACGTTATCCTTCAAAGCACATCACTCCTATTATCACTCCCAAGTTCATAAGGCCAAAACAAGCTTACTTTTCTGCCGCCATTTCCTCTGCTCCGAACCAGACCTGCCATCTTTAGTGTTCTCAAGTCTCTTACGTCACTTCGACCAGATTCTAACTCTGTGCTTTCTTAGTCAGCTCCCTCTCTCCCTCACAACTAGCATCCTTTTTCAACACTAAGATTCTTGACCTTAGGGTGTCACTGCCATACTGTCCCCCTCCTATTTCCTCTTCTCTTCTTCTCCCCCCCCCCCCCCCGTCTCCCAACTCTCGCATGCCTGGGCCTCGTTCCACCCACTTACTACAACCAAACTCATTGGAATGATCTCTTCTTCTAATAAGACCTACTGCTCTCTGGATCCTATCCCCTTCTTGGTTACTTACACCCTCTCTTGATCTCATCCCCTCAATCCTTACCATACTAGTCTTTCCACAGGTATTTTTCCCCACTCCTGGAAGCACGCTCTTATCCGCCCTATTCTTAAGAAACCCTCACTTGACCCCCTCATTCCAGCTCACTATCACCCCGTCTCCAATCTCCCCTTTCTTTCTAAAATACTTGAAAAAAACAGTCTTTGCACAACTGTCTCATCACCTGAATTCCACTCACTTTCTTCATCCCCGCCAATCAGGGTTTCGACCAGGTCACAATGTTGAGACTGTCCTTCTTGCTTTTCTCAATTGCACGTAGCTCATGATCGTGGTGACTTCTCAGTAGCAGTGTCTCTAGATTTATCTGCAGCTTTCAACCTTCTGCTATCTCGTCTACAGAAGGCTGGCCTCTGTAGCACAGTGTATCGTTGGTTTCACTCCTATCTTTCCTCTCGGTCCTGTTCTGTCTAGTGAGCCTTTTCCACTGCTCTGTGGGGTGCCCCAGGGCTCCGTACTAGCACCTCTCCTTTTTAATCTCTTCCTGGAACCACTTGCTCTTCTGGTACAACCATTTGGGATCTCTGCCTTTTACTATGCTGATGACCTAGTTCTTCTACACCACACTTCCCCTCTCCATCCTCGATTCCTGTCTTTCAGCTGTTGCGGGTTGGCTTACCACTAATTGTCTGCACCTAGACTTGGCTAAAACCTGGCTATCTGGTTTACTCACAGCAGTCCTTCCCCACCGGTGGCCCCTTCATTCTCTGGATCACCTGTACCTTTGGTATCCTGTTTCCGGTATCTAGCTGTTCACTTTGATTCTGATCTCTCCTTCTGGGCCCACATTTCTTATTACATTTCTAAGACTTCCTTTTTCTTTCTTCGTCGGATCCATGCCATCCGGCCCTTCCTCACTCCACAAGCCCTCACTACTCTTTTGCTGTCCCTGGTTATGTCATGTATTGATTTTTGCAACTCTATCCTTATTGGTCTTCCACAATCACAGTTACACAGATTACAACGCATTCAGAACACCGCTGCACGTATCATTACACACACTACACATCAGGAACACGTAACAACTCTTCTTATTCACCTCCACTGGCTGCCCCTTGACTTCTGTATTCGTTTCAAAATCCTCATCTTGGTCCATCAGGTCCTTTACACTAACACACAACAATATCTGGCAGACCTTATTCAGTTTCATATTCCCAGTCATTCTCTCCGGTCACTTCACATAAGTCACCTTCACCTCCCCTCTCCCTCACGTGCACATCTATAGTTCACTTGCTACTCTGCATTCTTCTTTATCGGACCTGCACTTTGGAACTCCTTACCCCCCTCTCTCAGGCTTGAATACCATTACACCACTTTTAAGAAAAACCTGAAACCCCACCTTTTCTCCTTAGCCTTTGACCTCTCCTCCCCTTTTGTGTGATCTTGCCTTCCCCCAACCCCATCATTGTTTTCCTTCTCTGTCTAGTGTGCCCGATTACTATTTGCTATCCTGTCACTCATTTTAACTTATTTTCTACTTTTCCAGCATTTGGCTCTCTTTGTATATTTGAACATTGTAAACCGCTTTGATTTTTACAGAATGGCAGTATATCAAATGAACAAACATAAACATAGCCAGTCGCCCTGCCGGAGGAAGGGCAGCAAAACGCCAAGGGATAACATCTTGAACTTCTCCTGCACCAAGAACTTATTCAACTTTCGGAGTTCGACGATGGGCCGCAGACCCCCGTCTGCTTATGACTGAGCAGGGCCTTAGAGGACATTTTCTTGCAGAGCAAACAGGGCTCCGGATCATGGTCAGCTCCAAGGCACCGCAGACAACAGTCGTGAATGTCCATAAGTGGCATGTTCCTAGAGCATCTATCGCATTTTTTGAAGCCGGTGGCCATGGGGGCAAAAATGACCCCCACGAGGTTGTAGACCCAAGCAGTCTGTGGTTAGGGAAAGAAAAAGGGCATGAAGCCCGTTGACAAAAAATGAAGAAAAACTATCCCTAACAGCTCTAAAAAGGTAGAGCAGTGGAAGGACAGGTAGAGGACCGGTGCAACCGGACAATAGAAAGCCAGTCGGCCAAAATATGAAGACTTTTTCCAAGTGACAAGGACGTGGTCCGAAGGGCTTCACGGAAAAAGAGATACTGAGCAAGATGGCACCCTTGGGCGGGAAGAGGACCACGCATGCGTGGCAGCAATCCCAAGGCTTTCTTTGAAAGCTGGGGAATTGCTCTGCATGGGCTCCTTCAGTGCCATCACCCATAAGTGAGGACTGACTTCCTGCTTGTTCCTGGAGAAACAGAAGACTGTGGGACCAATCTGGTACAAAGGCATCAGGTGCTCACCTTTGGAAACAGGGCATAATGGAGCAGAAGACGGGACACTTGATGTTGTCCACAGAGGCGAAAAGGTCCATTTCTGGTGTCCCCCAAAGAGCAAAAATGTTCTGACAGACAACAGAATCGAGGGACCATTTGTGTGGGTCCAGCTGGTGGCTCAACTTGTCAACTAGCTGTTTTTGGAAGATAGGCTGCTTGCAGCGTTGTGTTTATGGAAAGGGCAAACGTCCAGAGCGAGCCTGTACCGCCTTGCTTGTTGATGTAGAACATGGAAGCTTGTTTGTCAGTGTGTACCAGGACAATCTTGTGACGCACCTAGTTGGTGAAACCCCAGAAGGCACAGTAAACTGCTTGGAGTTTGAGCACATTAATATGCCTTTCCCAGGGAGACTAAACACCCTGAGTAGATGGGCCCCCCAGCTGCATGTGGATGCATTGATGGGTAATGTGGTGTGGCGGAGACTGGAAGGGGCACCCCACTTAAAGATTAGCTGGGGTTGCCCACCACCTGAGGCTGTCAAGGAGGACTGTTTACTGCAGCCCTTTGAAGGAAATCCTGGCCTACATGAGAAGGGACCACTGACACCAGTTGGGTCTGAGATGCCATTGCAGAAGGCGCATGTGCAGCTGGGCAAATAGTACTACATATACAGATGCTGCAATGTGCCCCAGATGTATGAATAGGCAGGCTGGCGCTGATCGGCGTGCGGCCAGGGTACTGTCAAGTCTGAACTCTCTGAACAGGAAGGAAGGCTTTGGCTTGTAGAGTGTCTAGATGCATTCCAATGAAATCCAGGCTTTGTAGAAGGACGGGCTCAGACTCCTCTACATTGAGGATGAAGCCAAGGGTCTGCAAAGTGATGGCAATATCCTGCACAAGTCAAGCTGTGGTGTCCTGAGAAATGCCCAAGATCAGCCAATCGTCTAGGTAAGGGTAAATGCTGTGCCCCTGGCAGCAAAGGTAGGCTGCTACAACTGCAAGAGTGAGAAAACATATGGCGTAGAGGAAAGCCCGAAAGGAAGAACTTTGTACTGACAGTGGTGGTTGCGGAGGGTAAAGTGAAAGAACTTCCAGTGGAGAGGGTGCGTGGGGATATGGGTGTAGACATCCTTGAGGTCCAGTGAGGCAATCCCGGGGATTCAGAGAATGCATTTTGAACTTTTCCCGCTTTATGAAAAGGTTGAAATGGAGGTTGAGGATTGGTCGAAGGCTGCCAGATTTCTTGGGGAATCAAGAAGCGGGAGTAAAATCCCCGACTCCTCTCGGGAAGCTGAGCTATCTCCGTTGCTAGTTGGGGCATATGCTGCTCTGGAGAACAGTTAGGACTAGAGGCCAATGAGGCAATTGCAAGTCAACGTGAAGCTTCTACCCCAATTGAACAATGGAGAGAACCTAACAGTCCATGGTGATGGATTGCCAGGCCTCTGCAAAGTGGCAGATGCATCCACCTAGTAGCATAGTCAAAAACCGGGGAGGGTTTGGGAAAGGTAGTCTGCGGCAGTGCCTGGGATTTCCTCTCTTGTGGGCAACCCCACTGGGGTATGCTTAATAAGGCTGGCCCTGAGCCCGATAGGGGAGCTGCTGCAAGTAGGGCTGGTAGCACTGCCATGGGTAAAATTGCTGAACATAATTGTAATGGAAAGGACAGCAATACGATGGCAGAGAGGGGTGACGGGAGTTAGAAGCTGCCTCCGCCGGCTGAGCTGAGAGTTCTTGGACAGTGGTAGTCTTTGACCTCCAAGACTGCCTCCTGAAACTTGGAGCCAAAAAAGGCTGTCACCCTAGCAGGGAACGACTGCCAAGCAGTTGTGAAGGTCGACGTGAAGCTATGCAGTGCATCTGGCTGAAACAGCCGTTGCCAAGGATCAGGACACAGTCGTAGCCATCATGCATGGCATGAATAATATGGTAAAGGGATTCGTGTAAGCCTGTAGTTAAAGAAGTTGGATCCGCTAAGGATGGATCATCCAGGTGCAGCAGATAATGAAGGTAGTATTTGAGGTTGATGCATCAGGACGCAGCACTGCCTAAGGATGGAGTCTTCCAGATGGAACATAGCAGATCATGGACAATCTGAGGCACAGGGAGTGCAGGAACCTTCTTGGGAGTACTGCAAGCTTTTAAAATGGAGTGAAAATCCCACTGGTTGTTTGGGGGACTGTGAGACACAGAGCCAGAGCACAGAACAGTTTCTGGAGGAACTTTGGATAGGAAAGACCCTCAAGACAGATTGTCCTGATCTGGGGATGTTGGAAGAGTCCTCCATAAAGGACTCACATGGCTTCCAAGGATAGGATGGGAGGAAACAAATGTCTTCATCAAGGGGCGTAGGCGTGCACCAGTCAATGAGAGGTGAGCCCGGTACCTCCTGTGCAGGGGGGGGGGGGTAACCGGGGATCCAAGGGAGCGCAAGGCCATATATCAATCCTCTGAGGTGAGGCGTGCAAGAGCATGGAATTGTCCTGAAGAAACGTCTCAAAAACAGAGAAGACGGACTGAGGAGCATCCCGAGTGTGGGGGGGGGGGGGGGGGTACTGTCAGGCATGGATTTACTCTTTGAATAGTGCTTACGCAACTGCACCGGAGGGAGCTGGTGCTTATGCTCGGCTTTAGCCTTTTGACCTGCCAAAGGCATGTCCGCAGAGGAACCAAGGAGGAAGCCAATGTATATGGAGTCAGTTTAGGAGGGGGAGGAGTACCGCCCAATGGCAGTAGCAGCAGGGGGGAAGCCCACACCCCGCAGCAGAGTCTGGAGGTGATGATACCAGTGCTGCAGCTGCTTTTGAAGACCCTCCCTGAGTCTGTGCTTGGCCCAGGGAGAGGAGAGAGCATGAGTAGTCTGCAATGAGAGCTGGTCCGGCAGAGGTGAGACTGAAAAAGCATACAAAAGGGCATTGCATAATCATCCCGAATGGTGGCAAGACCAAAGTCATTTGGATAAAGACAAAGAATCATTGAATCGTTTGATTGTGGTTCTTCCTTATATGCCAAATAATCGGAAGTCACTCGCATTTTAAAATCTCATTGGCCCATTTTGTCTTTACATGATTGTTTTCAACGACCACTCATGATGGCCTATTGTAGGAGTTCAAATATTAGTGATTCAGTTCTAAGAATCTATTATGAGGGATGTAGGTTTTCAAGACAGAGGCCATCATCCTTGTGGTTCTTGTAATTTTTGTGCAACCATTGAAGATGACAATTGGACTGACCCACACTCAGAAAGAACCTATGCTTTGCATCACAATACCACCTGTTTGTCTTCATTTGTGGTTTATAGTAACATAGTAAATGACGGCAGATAAAGACCAGTATGGTCCATCTAGTCAGCCCAGTAAGATAGCTGGAGTAGGTGCCACTCTGTGCAGGCCACCCCTCCCCCTGTCTTTGTTTAGGGGTGAACCCACCGCTCCATGCAGGACACCCCTATTTGTTGAGAAGTTAGATGGTTCAGTTTATTTTGATTTTATTCTGTTGCTATAAATGGATCCATTGTCTGTCCCATGCCATTTTGAATTCTGTCACTGTATTTGCCCCCACCACCTTCACCAGGAGGGCATTCCAAGCATCCACCACCCTCTCAGTGAAAAAGTATTTCCTTTCAATTTTCCACCTTGCAGCTTCATGTTATGCCCTCTAGTTTTACAGCTTCCCCTTCTTTGGAAGAAGTTTGTTTGTTCATTTTTTCTCTTTAAGTATTTAAAGGTCTGAATCATATCTCCCCTATCCCTCCTCTCCTCCAAAAGTACATATTTAGGTCTTCAAGTCTCATCTCATAAGGCTTCTGACGCAGGCTCCAAATCATTTTGGTCGCCTTCTTCTGAACAGTTTCCATTCTTTACATCCTTTGCAAGATACGGTCTCCAAAACTGAACACAGTATTCCAAGCGAGGCCTCACCAGTGATTTATACAGTGGCATTAGAACCTTTTCCTTTCTGCTGGTAATTCCTCTGCGTATGCAGCCCAACATCCTCCTGCCTTTTGCCACCACCTTGTCACACTGTTTTGCCACCTTGAGATCTACAGAAATAATCACACTGATTATTCTCCTGATCCGTGCACACCAACCTCTCGCCCCCTATCACGTACATTTCCCTTGGGTTTCTGCTATCCAAGTGCATGACTCTGCACTTCTTTGCATTAAGTCTTAATTGCCAAGCATTAGACCATTCTTCCAGCTTTTGTAGATCTTTTCTCATGTTAAGCACTCCCTCGGGGGAGTCCACTCTATTGCAAATTTTCGTGTCATCTGCAAAAAGACAGACCTTTCCATTCAGGCTTTCAGCAATATCACTCAAATACATTGAACAGTGCCGGGCCCAGGACCAAATCCTGGGGCACCCCGCTAATCACCTTCCTTTCCTCCGAGTGAGCTCCATTTACCATCACCTTCTGTCGTCTATCAGTCAACCAATTTCTGATCCAGTTTACTGACCCATCCCCAAACTACTGAGTTTATTGATAAGCCTCCTGTGAGGGACAGTATCAAAAGCTTTGCTGAAATCCAGGTAGATGACATCCATCACATGCCCCTGATCTAGTTCTCTGGTCACCCAGTCAAAGAACACAGATTTGTTTGGCAAGATTGTCCTTTGGTAAAACCATATTGCCTCGGATCTTGCAACCTGTTGGCTTTGAGAAAGTTCACTATTCACTCCTTCAAGAAGCACCTCCATTACTTTTCCCGCCCTTGTAAAAAGAAATACGTGGGCATGACTTCCCACAACATCAAGAAACGGTTGCAGGAACATCGCTCCCATATTAATTCCCATGTAGTTACCACCCCATTGGTTCCCCATTGTCTTCAATTGGGCCATTGTTTTGAAGATTTGGAATGGCTGGTCCTGGATGCTGTCCCTATTTTTTTTTTTTTACATGGGGAAATCAGGCTAGTAAATTACATCATAAGGAACAGCACTGGATTTTTTGTTAACAGTCCAGTGCTCCACATGGTCTGAATTCGGAGCTTGATTGGTAGTCATTGCATCAGTGATTACTCTCTTCCCCCCCCCCCCCACACTTTTCTATTGGCCTCGGTTTTAATAAGGGTGTCTAGTCATTTAATTCCAACCTATGTGCTGTTTGATTTTCTGGAATGATGTAAATACCGTAAAAGGGAGTAAGATTGGGTCACATTGCTTGAGAAAGAACCAAGAGGACAAAGAGCTTGAAACACGGTGTTATGTTACAGTACCCAATGGAATATCATAGTCTGTGAGCCACAACAAGCACTGTGTCAGTTAAGTAAAGAGAATTGAATGTTTGTTTTAAGCTGGAAGGTATTGATGATTTCTCCAGGACCAAGCAGGAAGTCAGTCCTCACATATGGGTGTCAGACGCCGATGAAGCCCCAGCGGAGCATTTCCCCAGCTTTCTATGAAAACCTTTGGGAATGCAGGCACGCATGCGCGGTTCCCTTCCCGCCTAAAGGTGCCATCTTACCTCAGTCCCTCTTTTTCCAAGAAGCCCACCGGACGTGTGTCCTGTCATCCCGGATAAAAGTTTGATTATTTTTTTCAGCAATTCTCGCTATTTTCTTCCCGGTTCGACGCCGGTTCCTCTCCCGCCGGGTTCGGTACACTGGTATCGAGCCCGATACTTCTTTTTTGGTTTTTGCCCTTCGTGGGTGGCGTTCACACCCTTTTTTGCTTTTTCCCTGGAAGGCCAGTCCTTTGACCTCACGGGGACTCTTTTTCCCCGATGGCTTCCAGCGGTTTTAAAAAGTGTGATCAGTTTAAGAAGTTGATGTCTCTCACCGACACACACGACTGCTGCCTTCGGTGCCTCGGTCCTGATCACGACCCTAAGACGTGTGGACCATGTGGGAAGATGTCTTCCAAGGCACTGCAAAGTCGCCAGCCTCAGAAAGGCTTTTCTCGGACTCAGCCTCCAGCTGGGCCCGGACCTCGTTTGAGGCCTCGACATCTCGGGATTCGGATCCTGAGTGCCGTTGGGGCTCCTCGGACAGGGGGTCCCTCGACCGGGAACGCAAGAGGAAGAAGCGGCTCGTGAGGGCGTCGGAGGAGGAAGTCCCTGGCTCCAAGGGCCAGGTCTAAGACCCCCGACTGTTGCCCCGGGCACGTGGAAGAGAAGCCTGCCAAGGTTCCTTGCGTGGAGCCGGAGTCTGCTGGACACATAAGTCCTGTAGTCCGAGGACTCTCCTCCCAGAGAGCCCTCTCGTCAGGCCCTGCGCTGCCAGGGCCCCGAGTCGGTGGCTGCTGCGTCTCCCGAGCTGTCTCAGGATGACAGCCTTGGAGTGCAGACTGCCTTCATGGAGCAGCAGCGGGCACTGATGGCCAGCCTGTCTGGCGCATCTGCCCCGACCACCGGGACATCGACATCAAAGTCGACCCCGGAGACCGAGCCGATACTCAAGTCCATGATGGCTCGAAGTCAACCTCGGTCGCGGTCTCCCTCGACCTCCCGTTCGGGACAGAGGGCGTTGACGCCGGTGCCTCTGGCATTGGGGCGGGTGCTCCAGGGCCCCGCGGGTTCAGAGTCTGACTTCTTGTCGGACGAATCCGCCTGGGAGACGGAGGATGAGGAGTCCCAACACATTCAAGACTCGGTGCGTCCCGTCGGACTCACCGCAGTCTGAGCCCCGGAGTAGATCACCTCCAGAGGATTCCCGGTTCTCGGGAGTTTGTCCGGGATATGGCCACCGCGTTGGCTATCCCAGCAGACCCCGAGGAAGAGCCGAAGAGCTCGAGGGCCTGCAGTACAAGTCCTCCGAAGGAGGCCTTTACTGTCCCGGTTCCTCTGATGCTGGAACGGCTCCTCTTCTGGATGTGGGAGGCACCGGCCTCGGTGCCAGTTCTAAGCAAGCGGGTCGATTCGTCTTATCGACTCCAGAAGAGCCCTGGCTTTCAGAAGGCGCAGCTACCACACCATTCCATGGTGGTGGAATCGGCCATGCATCGCCTGAAAAGTCAGAAGATGCACTCTGCGGTGCCCCCTGGCAGGGAGGCCCGGAACCTCAATGGTGTTGGCAGAAAGTGCTTCCAGGGCTCAATGCTTGCTTGCCGTGTCCAGTCTTACCAGCTGTACATGGGCATGTATTTGCGAGACCTGGCCAAGGAGTTGGCCGGGTTCTCTGCTGGTCTCTCTGGGAAGCCCTTGCAGAGATTCAAGTCCTTGACCTCGGGGATTCAGGACTGCTCGAAGTTTATGTCCTGCGCCGCCTACGATGGCTTCGAGGCTTCGGCCTGAGTTGCAGCAGCCGGCATCGCGGCTCGACGCCAGGCATGGCTGCAGTCATCGGACCTCGAGCCATGAGTTCAGGACAAGTTGGACGATGTCCCTTGCCGAGGTGAGAACCTTTTTGGCAAGCCCATGGCCGAGAAGGCCGCACAGCTCGAGACTGAGCACCTTATGAGACTATCTAGAAAGACCTCTGCCCCTTCTCACAAGAAGGCGGCCTCGGGTAAGAAGCCCTTTTACCCGAGGAAGGGCACTGCCTACAAACAGTATCCTCAATATCAGGCTGCCCAAGCTGCACCCCAGGGTCAGCAAGCCAAGGGGCAGGGTAATGGGCCCCGTAGGTAGAGGACCCCCAAGCCTCCGGCCCCTGCTCCCACTCAGCAGTGTGGGGGGGTTTGACTCCTTGAGCGTAGCCTCTCAGTCCCTGCTCTCCCAACCCTGCACAAGAGGTCGCCTCGCCCTCTTTGCCTACCAGTGGCCCCACATCACTGGGGACAGTTGGGTGTTGAACATAGTCCACAGGGGCTATGCACTACATTTTCACCAACTGCCTCCGCCATACTTTCCAGGGGAGCCTCCAAGGCCTCCCCTGCACATAGATAGAAACAGAAACATGATGACAGAAAAAGACCACATGGCCTATCTAGTCTGTCCTTCCATATCAACAACTACAACAGTCCACTTTTTACCTTTAGAGATCCTGTGTGTTGGTCCCATGCTTTTTTTTAATTCAGTTACTGTCCTCATCTCTACCACCTCCACTGGGAGACTATTCCACGGATCCACTACTCTTTCCGTAAAGAAATATTTCCGCATATCACTCCTGAATCTATCTCCCTTCACCCTCATCCCATTTCCCCTCGTAGCAGAACTTGCTTTCAATTGAAAGAGGCTCTCTCCCTGAACATTTATGCCACGGAGGTATTTAAACATCTCAATCATATCACCTCTATCCCGCCTTTCCTCTAAGGTGTACAAATTAAGATCCTTAAGTCTGTCCTCATATGCTTTATAATGAAGCCCACTAATCATTTTAGTAGACAGCCTCTGCACCGACTCCATCCTGTTCACATCCTTTTGAAGGTGCGGTCTCCAGAATTGCACACTATACTCCAAATGAGGTCGCACCAAAGACTTATACAGAGGCATCATCACCTCCTTTTTTCTGCTAGCCATTCCTCTCCGTATGCACCCAAGCATCCTTCTAGCTTTTGCCGTTGCCTTTTCCACCTGTTTAGCTACTTTAAGATCAGACACAACCACGCCTAGGTCCCGCTCTTCTTTAGTGGACAAAAGTACTTCACCTCCTATACTGTATTGCTCCCTTGGATTGCTGCAGCCCAAATGCATGACCTTACATTTTTTAACATTAAATCCCAGCTGCCAAATTCTAGACCATTCTTCAAGCTTAGCTAGATCCCTCCTCGTTATCTACACCTTCCTGGGTGTCTACTCTATTGCAGATTTTGGTATCATCTGCAAAGAGGCAAACCTTACCCGACAGCCCTTCCGCTATATCACTAACAAAGATGTTAAAAAGAATCGGACCAAGGACAGATCCCTGGGGCACACCACTGGTAACATCCATCTCCTCAGAGTGAGCTCCATTTACTTGTACTCTGTCACCTCCCACCCAACCAATTTCTAACCCAAGCAGTAACTTTAGGGTCCATCCCTAGGGTGCTCAGTTTGTTTATAAGTCGCCTGTGAGGAACAGTGTCAAAGGCTTTACTGAAATCTAAATACACCACATCTAGAGCTCTCCCTCTGTCCAACTCCCTGGTCACCCAGTCAAAGAAATCAATCAGATTTGTCTGACAAGACCTGCCTCTGGTGAATCCATGCTGCCTCGGATCCTGTAATCCGCTGGACTCCAGAAACCTCACTATTTTCTCTTTCAGCAGCGTTTCCAATAATTTACTCACCACCGAAGTTAAACTAACCGGCCTGTAGTTTTCAACCACATCCTTACTTCCGCTTTTGTGTAAAGGCACCACTCCCGACTCCAACGAGGCATTGAAAAGGTCAGTCAGTGGAGTTGCTAGAATGTCCCCAAGTTCCCTCAGTATTCTAGGGTGTATCCCATCCGGTCCCATCGCTTTGTCTACTTTAAGTTGAGCTAGTTTCTCACAGACACAGTCTTCTGAAAATTGTTCAAGATGTCCCTCGCTTCTGTTCCTATTTGTGGGTGTTTTCTGAGGTCCTGCTCCTGGTTCTTCATCTGTGAACACAGAACAAAAATATTTGTTAAGCAATTCCGCTTTATCCTTATCAGCTTCTACATATTCCCCCCCTACACCCTTGAGTCTGACAATACCACTTTTGCCCTTCCTCTTCTCACTAATATATCTGAAAAATGTCTTATCCCCCCATTTTATTGCATTGGCTATTTCCTCCTCCTTTTGAATCTTTGCCTTCTTGACTACTTTGCTAGCTTCTCTAAGTTTTTCCAAATACAGATGCGTCTTCCTCTCTCTGTGATCTCTTGTATTTCATGAAGGCCTCCCTCTTTCTTCACTTTTTCAGCTACTTCCTTAGAAAACCATAGCGGTCTCCTTTTCCTTTATTTACCATTTTAAAAAAAAAAGGTTGGTTGCCCTTAAAATATCCCCTTTCAGTTTTGCCCACTGTTTTTCTACATCCCCCAGCAGTTCCCATCCCACTAACGACTCTTCTCCTCCAAGAGCTTCAAGGTCTGTTGGTGGACAGGGCGGTGGAGCCTGTGTCTCCCCACTTGCAAGGTCACGGGTTCTACTCCAGATATTTCCAGGTGCCCAAAAGGACCGGTGGCCTTCGACCTATTCTGGATCTCAGGAACCTCAACAAGTTCCTAGAGAAAGAAAAGTTCAAGATGCTTATTTATTTATTTAGTTTAAACTTATATACCGCTACTTCCAGCGATCAGTAGCGGTTTGATTACAAATTTGGGAGATGTCAACTCAGGACAGAAACAATTGTGACAATATATACATAGATTTAGGGTCTGTCACACCACGCAGGGTTAGGCACTTCAAGGTTGTGTTTACATATTTACAGCTTTAACAATATTTACATTTATACAGATCAACTACATGATTCCACTTTGGATTACATCTGGTTATAGTGATATTTGAAGAGATGGGTTTTTAGTTTCTTTATTACTCTTGGAACACTTCTGCCCTACCTCCAGCAGGGAGATTGGCTATGCTCCTTAGATCTAAAGGATGTGTACACTCACATCCTCATGCATCCAGACCACAGAAAGTACCTCAGGTTCATTGTGGGAGGAAACCATTATCAGTACAGAGTACTGCCTTTTGGCCTCACCTCCGCTCCCAGGGTCTTTACCAAATGCCTGGCAGTGGTGGCGGCCTACCTGTGGAATCAGGGAATCTTTGTCTTCCCCTATCTGGATGACTGGCTCATCAGGGATCAGACATGCCAGGAGGCCAGACAAGCCACCCTCAGAACTATTGCTCTTCTTCAAAGCCTGGGGTTTGTCATAAACTTTGCAAAGTCCACTTTGCTCCCCTCCCAGAACTTGGAGTTCAAAGGGGCGAGACTGGACTCTGTCCTGGCAAAGGCCTTCTTGCCAGCAAACAGGGCCCAAAGACTGATGGACTTGGCCAATCAGTTTCTCAGCGGGTCAGTGGTCTCCGCCAAACTCTGCTTGGCTACATGGCTTCGACAATTCATGTAACCCCCAATGCCAGGCTCCATATGTGGCCTGCACAGTGGTGCCTTTGGAGTCAGTGGTCACAAGCCACAGGCAGCCTCAGAGACAGAATAAGGGTGTCCAGACCATTTCTTGGCTCCCTCAGCTGGTGGCTGCACCCACCCAATCTACTAAAAGGGGTGCCCTTTCAGATTCCTGGGTACACAGTGGTACTGACCACAGACGCCACCTTGTAGGGCTGGGGAGCTCATTGTCTAGACAAATGCACCCAGGACCCGTGGTCTCCCTGGGTGGCTGCACAGCAGATCAATCTCCTGGAACTCAGGGCTATTCGTTTAGCTCTCAAAGCTTTCTCTCCTACCCTGGCTCATCAATCTGTCCTGGTTCAGACAGACAACCAGGTAGCCATGTTTTATGCGAACAAGCAGGGAGGGACTGGGTCCAGGCTCCTTTGTCGGGAGGCTCAGGACCTTTGTTCATTTGCCCTCAAGCAGAACATGCTCCTCAGGGCTGTGTACCTTCCAGGCCAGGAGAACTACCTGGCCGACAGATTGAGCAGAATTTTGCAGCCCCACGAGTGGCAGCTGAATCCCTTGGTAGTTCAGAAGATCTTCCTGAAATGGGGTCTCCCTTGGATAGATCTGTTTGCCAGTCCACTGAACAAGCAACTGCCAAAGTTCTGCTCCAGACAACCGCATCCTCTGCGGATAGCAGCAGATGCTTTTCTGATTCCCTGGTCTCAGGGCCTCCTGTATGGGTTTCCTCCCACACCCTTGGTGGCCCGAACTCTTCAAGATCCTTCAGGACAAGGCCTCGGTCCTGCTGGTGGCCGAGACAGCCTTGGTTTCCACTTCTACTTCAGCTGGCGGTGGATCCCCCACTGACTCTGGGGTTGCAACCCGACCTCCTCTCTCAGGATCAGGGTTCCCTTCTGCACCCCAATCTCAAAGCTCTCAATTTGATGGCCTGGAGGCTGCAAGGGTAGTTTTGGCTGCCTGGGGCCTACCTCAGGAAGTTGAGGAGGTTGTCCTAGCCTCTAGGAAACAGTCCACTAGGAAAACCTATACTCTCAAATGGAAACGGTTTTCTGTGTGGTGTCAGCTACGTACAGAGGATCCTTTCTCCTGTACTATACCAGTGGTGCTTCAGTACTTAAGTCCCTGATTTGACAAGTGCAGTAAGTCCAATTCTGTTCGGGTCCACCTCTCAGCTCTAGCAGCTCACCACTCACTGGTGGAAGGACATTGTCGGTTCACCCCTTGGTGTCCCGCTTTCTCAGGGGCTTGCTTTTGCTCAAGCCTCCAATCCGTCCTCCTGCTCCTGAGTGGGAGTTGAATGTGGTCTTGCAGCAGCTAACTCGCCCACCTTTTGAGCCAATGGCTACTTGCCCTCTACGCTTCCTGTCCTGGAAGATACTCTTCCTAGTAGCCCTTACCTCAGCCAGGCAAGTGAGTGAGCTTCAGGCCCTGGTTTGTGATAGGCCTTACACTCGCTTCTATGGAACAGGGTAGTCCTTAGGACTCATCCAAAGTTCCTCCCAAAGGTTGTCTCCTCTTTCCACCTCAACCAGGAGGTGGTTCTTCCAACATTCTTCCCTAGGCCTCATGCCAGCCAGGCTGAAGCAGTTCTGCATACCCTGGACTGTAGGAGGGCCTTATCCTTCTACCTTGACCGTACACAGGGGCATAGAAGGGCTACTCAGCTCTTCGTATCCTTCGACCCTAATAAGTTGGGGTTGGCTGTGTCCAAGCGTATCTTGTCCGTCTGTGTGGCTATCACCTGGGCTTACAAGGCAGCTGACCTTCCTTTGCAGGGCAATGGCTGCCTCAGTGGCTCATCTCCACTGTGCCCTTGGTAGACATCTGCAAGGATGCAACTTGGTCTTCAAGCCAGACTTTTGCGGCCTATTACTGGCTGGAGAGGGAGTCCCGTAGGGACAGTGCTTTTGGCCAAGCAGTACTCTGGAATCTCTTTGAGGTTTAGGCAACTCCTGCCCTCTGTTGGGCTACTGGTGGAGGTTGTGTCAGTGAAAAGCCTTTCTTTGCTGCTGGGACTAGAGGGAGTTCTCTTGTTCAGCCTGGGTTCCTCGGTAGCCCAGAGCTGGGGAGTCACCCATGTGTGAGGACTGACTTCCTGCTTGGTCCTGGAGAAAGAGTAGTTACTCAACTGTAACAGGTGTTCTCCAGGAGCAGCAGGAATCAGTCCTCACAACCCTCCCTCCTCCCCTGGGAGTTGCAGTTGTATATAGCTAAGAACAGCACACAAAAATGAAAAATAAACTGTCATTTGACTGAGGTAAGATGGCACCTTTAGGCGGGAAGGGAACCGCGCATGCGTGCCTGCATTCCCAAAGGCTTTCATAGAAAGCTGGGGAAATGCTCCGCTGGGGCTTCATCGGCATCGATGACACCCATATATGAGGACTGATTCCTGCTGCTCCTGGAAAACACCTGTTACAGGTGAGTAACTACTCTTTGTGGCATGGTTTCATATTGTTGGCATTCCGTTACTGCCAGTCAGTAGATGTTGAACTTATAACACGTTGAATGAGGCAGACGTGAGATCAGCGGTTTCCATGTTGCTTTAAGACTGGTGTGACAGCAAGCAAAACATTTGAGGTGCACTCTGGTAGGTGCTTATCTCACTGTTTAAAGGTTTTTCAGCTTTTTTTAAAAAAAAATATTGATTAAAAAGGAGGACCTATTTATTCTCTTATATACCGCATTATTCTGCATCAGTGTGGTTTACATTGAACAAACTGAAATTACATTGAACAGGGCATTATAACTTGGAGATAACTATTTTACAGGGAACATGGGCTATGGAGGGTTAAGTGGCTTGCCCAAGACCACAAGGAGCACCTGTGGGACTAGAAATCCGTCCTTCTGGTTCAAGGTTGCTGTCCTCTAGTGGGATTTGAACCCCCGACCTTAAGTACCTTGCCCCAACCACTAGGCCACTCCTCCACTTTACTACTGGAGAGGATATTCCTCATGGTAGGTGATCTGAAAAATTATGTTCAATCATTTTTGTAGACAGGCACAGGTTCATAGGATTTTGTCTGCCATTTTCACCTTAAATTGAGAATAATCATGCCCTGGCAATGTCTCCGTTTTGGTCTTGTTTTGATTCTTTTGTGTGTCAAATGTGTGCATAAATAGTCCAAAGCCATTTCACTGGCCTCTTTTTTAGGATATATTGGACATTTAAGGGGTTGAACTGCAAGGGAGCCAATGTTTTTTTTTTGGAAGGTGCCAATAATGTTAACCACAGCTGTATCATAAATTTGTCTCTCGTTTGGCTCCTTACCAGTAGGTCCCACCAAACCTTTGGGTGAGGGACTAATGGCAGACTTACCCCAGGAAACTGAACATAACATCTTTTTTGTCTGCCAATAGTTCCCACGTACTCAGTCCTAATCAAAGCTGATGGCAGCTATGCTACAAAACTGGGCTTACACACTGTTTGAGTGTTCATTTTTTTCTTTTTAATCAACTTTAAGCTCAGAGAAGCATGAACAGACTTAGACAGCTAGTGCTTCACTTAGAACTTTGCTAGCATTCAAGAACTCCTAAGGGATTTTCCATTAGAGAAAATCAGCACCATGGGACTGTTGCCCAGGACCCTAAGCCTCAATCAACTGGCCCAAGGTGATAAGTAGAGCAAAGCCCTCTGACAAGGCATCTACTGGAGACAGAAATATAGGCTGGGGAACCCTGAGACTGCTGTTTATAGGGGTAGGATTCCCACTCTGTCTCCATCTACTGGTAGGGGAATTACTCCACTTGTCTGAAATGATGCACAGGAAACTGGACTGGTCAAGATAAGAAAGCTTGGATCAGCTGTATAAGAACACATTATACAACTGGATTTCATACTGCATCTCCTTTATGATTAACAAGATAAAAGCTAACCTAAAAACAAAACAGCTTCAATGGCTTCTCCCAAATTTTTGCGAGGGAACATAACCTGTCTTCTGTTCATACCTTCTTCAAACATTACTGAAACCAAAATTCCAGAAAGGAGAGCCTTCAGACAGGTAATTTCCCAAAATTAGCTTCATTAACACCTGCAACTATTCCAGCCATCTCTTAACTTTCATTTGAATTGCTACTGACAAGGAGAGGAACTTAATCCTTAGAAGTTCCTACTTGTGTGTTTATTATCTTACCTGTTAATGGAGAAAGTGATATTGCTTACTTGTAACAGGCCACACAATCCCATCTACTCTCCCCATCTCAGTGAAGCCAGCTACAAAAACAAGTGAGATCTGAAAGGTTGAAGGCAGAAGAGTGAGTTAAGAGTTCACACTGCTTGTCCACTTCTGTGACTGATTTTATCCTGTTGTCTAGAGAAGCCGTTACAGGCAAGCAACTTTGCTTTCCACCACACCTCTCTCATACTTAGTCTAATGGCCAAAAACAGTAGCCATGCTACAGGGCTCCTTCTGAAAGTCTGCCATCATGGGCTACTTTGAAAAGGACTTTCTTCCTGCAGAAAACATCACTTGGGGATTGAAAATGAGTATTTACTATATGCTAGTGCCACTATTCCATTCCTATAAGGTGAAATTAGACTTACCTGCTAATTGTTGTTCCTTACAGAACTCCAGTCTGGTCCCGAAACCTCTGGGGTTTTGCTCCTCCTCCAGCAGCTTGGAGACTGAGAAACATCACTCTTGTGATGTCACAGGTACATATGCTCCGGTACCACCTTCTTCCCCCAGTAACCTATTGACAAAGCAGACTCACCGGAGCAACAAGTAGTAAATACTAGGAAACGTGACTAAACTAATATTTAAAACCATAACCAGGTATTGTCCCTGAACGGTCCCATAAGTGCTTGGGCCCATATCTCCCCCTTATGGACAATATGGAATCTACTTTCCCATGCAGGACTACTCCAAAAAGCCGACTCGTCTCTCCCCTTTGAACCCTTCGCTTACCTGTACTCTCCCATGCTTCAGGCTCAAGCCAACTGCAACCACCAGGGTGGGATATGGGACCAGACTGGAGTTCCGTAAGGAACAACAATTAGCAGGCAAGTCTAATTTCACCTTCCTTAGCGTCCCTCCAGTCTGGTCCCGAAACCTCTGGGGATGTAACAGCAGTGAAACAAAAAAAAAAAAAAAATCAATGGGTGGGAATCTGGAGCCCGGCCTGAAGCACCGCCGATCCAAAACAGGTATCCCTGTCTGCCTGAACATCCAGGTGGTAATGTTTGATGAAGGAATGCAGAGACGACCAGACACTAAAAACTGCACTCTGCCCAAGACGCTGCCTGCCCCCTAGTGGAATGAGCTCTCAATCCTTTTGGCACCTGCTTGCCCTTTAGCAAGTATGCCAACATAATTGCCTTCTTTACCCAATGGGCCACTGAGGCCTTGGATGCCGCTTCCCCTTTCCTTGCCCCCACAAAGAGAACAAAAAGCCTATCCAACTTCTGGAAAGGGGCTGTCCTATGTAAATAGTGCTTTAAGTTCCTTTGCACATCCAAGCAGTGCAACTGTCTTGAAGAAGCGGGTCTCAGCACTAGCCCCAAACACCGGCAACAAAACCACTTGGTTCAGATGAAACACCGAAACCACCTTCGGTAAGAACGACAGAACAGGTTGCAGAACCACCTTAGATTCACAGAAAGACAGAAAAAGCTTCCTACAGGACAGAGCTTGTAACTGAGATTCTTCGTGCAGATGCAATTGCCACCAAGACCACCACCTTAAGGATAAAGTCCTTCAATGAAGCCCTTGCCAACAGCTCAAAGGGCTTGCGCAAATGCTTCCAACACTAGAGGCAGATCCCATGTCGGAACTACCGGCCTCTGGGGCGGCCGCAACAATGTCACTGCCTTTAAGAATCTTAGTATCCGGATGAACTCACAAGACTACCCCCTGAACCTTTCCCCTATAAAAACAGGAAATTGTCACTAACTGCACTCTGAGGGGTGAAGCCGACAAACCTTTTTGAAACCCATCCTGCAGAAAAGCCAGACTGAGGAATTGAAGCTTTCAATGCCGTCGCCTGTCGCCCCACACACCAAGCCTCAAATATCTGCCACACCTGGATATAGGCTAAAGACATCGATCGACGACGTACCCTCAGAGTGTAAATAACCACCGACGAATATCCCCTTGTCAACCTTGCCCTCTCAAGAGCCATGCTGTAAGCAAAAACCAATCCATGCGAGGCATGACCAGAGGCCCCCGAGAGAGAGCGAAGGTCCTCCCTCCAGGGGAGGAGCCACAGCTTTCCAATCAGAAGCCTCATCAGATCGGCATACCATGGTCTCCTTGGCCAGTCCGGCACGATCAATATCACCTGCCCTCAGGGATGCTCTATGTGCTGCAGCACTCGACCTATTAACACCCAGGGCGGGAACACATACAGAAGCTGTTCCTCCGGCCAGGCCTGAATGAGAGCATCCAGGCCTTCCGACATTCTTTCCTTCCTCCTGCTTAAGAAGCAACCGACCTGCGCCGACTGAAAAGGTCACCATCAAATCCATCACCAGCATTCCCCAAAAACAGCATATCAACGCCACAAACACTTCTGGGTAAAGAACCCACTCCCCTGGGTCTACTCTTACTCAGCTTAAGAAGTCGGCCTGCACACATTGTCCACCCCGCTACATGTGCCGCCGAAAGCGCCAGCAGATTCTCCTCAGCCCACCTGAACAGATCCTTGGCCTCTGTTTTGAGCACCACACTTCTGGTGCCCTCTTGACATAAGCCACCGCAGTCACATTGTCGGAAAAACACCCGAACTGCTTTCCCCTGTAAATAAGGCTGTAGAACCTGCAGCCCTCATGCCACCGCTCTCCGTTCCAACCTGTTGATGGCCCAACTCTTCTCCAGGCCACTCCATTGCCCCTGAGCAAATCGTCCTTGACAGTGAGCCCCCCAACCTCCGAGACTGGCATCCGTCAGAGAAATCCATGCTGGGGTTTCCAAAGGCATCCCTTTTTCTAGACATCCTGGCCACAACCACCACACGCGTTTCCTGGGGGCAGGGTAGACGCTGATCCAACCGATCCTTTTGGTGAGACCACCTCCGCAACAGTCTCATGTGAGCCTGAGCCCATGGCACCAAAATTCGAGCGTCGCCACCATGGTCCCCAGTAGCTGCATATAGCTCCATGCTGTGGGAGCCTTGAGGAACTCTAGAACCATGGCCTGAAGCCCCCCTCGCTCGTCGCTGCAGCAGAAAAAAAATCTTCCCTTTGCTCGTATCGAAGCACGCACCTAGGTAGTCCAGGCACTGAGATGGCAACAATTTGCTCTTGGATGTTGAGCACCCAACCGAGGCTTTGTAGCAAGGCTACCACCTTGGCCGTGGCCGCCTCACTCTGTTCGACTTTGCCTGGATCAACCAATCGTCCAGATATGGGTGCACCAAAACTCCCTCCTTTCGCAGAGCCACAGCTACCACCACCATCACCTTGGTGAATGTTCTCGGTGCCATCGCCAGCCTGAAGGCTAGCGCTTGGAACTGAAAATGGCCCATGGGAACTGCAAATCTGAGAAACTTCTGATGCTCTCGCCTTATCGGAATGTGCAAATACGCCTCCAACAAATCCAGGGAGGTAAGAAACCCACCTTTCTGCACTGCCACTATGACCAAACGCAAGGTTTCCAGCTGGAAATGGGACACTGAGGCAACGATTTACCCTTTTTAGGTCTAAAATTGGCCGTATAGAGCCCTCCTTCTTTGGCACTATGAAATATATGGAGTATCAACCGCTGCCGCATTGGTCAGGGGGAACCGGCGCTATCGCCTTGAGGGCTAACAGCCTGTGCACCACCCTGCGCTTGAGACTTGTTCCACATGGCGATTGCACGAAAAGAATCCATTACTGGTCTTTGAAACTCCAATGCATAACCTTCTCGAATCACCTCCAACACCCACTGATCTGACTTGATCTGGGCCAAGGCAGGGTAAAACTCCTGTAACCTCCCTCCTATCTATGGGAATCACCCCCACCTGGACCCCCTTGACTTCATTGTGGCTTCCTAGGCCCTGAGGTAGAGGGGGAGGAGGCTGCAAATCCCCTACCTGCTCCTCAAAACCCCTGTTTTTGGTATGGGAAATGTCCACGTTGCGCTTGACCAAATCTGAGGGACCAAAAGCGTCAAAAATCCCTAGGCTGCCCCTTAGGCCTGGGACCTAACCGCCCTTGGTTCTGCTTGTCTTCAGGCAATCTGCCGCCCTTAAGACTCCCCCAAATCCTTCACCAACTTCTCCAAACAAGAGTTTCCCCCGAAAAGGAAGCTTACTTAACCTTGCATTGGACAAACCTTCTGCTGCCCAGTTGCAAAGCCACAGATACCGCCTAGCCGCAATCGCCGATGCCATACTCTTAGCCAGCCTTCAGGTAAGGTCATAATGAATATCCGCTAAATAGGCTGCTCCCGACTCCAACCTGGCAGCTTCTGCCATCGTCTGACTGATCTGCTTGGATATGCTGTACCCACCATAGACAGGCTCTAGCTACCCAAGCCCCACAAATAGACACTTGCATAGAGAGCACATTGACCTCAAACATGTTTCAACAGGGCTTCCAGTCTACGGTCCTGGGCATCCTTAAGGGCTGCACTACCTTCCACTGGAATGGTAGTCTTTTTTGCAACTGCTGACACGTGGCATCCACTCTGGGAGACTTAAACAACTCCCGGATCTTGCTCTATTAGCGGGTATAGCTGTGCCATAACCCAAGACCCCTTTAGGGCTGACTCTGGCAAGTCCCATTCTTCCTGGATCATCTCCTTAACCACTCTGTACCGGAAAAGCTCTTAGTCTTCTGGAAAGCCTGCAACAGCGGGTCTTCCAGGGTGGAGTCCTCCACCAGACCCCCTGAGGGCATATTTAGCGCCTTTAAAGATTGAGATTAGTGCTGGCAAATCCTCTCTCCTAAAGACACGGACAACCCTGGCCTGGTCTTCCTCTAATCTCTCCAAGTTCCTCATCCAAGTCCAAATCAGTGTCCGGCTCCTCCGAATGGAGACCTTCCGACACCAAGGACTGCTCAGATGTGCCTCCTCTGTCAGCCCTGGACTTCTTTGCCACTACTCCTGTGTCCAACAGGATCCCTGGCTGCTTTAGCCCTAAGCTCCCCTCAGTAGCCCCAGGGGAAGGCTTCCCAGACTGACTTCCCAACGCTTGCTGGAGCAGGGACACGAACTCCAGCGAAAAAAAACCAAAAAACACTGCCAGGCCCCCTGGTAAGGAGGGCTGTGAGCAGGGGAGTTCGGGAGCCGCCGACATACTTGGAATGAGCTCTAGGGATGGAATGCTGGGCGAACCGGGCTGGTGAATGGCTAAGGAGGCCCTCCCTTGACTGTCCTCAACGCCCTCTGCCCCCGGCTCCAGCCTCCTGACTGCAGCCCTTACAAATGCCCCCTTCCGAAACTGTGCTCCTCTTTGCCCCACAAAGCAGACAGCTGCTGAGGCATCCTGCCCCAGAGAACAAATGACCTAAAAACTTCTCTGCAACAACAAATGCAGACAGGGATACAGCGGCCCCCCCCCCCCCCCCCGGAGCACTGCTCCACGTGCCATTTATCTGGTTTTTATTATTTTTAAAAAATAAAAGCAGCCTGTCAAACCTCCAGTCAGGATCTAAGCAACCGATTTGCAAACAAGGCTCCCCTAGCACGTTTCTCCTACTTAGAAACTTGAAGAACTGAAAACCGGCGATTCCCACGCAACTGCCATGTGGCTCGGCCTGCTCTGCTGAAGCCGTGTCAGTGTGCCACTGTTTCTCTGCCCGCTCCCCCCAGGCACTCAAAGCTCCTTACCTGCCGGCAGCGAAGGCAGAAGACCACTTTCCTGCTTGGGCCGTATCACAGCACGGGAACTGCCACACTGGAGCCCTTCGTGCAGAAGAGAAGAAAACCTCACTGTGCTTTACTGTTCACGTGGTTGGCGGCCCTAACAGCGATTGCAGGTACTTCTGCACGCTGAGGGTCTGCTCTACACTCCTTCAGCTCCACAGACAAAAATGAGCAAATGGAGTCTACTCCCCTTTTAGCGCCCCCTGCCCCTAAAGCAGATTCCACTTGGGAGGGATATGGGGGGGGGGGGGGGGGAGGCAGAGCCACAGCACCAACGGCACAGTAAATTCTCTTAACAAAATAAACCACCTTTCTATTAGTGTGGGTTTTTTTTAAACCCAAACCAATGAAATCAATCCAAAATCAAATAAAAACCAACTATCCTAACTCTTAAATTGCTCCTCTAATGAGCTCTGCACTGCCAGGCTCAATCCTCCAGCTGCTTGGAGACTGAGGTAACTGGTGGAAGGTAGTACCAGAGCTTATGTACCTGTGACATCACAAAAGTGACGTTTCTCAGTCTCCAAGCTGCTGGAGGAGGAGCAAAACCCCAGAGGTTTCGGGACCAGACTGGAGGGACGCCAAGGAATTTGTTTTTATATCCCCCCCTCCCCTCACAAAACACAAGAAAGCAGTATTTCACATAAAGATTTTATTTGTAAACAAGGTTCAGCAAACAACCATGTAACGTTTTTCAGATATAGAAGCACTCTTAATATATTGTATTACTTCTTTAATATTCTTCCCCTTCTTCGGCTTCTCCCTCCACAGAATCAACACCAACCTCTTCATAATCTTTCTCTAGGGCTGCCAAATCCTCCCGAGCTTCAGAAAATTCTCCTTCTTCCATGCCTTCACCTACATACCAGTGGACAAAAGCACGCTTTGCGTACATCAGATCAAACTTGTGATCTAAGCGAGCCCAGGCTTCAGCAATGGCAGTAGTGTTACTCAGCATGCATACAGCTCGTTGCACTTTGGCTAAATCACCTCCTGGTACTACAGTTGGAGGTTGATAGTTAATTCCCACCTATAAAAAGAAAAAAAAATTAGACAAATTCATACCCTTCTTTGTTGCTTTTGAACAGTTAACACTATTAAAAAAGGATTCAGGTTTGCAGAAAAAGGATTTACAAGACCTGGGAAACTATATTGTGTTTGTAAGACCAATAACCTGGAGTATGTTCACTGGTGCCCACAGAACTTACTGCTGTTTCAGATCTTTTAAACACACATTAACCTTTTGTAAACATGTCCCTATGGTGCTGCTTTGTACTAATGAGCAATCTGTTGTGATCTCTAGGTTGCATTATGTTCTAGGCTCTAAAATCTATGTAAGCATGGAAACTGATCAAAAAAAATATAAAACATTTTTAACACTGGCTAGTGCAGACTGAGATTAACAGGGTGCCCATATAGTGAAAACATAGGGCGAAAGGACAAAATATAAAATGCATTTAAGGAATACAATGAAATATAGTCAAACATGAACAACGTGATCAAGTTAAATATTTGTGCATAAACCATATTGTAATCAGAAAGCCTTTCACTATCCATTAAGAGCAAAGCTGAAAAAAGTTCAAATTTCTTGCTGGCACTGGGGCAAATGCCAAGAGTGAAATGCAAGGGGAAACAGTAATATTCACCTCAATCATGCTAAAGATGTAATGACTAATGTAGGAAATAAATGATTGCTTGAACATGCTGAGAATTCTCAAATACTAATTTGCTACAGCTTTTAATAGCTAAAAGCAAATAGAAATGCTTTGCAGTACCTTAAAACCGGTGGGGCACCAATCCACAAACTGAATAGTACGCTTTGTCTTGATTGTAGCAATGGCTGCATTAACATCCTTAGGAACAACATCTCCTCTGTATAGCATACAGCAAGCCATATACTTGCCATGGCGAGGGTCACACTTCACCATCTGGTTGGCTGGCTCAAAGCAGGCATTGGTAATTTCAGCTACAGACAGCTGCTCATGGTATGCTTTTTCAGCTGAGATAACAGGTGCATATGTTGCCAAGGGAAAATGGATACGGGGATATGGAACAAGGTTGGTCTGGAATTCTGTCAGATCAACATTGAGTGCCCCATCAAAACGCAAGGAAGCAGTGATAGATGATACAATCTGCCCAATGAGACGATTCAGGTTAGTGTAGGTGGGTCGTTCAATATCCAGGTTGCGGCGACAGATATCGTAAATTGCTTCATTGTCTACCATGAATGCACAGTCAGAATGCTCCAGTGTTGTATGAGTGGTCAGAATAGAGTTGTACGGCTCTACCACTGCAGTGGAGACCTGGGGTGCTGGATATATTGCAAACTCAAGTTTTGATTTCTTGCCATAGTCAACAGATAGCCTTTCCATCAAAAGAGATGCAAAACCAGAGCCAGTGCCACCTCCAAAACTATGAAATATGAGGAAACCTTGCAGCCCAGTGCACTGGTCAGCCTATAGCAGGAAAAAAAATTATTTCAATGCCACTTCTCTATAAATGTTTATTATAAATTTAAATATTTGCAAGCTTAATTCTCTCAGCATATTAGCTGCCATAATTTTTACATGCTCAAATTAGGTACAGTCAATGTATATAGTCTTGGTCCTTTAGTGCCCCTCCTCCAGACATAAAATGTTAAAACAGTTCCTTTTTACAGGGGGGTGGAAAATTCCCAGGTAGAGGAGCCATCGGGTCGTTTGGAAGCAATGGAGATCCACTGAACTGGGACTGTTCCTTGACTACACAGCATGGTTCATTACTGTCATGGTATGCACAAAACTAATCCATTAGTAGAAATTTGCCTCTAAGAGGTTGCATGGAGGAGAGGTAGAAACAAAACAGCAAACAGGAAAAGCATGCATGAAGAGCTTGAAAAAAAAAAAGCAAAAATAAGAAAAAAAATTGCCTTGATTCCTAGATAATTTTTCAAGGACCTGGAAAGGCATCTGCATAAACCAGTCAATAGCAAAGTTTCCAGGCTGTTATCTGGCTATGATAATCAAAACAATAAACCCTCTTCAAATATTGCTACATTTATAAAGCTGTCTAAAATTAGATAACTGAATTCTCACCAGCTTACGGATGCGATCCAATACTAGATCTACAATTTCTTTTCCAATAGTGTAATGGCCCCTGGCATAATTATTAGCTGCATCTTCTTTTCCAGTGATCAGTTGCTCAGGATGAAACAGCTGTCGGTAAGTACCTGTACGTACTTCATCTACAAAAAAATAGAAAACTATTTACATTCTCTTATATACTGCGCTATTCTGCATCAGTGTGGTTTACATTGAACAAACTGAAATTACATTGAACAGGGTTATAACTTGGAGATAACTATTTTACAGGAAGCATGGGCTATGGAGGGTTAAATGGCTTGCCCAAGACCACAAGGAGCACCTGTGGGACTAGAAACCCCAGTCCTTCCGGCCCAAGGTTGCTGTCCTCTAGTGGGATTTGAACCCCTGACCTTGACCCAACCACTAGGCCACTCCTCTCCAAACTATTTGGTTAGTTTGTATAGGACTGAAGATATATGTGCTTATGCTGTTCCTACACAGCAAACATTTTCCTTTTAAGACAGCAACACAACAAACTTCATAGAACAGACTACAGATGGCTTATCTATTTAGAGATGGAATATCCCTCATTAAGACCTAACTAATATTCAGATCGCTCATCTTAAATTACTTTCAGGAAAACATGAATAAATAAATTTCCAAGTACATACCAACCACAGTTGGCTCCAGATCCACAAAGACAGCCCTGGGAACATGCTTGCCAGCCCCAGTTTCACTGAAGAAAGTGTTGAAGGAGTCATCACCACCTCCAATGGTTTTGTCACTCGGCATCTGACCATCAGGCTGGATGCCATGTTCCAGACAATAGAGCTCCCAGCAGGCATTGCCAATTTGGACACCAGCCTGGCCAACATGGATAGAGATACACTCACGCTGCAAAAAAATAAAATTTTTACTGCTTTAAGAGAGCAAGCACCATCTGAACAATTGTCAGACATTAAATACCCTTTAGAACTGAGATATGCTGAACTCACTTAACCGATTAAAAATTAATATGTAAGTGCACCTTGTATGTTTGCTACCTGCATATGCTATAACTTACAAAATTCGGTCCCTGAATAATCGCTCGAAACAAACCAAACATCTAGAATACTAGTAACCCTGAGTCGCCAGGAGTCAGCACTGACTCGAAGACACATTGCATTGTTGTAACCAAAATTTTTAGACGTGCGTTATGAATCCATGATATGCTCAAAACAATCGCATTAAAGCAAAAGCTTTCAGATTTATAAATCAATGCCAATTGAAGGTAAGCACATGCTTCGCGTGCACCGAAAAATCTTCATGTACTTTCTTACCCAATAATCAATCCTCCTTGGCATACGATTTAAACGCGGAAAAAATGCCTTCCGATGACAAACGGCACTAGAACCCAAGCAACGTGTACTGCCTACCAAAATCGCGTGCTCCACTCCTAACCTTGACGTACCAAGCACGTGCTCAGAAGTAAACGTGAGAATCTGACTGTCTCCCCTTGGTCAACCCACGCCAGGAAGTGCACCTATCACGACCTATCTAGTCACTACAACTGTTCATTTTTAACAGCAACTAAGAGGATTCCAAAGCTAGTCATTCGCTAATCGCTTAAAATACTTCAGTAGCCAATACTCCCTGCTGCCCTTTTTAAAATCATTATTAGCTACGTACTAGCGGCCTCCCTCGCACCAGACGCTAGATCTCACAGCTGCCTAGAAGCGCTACAATTACTATTAACATTTCATCTGTACGGTTCTCACCATCTTCTATTATTTTCTAAATTATACAAAGAAATAGCCTGTTTCCTGCCTCGACGATTACAGACCACACAGACGCGCGACGAGTCTTCTTCAACTGCCTGCGCGAACGTCGCAGCCTTCTTATTTTATACAGCAGCTTCGCTTCCACGCGCTCCCTTACGGGAGAACTATTTGCGGGAAAATGATTAGCCTGAAGCGCTGTCAATCACAGTGCTCTACGTTCTGATTGGTCTCGGGTATTCCAAAAGGCGGGCATATTTGTGAATCGCATCTTCTTTGCCACCGTTTGCTTCTTCGACAGCTTGTTGTAGTCTTTAGATTGGTTGTTGCCATGGCGATGCTAGTGAATCTGCGCTTCTGATTGGTTTTCCTATAAGCGCGGGAGGAGCGTGAGGCGGGAAAAGGCTGTCCTGTCCGTTGGGCTTGCGCCCAGTGTGATAAGTTTGAAATAATTATGAACCGTTTATTTCAAGTGCATCTTCAGAATTACGTTAAACAAACGTTGTATATTAAGTAGGAATATTCTCCTTATAAATATAAACAATCTGAAGAAACACAGAAAAATACATTTATATTTGTACGTAGTAATAAAGTGAAAAAGATACACACAATATTATTTCCTACTGGTTGAACAGCTGTTTCTAAGTTCATCTTCTCCGAAACGATTTCTAATTATATAAAGGTAATAATCTACCACCGAATCTAGGTGGTGTAATAAAAACGGTTAATAATTATCCATCAGTTTAAAAATAAAAAATGCCTTCTGCCTTCAGGCACGGTTGAACATTAAAAATTTAGCATTCAGACCGCTCACATTCTGGGAATGTATCTTCTTAGAAATATCCCAATAGCTTTAAAGTTGTTCTTTATTTAATTTGCAAAAGTTATGTCTAAATATGTATTAAGGAGAAAATGTACGAGTGAAATTTTTCAGATCGTGCGTGCAGAGTAGAAATCTAGAAAAACTGTTGCATTGTTTGCAAATGGAAAAAAAACAGCACGAGATAATATTTGCGTTATTTTGTGCCTCTGAAATGATAGACTGGAGGCAATATGAGACGATATGCAAAGGAATTTTCTCAGGTCTGAGTAGTTACCTGGTTAATTCTCCCGGGTGAAAATTGCTCTCCCTCAGTGACTAAAACATGCACATGTTTCACAGGAGTGTTTGTAGATACAGGGGTAAGGTTTGGGCAGGGAAAATCAGTATGCAGGACAATATATTGCTGTAGGACACTTGGCGTTCATGAAAACACCGATCAGGATCTGTGCACTGCCACTTAAAGTCTAAAAAATAAGGAGCTCAAAGAGTATGAGTGAAATGGCCATTTGAAAATATTCAGTACTTGTATATGGCAGACAAAATAATAAAACCCAAAGAAAACATGCTGTTTGAAAAATAAGTTTTCACTATTTTTGAGTGTTTCACATATTTTAAGGAGACTATAAGAAGAAAAAAATACCATTATTTATTTATTTATTTGGTTTTTCTATACCGCTCCTTCCAGAGATCAGGGGCGGTTTTTACAATTAACAGAACGAAAACAGAACAATTTACATGGAACAGTTAAACTATTTACAGGAACATATCTTACAAATCAAATTTTGTAAAACTTAGTAAAGCTTGGTAGATCCACTATTTACTATTTACATAGGTACAAAGTGTATTCTGTAGTTTTATGAGGTAAGGATCAACTACTACATTATAGTTGAGCAAAGGAATCTTAGTTTTTATAGTTACATAGTTCACTGATTATAAGAAGTACATACTGGGTTTACTAGAGTGCTTTGCAAAACTCTTTACATCCTTGTAGATGTTTTGCATTCTCCCGTCTAAATATATACATTTCAAAATGCATTAAAGTAGGAGGATTTTTAAAAAAATGATGTACGCCACATCCTCTACATTTTCAGTATGAAAGAACAATTACAGTGGGTCCTAAAATGGTAATGTTCTCTATGTGTAAATGGGGGACTTTCTAAGCCTGAGAAGGTTCAGTGTAGTAAAGTTATGGTAGGAGGAGTCCCCAACAAAAAGGAAGGGAACTATGATCTAATATATATGTAACTAGAGGAGTCAGAGTCCCGCACAGCTTTTGGCTGGCTAAACTACTGTATTACCACCAGGACTTGTTTCGCCTTAACCATTAGGCAGCCAAGGTGGTCACTTAGGGTGGCAGCTTCTGGAGACAGTAACGAGCAGCTGCGGTAGAAGCAAAATAATAGGTCCTACCAGACACAGTAACTCAAAGAACTATCAGAGTCTGCTTCTACACTATTTTGCATTTTTACAGGATAGTTTGAAGGGTGGTAATATTAAAGTAATCATATTTGTTGAGTTTAATTACACAACCTCGGGGATGAGGGGGGGGGGAGCGGAGGAGCCTAAGGGTCTAAAAGTGAACTAAGGGGTACAAGGCTGAAGGTTTACCTAGAGCACTACATAGAAGCCAAGTTTCACTCATTAGTGTGTCACACTCATTTGAAGGCTTTTTCATTCTCACACTCTTCTCTCAAGCATTAGAGCCTCAGTGCCACTGCTTTCATGAGTGATAAGCCTGAGAGAAGACAAACCAAGTGACTTAGCCAGTAGAAGTATATCTGAGCTCACCTTCCTGTGTCCTTCCTCTTCCTGTGCCATGCCATTTCCATGTATCTACAAGTACAGTGTTATAAAATCTGTGCATGTACTTTTAACTATTGAGTGGAAAGCAATTTTCAGCCCAGAGCATTTACCCACATTTCCTCCACTTTGTATCCTTTCAGAGGCTTCCAAGAAAAGCAAATTTCATCTTGTGCTATTTTTATTTGTAAAGCAATACTACATTTCAAGAGCAGAGATGTCTCTCTCCATACAAAGATTTGACTTGTTCAAGCCATGGTATTTTCAATAACATCATATGGATGTGAAAGCTGGACAGTGAAAAAGACAGACAGGAAGAAAATTGATGCCTTTGAATTATGGTGCTGGCAGCGAATACTGTGTATACCATGGACTGCCCGAAGAACAAACCTGTCGGTACTAGAGGAGATCAAACCTAAGCTTTCTTTAGAAGCTCAGATGACAAGACTTCGACTTTCATACTTTGGACACATCATGCGAAGAGAGAGATCATTAGAGAAATACATCATGCTTGACAAGATAGAAGGTCAACGCAAAAGAGGAAGGCCAGCAATGAGATGGATCAATACAATAACAGCAGCTACGGGTACCAGTCTGTCAACAATGAGCCGCCTGACTGAAGACCAAACACAATTTAGGATAGCTATCCAGAGGGCAGCCATGAGTCGACTCCGACTCGACGGCACTTAACAACAACAACACTACATTTCAGGGCTGTACCGAGCCAGATTCATGCTCTGTGCGACTTGCACATTGGGCATGCGCCCCCTCCCCCCCCCACACTCACACCTCCATCCAGTCGCTGCCTGCTCTTACCTTGCTGCTGCTGCCCTCTGTTTTCTCCACAGCGGCGCCGGCAGCAGGGCAAGAGTAGAAAGTGGATGGACGGAGGTGGGAGAGGGGAGGCGCGCCCGATGTGCAAGTCGCCGGCACTTTAAGCAGATCTGTCCCTCCCTGCTCTGATGTCGCGTCAGAGGAGGGAGGGACCAGACCTGCTTAAAGTGCCACGAAAAGGCTTAAGGAGCGCATTTCGGCTGTCTGCTGTTGCCCTGCCGCTGCTGAGAGAAGAGAAAATGACATCGGCAGGGCAACAGCAGGCAGCCGAAATGTGCCCCTTAAGCCTTTGTGCATTGTGCACAGGGCTAGGTACGGTACTGCTACATTTAAATCTTTTTAGAGTTATATCTTGGATGCACCATCTGAAAAAATCTCACTCTTTGGACTTCAATCTTCCTCTCTGGGTATGTAAATCTCACACTTTAAAATGGTAATTAATCCCTTGGCAGCTCTGGGTCACCTAATATACTTGCACTGGTCCTGATCACTATGTCTCAGAATAAGGAATTGGAGGCCAGAAGAGGCCTCAGGATAATGACTCAGAAGAAACCCAAAAGAGTCAAGTTCAGAAGGAGCTGGGTCCCAAGGCTAAAGAAAGAGGAGCCTAATTATAAGACCAGTCTTATGTAGAGGTAATTGTGATTTTCTTATCTGTGAAGAAGAAAGGATAAAGATATTTTTGTGGAATTGAGTAAGAACATTTGGGGAGAGCAATGGGATGCCTAAATTCCTTGTGACTGCCTAAGCAGTTGGATGAGCTGTGTGTTTAAAATGTTCTAATATTCTATCTCATTTGTGGCAGTGATTTTTTTTACATTTTGTACTGTGTATCGTTTTACTATTTTTCTACCTATCCTAATATTTTAACAAACTTTCAGTAAACTTCTGTTGGTGTCGATCAAAATCTTGAATAGACTTGCTCATTTTTGGTATGGAGTGTAAGGTCTCACATTGGCAATTGGCCCTATTCTCCGAACCCTAATTCCAGCCACTGTGAGGGCAACTTTATAAAGGTCGAGCAGGGTTGGCCCAAGGATTTCTGAAACCTTAGGCAGAAACCCCGGCCTCACCGCCACCACTGTAGCTGCCGCCACTCCCTGCAGCTGCTGCCACTCCCTGCTGCCACCCTCCCGCACTGCCAATTCTGTCTCGGGAGGGTGATGCGGATGGCAGCAATATTTCAAAAAGCTGTGGCAAAAAACAGCCACTATTGGAATTATTGTTGCTGCCACTGCCCACCTCCCCCCAAAACGGAACTGGCAGCAGCTGGGGGGTGGGGTAGCGGTACTGCCGATCTTGTATACTGCTGCTGTCAGTTGCCTAGTTCACCTAGTGGATGGGCTGGCCCTGTTGCCTAGGTTAAAGCATGTTCAAATGCATGCAAATCATGCTTATTTTATTAAGAAAAGCAGGCACCTTCGTTTCTTTATAAAATAGGGGCGTAAATTGTAAGATATTAGGCACGAGCACTTATGGCTGCACTAGACTTGGTGTAAATGCACACACCTAGATTTGTAAAGAATGTGCATAAGTTATAGCAAGGAACAACAAATACAAGTGCCAGGTCGCCATGGCAACCAGAAATTTGCATCTGGCTCTGGGATTTCTTGCCCTCTCTGAATGGCCGTGACCCCTTATGTCTGTCCGCAGGCATCTCATCTCCCATGGGCAGAACGGAAAGGAAGGTCACAATCATGGCAAAGTCTCCTGTCTGCCCATGGGAGATCACATCCTTGCAGTCAGAGAGAAGTAATCTAATCCCCTGCAAGCAGACAGAAGGGGCCTTTGCTGTGATTGCGATGGTGCTCTTCTGCTTGCGGAAGATGAGATCCCCATGGGCAGAAGAGAAGGGGAAGCCTCCGATTGCAGTCACGATGCAGGATGACTGCTCATGGGGATTTAATCTCCCGCAGGCAAGAAAGAAGAGCATGACTGCAATCATGGCAAAGATACCTTCTGTCTACTGTGGTAGCAACAAAAAGGTTGGGAGGGAGGGAAAGTGAGGTAGAGAAGGCAGGGAAAATTTAAAGGGACAACGGGCTTATAAAAAATGAGGATGGGCAGGGGATGTGTGTGCTAGAGGGGTTAGTGAAGGGGGGGGGGATGGTCTGGAAGGATAACAGAATAGGGGAGCCAGCAGGAGAGGGGTTGGAGGGGATAGAGAAGAGTGTAAGGTGTTGCCAAAAGGTGCATTATCCTCTCCTCAGAACACACACACAATTACTTCACCCCCACACTATACACTCACACACACAGGCATCCTAGCTCCATACTAAATGCACATACATACACACCCCTACCTCTGCATCACATACACAGGCACCCCATCTCCGCATCACACACACACACATACACCTCTGCATGACATACAGATACAGGCACCTCTGCTTCTGCATCACACATACAGAGGCTTCCCAGCTCTGCAGCACACACACATATGCACCACAATCCCACACCTCACTCACACAAAGGCACCCACTGCCACATCCCATGCACAGGCAGGCACACTACAGTTACACTACTCACACAGACACTTAACAACAGTTATTGCTTCAGATATTATTTGTATTTTTGTCTAAAGATGCCACACAGTATAGGACTTCTGGTACTGGTCTTGCGAGATTTGAGAATACATGACCAGTGCGAGAGAGGTGTGGGGGAGGGGCGCGCAAGGAGGTCATAAGTACTGGCTCCTGAGTAGCATAATGATTAGAGCACTGGCTTAGTGACCAAGAAACCAGGGTTTAATTCCCACTAGCACTCCTTGTGGCCTTGGGCAAGTCACTTAACCCTCCATTGCCTTGGAAGAAAGGCCTGGCATACTTCCAGTCACATTGCCAAGAAAACCCATGAGCTGTGGGATCACCAGGAGTCAGCATTGACCCAAAGGCACACATTACATTACAGAGGTTTCTGGATGAGACTTGGGAATATTTTGACTATTCAATAATTTCAAGATTACTCCACAAACATGGCTTATATGGGAGAGTGGCAAGAAGGAAGTTACATGATGCAAGGTTCCACATTAGGAATCACTACCCTGGAAAAGGATCTGGGCATCATTGTGGATAATACATTAAAACCCTGCCCAGTGTGCAGTAGTGGCCAAAAAGGTAAATAGAGTGCTAGGAATCATAAGGAAAGGAAAGGAGAATAAAACAAAGGATATTATAATGCCTCTGTATTGTTCCACGGTGTGACCACACCATCAATATCGTGTGCAATTCTGGTTGCCATATCTACTACTATTACTAGTCATCATTTATATAGCACTACAAGGCTTACACAGCCCTGTACAAACATATCAAGAAGACAATTCCTGCTCGTAGAGCTTACAATCTAATCAAGACAGACAGAACAATACAGAGAAACAAGGGGATTCAAATAGGGAAGGAAACACAAGGAGAACAAAGGATTAGGATCCAAATGTGGCCTCAAAGAGGTGAACCTTTAGCATGGATTTGAAGAGGGGAAGAGAAGAGACTTGACGTAAAGATAGAGAAAGTTTGTTCCATGCATAAGGAACAAAAAGGTGAAAAGATCAAAGTCTGGGATTTGCAGAAGAAGAAAAGGGCATAGAGAGAAGAAAGTCGGAGGAGGAATGGAGTTCACGAGGAGGGGTGTAGGGAGAGAGAAGAGAGGAAAGGTAATGAGGGGCAGTAGAGTGAATGCATTTATATGTTAGAAGGAGAAGTATGAATTGGATACGGAAATGGAAGGGGAACCAGCGAAGTGATTTTAGAAGAGGAATTATATGAGAGTATCGGAGCTGGCGGAAGATTAGCCACGCAGCAGAGTTCTGGCTAGATTGAAGAGAGAGATGACACTGAGGGAGACCAGCAAGGAGGAGGTTGCAACAGTTAAGACGGGAGGAGACCAAAGTAGTGTGTTCAGAGAGGAAGGGACAAATTTTGTTACTGTTGTAGAGAAAGAAATGACAGGTTCTAGCTATATTTTGAATATGTGTGGAGAAGGAAAGGGAGCAGTCAAATATGACCCACATGTTGTGGGCCGAGGAAACAGGAAGAAGAAGAGTGTTGTCAACAGTGATAGAGAAAGGAGGAAAGGGGGGGGGGGGTGTTGGGGGGAAAATAAGAAGTTAAGTTTTAGCCTTATTCAATTTTAGGCAGTGTTGAGACATCCAGGTAGTGATGTCAGATAAGCAAGTAGAGATACTAGTTTGGAACGAAAGAGAGATGTCAGATAGATAGATAGATTTGAGAGTCATCAGCATAAAAATGATACTGAAAGCCATGGGACGAGATGAGGGCCCTATTGAACATTTATATAGTGCTACAAGGCATACACAGCACTGTACAGATAAATATAAAGATGGTCCCTGTACATCAGAGCTTAAAATCTAGTCAAGACAGACAATACAATAGCCAAGGACAAGGATACAACTAGGGAAAGGTAAGGAGACTTATAGGAGACTAAGCGGATCAGGATCCAAAAGCAGCCTCAAAGACGTGAGCTTTTAGAATGGATTTAAAAAGGGGCAGAGATGAAGCCTGATGTATAGACATAGGTAGCTTGTTCCAGGCATATGGAGCAGCGAGGTGGAAGGATCGAAGTCTGGAATTGAAAGTGGAAGTAAAGGATATAGCAGAATTAGAACAGATACAGAGAGTGACCAAAATGATAAAGGGGGTGGAAGGATACCCCTATGAGGTAATAGCTTAAAAGATTCAAGGCTCTTCAGCTTGGAAAAAAGGTGGCTGAGTTTGATAGTAGTAGTACTAGTAGTAGAGTAGAATGGATAAACAAAGATTGGTTGTTTTTTTCAAGAAGTAGAAAGGCTAGGGGACATGCAATGAAACTACAATATAGCACATTTCAGACTAATCTGCGAAAATATTTTTTTTTCACTCAACACATAATCAAATTCTGGAGTTCGCTTCCAGAGGATGTAGTAAAAACTGTTAATGTACCTGGGTTTAAAATAGGTTTGGACAAGTTCCTGAAGGAAAAGTCCACTGCTTACTCTTGGGATAAGTCCACTGCTTACTCCTGGGATAAGCAGCATGCAATCTGTCTACCTTTTGGGATCCTGCCAGGTACTTGTGACATGGATTGGCCACTGTTGGAAACAGGATACTGGGTTTGATGGACTTTGGGTCTGACCTAGTATAGCATATCTTATGTCTTATGTTCTAAGCCACTGCTGAAGAAAAGTAATATGATGTGGTGCTTAGTATTTGCAAAGAAATACTTTGAGGATCAGACTACACGGTGGTGTGATAGTACGACTCCACCACCGAAGCCTGCAAAAAAGAGCTAGGGAACCCCCAGAAACGGCGGAACAGCGGGGCAATGTAGGGGAGGTGAGCTGAACAACCTCCGAAAAAGAACAACGTGCGAGCGAGTGGGCAGCGGCAGCCAAAAGAGCCGCCAGTACCAACAGCTTGTGGGAGTGAGTGAGGCACCATGCGGCAGCGAAAAGTGGCAGAAGAACAGGCCATGGCGATTGCGGGCAGAGACAGAGAGCCGAGCCGACCATAGGAGAAGCACCAGGGAGCTGTCTGGTGTGGTACCAGTGAATCGGCAGGTGGAACATCAGCGATCCAGCAGGGGCGAGATTCAAGAGCGGTAAGCGTCGGGGGCTAAAAGAAAGAGGAGAGAGCCGGGAGATAGACACTGGGAGGCCGCAGGAGATGGAGGAGAGGAGCTGGTTAGGGGAGCACGAGAAAGCCCAGAACGGAAGTACAAGGCAAGAGGATCGGAGGAGACGGAGAAGAAGCGAATAGTGAGCAGCAGGGGCAAAGCGGAGAAGATTTGCAGTGCATCAGGCAAAGGAGGGGAAGAAAAGAAAGCTGGCAAGGTAGATTGCTAAACAGGCAATTGTCAGAAACAACCAAAGTATTCAGCCTTGTACAAGACCTTCAAGTAACGAAATACAACAATAAATATTGAAGAGATATCTATGGACTTGGTTTGCAGTTTGTCGTGCTGTGAGGGCTTGCGTGCATCAGTGATGCTGAGAGCTAAACTATCGGTAGTTTAACTACTGGCAGGGTCTCCCAAGATGGACAGGTCTCAGCTGAGGTGCCAGACCAAGACAAACCACCCATCTGGGCGGCAGCAGAATGGGATAGTGTTGACGGCGGAGGATCACATTTCTGTGACAACGGCAACAATACCAAACTTAAACTGCGCGGAAGAAAGGCCCGGCAATCTACTTCTGTATCTTTCCATGAAAACCCAATGGATAGTTACAACAAAACAAATTGTGCTATGGTGCTGGACGATGAGACCCCCAGGTCGGAAGGCACTCAACTAGCTACTGGGGAAGAGCTGAAGACTTTTCAGAGTAAAGCCAGCATTTATGATGTGGTTGGATCAAAGCCCTCGGGAAGTCTGACTGCTGATGTAGCTGCGCATGAAATGAGAGTCAGAAGCTGTAAAGATGTCTTACGTATTGGAACATGGAACGTACGAAGCATGAACCAAGGGAAGTTGGAGGTGGTCAAGAATGAAATGGAACGTGTACAACTTGATCTGTTGGGTGTCAGCGAACTGAAATGGACTGGCATCGGGCACTTTGCATCAGATGATCACATGGTCTACTATGCTGGAAATGAAAGACAAAGAAGAAATGGTGTTGCATTTATAATAAAGAAGAAACTTGCAAGAACTGTAATGAAATACAATGCAGTCAGCGAACGCTTAATCTCTATTCGTCTACGAGGATTGCCTATCAATACAACTATAATTCAAGTATATGCCCCAACAACAGCTACAGAAGAGAATGAAATTGAAGAGTTCTATGAACAAATACAAGCTGAAATTGACAGAACATGCAAACAGGATATCCTGATAGTCATGGGTGACTGGAATGCAAACGTTGTCAACAAAGAAGAAGGCAAAGTAGTTGGAAAATATGGACTTGGCAACAGAAATGAAGCTGGAGAAAAACTGATAGAATTCTGCAAGACCAATGATCTATTCATCTCAAACACCTTCTTCCAGCAACACAAGCGGCGACTATACACATGGACTTCACCCAATGGATTGTATAAAAATCAAATTGACTACATCTGTGGAAGTCAACGATGGAAAAGTTCTATAACATCAACAAAGACAAAACCCGGAGCTGACTGTGGTACAGATCATCAACTACTAGTATGCAAACTCAAGCTGAAGTTGAAAAAGAGTAAACCACTCATGAATGCAGCAAAATATGACCTTGAGAATATACCACTGGAATTTAAAGACTGCCTGCAAAATAGATTTGCTGCTTTAGATGCAAATGACAGAGCTCCGGAAGAGTTATGGAATGACATCAAGAAGGCTGTGTTGGAAGAAAGCGAGAAGTCTCTACAAAAGGTGAAAAAGCAAAAGCGGCCAAAATGGATGACGGAAGAAACTCTGAAAATTGCCCAGAAACGCAGAGAAGCTAAAGCCAGAGGAGAAAGAAAGACAATCGCAGAACTCAACAGAGATTTCCAACGTGCAGCAAGACAGGACAAGGAAAAGTACTACAATGACACTTGCAAGGAAATAGAAGCAGAAACTATTAGAGGAAGAACAAGATCAGCTTTCCTAAAGCTACGAGAGTTAAAGAAAAAGTTCCAGCCTCGAATTGGAATGTTACAAGATGCTAAAGGTTCTATGTTGAATGATGCTGAGAAGATCAAGAAAAGGTGGAAGGAATATACAGAGTTTTTATATGATAAAGATCAAGTGGACCAACAGCCGTTTCAACCTGTACCTTATGATCGGGAACCATTGGTGATGAAAGAAGAAGTTGAAGCAGCATTGAAAGCCTTATCAAAGAACAAAGCACCAGGCATTGATAGCATTCCTATAGAAGTATTGCAGCAATCTGATGCAGCTGTTACCATACTTACAAGGTTCTGCCAAGAAATATGGAAGACAACATCATGGCCAACTGACTGGAAAAGATCTGTATTTATACCAATACTAAAGAAAGGTGATCCAGCTGACTGTGGAAATTATCGAACAATCGCTCTGATCCCACATGCCAGCAAGATTTTACTGAAGATTATTCAAAATAGACTGCAACCATACCTGGAACAAGAACTACCTGAAGTGCAAGCAGGGTTCAGGAAAGGGCGAGGAACGAGAGACATCATTGCGGATGTGAGATGGATCCTTGAAAAGACTAAAGAATACCAAAAGGATATCTATTTGTGCTTTATCGACTATAGCAAGGCTTTTGACTGTGTAAATCATGAGAAACCCTGGGCCACATTAAGAAGCATGGGTATACCAGAACACCTGATCGTACTCTTGCACAATCTGTACATTAATCAAGAAGCAACAGTTCAAACGGAACAAGGAGAAACAGAATGGTTTAAAATAAGCAAAGGTGTAAGACAAGGCTGCATACTTTCCCCCTACTTGTTTAATTTATATGCAGAACAAATCATCAGAGAAGAAGGATTGTATGAAGACAACAGAGGTGTGAAGATTGGTGGAAGACTCATCAACAACCTTCGCTATGCTGATGATACTACATTACTGGCTGAAAGTGAAGATGATCTGAAACATTTGCTTCTCACAATCAAAGAACATAGTCTCAAAATGGGCCTGCACCTTAATGTAAAGAAGACAAAGATCATGACAACTGGCATAATCAACAGGTTCATTGTTGAAGGAGAAGAAATTGAAATTGTGAACAACTTTAACCTACTTGGATCAACTATCAATAAAGAAGCAACAAGCAGTCAAGAAATCAAACGACGCATTGTTCTTGGCAGAATGGCTATGAAAGACCTAGATACGATTCTCAAGACCAGAGATGTCTCTCTCTATACAAAGATTCAACTTGTTCAAGCCATGGTATTTTCAATAACATGATATGGATGTGAAAGCTGGACAGTGAAAAAGACAGACAGGAAGAAAATTGATGCCTTTGAATTATGGTGCTGGCGGCGAATACTGTGTATACCATGGACTGCCCGAAGAACAAACCAGTCGGTGCTAGAGGAGATCAAACCTAAGCTTTCTTTAGAAGCTCAGATGACAAGACTTCGACTTTCATACTTTGGACACATCATGCGAAGAGAGAGATCATTAGAGAAAGACATCATGCTTGGCAAGATAGAAGGTCAACGCAAAAGAGGAAGGTCAGCAATGAGATGGATTGATACAATAACAGCAGCTACGGGTACCAGTCTGTCAACAATGAGCCACTTGGCTGAAGACTGTCAGACGGCTGCCTGGGTGAGAATGTTCACAGTCTTGGCAAGTGCATATATCAATATGATTTGCAAGGGATTGTGGGAAATGCAGTCCATTCACACCAGACACAGCTGCTCACAATAATTAGTTGTGCTTGAGTGTAAAGCCAATAAGATATTTATTTATGGGGTTATTTCTCCCAACACAGATGTGCTTGGTAGCACATAAAACAGGATACTTGCTTTCAGTGTTAAACTTAGAAAAACAAAATCAGGAAAACAACAGATGAACTTGTCAGGCAATCAGATGAAAAGAATAAAGACCTGGTTGGTAACAAACTGGTCTTTTCTGTAGGCTTTAGCTAATATTTTCTTAGCAGTGTTTCAAACAACAAGCAAAACCCACAAAGAAGGGAAAAACTGTTCTTTTCAGGTTAACTTCTCATATCTTCCCACATAGACTCAGAAGTGATTCCCTCAGAGCTCACAAGCAATTAGGTAAGGCTCAATTGCTAGCAGTTACCCAGCTGAAACCCCTTAGTTGGCTTGCTTTCTACTGCGTGGCTCAAATCCTACTTCAGGAGCTTTTCTGAGTAGATTAAAGAACAAGTTTGTATTTCTTTGTGATGGTTGCTGTACTTTGTAACAGAAGATTACCAAAGGAGTTTAGACAGAGAGCAATCCATATATTCACAGCCTGTATCTAAGACCGCTCCTTCCCCTTCTTCAACAATCATGGGTTCAATATCAGGGATTGGCACAGAGGAATTTCTCAATGGAGCACTTTCAGGAGAATACTTGTTTCCCTGCTGTCTTTCAAGGTTATAGCTAGGGCATAGATCAGTGTTCATACCTGAGCTTCCATTGCTGTTAGAGTTCCTCTCTAAATAGCCTGACCAGTATGTAGTCCAGTTCTTATGTCCAGCCTTCCAATCCAGATCCCTGGACACTGGATCTCTCTTCACATACCTTCTGGCACGGGTCTTAGGGTCCCTTCCACGTGCAGCCGTCTCCCTCACAGGTACCGTCTGGAGATTCCTAGCCCTGCAGCACCATTCCTCTGGCTTTCCCCAGTCCAATGGTGTATGCTGGCCTTTTGAATGTCTCCCAGTATACGTACTGCTCTGGACTCCTTTAGACCTTCCAAATGCTTTTCTCTTCTTTCTTCCAAAGGGTTTCTTGCCCTTTCTGTCCGTCCGCTCTGGCTTCTGCTTCTGATGATCCTCCAGATGATGAAACTGTCCAAGATGAGAATCTCCAAGAAACTGAGGATGAGGATAATTCTCTGTAGAATAAACTCTACCTTTATTCTGCTTAGATGAGTACTCCACCCTAGCACAGCGCAGCTGTGCTGAATCAGGCCCTGCCCTTTGAGATGAGTGCTTGGGGATTACCTCATAGCCCTCCTTATTGAACACACGTTTCTCCACTTCAGCTCCTCTAATGGCTGTTGGAAACCTGGTGCATTCTGGGACTGGTAGTCTTTTATAGAAAAATTCTGTTTTCTTATTTCTACCAGAACTGACAGGTTGCTTGTTCAGAGTCACTTCACCTTCCTGAGCTATGATAAGCTTCCTTATCACAAGACCGAACACAATTTAGGATAGCTATCCAGAGAGTCGCCGTGAGTCGACTCCGACTCGACGGCACTTAACAACAACAACAACATCTACGGACAAAGACCATCCAAGAATAAGCGAGACAGGAGGAGTGGGAGAGGACGGAGAGAGCCAAAGGCGGGATGTCTACCAAGAAAAAATTGGCAGAATTCCGCTCAACATACGCAGCATCAAAAGGACGAAATGAGGGGGAGAAAGAAAATAAAATGAGGGCGGATCACACGGATGAGCAGGAGGTCGAGATGGAGGGGTCATGAAACCCAGGAGTAGCAAACATGATTAAGACGTGGTTGGAGGAATTGAAAGAGGAACTCAAAGTGGAAATTAGTTGAGTCAAAAATGAGTTAAAGGAGACACTGCAATCTTTAATAAGACAAGACATCGTGGAACTTGGATCCAGGGTGGAAGAAATAGAACAGAAGGTGGAAGAACAGGGGGAAGTAACAGAGACTTTACAAAAAGGATGGGAAGAGTTAAAGCAAGCTCAGGAGGAATTGAAGAAAAAAACTGAGGATCTGGAGGACCGGTCCCGGAGATGTAATATCAGAGTGAGAGGCATCCCTGAAGATCTCAAATATAAAAATTGTGAAGCAGTAATTACTAAAGTCTTCGCTCAAGTGCTACAAGAGGCGGCATTGAAGGAAGGAGGTGAGGAGGAACCTCTGCAAATAGAGAGCGCGCACAGGGGGCTGGGAAAACAGACCAAGGGACATTGTGGTGTGTCTGAACTCATTCAAAACTAAAGAACGCATCCTGAGAGCTTCCAGGAAAGTGAGACACATCAAGTGGGAGGAACAAGTGGTGGAAATGTTTCAGGACCTGTCACCGGGAACGCTTCAACGCAGGAGAGAGATGAAAGCGGTTACAGCGTTGCTGAGGAGGGAGGGGATGCGCTGTAAGTGGCTATACCCATTTGGGTTACTAATGACTGTGAAAGGAGTGTCCAGGAAGGTGAGAAATAGGGAAGAAGCCTGGACTGCTCTTAGAAATCTGGAACTAACCACTATTCAAGAAGGGATGGTGGGGACAGCTACAACAAAAGCACAGGCAGCTTCTGCATCCAGGGAGGACCGGTCGACATGACACAGAGTGATGAACACAGGACGGAGGTTGATGCGGCTTAATACTGGGAACCAAGGAGCGACTGCAGCAGCGAAGGAGATCCCCTGAGGAGGGTGGACTGAGAAACCGCACTGAGATGGACTCAGTTAAAGACGTGGACTGCTTAATGATGCTGGCAGACTTGTGATGTAATGTGATTTAAAAGAGGAGGGTGTAGGGGGGTGGGGGAGGAGGACAAGGTAATGATCATATTGTAGGATGAGGAGAGGACATGGTAAGGAAGGAGGGAGGAAGGAAGGAAAGAGGGGGCTATAAGGGGAGGGGAGGGCGAGAAGAGTGGAACAGGAGGGTGGGGATGGATAGGGGTGGGGGGAGGGGGTATAGAAAAGCGTAGGCAGGTGGAGGTCTGATGGGTAGTCACATTTATGGAAGTCGAGTCTCTTTGGAAGAGATGGGGGAAGGGGAAGGGGTGTAGGGTGGAAGGGGGTAGGGGGAGGAGAAAGTAGGGGGGAGTTAGTTCAGAGTTGGAGTAGAGTAGCGCAAGGAGGGAGAGAAGGGAGGGGAGGTAGCGAGGGCTCAAGAGTTAAGGGAAAAGGGGGGTGCAAAATTTACAGGTGAATTAACAATAGTATCACTAAATGTAAAAGGGCTTAATTCACCATTTAAATGACAAAAATTGTATAAAGAAATAATATGCCAAAAGGCAGCAGTAGTGCTTATACAAGAAAGGCATTTGACAAGAGCGACAGAATAGCTGGTTAAACCCAAGGGATATGGAGTCTGTGTACATGCTTCTAACACTGTGGAAAAGAAAAAAGGAGGGGTGGCTATTTTGATAGATACAAAGTTGAAGATGTTGCTGCACACTGTGGTAAGGGATAAAGAGGGGAGATATGTGTTACTGTGGATAAAAGTGGGAAATGAATGGTATTGTATAGTAAATGTATATGCACCCACAGGGGTGCAAAGTGAGTTTTGGACAAAACTGCATGAGGAGGTGGGGAAATTGGGGGAGGGAAAATTAATCTGTGGAGGAGATTTAAATTTAACGTGGAACCCTGCAAGAGATGCCACAGGGAAAAGAGAGGGTAAGAGGGCGGATAGGAGGAGGTACCGTAGTTTTGTCACAGAACATTGTCTGATTGATGCTTGGAGATTCCATCATCCAGGGAAGCGGCAATTCTCTTACTTTTCACCAGGACATGGATCATACTCTAGAATAGATGCTATTTGGGTGTCAAGAGAGATGGGGGGGAAGGATCAAGGGGGCAGATATGGACTCGATTACATGGTCAGACCATGCACCTGTGCAGGTTCGATTGGCACTAGAGGAGGAGGGGAAAGGTATACAGTTCTGGAGACTTAATGAATCCTTATTAGATGGGAAGGTAAGAGAGGAAATAGAGAGGGAAACCAGGGAATACTTTAAATGGAATGATAATGGGGAGATAGCATGGGGAGGGGTATGGGACGGGTATAAGGCAGTGGTGAGAGGAGTACTAATTAAATGGGGGGTGCGAAAAAAGAAGGAAAGGGAGGGGAGCAAGAAGGAATTGAGAGCAAAATTGTTGTAGCTGGAAGATTTAGATGCGCAAGGTCAGTCAGGGGCCTATAGAGGTCAAGTGCTAGCAGTAAGAGCACAGTTAAATGAAATGCAGGCCGCCAAGATAAGGTATCAAATGCAGCTTTTGAGACAGGATTTCTTTGAGGGAGGAAATAAGGCAGGGAGATACATGGCGCAGAAATTGAAGCATAGGCAATTGCACTCCCAAATACTGAAAATTCAGCAACCGGGAGGGGGGCTGGTATACAAGGATAGGGAGATTAGGGAAGCATTTAGGGGATATTATCAGGGGTTGTATAAAGCAAGGGACTCTCCACAGAGGGAGAAAATACAGAGTTATCTTGATTCACTGAAGTTGTCGAAACTGGACGAGGGGGAGCAACAAGAATTAAACAAGGCTATAAGAGTAGAAGAAGTGCAGAGAGCAATCAAACAATTAAAGGTAGAAAAGGCTCTGGGGTTAGATGGGCTTACAGCACAATTTTATAGGCGCTTTGGAGAAATATTAACAGCACCGCTTGTGCGGCTCTTCAATTTGCCAAGGGAGGGAGGGGGATTAGCGGACACTATGGGGTAGGCGGGAATAACCATAATACATAAGGAGGGAAAGGACCCACAAGAGTGTTCATCTTATCGCCCTATCTCGCTGCTCAACCTCAACTTACTAGCTAAAATATTAGCTACGCGTCTAAATAAGTTGATAGGGAATTGATACACCATGATCAAGTGGGATTTATTCCCGGTAGACAAGTAGCTGACAATATAAGGAAGATCTTGAATATGATTTGGTCAACGGAACATCAGAGGGAAGAGGTCTTATTGATGTCTCTAGATGCAGAAAAGGCTTTTGACCAGGTGCCTTGGCCATTTCTCTTCCAGGTAATGGAACGAATGGGTTTGGGGGCAGAATTCATAAACTGGGTAAAAGCGCTATACCGCAACCCGAAAGCTTGTGTTAGAGTAAATGGTGGATATTCTGAGTTCTTTGGGCAGGGGAGAGGAACGAGACAGGTTTGTCCACTGTCACCGCTGCTTTTCGCCATCTCCCTGGAACCGTTTGCGGAGAGGGTGCGGGAGAGGGCTGATGTACAGGGAATAAAAATAGGGCGGGGAGAATACAAAATATCGTTATTTGCAGATGATATCATCTTGAGCATAGTTAAGCCTCACTTCTCTATCCCAATTTTAATGTAGAAATTAGAAGAATTCGGCAAACTATTGGGTTTTACTATCAATTGGACCAAATCAGAAATTTTAAATTTAACAGTACACGGGGACACACAGGGAATGCTACAAGAGAAATACCCATTTAAGTGGGCGAGAGAAAGTATTAGATATCTCGGAATTCACATAAGTAATAGGATAGAAACATTATATAAGCTGAATTATCAAAAGTTATTTGGGCAGGTAGAGAGCTTGTTGGATGGGTGGGGGCAGGGATACCTCTCATGGTTTGGATGGATTGCCACAATAAAGATGATGCTCTTGCCACGATTTCTATTTCTGTTCCAGACACTACCAATAAAGGTACTGCCTAGCAAGCTAAAACAGTTACAACGAATCGTTAATCGGTTCATCTGGCAAAATAGACGGGCGAGAGTAGCTAGGGTCGTAATGCAAAGAGCTAAAGGAGAGGGAGGATTAGGGGTGCCTAATTTTAGGAAATATTATGAGGCAGCGCAACTGAAAACAATATATGAGTGGCACCAAGGAACACAAAAACAATGGGTCCAAATGGAAGAAGATTTAATAAGGGGAGAGAGCATGGTCCAACTAGTGTGGAGGGGGAGTAATATTTCAGAAAATATACGCCAAAATCCCTTCATAGCGCATAGTTTGCTAGTGTGGAAACAAAACAGAAAAATATTAGTACAAGATAAAAGATATACACAGGACATGACAATGGAGGCCTGTCTTGAGAGGGGACAGGGACCAGGGGTACATATTCTGCGCAGATGGGTGCAGGCAAGGTTAACACACATTTCTCAAATAGTGAGTAAGGAGGGCATTCTAGAGTTTGAGGACATTAAGGATTTATATAGATTGAGAGACAGTGATTATTATGCATATCTACAATTGAGCCATTTTGTGAGATAACAGAAGGTGTGGAAGGATCTTTGGGAGAACAGGGGGTGGTTTGAGGCGCTCTGCATAGGGACCATAGGGCAAAAAGGAGTTTTGTCTAGGATTTACAAAGGCTTAATGGAGGGGGGGATGGTAAATTGGGGTATATGTTAAAATGGGAGGAAGATTTGGGGGTGAACTGGAACGATGAGGTATGGGACAAGATAAGACAGACGGTGGCAAGTATTTCTATTGCCACACAGGTAAAAGAGAATGCTTATAAAGTATTGTTCTGCTGGTATTGGACTCCAGTACGTAACAGGAGGGCTGGAAGGGGAGCTACTGACCAATGTTGGAGGGGATGTCATGAGAGAGGGGATTGGTTGCATATGTGGTGGAAGTGTGCATGCATACAAGCTTACTGGATGGAGACTTTAGATATGATTTATAATATGACAGGATATCAATTGCAAAGGAAACCAGAGATCTGCTTACTGCATCTACTAGAGGAGGACATTCCAAAAAGGGATAGTGGCGTGCTTCATCATTGTATTGTAGCAGCACGCTGCGAGATAGCACAGCACTGGGTGGGGTCGGGCGTTCCACAATTGGCAGGATTTGTTAGAAGGGTGACAGAGGTGGGTTTGATGCACCAATTGACGGAGATGAAGAGGGGGAAAGGGGGGACAAGTGCGGAACAATGACAGAGAGTGGGTAAGTGGTTGGAATCCTGAAAGGTGGAGAGAGGGTGAGGGCAGAGGAAGAAGGTGGGAAGGGCTATAGATACAGGCAATCAGGAAGATTGAACGGTGATTGGCTGAAATGGGAGGTGATACTGACACTGGAATGGTGGAGCGGGAGAAGAACGGATGACTACAGAACAAGAGGGGGAGGGGAGGGGATGGGAAAGGAGGGGCACAAAGGAGGGGAGTAAGCATAAAAAGGGATGATATCTGGTAGCATATGGAAATGTTATGGAAATTGTACAAAGTTGGTAATGCAGAGATTTGTAACTTCTTTGAAATGGTCAATAAAAATTTAAAATGGAAAAAAAAAGAAATACTTTGAGGACACTGCATGCATGTGTAAAAAGGTTTTGTGGTCTGACAAGACCAAAGCAAAACTTTTTGTTGTCAATGCTAAGCATAAAACAAACACAACACATCATCATGCTAACTCCATCTCCCTACAGTAAAGGGTGATGATAGTAGCATTATGTTACAAGGATTCTTGTAGCTGTGGGGAGAGGAAGGCTTGTGAGCATTATGGGAAAGATGGATTCCATCAAGCATAGGCAGATCCTGGAGGAAAACTGCTCCAACATGCCATAGACCTGGGACTAGGAAGAAGATTTACCTTTCAGCAGGATAATGATCATATTCCCAAAGCAAAAGCAAGATTGGAGTGGCTCAGCAAGAAAAAAGTGACTGGTCAAAGCCCAGATCTGAATCCAATGGAAAATAGTGGCAAGGCTTAAAAACTGCATACTATAGATGATCCTTAGCCAACTGAAAGAGCTTGCTCTATTTTGCCAAGAAAAATATCAGCAAAGGTTACACCACCCCACTGTGAAAAAGTGGTAGACACCTATCCAAATGACTTATGCAGTATTGCCCAGATAAGCCAAAAATTTCCAGCCCAGTGCTCACTGAAAACTAGCCCAAAAATAGCAAGCCCCTTTGGCCATGCCTTTCTTGACCCTGATTGGCTGGAGTCTGGCAGTCCATCACATGGGATACCTGGAGGGGAATTTGGGGGAGTTCAGGATAGCCCTGCCTTTTCTCCCAGCCTGCTGCATCTCATTGGTCAGCACCAGCAAGCATGCATGTCCACCTTGCGATTGGGAACATGCAGTCCACCTTCTCTTTCCGACTCTATGGCATCTCACTGACAAGCACTTCGGGACGCTTTACTGTTAGTAACTTCCCAGCATCCTGGACTGACCAATAGCAGAGCTGCATGTCCAAGACCTGACCAATGAGATGCAACAGGGTGGGACAGAAGGCAGAGCTGCCTGTTCCCCTCAATCAGTTACAAAGCTGGACATGCTGATACAGTGGATTGGTTGAATTACATTAGCATTAAAGTGCAAGAGATGGAATGGAAGACACTGGGTGGTTCCCAAACCTGTCCTGGGGGCTCCCCAGCCATTCGGGATTTCAGGCAAGGCCGGCCCGTCCATTGTGTGGGAATGTTGTTCACACAGGGCCCTGCGCTTCAGGGGGCCCTGCGCCAACTTCATCCCGCACATGCTGTTGCTCCCGACTGTTTACAGGGCCAGTTTCAGAGGGAGCCAGGGAGACCCGAGGTCCCGGCTCACTTCTGCACAGCTGCTGGAGTGGTGTTTTCCTTCACTCCGGCATCTGTGTTCTCATGGAACCCGCTGACACGCCGGAGGTTAAAGGGCATGTCCTGTTTCCCAATACTCAGCACTCCAGCGAGCTCCATGAGAACACAGCTGCTGGAGTGAAGGAAAACATCACTCTTCACTCCAGCATCTGTGCAGAAATCTGTTAATCTTTATCCTCACTGCCCATGCAGATGGTATTTAGGCACTCATTAAGAGGCATGTTTAAAAGTTAATACACATTCTTTATCGTTCCTCCAGTTCAGTCCTCCACCTCTGGGTAGTGCACCTCCTCCTGCAGCATGGAGACTGGGCATGTCAGAATCTTGACCTCACTGGATACACTCTGCTGGTCTCTCCCATCAGCCCCAGTGTGTCCAGTCTCCATGCAGCAGGAGGACGTAGTGAGCCTAGGTGCTGGGCTCACTAGAGGAACAAATAAGGAGCAGCTAGTAGTGTAGATAGGTTAAGGATTTATTTTATGCCCTTCAATTTACATTTATTTTAAGGGATATCTTAAAGTACTTAAAAAAAATCCAGGGGAGATCGAACTGGCTTGCCTCGTTTCTCTCTCCTCTGTCCTGCCCCGGTCATCCATGCTGCTCTCCCCTCCTAGTTGGGACGGAGGGGAGTTGTGCAGCAGTGCAGGGTCCGGCCTTTCAGTGGCGAATTGTTCGCGCCTCATGGGCAGGCTCAGTCGGGACCACATTGCCCTCTCTGCGGCGGCTGCTCTGCACGCTCTCTGAGAGCCACACCGCAGATTGCAGGGCTGCCGTTCAGAATGGCGAAGAGAAGTGAGCGGACAATTGGAGCCCGAAGCGGGGTAAGTGGCACTTAATGCACATTAATATTTAGTAAACATGCCCCTAAGTCATTGCCAGGACAAAAACGAGGCTTGTGAAGGACTCTTTTGAAAGTCACCTAAAATCTTAGATGGCAACATATACATTTTAAAATAAAATAATTTATGCAAAAGAGGTCTAGCGGATATGCAAATGAGGCCCTGCAATGAATCTCACGGCCCCAGACCACCCTTGGGTCGCCCCTGTTTTCAGGATATCCACAATGAATATGCATAAGAGAGATTTTCATACAATGTAGGTAGTGTATGCAAATTTCTCTCATGAATATGCATAGTGGCTATCCCAGTGTCTTAAAATCTCACTCCTAGAACTGGGTAACTTGGCACCTCTGAACCTATATCTCGTGTACAAAAATACCTGGCACTTATACTGAGATACTATCTGGTGCATAAGCAGTAACCTGGTGCATAGTAATATTATTCTGCACAGAAATACTGCTCAGAATAATATTAGTGTTCATAGATACAATTTAAACAATTATCAGTATAATTTCAAATCTGAAAAGTCATAACATATACGTACTTTAATTCAAAATAAATGTTTTATCATTTCTCTCTATCATATTTATTTTATTTATTTACGCATTTTAATTATCCATGAGCATGTGCCCTCCTGGATGAGTTACAGCAAATTAAATCAGCTTTTATTCAGTCACTCTCTTATTGCTGTTCCTCATTCTCTTTTTTTCTCTGTCATTTTCTCTGAATCAGTGGCATCTCTAGACAGAATTATATATAGAGGAAGCCTACCTGCCACATGTCAGGCCTACCTGCATGGTACAACATGACCTCCTTATAATTCTGCATGTAGGACTGATATGTGCCAGAAGCATCTCTGGCTTCTTACATTAAAGATGTGAACTCTTCTCTGCTGGCTTTCCAATACATCGCTTGTCTATACTATCCTCTCCACCTTGCCTCCTTAAAGGCACAGGGATGAGCGGTTTGGTGCAAGTATACTGATATGTGAGGGATTTGTAAACAGAATAGGGTTTGGGGAGTGCACCTTTATATGACATTGCTGTGCAAGTGATTCTGAAATACAATAAATGCAGAAAACCTGTCAGTTTTATGGCTCTCCTTCATCACCCCTGTATGTAATAAGGTAGAGAAAAGGTTCCAAGTCTTCCACGTTTCTTTGGCCACTGAAAGGGCCACAAAATCTGTTCCTTATAGCACAATCAGGCTGTTGCTGCATGAGACAGGACTCAGAGTGAGCAGCACTAGCGTTAACGTTTGTCAACACATTTCTCCATGGACAAGCAGAATGCATAAGCCACACCTGGTGACATCATCCAATGGCGCCACAGATAGAAATGCTCTCCGGAGTTCAGAAAGGTAAACTTTTCTGAGCATGCCCAGGTAGCCCCACCTCCGAGCCCACCCCTGGCTAGACCAGTTTCTCATCTTCCGCCTTGCCTGAAAGGACAGACTCTCCAGCTCTTCAACATCTAGCCAACTAGAAGCAAAAATAACAGAAAGTAGAACAAGAACTGACTCACAATGCCTTCCAAGCCAGTATTCAAGAAGTGCCGGAAGTGTAGCTGCAAGATGAATAACACCAACACCCATGATCGCTGCATCCAGTGCTTGGGGGTAAGCCACCGCATGGAGGACTGCTCCCACTGCAGTCACATGTCCCCCCGGGCCTGCTGATCCAGAAGCCATGTGTTCCAGGACTTCCTTGCCAATGCCATTTCTCCCTCTGTCCAAAGAGCTCTTCCCAGCTGCCGCTGCCAACCAAGTGGCCCACAGAGAGCACAGAAGCAAGGCCTGCACTGTGGCCAAGAACGCGTCTAAAAAGGCCTCCATCTAAAGTATTGGCACTCCAAGACACTTCCTCGGCCTCCTCCGGTGCACCTCCGAATCCAGCAAGCAGGCCCGCACAATTCGCAGACAAGCATCCTGCTCCTGATGCAGAACGCAGCCATAATGTTGGCCCAGCCTCATCTTCATGTGCCGTCACCCCCTTCACAGCTATAGGTCAGCACCACGCCAACGCCAGACATGCATCGGCACATCACTGTGCCGACACCAGGAGCTCCCCTTCACATCATCATGCTGACGTCTGGACCTTCCCTCCGCACCAGAACCAATCACAGCAACACTCCCAAACACCCACTCGACCTCACAACATCACGGGCAGCTGGCACAGATGCTGCTCCAAAAACAGCAGCAACAGCAGCAGCCCCTTGCACAGATACCACAAGCATCATTCCCAGCACAGCACCAGTAGCAATGGGAACTGCAGCAGACCACAAGTACCATAGAAGAAGGCACCTAAATGCAGACAACCTGCCCACAGTTTCTACAGCCTCAGCAGCTTACCCAGCCCACCAAGAAAGCACCACAGAAGGGGAGGCAACAATGAGAGAAAGGAACAGGATGGCATGGAACAGGCCCAGCCCCAGCAGACCCAGGCTATAGTCTTAGACCTCCTAGCCCGGTTCCTACAACGGCATGTCTTTCCAGCACAAGTGACCATGCTACCAACCACTCCTAGACTGGAACCATCACCCTCCAACACGGGGCCAACCAGAGAGTCATGCATGCCACCATCCCAATCACCGTTGTGGTTCTTACCAGACTGCTTCCTGGGTGACAGTGTAGACAAAGAGGAGGCAGCCGCCCAGTGTTCACCAGGGAACTCACACCATTCGCAGGAGCCCCTAGGCTCATTGCCGGAAGCCTCATTGCAGCCTGCACTGCCACCATCCCCTCTAGAGGACCTCACATACCTGAAATACCTCCAAAAGCTCACGTCACAGTTCTCTCTCACTCCAACAGAAGCCCCAGATCTGAGGAATGATATTCTAAGAGTGCTCATATACCTGGATTCCTCCAAGGTGATGGTGTTCCTCCTGGTCCACAAACTCCTCCAGGAGCACTTGCTGAAAGTATGGCATACCCCTACATACCCCCTCCTCTGGACCCATTTGTTCCAGAAAACTTGAGACCAAATGCTAGGTGCAACCTGCACCGGGATTCGAGAAAACCCAGCTCCTCCACCAGTCTATAGTGTTCGAGTCTCTAATGAAACATGCAAAGGGAACATGCAAAGGCAACCAGAACACACTCCAACACTCTGCATGGGAAGGAGTACAAACTCATTGACGACCTCAGCTGGTGAACCTTCCAGGGCACCATGCTAAATGCAAAGATTGCTGCCCACCAATTCCAATAGGTTCTCTTCCAGGACTCCCTACTAGACAAGCTCAAAAGCTGCATTGCTGCATTGCCCCATGGAAATGTGGGCACCCACCTCAACTGCCCTCAATGACCTAGCTGAGAGTGGGAAACATCTCATACAGTAGGCCTTTGACCCCTTTGATTCTGCAGCTCAAACCACCGGTACAGCCATTGCCGCCAGGTGCCTCGCTTGACTTCAAGCCTCAGGCCTCTGAGAAGACACGCACAACCTCATTGCCGACGCCCCTTGTGCCGGGGATAGCCTCTTCGATGACAAGGTTAAGAACATGGTGAATGACCTCAAAGTCTGCTGCACTACCCTACAGACCTTGGCTGCCAAGGGCCTTGAGTGCAGCTCCAAAAACGAAAAGTCTCAGGGCAGCCACTATTGGAAATCCTACTACTCCTCAAAAAGCTACAGCTCCCATCATTGGTGGCTATCACAATGATTTAAACCTCAACTGTCCTATCAACCCTCATACCAAAGTCAGAAGCCTCGACAGAGGGACCGCAACAGTAGAAGCAAGTGGCGCCAACCTCAAACAAGAGCATGGCTCTCTTTTGACTGCACACATGAGGCCTTCATTGACGCCTGGAGTGACAATACAATGGACAGTTGGGTCCAGGAGATCATAGCCAACAGATACCATCTCAACTTCTCTACCTCCCCGCACCAAGGTTCCACACCTTGCAACAAGAAGCCTCCACAGCTGCTAGCAACCATGGTGGCGGAGATTCATGCTGTATTCACTGCAAGAGCAATAGAGCCAGTACCACCTTCGGAAATCAACAGCGGATTCTGCTCCAGTTACTTCTTGATTCCCAAGAAATCTGGAGGTGTCTGCCCCATCCTCAATCTCCGCAACCTAAACAAGTTCATCTGCAAAGAAAAATTCCAGATGTACTCCCTGGGCTCCATCCTTCCACTCCTCCAGACCAATGACTGATGGCGTCTCTGGATATTCAAGATGCATATACTCACATCCCCATCCACCGAGCCCACAGGAGATACCTACGCTTCCATGTGCTTGGGGCACATTACCAATACCAAGTACTCCCCTTCAGCCTTTCATCAGCTCCAAGGGTCTTCACCAAGTGTGTCGTGGTGATTGCGGCCCACCTCTGCAAACAAGGCATGTGCATAAGAACATAAGATATGCCATACTGGGTCAGACCAAGGTCCATCAAGTCCAGTATCCTGTTTCCAACAGTGGCCAATCTAGGTCATACGTACCTAGCAGTTTCCCCAAAAGACAAAGGTTCCGCAATGCTTGTACTGATATCCTGGGTCCCTTCTTAATAATGGTTTATGGTGGACCTTTCCTCCAGGAACTTGTCCAAACCTTTTTTAAACCCAGCTACACTAACAGCCTTTACTACATTCTCCGGTAACAAATTCCAGAGTTTGATTACACGTTGAGTGAAAAATATTTTCATTTATTAGTCTTAAATAGTTTGCCCTGTAGCTTCATTGCATGTCCCCTAGTCTTTCTATATTCTGATAATGTAAACAATCGATCTACGTTTACCTGTTCCACTTCGTTCATTAATTTATAGACTTCTATCATATCTCACCTCAGCCATCTCTTTTCCAGGTTAAAGAACCCTAACCTTTTTAGCCTTTCTTCATAGGAGTATCCTTCCATCCCCTTTACCATTTTGGTGGCTCTTCTCTGAACCTTTTCTAATAACTCTATATCCTTTTTAAGATACGGCGACCAGAATTGCACACAATATTCAAGGTGCGGTCTCACCATGGAACGGTATAGAGGCATTATAATATCTTTTGTTTTATTTTCCATTTCTTTCCTTATGATACCTAGCATTCCATTTGATCTCTTGGCTGCCGCTGCACACTGGGCCGAGGGTTTTAACATGTTATCCACAATGACGCTTAAATCTTTTTCCTGGGTGGTGGTTCCTAATGTGGAACCTTGCATTGTGTAACCATAGTTTGGGTTGTTCTTCCCTAGGTGCATAACTTTGCACTTGTCCACATTAAATTTCATCTGCCATTTTGATGCCCAGTCTTCTAATTTATCAAGATCCTCATGCAATTTTCCACAATCCTCTTGGGTTTTAACAATTTTAAATAGTTTTGTGTCATCTGCAAATTTGATAACCTCACTCGTTATTCCACTTTCCAGGTCATTTATGAATATGTCAAAAAGCAGCGGACCCAGCACAGATCCCTGGGGTACACCACTATTCACCTTTCTCCATTGGGAAAATTGGCCATTTAGCCCAACCCTCTGCTTTCTATCTTTTAACCAGTTCTTGATCCACAGTAGTACACTGCCTCCTATCCCATGACTCTTTAGTTTTGCCAAAAGTCTCTGATGAGGGACCTTGTCAAAGGCTTTCTGAAAGTCCAGATACACTATATCAACCGACTCACCTTTGTCCACCTGTTTATTCACACTTTCAAAAAAAGACAACAGATTAGTAAGACAAGATCTTCCTTGTCTAAAGCCATGTTGGCTGTCTCCCATTAGGCCATGACTATCTACATGCTGAGTAATTTTATTCTTTATGATGGTTTCTACCATTTTTCCCGGTACTGACGTGAGGCTCACTGGTCTGTAGTTTCCCGGATCACCCCTGGAACCCTTTTTAAAAATTGGTGTTACATTGGCGATCCTCCAATCTTCAGGTATTAGAGATGATTTTAATGATAGTTCACAGATTACTAATAGCAGGTCTGCAATCTCATATTTCAGTTCTTTCAACACCCTTGGATGTATACCATCCGGCCCAGGTGATTTGTTACTCTTCAGTTTATCTAATAGTTGTAATACATCTTCTCGATGATCGATATTTCCTTCAATTCTTCCGCACCTTTAAAAACCACTTCAGTCATGGGTAACTTCCCTACATCTTCCTCAGTAAAGACCGAAGCAAAGAATTCATTCAGTCTCTCCGCTATCGCCTTGTCGCCTATTAGTGCCCCTTTAACTCCTCTATCATCTATTGGACCAACTGACTCTCTCACAGGTTTTTTGCTACGAAAGTACTTGAAAAAATCTTTATTTCGCGTTTTTGCTTCCCCAGCAAGCTTCTTCTCAAATTCTCCCTTTGCCTGCTTTATCAATGCCTTGCATTTGACTTGCTAGTGCTTGTGCTGTTTCCAGGTTTCGTTGTTTGGCTCTTTTTTCCATTTCCTGAAAGATGCTTTTTTGGCAACAACAGCCTCTCTGACCTCACCTTTAAACCATGCTGGCAGTTTTTTGGACTTCCTTCCACTTTTCTTAAAGCGTGGAATACAGCTGGTCTGGGCTGCCAAGATAGTATTTTTCAACAACACCCACGCTTGATGTAAGTCTTTAACCTTTGCAACTGCTCCTTTTAGTTTTTTCTTAACTATTTTCCTCATTTTATCATAGTCTCCCTTTCGAAAGTTAAAAGGTAGTACTGTGGATTTCCGTACTATCCCTCCTCCACTAATTAAATCAAAGGCGATCATGCTATGATCACTATTGCCAAGTGGCCCCAACACCCTTATCTCTTGCACTAGATCTGGTGTTCCACTAAGGACTAGGTCTAATATGGCTTCCCCTCTGGTCGATTCATAAACCAGCTGCTCCAAGAAGCAGTCATTTATGTCATCTAGGAACTTTATCTCCCTAGCATGTCCTGCCGTGACACTGACCCAGTCGATACCGGGGTAATTGAAATCACCCATTATTATTACTGCGCTGTAACTTTTGTTAGCTTCCTTGATTTCTTTGAGCATTTCATCATCCATTTGTTCATTCTGGCCCGGTGGTCGATAGTACACCCCCACTGCCATCGCCTTCCCCTTTTTACATGGAATTTCAATCCATAGAGATTCTACAGCAAATTTTGTTTCCTGCAAAACTTGAATCCTTTCTGACTCAATGCCCTCTCTAACATAGAGCGCAACCCCTCCACCAATTTGATCAGCTCTATCATTACGATATAGTTTGTACCCAGGTATCACAGTGTCCCACTGGTTGTCCTCCTTCCACCATGTCTCTGATATTCCAATGATATCTAACCTCTCATTTAGTGCTATATATTCTAACTCTCACATCTTATTTTTTAGACTTCTAGCATTTGCATACAAGCATTTTAGAGACTGTATTTTATTCATATTAATTTGGCTATTGGTAGACATGGGTAATTTGGGATCTTTAAGCTCTGTCTGCTCCATACTCGAGGGCATTTGGGCTACTTTACTCTTTTTTGGAACCTCTCTGCTTTTGGTAGTATCCTTCAAGGATACATTCTTCCGAACGATCCGCTCTTGGGCGACTGTCGGCTTTCTCCTATTTTCTAGTTTAAAAGCTGCTCTATCTCCTTTTTAAAGGTTAATGCCATGCCCGCAGCCTGGTTCCATCCCGGTTAAGGTGAAGCCCATCCCTTCGGAAGAGCCCCTCCTTTCTCCAGAATGTTCCCCAGTTCCTAACAAACCCAAAACCCTCATCTCTGCACCATTGTCTCATCCACGCATTGAGACTCCGGAGCTCTGCCTGCCTTTTGGGTCCTGCACGTGGAATGGGAAGCATTTCGGAGAACGCTACCCTGGAAGTTCTGGATTTCAACTTCCTACCTAAAAGCCTAAATTTAGCCTCCAGAACCTCCCTACCATATTTTCCTATGTCATTGGTACCGACATGTACCAAGACAGCAGACTCCTCCCCAGCACTATCTAAGACCTTATCTAGGTGGCGCGTGAGGTCCGCTACCTTCGCACCAAGCAGGCATGTTACCAGGCGATCCTCACGTCCACCAGCCACCCAGCTATTTACATGCCTAATGATCGAATCACCAACTATAACGGCTGTCCTAACCCTTCCCTCATGGGCACATCGCCCTGGAGAAACCTCCTCGGTGTGAGAGGGTTTTGCATCACCTGGAGGACAGGTCCTAGTTACAGGATCACTTCCTGCCACACCAGGGTGATGCTCTCCTGTCACGTGACCTCTCTCCTCCATGGCAACAGGGATGCTGCCAGATTGGAGGTGGGACGTCTGGACTATATCCCTGTAGGTCTCGTCTATGTACCTCTCTGTCTGTCTTATGTTTTCCAAGTCTGCTACTCTAGCCTCTAGACTAGAGAACAGACTCGTTCCCTGAGAGCAAAGAGCTCCTTGCACCTAGTGCACACGTAAGACCTCTCACCAACTGGGAGAAAATCATACATGTGACACTCAATGCAAAAGACTGGAAAGTCCCCATCTCGCTGCTGGACTGCTGTCTGCATCTTAGTTTTAAGTTTTTGTTTAGATCTTTAAGTCCTTTACTTACTAAGGGTTGCCAATAAAACTGTACCTAATATGTTTAATATACCTTGTTCACCTGAAGCTTAATTAATCTCAGGTCCTTAGTGTATGACTGATTTGGGTAACGAGCTTCACCTGAGAGCACCTCCTGTCTTTTAAAATGTGTAAGTACCTATAAAGCTACGATTATCCCAGGGGTGGGTAGGTGTGGGGAGGGAGGGAGGGAAATAACACTTATTAAAAGAGGGCTGCTACACAGTACCCTGTCCTGTGCTGCTGAGGTAAGCTATATTCTTATTTGATTTAAATTATAGCTCTTTGCTCCTGCTAGGCTCTAACTTATTATGACATTTAAACTACAAGCTCTCTGCTGGGTTCTAAATTTAACCAGAAAGCTCTGTTCTGTGTTTTAAATTTCAACTAAAAGTACTTTGCTGCTGCTAGGCCCTGAGTGACTATTAAATTTAAACTACAAGCTCTCTGCTGGGTATGAAATTTAACCAGAAAACTCTCTTCTGTGTTTTAAATGTAAACTTAAACTGCTGCTACTAGGCCCTGACTGATTTAACAAAAAATAGTGGGTTCACAGATTAATTAGCTTTAATAAAAAGAATTCCTTTCATCTTCCCTTACCTGGATGACTGGTTGCTCACTGCCCCATCCTACCAAGAAGTCCGAGCATCCATCCAGCAAACAATCACCCTACTGTCGTCACTTGGGTTTCTGGTCAACTTCCAGAAGTCACACCTACAACCTATGCAATGCCTAGAGTATATTAGGGCAGACATCAGGACCACCCAAGCCAGGGTGTTCTTGCTGGTGGCCTGGATAGACAACATCATGTTCCTAGCCAAGGGGGCCTCAACAACCAGCTCAGCCACCACCAGAACACTGCTATGCCTACTAGGCCACATGCGTCACCTGCATTGGCACCTACACAGACTCGCATCCCGCTGGACACGAAGGTCAAGCACTCCTTCACCTGGTGGATGTGAAAGGAGAGCCTGGCGAACAGCAGCCCCTTCTAGCAACTGCTACACCAGCTTGCCTTCACCATGGATGCTTCCAAGGTAGAAGAGGCGTGCACCAGCTACACCTCTGTACCAAAGGCATTTGGACGGTGAAGGAACGCAAACTCCACATCAACCTCTTGGAGCTATGGGCCATCCGATACACTCCCCAAGCCTTTGAACACTGCATCATGGCCAAGAATATCCTGATACAGACAAACAACCAAGTGACTATGTTCTACATCAACAAGTAGGGTGGGATGAGATCTCTCTCACTCTGCAGGAAGGCACTCAAACTTTGGTTCTTTGCCCTCTCCAAGGGGTGGACACTCCAGATGACCTACCTCTCGGGTGAACACAACTCCTTGGCGGACAGCCTCAGCTGCCAACTGGATCCCCACGAATGGGAGCTTGACCCCCTGGTAGCGCAATCGCTCTTCTGCCTGTGGGTTCATCTGCATGTGGACCTCTTTGCCTGTGAAACAAACATGAAATGTCCACAATTCTGCTCCAAATGCCCATCTGCACACAACCTTGCCCCAGACACCTTCAATCTACACTGGGGGCACTGGCTACTCCTGAACGCATTCCCTCCCCCCCCCATCCTGCTTATCTCCAAGACCATCCAGTAGAACATCAGGGGCCGGATGCAGGTAATCCTAATTGCTCCTTACTGGCCCAAGCAGGTATGGTTCCCCTATCTGCACTGCCTGGCTCGAGGCTGCCAATCAGACTGCCTATGCAATCCAACCTCATCACTCAGGATGGTGGCAACATGCTATACTCCAACCTGCCAACCCTGGCACTGATGGCCTGGAGATTGAAAGGCTAATGCTATCCTCGTTACACCTTCCCAAAGAAGTCCAACACTTTATCCTGGCGCCCCGGTGCCCCACCAACAGAAAATCATATGGCTTTAGGTGGCGGTGCTTTGACGCCTGGTGCATATCACAGGGTCTGGACCCCAGATTGTGCACAGTCCCACACAACCTCCACTACCTCACCACCTTCACAAGTGTGGGGCTCAAAACGACGTCAGCCCAGGGCCAGCACTCAGCCATCATGGCCTACAACGAGTGCCCCAGCGATGCCTCCATCTCCTTGCACCCACTGATCTCCTGATTCATGTGAGGCCTAGTGAACCTATGGCCCACAGTGCCACAACCAGCTCCACCTGGGGACCTCAACATCGTCCTCCACCAGCTGGCACAGGACCCCTTCGAGCCTCTAATGACCACCCACATGAGATTTGCTATGTGGAAGACCCTCTTCCTCCTAGTCATCATCTCTGCAAGGCAAATCGGTGAACTGCAAGCATTGGTTGCACAACTGCCCTACACTCAGCTCCATCAGGACCGCAGCTCCCTCAGAACTCACCCGAAGTTTGTACTGATGGTGGCATCTACTTTTCACATCAACCAGACAATAGAGCTATCCACCTTCTACCCACTTTGGAACGCCTCCCAAAAGAAGGAGTGCCTTCACACTTTGGACTGTGTCTGCATGTTGCATACCTATATCCAGAGGACAGCAGCCGACTGACAGGGCACTCAACTCTTCGTCTCCTTTGACCCCAACTGACTGGAATGCCCCATCATGAAATTAACTTTCTCACAGTGGATATCAGCGTGCATAACGTTTTGCTACGCCAAGGTAGGGACCCAACCAAGAGGCCACGTCCACACCCACCAACTTCGGGCCATGGCCACCACCCTAGCGAACCTACAAATGGTACCCATCATGGACATCTGCAAGTCTGCCAGCTGGACATCTGTGCAGATCTTCCAGAGACACTACTGCCTCGACCAAGGGGCCCTGGCAGAGAGTGCCTTTGGCCAGGCGATCTTGACCTCAGCGGGGACACCCTAGGCCGGCCATAAACCTTGTTGAACCATACTATCACCTTTGTTCCTGTACACTTAAGCTGTTGCATTGTCCTTTGAACCCGGCACCCACATCCTAGTTTTGTTTTGCCACGACACTGTGTGTTCTAGTTTGCTGTGACACTGCATTGTGTGCTGTTAACAAAAAAATGTGTTCCACTCATTGCAAAAGCATATATATATATTAGAATAAAAGGGGACACCCTCAACCTGCTGCTTGTCCATCTCCCTCATCCACCACAGCACTACGTGGCCATGGGCCACGGCTTCAGAATCATCAGGTATGGCTGGCTCATCCTGCTTGTCCATGGATAAAGCAAGATTACTTACCTGTAACAGGGGTTCTCCGTGGACAGCAGGATAAGTCAGCTACATAAACTCGCCTACCTCCCCTAGGATGAACATGGACCTGCACCTTTGGGTCCAGACCAAGCCTGCCACACTTGGGATGTACTGGGCTAGCCAGGGTTGGGCTCAAAGGTGGGGCTACCTGGACATGCTCAGAAAGGTTTACCTTTCTGGGCTTCGGAGAGCACTTCCGTCCATGGCGCCATTGGATGACATCACCAGGTGTGGCTGACTTATCCTGCTGTCCACGAAGAACCCTTGTTACAGGTAAGTAACCTGGCTATCCCCCCTTCCCCACAGACTGCTAATCAGATTAGAACAGTGGCAGTGCCTCAGCTGCTTTCTTTTTCCCTGCTATCTGGGTGCTAGCCCCAGGCACCAGCCATGGCAGGATTAACGTTTTGCTGGGCCTTAGACTAGTGATATAGAAATAATTATTTTTGGGCGGTACAAAGTTAACATGGGTGGGCACTAGGTATATCCCACCCAATTGTTTAGACCCCATGGTTGGCTTAAAGAGTGAGCCAGTGAGGACTACCTTTGGGTGATCAAGCTTAATGGCACTGAAAGCCTGCTTCACCAGCTCTGCCCCTTGCGGCAGTGGGAGCCTGCTGCCTTTCTCCCACCACTCTCAGCATTTTCATCCAGCTCTACTGCTGTCGCAAAAGAACTTAACGTGAGAACAGGCACAGGACTAAGCTGTTGAGTGAGGGCTTTGAGTAGAGGTATGTTGGACAGCTCTGGTTCAACCATTAGGCAAGAGTTGCCTAGGGCAGTAGCTTCTGAGGAACAGCAAAGACTAGCAATCAAAACAAAACAATAGATCCCGATAGCCTCACCAACTCAAAGAGCCATTAGCACATTCTCTTACTTGCAGGGAAAGCGGGCGCATATACATCACAAAGTAAAGTTTTTTATTTAAAAGTATGTTGTCCAATTATGCATATTTACAGGATTGTTGTGAGAAGGGTGGTGTTGGGATGATTGTGATTGTTGAGTTTAAGTCTGAAACGGCTGTACAAAGGGCTGTGCAAGAGGCGCAGCCGCACAGGGCGCCATTACAGAAGGGGTGCTAATGTCATCACTGAGCTTCCAGGAAACCGAATAAAAGTGAGTTCCTGCATTCAGCTGGGTGGATATGGGGATGCCGGGATCACCAGTCACACGGGGCACATTGTTAGCTTGGTACAGTCCTGGTCTGAAGGTTTGCATAGACTACTACTACTAAGCATTTATAAAGTGCTACCAGGCGCACGCAGCGCTGTACAATGAAAATACAAAAAGACAGTTCCTGCTCATAAGAGCTTACAATCTAAAAAGACAAAGCAAGAAAAGGAGTAGAAAAAAAAGATAAGAACAAGGGCAAAGAGACAAGAGCAGGAGAGACAGGACAAAGGAAAGAGGTAAGAACAAGTGTAAGAGGAAGAAAGAAAGGTGAAATAAAAGAGGGGAAGGAAGGAGAACAGCAAAATCAAGAGCCAAAGGCAGAGGCAAAAAGATGAGCTTTTAACTTGAGTTTGAAGAGGGGCAAAGAAGATGCCTGACGTATAGACAAAGGAAGTTTATTCCAAGCATAAGGAGCAGCAAGGTGAAAAGAGCAGAATCTCGCGTTGGCAATAGAGGAGAAGGGCATAGCAAGAAGCAACTGGGAAGAAGAACGGAGTACACAAGGGGGAAATAGGGAGAAATGAGAGAAGAAAAGTACTAAGGAGCCACAGAGTGAATGCACTTATAGGTCAGAAGGAGAAGCTTAAAGTGAATATGGAAACGGATAGGGAGCTAGTGAAGAGATCTGAGGAGAGGAGTGATGTGGGCAAAATGAGGCTGACGGAAAATCAAACAGGCAGCAGAGTGCTGAATAGACTGAAGAGGGAAGAGATGAGACTGAGGGAGACCAGCAAGAAGGAGGTTACAATAATCAAGGCGGGAGGTGATTAGGGAATGGATGAGGGCTTTAGTAGCGAGCTCAGAGAGAAAGGGGCGGATTTTGCCAATGTTGAAGAGAAAGAAGCAACAGGTCTTAGCGATGAGTTGGATATGAGAGGAGAAAGAGAGTGAAGAGTCAAAAATAACACCCAAATTGCGAGCAGATGAAACAGGTTGGAGAACAGAGCCATCAACAAAGACTGAAAAAGAAGGAGAAAGGAAAATTTTAGGAGAAAAAACGAGACGTTCAGTCTTGGCTATATTCAATTTCAGGCGACGATGGAACATCCAGGCAGCAATGGCAGAGAGACAACAAGAGATCCAGGACTGGAAAGCAGAAGAAAGATCAGGAGTGGAGAGATAGATTTGGGAGTCATCAGCATAGAGAGGGTACTGAAAACCATGAGAGGAAATAAGCACACCAAGGGATTGGGTATAGAGAGAAAAAAGAAGGGGACCCAAGACAGAACCCTGGGGGACACCAACCGAGAGCGGGGTAACAGAGGAGGAGGAGCATAGAGCGCCCAATACCCTTCAGCCCTGATGTTGGATGATCTGTAGGATGTATTGCAGTATGACAAAAAATGGGGAGATGATGTGAAAGACCTGGAGGGGCTGAGATGGGCTTGGGAGCATGAAGAAAGGAACAGGAGGTTGTTGAGACAGTGAAAGACAGACAGAGGAAGTGAGCAGGAAAAGAGAGTAGAAATGGAACAAGAGAAAGGGGGAATGGAAACCTGGGTAGGAAGTAAGAGACAGGAGAAATGGGCTGAAGGCAGGGAAGGTGATGGGTGACAGGGAAGGAGTTGGGGCTGATGAGGATGTGAGAGGCAGAGGAAGGTAGATGAATGCTGGGAAGAAGGTGAGTACAGTGAGTGGAGACAGGGGAATTCAAAACTGGGTATTACTGTACAAGATCAAAAGGTGACCTAGGAAAACTCAGTGTGGGGAGATGGAAAGCTGCTAGATAGGTGAGAAGTTAAAAAAAAAGACAGAAGACTGAAAACTAAAGAGAACAGAGAAGGACCAGTAAAATCTAGCATAGGTGCAGAGGCGTAGCGTGGGGGGTGCAGGGGGGGCCGGCCGCACCGGGCGCAACATGGGGGGGGGGGCGCTCGCACTCGCAGCTCTCTGTTGCCGATGAGGGGGAAAGGCAGGTCCCTATGATACATGTTGGCGCGTACGCCATCTGGTGGTGGCACTGCAAAGAGGTTTGCGCTATAGCCCTCGAGCCCGCAGTCCTGGGAGTCGCATTGTTCTTGGCAAACCCTCGGCAACAAAGCGCAGGCGATGCGATTGACCCCCTCTAGGTAGCTATTTCACACAAGCTGCCGGGGCGGGGTGGGAGGGGGACTGTTTATCATGTCGTCGCCCCTCGATCTCAGTGTAAAGCTGGGGTTGGGGTCGGATCGCCCTGTGCGCTCGAGAAGGCGGAGCTGCAGGGCGGCATCGCGAGTTTCTGGTTCCGGATCTCCTCCTCTTCCCTGCTGTTGGGCGTTTAACCATGCTTGTCGGGCTCTTGCTGCTGTGCTGTTCGTTTCCCTGGACTCCGGCTCAGCGAGGTCAGTGCTGACGATCGCTCCCTCCCGGGGTAGGATCACGGTCAGCTCCCCCGCGCAAAGAAGCTCCCCGGCGGCTAAAATCCACGGGTTAGGGGGCGCAAATTACTTGCCTTGCCCCGGGTGCTGACAACTCACGCTACGCCACTGCATAGGTGCCTGTTCTTATGTTTTAACTCTTGCGGCGCCAGCAGAGCAGAACGAAGATGCAGGGAGTGGTGGGAATAAAGGAGCAAGCTTCCACAGCTGTGCTCCAGATATTCATGTGACAGCAGATAGGGAGAGAGAGGGGCATGAGAGAAGGGAGGGACAAATACAGATGCTGTGACTGGAAGAAGGGGGGGCTGAGGCTGTGACTAGGAGAAAAGGGAACTGATGGGGGACCGATGCCAATGCTGAGGAATGGGGAGTGATATTGATACTGGAGAATGGGGGAGTTGATGCTGATGCTGGGGGCCAGGAGAAGGGGGGGGGGGCTGATGCTCATGCTGGGAGAGGGGGGCTGGGAGGGGGGCCGATGCTGAGGGTTGGGAGAGGGCTGATGCCGATGCTGAGGGTTGGGAGAGGGGGCTAATGCTGATACTGGAGCCTGAGAGAAGAGGGACTTATGCTGTTGCTGGGGCTGGGAAATGGGGGAGGAAAGGCAGGATAAATTAATACTGGAGAAATAAGTAGATGGGCACATGCTGGGGAAAGGTGGTATGGGGAGTGGCAGGGACAATGGATGATGGGGAAGGAATGAAGGAAGATGGCAGATACTGGGAATATGGTGATACAGGAGAATAGGGATGTAGACAGGCATATACTCTAGGAAGACCAAAAGAAGACTGACTAAGATTGCCTGAGTATCTGAAGTATAAGTGAGGACTCAGAGCTTGGGTGGGATTGTGTATGAAGACTCAGGGATTTAGTAGGATGGAAGAGTGATCACTTGGGGATTAGGGTGACTATGAAATTGAACAGGAATTATGAGAGCATTGGTAACTAGGTGACTGACTGAAGGTTATGACTAAGACTGTGACATTGCAGAAATATAGTGAGGGGGAAGGCTGGAGAGGCAATTGAAAAGAACATGGGGCTATGAACAAGATGAGGGACAAAGAAAGGGGACAGGTCTTTGAAGGAAGCATGAGCAGGTGGGAATGGAAGCCTGAATAGCAGGTAAGACAGAAGAAAGGGAGAGAGTGGGGAGGGGTTGATTACAGAGAGTGGCAATGTGGGACTAGAAAATGTGTGAAAGACACGAGTATGGGGAATAGGAGGCCAGAGAAGAAATGTCAATGACTAATGGAAGATCTCAGTACAAAACTAACTGTCAAGTAGCTTGTCAAAAATCTCAACATAACAAGTCATCAACATCCTTCCATGCACATGCATCACTCATGAATACAAGTGCAAAAAATAAATAATGTAAATTTTCTTATTTGGTACACTGTATTAATTCTTAAATTGGTTATTCCAACATTGCTTTTATATTATTTTAGCATTGTACCTGGATGCTGTCAGTGTTTTGCATTGCATGTGTCAGGGAATATTAAATGGCTGTAGCTGTTTTTCTTTAGAGTCTGCATCTCACGAAGGGAAAACTGTTGTATATTTCCAGATCTTTCTTGGACTACACAAGTCAAACGTTGTTAATTCTTGGCCTTAAAACCCAGGGTTCTAGCTCTGGATGGTAGTTTTGTGAATTTCCTTGCCTTTGTTATATTGCCTTGGGTGGTAATAATTTTATTTTCTTTGACTTATAATTGTTAGAGATGAATCCATGGTCCTGTTAGATACTTCACCCAATGGTAGTACATAGCTAGCTGCCACAGTTTCCTTTGTCCATCTCTCTATAATGATGTGATATTTTTCCTGTTCTCTATTTCTTGATTTGGCCCCTTTGCTTGTGGTCTAAAAGATCAAATTGTATTACGTTTCCTGTAGCATATTTTCCTTTTGTTATTTTCTTTGTATTTCTTGGATGCAATTCAATAAATGTTTAATGACAATAAAATTAACCCCCCCCCCTCCCCCCCCGGAGCTGGGTGTCAGGTGCACAGCAAGGTGCGAGTGGGGGAAGAGTCTGGTCTAGGAAGGGTATTTAGGGCAGTGGCACAGAGAGGGTTGGTGTAAGGGTGTGGGGTACCCTAGGCAAACCTTCAGCCTTATGCCCTTCCCCCCATGAGATTTTGCTAATTAAATTCAACAATCATGTTCATCTGAACACCACCCTTCTGAAAGAAATGCTGTAAAATGTATAATTTGATATTATATTTTGCAATGAAACTTTGCTTTGGCTAGCTCATGATTCATAATATATATGTGTGTGCTTCCCTGCGGTTAAAGGAACGTGCTGATGGCTCTTTGAGTTTCTGCAGTATCAGGATCTATTGTTTGGCATTGACCACTGCTGCTCTTTGCTGTCTCTCAGAAGCTGCCGCCCGAGGCAACTAACTATAGTATTCTTGTCTAATGGTTGAGTATGTGTGAGAATGTTCAGCTTAGCTATTACTACTTAGCATTTGTCAGTGCTACAAAGCACACAGCACTGTACAACATGTAAGAGGCAGTTTTGCTCAAAGGACCTCACAATCTATCCAAGACAGAGGCATACAACTAACAGGGGACTAAAAAAGAACAAGGGGGAAAATAGGGTTTTGCCTGAAGAGCAGCGTTCCTGAGGAGGGGTGTAGGGAGAGATAAGAGAGGAGAGGTAATGAGGGGCCATGTAATTAAGTTTGAACTAGATGCAAAAATGTATAGAAAGCCAGTGAAGTGACCTGGTGAGAGATAAGCTGTGTGGCCAAATTTTGAATGGATGGAAGGGGAGATAGATAATTCAGGGGGAGAACAGTGAGGAGCTGTTGCAATAATCTAAACAGGAGGTGACTAGAGAGTTGATAAGGGTCTCTGTAATGTGTTCAGAAAGGAAGGGATACATTTTGCTGATGCTATAGAGAAAGAAACAATAGGTTTTAGCTATATGTCCGATGTGTGCAGAGAATGTTGTTCGCACAGGGCCCTGCGCGTCAGGGGGCCCCGCACGAACTTCATTCTCGCACAAATGGAGAGCTTCAGAGGGAGCCGGGAAAGCCCACGTGAGGCTCCGGCTCCCTCTGCACAGCCGCCAGCATGAAGAGTGGTTTTCCCTCACGCTGGCAGCTGTTACTGTGAAGCGCACAAGTGCCGAGAAATGCCCTTTAACTTTTCCTGGCATTCAGCATGCTTCACAGTAACAGCCGCCAGCGTGAGGGAAAGCAATCTTCAAGCTGGCGGCTGTGCAGAGGGAGCTGGGGCCTTGCGTGGGCTTCCCCGGCTCACCTCTGAATCCCCTTATATGGCCGCAGGGCTCTTCGGTGGGTGGGCGGTGGGTCTAGCATGGGGGGCTAAGACTGGAAATGAACTGATGGGAGGAGGAAGCTTGGACTGGAAATGAGCTGATGGGGAGGCTAGGACTGAAAATGAGCTGATGCGAGGGTAATTTGAGACTGGAAATGGGCTGATGGGGGGGCTAGGACTGGAAATGAGCTGATGGGAGGGTAAGCTGGGATTGGAAATGGGCTGATGGAGGGGGGGGGGGCTAGGACTGAAAATGGCTGATGGGTGGTCTAGGACTGTAAATGGGTTGATCGGGGGAAGCTTGGACTGGAAATGGGCTGATGGGGGCTGGAATAGGAATGGAAAGGGCTGATGGAGGGGTTAGGATTGGAAATTGGCTAATGGGGGGAGCTTGGACTGGAAATGGGCTGATGGAGGGCTGGAATAGGACTGGAAATGGCTGATGGGGTCTAGGACTGGAAATGGGCTGATTTGGGGGAGCTTGGACTGGAAATGGGCTGACTGGGGCTGGATTAGGACTGGAATGGGCTGTTGGGAGCTAGAATAGGACTGGAAATGGGCTGATGAGGGGGCTAGGATTGGAAATTGACTGATGGGAGGGGGAAGCCTGGACTGGAAATGGGCTGATGGGGGGGGGGGGGCTGGAATAGTACTGGAAATGACTAATGGGGGTTTAGGACTGGAAATTAGCTGATGGGAGGGAACATGGATTGGAAATGGGCCGATGGGGGCTTGAATAGGATTGGAAATGGGCTGATGGGGGGACTATGATTGGAAATTGGATGATGGGGGAACTTGGACTGGAAATGGACTGATGGGCTAGAATAGGACTGGAAATGGCTGATGGAGGTCTAGGACTGGAAATTGGCTAATGGAGAGAGCTTGTACTGGAAATGGGCTGATGGAGGGCTGGAATAGGACTGGAAATGGCTAATGGGGGTCTAAGACTGGAAATTGGCTGATCTGGGGCTAGAATAGGACTGGAAATGGGCTGTTGGGAACTGGAATAGGACTGGAAATGGGCTAATGGGGGGCTAGGATTGGAAATTGGCTGATGGGGGGGAGCATGGACTGGAAATGGGCTGATGGGGGGCTGGAATAGGACTGGAAAGGAGCATATGGGGGGCTAGGACTGGAAATGGGCTGATGTGGGGGCATGGGAGAATGGGACTAGAAGGGAGCGGATGCTGGGTAGATCTAGAACTAGAAGGGAGCTGATTTTGCGGGAGGACTAGAAGGGGATGGGGAATGAGGATGGAGAGAGGAAAAGAGATTTTGTGTGGGAGGGAAGAAAAATCTACTATTGGCCGAGTATTGGGAGAGTAAGTGGGGACTGAGAATGGAAGGGTGAAATTTGAGTGGATGATAAAGGAATAAAGAAAGAAATGGAGGAAAGAGCAAAAGGGGACATATCAGTATGTTAAAGCAGAAGTAGAGAGAGAATGGAAAAAAATCTAGAAGAGAGGACAAATGGACAGCTCGCAGAAGACACGAAGAAACCAGAAGAAAGTGACTGGAGCAATTACAGCTGAAAAATAAAATGCCCAAACAAAAGGTAGAAAAATACTTTTATTTTGAATTTATTAACTGGAATATGTCAGGTTTGGGAAATGTGTATCGCTAACATCTTTGCGTTTTTGTTTAGTGCAAGAGGAAATTAATTTATAGTTTTATTTCTCCAGTATTGCTGTACATTTCATGTTTGGCTTTTGGAGTTCCCAATTTAATTATTATCTTCCTATTTTTAAATTGTGATCCCTTGCTTTTTGTGTGGTGACAGTCCATGTTCTGCATGTGTAACCAAGCTGAGATATTCTGTTCATGTAGTTTCTATTTGACAGTGCCACTTGCTCTCTTTCCCCAGTAGGAGATGTATTGGTATTCTCTGAGATGTATTGGTTTAATATTTGCAGTGTTGTCTTTTGATAGGTAGGGTTTGATGTTTTGTGAGTCCTGGTAGTGCTGTTATGATACGGCGGGTTTGTTATGGGTTCAAAATGGGCAGTGCTTATAGTACTTCCTAATGGGCCTGGCGGTTTGCACTGGAATATAGTAATGTAGAAATCTGGTAGTCTTTCTTTATCCAGACACTCATTAAGAGGCATGTTTACTAAAAGTGCATGTTAACATTATGCAAATATTTATGCAAATTAGGCTTTTTATGCAAATGAGGCCCACAATGACTCTCCGCACATGGTCCTGCACCCCCTTTGGTCAGGGGGAGGACAGAAGTAACAGAAATGAAAGGCAGGGGGCAGAATTCCCAAGGATATGGCAGGATTCCCAACCTCTGAGAAATCTATAAATATTGACATGCTTACTATCTGCCACACCATCTCTTGCCCTATCTCTTGCCTCCTTCCTTTCCCAGCATTTCAAGTCATCGAAAGAGCCAGACATTTACCTTCCCTCTTCCCCTCGCTCTGCAAGCTCTATTACTCTGTGTGTATGTGGCGGGGAGGGGGTGTCCCCACCCCTGGCCCTCTCAGTAATTTGAAATGTCTTATGTTGTGGTCCTTTCCTTGAAAGATTTAGAGTCCTTCACTATACAGAATAGGACGGTTCTGCAAAAGGACATGCTTTATCAATAAATGCTGTGCAGAACTGGTTCTCAAACCAATCTGGTGTGCCCCCTAGCCAGTGTGATTATCAGGATATCCACGATGAATATGCATGAGTTAGATTTGCACAGTTTCAGGTGCGAGGTGAAAGAACCACTAGCGAAGTGGATATTGTATGTTGAAATTTATTAGACACACTGTAGACCCACCTTACATGGCAATGTTTCATCGTGCACTTTCATCAGGTGTGTTAAAAACCTCAAATATAAAACATAAGCCAATGAGACATATAAATAAACTAAAAGAGTAATAAAACAACTTGACATATATATATGAAGCATATAAACAACCAATTAAATGGTAAATGATAAAAACATAACATAGTAACATAGTAAATGATGGCAGATAAGAAATACATAAAGGGGAAGTCATGTGCATATAAGTATCATCGGATTCACTACATAATTGGATAACAACTATGTCATCATATGTATTGTGGTACCGCAGAGCCTATTCATGGAGAAAAAAGGGTTTTAAATCCTGAAAAAAGATTTTATCATCAGCTGCAATATTATGAGGAGCCCAATAGAGGGAGCAGGAGTGACCTTCCAAGGCCCAGAGAACTGCACCTCAGAGCTGATGAGGTAATGCAACCTAACAGCCAATGGAGAAAAGGGGGAGTTCCCCTGAAGAAAGGCTGGGAGCTTGAAAAGGAGGAACTAGGACAAGTTAAAGAGAGACCAGGGAGAGAGAGACCAAGGGGAGGCATACCAAGGAAGGCCTACCAAAAGGAGGCATACCAAGAAGAGGCTTATCAAGGAAAAGCAGACCACGGAGAGTCACATCATAGAGAGCTTCTGGAAAGGAACCAAGAAGGAGAGCACCATAAGGAGTGTCCAGAGCACCAGAGAGGAAGGAGTTCCTGGCAGGAGGGCATAGTGAATCCGAGGCCACAGAGTTCCAGGAGTCCTTGGTTAAGAGGTACTGGAAAGGAAGGCACAAGGGGAGAAATAAACCCCAGAGTTTGGTGTGAAGAACCGGCAGCAGTAAATGCAAGACACAGTGAGCATTATCTGAGCAAGGATGAAGTCTTTGCTGCAAATGGTAATATTCCTTATTCAAATGCTAAAAGGTGTGAATGTGAAAGAGTGGTGACTCTGCATGAAGGCCAGCTGGAGTGTGAAAAGCCTACTGCTCAAGACAGGCTGAACTACAGCGGGACCAGGCCGTGGGGCTCAACTAAACAAGGTAAAATACCTTTTTATTCTGATAAGCAATATAAGTTAAGAAGAAAGGAAACACAAGATACTGGAGTATATCCTCCCTATCAAACTGTTGGTGAAACAGGGCACAAGCCCTTGGTAAAAAGACTGTATAACATAAGGCAGCCTGCAAGGGGAAGTAACTGCCATAACAAACACTCACATGGGCGCGGCCCTGACTTGAATGCTGAACATTGGAAGCTAGTAAATGTGTTATATGAGAAACCTCAGTACGCTCCTCAAGAGTTTACTGACACTGATTCACAGCTGTCTGATACTCAGCCCATGCAGGTGGAATTCAACGAAGACCCACCTGAAACCCCGATGGACTGTAGCTACTGTCAGGCAGGTAGCCTAAGGTCTGTGCATGAAACATAAAACAGTGAACAGTAGCGAATGCCTGTAAAGTTTGTTTATGCCAAGTACTGTGAAGCAACAGTTAAACAAAGCAAGTGTGAATATATTTTCTTTTTGTTGCCTGAAGCAAGGTTTCTTTCAGTTGGTTGAAGTAGTTTCCCATAACTTGAACCATTGTGCTTAAAGGGAAATAAAGCCTTATTTTCCCTACATTCTGGCTATTGTGTTCTCTTGAACTTTGGCCCCCGGAAGGTCCTGGGAACATTACCAAGACCTCTTACAGAAGGACCAAATTCAAAATATATAAAAACTCTCGTGTTCATCTGACCTGCCCATACCAACCTTGGCCTCAGGGGCGGCAGCATGACATGAAAATGGCGTAGTTGTTGGATGTTTTGTGGAGCCTACGTCCAGCCTACAGAGAAGAAGCTTGAGCTACAGGTCTCAAGAAGAAGAAACGGAAAAAAAAAAAACCCACTTGGATTACAAAAAAAAAAAAAAAAAACCCGGAGTGGAGCAGTCAAATCCGGATCGGATTGGAAGAAAATCCTGGAAAAGAGAAATCCGGTATCCAACTGTCGGCGGAGAATCGCGGAACGACAGCGACGTATACTGTTCCAGAGCTGATTCTACACTGTCATCAGGTAAAACGTAGATATACCTGAAAAGTGTAGGATACCAAGGAAAGTATAGAGAAAAAAAAAAAAAAAAAGGATTAGGAAAGGAAATTTTCTTTGTGAAAGAGCCACACTTGGTTGTGTTTTGTTGTTTTGTTTCCTTACTACAGATTACCATGGATCCCAAAGAAGTATGTGCGTGGATGGCTAATCAATTTGACAAGCAGGCGAAACTAGCGCTGCAGAACCAAGCGCAAGCGCTGAAAGCCATGCAAGAACAGCAGTCACCTCTTCTGCACACATTGGACAAATGGTTAACCCAGCAGAAGGAAGAAATAGCAAAGAAGGAAGCGGAACTATTGCGAGCCTCTGAACTCCATAACACAGAGTTGGGACAGTGGTCATGTAGTGACCTGACAATGGGAAAGTTAAGCCCCAGGGATAATCTGGATGATTTTCTGGATTCATTTAGCAGAATAGCAAAGTCAGCTCGGTGGCCGACTGAACAGTGGGCAGTCAGACTAGCTGCATCCCTGACGGGAGAGGCTCTAGCTGCCTACCGGTCGATGCCTCCAGCTTTAGCAGACAATTATGATGAGGTAGTAATGGCAATTAAAGATCGCCTAGGTCTCACCCCATTTGCTTATAGGAAATTGTTTAGAGCCACTATGCTTAACCCAAATGAAACTCCGAAAGCCTTGGGACATAGAGTAAAGAGCTTGGCGTACAAATGGTTACAGCCTGAGAGAAAGAATATTGAAACTCTCATGGACGCCATAATCTTAGAACAGTTTCTAAATGCAGTACCGAGTAGAGTGCAAAATTTTATAATTCTTCAGAATTGCTGCACTACTACCGAGGCCGTAAGCCTAACAGAGAGATATCTTGAGGCAGAAAAAGTGTCCCAGCCAAAGCTAGCGGTTCCTAAAATGCACTTAGGGATGGAAGCTAGGAGGGTAGATGGTTCCTCCAGACCAATGTATAGCCCTAGGAGTAATTATGACCCTAAGGATGTGGAAACTGTAAGACGATGTTTTTCATGTGGTAAGAAGGGCCATATAAAAAAGGAATGTTATTCACGTGTTGCATTAGTGGGAGAAGTCCCAAAAACAACAAAAGAAGGTTTTGTGTTGAGAGTAAAAATACACGGAGTTCATGCTAAGGCACTTTAGATTCAGGAGCGGACCAATCCATGATGTCCAAACAGCTGTGGTCTATGATCCAAGACCAAGGATGGTCCGTCCCTGAATGTCCAGAAGCGCAGGTCAAAATTAAATGTGTTCATGGATCAGCTACAAGCTATCCCGTGTACAAGCTGTGGGTTAAGGCATGGGGAATGAGAAAACAAATGTTGGTAGCCGTGGTCCCAAGATTACCACAAGAGCTGGTATTGGGTCGCGACTGGCCGCAATTTAAAAAGACTCTGAGAGAGGGTTTATCTCCTCAGACAGTCATGAATTCCACCTGCAGTAGGCATGAGCACACGGGTAGTCCTGAGCCTACTGATCGCCTTAGCACCCAGCGAAGCAGCCTAGCGGCAACCACTAACTCCATGGTCCCTAGTCCGCTCTGGGGAAAGCCAAAGAGAGGCCTGATAAAGGAAACACCGGAGGCGCCTAAGAAATTCGTGTTGAAGTTCTGTAAAACTTCGGAAAAGGCCCGTAGTCCCCAAAGAGCATCAACACAAGCAGCAGGCTATGATCTCCATAGTGTGGAAGACCAGGTCATCCCGAAGCAGGGGCGGAAGCTAATTAGCACTGGAATACAAGTGGAAATCCCTCCAGGGTGTTATGGAAGGATAGCACCCCGGTCAGGATTGGCTGCCAAACACAGCTTGGATGTAGCCGCAGGGGTCATCGACCCTGATTATAGGGGAATAGTAAAAGTTCTCCTGTGCAATTTTTCTAAAGAAGATTTCGTGGTTCAGGTTGGGGACAGAATAGCGCAATTGATTTGCGAGCGAGTCGGGTTCCCCAGCTTGGAAGAGGTCACCATGCTCACTCCCACTAGCCGAGGTGCAGATGGTTTTGGCTCTACAGGGAAGGCAGAGCTAGAAGGACTCATGGCCATAGGGAGTGATTTTCCAGAAGAAGACCGGGGCCCCCATGTGGAAGACCACAAAGAGGACTCCGTGCCGAAAATCGGGGAGGAACTCTCATTGAGCCAACAGCACGGCCAGCCCCGAGGAGTTGGAAGAGGAAGAAAACTCGGGCGACAGTGGAAGTGGCGGTGGCGATTAGAACGAACCTCCCAGGTGGCGGAAGAAAACTTGAAGAAGAGTCAACAGAAACAAAAACATTATTATGACCGGAGGGTAAAGCACAGGCAGCTACAAGCAGGAGAAAAAGTAATGGTCTTGGTATCGGGAGCTACCCCCAAATTCGAGGCACGGTGGAGAGGACCTCATGTGGTAGTTCAACCTAAGGGACCCACCTCTTACGAGGTACTGTACAAGATACCACAGGACGCACGCAAATCTATCATATCAACGCTCTTCGATCGTGGCGCGACCGATCAGGGTTGCTAGCCGCAGTAGCCAACACTTATCACCCAGGAGAAAAACTAGTCAATAACAGGCGGAAGATATACGGTGACAGCAAGCTACAGTACAATACTGCTGCTCAGCTACGAATTCCGTGCTGTGTGAAGGGGGCTTCACCAGCCCGTCATATTTTAAGAGGGGGGATATGTGGTACCGCAGAGCCTATTCATGGAGAAAAAAAGGGTTTTAAATCCTGAAAAAAGATTTTATCATCAGCTGCAATATTATGAGGAGCCCAATAGAGGGAGCAGGAGTGACCTTCCAAGGCCCAGAGAACTGCACCTCAGAGCTGATGAGGTAATGCAACCTAACAGCCAATGGAGAAAAGGGGGAGTTCCCCTGAAGAAAGGCTGGGAGCTTGAAAAGGAGGAACTAGGACAAGTTAAAGAGAGACCAGGGAGAGAGAGACCAAGGGGAGGCATACCAAGGAAGGCCTACCAAAAGGAGGCATACCAAGAAGAGGCTTATCAAGGAAAAGCAGACCACGGAGAGTCACATCATAGAGAGCTTCTGGAAAGGAACCAAGAAGGAGAGCACCATAAGGAGTGTCCAGAGCACCAGAGAGGAAGGAGTTCCTGGCAGGAGGGCATAGTGAATCCGAGGCCACAGAGTTCCAGGAGTCCTTGGTTAAGAGGTACTGGAAAGGAAGGCACAAGGGGAGAAATAAACCCCAGAGTTTGGTGTGAAGAACCGGCAGCAGTAAATGCAAGACACAGTGAGCATTATCTGAGCAAGGATGAAGTCTTTGCTGCAAATGGTAATATTCCTTATTCAAATGCTAAAAGGTGTGAATGTGAAAGAGTGGTGACTCTGCATGAAGGCCAGCTGGAGTGTGAAAAGCCTACTGCTCAAGACAGGCTGAACTACAGCGGGACCAGGCCGTGGGGCTCAACTAAACAAGGTAAAATACCTTTTTATTCTGATAAGCAATATAAGTTAAGAAGAAAGGAAACACAAGATACTGGAGTATATCCTCCCTATCAAACTGTTGGTGAAACAGGGCACAAGCCCTTGGTAAAAAGACTGTATAACATAAGGCAGCCTGCAAGGGGAAGTAACTGCCATAACAAACACTCACATGGGCGCGGCCCTGACTTGAATGCTGAACATTGGAAGCTAGTAAATGTGTTATATGAGAAACCTCAGTACGCTCCTCAAGAGTTTACTGACACTGATTCACAGCTGTCTGATACTCAGCCCATGCAGGTGGAATTCAACGAAGACCCACCTGAAACCCCGATGGACTGTAGCTACTGTCAGGCAGGTAGCCTAAGGTCTGTGCATGAAACATAAAACAGTGAACAGTAGCGAATGCCTGTAAAGTTTGTTTATGCCAAGTACTGTGAAGCAACAGTTAAACAAAGCAAGTGTGAATATATTTTCTTTTTGTTGCCTGAAGCAAGGTTTCTTTCAGTTGGTTGAAGTAGTCTCCCATAACTTGAACCATTGTGCTTAAAGGGAAATAAAGCCTTATTTTCCCTACATTCTGGCTATTGTGTTCTCTTGAACTTTGGCCCCCGGAAGGTCCTGGGAACATTACCAAGACCTCTTACAGAAGGACAAAATTCAAAATATATAAAAACTCTCGTGTTCATCTGACCTGCCCATACCAACCTTGGCCTCTGGGGCGGCAGCATGACAGTATATGACCACCAGCACAGTAAACCAAAAAGCATTAAACCATGGAATTGAGAGCAGAAATAGTTAAATTCCAAGCGTAGGTACAACATGTGATTCTAACCCATATATTGTAACATGCTTAAAAGATCAATAATGATCGTGTCAATGTCACCACGATTAAGTCCACATAAATAAATGGAAAATTATTAAAATGGAAGCAAATATGATATAAAGACAAATGAGTAAGTAAGTGGATACAAATAAAAATAAAACATGCATATGTAAATCATATTCTGCATAAGGAGAGAAGTAGTGGACTTGCAATTCGAACACAATATGAATGTGATCCCACAAATAGTCAATTATGGGTCACCCAATTGTATAGTGTTAAGAGCACTCTGGAAAACTGTCAGGACAGGTACCAAATAAAACAAAACTGCAGAGAGATCATTCGGACCTCCTGAACTGAAGTGTGCCCGTAGCTTTTTGTTTCGTTACAAGGCCAGGGAGTTATCAGCCCCACCTCATACATATTAAAGTGATGTAATCTGGGAAAACGGGCCAATCTCAATCAAAGCACATTACTTTATCTCGGAGCTGAGCCGAGCACGCAATGCTCCTGTAGATCCAGCAGATTTGCCTGTTTTTCCGGATTGCTCTCTGCTTTTGGGTGATTCTCATACTGCACCAATAAGGGGAGTATTCATATTGGGTCTAATGTTATGTGGCTCTTCTCCCACATCCCGTATCTAATATAGTCCTTTAGATACTATTTTTAAGTGTTTGAGACACTATTTAACTTATAGATTAATGTTTATGTCTTAATTCCTGGGTACATGCAGGTTGGACACGATGTAGTTGCTATGCTTTTGAGCCTGCTCCACCAAATTTTAAGTGTACTAGAGCTATAATAGGATTTCATTATATATCAATACTACTGCCATTATGTTTTTCTGATTGTTGCATGATACTAACATACCCTTGTTTCGGTGTATGGATTGTATTGCATCATCTGATGAAGGCCACGCCAAAATATGGCCATGTAGGTTGGATCTACAAAATGTCTAATAAACTTCAACATACAATATCCACTTCACTAGTGGTTCTTTCACCTCACTTCTGGTACTGTGCTTGGTTCGTTGCGAGCGTGGGTGCTTCTTTTTGACTGAGTTAGATTTGCATGCACTCCACTCCACTGCACTGCAATGCAAATCCATCTCACGCACATTCATTGTGGATATCCTGAAAACCAGACTGGGTACATCAGGACTGGGTTGAGAACCAGGGGCATTTCTCCTTACTGCCTGGCATACCAAAAACATATTCAAAAGTAGTTTTTGTCAGTTATACTGTGAAATGCTAAGTACGGAACACAGAACTCGTAAGCACAGCGAAGTGCCTTGTGTTGATTCTTACACTTATAGCCAGTGATGTGCTGCCAGTTTCTTATGGACTCTTATCAGCTATGTTCCACTTAGTGAGATGCTCTTTTTAATACAAATTAGTTAACTCTCTACAACAGGAAGAAAATTGATGCCTTTGAATTTTGGTGCTGGCGGCGAATACTGTGTATACCATGAACTGCCCGAAGAACAAACCATTCAGTACTAGAGGAGATCAAACCTAAGCTTTCTTTGGAAGCTCAGATGACAAGAATTCGTCTTTAATACTTTGGACACATCATGCGAAGAGAGAGATCATTAGAGAAAGACATCATGCTTGGCAAGATAGAAGGTCAGCGCAAAAGAGGAAGGCCAGCAATGAGATGGATCGATACAATAACAGCAGCTGTGGGTACAACAATGAGCCGCCTGGCTGAAGACCGAACACAATTTAGGAAACTATCCAGAGGGTTGCCATGAGTCGACACCGACTCGACGGCACTTAACAACAACAACTACAACATACCTCCACTTAACAAAAACTTAATTGTACATACAACATATAAGGGCCTATTTATTAATCCCATATGGGGATTAATGTTGTATTTCACATGCATTAACAGTGTGGTGCCTTGTTAACAGCACAGCATTTTAACTGTGCACAGTAACTGCCGCATTAAACACTTAACATGGAAATTCATATTAGGGGGCATGGAATGGGCGAAGGCTAACACCTTGCAGCGAACGTGGGGGTTGTTACTATGTGTGTTAATTGCTAACATGAGCTGTTAGCTATACCTTCATAAGTGTCACTAATTGCATTCTGCATTAGTGACCATTCCGTTACTGTGCAACAGCAACCACTGCCTTCACATTAACAGCACAACAGCCTTCCTCTAAATGCTGGGTACCTTCCCAAAAGCTACCATGGAGCTTCTGCAGTTACCGCAGGCTAACCTTTCGGTTAATGTGTGTTGGGGTGCAAAATCTCAACAGAGGGTAGTAAATAGGCTCCAAAATATCTTACTATTGAACTTCAAGCAGGGGGTTCTTAGCAGATTCTGAATCATTTTAGTGGATCAGCATAAGAATTATCTAAAAGAATTGTGCATGAGCTTTTGAAGCCACCTACGTTCCCTCTTCAGAAGTCACATCAGATATTTATTCACATAGGATGAGAAAGGTGGTTTCAAAAGCTCAGGTAGGCTGTTTTTAGATTATGCTTATATTGAATCAAGAAAAGCTATCACAGCTTGCGGAGATTCCACTTTACTCCAGAAGCTATGAGATCCCCACATTACTTATTTCAGTTATAAAACTGAAAATAAAAGAGACTTCCTAATCGTCCCTCCAGGCCAGTCCAGGTATGTATGGGTTAACACCGTTCACCAGCAGCTGAGAACTGAGCATGTCAGAATTTTGATAATGCAGTACAAGAGCTCCTCCTTCAGCTCCCTGCTCCAGTCTTTCAGTTCTCAGCAGCTGAGTGAACAGCCCTTGCATAGTGGACCCCCTGACAAACCTTCAAAAAAAAAAGGGGACATTTTTTGTTGGCTTCAGAGAACAGTGCTCCTGGCTCTACAGTTTTTCCGTCCATGGATAGCACAGAAAGCAATTCGGGTGTGCTCCAACAACACAACCATGGTTGCGTACATCAACCATCAGGGGGGCACGGGAAGTGCAGTCCTGCTGGAGGAGACTCAGATTCTGATGCTGTGGGCAGAGGAGAACCTCATGGCGCTGTTGGCGGCACACGTAGTGGGCAAGGACAACATTCATGCGGACTTCCTCAGTCGACACTGGTTGGATCCGGGCAAGTGACAGTTCAACGCGGCAGTCTTTCATGACCTCACTCAGTGTTGGGGGCAGCTGATCATGGGTCTGATGGCCACACTGAACAACACCAAGGCAGGCCACTTTTACAATCAGTGCATTGACCCTCTTGCTCAAGTTTGGCTGATGGAGGGGCTCATATACGTAATCCTCCCCCCTCCAGGTGATGATTGGTCGCCTTCTGCAGTGGATAGAGGCTTATGGGGGGCCAGTGATTCTCATTGCATCAGATTGGCCCCAGAGGCAGTGGTATGTGGATCTCATGGGCCTGATGATAGATCAGCCAGTCTGGCTTCCCTTCTGGATCAACCTGTTGTCCTAGGGGCTGGTGTTGATACCATAGGTGGAAAGATTCTTGCTTACGGTTTGGCTTTTGAGCGGGTGCGACTGCAGCATCGGGATTATTCCCCAGCGGTCGTAGCTACCCTCTTAAAGGCCCAGAAACATTCCACCACCATGGCCTGTGTGAGGGTTTGATGAGTGTTTGAGGACTGATGTTTGTCTTGGAGCATTCACCCATTTTCCTGCTTGCTGCCTCGTATTTTGCTCTTCTTGCAGGGAGGCCTGGAGAGAGGTTTGATGATTAATTCCCTGAAGGTACAGGTGGCAGCCCTCTCTTCCTATCAGGGGCAGGTACAAGGGAGATCCTTGGAAGCTCATCCGGATGTGGTACTGTTTCTCAGGGCAGTAAGAACATAAGATAAGCCATACTGGCTCAGACCAAGGTCCATCAAGCCCAGTATCCTGTTTCCAACGCTGGCTAAACCAGGTCACAAGTACCTAGCAGGTTGCACAATGCTTGTAATGGGGCAAGCAGTGGATTTCACGGGTTTTCTTTAATAATGGTTTATGGACCTTACCTTCAGGAACTCGTCCAAACCTTTTTTAAACCCAGCTACACTGACAGCTTTTACTACATCCTCCAGTAACGATTTCCAGAATTTGAATACGCGTTGAGTGAAAAAATATTTTCTCTTATCAGCCTTAAACAGGTTACGCAGTAGCTTCATTGCATGTCCCCTAGACTTTCTACTTTTTGATGGCGTAAGCAATCGATTTATGTTTACCTGTTCCACTCCATTCATTAATTTATAGACTTCTATCATATCTCACCTCAGCCATCTCTTTTCCAGGTTGAAGAGCCCTAACCTTTTAAGTATCTCCTTATAAGGATATCCTTCCATCCCCTTTTCCATTTTGGTAGTTCCTTTCCTAATTCCACTATATCTTTTTTAGATAGGGAGACCAGAATTGCACACAGTATTCAAGGTGCAGTCACACCATGGAACAATACAGAGGCATTATAATATCCTTGGTTTTATTCTCCATTCTTTTCCTTATTTATTTATTTATTTTTATTTATTTACATTTCTTATATGCCGCACTATTTGCCATCAGCGCGGGTCTACATGGAACAGAAAACATCCGACAACTTACATATGTCTGGTCATTACATTTAACAGGAAGTGGAACTTGGAGAAACAGGGTAAACTATGTACATAGGAAGTGTAATAAGAAGGATACTACATGGAGTTTACATTGTAGAGGACGCCTGTTGCGAGGGGTTGCCTGTTTGACTACTACTATTGTTGGGGTGCTCGCTATTCAAGTGGGACTGAGGTTCGGAGCTGTCAGTGAGATATTTGATGAAGAGGAAATGTTTAAGGGCCTTTCTGAACAGGCTCAAGTTGGGGATTGCTCTGATATGTGCTGGTAAGGCATTCCATAGACTTGGGGCACAGAGTCGGAAGGCTCTGTTAGCTGTTGATTTGGTGCATCTTGTTTTTTCTTTTGGTATCACTAGCATGTTTAACTCTGCAGTTCTTCTTGGTCTATTAGGTACAAGTGGTTGGATGAGGTCAGATAGGGAGGATGAGGAGAGCCCCTTGGCAGCTTTGAAAGTCAGCAGTAAGGTCTTAAAACTGATTCTGGCTTGAATGGGAAGCCAGTGTAACTGTTTCAGGAGGGGTGTCACATGGTCTCTCCTGGATGCCCCAAAGAGTACCCGCGCTGCACTGTTCATAGCAAGTTGCAAGGGGTTCAGGGTGGACCGGGGGAGCCCTTGTAGTATGGAGTTTGAAAAATCGAAATGGGGAATGATCAGGGCTTGGTAAATGGTGCGGAAATCATTTGGTTCAAGTAACGGGCGTGGGTGTCTGAGGGATCTGATTTTAAAGTAGATCGCCTTTACGGTATTGGCTATGTGTTTCTTCATATCCAGATCTTGGTCCAACGTCACTCCAAGGTAACGTATAGCAGGTTTCACTTGTAGTTCGGCATCCTTTACCTTCACACAGCTAGGTGGTATGAAGTTTAGATTCCTCGAGATGAAAAGTACCTCCGTCTTCTTGTGTTGGATTCGCAGATTTTGTGACAGGAGCCACTCCGATATGGTGTTGAAGCAGTTGGTCAGAGGGGCGAGGTCTAGTTCATCCAATGATACTGGCATGTATAACAGCACATCATCAGCATATATCATGTAACTGACATTGAAGGATCTAATGATATTGCAGATGGGTTGGATGTATATATTAAACATCAAGGATGATAGGGAGGATCCTTGAGGCACACCTTGACGTTGTTGAAATGGTTCCGATGTAGCCCCGTCTGCTCGAAAATGCTGCCATCTTCCAGACAGGTAGGATCTGCACCATTCGAGTGCTGTTCCGCTGATACCTTTTTCTCTTAGCTGGCAGATGAGAATCTCATGGCATACAGAGTCGAAAGCTGCTGCTATATCCAAAAAGATGAGAGCGAAACCATGTCGTATGTTGTCCATGCCTGAAATTATATTGTTGAAAAGGGCTGTGAGTAGTGTCTCCACTCCATGTGACTCTCTGAATCCATGTTGGGATGGATCTAGTGGGGCGGTGGTGTCGATATGATCCTGTAATTGTCTGTGCACTATTTTTTAAATGATTTTTGCGAGCATAGGTATACTAGATATGGGCCTGTAGGACTCTACCTTTTGGGGGTCTAGCTTGGTGTTTTTTAAAAGAGGTCTAACGGAGGTCTGCTTGAGAGTAGGGGGGAAAGAACCAGTGTTAAAGGATTGGTTTATGATTTTGGCTATAATTGGAGAGAGATCACATCGCAGGTCTTTTATCCAGAATGCCGGACAAGGATCTGTTTGTGCAGTGGTAGTGTTTAGGGCTAAGATAGTATCTTCGATAATTTTCTTTGAAGGTGTCGAGAAGGATGTTAGCGATGCTGGGTACTCTTGCTCGTCGGGGGGGTCCGGAATTACTATTTTGTCGGTCTTGCACATTTTGGATTGCATGTAGACCGCATAGTCCTGCGGGTGAATATCGCCATGGTGCTCAGGGGTTGGTTCTTTAGTGAGCGTTTTGACTAAGTTAAACAGGTCATGCGGCTTACGCAATGACCGTCTCAGGGTGTCTGTGTGGTATTGCCTCATCTTGTCTGTGATGGCTTTGCGATGAGCCGTCAGATGTTGGATGTATGCTGATTGGTCGCTGCTGGTGCGTGACTTCCTCCAGCGCTTTTCCAGCCTTCGTAGCAAGGTTAGTGATGACCTTAAGTCAGCTGTGAACCATGGGGCTGATACTCTTTTCTTCAGGGCCATGTTTGTTGGAGGACGGATCGCGATTGTGCTGAGTTTGTTGTTCCAAGCGGTGATCAACTCATCTAGGCTTAAGGAAGTCTCATCAATAAGTGTGCGTGTTTCCGCGAGGATGCGTTCTCTGTTAAACGGGTGGAAACTTCTGGCAGCTGGGTTAGCATTGTTGCTTGTATCCAATTTGGGTCTTGGTGGATTGTTGAGGGTAGGCATCTGAAAAGTGATGAGTTTATGATCAGACCATGGGACCGCTGTTACTGATAGCATGATGTTTTGTGGTTGATCCAGAATTAACTGCGGGGCGAATATGAGGTCAAGGATGTTACCTTTCTCGTGAGTAGGTTCCTGCACCATTTGCGAGTATCCAAGGATCTCTAGGGCTTCTATGAATGCAGTTGCTTGATTGTCCTGTAATGATGGCAGGTTGATATCCCCTAAAATCCAATTAGGTTTATTTGGACCCTGGGTGTTGGATGCCAGGTTTATTATGGTTGACAGGTCGTCTGGATCCGCTGATGGAGCTCTATAAATCAGGTTTATGGAGCATCTGTTGTTGGAGATTGATACAGTTTCCAGGTTGTTGTTGCTGTTGGAGTCATCCATTTTGAACTGGAGATCCATTCTGGTGATGATGAGCACTCCTCCACCTCTTTTGTTCTGCCTATGGCTGGTGAAGGCAACAAAATTAGATGGGAGTAGCTGGTTGAGGATGGTATTGTCTTTTTTCTTTTTCTTTTTAGCTGTATTTATATCCCTCTTTTCACCGGGTCAAAGCGGTCAATTGGGAGATACATTTAACACGAGGGGGTATGACACACATACGCTAATACTTACTTCCGAGGAAAGCCACGTTTCAGTGACCATGAAGATATCCAGGTTGTGGGATGTTATTATGTCTGTAATTACTGGCCACTTTTTGCGAAGTGAGCAAGCATTTACAAGTGCACACTTTAGGCTACTCGGGTAGAGGCTTTTACTTAATCTAGCTTTCGTAGTGTGTTGGAGTGGGATGTGTAATAAGTAGTGGTGGTGCGGGTAGTTACACTCGCGTGAATTGTAGCAGAAATCACTTGACCATTTTCTCCCACTTGATGGTACGATAGGGATGTGATTGTGTGATGTAGTTGGGGCTAGTGAGCTGGATGGCCAGGTTAAGAGGAGCAGGTAAAGGCTTATTAACGTGATGATAGTGTGTTCCTTTCTGACTCTTCTGGACCAACTTGGTGAAGCAAGGGGCCTGTGTCGGGGAGTGAATCAGAGGGGTTCTTAGCTAGGATATTATGCAATCAGGCAACCGTCTCTTTGTGTCATGCAAGATAACAAGTTGGAAATTTCCTCTCTTAGGTATAGGTGATTCCTATGATTCGGGTTGTTCTTTCCTAGGTGCATAACTTTGCACTTGTCCACATTAAATTTCATCTGCCATTTGAACATCCAGTCTTCCAATTTATCAAGGTTCTCTTGCAATTTTTCACAATCCTCTTGGATTTTAACAACTTTGAATAATTTTGTGTCATCTGCAAATTTGATTACCTCACTTGTTATTTCCATTTCCGGATCATCTTAAAAAGCAGCAGACCCAGCACAGATTCCTGGGGTACTCCATTATTTACCTTTCTCCATTGGGAAAATTGTCTATTTAGCCCTACCCTTTGCTTTCTATCTTTTAACCAGTTCCTGATCCACAATACTACACTGCCTCCTATCCCATGACTTTTTAATTTTGTCAAGTCTCTCATGAGGGACCTTGTCAAACACTTTCTGAAAATCCAGATATACTATATCGACCAACTCACCTATGCCTACCTGTTTATTCACACCTTCAAAAAATATAACAGATTAGTAAGACAAGACTGTCCTTGGCTAAAGCCATGTTGGCTTTGTCCCATTAAACCATGACTATCTATATGTTCAGTAATTTTGTCCTTTATAATGGTTTCTACCATTTTGCCCAGTACTGATGTCAGGCTTACTGGTCTGTAATTTCCCGGATCACCCCTGGAACCCTTTTTAAAAATATTACAGATAATTTTAATGATAGTTCACAGATTAGTAATAGTAGATCTGCAATCTCATATTTCATTTCTCTGTACACCCTCAGATGTATACCATCCGGTCCAGGTGATTTGTACGCTTTAGTTTATGAAATAGTTGTAATACATCTTCCCGGTTTATTGATATTTCTTTTAAGTTTTCCAATGCTTCACCTTTAAATACCATTTCAGTAATGCGTAACTTCCCTACATCTTCTTCATTAAAGACCGAAGCAAAGAATTCATTCAGTTTCTCTGCTATGGCCTAAATGGGAAGTGGCCTCCAAAGCCTCGATTGCCCACTGGATAAAACAGACCATGGGGGGAACCACGTGACGCATGAGCGGGTGAGACGCATCTCTCCTTGCTCCGGGGCTATCTTGTCTTTCTATTGATCTTTGACCCCCCCCTCCCTGGCTGTAACCCCACCAGAGCATCGGGGGTGATACCGCAAGATTTGCTGCCGGTGTAGAGCAACTTACTACTCTCCGCAATGCCTCTCACGGCCAGGAAGGAGCGGGAAAAGGTGGCGAAGTCGGGGGTGGCCTCCGCGAGCAAGATGGCATCCACCATGATACAGCCGCGGTCGCCGGATGCGGAGAGCGTGGAATCGAGCTCGGAAGAGTTAGCGAAGGAGGTTGCTAAATTCCTGGAGCCGAAATTTGACCGCATACTGACCAAGCTCGAGGCTGTCGGAGAGACCCTGGCTGATTTTGGTCAACGGGTCGAAGAACTTGAGCATCGGGTGTCCGCGATTGAGGAGGCCGAGGGGCTGCAGACACGTGAGCACACAGCCATGCAGAAGACTATTGAGGCCCTGAAGGAAAAAGTGGATGATTTAGAAAATCGTTCACGCAGGAATAATCTGCGGTTAGTGGGCATTCCTGAAGCACACACTGAAAACTTGCTGCAGGCGCTGGTGGAGTCTTGGCTGCCCAAAGAGCTTGGGTTGGAGCAGCTGGTGGGAGAAATAAGAGCTGAGCGGGTGCACCGTATTGGGCCTAAGTCGGAGGCTTCACAGCGACCCCGAGTTGTGATTGCTCGCATTTTGAATTTTCAACACAAGTGGCAATTGCTCCAGGCCTATCGCAAGAAGCGTTCACTATTGCTGGACAATCACAAAGTCCTCATGTTTCAGGACTATTCGGCTTCTGTAGCGGCGAAGCGCAAGGAGTTCTCCCCCTTTTGCTCTACTTTATTCCAGCGGCAACTGCGGTTCACACTGGCCTTCCCCGCGACGCTACGAGTGTTCCATGAGGGGAGGAATCATGTTCTCAGCACTGTGGCAGCAGCCCAGAAGTTTGTGGAGGCCTTGGGGAGCCCGGTGTCTTCGACTTGAAGGGACATCTGCCACCTGACACTACCTTAGTGTTGTATTGGCCTGTTCGACAGGTTTGGCTAGTGCAGTGGCTTTGGCATGCTGATAACTGGGTGATTTCCTAATTGCTGAGCCTGGAGGAGACACCGCGTGGCCGCGCCCGGCCCTACGCCTCTCACTTGATGTTTGGGACTTTCTCTGCTATTGTGGGGCTTGTTACGAGGTGTGTGGTGGGCGGTGGGTGGGGGACTGTATTGTATATATTTTTTTGGTTGATCTTTATTTATGAAGGTTTATCATCACATTAATGGGGGAATATCAGTGCCAGTGTCCTTCAGAGGGGTGAAGCAGATGTAGTTTTGCTGCGAGATAGATGAGATCCGGTGCAGAGTCCACTGTAGGATCGCTGGTTTGAATGGGGACTGTATTGGCTTTAGTTTGTCTTGGGTGGGGGAGGGGGTATACTCATCGAGAGTTGTGCTGTGTATTTGTGGGGGGGGGCGAGATAGCCCTGCTGCGCACAAGAAGTGGGCCCCGAGCCTGGCGCAGTTAGCCGGGCGTGCTGCTGGGTATGTTTTACCTTAGGGGTGGGTGGGGGGGAGGGCGGGTGGGAGGGGGGAGGAAGGGGGCGAGGGGTGGGAATTGAGGGATATATGGAAGGATGTGTGGGGGGTTCAGGGGGAATATTGCTGTGAGTGTTCGGGGGTATATGAGAGGGGGGTAGGTGTGCAGTACAGACAGAGAGTGAGTGTGTTCTATGGTGGCTATGGATTAGCAAACAACAGCGCCTATTATCCAAACACTTATGCGCCCGGAGGGAGAGATTGATGTTTGACTGTTCTGAGTCGAGGCTGGGCGACTTGGAACGTTGGTATGCATGGGAGTCCTGTTGGATGAGACGTACATGGTGTGAGCTGAATGAGTGATGATCTACGTGTCGTTTCTTGGAACGTAGGGGGGCTGAATACGCCTGTAAAAAGGACGAAAGTGCTGCAGGCCCTGAAGAAGGGACATACACATATAGCTTTATTACAAGAAACCCACTTAACTGCGGTTGAACACACTAAGTTGAAGAAAGATTGGGTGGGGCAGGTATACGCCGCTTCTACGAAGGTAAAGAAGCGTGGAGTGGCGATTTTGGTGAAAAAAGGTTTAACACTGGAGGTGATTAGAGAGGAGGCGGACCCGAATGGGAGGTTCCTCTTTCTACATGCCAAGATTCAGGGACAAGAGCTACTCCTGGGAAACATCTATGCCCCAAATACATATGATCACCGTTTTTTCCAGTTACTCCTGGGGAAAGTGTTAGGGGCCCCGACAATACCTTTGATACTGGCGGGGGATTTTAACTGCCCGCATGACCCGCTCTTGGATAGATCCGCTGGGGGGGTTTCTCCTGGGGCTTGGCGTAATAAAGGGGTAGATTACCTGTGTAAGTTGGGGGGCTTGGTGGACTCCTGGAGGGTCTTGCATGGTGGGGAAAAAGATTATACACATCTGTCGAGAGCACACCAAACCTGGTCCCGGATTGATTACATCTTGATTTCGAGAGCGAGCTTAGGAAAAGTGGTCAAAGTGGAAATTGATCCTATTGTAGTGTCCGATCATGCTAAGGTGGTGTTGGATTGGAGAGGAGGATCCCAGGGTGGAGCCCGTTGGGCATTCCCGGGGCATCTTTGGCAAAATGAGGCTTTCCGAACCTATTTGATCCGCCAGTGGGAGGAGTATCTTAGTCGGAATGACACCGGAGAAGTGGATGTAATGACCTTCTGGGAGGCTGGGAAAGCAGTGCTCCGGGGACACATTATAGCGTATGTTGCAAGGGAGAGGAGGAGATTGGACGCGCGGCTTATGGAGTTATCACGCCAATTACAGGAGGCGAAGCGAGCAGCTGTGGCTCGACCGCAGCTCCTCGCGGCATATTTTGAAGTGCAGAGAGCTCTTAATGAGGTGCTCCAGGAGCGTGCAGTACAGTCGCTACAATATTATCGCCACCAATTATTTCGTTTTGGTGATCGGTCGGGACGTCTACTGGCGAGACTAGTTAAACGTAGAGGAGGCATCCAGGGGGTGACTCGGATCCGGGACAGCCAGGGGGTGCAGCAGACTACCATGCCAAAGATTGTGCAGGTGTTTCGTCAATATTATCAGGATTTATATACCCCAGATGCGGAGAATAGAGAACAGGAGAGCGCGTTTCTTACAGCCGTGTCTTTACCTCGAGTGACGGAGGCTGAACTTCAGGCTTTAAATGCTGGGATAACTTGCGCAGAAATCCAAGCAGTGATAAAGAAAGGGAAAGCACATAAAGCTCCGGGCCCCGACGGCTATGGTGCAGAGTTCTACAAGATATTGATGCCCCATATTGTGCCTACTCTGATGGCAGTGTATCAGGAGGCGCAGGAGCGAGGTTCATATCCGCGAGATATGCGAACGGCGGCCATTACTATCATTCCAAAAGAGGGCCGAGATCCGGAAGACCCTGCATCTTATCGCCCCATCTCTTTAATCAACTATGATATGAAAGTGGTGGCCTCGGTCCTGGCGGCCCGGCTACAAGAGGTTTTGCCCCGGCTCGTTGGTGCCCATCAGTCGGGTTTTGTTAAAGGCCGGGATGCTTTTACTAATATTAGTAGGGTACTTCTGGGCATGGAACATTGTCTGCACCAGGGGGCGCCTCTTCTCCTGGTGAGCCTTGATGCCGAGAAGGCTTTCGACAGAGTGTCGTGGGCTTATATGTTCAAAACGCTCAAAAAATTTGGCTTTGAGGGTGCCTTTCTTTCGTGGGTGAGAGCGTTATATGCGGGACCGCTGGCGTGTGTGGCCAGTGGGGGAACTTTCTCGGCACCATTTGAACTCCGCAGAGGTACTCGGCAGGGTTGCCCGCTGTCGCCCCTCTTATTTGTTCTGCAGTTGGAACCTTTACTCCTGGCTCTCATCGCGGAGCCTGAGATACACGGGATTGAATGGCCGCAGGGGGGAATCAAGGTCAGCGCGTTTGCTGACGATATGCTTTTGTGTTTAAGTGACCCTCAGCCTTCACTGGAGTACGCTTTGGGAGTGATTCAGAGTTTTGGCTCGTTCTCAGGGCTCCGGATTAATCTTAGTAAATGTGTCGCGTTAGATGTAGGGGGCCGGGCGCGGAGACAATGGCGAGGGTTTTTTCCTTTGCGTTGGGCGAATGGGGAATTTCGCTATTTGGGGATTCAGATACCAGATCAGATCTCCCGATTATATGATGTCAATATCCGCCCCATGATGCAGAGATTGGCGGCTGTACTGCATAGGTGGCGAGATCTTCCTCTCTCGCTCATGGGGCGGCTGGCTTTGTTTCAGATGATGGAGGTGCCCCGTTGGATATATCTTTTACGCCATTTACCTCTGTGGCTGTTGCGGCGGGATGTCATATTGTTTCAGCGCTATCTCAGACAATTTCTATGGCGTGGTAGGAGAGCACGAATCCCGCTCCAGGTCTTGATGAGTAATAGGGAGGAAGGGGGACTTGGACTATTCTCGATCCGGGATTATAATTTTCTTGCTTTGTTGCGGCCCTTGCGCAATTTGATCCGGGGTGGGGAGGGAGCCCTGCCGTGGGGGTTGATCGCGACACTATCGGCGCCCTATCATCCGGCCTACTTGCTACATAGCCCTCCGATGGGCCTACCGCGTTTCTGGCGGCACTCGGTATATCTTAGTGCGTTGAGACAGGCGTGGCGCTTTCTATGTCAGAAGAAGCGAGTGCCTTGGAACAGTACGGAGTGTCTGCCCTTGAGGGGAATGCTGATTTTGCGCCGGGTGCCCTGGGAGGACTTCCAGGCAGTTGGACAGCGGCTGGACTGGGACATCTGGGTCAATTGCGTATGCAATCTCAGGAGGCATTGGACTCCTTTCAAACTTTATCCCGGCGCTATCAGCTTGCGCCTCACTCCTTCTACTTCTATTTGCAAGTGCGACACTATATACAGTCGCTCCAGCGGTCTATGGGTTTTCAGTTTCGAGATAGAGGGGTGTGGGATCTCATAGCGGACGCAGATGGCAAGTTTTCGCTCCGCTCCTGGCGTGAGGAGTGTTGGCCGGGGGGGGACCGGACTCCGTTGGAACGACTGGCACAGCAGTGGTGCAACGCTGATGAGGTGTCCCTTACGGTAGAGTTCCTCCAGACTGCTTTCCAGCATCTTGGGCTCCTCTCGGAATCGATTAAATTACGTGAAATCCAGTATAAATTGTTATGGAGGGCATATGTACCCAACACACGGGCGTTCCAGATGAAGTTGCTCTCGACTGATGTCTGCCAGCTGTGTGGCACTCATAAAGGGACCTTACTCCATCGTTTTTGGAGCTGCACCTGGATAACTCAGTTTTGGGGGGAGATTTACACTGAGCTGCGCGCCTGCAGACCTATGAGAGGGGAGCTCACGTATGACTGGGGTTTGTTTGGGGTGTGTGCTATAGCTTCCAGGGAATCCTCTCCGGATTTGACTGCAGTGTCTAATGGGGGTGGGCAAAGACCCAGACATGATAGTACCGCTGCCTCCAGTGGCGTGGCTACTCGGCAGCTTTATACTAGAGCCTTCCTGATTGCGAAACAGTGTATCCTGCGACATTGGGTGGACGCCCGCCCTCCGGGGATTCGGGAATGGTGCAGAACTCTTTTAATTCTGAGAGACCACGAGCTGCACACAGCGAGACTCCTGGGGGCCAAGCAGAAGGCGCATTGTGAGAGTATCTGGAGAGGGGTCACGGAGCATCACTTCTCAGCCCGGGGGCTCCTGGGGGGTGTAGGGACAGATAATGAGGGGGTGTGATGTGTGGGGAAACTTGAACTCTGGGTGTACGAGTGTTAAGACTTGCAAAGAGTGTACGAGTGTTAAGACTTGAAAGGGATTACTGGGCTGAATGTCTGTACTGTGGGAGGGAGGGGCCAGGAGGGATGGGGGAGGGGGAGGGGGGAGTAGTTTGGGGTATTCTCAGGTTTGTCTGCAAAAGGGATCTGGGGAGAGGGGGGGGGGGTTGATGGAGCTGCCCCACTGCCATTGACAACTATTTCAGGCTTCCCGCTTGAGATGTTTTGTGTTGTCTGTTTCAATGGGGGCTACGGGGATGACCTGTTTTTCTGTTAATGTTATACTGTTGGTTCTCTATGTGAACCCCTGTTCCTCTCTGTATTTGTGAAAACTTAATAAAAATGATTTGCACTAAAACAGACCATCTGTCTGGCCTACATGGTTTGGGACAGGGTACCAACAAAGGGACTGAAAGCCCATTCAACGCAGACTCAGGCGGTCTCATGGGCTGAATGCAGTCTGGTGCCACCGGTGGAAATTTGCAGGGTGGCAAGTTGGTCTTTGCTACATACCTTTACCAGACATTATCGACTGGATATCCAGGTGGCCAGGGATGTGAGGTTTGAGGCCACAGTGCTGCAAACTGGCCTTGCGGGTCCCTCCAGTAGTTAGGCACTGCTTTGGTATGTCCCATGCATACCTGGATTGGCCTGGAAGGACGATTAGGAAGGCAAAATTAGATCTTACCTGCTAATTGTCTTTCCTTGAGTACATCCAGGCCAGTCCAGGACCCTCCCTAGTGTGGGTTTCTTCTCTTTCAGATCGGAACACAGTGGTTGGTGCGAGCCTTGTCTGCTTGTCATTCCCAGTTGAGTGTAAGGGCCTATGTGAAGAAACACAGCATTACTGTGGTGACAAGTCCTCTGGCGGAATGGCAGTTTTTCGCAAGTATGGCTCTCTCCACCTGTCCGGCCCTTACATTGTACTGGCTGTAATATAGTGGAATATAGTGTATTATAGTGTGCATTATTGCATTTCTTCTGTTCTCCTTGCAGGGGCGGCCCAAGGGGGGCACAGGGCCATGTGTGGAGACTCATTGCGGGGCCTCATTTGCATAAGGAACCTCATTTGCATAAATATTAGCATAATGTTAACACGCCTCTTAATGAGTGTCTGGATAAAGAAAGACTACCAGATTTCTACATCACTATACTCCAGTGCCAACCGCCAGGCCCATTAGGAAGTACTATAAATACTGCCCATTTAGAACCCATAATAGTTATGGTATTTATACACCCCCCTGAAATCAACCCAAATATATCCCACAGCAATTTGATTTCATTTAAATTTTTCTACAATATGGGAACCACAATCCCTAAACTTTACCCTAAAACCCGTGTACAATGCCACGGTAGAATTATATTACACTAATTAGTGTTTCAAGCCATGTAGCTTCCTAGCTCTTTTTCAGGCGAATGAACCTTATCCACTAGTGGTTCCGATTAAATCCAATCTGAGAGCAAGAGGTCAGAGCACACGTCATTTCCACAAAACACTTGTCAAACATAAACTATTCACAACCGTAAACTCCACCAATCAATCTCCATGTTCATGCCCTCCGGGGCCATCGACCTCAGTCGGAAGATCCACTGCTGCTCTTTAAAATGCAATTTTGCTTTACGATCACCCCCCTAATATCGGGGGGGGGGGGAACAGGAGCAGAGTAGGGCTAGGGCTCATAGGGAAGGGCTTAGCCCTCATATTAGCCCTCATAACCCCTTTCATGAGCTGGATTCGAATGACGTGAGAACTTCTAACAATGATAGAGCATCAGGAAAACCTACCTTTAAGGGTTACACATACACCTAGTACCCTTTTTTAACTATTGGTAATCAGCTTGTTAAGCCCCTGGATCCCGCCAACCTTCCTTCTATTTTACAGCATGCCCCGAACCCCACGAAAATGCCAGCTGCCACTGTGCACTATTTGCAACGTATGACTCGTGGTTTGCAGTGTACGGCGCAGGACTACTGCCTCATTATTGAGGGTGTCCTGGGGTATGATGAAGAAACCCCATTTGATTTTTCTAGAGTTAAGTCACTGGCAAATCCTTATGAGATGCCGGATGATTCTAATTACCCCCTCCGATATCCCGAGGTGATAAAAAAGATGTGGGACGAAGTGTTAGAAGAGTCTGAGCGTTTATTTGGGGCGAAACAGAATCTTGCTGCATCTATTGCATGCGTGCAGGAACCAGGGAAAGGAGTTTCACAGTTTGTGTGAAGGTTTCATAAGTGTTGGAAGGAGGAGGCAGGTTTATCACAGGAAGGCCTGATGGCTTCGATGTACATTCAGACGCTGTTTGGGGCTATGCACCCCGAAGTAACTGTAGCATGTAAGCGAATGGTAGATGCTTGGTTTAGCATGACTCCAGCAGAATTAGAGAAGGTAATATTAACGAAGGAAGCGGCGGGATGCTTTGCAGATATGGATGTTAAGAGAGGTAAATTTTCTCATGCTTGGCAGCAGGATATTGGTTGCCAGCAATCCTACCCCGGGGGATATCAACCCCCGGGGCCTCAGTGGTCGCAATCTTGGGGGTGGAGGGGACAGCGGGGCCGGTTTCGAGGCGGGCGGGGTGGTGGAAGAGGAATAGGGCAGGGAATATCTAGGAATCAGATTTGTTTTCATTGTAAGCAACAAGGACATTGGAAAAATGAGTGCCCTTACGCGGCAGGTAGCGGCCCTGGGCCGACTCAGTGGGGCTGGGCTTTGCTCCCTCCCATGACGCCATCGGCACCACTCCCTCCCCCATCTAGTAGCCCCGCAACCCCTGTTATCCCTATTACATGGCAACAGCCCCCGCAATGCCCTGAGGCAACGGTTCCGATCTGGGTTCAGTTAATGGGTGGATGGAAGGAGCCCCCTTGTTGAATGTTGTGCATTAATGGCCAGCAAGTCTCCTTTGTAATCGATACGGGAGCGACTTGCTCTACGTTGCATGCCTCTGTTTGTAGGGAACCCTTTACGCCAGGTCCTGCCTCAGTTGGGATAAATGGAACCTCTACCCCCACATGGATTACACCCCCGTTGTCTGCCTCCGTGCTTGGTAATAATACTGTGGGACTATTCTGTTTTCTACCCATTCTGGGTTTTTTTTTTCCCCATTAATTTTTTATTAAGAAATCCACAATGCAAAACAACAAGCGTTAACACATAATTTCTTAAACAGAACTAGCATATGCTAACATAGCTCAACTACTCACCCCAAAGATACATCAACTGTATGCAGAAGAAAACTACAACACTTTACATCTCGCCCCCCCCCCAGGTCCCCCCCCAGATCCCCCCCAGACCTCCCCCCCTCCCCCCCTCTGAGGTTGGCTACCCTATTAGTATAATAAGTATATAGTCAAGAGGTAGAAGTCTGACCATAGAACATTACTTATCATCAGCTACATAATCAATGCTAGGGGCAAAGGACAGTATCAGAGCATCCTATCAAAGCAGCAGTAACTAGACCCCCATACTTCCTGAGCAGTGTGTCACAGGCTGACAACCCCTTTGCTAACAATACACCACAGATGGCACTCTACGGGGTGGGACCATTTACCCATCTAAGATAAGGGCCCCAGATTTCCTGAAACCGAGCCAACCGCTGCTGGCGGAGGGCGGTAAGGCGGTACATTAAGGAAAGATGCGCGACTCTCCTTTGCACTTCCTCTAAAGTGGGCGGAGAGGCAGCCCTCCACTTCCTCACAATCAAGAGCCTCATTGCCCCACACACTACCCTACACCACTTTGAGCCCCCTCCCACATTCAACAAGGCCAAACATGGACCTAAGTCGATACATTCGCCCAGAACCTCTCCCATCCACCCCGCAACCACACGCCACGTGGGCTGAAGTTTAGGGCATTCCCACCAGATGTGCATAACGGATCCCGACTCCCCACATTCTCTCCAACAAAGCCCCAACCCCCACTCCATTTCTGCAGCCTTTGGGGCGTCAAGTGCCACCTATAAAGCACCTTATAGTTTTGCTCCAAAATAGAGCTAGACAGGATCCCCTTGAACAGCCCCTTGTAGACTGCTTCCCATTGGTCCTCATCCCAACACTTATGTAAATCTCGCTCCCATGCTTTTTTATGGGCCCAGTCCCCCCTATCTCTGGTGTCCATTAGTCCGTACAACCGGGAAATCAGGCCTTTGACCACCCCACCCTCCACTAACCCGTCCACAACAGCCCCTTGCCCCTCCCCCCCAGCCTCCCAAACTGTTGCAGAAGTGACGCGCTTGCACGTATTGATACCTGTCCCCCTCCAACACCGGAAATTCATTTCATAGATCCTCGAAGGCCACCCAATCCGCCCCGTCCTTAAACTGCCCAACATGGCTCAGCCCCTGACGTGCCCACCTCTGAAAGGCAGGATCACACCTCCCTGGCGGAAAGTCGGGGTTATCTAGCAGGGGCATAAACCTCGAACACCCCCGATTGCCATACCACCTGGATCTCCATTTCAACCAATAGCGCAGGGTAAGCGCTACATAAGGGTTCCCCCCTCCTTTTGCCACAGCACCAGCGTCCCTCACCCAAACAATATGTGATAAGCGTCTCCCCCCCCCTAATTCCAGCTGTTCCAACTCCACCCACTCAGCTGCATCCCGCAATATCCATTCAAAAACCGCCCGCACTCTGTCCGCTTCGTAATACCTACTCAACTGAGGCATCCCCATACCCCCCAAACATCGAGGTGCATATAGGACGTGCCGGGCCACCCGCGGTCGCCGACCCTGCCACACAAAAAACATAAGCTTATCCTGTAGTTTACGCAGGTACGACATTGGGACCTCGACTGGCAGGTTCATGAACAGATAGAGAAGTCGAGGAACCAAGATCATCTTGATCAAATCTATTCGACCTAGCCAGGAGATCTCAAATGCCCCCCACCTTTCAAGCTCCCGTAGTACCTTACCCTGAGCAGGCAAGAAATTCTCCTGGAACAGATCCCGGCTCTGGCCAGTGAGCTGCACCCCAAGGTACCGAATACTAGATTTGGCCCACCGGAAGGGGAAGGACTTCTTTAGAGCCTCCACTGTCTCCCCACCAATGGTGAGATTCAGTACTTCTGACTTCGTAGGGTTCATGCGAAACCCTGACAAGGCGCCATAAGTGGTCAATTCCTCTAAAATTGCCGGAAAAGATCTCAAAGGATCGGAGACAAAAAACAGGACATCATCGGCAAAAAGGGATATCTTATGATGCTGCCCGCCCACCGCTACACCTCGCACCTCCGTACAGTCCCGTATTCTCTGGGCCAGCGGTTCCATAGCAAGTATAAACAACAGGGGGGAAAGTGGGCAGCCCTGCCTTGTCCCTCTATGCAATTCAAAAGTCTGGGTGGTAGAACCATTAATTTTTAGGCAAGCTAATGGATGCCGATACAAGGCTCGCACCCAATCCAAAAAAGGCCCCACAATCCCCAACCGCTCTAGTGTCGCAAAAAGAAAGGGCCAGCTCACCCTATCAAATGCTTTTTCAGCATCTACAGCGAGCAATGCCATCTCTGCCCCCTCTCTACCCCCGTGCCACACCAAATTCAACACTCTTCGAATGTTATCAGAGGTGTATCTCCCGGGCACAAAGCCAGATTGGTTTGGGTGTACCAACTGCCCCAGCAACGGAAGCAGTTTATTCTCTAGGACCCGAGTAAAGATCTAAAGGTCGCTGCCCAAAAGGGATATAGGCCTATAGGAGCCACATTCTAAAGGATCCTTCCCTTCTTTATATAAAATACTGACCCCCGCCAACCTCAGGGAGGGTGGCAATATACTATCCCCCTTAAAGGAATTGTACATTCTCACCAAAGGCCCAACTAAACACCCCGCGAAGACTTTGTAAAAGCGGTTGGGAAACCCATCCATGCCGGGGGCCTTGTGGGCTCTCAAGCCTTTAATCACTGTCAGGACCTCATTTTCCCCAATAGGAATTGAGAGACCCTCCGATTCCGCATCAGACAAACTGGGCAATCGGACAGAATCTAAAAAGTCCTTGATCGCTGCCTCTGGTACTTCAGTTTCCGGCGTATAAAGCTCCCGGTAGTACTGAACAAAACGATCTTCAATCTCTCTCCCCAACCACAGCATTCCACCCTCTTTCCCTCGCACCTTCAGGATAGCATTCCTTGCAGCCAATTTCTTGACCCGGCGCGCTAACATCCTACCCACCTTATTGCCGAATTCAAAGAACCTCTGCTGTAGCATGTTTAGTTTGTGCCTGATCTCCTGCATATGCAATTCACTTAATTCCAGCTGTGCCTTCCTCAACTGCCCTGTCACGGATACATCCTGCTCCCCCCGCTTCAGACGCATTTCCAGCTCACCAATCACAGCCAGCAATTCCGATTGTTTTTCCAACCGCAATTTCTTTTTAAGGGCACCTAGAGCTACTAGCCTCCCGCGGATCACCTCCTTCAAGCAGTCCCAAACAATTCCCGGTGAACATTCCCCATTATCGTTCAGGAGCAAGTACTCTTCTACACTACCTCCGCATCATCTAGCAAGGATTCATTCAATTTCCACCACCTCTTTGTAGGTCTCGAGTTCCCAAATTGTAAAGTACAAACAACAGGGGCATGGTCCGACCACGTCCGTTCGCGAATTTCACAAACCACCACTTCAGCCAGCATCGCTTTATCAATAAGCAACATATCAATCCGAGAATACACCCCATGCACGGAAGAGAAAAACGAATAGTCCCGCTCGCCATAATGCACCTCCCGCCAAAGGTCCACCACCTCCAAGGTTTCCATCAAACGCTTCAAACAGAAGCGATGCTTCCGCGTCATAGACGATGCACCTCTGGAGGTATCTACTAAAGGATTGAGGGCCACATTAAAATCCCCCCCTAAAACTAGCTGCCCATCCCCCTTATTTACAAGAACTGTCTCAAGATCCCCAAAGAAGGCTGCCTGGTCCGTGTTGGGAGCATAAATACTAGCCAGAGTATACAGCTGCTGACCCCATTGTAACTTGACCACCACATACCGCCCCCCTTTGTCCCTAACCACCTCCTCAACCTTCCCCAGTACCCTGTTGGACAGCAATAGTCCCACTCCTCCTTTTTTCTTCTCCAACTTATTGGAAGCAAAATATTGTTGTGGGAAGCGAGGGTGACGCATGCGACCTTCGTCTTTAGGGAGCAAGTGGGTCTCCTGTACAAAAATTACATCCCCCTCCAATCTAGAGCATTCTTTAAAAAGCAATTGTCTCTTATAGTAGGAGTTCAGGCTCCTAACATTGATAGTCACCAACTTAAGTGCGGCCATAGACTCTCCCCTTACTTCCATAAGCCAGAGCCACCCCGTCTCCCCCTCCCCCACTCCCACCCCCCTCCGACCCCCCTCCCCCCACCCCCCATCGCACCACCCGATCCAACAAGTAGATCGGTTCCAGGTCACGTCAACCAGGACAACCGCCCTGCTCGCTGCTTAAACCCTTCCCCGGATACATGTACACACCTCTAAACTTTCCCGCTTATTCAAATAGTCATTCCATTCACTCACCCAATTCCCCCACCCTCGAACCTCACACACCCCAGCAATATAATACAAATATAACACACATAAAATACAAATAACCCCTGCAGCAGACATAATGCTAAACCCCCAAACGATTTACATTGGCAACAGATAAATCCAACTATACCCCATTTTATTTATTTATTTATTTATTTTTCCTCTTTATGTTGGTGTTCTTTGCATTGATAGGTATATTTACCCCTCCCCCGCAGCCCCTCTCCACACTCTGCACCCAGATTTAACCGGGTTATCAAACCAATATTTAGGTCCATCGGACTGATACACCCCAGTTCAGGAGGCCAACTCTGCAGGCTGCAAAGCCGGCCTCGTCTTCCGTAGCCTCCGCTCCCCGCCGGACACTCTACTCCAGCTCGTTTGGGGTCGTTTGGGTGGGTCTCCACCCTCTCTTGCTCTCTGGTCGTCTGGTACACTTGTCGGAAGATTGGTCCATCCCGCCTGCTTCAGTCCTGCAAGGGCTGCCTCTACTGTGTGTGCCACATAGGATTTCGTGTTAATAGTGAACTGTAGGCCCACAGGAAACAGCCACCGGTAGCGCACATTCTCTTCACGAAGCCGCTTCGTCATTTGTTGGTACTCCCGACGCTTTTTCATAGTGATACTAGATAGGTCAGCAAACACTTCCACATCCGCCCCATGCCAGTTGAGTTTCCCCAACTTCCGAGCCGCCCGGAACACCAGCTCTTTGGATCAATATTCATGCAGGCAGCAAACAATGTCCCTGACTCTGTTGTCACGCCTCGGGCCCAAAGACCGATGAGCCCAATCCACTCTGAGACACACCCCTTCTACATGCATGTCAGCATCTTTCAGAATAGCGCTACAGAACTCTTCCGCTAGAACAACATAATTGACAGCTCCGTCCCCTTCTGGGAGACCCCGTATCCGGATGTTTGATCAACGAGAGCGGTTTTCAAGATCCTCCAGTTTTTGTAATATGTCGCCCTGTGCTTCCTCCAGCAAGGCGGTTCGCTGGGCCGCAACCCCGATCTGTTCCTCATGCTCCTCTGCTCTATTTTCCAGCTCCTCTAGCCGGGTGCCAAGTATTAGCATATCGCCTTTCAAGTCCTTAAACCAGTTCTGAACCTCCAACTTAAATGTGGATATCTCCGATTGTGTAGATTCAAACCAGCTTTTCAGATCTGCGCGCAAGCTCTGGATTTCACCTGCATTGCCTGTCGCGCCACTTCCAACTCCTTCTCCGGTCTCTGCCACAGCATTGCCACCAGCCGCCATCTTGTTGACAGGTGTCTTCACACCTACTCCCCCTTTAAAGGAAAAGGTTTTTAAGTCTGTCCCAGGCTTTTTGCCAGCCATCCCTTCACAAAGATGTGCCAGGTCAGCAACCCAGCTCAGCGGCAAGGCCACTCAGGTAGCTCCGCAGGTCCCACTTTTGTAAGCCAAACCCTGAAGTTGTATTCCACTGCCCTCCTAGGGCTCAGCTGATGGACAAGCAGCGTAGCAGGGAACAGTCCTGAGTGCTCCAAAGTGGGCCGAAGTAGATGCTCAAGTATAGAGGGCCAGAGGATGTGCACAGTAGGTCCTCAGCATATCAAACACTGCAGAAACTGAGTTCCCTCTCATTTATAGCCAGGCCCCTTACACTGCTCGAAATTGCTAGGCTGCGGTTCCAGCTCTCGCAGGGGGCAGATCTGCACCAGGCCCGGTCTTCTCAGCTTCCCCCTCACTTTATTACTGCCACGCGGTCTGGCAGTTCCAGCGCCACTGGAAACTCAGCTCTGATCCCGCCGCGGGGAAAAATCCTCGGCGCACTGTTCACTCGCTATCAGCCGCACAGCTCCCCACAGCTCTGGGACTCTCCCCCGAACAAACTGCACGCAAGCACTCCGAGCTCCGCAGATAGCTATAATGAGGAGAAGGAGGGGGGGGGGAAGCACCTCAAAAGCCCGCCGCCGACACCACACTCACACACCGTCGATCTGTGTTGCGCTGCGTGCAGCCGCGGTCTGTGGAGACTCCGTCGGAACGCTCAAGGGGTGCTTCCAACCACACTCTTGTCTCCTTAACTGTTTTTCTACACCGGGGGGTGCTTTTTACTCCATTTGCAGGGAAAAATCGGCGGAGCCGGTCTAGGACACCGCCATGCTGCTTGGTGACGTCATCGGAAGCCCACCCATTCTGTTTTGAATGTGTTAAAGAACCTTACTACGCAACACATGACAGCCCAGCGCCTTAGTGGGTATGAGGTAATTTTAACAACTACTGAAGGGTTGTCGGTTAAACAGCAATCCGCTGCCTTTACCCCGATGCTGGCCTTGCAGGCCTTAATGCACCCTGTAGATGATTCCGAGTTGCCCCAAGAAGAACATGATTGCTTAAAGTTGATTAACTTTGAGACGTCAGTACATCCTGATTTGCCCTCCTCCCCGCTCCTGGACGCTCCACTTATATTTGTGGACGGGAGCTGTGTCCATCCCGCACACAACGCCTACATTGCTTCTTATGCCATTGTAGAACTCCCAAATATGTTGCATGAAGCCCAGTTATTACCTTATGGTTCTGCACAAGCTGCAGAATTGGTAGCGCTTACTAGAGCCTGTGAATTATTTGCTGATAAACGTGTTAACATTTATACAGATTCCAGGTATGCCTTTGGGGTGGTGCATGATTTTGGTCTCTTATGGGGGCGTAGGGGTTGGAAAACGGCAGACAGTAAACCAATTTCTCATGCACAATTGGTTAATGAACTGCTGGCCACTTTATGTAAACCCAAAGAAGTCACTGTTATTAAATGTACCGCACACAGATATGACACTTCTATTGCCTCTCAAGGTAATGCCTTAGCTGATCTTGCAGCCAAACAGTGTGCACAAGCCAAAATTGAACTTTTACGTAGTAATAATATCTCTCAGGGCATGCTGACAGTTTCTTATTATTTGTCTGATCCTTTACTGTCTGAGTATGATGTTTCCCCTCTTGAGCATTCTTTTCCTCTGCACCACTTGCAGGCTGCTGCAGATCCCGAGGATATTATGTATTGGGAACAGCATAATATTTATTATTATTTATTTATTTACAGTCTCTTCTATACCGCGCTATTCAGCATCAGCGCGGTTTACAATGAACAAAGATTACACATTTCCCGGGGTACTTTGTGTTTACAGTGAACAGGTGTTAAAAACTTGGATAACTGGGGTAACTATTTACATTTACAACATGTTAGGATTCACTTCCTTGGTCTTAGTCATGGGTGTTTTGCGTGGTTTGTGAGGTTGGTGTCATAGCTGCGTTGTTTACAGGGTAATACTGGAGGAAGAGGTGGTGTTTCAAGGCCTTTCTAAACTGGAGTAGGTCTGGTATTGTTCGGATGTCATGAGGGAGGCTATTCCAGCATCTAGGCGCACAGAATTTGAAAGCCCTGCCCGCTGTTGACTGGGTGCATTGTGTAATTGATTTTGGAACTACCAGGGTATTGAGTGCTACAGACCGTCTGGCTCTGTTGGAGGGTGTAGTCTGGATGAACTCTGTTAGTGATGAGGATGAGAGTCCGTTGATAGCCTTGAAGGTCAGAAGTAAGATTTTGTATGTGAGTCTACCTTGTATCGGGAGCCAGTGGAGGTGTTTTAGGATGGGTGAGACATGGTCTCTCCTGGACGCTCCATGTAGGACTCTTGCTGCGGCGTTCATTGCCAGTTGCAGTGGATGCAAGGTGGACTGAGGGAGACCATGCAAGACTGAGTTTGCGTAATCGAAGTGTGGTATGACCAGTGCCTGACAGATTGTCCTGAAATCGTCTGGCTCCAGCAGGGATCGTAGGTGTCTGAGGGATCGGATCTTATGGTAAACTGCCCTCACCATGTTTCCTATGTGCACCTTCATATCCAAGCGTTGGTCTAAGGTGATGCCAAGGTATCTGATGGTGGGTTTGGTCTGGAGGTCTGCTCCCTCTACATTTAGGAAGGGTGGTGTGGAGAAGTCTCGATTCCTTGTAATGAATAGCACCTCAGTTTTCTTGTGTTGTATCCTGAGGTTCTGGGTTTGCAGCCAAATGGATACTGCATTAATGCAGTTTGTTAGTGGGGAGAGGTCAGGGTTCTCTGTTGAAAAAGGCGTGTAGAGCAGCACGTCATCTGCGTATATCAGGCAGTTGACACTGAAGGACCGGATGAGGCTGCAGATGGGTTGCATGTATATATTAAACATCAGAGCGGAAAGGGAAGATCCCTGCGGGACACCTTGCTTTTGGTGGAACGGATCTGATGATGTATCACTGGATCGTACCTGCTGCCATCTATCAGAAAGGTAGGACTTGCACCATTCAAGCGCTTTGTCGGTGATTCCCTTCTCCTTGAGGCGTACCAGGAGATGCTCGTGGCTCACGGAGTCGAATGCCGCTGCGATGTCCAGGAAGACCAGGACAAATCCTTGGCGAACGTTGTCAATGCCTGCTATTATGTTGTTGAAGAGTGTGGTAAGAAGTGTTTCAACTCCATGGGCTTCTCTAAAGCCGTATTGGTATGGGTCAAGTGGTGTGGAGGTTTCTATGTGATCTTGTATTTGCATTTGTACTTCCTTTTCCATTATTTTTGCCAGCAATGGTATGCTAGATATCGGTCTGTATGATTCTGGCTTATGGGGGTCGAGTTTATTGTTTTTTAGTAGAGGTCTTATGGATGTGCGCTTGAGGGATGGTGGGAATGCTCCTGTTGTGAATGATTGTTCCATGAGTCTGGTTATAAAGGGACTGAGGTTGGTCCTTAGATCTTTGATCCAGAATGCAGGGCATGGGTCAGTTTGAGCAGTGGTCGTATTGATGGCAGCAATGGTGTCCTCGATGCGTTTTTTGAGAAGATGGTGAGAGGTGATAAATAGCTTGGTTCAAGGGTGGTGCTGGGTATTGGAGTGTTGTTGGTCTGACAGAGCTTGGATTGCAGATAGTCGGCGAATATTTGAGGGTGGATTTCGGATGTTGCTCTGATGCAGATTCCTTTGTCAATCACTTGACGAGGGCAAACAGGTCGTGAGGTTTGTTCAATGATCTTTTTAGAGTGTCAGTGTGGAATCGTCTCATGCTGTCACTCACTGCGGCGCGATGTGCTGCCAGGTGTGAGTTATATGCACTTTGATCTTCAGCTGAGTGTGAATGGCGCCAGCGCCTCTCCAGTTTCCTTAGGGCGGTGAGTGAGGCTTTCAGCTCGGCAGAATACCAGGTTGCGGCGGGTCGCTTCCCTTGGGGTTTGTCGGGTGGTGGACGTATGGCGATTGAGTTAAGGGTTTTATTCCATTCGGAGACCAGCTCCTCTGGGCTGTGTGCAGGTGAGGTGATTAGTGGGAGTGTTGTGCTCAGAATTAGGTCTTTGTTGAAGGTCTGGAACCTTCGTGGTGGAGCATTGGGATGGCTGCTCGCTCTTCTTTCTTCCATCTGGCTACAACTGGGTAGGGGTGCTTGGAATAAGATAAGCTTGTGGTCAGACCAGGGAACTGAGGCAATGGACAACTCTGGGACAGTCGGTGAGTTGAGGGTTGTCACTGGGGCGAATATTAGGTCCAAAATGCCTCCTTTTACATGGGTGGGTTCCTTGATCAATTGGCTGTATCCTAAATCCCGCAGGGCTTCGAGAAACGCTGAGGCATGGGAGACTTGCAGTGAAGGTAGATTGAAGTCTCCTAGAACCCAGCTCGATGTGTGTGGGCTCTGGTTATTGGTGGCCAGGTCAATTATTGTTGATAGGGCATCTGGGTCGACTGATGGAGCTCTGTATAGTAGATTGAAGGAGCAGCTCTTGTTTGCTTTCGTGATTGTATCCAGTAGTGGTGTGCTGGTTGCATCACTCAGGCGGAACTGAAGGTCAGATTCGGTGATGGCGAGAACACCTCCTCCTCTTTTGTCATTCCTGTGGCACGTATGGATAGAGCAGTGGTTCTTAACCAGTCCTCCTTGAACCCCTAGGCCAGTCGGGTGTTCAGGATAGACCTAATGAATATGCATGAGATATATATGCATTAGAGATATCCTGCCAACCTGACTGGTTTGTGGCCCTCTAGGGCTGGATTTGGAGACCCCTGCCTTACACCTCTGTCATTTAAGAATGTGAGTGGGCAAGGTGCAGATCTCCAAGACATCAAAAAGGTTAGATAGAATTTGTCACATGCCTCTATGCATCTCACCATCACCAAAATATTGTCTATTAGACAACATTTTGGTGGTGGTGAGAATTGAGGAGGCATGTGACACATTCTGTCTACCCTTTTGATGTCTAGGACATCTGCACCTTGCCCACTCACAATCTTAAATGACAGAGGTGTAAGGCAGGGGTCTCCAAATCCAGCCCTAGAGGGCCACAAACCAGTTAGGTTGGCAGGATATCTGTAATGCATATATATCTCATGCATATTCATTAGGGCTATCCTGAACACCCGACTGGCCTAGGGGTTCAAGGAGGACTGGTTAAGAACCACTGGGATAGAGAATTTGGAGGGGAGGAGTTGGTTGAGTAGGACGTTGTCATCGCAGGAGAGCCATGTCTCAGTGATCAGGAGTATGTCGAGGTTGTGTAGTGATATCATGTCAGAGATGACCGGCCATTTCTTCCGTACTGATCGGGCGTTTTGAGTGCACATCTCAGGTATTGGGGGAGGAGTGTTTCTTCCTGCTTTGTTTTCTTGTGAGTGAGTTTAAAGTTTTCTTGTGATATGAGTTTAAATTCAGCACAGATTTGGCAGGAAAAAGGTGTGTGTGTGTGTGGGGGGGGGGGGGGGCGAAGAGGGCTACTGAAAGTGGCAGCCCCTCTCTTAATTGGTCAAGTACATGGGGTAGGGCATAAAAACAGAAAGACGGTTCTTAAGGAGTTACAGGAAATATTTGTTTGCAGAGATTTGCCTCATTTAGTAGAATCACAACTGAGTCAATGCTTAGTATGTGCTAGGAATAATGTTCAGAAGGGAAAAGTAATAGGACAATTGCAACATTTACCCCCATCCCAAGGCCCGTTTCAGGCCCTACAAGTAGATTTCACATGTATGCCACGATCGACAGGGGGTTATAAGTATTTGCTGGTCATTGTAGATAGGTTTTCAAAGTGGCCAGAGGCTTGTCCCACGACCAAGGAAGATGCTAGAACAGTAGCAAAAATTCTCTGTAAGGAAGTTATTCCCCGCTTTGGGTGTCCCCTTTCTATAGATTCTGATCAGGGACCAGCGTTCACCTCTAAGGTGTTACAACAGATTACTCAGATGTTTGCCATTGATTGGAAATTTCATGTCCCATATCACCCACAGTCATCAGGGATAGTAGAACGAATGAATTAAACAATTAAAGAAAAATTAAAAAAGGCTACACAACACGCCCCAGGAAGTTGGCCAGTGTATCTACTGGCTGTATTGGCAGAGATTAGGCTAACCCCCGGGGCATCTGGATTCTCTCCTTTTGAAATTCTGATGGGACGACCCTTCCCCTTACCCTGGAAATGGCCCGAGGGAACGGTGATAATGGCGGATGACTTGTTGCTGGCATAGGAAGAATATGCTACACAGCTAGCTAAATATTTGTGTACGGTGTCTGAACAAGTGTACAATGCTTTCCCTTTTCCTTCTACAGAACCAATGTACCCGTTCCGCCTGAGAGACCGTGTGCTGGTAAAGCTGTTTCATAAGAAGGGCCAGTGGGACCCGCCATTTGGGGATCCGGAGGAGATTATTGCAGTTACTCGCACAGCTGTGCTAACTGATAAGCATCCGACCTGGGTACATGCCTCACGTGTCAAGAGTGCACTGGAGGATTCCTGGAAGACGCCTGACTCGCCCCAGCCATGAGGACCTTGGACGCAGGCACATCGGGCAGAGAACAATGCAACTTGGATTCAGGCCCTGCAGAGCTCCACCACTTTTATGTACTTTTATACACCTGTTTCCACGGTGGCTGATGTACCTGAGGACGCCACCACCGACCTCCAGTTAATAATGTCTGCTTAACTGTCCTTCAGAAGACTGTTTGGCTGTTCTTATAGTGGGCCTATGCAGGCCCAAAGGGGGGATTGATAGGGGAAAATAAGGCTTAAAGTGTGTGTGTGCAGCAGGACTAAGAGGCCCGTAGGGGGAAAATGGGAATCCTGTACATATCTATATATGGAAAGGAATGTGCTGTGCTAAAACAAATTGATTGTTCTACACGGAGACGACTAACATCTGTGAAGTTACTGATAAGCTGTGGTGGGCTTCAGGGGATGAGTTGATGATGTATGTATATGTTTCTGTTAATGTATAAAAGATAGACAGCCCCTCTAACCTGTGGAATAAACTTACATACTACTTATATGCGAGTGTGTGTGTTTGTTTCCCTGGAATTCCAGACAGAGAAGGTAAGGAGATTCCTCGGCCCAGGGGATTAACGGACGTCCCGAGGGTAAGTGGTATATAGTGCTGGGAAAGGAATAACCCACACTTACACTGAAGAAATAAAACTATAAATTTATTTCCTCTTGTACTAAACAAAGATGCAAAGACATTATCAATGCACATTTCCCAGAGCTGACATATTCCAGATAATAAATTAAAAATAAAAAAGTATTTTTCTACCTTTTGTTGTTTGTGCATTTTATTTTTCAATTACAATTGCTCCAGTCACTTTCTTCTGGTTTCTTCGTGTCTTCTGCTAGCTGTCCATTTGTCCTTTCTTCTCTCTTCTAGATGTTTTCCATTCTCTCTTCTACATCTGCTTTAACATACTGATCTTTCCCCTTTTGCCCTTTGCCCCATTTCTTTCTTTATTCCTTTATTATCCACTCAGATTTCACCCTTCCATCCTCAATCCCCACTTACTCTCCCAATACTCGGCCAATCGTAGATTTTTCTTCCCTCCCACACAAAATATCTTTTCCCCCTCCATCCTCATTCCCCCAGCCCCATCCACTTCTAGTTCTCCCCCAACATCAGCTCCCTTCTAGTTCCAGCCCCACCTAGCATCCGCTTCCTTCTAGTTCCATTCTCCCACCCCCTCACATCAGCCCATTTCCAGTCCTAGCCCCCCAATCAGCTCATTTCCAGTCCTATTCCAGTCCCCATCAGCCCATTTCCAGTCCAACCTCCCCCCCCACTCAGCCTATCTCCAGTCCTAGCCCCCCCATCAGCTCATTTCCAGTCCCTTCTAGTTCCAGCCCCACCGAGCATCCGCTTCCTTCTAGTTCCATTCTCCCACCCCCTCACATCAGCCCATTTCCAGTCCAAGCCCCCCCACATCAGCTCATTTCCAGTCCTAGCCCCCCCAATCAGCTCATTTCAAGTCCTATTCCAGCCCCATCAGCCCATTTCCAGTCCAAGCTCCCCCCAACAGCCCATTTGCAATTCTAGCCCCCATCAGCCATTTCCAATCCTATTCCAGCCCATCAGCCCATTTCCAGTCCAAGCTTCCCCACACACTCAGTCCATTTCCAATCCTACCCCCAAAAGCCCATTTCCAGTCCTAGCCCTCCCCATCAGTTCATTTGCAGTCCTAGCCTCCTCCAATTAGCTCTCCTGTCCTAGCCCCCCGCCACGCAGCCCATTTCCAATACTAGATCCCCCCAGCCCATTTCCAATCTTAGGCCCCTCCACTCAGCCCATTTCTAGTCCTACCCCCCCAAAAGCCCATTTCCAGTCCTAGCCATCCCCATAAGTTCATTTGCAGTCCTAGGCCCCCCCCCCCCCCACTCAGCTCATTTCCAGTCCTAGGCCCCCCTCAAACTCAGCCCATTTTCAGTCCTAGCCCACCCCACACTCAACCCATTTCCAGTCCTGCCCCCCCCCCCACTCAGCCCATTTCCAGTCCTCCCTGAAGAGCCCCGCAGTAGGCTTTAGAGGCCCCGGCTCACCTCCCTACAGCTGCTCGCGGCTCCCGGCAGGCTCAGCAGCAGCTCTCTACAGCCGCCGAAGTGAAGAGCGTTGTTTTCCTTCACTTCAGCAGCTGTATTGTAATGTAGATCACTGGCGTGCAGAGAGCCGGGACACAGAAAATGTTCTTTGACCTCTGGCATGCCAGCGATCTACATTAAAATACAGCTGTTGAAGTGAAGGAAAACAACGCTCTTCACTTCGGCGGCTGTAGGGAGCTGCTGCTGAGCCTGCCAGGAGCCGGGAGCCGCGATCCGCTGTAGGGAGGTGAGCCGAGAGCCAAACAGGTGCAGGATGTTGTTGGTGCGGGGCCCCCTGAAGCGCAGGGCCCTGTGCGAACAACATTCTTGCACAATGGACGGGCCGGCCCTCTCTCCTTGTATGGATTCTTGTTCTCTGGTGGGGGGGGGGCGGCGGGTTGATAATTTTATTCTGTCTTGGAGGCTGCTTTGTCAGGAGGAGACTGGAGCAGGGGAGCAGGGAGCTGAAGGGGGAGCTTTTGTACTGCATTATCAAAATTCTGACATGCTCAGTTCTCAGCTGCTCATGAATGGTGTTAACCCATGTGTACCTGGACTGGCCTGGAGGTACTCAAGGAAAGACAATTAGCAGGTAAAGTCTAATTTTGCCTTTTAACAGATTTTATAGTTCGTAGGAAGAAATGTAGAACTTTCTTGTTTTGTGTTTGTTGAGTCATATTGTTTTTAATTGTTTTATTTATTTTGTTATTATATTATGGGCTTTGTATTTTATACTCTGTCAAATTATATTTAAAGTGTCCTAGGATTAATTTTGAAATGGGTAACAAAGAAATCAAATAAATAAATAAACATGAATGGCTGAGTGAAAGTAAATGGTTGAGAGCAAGATGAAATGATTGGGGTAGAAAGAATCAGTATGGGAGCGATAGGAAGTGGTGAAAGAAAAAGAGAAGGGTTGGCTGCTGGGGGAGGTGCTAACCAGATAGCAGAAGATTGATAGGGGGAGCAACCAAGTGAGGGAGAGATAGGAGATTGAGAGGGGACAATGGAGGAGAGAATTGAAGAGGTGATATATTGAGTCAGGTGGGACTGAAGGGTGAGAGACAACAAAGGAAAGAAAGAGGAGTGAGATCCACTTATCAATGGATAGACTAAAAGGATGGTGATGGAAGGGAGACCTAGCGACCAGAGAAGAGAGAAATGAAGAGACAAAATTAGATCTAAGAGAAAGAACAATGCCAGAAGGAAAGGTAGGAAGGAAGTGATATACGTAGACAGGAGGAGAGAGAGAAAATGGAACAAGACCTTGCAGTATGAGTTAGGAAAAGAGAAAGAAAAGCAGAAAAATATCAGGATTAATGCAATTAGGTAAATAAAAAAACGTTCATGCAGACTAGCTAGGAAAAAGGCAATCTCCTTAATTATGGAGTTTCAAAGGTTTGGTCCTGCAAAAAAGAGAGCCCAATTTCTTTTTCCATATAAGTCATTATAAAAGGTGGTGAAGATCGTAAGCAGATTGCAAAATTCAGGAGATCTACAGATATCTAGGTTGTCTCTTAAATATTGAGGGCTAGAACCATTTGCAGTCTTGTGGAATATAGAAAGTACTTTAAGTGAAATTCTGATGACTATTGGAAGCTAATGTAATCTTTCCAGCACAAGGAAAACATCTTCATAAAGCTTCAGCCCTGCCAGAATCCTACAGGTTGTATTCACACATATTGGAGACTATACAGTTGATTCTTCTATAAACATAAGGGTAGCGCATTACAATAGTCCAGTTATGCAGTAACAACCGTATGCATCACTGTAAACAAGTCCTCTGTAATGAGATACAGATGCAGATTATATGTGGTACATGTTTAAACTCAGAACCCAAAAGGACTCCCAAAGTTTTCACCTCATACTTCACTGTTCATGCATGACCATCAAAAGAAAGGATGGGACGATCTCATTTTCTTTTTATGTTCATTTTATTTGCCTTAAAATTGTCTTTATATTTTTTAAATCTTTCGGTGTGTACACTGCTCTGATGATTTCACTGAAGAGTGGTTAAGCTAATGATAATATACTAAACGCAAACTGTATAGAAGCCTTTTAATCCAAAATAACACTGGGGCCCTTTTACTAAAGTATGCCAAGCAGTTATTGCGCATTTTGCCATGCCATAACCATTAGCGTGGACCCGCAGTAATGGCTATTGTGTGGTAAAGGCAGTCAGCTTGGGAATAATCCCACATGAATTGCTTAATGTGTGAAAGGGCAGGGACTGGATGAGTTATAGGTGCACGTGGACCGCACACTGCAGCTGGCGCATGGTACTTATTGTGCGTTGTAAATTTTGCAGCGCATGCCCTGAACACTACTGCAAGAGGAGACGTTAAGTGCTCTTGTGCTAATTGTTATTGCACTCAACAGGTGGTAAGAAACTTCTGTGAGGTAACTGCAGGGAACATTCTGGACACACCCCTGACACTTACTGTATAGTTTTTACACTTACTGCTTGTTGGGTTTTGCTCCTAATGCACAATAAGCGCAAAAAATTAACCACACTTTAGTAAAAGGGCCCCTTTGGGTTTTTTTTGGGGGGGGGGGGAGGGGGATTCAAGATCATTTTATAATCTTTCTTCTATTGCTTCAAGAGCCTTGATATCTGCACCATCCACTGATCCCACTCAATTATCTAAGAGTATGGCTCATGGAATTCTTTCCAACCTTGTGTGTGTGTGTGTGTAACTGCATTGTCTTGTCGCAGGTGCATGTGTGTATCTAATGAATGTGGTGTCTGTGTGAGTGTGCATGCATTTATATATATTGTGATGGTGAAAGCCCTATGGAAAGCCTGAAAGGAGATGAAAATCCTGAGGTCCCCATTGAAGGCAATGATAATGCACTGCTACAAGGAAAACTCAGCCTATGTCAGAGAAAAAGGCAGTTCCCTGTAGGAAGCAAACCACACCCTAGTGCAAGGGTGGAGACTAACCCCCGTTCTGATTGGTCACAAGGAAGCAGGAAGCCAGGGTTAAAAACCACGTGCAGAGGGAAGGAAGGGAGATCTGGGGGGAGATCCGAAGGAAGACCTGAGGAGAGACCTGAGGAGAGACCTGAAGAGAGACGGGAGACAGAACCGATTGGAGAACCGATTGGAGAACCCACAAAGAAGTTGGTCAGGGAAATATCCAGTTGGAAGGCAAGAGAAAGCCAAGACCAGAGTCTGAGACCAGAGAGTCCAGGCAGAACAGCCTGCGTGAGAGAAGGTGCCAAGGGAAAGGCACGCTCTCAGACAAAGCCAGCATTCAAAGGTAAAAGCACAGACAATTGGAGAAGCCGTGCAGGCCAGTCAAACAGTTGCTACAGCTGGGAGGATTGGAGAGGTGGAAAGAGCACCAGTGCTGACACAGAGAAACAGCCTCAAGGTAAAACTGACCATTTTATATCTGATAAATTGGCAAAAGAGATAAAGGCTAGTTTTATTGAGCAGGAGCTGGAACCCTCCCCCTCTACTGTGAAACGTTGGATTGAAAGCCTAGTACCTGCTGCAAACTCCAGACCAGATAACTCTGACGTTTGTGAAGCTTCTAAATTAGGGGCACTGCAGAGACTATTCTCTAGTGAGAGGATTCAAACCCCTAGTACCAAAACACCTGAAAAGGCTGACTTGCTGTGGGATCACTTCCACCAGTTTCTAAAGAGAGAAAAGCTAAAAGAAGTCCCCACATATGAGAAAGACTTTGGTAATTCTAATGGCATTGAGGAAATGCAGATAGAAACCACTGTGCCTGAATGTGATGATTTTCCTATACCAATGGACTGTTGTTTGACTCACAAGAATACCACAGTAAGAAAGGGAAACAGAAGAGAGTTTTAAAAGCCTTTTAATAAGGTAGCTTTTACCTGTGACTCAGAAGAAAGCAATGCTGTGCTGTATTCAGTGTTGAGAGTAACGGAGTTTGGGAAGACGTTGTTTGATGAAAGTGAAACCAGCTGTGTTTAATTCTGCTGCAGTATAGTGTGTGACCACACAGAGCAGTGCAGAGAACAGCAGAGAAGAAAAGTTTTGTTTTTCATTTCTCCTGGTTTTTCCTGTGTTCATCCTTTCATTTGGAGAAGTTATCCTAGTGCATTTGTTGTGTTTTGAACCTCCGCGTGCCTTTGAAAATCCCCATTGTATAAATAATAAAAATCTTGCAAAGCCTTACCACCTGCCTCAACTACAATTCATTCCTACAGAGTAAAGAACTTTTATTCTAAAGGACAGTAAGGCCGCCTATCAGCTGTCAGCCTCTTGGCCCAGCCGGTGGGTGTCGCAATATCTCTGTTTCATATGTTTATTATCTAAGTTATTTTTGTGTATCTCTATTTTGTTTATATGCATGTAGATGTATCTTTGTAAGTTGTATGTTTGTGCATGTTTGTGTGTCTGTGCATATTTGTTTCTTCTCTGTGTTGTTCTCTGTGTGTCTGTGATTGGGAAAGAAGTGAGGAGGGCTGTTAGGTAAATTGTGTAATTGCTGTGCTACTGTGAATCAATATTAGTATGCTGCAGCAGTTGGAAATGCTTTTTCTAGAGATTGCACTGAGGTATTTTTTTTGTGTGTGGGGAGGGGGAGGGGGGGAGGTCTTCACTTTTCATGTATCTCCCACCACAGACAGAAACTAAACATGTACAGCATAGGAACTTCCCCCAGCTCACCTCCTCCCTTCCTGTGACTAGAGCAGTGTTCCGCCCCCACAGCCTTCCCATTGGCTGGACTCTACCCAGTCTCTGCTGCTGGTTACTTTGAAAGCAGGCTGGGCAGGTTCACTCACACAAGGATCAGGGAGGGAGAGTAGATAACTGCAGATAGAGATTTTAAACTCTACAATATGTCTAGACATGTTAGCTTTTCTTCTAGCTTCTAGACATTAATGCAAAAATCTGTAGAATCATAAAAAAGCACCAGAAAGTTGTCAATCCTAACCTCCTGAGTGCCGAAGCACATCTGACAGCATCTCCTAAATTTTGGACTCTAGGCATGTTCCTAGTTTGTCACTTCCTTAATCTAGCCCAGGCGATAGCGGCAGATGTTAGCTGACAGTGTTGCAGCAAATGCTGTGAAAAAGCTCTCATTCTCTCTCTCACCCACAGAAGGAAACACACAGACAGGCTGGAATGCAAACAGGATCTTTTAATGTGCGCACAGGCTCAGACAGAGTGCCGGCAGTTTCCACAAAAAAATCTGAGCCACGAAGGACGTCCCACAATGTCTTATATACAGTACAATTTTAAACTCATTCTACAATCTCATTCGTCTCAGGTATTTTCTGTCCACCAATTAGTAGCCCCTGGGAAGGTGCCTGGGTGACCTGCCCAAACCAGTATGCTCTGGTCTGCTGATTTCTGGGCAAGGGGGTATTGTGCTAGCCCCTGGGAAGGTGCCTGGGTGACCTGCCCAAACCGGTATGCTCTGGTCTGCTGATTTCTGGGCAAGAGGGTATTGTGCTCAGGCCTGGAGGGGGGGAAGGGTGCCTACTGAAACCTTTATGTCTTTTCTTAGCAAGCTGATCACTATGTAAAATACTCATGGCTGGGGGAGGGTTACCCACAGCTAAACCTTATGGCTGCCTCACTCCCCCCTTTTTAAGTGAGACCTCAACCGCTAGAGGCGGTAGAGAGCAGTATTACTGGAGGCAAGCCGCAGAGGGGTGTATTGGGTCAGGGCCATGACAGTGGTAGCAGCCTTGCATTCTACCAGGGTGTCAAGGGTGGTGGTAATGAAGCGGTGAAGAATGGGGATACAACATGGTAAGAATGGCACATAGCAGTAAAATAAAAAGAACCCCTACCACTGGGATTTTTAGTCCCCCTAGCCAACTGAACCACTTTATAAACCACCCAGGACCCATGGACGGGTCAGTAATATGATTAACTAGATCACGTAGGTCTTGGATAGAGTGTTCAATGGAAACACTTGCGTCAGTGAGTTTAAAACAACACATACCCTATACCCTCTGTAGCAACTCCTGCACAAAAGTTTTGTTCCGTGTGCAAAAGTTGCTGTACTGTCTGTAAAAGGTTGTAGGGTCTGCAGAGGCCTCTTTCCCTGGGATCCACCCTTATTAACATATTAATGGCTTTTATTCTTGCTAGTGTTGAGTCATTCTGGCTACACCCTGCCATCCCCTTTGTTTCATTAATCACTGACACTTTAGTCTTCAGGGCTCATGAGCACTTTGTATCACCAGCTTTGTTTGGCCTGTTTAACTTGTCCAGGCTTGCCCAGCTTGCTCAGGCCTGTTCAATCTGTTCAGGCCTGGCATGTCTTTTCTTAGCTGGGTCCATTTTCTGTGCACTTTCAGGCCTGACCTGTTTCTTAGATGGGTCCATTCTCTGTGCACTTCTGTTCAGAGTATGGTTCCCCCTGGCTTTACTCTTGTTGTGCTGGGCTCTGGGTACTCATTGTCTTAGCCCACATGTTTTTTTCTGTGCCATCATAATGTATTACAGCCACAGGCAAGGATGCAGCCATACTAGACATACAGTCAAACCTCGGTTTTCATGATTAATCCATTCAAAAAAGTCTGACTAAAACCAAAACGGACTAAAACCGAAGCAAGATTTCCCATAAGAAATAATGTAAATTCAATTAATCCGTTCCAGACACCCAAAAATATTGACAAAAATACATTTTATAGAGAATAACTATCTTTTTACATACAGAAAACAATGAGAAATACATATAAATGACTAATGAAATGGATAAATGAGCATGTAACATCACTTTTACCTTTATTGAAGACTTTTGTTGGCATATGGGACGCACTCCAGCCAGCTCCAGCTGCTCTCCCCTCTGGGGATCGAGCAATCACCACCAGCAGCGGAGGTGGGAACAGCCATCTTGGCCGTCTGCACAATCGGGGCTCCAGCCTGCCTTTTAACTTAGCAGCCATCACACCCAGTTACCAAGCTCACAGTGTCAGGAGAGGTAGTGCCAATGTCAGCAAAAGTAAGGGCACCAGAAAGAGGACAGTGCCCGAAGTCACACCAGCCTGTAGGGCAGCCACTCCTACACAGTGTCGGGAGAGGTGGAGAGGCAGTGTCAGCCAAGCAGCAGGCAGTTGAGAAACAGTGGGACAGAGAGTCTTAGGCTGCCTCCGGCCCCCTAAGGTAGTAGCCTGACACAGGTGAGAGTCAGAGAACAGCGTGGGGCTGTGCCAGCAGGAGCCTGCAGCTGCAGACTGCAAGGTTTCAAGGAGAGGCCGCGTGTGCAGGCCTGCAGGACACCCAGAATCCAATCGGGAGGGCAGGGGCCCCGGCGGGAGACTGGGCCGCCAAGGAGAAGCAGATTCGGTCACCAGCTCCTGTCCCGGTTCAAGGGATGTGCAGGGGAAGAGGCAGCAGGCAGACGTACCCCTCTCAGGATAGATCGTATTGGTGAGGGATGGTGACAAGCGCCGGCGGCTGCCACGTGGATGTCGCTTGGTCCCGATAAATCTCCCCTTCAGTTCTGCAGCGCGACAGCCAAGCTCCAGACGTTTGTAATAGGTTCCTCCTCCCGTTTATCAGACCGCTGCTCAGACCGCAGGCAATAGTGAGGGCTCAGCCCGCAGGCCCCGCAGGAGCCTATCAGGCAGCTTTCTTCTGTGCCGGATACCGCGGCTGGCAGCAGCGTCAATCGGGGGAGAGTCCGGGGCAGGAAGCAGTTTCGGGCAGGCCACGCTGGAGCGTTGAACTCCTCGGCTCCCCAGAGGTCCCGCAGAATCGCTGGCTCAAGCTCCATGGGAGATCGCTGGCTCACGCTAATCCATGGCAGGTACGGGGGGGGGGGTAAAATGCTGTACGAAAACCGAGACAACGTACGAAAACCGAAACAAAATCTTGATGAAAAAAGTCAACGAAAACCGAATCGTACGAAAACCGGGGCATACGAAAACCGAGGTTTGACTGTACCTATCAGCCAATTTCCCTTCATTCACCAATTTTTCTTTTTCTTTTCTTGTGAATGGGGCAAAGGTAATCCCACTAAGGGCAATAGACAACAACCATTTGAGACAGATAGGAGGCATCAGAAAAGCAGCTTCTGGTACTGTTCCCTAGAGACAACATACATTGTAACATCATTTTCTTGCAGCAACTCAATAATATTGAAAACACATAACATGAAAGTGTATCAAAAGCAGCAGTGCTTAATAATGTGATAAAGAAAGCTCTGAGAATAGTACAGCAAAACTTGAGCTGGTGTGGGTATTGCAATTGCTGAAGCCGAAATGGCTTGTAGATTTCAGTTACTTTCTAAGAAAACAATATTAAAAGGATAACAATACAATCATTCACAAAAGCCCCCAAAAACCCCCAGTCAGTCCAATAGTCCTCCTCCCATTCTCAGACAATGTGGTCCTGCCTCTCAGCAGTTCCCCAGGACCTCACAGTGTGCTTTACCTTTCTCTGAAGTTTAAGTTCTGTTTCTCTCAAAATTTGAACCTCTCATTCTCATAGGCAGATATCTTGGCCCTTTTTCAATGTGACACACTGATCCAGATAGGGACTCCTTCACACATTTTAGCGGTGGGTAGTTCTGAGTTCTTGGGATAGTCTGTTCCATCTGGACTCTGGCCAATTCTCTCTGCTGGACTCTCTGGATTGCAATTGGTGACATGGCTCCAGGCCTTATTCAGAAAAGCAGCACCAATATTGAATGAAAAAAAAACCTAAATATGCTGGATTAGATTTCACAATGATACAAACTTAATTTCATCCATATTTACTTAAGATCATAACTATCTCATATGGTGTCAACTATGTCTCTCAGTTTGATAAACTCTTTGTCTCTCTGTCTCTTTACCACTGGAGATTCCTTTGCAGGTAAGAAATATTCCATTATGCCCTTGACTGATCTTTACATGTTTATAGATCAGACAAGTTGCACACACATATTCTGCGATTTCTGGCAAGGCTTTTTAGAATTATACCAATTTTTGTGAGAATTTGTCATCAATCATCCCTCTTTTGCCCATGCGTGCCTGGCCAGGACATACAGGGGCAAAATGAGGCAAAAAGCATCTGGAAGTACCACATGGCTAGTGTGGGTTTTCCAAAGCTCATCAGGGTGCAAGGTGCACCCAGCCTGTCTCCAGATGTCTATTTCTAATTGTTGAGTATGTGTTGGGGCTTAGATGAATTCCTAAATTGAAGATTCTGGAGATGGCATAGTTGAATAAAATGCTCATCTCCTTGTTTTTTGTTTTTTTTTTGTTTGTTTACATATTCATTAGCCAGATACATCACTTCAAAATTACCCATACTAATGTATCCTTATTTGGCAAGGCTGCTAAGAATATCAAACAATTGTTTAAAAACTTAGTATTGTTTATTTTCTCTCATTCTTTTTCTCAAACCTCTCCTGGATCATTGCTGACAAGCAAAATTTGGTTTTGTCCAATCAACTCAAGTTAAATAATTTTACAAATATTTCCATATTTTCTGGTGTAATTGGCACCTATGGTGTTACTGTCCTGTTCAGCAGTCATCAGCACTGAGCTTCCTTAAATCTTACAGTTCAGAAAACAGACATTCAAATGATGAAACTGATACTTTTGCATGAAAAGGTTGGGGGATATCTGGAATGCAAACACTTCTCCTTGTATATTTTTAATGCAGAATATTCTTTTTCACATTTAATTTAAAACCTAACAATACCTGAGACTGGCATCAAACTGATCTGAAAACCCTCTGTGAGGTGCTTGCCACAGTATATAAAATCCCTTTTAACTTTTAATTTTGTATATGCAGTCAAAACCAAATATATGTACCAGAGATAAAAATTCAAGCTGGATTACCCTTTTTATTCAGAGCTCTTAACCTCTACTTTGAAGGTCAAAGGAAAACAGAAACAGTTTCCTTAGTTTCATGCCTTGTTTGTTTGATCTAGCATCCAGGGGCACTTGGCAATGAACAGCCAGCAATGAAAGAAAAACAATATTTACTGTAGATTAAAACATTTAAACACAAGACTATTAGTCTTTTAAGTATAGCAGCTAGCAGCCTATCTGATTGGAATAAGAAGGTTTTCTTGATAAATTTCACTAAACCCTCCCCCCTGGGCTGTAAGAAATGGTTTGCAGGCTAGCTCTTACACATGAGCTTTGCCTTACAGATATTCCCCACCCCATACATCTTTGCTAATAGCAATTTGACCAGCTTTTGTTTGATCCCACCCTTACACAATCAAGATGCTGGTCAGACATCTGAGGATGCTTAAAGGAGGCACCCCCCATTGTTCTAGAAGCTTAAACTCTACAATTAAAATTGATGACAAGAGGATTGTTTGGAGGCTAGGTGAGGCTAGGTGAATTGGGGTTTTTTTGTCCTCTTTAATGGGTTTCCATTTGTTTGCTAGGAGAAAGACTCCTAGGTGATTTGTCCTTTTGTCCTCTCTAATGGGCCTCCATTCATCTGCTAGAAGAAGAAACTCCTCCCTGATCTTCCAGTATCTTTCTATAGCTATGCAAACAATTTCAATGGTTTCATTCCTAGTATCTTTCTGTAGTTATGCAAACCATCTCAGCAGTTCCAACCACCCCCCACTCACCGCTGAGAGGCATGACCAAAACATTTTCTAAACTGTCCCTTTCCCTGCAATCAGTAGACCTGGTGTTTTTCACTGTTTGGGGACACAGGGGCGACTTGTTAATAACTTCACCTTTTACTAATAGAGTATCAAAATCAATCCTGAAATATAAAGACCTAATGTCTGGACAAACTTTCATTCCCTAATCTTTCCCTAATGTCACAACTAAACACAGAGACACTCTAACACAGGGGTGTTCAAACCTGTCCTGGAGGGCCAGAATCCTGGCAGGTTTTTGGGATAGCCCTAATGAATATGCATGAGATATATATGCATTAGAGATATCCTGCCAACCTGACTGGTTTGTGGCCCTCCAGGGCTGGATTTGGAGACCCCTGCCTTACACCTCTGTCATTTAAGATCGTGAGTGGACAAGGTGCAGATGTCCAAGACATCAAAAAGGTTAGATAGAATTTGTCACAGTCCTCCTCACTTCTCACCACCACCTAAAAATTGTCTATTAGCCACCTTGTTGGTGGTGGTGAGAATAGAGGAGGAATGTGACACATTCTATATACCCTTTCGATGTCTAGGACATCTGTACCTTGCCCACTCACGATCTTAAATGACAGAGGTGTAAGGCAGGGGTCTCCAAATCCAGCCCTGGAGGGCCACAAACCAGTCAGGTTGGCAGGATATCTCTAATGCATATATATCTCATGCATATTCATTAGGGCTATCCCAAAAACCTGCCAGGATTCCGGCCCTCCAGGACAGGTTTGGACACCCCTGCTCTAACATTTACAGAGACACTCTAACAGTTTCGACATAACAGCACATTAACTATATGGACCAGCCATGAATCTATAGAGGGAAACTGGTCCGGATGCTCCTTCACTACAATTTAGCCTCCGGACCCCATGCTCTAATCACAATTTACAAATCACAAGTTACAGTGTAAATCTTCTAATCTCAATTCAAGGAATGCAATGTTCAGTGTAAATTTCCTAATCTCACTTCTGGGAATACAATATACAATATAATCCAGGTAACAGGCAGAGTTTGGTTGCGCAAAACACACAGGACCACAAAGGGAAAAAGAAAGAGGGAAAACAGAAAACAGAGACGTCTCAGCAGCGAATACTCATACACTCTCTTTCCTCAGTAGCAGCTGTTACAAATACACATTACACACACTCTCTCTAGCTGTAGCATAGGATTTAACTTTTACCATGAGGATAATAGTAATATGAGAAATATAGCTAGCTATTTTTCTAATGTCCACTAGATGGAGCTCCAGGATCACTAGCACAAAAGAAACCCCCAACTCTAGAAGCACATGGCAACACAAAAGAAGCCCCCCAAGTATACTTCATTAGAGATAGCATGTGTAGGCTCTAAATAAATCGCCCCGATCATCATAGAATTGCGATCAGCGCAATTATTAATAAACAGCTTGAAAGGCACACTTAAGGGGGTCAAGTGCTAATGTTTTTGGTCATTTTAAGAAGTTTTGGCAGCGCTTTAAATACTTTTAAGGGACCCGAGGAGACAGAGTTGAATTTATACTGCAGTCATTTACTGGCGCTCGCAAGCGCCCCCCCCCCCCTATTCCTACGAGATTTACCAGATACCAAATACAGACTGGACGAGCAATGGTTTCAGGGCCTCTAGGACCCTTACTCGGACTGCTCGTTGCGGGTGATCAGGCTGCTACAGGTTCACAGAAATTACCAGATTTACCAGAATTACCAGATTTACCAGATACAGGAATACAGAACTACCCAAACAGTAAAACAGTAAGGCAGTAGTACTCACCAGACCTCTGATCAGAGAGAGTTTGGATGCCAGTCTATCTAGCCGGTTTTCAATCGGGGGGTCAGCCGCAGGGACCGACTGACCAGACAAATCAAGGTGTCCTTCCGGAGCACAAAGTGGCCCGGGGCGCCAAGGACCGTTAATAACCTGGAGGGGCCGATCCCTGACTGGTGGAAGCCCGATGCTGCAAAAAGCAGTAGTCTTCCCACCGTGGGTGTGATGAGAGAGGCTTTTTTTTTTAAATTTAAAAGGGTCCCATCTGGGTCGCCAGAATGTTGCAGCAAATGCTGTGAAAAAGCTCTCATTCTCTCTCTCACCCACAGAAGGAAACACACAGGCTGGAATGCAAACAGGATCTTTTAATGTGCGCACAGGCTCAGACAGAGTGCCGGCAGTCTCCACAAAAAAATCTGAGCCACGAAGAATGTCCCACAATGTCTTATATACAGTACAATTTTAAACTCATTCTACAATCTCATTCGTCTCAGGTATTTTCTGTCCACCAATCAGTAGCCCCTGGGAAGGTGCCTGGGTGACCTGCCCAAACCGGTATGCTCTGGTCTGCTGATTTCTGGGCAAGGGGATATTGTGCTAGCCCCTGGGAAGGTGCCTGGGTGACCTGCCCAAACCGGTATGCTCTGGTCTACTGATTTCTGGGCAAGAGGGTATTGTGCTCAGGCCTGGAGGGGGGGGGGGAAGGGTGCCTACTGAAACCTTTATGTCTTTTCTTAGCAAGCTGATCACTATGTAAAATCCTCATGGCTGGGGGAGGGTTACCCACAGCTAAACCTTATGGCTGCCTCAATAGTACAGATAATAACCAGTAAAAAGAAAGCAATACAATACAATTCAGTCAGTAGCTTTCATAGAAATAACATTAAAGAAAATGAAATATATATGTGAATAATTTAAAATGCAGTACATCACAGCTAAAGAATTGCAGTATTTATTTAACAGGTTTTTTATGCTGCATTATCATTTTAGTCAAAGCAGTTTACATTGTAACTTAAACCTGGTAATGTACACTGATAACTTGAATTTTTCTGGGGCAATGGAGGGTTAAGTGACTTGCCCAAGGCCACAAGAAGTCACTAGTGGGAATCAAACCCTAGTTTCTTGGTTCCCAAGCCAGTGTTCTAATCATTAGGCTATGCCTCGGCTCCACTCTAGATAATCCTTCTATCTGTGTGTGGATAGAGCTCATGTGTTTGTGTGTTGTGTTTATGGTGGGGTAGCTGAGGGTAGCAGAGCATTTATGGAGGACACAGTTTTTGGGGTTGGTAACAGTTGTGGGGAAGTAGTTTTGTGGGTGGGGGTAGCTTGCAAGATGTTGAGGCAGTTATAATGAGTGATCCTCAGAGGTGAGGCATTTGCATGGGGGTCGTTTTTGAGAGTGGGACAGTTGCTTGGGGGATTTTGTAGGGATGGGGCAGTTTGCAGGGTGGTAGGGCAGTTGCAAGGGAATCATTTCTGGAGGCAGGACAATTGCTTTTTGGTATTTTTTGGATGTGGAGGTGTGGTAGGCTATGGCCTATAAACTAGGCCTGGATCGTCCCCAACCCCCCACCTGGGACTAGCGTTGAGAAGAACCAAAGTTTGAGAATCTGCTTTAAACTGCTTTTGAAAGTCCCCTGTCTCCCTTCATTAAGTTTGTACAATAACTTTATGCTTATGATAGAAATGTTCTTTCATTCTTTGAGCTAGAAATGTCCTTGAAGTAGAAATGTATCCATGTTTAAGACTGTGCCTTTGTTAGAACAGTTTGAGAAGGGGGAACAAGGAATGGGGCCCAGAAAGGGTCGCTGATTGGACAGGTGCAAGGGGCGTTGGGACCAATAGCAAGGTTGCCTCTATCAAATTGTAAAAATTGTATATAAGGAATCTGCTTCTGTACTCCATTGCTCAGTCTCTTTTGGACACGCTCCTGTCTGAGCCTGTGCACAATAAATTGGCTTGGACCCTGCAATTGACTCCTGGTGTTATTCGTTGTTTGCACTTCGCTGCTACATAGGTAGTTTCTGGGTGGTGGAGCAGATGCAGAGGTATTTGATGAAGTGTTTGGCCAGTTGCAGTTGGCAGTTAATGGGATGGGGCATTTTTCAGGATGGTGGGCAATTTGGGGGTATTTGTTTAGGAGTAGAGTTGTTTCTGGGGTAGGAGACCAGTTGGGAGGGAGTGCTTTTAAGGGCGAGGAGCAGCGTGCAGGTTGGTGGGGCAGTTGTGAGGGGATAGGTTCTGGGGGTGCATAATTTCAGGGTGGTAGTTTTTGGGAATGGGACGGTTTTTGAGGTTGTGGGACAGATACAGGTGGAAATTAGTGAGATGTTAGGACAATCGCAGGAGGGTAGATTTTTGGGATGTATCATTTTATGAGGTTGTGGGGCAATTGTAGGGGTATTTGTTTAAGGATGGGGCAGTTTGATGGGTAGTAGGGCAGTTGTGAGGAGTATTTATTTTGGATGAGGCAGTTTGCAAGGTGATGGGGCAGATGTGGGAAGTCAAGTGGGGCAATTTGCAATGTGATAGGGCAGTTGTGGGGCTGTAGTGTTTGGGGGTGGGACAGTTACAGCAGGTTGCTTTTTGGACTGGGGAAAGTTATCGGTGTGGTAGGGCAGATGTAAGGGTGTAGTTTTTGGAGGATGGGGTAGTTTTCAGGGTGGTGTAGCAGTTGTGTGAGGGTATTTTTCATGGTGGCAGCATTTGGTGGGTTGGTAGGCTATTTGCAAGGGAGTATTTTTTGTGTGTGGGGGCTGTGTGTGGGGTAGTGAGGCAGTTGTGGGAGGCATTTTTTGATGGTAGGAGCAATTTATGGGGTTAGGAAAGTAGAGAACAGGGAGAAGTGGTTTGAAAAGAGCAATTACCTATCTGCTGTTTCACTGTATGTAAGTTTCTATGCTACAGAAACTTGAACTCGTTGTCCCATAGAAATACATAGGGCTAGTTTTCTGGAGATCTTATTTCTCTGGAACCCTTCGCCCCAATCTGGCCCATTTTCAAAATTGATGCATCTTTTTACCAATTTTTCTTATATGCTAAGTTTCATCCCATTTATTAAATTTTTGGAGTGTTATTTTGCCCCCAGACAGACATTTTCGACCCCTTTTTTGTAATTGTTTCCAATTGTCGTTGGGTTGGAAATAAAAATATGTATGCCATCTACATATATAATTCACCATAAGCTGATCTTATTAATGTGATGCAGCGGACCATCTTGAAGGGAGAAAAAAGTTTTAAAACCAGAAAAAGGCAGGCATAACCTGCAATATTGGGAGGATCCATCTAGGGGGAGCAGGAGAGTCGAGAGAGAGACCGAGAAACCACGCCCCTCTGGGCGGGACGCAAGCCCAGACAGCTTCTTTTTGAACAGAGGCAGGTCTGACTTGGGGAGGAAGGAGGAGAAGGACCAAAGCAGAAGCAGCAGCCAGAGCCAGAGTACAGAAGGCAAAGGGGAAGGCCAAAGCACTGGCAAGAGCAGAAAGAAGCAGAGTCCTGAGCAGGAAGCAAAGCAGGAGCTTCAACCAGAGTTGGAGTGGAATAAGGAACAGAGAAAAAGCCAAGAGAAGTACTGGGACCACAAGGGAGTACCTGGCAGAAGGCCCTCACAGCAGCCGTGGAATAAAGAGGTTCGTCCATTTTCAGAGGTGGGAAATGTTTGTTTGGAGGAAAGAAAACATCCTTACCATTATGGTCTGACGTCTAAGGAAAGACCACAGGAGAGCCTGAGCACTGCTGCCCTGAAGCCAAACCAAGGTAGGCCTCAAGCCTTACTAGAAAGAAGGAAGAGAAGCCTCAAAGGTAAAACTCTTATTACTGATAATTACCTTCAGAAGCCTAAAGTATGGGGAAGACAGTGGGAAGAGGATTACTGTTACCCTAAACATTCTTGTAAGCAAGACTATGAAAGAAGTTTGTCTAAGAGGAGAAGTTTGAGTGGCAAATCTTTTTATGAATCTGCTTTTGAACCTCTAATCAGAGAGGGACCGTTGTACTGCAAAACTCCTGGAGACCGACACCCAAAGCTAAATGCTAGTCATTGGGACATAGTGCAACATGTTACTCCTTTGCTCCATCACCTCCATTGGCTGCCAATCGACTTTTGGATTTCCTTTAAGGTTCTTACCTTAATTCACAAAGCCATTTATCTCTCTACACCTGCCTATCTCTCAGATCTGCTCTCTTACCATACTCCTACACGCAGTCTCCGGTCCATCCACATTAATCGCCTCCATCTTCCAGCACCCTCCAGAGCTCATTTACAATCCACCAGAAAATCAGCATTCTACTATTTAGGGCCTTCTCTCTGGAACTCCCTGCCAACCAACCTCCGCACAGAAGAATCCTATCCAAGGTTTCGTTCTCTCCTGAAAACTCATCTATTTTCTCTAGCTTTCCCCCCTTGAATTTTCCTCTCCTTGTTCTTTCTCTGTTGCTTTGCATGTTTTCTTTTTATGCCTTTGTCTCTTTTCTTTCTCTACTGGCTATTGTAATTTCCTTTCCTTTTTTTCATTTTCAACAATTAATGTTATTGTTTGTAAACCGCTCCGATGTTATGGGGAGCGGTATATTAAATGTGATTAAACAATAAACAATAAACAATAAGAAACCCGATTACGATTACCCTGATGCTACAGATTCAGAGGCTTCTGAGGTTGAATCCATGCAAGTAGGATCAGAGGGGGAAGAATCAGATAATGCAATAGATTTTTCATATTGTGCCTCGGGGAGTCTTGAATATATCCCCAATGTATCAGATAACTAAGTGAAGGAAGTTTATTGTTTTTGTACAAATGTTCTGTGAAGATAACAGCCTTTACTTTATTGCTTACTTTTATTTTTCTATATCCTGAAGTAAGGACATTTCAGTTGTTACCATAGCCAATCCTTTTGAACCGTTTTGTGCAAGAAAGGGAAATAAAGCCTTTAACTTTCCCTCCACTCTGTGCATTCGTTCTTTGAGCGTTGGTTACAAGGAAGCCACAAGGAATAACCACCCTTGACCCTTGCAGCATAGGCCAACCTCAACCTTAACCTTTCTTGTGTCCGGGCCCCTCACGGGTCTACTACCCCTCTACAGAGGGTGCCCTGCGACATAAGTGGCGTAGTTGGCAGGATATTGCTACAACATTAATAAGTATATAGGATTGGACCTGCAACTGGAAAAAAATTTTTTTTTTGAAAAAAAAAAAAAATAAGACCCGAACTAACTTGCTTGAAGAAAGCCTGGAATGGAGCGGATATAGAAACCGGATCGGAGTCAGAAAACCCGGAGTGGAGTGACCGGAATACGGAGCGGATGGAGCAAAAATCCTGAAGCCTGGAAATCCTGCGGCGAATCTCGCAGCAATGGAGCCATCGTGGGACAGCAGCATATATTCCCCAAAGCTGATTTAACACTAAAACAAGGTAATATGTAATTAAACCTGCCTAGTGTTGGATATTAGGGGAAGTTAAAAAAAAAGAAAAAAAAAAAAAAAGAAAAAGGTGGGGAAAAGTTTTGGAGAACCGCACTTGGGTTTCTTTTTCCTCTGTTTGTTCTTTCCTAGGTACCATGGAGCCGAAGGAGCTTTGTGCCTGGATGGCCCACCAGTTTTCCCAAGCAGGCGGAGGTGGCACAGCAGACCCAAGCACAAGCGCTACAGGCGATGCAGGCGCAGCAACTCCCAGTCATTGAGACTATGGAAAAGTGGCTGGCGCAACAACGTGAAGAATTGGCCAAGAGCAACGCGGAGAAGCCATTGGCTACGGGACCGGCTAACCCAGAGCATGGACAATGGTTATGCACTGATCTTGTTGTGGGCAAGCTTAGTCCAGACGATAACATAGACAACTTTTTAGAAGCATTTAGTAGAATCGCAAGCTCAGCTAAATGGCCGCAAGAACAGTGGGCAATACGGTTGGCAGGGTCTCTTACCGGCGAAGCGCTGGCTGCCTATAGATCGATGCCCCCGGCTTTAGCTAATTCATACGAGGAGGTTGTAACAGCGATTAGGGATCGTTTAGGCCTTACGCCATTGGCATATAACAAAATGTTTAGGGCCACTTTCCTTAAAGCTAATGAAACGCCTAAAGCGTTAGGTCATAGAATATGCAGCCTGGCACATAAATGGTTACAGCCCGAGAAGAAGAGCATAGGCACCTTGATGGATGCTATAATACTTGAGCAATATATGGCCGCCCTACCTAGCAGAGTGCAGAACTTTTTAATATTACAAAACTGCTGCACTATTAGGGATGCAATAGCTCTTACAGAGAGGTACTTAGAGGCAGAGAAAGTCAGCCAACCTAGGGGGGGGCCCTTCTAAAATAGCCATAGGAATGGAGACACCGAAAGTAGAGAATCCCTCACGTCCTCCATTTGGTAGCTGGAAAAATGCCAAGCCTCTAGTAAAGGAAAATACCAAAAGATGTTTTACATGTGGTAAAAGAGGGCATTTAAAGTACGAATGTTATTCGTGAACTGCTTTGGTGGGAGAGTCCCCAAGAACAACACGCAAAGGTTTTGTTCTAAATGTAAAAGTGCAAGGCATAACAGTGAAAGCACTCCTGGATTCTGGAGCCGATCAAACCATGATCTCGAAAAAGTTATGGTCCAGGATCAAGGCTCAGGGCTTATCGGTCCCAGAATATCCAGTGGGGAATGTGAAAATAAAATGTGTGCATGGAGCGGCTACCCGCTATCTGGTGTATAAACTGGGCGTAAAGGGATTAGGCATTGAAAGGGAAATGATGATAGCAGTTGTACTTAGGTTGCCGCAGGAATTGGTCTTAGGCCGTGATTGGCCACAGTTTAAGAAAAGTCTAAAGGAAGGTTTATCTCCCCCAAAAGAGCCAGATTCCACTTGCATTCAACCCAAGCCTACTGAACATTCCCCAGCCCAGCAGAACAGCACGGAGAAGGATACGGGGGTATATGGAAGCTTTAGTTTCCACACGGTCGCACACCCAAGATGATGAGAAGCCCTCCTGTTCCAAAGATACTTTCCTAAGAGACCTCCCTTCGCACGAGGAGCTAATAGGGGATTCCCCGAGGAGGGAACGAAAACCAAAAGCTGACCGAAGGAGAGAGAGGAAATGTTGTTCTAAAGGAAGAGCTGAGTTGGAAGCAGGAAGGGACATGCCATGGGTACCGGCTGACTTGATGGAAAGATTTCCCTCCTTCAAGATGGAGCAAAGAGCAGACCCTGCATTGACCCGTGCACTTGAGCTGGCCAAGGGAGGATGTGAGGCGTACCCCAGGTTCATCATAGAGGAAGACATACTATATAGGGAAAGCAAGGACTTACGAACTGGAATTGTTCGGAAACAGCTAGTTGTCCCGAATAAGTTTAAATCATTGGTTTTGCGTCTGGCACATGACCATCCAATAGGAGGTCATAAGGGAGCACAAGGCACCCTTGATCAGATTCTGGCCAGATTTTATTGGCCAGGCATTTTTCGAGAGACGACACGATTCTGTGAGTCCTGCGCGTCGTGCCAAAGAGTTACACCACATCGACCAGCAGGAGTACCACTAGTCCCGATGCCCATAATTTCGGACCCAGTCAGAAGGCTTGCTATGGACATAATAGGTCCCCTCATCAAGACTCCATGGGGATTCCAATATATCCTGGTAATTATTGACCAAGCCACTCGTTTCCCTTGGGCAGTTCCCTTGAGGAATATCTCGGCCAAGTCGATTGCAGGCGAATTGGTCAAATTATTTTGCGAGGTGGGATTTCCACAAGAAGTCTTAACAGACAGAGGTAGCAATTTCTTATCAAAATACCTTGCCCAAGTCTGGGATGCATTTGGTATCCGCCATGTGAAAACTGCCGCCTACCACCCTCAATGCAACGGCTTGGTGGAGCGCTTAAATCAGACTATAAAGCAAATGCTGCGACACGCCCTGAATGGACAGATGGGAGAGTGGGATACCATGTTATCTTTCATCCTATACGCCTGTAGGGAAAGAAAACAGAGCTCATTAGGCACATCACCTTATGAACTCATGTACGGACGGGCGCCTAGGGGCATACTGGATATTCTGAGAGAACAATGGATCGAACCTGTCGAGGAGGAAATAGACATACCCCTATTCCTGAGGAAATTAAGAACGCGCCTAGAACGAACTTCCAGGTTCGCCAGTGAGAAACTCGAAGAGAGTCAGCAAAAACAGAAACAATAGTATGACAGGCGGGTAAAACCAAGGCACTTAAAGGTCGGAGAAAAGGTGATGGTCTTAGTACCTGGTACCGCCCCTAAGTTTGAATCCCACTGGAAGGGCCCTCATACGATCGTCAACCCGGTAGGAGCCACTTCCTATCTCGTCCAAGACATGAGAGGGCGGGAACAGGTCTATCACGTCAATCTTCTTCGATCCTGGCATGAACGGTCAGCGCTGTTAGCCTATGCTAAGCATAGGCATCACCCTGAGCTGATGCAGGCAAACAACGGTCAAACGAAAAATAGTCACAGTCAGCTACAGAAGAACGTAATGTCACGTATTACATGCTGCGGAGAGGAGGCTTCCCCAGCCCGTAATATTTTAAGAAGGGGGATGTGTGATGCAGCGGACCCTCTTGAAGGGAGAAAAAAAGTTTTAAAACCAGAAAAAGGCAGGCATAACCTGCAATATTGGGAGGATCCATCTAGGGGGAGCAGGAGAGTCGAGAGAGAGACCGAGAAACCACGCCCCTCTGGGCGGGACGCAAGCCCAGACAGCTTCTTTTTGAACAGAGGCAGGTCTGACTTGGGGAGGAAGGAGGAGAAGGACCAAAGCAGAAGCCAAAGCAGAAGCAGCAGCCAGAGCCAGAGTACAGAAGGCAAAGGGGAAGGCAAAGCACTGGCAAGAGCAGAAAGAAGCAGAGTCCTGAGCAGGAAGCAAAGCAGGAGCTTCAACCAGAGTTGGAGTGGAATAAGGAACAGAGAAAAAGCCAAGAGAAGTACTGGGACCACAAGGGAGTACCTGGCAGAAGGCCCTCACAGCAGCCGTGGAATAAAGAGGTTCGTCCATTTTCAGAGGTGGGAAATGTTTGTTTGGAGGAAAGAAAACATCCTTACCATTATGGTCTGACGTCTAAGGAAAGACCACAGGAGAGCCTGAGCACTGCTGCCCTGAAGCCAAACTAAGGTAGGCCTCAAGCCTTACTAGAAAGAAGGAAGAGAAGCCTCAAAGGTAAAACTCTTATTACTGATAATTACCTTCAGAAGCCTAAAGTATGGAGAAGACAGTGGGAAGAGGATTACTGTTACCCTAAACATTCTTGTAAGCAAGACTATGAAAGAAGTTTGTCTAAGAGGAGAAGTTTGAGTGGCAAATCTTTTTATGAATCTGCTTTTGAACCTCTAATCAGAGAGGGACCGTTGTACTGCAAAACTCCTGGAGACCGACGCCCAAAGCTAAATGCTAGGCATTGGGACATAGTGCAACATGTTACTCCTTTGCTCCATCACCTCCATTGGCTGCCAATCGACTTTCGGATTTCCTTTAAGGTTCTTACCTTAATTCACAAAGCCATTTATCTCTCTACACCTGCCTATCTCTCAGATCTGCTCTCTTACCATACTCCTACACGCAGTCTCCAGTCCATCCACATTAATCGCCTCCATCTTCCAGCACCCTCCAGAGCTCATTTACAATCCACCAGAAAATCAGCATTCTACTATTTAGGGCCTTCTCTCTGGAACTCCCTGCCAACCAACCTCCGCACAGAAGAATCCTATCCAAGGTTTCGTTCTCTTCTGAAAACTCATCTATTTTCTCTAGCTTTCCCCCCTTGAATTTTCCTCTCCTTGTTCTTTCTCTCTGTTGCTTTGCATGTTTTCTTTTTATGCCTTTGTCTCTTTTCTTTCTCTACTGGCTATTGTAATTTCCTTTCCTTTTTTTCATTTTCAACAATTAATGTTATTGTTTGTAAACCGCTCCGATGTTATGGGGAGCGGTATATTAAATGTGATTAAACAATAAACAATAAGAAACCCGATTACGATTACCCTGATGCTACAGATTCAGAGGCTTCTGAGGTTGAATCCATGCAAGTAGGATCAGAGGGGGAAGAATCAGATAATGCAATGGATTGTACATATTGTGCCTCGGGGAGTCTTGAATATATCCCCAATGTATCAGATAACTAAGTGAAGGAAGTTTATTGTTTTTGTACAAATGTTCTGTGAAGATAACAGCCTTTACTTTATTGCTTGCTTTTATTTTTCTATATCCTGAAGTAAGGACATTTCAGTTGTTACCATAGCCAATCCTTTTGAACCGTTTTGTGCAAGAAAGGGAAATAAAGCCTTTAACTTTCCCTCCACTCTGTGCATTCGTTCTTTGAGCGTTGGTTACAAGGAAGCCACAAGGAATAACCAGGGGCGGCCCAAGGGGGGTGCGGGGCCATGTGCGGAGACTCGGTGCGGGGCCTCATTTGCATAAGTGGCCTTATTTGCATAAATATTTGCATAATGTTACCATACACTAACTTTTAGTAAACATGTCTCTTAATGAGTGTATGGATAAAGAAAGACTAAAAGATTTCTACATTACTATAATCCAGTGCCAACCGCCAGGCACATTAGGAACTACTACAAACGCTGCCCATTTAGAACCCATAGCAAACCCACCGTATCCTGACAGCATTACCAGGACTCACAAAGCACCAGACCCTACCTATCAAAAGGAAACACTGCAAATATTAAACCAGTACATTTCAGAGAATACTGGGGAAAGAGAACAAGTGGCAATGTCAAATAGGAATTACATAAACAGAATACCTCAGCTCAGTTACACATGCAGAACATAGACCATCACCAAACAAGGAACCACAATTTAGAAACAGGAAGGCAATAATTAAACTGGGAACCCCAAAAGCCAAACTTGGAATGTACAACAACACTGTAGAAATAAAACTATAAATCAATTTCCTCTTGTACCAAACAAAGCGCAGACGTTAATGATGCACATTTCCCAGAGCTTTCATATTCCAGTTAATAAATTCAAAATAAAGAGATATATTTCTACCTTTTGTGCATTTTTTTCAGTTGCAATTGCTCCAGCCACTTTCTTCTGGTTTCTTCATGTTTTCTGCTAACTCTCCATCGTCTGCTGTCCATTTGTCCTTTCTTCTCTCTTCTAGTTTTCTTTCCATCCTCTCTCTCTACATCTGCTTTAACATACTAATCTTTATCCTTTTGCTCTTTCCTCATTCTTATTTCATCCACACAAATTTTACCCCTCCATCCTCAATCCCCACTTACTCTACCAATACCCGGCCAATTGTAGATTTTTCATCCCTCCCACACAAAATATTTTTCCCCTCTCCATTTTACTCTCCCAGCCCCATCCCATTCTAATCCTCCCCCAACATCAGCTCCCTTCTAGTTCCAGTCTCACCCAGCATCCATTCCCTTCTAGTCCCTGCATCAGCCCATTTCCAGTCCTAGCCCCCCATCAACCCATTTCCAGTCCTAGCTCCCCATCCATTTTCAGTCTGAGTCCCTTCATCAGCTCATTTCCAATCCTAGCCCCCCATCAGCCCATTTCTAGACATTTCCTAGCCCCACCATCAGCCCATGTCAAATCCTAGCTCCCCTCCACTCAGCCCAATTCCAGTCCAAGCCCCCCCATGAGCCTACTTCCAGTTCTAGCCCCTCCATGAGTCCATTTCAATTCAAGCCCCCACCACAGCCCATTTCCAATCTTAGCTCCCCCCAACAGCCCATTTCCAGTCCTATCCTAGCTGCTCCATCAGCCCATTTTCAGTTCTAGCTCCCTTCCCTCACAGCCCATTTCCATTCCAAGCTCCCTCCCCATCAGCTATTTGCAGTTCAAGCCTCCCCGTCCACTCAGTCCATTTCCAGTCATAGCAATCCCTCAACCCATTACCAGTCCTAGCCCCCCATCAACCCATTTTCAGTTTAAGCCCCCCCCTATAACCCATTACCAGTCCTAACCCCCCATCAGCCCACTTCCAGTCTTAACCCCATCAGCCCATTTCCAGTCAGCCCCCCATAGCCCATTGCCAGTCCTAACCCCCCCCCCCCCCCATCAGCCCACAGCCCATTACTAGTCCTAACCACATCAGCCCACCTCAAGTCCTAACCCCTCCCCATCAGCCCTTTTCCTGTCCTCGCGCCCCCATAGCCCATTAGCAGTCCTAACCCCCCCCCAGAGCCCATTAGCAATCCTAACCCCATCACCCTATTTCCAGACAGCCCCCATCAGCCCACAGCCCATTACCAGTCTTAACCCCCCCCCAGCCCATTTTCATTACTAACCCCCAATCACCCCTTTTCCTGTCAGCCTCCATCAACCCCCAGCCATTTACCATTATTAACCCCCCCAGCCCATTTCCATTCCTAACCCCCCATCACCCATTTCCAGACAGCCTCCATCAGCCCCCAGCCCATTACCAGTCTTAACCCCCCAGCCCATTACCAGTCCTAACCCCCCCCCCCAGCCCATTTCCAGTCAGCCTCCATCAGCCCCAGCCCATTTGCAGTCTTAACCCCCCCCAGCCCATTTACAGTCAGCCTCCATCAGCCCCAGCCCATTAGCAGTCTTAACCCCCCCCCCCCCCAGCCCATTTCCAGTCAGCCTCCCTCAGCCCCAGCCCATTAGCAGTCTTAACCCCCCCCTGCCCATTTCCAGTCCTAACCCCCCCCAGCCCATTTCCAGTCAGCCTCCATCAGCCCCAGCCCATTTCCAGTCCTAACCCCCCCTCCCGCCCTTTTCCTGTCATAACCCCCCCAGCCCATTTCAAGTCAGCCTCCATCAGCCCCAGCCCATTTCCAGTCCTAACCCCCCCCCCTTGCACATTTCCAGTCCTAACCCCCCTGCACATTTCCAGTCCTAACCCCCCCCCTTGCACATTTCCAGTCCTAACCCCCCCTGCACATTTCCAGTCCTAACCCCCCCTTGCACATTTCCAGTCCTAACCCCCCCCCTTGCACATTTCCAGTCCTAAACCCCCCCCCCCCTTGCACATTTCCAGTCCTAACCCCCCCCCCCATTTCCAGTCAGCCTCCATCAGCCCCAGCCCATTAGCATTCTTTTCCCCCCCCCTTCCATTTCCTGTCAGCCTCCATCAGCCCCAGCCCATTTCCAGTCCTAACCCCCCCTCCAGCCCATTTCCAGTCCTAACCCCCCCCAGCCCATTTCAAGTCAGCCTCCATCAGCCCCAGCCCATTTCCAGTCCTAACCCCCCCCCCTTGCACATTTCCAGTCCTAACCCCCCTGCACATTTCCCGCCCAAACCCCCCCTGCACATTTCCAGTCATAACCCCCCACTTGCACTTTTCATTGCGCAACCCCCCCCCCCTGCACATTTCCAGGCCTACCCCCCCCCCCCCTTGCACATTTCCAGTCCTAACCCCCCCCCCCTTGCACATTTCCAGTCCTAACCACCCATCACCCCATTTCCAGACAGCCTCCATCACCCCCCCCCCCCCTTCCCTTCCCTTCCCTTCCCTTCCCTTCCCGCAAATTTAAAAACAAAAACCTGGCTGTAGCTGCTGCCGCTGCCGCGTCCGTCGCAGCAGCGGCAGAATGGCGTGTCCCGCGGGGCCCCTCTCCACGTCGAGCCCTCTGCAAGGGCTTTCAGATTCGCGAAGGGAGAGTGCTCCCTCGCGTCTCTGTAAAGCCCGCAGGGGCTAATGGGAAATTTCCCATCAGCCCCTCGCGTCTAAAGGGGCTGATGGGAAATTTCCCATTAGCCCCTGCGGGCTTTACAGAGACGCGAGGGAGCACAACTCTCCCTTCGCGAATCTGAAAGCCCTTGCAGAGGGCTCGAAGAGGAGAAGGGGCCCCGCGGGACACGCCATTCTGCCGCTGCTGCGACGGACGCGGCAGCGGCAGCAGCTACAGCCAGGTTTTTGTTTTTAAAGGTAATAAAAAAAAAGCAGAATGTTCTTTGCGCGGGGCCCCCTGAAACGCGGGGCCCTGTGCAAAAAACATTCTTGCTCAATGGACGGGCCGGCCCTGGGAATAACCACCCTTGACCCTTGCAGCATAGGCCAACCTCAACCTTAACCTTTCTTGTGTCCGGGCCCTTCACGGGTCTACTACCCCTCTACAGAGGGTGCCCTGCGACATTATATAAATGTTAAACAGTAAAGAACAGTAAAGAGGACAGGTTTAACCCCTTTGGTACTCCACATAATAATAATTTCATGAGTCAGAGATGGAATCATTCAGTTTACTGTTCCATGTCCAGGGTGGAAGCCAAACTGACATGGATGAAAATAAATTATTTTCCTTTAGCCACCTACTCAGTTGAGTTGATATTGAACGCTCAATCAGTTTCCTTAAACATGACAAATTATATATTGGGCAAATTGACTAGCAGTTTAGGATTTACATTCGCCTTTTTGAAAACAGGACTGATGACTTCCTCTGACTATCTGAGAGGCATCAATGATGACTCTCGGTTGTATTTGTCAGACATGTACATAAGTCATTAACAGTTTTGGTGACAGGATTGACTCCTGCAGTACTTATAAGAACATAAGAACATAAGATATGCCATACTGGGTCAGACCAAGGTCCATCAAGCCCAGTATTCTGTTTCCAACAGTGGCCAATCTAGGTCATACGTACCTAGCAGTTTCCCCAAGGGACACAGGTTCCACAATGCTTGTATTGGTTCAAGCATTGATATCCTGGGTCCCTTCTTAATAATGGTTTATGGACCTTTCCTCCAGGAACTTGTCCAAACCTTTTTAAACCCAGCTACACTAACAGCCTTTACTACATCCTCCGGTAACAAATTCCAGAGTTTGATTACACGTTGAGTGAAAAAATATTTTCTTTTATTAGTCTTAAATAGTTTACCCTGTAGCTTCATTGCATGTCCCCTAGTCTTTCTATATTCTGATAAGGTAAACAATCGATCTACGTTTACCCGTTCCACTCCGTTCATTAATTTATAGACTTCTATCATATCTCCCCTCAGCCGTCTCTTTTCCAGGTTAAAGAGCCCCAACCTTTTTAGCCTTTCTTCATAGGAGTAGCCTTCCATCCCCTTTACCATTTTGGTGGCTCTTCTCTGAACCTTTTCTAAAATCGCTATATCCTTTTTAAGATACGGCGACCAGAATTGCACACAATATTCAAGGTGCGGTCTCACCATGGAACGATATAGAGGCATTATAATATCTTTTGTTTTATTTTCCATTCCTTTCCTTATCATACCTAGCATTCTATTTGCTCTCTTGGCCGCCGCTGCACACTGGGCCGAGGGTTTTAACATGGTATCCACAAGGACGCCTAAATCTTTTTCTTGGGTGGTGGTTCCTAATGTGGAACCTTGCATCGTGTAACCATAGTTTGGGTTGTTCTTCCCTAGGTGCATAACCTTGCACTTCTCCACATTAAATTTCATCTGCCATTTTGATGCCCAGTCTTCCAATTTATCAAGATCCTCTTGCAATTTTCCACAATCCTCCTGGGTTTTAACAACTTTAAATAGTTTTGTGTCATCAGCAAATTTGATAACCTCACTCGTTATTCCACTTTCCAGGTCATTTATGAATATGTCAAAAAGCAGCGGACCCAGCACAGATCCCTGGGGTACACCACTATTCACCTTTCTCCATTGGGAAAATTGGCCATTTAGCCCTACCCTCTGCTTTCTATCTTTTAACCAGTTCCTGATCCACAGTAGTACACTGCCTCCTATCCCATGACTCTTTAGTTTTGCCAAAAGTCTCTCATGAGGGACCTTGTCAAAGGCTTTCTGAAAGTCCAGATACACAATATCAACCGACTCACCTTTGTCCACCTGTTTATTCACTCCTTCAAAAAAACATAACAGATTAGTAAGACAAGATCTTCCTTGTCTAAAGCCATGTTGGCTGTCTCCCATTAGGTCATGACTATCTATATGCTGAGTAATTTTATTCTTTATGATGGTTTCTACCATTTTTTCCCGGTACTGATGTCAGGCTCACCGGTCTGTAGTTTCCCGGATCACCCCTCGAACCCTTTTTAAAAATTGGTGTTACATTGGCGATCCTCCAATCCTCAGGTATTAGAGATGATTTTAATGATAGTTCACAGATTACTGATAGCAGGTCTGCAATCTCAAATTTCAGTTCTTTCAACACCCTTGGATGTATACCATCCGGCCCAGGTGATTTGCTACTCTTCAGTTTATCTAATAGTTGTAAGACATCTTCCCGATGTATCGATATTTCCTTCAATTCTTCCACACCTTTAAATACCACTTCAGTCGTGGGTAACATCTCTACATCTTCCTCAGTAAAGACCGAAGCAAAGAATTCATTCAGTCTCTCCGCTATCGCCTTGTCGCCTCTTAGTGCTCCTTTAACCCCTTTATCATCTAATGGCCACATAATAATTTCTAGGGCCCGATATTCAAAAGGCATTTACATGGTTTACAGATATGTATGGGGATATTCAATGGCACTTACGCAGTTAGTGCACTGAATATCCCGTACTAAGTCCCCTACGTGCCCCGATGCTATCCAGTTAGCATCGGGGCATGTTGGGGCGTTCTGGGACGGAGTGGAGGTGGTGATTGCCGTTAACCGTGTAGTGGTGATATCGAACTGCTACATGGTTAACGATCTGTAGCTAAAACTAGGCCAGCTTTTGGCTCACCTAGTTCTAGCCGCGGATCGCTAACCGTGTAGTGGACAATATCACTGCTACATGGTTAGGGTCTGTGAGGAATTCCACTTGGCGCCGAATCTGGATATTCAGTGCCGTCACCATGGCATTGAATGTGCAATGTTAGGGATGAGCGTGCAGGGCTATATGCCATAGCAGCGCATAGCCTGCCGACTTTAATATCGGGCCCCTAGTCTCTAGTGAGTCTCTCATTAACAATGCAAGACACACATCAAGTGGATTTTCACTTGGTGTGAATAATTTTAAAATGGTTTCCATTTCCGTCCCTGAAAACAATTCAAAATCATTTAAAATAGGTACTTGAAAATGTCAATAGTTCCAATACATTTATCAGATTGTCCATTTAGATGTCTTCTCAACTGGTCAGTTTTAGTCCTGAAGAATTTCACAAAATCCTCACCATCATGGGTAACTAGATCATTATTCATATACCCAGAAAGCTTTCCTTACGCCTTAGTTCTTTAACTATTCCAAAACTTTTCCAAAAAGCATTTTAGGACAATTTTTTTATTATACATTTTTGATGAAAAATAGGTTTTCTTGGCTTCGTTAATTTGTATATTCATGAGGGCGATTTTAGAAAGTCTATTCATGCTTTGAACATCTGAAAATGAGCATAGAGACATCCAAATCACAGAGATGTCCCCACAGCCATTTTAGAAGCCAGGATCTGTGGACTTCCCCAGCGTGAGGATGTCCAAATCGGAACAGGGGCATGGTGTAGGCATGGCTGGGGCATTCCCAAGAACTTGGATGTCCTCACCTAATTTTAGAAAGGTCCTGGATGTCCCGAGCTGCATTAAAGGTTAGACCTGCCCCAGGCACGAACAGGCATCTGAAAGAATGCTTGTTTTGTCAGGCAAACATTCAGAGGGTGTGCAACATCCCCTTTATTTTACAATTTGACAACAAACACTGAGAGGGAATGGGGGCTCATGTTTTTATTTAGCTACGCTGCTGGACATCCCCATAGGCAATTGTGTGCAGGAATGTCTATATGGACACCAGCACAGGCATCCACGTCGAGGGCATGTATGTTTCTAAAATTGGGTTGAAACATATATGTCCCCAGTGTTTTTCTGCACATTCTGCCCTGGATGTCCTAGATTGCACTTGGATGCCCTTTCTAAAATGTCATTTCACATACCCTTAGATATTGTTTATAATGAAGCGCATTCCATTGTGAGCGTCCAGGTCCCTGTGCGGCCGATCGGAATCGGGATGCCCAGAGGTAGACCTAATTCTGATCCTGCAGAGCTATACATGCCTGCGGGATCAGAATCGGGTCTAGGGCCTGAATGTGCCGGCCGGGACCCGATTCTGATTGGCCTGCACGCACAGCCACTTGTCCGGCTACCTCAACCAGGCTCCTGAAGGGAGCCGCACAACCATGACATCCCGTTGCCATGGCACCACAGCTCCAATCAGGAGCCGCGAATGCCGGCTGCTGCCGATTCAATTCATTACCCACAGCTAGACCCTCAATCCGACCTCCCATGGCCAGGGTCCATCTGGGGGGAACTTCCTGCATCCCCTATCTTTTGTTCCCGGCCGGTGACAGAATCCCCCGATGTCCAGCGGGACTTATTCCACCATTTCTGTGGTGGAATAAGTCCTCCGTCTAAGTTCACAGCCCCAGATCTACAGGGCCAACCTCAGAATTGGTCCTGTACGTTCGGGGTCGCAGCCCTCTCCTAATGAAGGAGAACAACTGCCTGTGAAACCTTTTCAATACCCTCTTAGGCACTGCAATTAGGAAAGCCATAAATAGAAATAAAATCTTAGGCAAAACATTCATTTTAATAATAGAAATCCATCCCATCCATGAGAAAAAGGGCTTATCCCATTGAACCAAAACCCTCAAAAGGGTCCCCCATAAAGACTCATAATTTAACTTATAGAGTTCTCGTAGCTCTCATCCCATCTGCACTTCCAAAAGCGAAAATGACTTTCTTGCTCACTTAATTGTAAAAACTCCCCTTAATCTATCACCCAAACCCTGGCTCCAACTCTAATTTTTACACCTCAGTCTTTCCCATATTCATCTTGTACCCCTACATGCTACTATATTGTTCAATAACCTTCAGCAGATTTGGTAATGAGACTAGGGGGTGCTCCACCACAAATATTGCATCATCGGCATATAGTGCAATTTTGTACTTCTTGTTCTCCACCCAAATACCTTGGATATATTGCTATTGTCGAATAGATTCCGCTAATGGCTCTATTACCAGCACAAATAGTAATGGAGACAGTGGACACCCCTGCCTGAGGTTCCCCACCCCACCCCAACCCGAACCTCTGAATACCAGCCATTTATGCAAATTCTCGCATTGGGAGTTCTATAGATAGCCCTAATCCATCAGTAAACTTATCCCCATACCCATCTTCTTTAAAACTCTCTAGCTAAACTCCTTCTTTTCTGCCAAGAGTTCAGCCCTTTCATGTTAATAGAAAGGACCACTGTCCCAGCCCCCTGCTGATCACGCCTCCCCAGAGTCTTCACCCCATGTCTCCCCTACCCCCCCCCCCATGGAAATCAAACCTCAAAGTGCCTATCCTCACTTCCCTTCCCCCTCCCTCCCACCCCTCTCCTGCCCTCTCCCGCCCCTCTCCTGCCCCATCTAGAAGTTATCTAAACTAGTCCTTCCATCAGGAAATGACCCACCAGCCCCTTAGATACCTAAAACCCAATTCTCCTTCATTCCAATCCTCTATTCTCTTCACTTTTCCACCTTTCACACTGCCCCAGTCACCCACCACGTCCATCCTTCCCCACTCAGTCTTGCTAAGATCCCCACATTCACATTTCCCCTTTCACATCCATACCCCATTCACTCTTCCCTCTACTCACATCCACCCCGTCACCATATAACCATTCCATCCACACACCAACAAATCATCTCTGCTTTACCATCCTTCAAAGCCTTGGACAACACAGCAATAATAACAGGCCTCTCCCCTCTCAACGGAGGATATTCAAGTGTCCATCTCATTCAGATCGACTTCCTCTTCTTGTACTTATCCATCTTCTATACACGCTGCCACTTCTGCTTTGACTGCCGATCTCGACCCACATTGCCCAGTCTTGGGTATGGGAACATCCTTCACTCCAGCCTCTCCAAGGGCCTTAGCCAGTTTCATTTGCGTCTCCACTCGCCTCGTTGTACCATTAACAGTAATAGCCAAGCCCCCACAGGTATGTCCACATAATGAATACTCTCCCTCCGTATGCATTCTGTGTACACTCGGAACTCCTTGTGCTGCTGTATGGTTGCAGTTGAGAGATCTGCAAATACCGCAAGCTTGTAGCCCCTTCAATCAAATTGTCCGGCTGCCCGCATTTTTTTTGCTATTTTTCTTTCACCGACTAATCATGTAGAGAAGTAACAATGTCCCAAGGCACTTGCCTCCTAGCCGGGCCCAGTGCCCTATGTCATCCTTAATGACCATCTCTTCCTCAGCCCCACCCCCCTCCCTCTCTAGGAGGGCCCAGAAGATCTCTTCTGCCACATTCTCAGAGTCCTTAAATTCTGCTGTCTCTGGCACTCTTTTAATCCTTAAATTATTGTGCCTAGATCTGTTTTCCAGATCCTCCAGCTTAAGTGCCAGCTCCTCCCTCACCACCGCTAGGGTTTGCATCTGTTTTTGGAGTCGGACTACCTCATCTGAGGTCTCCTCAACTTGCCCCTCTATTTCTTCGACCCAACAGTCCACCTCCAAAATATTGGAGCACAATTCCGCCACCACTTCTCCCATCTCAGCCTTGACATCTGTAATGTCTGTGTGAATTTTCACAAACCACAATTTCAATTCTTCTCTGGTAATTCGCACCATCACACCCTTGTTACACACACCATATCCTCATTCTCCCTGGATACTGACTGCTCAGTGGCCATCTTATTTCTTTTGTGGTCTTCTGCCTTGTGGCCCTGGTAAGCATACTCCTTGAGATCTGCTGTCTTCATCTGAGTTGTGGCCATCGTGCAATCTTTAAAACACTCCTAAAGCTTACACCACTTTCGCAGCACTTTTTACTGTGTCGAAGGAGTTCTTAAACCACCTTTTTCAGATATTTACTGCAGAGCTCTGTGCTCAGCTGTCCATCAGGGTCAGTGACATCACTTCCTCTCTATCATCAGATATTTTTTGTGTTTTTGTTTCAAATTTCCTGCCTCGCTACTTCAACTCTCGCAACTCAGAGATGAACCAGGGAGTGTTTTCTGCAGTTAAGCTCCCTCTCTTTTATTGGGGCAGTTCTATCAATGATCAGACTACTAATCAAATTGTAGATATCAACTAATTCAGGCATATCCAACAGGTAGATCGCGATCTACCTGTTGATCGCGGAGGGGTCAAAGGTAGATCGCCAGCCCCACTTGGCTCCATCTCTTCAGCAGCTCGCCCCTTCACTAGGAGAGAGCTCGTGCCGGCAGGTCGTCTGCCGAGGGCTTGCTGCCACTGCTGATCCTTTGCCTGCCTTTTTTCCCTGCCTGCGGGAATCTTGCCTGCGGGTGTATTGGGGGCACTTGTTGTTTTCTTGCCAATAGTTTGTGGGTACCCCAGGGGGCCACTGCCCGTGCCCCGTGATGAGACGCCACAGGCCCAGCGTCATACCTGGTCTCCTGCCTCTCAGAATCACCCATTCCTGCCCCGCCCCAACACCCCTTAGCAGTGTGTTATATACCGGGCGATATCCATTCACCCGGCTTTTACCTGAATACACTTAACCGTATTAGTTGTGTCGTATGCTGGTCGTTGTTCGCTTTATAGTTCGCTTTCATTAAACGTTTTTGGGCAGACACAACAAAGTGTTAAGAATTTGGTGATTTTGGTGGGCTTTTCCAATTTTGTTCTAACTTGCCTATGCCTTGCCTTCAAATTGGTTCAAACCACTGTGACTTTTGCTTGCCTCTGCAATTTTATTTTGCCTAGCCTTTGCATTGATTCTACACTGTAATTTTATTTTGCCTTCCCTTTGCGTTGATTCTACACTGTGTGCAGAATTTATTAAATCGCGTGTGGTGGTATTTGAACTTGTTTGGCAGTATTTGATTTTACCTGGTTTGCTGGACAGGTGTTTGAGTTTTTTTGATGATTGTTTGGTGGTATTTGATTATTGGTGCCAGTATGATGAATTCTTATTTTTACTTTTAGAACTGCATGTGTGGTTTTGGCATCTCCAGTTCTTGTATTGCACATCATCCAGAGGTCTTCAGTTCCTGTTGATCTTTAATATTTTGGGACAGTGACAGTTTTGGACCAGATTCAGCCAGTGTTTATACTAACTTAGCAGATTTGGCCTTCTTACATCCAGCCACCCCAGTATAACGAAGATGAGTGTTCCAAAGAAAAGCAAAACCTACCACTTTCATGATGAATGGGAAATGGACTACTTCTTCATCATGGTGAAAGACAAGTGTTGTTGTCTAATTTGCAACGCCCCAGTATCCTTGCCTAAAAAGGGTAATCTGAAATGTCATTATAAGGTTCTGCATAGCAATAAGTTTGATACTGATTTTCCACCCAAAAGTGAAATTCGTAAACTGAAGCTCCCGAACCTGACTTATTGCCCACGTGCACTGTCATGCCCTCCACCACCCTCTCCATCCTCTCTTGTGCTTTTACAGTTTGCTCTATTAAACTGCCGATCACTCTGCTCCAAAACTCTTCTGGTTAATGACCTGATCTCCCAGCATGCCCTGGATCTATTCTTCTTAACTGAAACATGGTTGAGAGAGGGTGAGGAATCCTTCCTTAACCGCTGTCTCCCGCCAGGTTATTCATTCCTGTCGACGTCTCATTGGGGCAGAAGTGGCGGAGGAGTTGCTGTTGTTTACCGCACCTCCCTCCCCCTCTCTGAACTCCCCACTTCCTCCTCTACCCAGAATCCCTGCTTCTTCGGTTAAACTCCTCCTCTCCTCCTTGTTATTTTCTTCTTATCTACGCTCCTCCCTCTCTTTCCACATCCATGTGGGACTCTCTTCTGGCTACTATTTCTGAGGCCTCACTTCTTTATCCCCATCTTCTGCTCTTAGGAGATTTTAACGTTCACTCTGATTCTCCTTCTACGGCGAGGGTCCTTTCCTTCCTTACTTTCCTATCTGACCTGTCCCTATGCCAATTTGTCTCTTTCACCACCCACGTCGCGGGCCATTCTCTTGACCTCCTTAACACCTCAAATTCCTCTCCTATCCCCCCCTCCTCTCTTTCCTCCTTCCCCCTTCTCTGGTCCGATCATTTCTGCCTTCTCTTCTCTATTCCTGTTCTGCGCCCCCCCCATCAGACTCATCAGACCCATCCCCATTGTTCTTAAACGATACCCCCTGTACTAGTACTAACCCCACCGTGTTCACCCGTAAGCTCACTGCGGATACACTCCTTCAATTTCCCCCCTCTGCTTCTTTATTCCCTAAGGACTTTGATTCACTCTCTGTCAATGCCCAGGCTCATCATTGGCATTCCTCTCTCTCTTCTGCCCTTGATAATATTGCCCCTCTCCGCCCCCGTCTACCCCCTTGCTATCACCCCCGGCACCCCTGATTCCATCCTGTCCTTCTCTTACACCGTAAATATCTCCGGCGATATCTTCGCCAGAACGTCTCTGGCGAAAGCACCCGTCTTCTCCTAATTTACAAAATTTCCAATCATGTCATCGTCATTACCGTACCCTTCTTCATTCAGCAAAACATGACTATTACTCTAAGCTTATTTCCTCCTCTACAAACTCTTCCCATCAATTGTATTCTATTCTTCGCTCCCTCACTGCGTCCCATTCTGCTTTATCCCCCTCACCCCTTCTCTCCTCTACCCTTCCCGACCCTTCCTCTCTTGCCTCCTTTTTTGCCTCCAAGGTCCATACCCTTCGTCAGTCCTTTCCCTTATGTCCCCCCCCCCTTTCCCCTATAGTCGTGTCTTCCCCCTCCCCTCCTTTCTCTCCTTCCCTTCCCACCCTTGCACTATTGCATTCCTGGTCCTCCTTTGAGATGGTCTCTCCAGCTGTCCTACAAAAAACCTTTCTTTCTATTCGCAAGACAACCTGTCCTGTTGATCCCATTCCCTCTCGTTGGCTCCTGGAACCCTCACTATCCCTCTCTCCTTATATCCTCTCTCTTTTCAATTCTAGTCTGTCCTCCGGCATCTTCCCCACGCCCTGGAAGCATGCTACTGTCCGTCCAATCCTGAAATCCCGCTCCTCAGACCCCTCTGTTCTCTCTAATTGGCACCCTATCTCTAATCTTTCCTTTCTATCAAAATTCCTTGAAAAACTAGTTTTCCTTCAACTTTCCTCCCATCTCGAAGCTTCTCTCGTTCTTCACCCCCGGCAGTCTGGTTTTTGCCCCGGTCATAGCACAGAATCAATCCTTCTCTCCCTTCTCAACGAACGGCACGCTGCTCACGACCGGGGTCTCTTCACCCTTGCTGTCTCTCTCGATCTTTCTGCAGCTTTTGACCTGGTAGACCATCGCACTCTTCTCGTCCGTCTCCAGGAAGCTGGTCTCTCAGGTGTGGTTCTTCAATGGTTTCATTCTTTCCTTTCCTGTCGCTCCTTCTCAGTTGTAGCTGGGTCCTCCTCCTCAGCCCCCACCCCTCTTTCCTGTGGTGTGCCCCAAGGGTCTGTTCTTGCTCCATTGCTCTTTAATGTCTTTCTAGCCCCTCTTGCTCTCATAATTCAACAGTTTGGTATCTCTGCGTATTATTACGCGGATGATATAATCCTTTTGCACCACACTGATTCTCTCACTCCTGACATCTCCCCCCTTAACCTATGTCTCACCGCTGTTGCCTCTTGGTTCACCTCTAATTTCCTTCATGTAAATCCAGCCAAGTCTTTTGCTATTTGGTTCACGCTTGGGAGCCCTCCCCCCACTTGTGCTCCCTCCTTCTCCTCCCAGCCCATTCCTCTTGTTTCTTCCCTCCGGTATTTAGGCGTTATTCTTGATTCCTCCCTCTCATTTAAGGAACATATCTCCTCAATTGTCCAGCATTCCTTTCTCTCCCTTAAGCAGCTTCAGGCCGTACACCCTTTTCTCTCTTCTTCTGCCTTGGCTACACTCCTACTTTCCCTTGTAATGTCCCATCTCGACTACTGTAATGTTTCCCTAGCAGGTCTACCACAATCCCAACTCTCCCGTCTTCAGCGTATTCAGAATACCGCGGTTCGTCTTTTGACTCATGCTTCTCGATATGACCACGTCACCCCCCTTCTTATGCACCAACATTGGCTACCTGTTTCATTTCGCATTCAGTACAAGATCCTTACGTTCGCACATAGGGTAATTCACACAGGCACCCCCTCTACCTTGCCGACCAGATTCACTTCCGCACTCCTCACCGCCTGCTCCGTTCCATCCACATTAACCGTATGTCTCTTCCCTCCCCTTCACAGGCTCACCTTGAATCCACCCGTTCCTCAGCCTTTTACTTCCTAGGTCCTAGGCTTTGGAACTCGCTCCCCTCTTCCCTCCGCTCAGAACAGTCCTATAAGTCCTTTAAAACACAACTCATAACTTATCTTTTTAGATTGGCGTTTGACCTTCCCCCCGTCTCCGTCCCCTTCTCCCCTTCCTCTTCGATGTATTTCTGATCAATTTGCTCTCCTGTCCTTTCTCTCTCCTTTCTCTACTACTTTTATTTTAAATGGCATTCCTTTTCTGTTTCCTCGCAGCCTGTATTTTTTAACGATTGTAAACCGCTCAGATGCCTATGGTATTGGGCGGTATAAACATTTTTTAATAAACATAAACATAAAGAACTTAAATCAAAATTGGCTACTCAGCAACAGTTGATGGCGAAGCCAAGGTCACATTCAGTCAATGCAACCATAGCATCCTTCAAGGTCAACAACCTGATCGCAAAGAAATGCAAACCTTTCACTGAAGGGGAATTTGTAAAATATTGTTTTCTTGAAGCAGCTGACAATCTTTTTGAAGGATTTAAAAATAAGAAAGAGATCATAGCTGCTATTCAAAATGTACAATTATCAAGAAACACCGTCGTGCGGCGAATAGAAAAGATGTGTGGAGACACAACTGAACAATTGTTGGAGGATGTTTCAAATTGTGTTGCTTTCTCACTTCAACTGGATGAATCTACAGACATAAGAGACATAGCCCAGATTTTTATCCGGATGGTTTTTGAAGACTTCAGTGTTAAAGAAGAACGACTTGGAATGATTTCTTTAAAAGGGAGAACTACCGGTCAGGACATATTCAGTTCTTCCCATTCTTTTGTGACAAAGTGTAATCTTCCATTGTGTAGACTTGTTTCCATCACTACTGATGGAGCAAGAGCAATGACAGGTGAGGTTAACGGTTTCATAGCCCTCTGTAGACAGCATGACGACTTCCCACATTTCCTTTCTTACCACTGCATCATTCACCAGCAAGTTTTGGCAAGCAAAAGACTCAATACAAAGACTGTCATGGACATCACTTTCAAAATTGTAAATTCAGTTCGTGGAAGATCACTTCAAAGACGGCTTTTCAATCTTACTCTTGATGAAGGGGCAGCGGAAATCATTTTGCACACAAATGTAAGGTGGCTAAGTAGGCACACGTTTCTGCAAAGATTTTGTGATTTGTTGAATGAAATAGGATGTTTTTTGAAGGAGAGGGGAGATGACCAAGCAGAGTTGGAAGATGAGGAGTGGTTATGTGATCTGGCATTTCTCGCTTACTTTACAGGTGAACTAAGTGATATGAACCTTGAACTACAAGGCAAAAACAAATGCATTGGTGAGATGATGAGTACAGTTTCATCCTACAAGAGCAAATTTGAGCTAATGATGATTGACCTTGCAAACAACACTTTTGATCATTTTCCTAATACACATGACCATCTGGGACATTATCCAAATTTTGTTTTTCAGAACGAGAAGTATGTGACAGAAATCTGTTCTGTTATCCAGGAATTCGAAAATAGATTCTATGACTTCCAAAAAATTGGAACAGTTGTGGAGTACTTGTCATACCCATTCAAAGTAGATGTGGACATTAAAGAAACTGCAGCTGCTATCAGTAAAAATTACTCATTGAACAAACCATCTCTTGAAAATGAAATATTAACCCTTAAAAATGACATTTTTCTCAAGACCCGTGCTGAGCAAGAATCGTTTTGGAAGCTAGTGCCTAGAGACAAATTTCCCAACTTGAGAAGATGCAGTGAAGCTGTACACTCCTGTTTCAGTTCAACTTATTTGTGTGAATCTGCGTTTTCCCATCTGAAAATGACAAAGAGTACACAACGTTCCAACATGACAGATGAACATCTCCAGGATTCCCTGAGACTGGCCCTCACGCAATATTCACCCAACTTCAAAAAGCTGGTGGATGAAATGCAGGCTCAGACGTCTCACTAATGAGCAAGAGCGAAATATTAAAGTTTGTGCAAGATCAGCCTGGCTCAACACTCAACCTAAATTTAACACAAATTACTCAGTAAAAGTTAAAGAAAGTTATTACTCAATAAAACTTTAAGAAAAAAATTTACTTTCCATTTCCCCTCGCAGTTCTTACTGGATCTTCGTCTCTCTGTTTTGTTTTTGCTTAATTTGCTTAACAGCTGATCACATACAAGTAAATGACAGAAGGTTCATTAAAAATGGGGGGGGGGGGGGTGAGGAATCCTCCAACTTTATTGGGTTAAAATTTAATTTGAAACTAATTTGAAACTTAATTTTCATGGTGGTAGATCACTGGCACTTTTGGCCAGAAAAAGTAGATCACGACCTGTTTGAAGTTGGACATGCCTGAACTAATTGATCTATAGCAGTGGTTCGCAACCATTTTTATTCTTTTCAACCCTACAGAGGTGGGAAAGAATTATACAAATGGAGTCGAGAATGTCTTCTATCTGTCTGGGGAAAAAGTAACTGAAAAATTAATGAGATGAAATTTGGCATGTGGAAAAAACTGGTAGAAAGACACCAAGTTTAAAAATGGGTCAGATTGGATCAGGAACTCCAGAGAAACAAGCCCTTCCAAAAATGGCCCAATGCATTTCTATGGGAGAAGGAGTTCTACCTTCTGTAACATAAAAACTTAAATATAATGAAACACAGCAGTTACGGAATTCCTCCTTTCAAAATCCCTCTCCCTGTTCTCTATTCACTCAACCCCCAAAACTGCCTCATGCCCAAAAAGTACCCCCACAATTGCCCCAGCTCCTGCACATTGCCCCATCCCAAAAACATACTCCTTTACAACTGACCTATCAAACTAGCCAAATGCTCCCGCTCCATAAAAAGCTCCACACAATTGCCTCTCCACCCTGCCCCTACCACTAAAATCTACTCCTCACAACCATCCCACCACACAGCAAACTGCTCCATCCCAAAAAAATACACCCAACTGCCTCACCACCCCACAAATTGCCCCACTGACAAAATCCAGCCCTTTATTGAACTGCTACATCACCCTGAAAACTGCCCTTGTCCTCCAAACTACCTCAACTACCCCACTGCTGTGAAAACTGTCCCAGCTCAGAAAAACTACTCCCACACAACTGCTCCACTATCCTAGTGACATACCAAGGGTGGACTGTTGGGTGCGGCCCACCCTGAGTGCTGACCAGGAGGAGGGGTGCTGCTTCCAGGTCCTCATGGAGGAGGCACACATGGCAAGCATACCTTTGCTGGCTTTCCATGCTGCCTGCTCTCCATGCTCAGTGGCTGTTCCCTCTCGGCCAAAGTCTCGCAGTGCAGCTGTTCTTTCAATACTTCAACCAAGAGGGAACAGCTGCCGAGCCTGGAGAGGAGGCAGCACGGCAAACCAGCAAAGGTATGCTTGTCATGTGCGCTTCCTCCGTGAGGGCCCAGAGCAGGATGTGAGTGTAGTCATTGGGGGGGGGGGGCGTCATCCAGGGGGTGTGTGTCCGTTCCAGGCAACAAATAACATTGGAATGCCACTGCCGCACAGTGCCCTACCACTAAAAATACTCCCTCACAACTGTCCTACCACCCTGCATACTACCCCACCCCCCAAAACTTCTTACAACTATCCTGCCAACTGGACCCCGTATTTGCTCCACCACTGCAAACTGCCCCATCCCAAAAATCTACCATTGTGCTAATTGCCCCACCATACCGATCCTATTTGGCATCCAGAGCAGGCCTCCCATGGGCAAACTTATTGTTTGTTGCACAGCTGTTACCTCCCGGGCGAAGTCTTGCAGTGTTATTGTGAGACTTTGGGAGAGGAAATAGCATGGGTTCTGGAGCGGAGATAGTGGTGTGCTTCATGGCAAACAAGTAAGTTTACCCTGGGCAGACCACTCCCACTGCCTTGCCCTTTGTACGCCACTGGAGAGGGTCTACATAGAGGGGTGTAAGTGTGCAGGGGGTTTAGGTTAAAGAGAGGGGAGAAAAGGGCACAATGAATATATGCTAAAAGGTGCAGCCCCCCACCCCCCATCAGAAGATACAAAGCACCCTTCCCTCACAGCACACAGACATACAGAGAGGCATCCCACTTCTGCATCTCACACATACACACACACAGGCAGCCCACCCCCACACCATACACAACACACACACACATACTTCCCCACCACCCACTCTGCATACGCACATAGTCACCACACCCGCGCACCACACATCCACTATGTGAAGAGAGACATAGGGCCCTATATTCAAAGGCGTTTACACAGTTTGCAGATCTGTAAACCATGTAAATGTCACTTCACCCCGATGCTAACCGCTTAGCATCGGGGTGTGTTGGAGGCAGCACCAGTAGCTAAGGCAGCAACAATATTGCACCACTGCCTGGTTAGCAGCCCATGGGTAAAGATAGGTGCAGCAAAAACTGGCCTGTCTTTAGCCATGGGAGCTAACCAAGCAGTGGCACAATATCGCCGCTGCCCAGTTAGCTTCTGCGGCATCTTTGGCTGTGCAGCAACCATGGATATTCAATGCTGGGGCCGCATACGACCGTGGCATTGAATATCTGGAGTTAAAATTCGGCATTGCTGTCACTAATGAATATCGGGCTCACACTGTATAAACACCAGTTATAAAGGTACCTCGTACAACCCCTACTACCATAAACACACTTTAGCGTCTTTCTTTGAACTCTTTCTCTACACACACACCCCAGCTATGTTTGATTTTGCAAATGAAGGAAGGAGAAATGTCTCACTTTGTCACACTGTAAGTGTCCTGTTTTCACATGCCCACACAACCTTGCACACACACATGCATGTAGCCCTCGACACTCCTCATGGCACACAGACACAGTTGCATTAGTCCCCGACATTTTCCATGACGCAGACATGCACATAGCCCCCAACAGGCCTCATGACAAACACATGCATACAGACACAGATATTCACACACACATGTATGTAGCACCCGACAGTCCCCATGGCATCCAAATGCACATGCATATGCGTATGTAGTCTCTATGACATACAGAAAGACACAAACACACACACTCACGGACACACACATATACACGGATTGCTCAACGCCTCCTATGACACACACAGATGAATCCGCCGAATGTCTGATCATGTGAATGAAGGAAATAAGCATTGTGTTACATGGTAAAGTATGAACTTTTCACTTTTTTCAGCTTTGCTGCAGGGCACCAAACATGCCAGACCCCCCTCTTTCCCTCTTGTGGCACGCTATGAGAGTGATATTTACCAGGTAGCCAGCCACAGAGAATAGAGGGAGTGTTATGTTATTATTATTATGTTTATTTGAATTTGATATACCGCTCAGGGCAGGGGCATTAGAGCGGTTTACAATGCTATTTCATTTGAGGAAAAAGGAAAGGAACGCCATTTATATGATAGGACAGAAAAGAGGACAGAGACAGTCAAACAGATATGAGAAGAAGAGGAACATGGAACAGCAAGTTACCATAATAAAAGCAGCACGTCAATCCAATCCAAATCATGACAACAATGCTACCCTCAGCAACAGACGCCACGGCCCAACGCCTAAGGGCCACGCCAAAGAAGCGGTTTTAAGTGGAGGAGCTTTCAGTGTAGTTAGTTGGTCGGTCGGAGACAGACACTTGTGTGCCACAGCACAGGGCTTAAAGCTTGTGGCTAGCATCTCTGCCAGTCCACTACAAGGGGCACCACTGCTGGTTCTCATGGGAGGCTATGGAGTGATCTTTCCATTTTTGGTTTTTCACCAAAGTTTCTGCATGTTTCACAGTTGTAGCAGCTCCAACAGACAGCAGCAAAGCAGCTCTCAAAGAAATCTCCAAAAGTCCAGCCAAGTGGTAGTTCTCACATTGATGCTGCCATTGTGGACTGTTGAGATGCTGACATCAGCACGAGGATTGAGTCCTGTCTCTTAATGCTCACCTTGGCATCCATACATAGCAGTGGCTTCCCTAGGTCTGTCTTAATAACAGTCTATTGACTTTTTCTCCAGGAACTTGTCCAAATCTTGTTTAAACTTAGCTATACTAACTGCTTTTATTACCTCCTCCTTATTTGTTGGATTTATAAATAGCTGTGCAACAGTGCATGCAGAGATGGAGTGGCAGTAGTATCTGTGACAACAATAGCAGGTGGGAGAAGAGGCACAAAAGCTAACCTTTGTAACTGTGCTTGCGTCGATCTTCAATCACATTAACCCTTTGACTATCACATCCTCTTCATACGATGTTAAATATTTACTCCTCAGTACTTATTTTTATTTCAGCTATGTATTTGTCACTTCACTGCAATTTTCTTCTTACAACATTTGGATTGAAGGAGAAATACTAGCATCATGTGAACAGAATTCACAAAGGAGTTTTGGGAAGGGGAGGTGCAGTCTATCAATAATAATGATGGAGGGGCACTGATGTATAGGTTGTAGGGGAGTGCCAGAGACCCTATCACCAGCCTTGCCCCTCCCACCTAACTCACTCTATCCAATCCACTGCTCCCTCTATCCCTCTACCCCCACCCTTTCTACAACTAAAGTAACAACTGCCCCTTGGAAGGGGCACAGACATGTTATAGTGCGCGCTGATTAAGCTGAGGGCAACACCTAATCTTGCCCACTTCAAACTGATAACAAACTCTCCTGTGAATTTGCTAATACATGCTCCCATTTTGAGGGAATTGCACTGGTTGCCAATTGTCTTTGGGGTGAAGTTTAATCTAAGGCTTTCCAAGGATTGGGCCCCTCATATTTGTGAGAACAGAGATCTCATCAAGAGCATTTGTACTGGTACCATCTTGTAAGGAACTTTTTCATGCTAAGGTTAGAGCAAGGCCATTTAGTTCAATCACCACTTCTTTGGAACAAACGTCCCTATAAGCTGCAAGAAGAGCTGAACTATGTGCACTGTCATAAGAGACTGAAAACATGGCTGTTTGATAAATAATGAGGATGGGTTATGTCTGTGCATATTTTGTTTTATTTTGGAGGATTGCTGGGTGAATGGGTCGATGAGGATTGATTATATTACAGAGCTGTATATTGCTATTTTTGTGAATGCAGTGTATCTTGTACACCACTTTGGTGGAATTTTTTATGAAGGATGATCTATATGTTAATAAATGAAATGAAATAATGAAAGCACTGCATAACAAATCCTAGCAAAGTACTCATAAAAGAGACAGAAGTATGGAGTGCTTCTTTAGCAACAACCTGCCGGAGGACCCCTGCCTTCAGTATGGCCCTTTGCACTGTGGCAGCATCTGCCTTTTCATGCTGTCAAAGATGAGGTCACACAGGGCAGAATCTCTTACCTCAAGACAGGAAGAGGGTCAAAAGTGCTGATGCTTTTGCAAATATGCAAATATGAGGGGGGGAAGGGGCTGATAAGTCTCTGGTCTTGTAACAAAACAGAAAGCTATGGTAACACTTCAGTTCCAGAGTTCCGAATGATCTCTCTGCAGTTTTGTTTGAAAATGAAAATGAAACTGCAGAGAGATCATTTGGACCTCCTGAACTGAAGTGTGCCCGTAGCTTTCTGTTTTGTTACGAGGACAGAGACTTATCAGCCCCCCATCATAATTGGCAGTGAGAGTAGGGTTGCCAACTAGCTCCAGATGCGCCTGACAAGCTTGATCCAGTCCTGGGTTTACCCCATTGCATGAAGGGATATGTAGTCCTGATTTCTCTAATGTACTCCGTAAGAAAAGCAAGACTACATGTCCCTGCATGCAATGGGGTAAATCCAGGACTGGATCAAGCCTGTTTGGCATATCTGAAGCTGTTGGCAACCCTAAGTAAGAGGAAATTCAAAACAGGAATGCCACAATCCAAGTTCTCCTGTAGTTGTCAATTCTGGTGTACCTCTGGGCCTCTGCTATGGCCTTTTACAGTGCAGCAATCCATCCCCTCCAGTCTGACTCCCTCACTCCAAATCATTTCTGCTCACACTTTCAGCCTCAGTTATCATGACTCGTGCTCTTTCATTCTCCATGACATTCAAAGCCATCAACGGGTTATCCGCCTCTTCAATATGTGACCTCATACAACCACCCACACCCAACAGGATAAGAAGAACCTCTGCAGCCAACATGCTAGCAATACCAAAAGTTATGACAAGATGCACCATATCAACTTCAAACAGAGCCTTCAGTCTGAGTGCCCCAAGCCTCTGGAACTCCCTACCACCACACATCAGAGCTATCCCCAACTTGAGCCAGTTCAGGAAGGCCTTAAAACACTTCCTCTTCATTAAATACCTCACAGCCTCCCCCGAACCCCAGCCACCATGTATGAGCAACACACAATAACTCCATCTCTCATATATACAGTTACCTTGTTCAATGTTCCACACATGTAGATAGTTTCCCCTGTTATCCAAGTTTACTGCTCCTGTTCATTGTAATGACCTGACTCTTGTTTATTGTCGGATATTGTTTGTTCTATGTAAACCGCGCTGATCGCAAATAGTGCGGTATATAAGAGATGTAAATAAATAAATAAAATAAATAAATAAATAAATCATTCCTGCTCTCTCACCCCAAATCATTTCTTCTCATGATCTCCCCTTTCCCCAATACTCTATATGGTGCTCTCTCTCACACATTCAGCCCCCATTCATTCTGTGTGCGTCTATCCCTCAAACTTGCTTTCCCATCACCACTTCTGGCTCTCTTTCAGTCCTTCTCAATTTGCAACTTTGTTTTCCTCCCACCTTCCCAACCCTTCATCATGCCTCTGGCACTCTGCCCTTTCCCACTATCCCCTTACCTGGCTTCCCTTCAAAATACACACCTACCTACCCATTACCATCACCTCAAGTTCTCTGTCACCCTCTGTCTCTTCATCACCTCTGGATATCTAACACACATCATTGTATCACAACTTCTGTTCCACTCCCAACACCATCTCTGTTTTTTTTTCCACACACCTTCCCCTTCCACTCCCCATCCATCTGGCTCTCACATTCTCTATCTTTCCCCATGATGTCTTGCACTCTTTCCCCCTATCCCCCCCCCCCCCCCCATCATGCCCCCAGTTCTCTCACACTGCTTCTACCTCTTTTCTCTCCAGCTCTTTTGTATTTTTAACTCCCAGTTTTCATGCACTCCTTCTGGCCCTCTTACATCCAGGTTCCTTTAAAAACCTGAGAGTAACCAATAAAGTATCCTTGTTCAATCACCACGTATTACAGTGGGTATCTTTCGTATAATGTGGTGAAGTGCTCCTTCGTTGGACCTCTTACATCCAGGGCCAGTGTATTTATTTATTTATTTAACAGCTCTTATATACCGCGCTATTTGACATCAGTGCGGTTTACATTAAACAAAATACACTCAGATTTAGAGAACTTGTCCAAGTTACAGGTAACAGGGGAATAAAACAAGGATTAACTGGGGAATAGCATATGAATAATTAAATAAAAGCAATTACATCAGACTAGAGATCTTGAGTGGGTGTAGAGACATGTCATAAATAACATTTAACAGAGCAGGTATATACAGTGAAATATCATAAGGTGGAACGGTCTAACATCATCATTTAACTATTATTGCTGAGTTGAGATAATGGGGTGAGAGGAGGGGAAATATTGATGTAAGAGAAGTGTTGTAAAAAAAGGTGGGTTTTTAAAGTTTTTCTAAATTGCGATATATCTTTTATCAATCTGATGTTTAATGGAAGCTTATTCCAGCACTTTGGAGCAAAGGATGAAAATGATCTGTTAATGATAGTTTGAGTACATTTTACTAATTCATTTGGAATCACTAGAGTATTTTCAGTTGTAGATCTTCTTGATCTGTTGTTTTGGGTATGAATGAGTAGATCAGAGATTGAAAGAGGTGAAATATTATGGAACGCTTTGAAGGTCATAAGAAGTGTTTTATAAGATAATCTACAAATTATTGGGAGCCAGTGAAGCTCCATTAGGATGGGGGTCATGTGTTGTCTCCTTGTAATTCTGCATAGTGATCTAGCTGCTGCATTCATAGCAAGCTGTAATGGATTAAGCGTAGATTTAGGTAGGCCTTGCAGGATAATATTCGCATAGTCAAAATGTGGAGCGACTAGCGCTTGGAATATTGTGCGGAAATCATCGGGGTCTAACATGGGTTTTAGGTGCTGAAGAGTATTAATCTTGTGATAAATGGATTTTACTGTGGACTTTATATGCTCATTAAATTCAAGTCGCTGGTCGAGAATGACACCTAAGTATCGAATGGTGGATTTAATAGGTAAATCAGCATCTCGTACTCTTAATGAAGGTGGTGAAGAGAAGTCATTGTTTCTTGTAACGATAAGGACTTCAGTTTTTTTAAAATTTATTCGAAGGTTCTGAGTGAGCAGCCAATCGGTTATTGAATTGAAACAGTTAATTAAAACTGTGTGATTTTCAATAACATCATATGGATGTGAAAGCTGGACAGTGAAAAAGATAGACAGGAAGAAAATTGATGCCTTTGAATTATGGTGCTGGCGGCGAATACTGTGTATACCATGGACTGCCCGAAGAACAAACCAGTCGGTACTAGAGGAGATCAAACCTAAGCTTTCTTTAGAAGCTCAGATGACAAGACTTCAACTTTCATACTTTGGACACATCATGCGAAGAGAGAGATCATTAGAGAAAGACATTATGCTTGGCAAGATAGAAGGTCAACGCAAAAGAGGAAGGCCAGCAATGAGATGGATCGATACAATAACAGCAGCTACGGGTACCAGTCTGTCAACAATGAGCCGCCTGACTGAAGACCGAACACAGTTTAGGATAGCTATCCAGAGGGTTGCCATGAGTCGATTCCGACTCGACGGCACTTAACAACAACAACAACAATCAGGGCTAATCACATTAATAGGTGTGAACAACAGCACATCATCAGCATAAATAAGACAAGATATACCAAAGGTACGGGCAATATTACAGATTGGTTGCATATAGATGTTAAAAAGCAATGCTGATAGTGAGGAACCCTGTGGAACACCTTGTTTCTGTTGGAATGGATAAGATGTATTGTTATCAATTCGAACTTGTTGCCATCGGTCTTCTAGATAAGACTTGCACCAGACCCATGCAATTCCTTGTATTCCCTTCTCATGGAGGCGGACTAGACGTTGTTCATGATTAACTGAATCAAATGCTGCTGCAATATCTAGGAAGAACAATGCAACTCCGGTCTTGATATTATCTATAGCAATGATAAGGGAATTCATTAAAGAGGCAAGAAGAGTCTCAACTCCATGTGCTTCCCTAAAACCATGTTGACTTGAGTCTAAAGGGGCTTCAGTATCGATATATTGTTGGATCTGTCTCAAGGTCACCTTTTCTAGAATTTTAGCTAATAGGGGAATACTAGAAATTGGACGATAAGAGTCCTCCTTCTTTGGGTTAAGTTTGTTATTTTTCAGCAATGGTCGAATTGATGTCTGTTTGAGGATTGATGGGAAAACACCGGTGGTGAATGATTTGTCTGCTATAGATGCTATGTATGAGCTAAGCTCCACTTTCAAAGCTCTGATCCAATGAGCTGGACATGGATCATTTGGAGCTGTGGTGGTATTAATAGTGGCTAAAATGTCTTCAATGGTACTTGGAGAAGGAGATGTAAATTTGTTTAGTGGAAACTGAATGCTAGGAGGATGGGAGATTTCTTTTGACAATAATGTAACTTTGATTGCCTTTGATTGAATATAATTAGCATATAATTGAGGCTGTATTTGTTCTTGTTGAGGTATGAAAGGTTCTCTGGATAAGGATTTTACTAGTTGGAAGAGTTCACGTGGCTTGTTAAGAGAACGATTAAGTAGTGACGAATGGAATTCTTTTCTCTTTGCAAAGGTTAGTTCACGGTAGGATTTGAATTGAACTAGGTAAGCGTCTTGATTGGAGGGATTTATAGCACGTCTCCATTTCCTCTCTAGTTTCCTCAGTTGAAGCAAAGAGGCTCGTAAATCAGGGGTGTACCATGGTGCATTCTGCTTTCTTGATGTCTTCTTGTTGAATGAAGATTGATTGGATGTGGTGGATTTATAGGCATAAAGACTGAAGGTGTCATTCCATTTTAATACATTTCATTGATAGTTCCAGCTGGTTTAGAAAGGTTTGGGATAACTTGGAAAATGATCTCATCTTTATCAAATGGTTTAAAACGTGAGGATTTTTTAATGGGCGAGGAGATAATTGTGCGATTTTTTAAATTATCTGTAGATGGAATTGAAAATGTTATAAAGTTGTGGTCTGACCAGGGAACAGGAGTTATTGTAAGATCAAGTTGACTTGTCGTATAAGTATCTATGGCTGGGACAAAAATGAGATCAAGTAGGTTACCTCGTTGGTGGGTGGGGAGATTTACAATTTGTCTATAATGTAGATTATTCATTGCTTCAAGGAAGGTGTTAGAAAAGAAGGGTTGTGAGGATGCAAGGTTGAAGTCACCAAGAAGTAAGTTAGGTTTGTTGGGGGAATCAGGATTGCAAGCGAGATCAATTATGTCTGAGAGATCATCATATTGAATTTATTGGAAATAGTTAGTGTATTAAGGAGGTGTGTTGTCCTGGTTAGAGTAATCTGGTATTGTAATAGAGTTCTTGCTACTATACAGACACCTCCTCCTCTCTTATTTTCTCTGTTACATGTATAAATGGAAACGTTAGGTGGGGTAAGGTGGTTTAATAGAACATTATCAGTATCAGATAACCAGGTTTCTGTAATCATAAGCATGTCAAGTTTATGGTTGGTTATTAGATCTGTGATGGCTGGCCATTTATTGGCGACTGAACGTGCATTAATGAGAGCACATTTTAGGTCTTGTCTAGAGTTTGAATTGTTAGACTTTTTGGTTTTCATTGAGTCAAGGGATACATAGAGTAAGTGTGACCGTCTCCTGTGGTATGAGTTATGTGGAGGTTGGTAATGATCTTGATAAGATTTCTTGTTCCTGCCTTGATAGATAGGGATAGGCTTGGAACTAGTTGTGAGAGCATTACTGTTATGGAGGATACTAGAAAGGGTGTAGAGGAATATATAGGTTAGTGTAGATGTGATCATGATGAAACTTGAACAATAGAAGTAGTTGTAGTGCAATATATTTAGATATAGTTCAAGGTGTTTAAGCTGTTTAGACTGATATTGTTAATATATATTTAGAAACAAAATGAGATACTTACTAAACAAAGATTACTTAGTGTAGGGTTTCCGATACCCCCTGCAACCTATACATCAGCGCCCCCCTCCCTCATTGCTATGAATAGTGACTACTTTCCACCCTCCCTTTTTCCAAAACTCCTTTCTGAGCTTTTTTCACATGCTAGTATTTCTCCTTCAAATTGAATGTTGCAGGAAAATTGCAGTGAAGGGGCAAATGCATAGCTGGAATACAAATAAGTGCTGAGCAGTAAATAAAGAGGCTGTGATATTCTAAGATTTAATGTGATCCGCAAACCAAATCAATTTATTTAAGCAAATAAAAAAAGGAGGTTTTACACAGGGGACAACCAATTTAGTAAACATAACCCCTAGTCTTATTCTCTAAATACTTGGTGGAAAAAGCTTCTATTCCTGCTTTCTAAAACTTCTCAGGGTGCAAATTACTTACAGTATCTAACAAGAAAAAGACCGATAATACCAAATTAATGCTGCAATATGTATTCTTTCTCTGAAGCAATAAGATGATTATTTTGGCCTTGTGTTTTCCATACGCTCTGTCCAACGTTCCTGCCCCACACCAAACTTGGGATGTTTTGAAACGGTGATGTTTGCCATGTGTCCCCTTTGTGCATCCACATATCTTATGTCCATCATCTCACAAAGTTCCCACCAGGCAAATGTCTGCATCCTCCCTACTGCATGCAAAACTAAGGGTATGTTTACTAATCAGCAGTAACGGCTTCCAAGCGGTATCGGAGCCGCTACCGTTGATTAGTAAACATACCTCTAAGTATTCATTGAGAAACCATTGTGGGTTTTCCTCTCAATCCCAGAAGATAACACAAACTGTTTTTAGAAGGCTTTACTTCTGTTGATGACATCTGTCTAATATTTACTCAGCAGATGGTTCACAGCCAGGAAAGAAAGGAATCTGAAGAGCAATGTTGAATAAATCAATTTATTGATTTATTCACTATAAATTGATTTATTAACCATTGTTCTTCAGATTCTTTTCTTTCCTGGCTGTGGCTCATCTGCAGAGTAAATATTAGACAGATGTCATCAACAGAAGTAAAGCCTTCTTAAAATTTCAAAGAACAGCCAAGTAGAAAAGACTAAAAAGCAAAGGTGTTATAAAAAATAAACCATATCAAGCAAAATATGTGCCAACCATTATCACTTACACAAAAAGGGTGCTCTAGGGGTTTAGGTGTATGTGTGATGTGGAGGAGCGGTGCCTGTGTGAGATGCGGAGCTGGGGTGCCCCTATGTGTGTGTGATATGAAAGTGGGTGCCTGTGTGTCAGATGAGGAGGTGGGGTGTCTGTGTGTGTGATGTGGAGGAGGTGTGTGTGTGTGTGTGTGTGAGAGAGAGAGATGCGGAGCTGGGGTGCCTGTGTGTGTGAGTGTGTTGCGTGTTCTGGGGGAGGGGAATGCACCTTTCAGCAACACCTTGTACTCTTCCCCTTCCAACCCCTCTCCTGCTGACTCCCCTACTCTGTTCCCCTTCCGGACTCCCCTCTTCACCAAACCCCCTAGCATTCCCTCTCCTGTCTAAACTCCCACCCCATCCTCCCTTTTTGTAAGCCCAATGCCCCTATAAATTTGTTCTGCCTTCTCCACCTTAGATCCTTCCTCCACTCCCCTCCCCCCAATCCTTTTTTGCTGCTACAGGGATTATTGGCCTTCCCCTTCCTTCTGCCCATGGGAATCTGATCTCTCATGGCAGACAGAAAAGGATTTTTGCCGCCAGGGGCAAAAAAACACCTTTTTGGTTGGTGGGGCCAAGCTCCACTCCCATGTTAAATCCCCAAACTCGCATACGGTAGCTGATTTTAATGTCATTCACTATTCCTTACAGCAACAACTACACAAATGCATTGATCAACCAAGATTGGACACATGAATGTTTAAAGAGTGCGGAACTCTAAACTACGGATAAAAGATTAAAAGTTGCGGGTCAAGCCAGTGGACTGTGGACAAAACAGTTTACAGCAAGCATAGAAAAAAACCTGATAAAACAGACCTCTGTAGATTCTGTAAGAGCTGGAAACTGTAAATCATATCCTAGCCGGCTGTGAAATTCTAATAGAAGGAAATTCCTATATAGAAAGGCAGAATAATGTGGCACACCTTATTCATTAGCAATTTTGTAAACAGGGTTCAAGGTGTTGGCAATTTTCAAGCACACATTAACAGGTTGACTATCTCATACAATAACATACTCCATAAGGAAGCTCTCGTTGACAGCATGCAAGTACTACAGCAGAAGACTAATTTATTTGTGACTATAGTCACACCACCCTGCATGTGCCCAGGCTTGTTTGATTTCAGAAGCTAAGCAGGGTCCCACATGGTTTATATTTGGATGGGAGACCATCTTAGAATACCAGGTGCTGTAGGCTTACTATGTGGAAGAAAGATCTGGTAATCTACTTCCAATCACACCTTGCAACATGGAAAACTATCTACAGGTTCACCAGGAGTCAACATCAACTTGATAACACTTAAGAACAACACATTTACTTGTGTGACGCATCCCAAAAGTGTAAGCTTTAGGTCTATAATGTTGTGATTCAAAATGTTGGTAGGGCCAGAGCCCATGTGGCCCACCCTGTTCCGATGCTTATGTTTGCTGCAATTGCAGCCGTGCTCCTCTCTTCTGCCCACGGAAGGTGGGGTCCCCATGGGCAGACAGCCTGAATTGATTCTGTTCTACCCATGGGAATCCTTTGTCCCATGGCTGACAGAAGAGGATCTTTTCTGTGACTGCTGGGGGCACCATCGAGCCAATCATCTGCCATTTAAAGCCGGCGACATGTTAGGTAAGCGACTGCTGCAGTAACCACACTTCTTTACTTTAAATAGCAGATGATTGGCTTGACAGCGGCCCCCCCCCCCCCCCCCGGCCACACTTACCGTGTAGCACTGGCCCTGCTTACACCACCCCACTTGCTTTTCCCCAAGATTTTAGCATCCCACTTTGTTCCCTGGCTCTCATATCTCCTCTCACATTTGCACCCCTTCACATAAACATGGTTTTCATGTACCCACTTTACCTTCCCAGTGTTCTCACAATCCTTCCATTCCCCTTGGTTTCTGCACACGTTTTTGCACCTCTTCTATAACACCATCCCAGCTTTCTCCCATCTCTTCTATCTCCCCCAGCTACACTTCTCACATCTGCTGTTGCAGAACACATAGCTGTGGAGATTTGGGGGGTGGGGGGATTAAAAAGGAGCCAGACAACCCAAGTTTGCATTGCTGTTATCAAAGAGGCAAGGTAGGGAGATGGAGGAAAGAGACTGAATTCATTCTCCTCACCTTCCCACCAAGCATTCGCCCACTCTGCACGGATGTCATTGTGCGCCTCTCTAGCATTAACCCCTCCTCACTCCGTCCTCCCTTTCAGTATTAACCTCTTTTATTTCCCCTGAAATAATTCACAGCTGGACTGCATAGTGACTTCCTCCTTCTATGGAATCCCAGGAGCAAAGAAACACAGCCATTGTCCGACTCATCCCCTTTCCTGTTGTCCCTGTGGCAACAGATGACAGGCGCTGTAATCTAACTACCCCCTAATGAAATGCTTTCCAACCTTTTATCCCATATGACTCCATTTTATCAACTAAAAATCCACTTGAACTCAGATGATGACATCAAAATAGCAGCTTTTCAGCTTCTTTTCCTTCCACTCAACTAAAACAGAAAGCAGCGGCAGTCAGCACAGGGTTCTTTATGTCAATGTGCAGTGTGTGCTTACAGACCCCAGTACTCGGCATGAATTTCCAGTCTAATAGGAAGCTTTCTCGGTGGGGGCAAGGGCCTATGAATGTTCACTGGCTCACAGGCCACATGCTGACTGGTGACTGCCACTACTTGGCATGGGTCACAGTGAAAGTCCGGAGAAAAGGAGAAATTACCATGTTTCTGTGACCCTATTTGGGAACCATTGCCCTAATATATTCATTAGAGATGAAGCTTGACACACTATGCCCTGATAACTATTTTGCAAGTTTATTAGGAGTGAATTTTAAGAATCTTTTTCTCTTGCGGAAATAATATTTTTTATTTATTTAACAGATTTTTTTATACCACTTTATCATTTCTGTCAAAGCAGTTTACATTGTAACTTAAACTTGGTAATGTACATTAAACAAGGACATTGATAACCTCAATTCTTCTGAAGCAATAGAGGGTTAAATAATTTGCCCAAAGCCACAAGGAGTGGGAGTGGAAGTCAAACACTGGTCTCTTGGGTCCCAAGCCTGTGCTCTAACTATTAGGCTACACATTATAGCACTTCTTTACAAGATTACTATAATCTACTGGTAGAGGAAATTCAGTCTAGAAGTCTCTTCTGAGCATGTGCCAGCCACCTCACCACAGTGACCACCCCCTTTCCACCTCAGTCTATTCTATCCACTCGGCCATACAGATGGATTCTCTGCTTTCTTCTATCTACTTATTTATTAAAATATACAAATCTTAAACTTTAAACAGGATCACCATCAGGAGGCGGTTGCAAATGGTGACCTTCTTCCCTGTCAAGTGGTCTGTTGCTGCAGAACCCTCCCCTCTGCTCAGCCCCGGGACTGCTAATGGATGATTCACATGGGACTCTGCACTCAGCTGACCCAATCATGGCCTCTCTCCACCCTGGACAGACCTCCCAGAGGAAAGTCTGTCCCTGCGGACTCTTCCTCTATGGGGAGAATCAGGAAGCAGGAGTAGCTGACATCACAGTGCCAACAGTTGAGTCCCACCTGACTGCATAGTTGTTCCCTTTACCTGAGTGATCTCCACCATCTTCGGGCCATCCATGCTGCCTTGCAATCCAACTCATCATAATCCCCGCCAGAGAGAAAAAGATTGGACTGGGAAAGAAGATCGGATAGGGCAGTGGAAGTGGAAGGCCAGGATCGGCTGACCAGGAGGAGGTTTCTCCGGCCTCCATCGGGAGGGAGTGACTGCAAACATCTGCAAAAATCCACAGCCATGATGCCCTGGGATGCCGATGGCACATGAGACCCAGCCACTGGAAGAACCCGACTGGCTTCAGGCTGTGCAGGAGAAGGGCCTTCAGTGCTGAACGCTCAACCTGCATTTACACCTTGCTGATCAGGGCTAGTCCTGCCTAAGCATGGCGCAATCACCAATTGGCATGGTGGCCCCATCCCCTGCCCAGCACATCAGGACCACCTCCGGTGCTGAGGCAAAGGCTGCCCGACACAGCACCAAAACTCCTCCCTATTATGGGGCTGCACCTTCTGCGCATCACCGCACTGATGTAAGGACTCCTAGGCTCCTTGGAGCACCAGCATCGTCACGCTGCTGTTCTCCCGGCACTGAAGCACAGGGGACATTCTTTCTGGTGTCGCAGCACATTAGATTACTGGTGCTGGCACGGAGTGGGCTGACTTGTATCATCGCCATACTGAAATAGGTGTTTCAGAATAGAGGCAAGCCAGATGCTATTGCAGCATTATATACCTTAGTTACAGACTCACTATGTTCCTATGGTATTTATTAATATTCTTTTCTTTATCTACAGAGAACTTCAGCACTTTATTTAATGGTGTATTATATCACAGGTCATATAGGAAAGGAATTTCCAGCTCCATGCTGATCTAAACACACATTAAACCAACAGCTGAAATATCCTGAAGGGAGAAATGTGTCTCCCCTTGGGCAGTTTGAATAGAGATTGCCAAAAGACAAGGTAAGGTAGAACATCGCCCTGATGTTGCCAACATTCCCAAACACAAAGGTGGGCAATAAAAACAGAAGCTTGATGTCTTCTTCTGGAACTGGGATACAGCCATTCTCCTCTGTGGACTTGAGCCTGGGACCTGTACCCTTTGCCCTGGGCATGCCTGCTTCACAGATGTGGCTGCTTCCCCTTATGGGAAATAGAGAGTCAAACATCCCCTGCGGTTGCTCTAATGTACCCTTCCCCTGCTGGAGGTTGTGAAGCCCCTGAGGATCCCTACTCAAGTGACAGTCTGGACAGTCACATATGGAAGCCAATGTCCACTGCCCTGTGTTGTACCCAGAGGACTGTACTAACATCCTGTTACATGGGATCACAGCCAAAAAAGAAAAGAACATAAGAAATGCCACATGGAGACCAGCGGTGGTCAATCCAGGTCACAAGTACCGGTCAGATTTGAAGACAAGTTCCACAATGCCTGCCCTGGGGTAAGCTGTTGATTTCATTTAACAATGGTTTATGGCCCTTCCTCTGGGAACAGGTCCAACAACCTTTTAAACTCAGTCACACTAACAGCTTTACTACATTTTCTGCTAACTGCTCCCGAGTTTGAGTATGCAACCCCCCCCCCCCCCCCGAAATATATCATTTCTGTCATTGGGTTTAAAAGGGCTACTTCATAGCTCCATTCCCTATGCTTCGACTTTCTGATGGAGGATCGTGTCCTGTCAGCACTGGTGCAGATCCTTAACCCTGTTCACCATTATTATCATGAGAAAGATCTCCGTCGGTTAAGCCTCCCATAGAAATGAAATGGTGGTACTGCTGTGCTTCTCGGGATGTTATGCCAAGCTTTCCCCTTTCGCAATAATGACTCAGTCTCAGGCCCTCAACACGGGGGGAATGACTCGATCAGGCGGTCACCAATCTGACAAGAGGGACTCGGCCCTGAAGAGGGACTCAGGCCTATTGGGGAATCCCCAAAAATCAGGGAAGTTTGTGCACTTCTCTCCCAGACAGTATTGCCACCCAACACGGTTCTGCCAGCAGGATCTCCCGATAGTGCAAAAAAGGGCAGATCTTTGGTTTCTGGCTCCCGCTGACTTCCACCAGGGAAAATCTGGCCAACAAAAACAAAACAAAACCCCAAACTGTCATCCCTTATCTGTAGTATATTTCTACCCTCCCCCCGGGCAGGTTCACACCCTTACAAAAGATATGGCATAGCTGACATTACTGCTCTCATTAAAACTTCCCTCTCTGGGCAGGCCCATGCCCTTGCAATAGAGCTTGCAGAGCTGACATTACCACTTGTGCCTCAGCTTCCCAGTGGACCCGCACCAGCAGAGCCAGGGTTGGTTATGAAGCACTGAGTTGGATAACGCAGATACAGGGTGCAGGTTGGAGAACACATACTGGCTACCAGGGCATTCCCCAGCCTCAGAACTTGACCATTGGATGCACAGGCATTGTGACCTGGAACCCCTCCCGTCAAGAGAGAATAGCTTACCTACTTCTTCATGACCATACATAGGGGGGAGCAGCAATCATACCCTGAACAGGAGGTTAGAGGGCAATGACCCACCTTGTAGGACACCAACAGTCCCTGATAAATGGGGTGAACACCACACCAGGTGAAAGGCTATAACCCCAGATGGGGTCATAGGGAGGGGCCACATGCGCAGGACCAACCGCCTCCACCACCATCCCCTGGTGGTGAGGGGCCAACAAGCATCAGCCTTAATTCATAGACACCCATTGCACCACCTTATTGTAAAGACCAGAGCTATCACCGGCCAGGACATTATAGGAGGGCTCCTTACATTCTGCACAGCTCCAAGCCCTGGCAGAAACACAGGGATTTACTTACTGCCTCCCTCCAACTCTCTCACACCCCAGCCACTGGAGGATGGTTTCCTGATCAGTCTAGGCCCTCTCAGCCTAGCCCCTACCCTCATGACAGGATGCTTGTCCAGCTCCTCAAGACCACCGGCCCTTTTAGCCGCATAGGGAGGTCCACCCCCACCTCCTCAAAAAACAACAAAAATACCAACACTACTAATCCAGCCCTCATAACATAAAGGAGCCCCTCACTGGGCCCACAGACCAGTAGACATATGACATACATAAACGCACCTTTTACTGGCACACGACCCCTGCGTCTGCAACAGGACCTCCACAATACTACATGCTCCTCAGTCCCGACAGGGTAGTTCCCTAAGGACAAGGTAGGCCCTTCTCCCACTGGAGTTTCCAGTATTTCAAGGTGTCGCACTCTAGGGCGAGGGTCACTTGATATCAACCAAAGTCAAACCACCACAAACCCTCCATGGAACCTTCCATATCTCCAGTTTGTATCCTGTGCAATTGACTCGCCTTTAGCCGGAGAAGGCAGCCCTCTTCGCCTGATATTTTTTTCTTCAGTAACCCGCTCAGTGCAGGAAGGAAGGGCACAACTGAAACCCATTCCCAGGGAGCCCCTTTCTTGTGCCAACCAGAAAGCGTGGTTACTCACCTGAAACAGGTGTTCTCCAGGGATAGAAGGAAACAGTCCTTGCATATGGATGATGTCGGCACCAGCAGAGCCTGCATGGAGCATTTCCCCAGTTTTCAAAGAAAGCCTTTGGGAATGCCACCACACATGTGCGGTCCCCTTCCTGCCCAAAGGTGCTATCTTCTTCAGTCAGGTGCCACAGCTATAGCCCCTTCAAGAAGATAGCAAAAATATACAGCAACTCCAAGGAGAGGAGGGAGGGTTGCGAGGACTGATTCCTGCTGTCCCTGGAGAACACTTTTTACAGGTGAGTAACTACGCTTTCTCCAGGAACAAGAAGGAAGTCTGTCCTCACATATGGGACTCCCTAGCTACAGGCTACCGAGGACCTGTAGAAAAAGGCATGGCATCGCCGTGAGCAGTTGCCAGTGAAAGCTGAAGGCATCCAAGGACCCCGGGTCCATGGATGGCCACGCTCACGTTAGCCAGAACAAGAAGGATCGGAGAGCAGGAGTTGCTTAAACCCCAAACAGATTACAGAGTACAGACTGGCTGAAGGCAGCATCCTGATGGGACTCCCTCTTCAGGCAGTAATGCACCGTGAAGGTGTGAGTGGAAGACCAGGTGGCAGCCTGGCAGATGTCCGCCAGTTGCACCAAGCACAGACTAGCGACAGACATCACCATCGCTCAGACATTGTGAACCGTGACTAAGTGTTCCAGGGGAAACCCAGGCTGGGCCTGGGCCTAGGCCTGGGCAAAGGTGATGCAGTCCACCACCCAGATGGACAAGGTACGCTTGGTGACCACCAGCCCCAAGCGGCTGGGGTCGAAGGAAACAAAGAGCTGCCCGGATCTGCGGTGGTCCCAAGTCCACTACAGGTAGAAAGAGAGAGCCCACCCATATGTGAGGACTGACTTCCTGCTTGTTCCTGGAGAAAGGCTTCATGCATCAGACTGTAAAGAAGCAGGCACCACCATTCCATGGGAATCAAATGCCACAAGATCATGTGCCATCCCTCCATGACGATCAGGTGTTAGCTGGAAATTTTGTGGCGGTCATGCCTAGATGGCGTGCAGTTACATGCACCAAATACAGGTCGACATTACTGTGCCACATGGGAATCTCGATCATCTGATCTAACCAAGAGCTTCATCTTACCACAGCACACCTCGTGGGCTGTAATATGGGGATCTAAAACTCCTACGAGAAACATATCTTCACAACCCTTTGCTAGGGAGTCACTCATGTGTGGCTGACTCATCCTTCTTGTCCATGGAGAAAGTGAGGTTACTTACCTGTAACGGGGGTTCTCTGTGGACAGCAGGATAAGTTAGCCACACATACCCATCCGCCTCCCCTCTAGGATGAACCTGTCCTCTAGAAGGAATCCTTCTACAGCTGGAGAACAGATTGAGGTGAAAAGGGGGTGGGCACTGTGGTGGGGTGGCTGGCACATGCTCAGAAGAGTCCTCTACTGAGCTACTGGAGAGCGATTCCATCCATGGTGCTGTCAGATGACATCACCCATGTGTGGCTGACTTATCCTGCTATCCACAGAGAACCCCCATTACAGGTAAGTAACCTCACTTTGCATAGTGTCTGAAAGTGCAGCAGCAACTTCTTGTGCGTGCGTGTGTGTGTATCCTATCCTGCTCCAATAGGTTCTTTTGTGGTACCACTGCTATACAGAACAACGTTTTTGGAATGACACTTGACTAGAATTCTGGCTCTGTGAACATTTTACTAACTTGTTTTTGCTTATCCTTTGTTTTAGTACTTTTGGATTGCTAAGTTTCCATCATTGATTTGGCCTGTTGTCAGAGCCTGGCTTTACCCTGATTTGATTGACTTACAGCTTATGCACCAAGCTCTTATTCATGTTAAATGAATGCCAGGTCAAAATTAAAATTCCATGGTCAGCATTTTTTAAAGACTAGCTTTTGCATTTAAATATTTTATAAATATTTTATAAATATTCAACGCTTTTATCTGCAGAAGCAATAACTGCCATCACTGCCCAGACAGCTGGGACATCCATATGTTATGCATATAGCTAAGCTGTTTAATTTAGAGAAGCCTTTTTGCTGTCCTAAATTAAACAGCTTAGCTATATGGCTACAGGCCCTATAGAGTGCTGCTGAACATTCTTTTTTTTTTTTAGTGCCATAAAGTCAGTGCTGACTCCTGGCGACCCAGCTGCCTCTGGGTTTTCTTGGCAATGTTATCAACAGAAGTAGATTACTAGGCCTTTTCTTCTGAGGGAATGGAGGGTAAAGTGACTTGCCCAAGGTCACAAGGAGTGCCAGTGGGAAGCAAACCCTTGATTTTCTGGGTTCTAGGCAGTTGCTCTAACCTCTAGGCTGCTCCTCTACTCTATTCTTACACAATGCTTTATTCGGATAGTACCAGGGCAAATGGTAAGAATGCTCAGCGGCACTATATATATAGTGCCACTAGAAATTAATGGCTAGGACACTTATCTGTATAGCACCCACCTTTGGGGGTAGTGTCATAAGACCACAGCAAAGAGGACAACAGGAGAAGAAGCTGTAGAACTTATAGCAGCTCTTTAGCGCTCTGCTATGGCACTGCAGGGGAGGGAAAGGAGGCGGAGAATGGGCAGGGCTATGTGAAGTGCTTCCTCCTGCCTCAGATTTGAACTTCTGTGGTCCTGGTGCCCAGCTGGTAAAATAGTAAGAGAAAGGCAGATGTGCTGTGTTGGGGGTGGAAGCAGAGCCAGTGTTAGACATGCTGGGCTGAGGGCAGAAATTTGGGAAGGGCCCTAAAAGACTTACAGCAGGCTATGCCTTCTTCAGCCTCAAGCAGGCTCCTGGCTTCTTGTGGCATGAGGGCCTAGGGCAATTGACTGTAGTTGCTCCCTCCCCTAGTTCAGGCCTTGGGTTGGAGGAGCAAAAAGTTATTTTTTGGGGAGGAGGATGGGAGGCATTTGCTTCCTCCTTCATGGCAATGCTTACGTTCTACAGGCAAGAAAACAAACAGACAAAAGGCGATAATGAACCTTCCTTTCTCAATTGTGCTGTCTCCTTCTCCTATAGTGCATGTCACTGAGGCTTGGCAGAACCCACACCTGCTACTCTTGCCAGGTGAGGGACCGCTTCAGTGCATACAACAGCTACTGATGCATCTCCAGCATGCAGGATATTGTCTTGGAAAAGGTTGTACCACAAAACCCAGCCTTCCACTGCCTGCCCTCCTCCCTGGTAGTGCTAGCAAGCTGTCAGGGTGGGGACCCTACCTTCCCTCAAGCAAAAATTAAAGCATTCTTGCGGGGGTTGATGAGATGGCGTTTTCCATGCTGCCATGGTCATGACTCTAAATGCAGATGTTGTGTCCTCGTTCAGAATCACACCTCAGAGTTTGTGAAGTGCTGGAATAGACGATGATTGACGCACCAGACCATCTGCACCTATCCCTTTATAAAGTCCTAGATCTTCTCACAGGGTCATGTATGAAATTCAGTGAAGTTTCTGTTTTCATGGTCAGATTGAAAAACAGTTCAGCACATAGGACATCTTCTCCCTCTCCTCAGCAGTTGCTGTACCTCTATTTATTTCCCCTGCTTTCCACTCCTGCTCCCTCTCTCCCTTCTGCAATTGCTGTATCTCTGTTTATCTCCCCCCCCCCCCCCAAACCACTGCCTTTTCCTCTTCCTGCTCCTCTCTCTCCCTTCAGCAGCAACTGTATCTGTTTATGTCCCTTGCTTTTCCCCATCTGCCCTTCTCTCTCTGGTCTCTGTTTACTGCAGTTGGAGTTAGATATGTTCACCTTTATTTAGTTGTCTGTTGTTTCTTGAGAAGTAATGAGAACTCTAGAGAGCTTGTGATAGCACCGAAAGGCGGTTAATCAAATAAACATAACCATAACCATGCCCCTGAGAGGACCCTGCTTGGATTTCAAGGTCTGTTAAGCTAGACGGCTCTCTATGGTAACTCATCTCAAGCACCGATAGATGCATTTTCCAGGGAACACTGCCTCAGCAGACGTTCATCTCCTTTAACACAGAATCATAGCCTAAGAGTTTTTCTCTACTCAATGCACATGATCAATATCACAACCTGAGCAGAGGGCACGTCTCCTTTAAACGCACAGGATCACAGCCCAAGAAGTGGGCAGGTCTCTTTTTCACAGTACCTCACTATTCAGGGCTGCCCAAGCATTAGGGAACACTAGGTGGTTGCCTAGGACAGCAGCTTCCAAGGAGCAGTGGCTGTCAAAGCAAAACAATAGACCCTGACAACCAAATAAACTCAAAGAGCCATCAGCACGTACTCTGAGTGGGCACACACATACACAAAAAGCAAAGTTTCATATTTAAAAAATAGGATGCCCACTTATGCATTTTTTACCAGATTGCCGTGGGTCAGGTGATGATGCAATGATCTCAGGGGGGGGGGGCATAAGGTTGAAGATTCACCTAGAGTGCCCAATACTGTTGCACCAACCCAGCCAGTACCTTGGCATGACCCCATTCATGCTATGGCCCCATATTCTGGTCCTTATAGCTTTACTGTGGAGCAATCAGCACTACATGTACCAAATTACCAACCTCACCCCTTCCACAAAACTGCAATAAAGAAGTCACTGTGCACAGAAAGAGTTAATACCTTCTGTTTGCAAGGGCATCTTCTTTTTGTTTCTTTTTTGCAGACTCAAATCTAGTTAATAGGGCCAGTGCAAGGGTAGCAAGTGTCCTAGGCGAATTTTCATCCTTATGGCCCACACCCCTGGATTTTGCTAATTAAACTCAACAAGCATGATCATCCCAACACCACCACCCCCCCCCCCCCCCAATATTCCTGTAAAAATGTATAACTGGACATCATGAAATGTTGCTTTGTATGGATGTGTGTGTCTGCTCCCTCTGCAGATAGAGAATGCACTGATGGCGCTTTCAGTTTGTAGGGCCGTCAGGATCTAGCATTTTGCTTTAACTGCAGCTGCTCCTTACTGCCCCTCAGAAGATGCCACCCTTGGCGACTGCCTAGTCGTGCCTAATGGTTGGGCCGGCCCTGCTACTTAGTTGTAAGGCTGATGAATTCCCTCTTGTTCTCTTTTCCCTCTCCCTTTCATAGCAGCAGCGGATCATCCTCTAGCTGGCTGGCTGCATATTAAGCTTGTCCTGGGGACGAGGATCCAGAGATTCTCTAATTTGCCCTGCTCTTTCTCCACTGGCTTTCACCAGGATGCACAGTACAGAACAAAATAAGGTTTTAATGTAGCAATAAAAGCATGTGGTGAGACAGCAGTACTTCTAAGCAAGTCTTCTACACACCCACAGCACTAGCAGCACATACGTGTTTTGGGGACATGCATGCACTGCACAAGTTTAGCAATTGCACAGAATGGAAATCTCTTGAACTGTCTTACACATTTCAGCAAAACCTTCCTTAATTCAGAGCACCAGTCCAAAGGGCGAGATGTCACAATAGCCCACAGCACATGGGTGTAATGTCACTATAACTTGTAATTCACTAAAGAACATCACAATACACAACATAAGATAACACCGGGCTGTGCTTCACATGACCTCATGTCTGTAATAAATCCTCCGCCACTCTAAAGGTGGGGGCAGAAGAGTTGAAGGATACACATGAATTCGATTTTGAGGGATCTCATTCTCCATCCTGTAAAACACTTAAAGCAAGAACCTGCTTATGGACTTTACATCCAGTCTCCGTTCAGAGCAGAATATAATAAGAGGAGTTCTATCTTGTCTTACAGAGGACTGTCAGTACATTTACTGCAGAACCTAATCCACAGGGCATTGACATTGTGTTTCGTGCCCCTCCCCCCCTTTCCCCAGAGCTTAGTATGGAATCAGGAGTGATTTTGCAGAAGATTCACACAGAGACAGGGGATATGGCAGCAGGGAAAAGAAACTGGGAACAGAGAGGAACAGGTTGTAGGCTTTTTCCCACTGAGAGAAAATAAGATCTCTCAAGTGATCACTTAACAGCCAGCAAAGAGGGGACTGAGAAGACCATGGTATATCACAAGATCCAAAGACTGAATTGTGAAACATGTTAACCCCAGAAGCTAACAATTTTCTAGTTTTGCACCACTGATATCTGCTACGGAAAGAAAGACGTTCCTCTTCAGTAGGCTTTCATGCTTTGTTGCAGCCTTGTGGCACAGAGATGGGGGCACACTGCCACCAGAGGGAAGGGAGGAGGTAGAGCCAAGGAGGAGTAGCTACAGCTAGCACTGCAGGATCCCATGTCTTCATCCGGGTGCTTTTTCCTGAAGGACTTTAGAAGACGCCTTATAATGCAATAGTGGAGGGTGACACCTCACACTTTCCTACGCTAAGAGTCTTGCCAAAGGCTGTGTCACTGTCTCAGCGGCTCCATTCAGCAGGTGGATCCCGGGGGCCCTTTGGCCTTCCTATTCGATAGTTGAAGCCTAGTGAGATAAAAAGAAAAAAGTGAAGAAAGTACTTCTGTAAGTGAGATCATGTCTCATCTCTCCAAAGTGTGGCGCCTGTTGTGTCATGGCTGTCTCAGGGCAGGATGCATTATCAGGGCACTTAGCTCTCCTGCACAGTCCACGCTCTGAAAAACTGCCTAGGTTTGCGATATCCAAGGAACATTAGTGATGTGGCTCTGTTGAAGAAGCTGGGCAGGTAGTTAACATCAGTAGCTTTTGGGAGTCTTACCTAATCCGTTACTGGGGGACAGTGATAACCTGCTGCTCTTTGAAGGGTCTGGCACATCCTCATACTCTTCCACAGAAGGAGCTCTTGCAGAGACAGCAGCTGGGAAAACCAACAGAAATGCTTTTCATGTACATTTCCTGTTACAAACTGCACAACACCTGCACAAAATTCCTGCCACTCTGTTATCGGCCTCATGTCACTTGACTTACGCTTCCTTGCCCTGTTATGTGATTTGACTCATGTTCCTCCACCCCAGTGCTTTGGTTCTCTTACCTTTCTTTCCCGCAGATAAAAGTACCTAGGTCAAAGATTAGAGAAAGAATATAAGCTGCAGGTTAACCAGATTACAAGAGTATAGAGAGAAAGCATGCAAGTTATAGCTTCTTCTACACTGCCTCATGGAGCTATGTTTTGGATTTATACTAGGTATCAGTATAAACACATCAACCCATCTAGCCCAAATCCAAACCCCTCCTCAAATGTGCTTACTATAGGCAGGAACTGACGGAGTTTGCTGGTTATGGCTGGGCTATTCTGGCACGGTGATGGAGGTCTCTTGGCATTGTGATCCACTGGAAGCAAAAAGAAAGGACAAGAAAGAACCAGTCACTGTCTCAATAAGTTCAAACCTCTGTTCCATCAAACCCATGGCAGAAGATAAAAACTACCAAACGCTAATGTCTACCATCATCTTTCAGCACAGTTGGAAAAGAGGGTTGTCTGAAAGTATCAAAGTCCTAGAACCTGGAAGGACTGTATTTAACCACACAGGAAGAGGGTAGGTGGGATGGCCACGTGAGCCTGAAGTTTCCCACCGCTGAAGCAAAAAAGCAGGTGATCCACCCCCACTGGAGGTATTACGAGAGAGTTTTGGACTGTACATATCCTGGGGATGTGTGCAGAAGGTGAAAAGGACTATCATGCTTAAGAATATTAACTTTAAAAACTTTGCATATGCTGGAGGTAGTCTGCTAGATCAAGGTGGCATGGTGCTGGAGAACTGAGGCAAGGGCATGGCGTGCAGTCCGGTGAAGAAGGAACAGTCAGGGAGCAGAGCAGATTCCTTGGTTTGCAGAAATTAAAGAAGATTTTACGACAGTGAAGGAGGAGATTTTGGATTATATCTCCGAATTAAAGACCGAGATGTCCAGGTTGGATAATCATATGACTGAGATGGAAACCAGGGTGTCTGAGCAAAAGGAGAAGGTGCAAGGTATAAAGACCAACTTAAAGAACCTGGAACTGTCTAATGTACAACTTATGGGCAAAAAAAAAGATCAGGAGAACAGATCCAGATGTAACAATATATGAATAACAGGCATGCCAGACATGGATGAATACAGTGATAATACACAGTAGATCTGGGGTCTAGAATACATAAGGGTTTTTTGCACACTGGTAATGAAGACCACAAGACTGCTACAGTTAAACTGGACAGAGCGCACAGGGCCCTAAAACTGGCGAAGCAAACTTTCAAGGGACATTATTATCTGTGTCCACAACTATGTACAGCAGAAAAGAATAATGGCTAAGGCAAAGTCTTTGCAGCAGATGGATTGGGAAGGCCACCACATATGGCTGTTTGAAGATTTGTCAACAGTGACTTTGCAGAGGAGAAGGGAACTTAAATTTTATTTTATTTAACAGGTTGTTCTTTTTTTTTTTAATACCGCTTTATCATTTCAGTCAAAGAGGTTTACACTGTAACTTAAACTTGGTAATGCACATTAAATAGGGACATCAAGAACTTGGGTTTTTAAATGCGTTACTGCTAAGTTCTATGGTGCCAATGTGCATTATAAGTGGCTGCTCATTTTTCAGATTGTTTTACTCTGAGTGATATCACTTATAAAGCACATACTTTGGAGGAAGCGGCAAAGAAATTGAAGGATTCTGGTCTAGGAGTCAAGGTCCTTGACCCTGGATGGAAAACAAACTGGCAGCATGTGGTGAAGGGCGGCTACAGGTTGCAGAGACTAGGTGCTGACATTGTGGACACGAGCACACAGCAGGGAACCTGAACGCCTGGAAGAAGATGCAGGAAGAGACTAGTTACCAAATGGAGGAGGAGGAGGAGGTATAATGGGCATGGGGATGGAATACTGTTTACCGGTATGGCTGTAGGGGAGTGGAGGCATGGAGTGGTTTTGGAGTGTGTGTGTGTGTGTGTGGGGGGGGGAATGGTGGTTTTATGTGGGGAGTAAGAATAAAATGAATGGTGAAGCTAAGGATTATAGATGGGTACTGGGAGGCAAGGGGTGAAAAGTTGACCTGCGTATGGTTACGATTAGGGGGAAAGGGGGAGTTGGTGGAGTGAGAAGGAGGTGAATAGAAAGGGGAGCAGGTGGGGAAGTAGGGGTTTGCCTCCAAGGCATGACTTATTCAAGATCACAGTAGTAAATTGGGAGTGATTTAAAAGCTGGGGGGTGCTGTATGTTGGATCATCACATTATATGTAATAGTCTCAATTCAGGTAATAAAGGGAGGTATCTGATTAAAAAAGGGAAAAGGTTGTGATGAGATATTATTTTTATACAGGAAACACATTTAAAAGACAACCCATGAAAATCTGTTAAACAGTAGAGACTATCCATACATATTCCATGCTGCAAACATCAAGGACGCTAGAAAGAAGGGTGTGGGAATGTTGATATCAGGGCAACAAGTTATAAGGGGCTCTGCAGTAGCTATATAATGCTTAAAATGGTGTTAGATGGGAAGGCATTGGTGCTAGCATAGCAATACAAATCAAGTGTACGGTGAGTGTTGTGATTTGGGACTGGACCCTTGAATAATGAGAGGGGATTTTAACTTAACATTAGATCCAGCCCTGGACAATTCAAGAGGGGATGCAATGGGTACTACATACCATAGGAAGCGATTAAAGGGTTTAATGGAGACATTTGGAGGTATGGGAGAAGGTGGGACTATACTTTTTAGGTCCAATATTCAAAGGTATTTACACGGTTTACAGACCTGTAACCATGTAAATGCCTCTGAGAGGCATATTCAGCAGCACTAACATGGTTAGTGTGGCTGAATATCCCCGATTAACACTGCTACATGCCCCGATGCTACCTGTGTAGCATCGGGGGCCTGTCGTGGGCGTTCTGGTAGCGGCATCAATCGCTAACTGGGCAGCAGCAATATTGCACCTCTGCCCGGTTAGTGACCAACAGGTAAAGATAGGCGCAGCAAAGGCTGGCCTATCTTTACCCGTGGGAGCTAATCGGGCAGCGGCTCAATATCGCCACTTCCTGGGTAGCTTCTGTGGTGTCTTTGGCTGTGTGGCAACCTTGGATATTCAATGCCGGGGCTGCATATGACCCCGACATTGAATATTCAAGGTTAAAGTTTGGTGATGACGACTAAGCGCCATAGAGGTGCACAGCCATCGCAAATGAATATCAAGCCCTTTATTCCCATGCATGTGCATTTTACAGCAGGACTGGTATGACCAATTGATACAGAAGCGGTGATGGTGGATATAAATGACCCAATATAGCTCCAACGTAGTGTAGAATGTGCTAAAATTCTGGTGATTAAAACAAACCTCTCCTAGAGGAGGTGGAAGTGTGTAGAAAAAATAGAGGCAGAGATAATTGAGAGTATCGAAGCCCTGATTAACCACTTTCGGATCTTGATTCACCTGATCTCCTTGTGTTTCTTTACCAGTCTCCCTAGATGTATCCCTTTCTATACCTTCTGTGTTGTCTAGCTTGACTAGATTGTAAGCTCTGATGAGCAGGGACTGTCTCTTATATGTCTGTGCAGTGCTGCGTACACCTTGTAGCGCTATACAAATGCTCAGTATTAGTAGTGGTGGTGGTGTGAAGCTCCTGCAGTTTAATGTGGTGGCCGACCCCATTCAGCTGCACTCCCATCACATAGCAATTTAAGGAAGTGATCATGTAGCTAGGATCTATCCTCCAGGTGATGAAAAACCCTCTTGCACCGAGGTGGTTTCTCATGTGCCCATGAAGGACGGGTTAGGACAGCCATTATAATTGGCTATTTGATCATTAGGCATGTAGATAGTTGGGTGGCTGGTGAATATGAGGATCGCTTGATAACATGCCTGCCTGGTGCCACCTAGATAAGGTTTTAGATAATGCTGGGGAGGAGCCTGCTGTCTTGATACGTGTTGGTATCAATGACATAAGAAAATGTAGGAGCGAGATTCTGGAGGCCAAATTTAGGTTTTTAGGTAGGAAGTTGAAATCCACTACTTGCATGCACAGGACCCAAAAGGCAGGCAGAACTCCAGAGTCTCAATGCATGGATGAGACCAAGGCGCAAAGAGGAGGGTTTTGGAGCTGCTAGGTACTGGGCAACATTATGGGGAAGGGGGGAGGGGGCTTTACCGAAGGATGAGCTTCAACTAAATCAGGTTTGAACCAGGCTGAGGGTATTAACCCTTAAAAAGGAGATAGAGCAGCTTTTAAACTAGATACTAGGGGAAAGCCGACAATCATCCAAGAGCGTATGGTTCAGAAGGATGCATCCTTGAAGGATATTAGAAAAGAGAAAAGTAAGGCATCCTGATAGGGAGATTCCAATAAAGATAAAAGTAACCCAGATGCCTTTAAGTAAAGAACAGATGGAGTTGAATGATTCCAAATTACTCCTGTCTACTGATAACCAGATTGTTAATATGAATAAAATACAACCTCTAAAATTTCTGTATGCAAATGCTAGAAGTCTGAAAAATACAATGGGAGAGCTAGAATATATTGCACTAAATGAGAGGTTAGGTTTAATTGGCATCTCAGAAACCTGGTGGAAGGAGGACAACCAATGGGATACCGTGATACCTGGGTAGAAACTATACTGCAATGATAGGGTAGATCAAATTGGTGGGTGGTGGTGGGTGGAGTTGCGCTCTATGTTAGAGAAGGCATTGAGTCTCACAAGATTAAAGTTTTGCAGGAAACAAAACAGACACTGTAGAATTTCTATAGACTGAAATTCCATGTAAAATGTGGACAGCAATAGCAGTGGGGGTGTATCACTGTTTGCCCTACTAGAATGAACAAATGGATGATGAAATGCTAAAAGAACATAAGAACATAAGATATGCCATACTGGGTCAGACCAAGGTTCATCAAGCCCAGTATTCTGTTTCCAACAGTGGCCAATCTAGGTCATATGTACCTAGCAGTTTCCCCAAGAGAAAACAAGTTCCACAATGCTTGTACTGGGTCAAGCATTGATATCTTCGGTCACTTCTTAATAATGGTTTATGGACCTTTCCTCCAGGAACTTGTCCAAACCTTTTTTAAACCCAGCTACACTAACAGCCTTTACTACATCCTCCGGTAACAAATTCCAGAGTTTGATTACACGTTGAGTGAAAAAATATTTTCTTTTATTAGTCTTAAATAGTTTACCCTGTAGCTTCATTGCATGTCCCCTAGTCTTTCTATATTCTGATAACGTAAACAATCAATCTACATTTACCTGTTCCACTCAGTTCATTAATTTATAGACTTCTATCATATCTCCCCTCAGCCGTCTCTTTTCCAGGTTAAAGAGCCCTAACCTTTTTAGTCTTTCTTCATAGGAGTATCCTTCCATCCCCTTTACCATTTTGGTGGCTCTTCTCTGAACCTTTTCTAATAACGCTATATCCTTTTTAAGATACAACGACCAGAATTGCACACAATATTCAAGGTGCGGTCTCACCATGGAACGATATAGAGGCATTATAATATCTTTGTTTTATTTTCCATTCCTTTCCTTATGATACCTAGCATTCTATTTGCTCTCTTGGCCGCCGCTGCACACTGGGCCGAGGGTTTTAACATTTTATCCACAATGACGCCTAAATCTTTTTCCTGGGTGGTGGTTCCTAATGTGGAACCTTGCATCGCGTAACCATAGTTTGGGTTGTTCTTCCCTAGGTGCATAACTTTGCACTTGTCCACATTAAATTTCATCTGCCATTTTGATGCCCAGTCTTCCAATTTATCAAGATCCTCTTTGCAATTTTCCACAATCCTCTTGGGTTTTAACAACTTTAAATAGTTTTGTGTCATCTGCAAATTTGATAACCTCACTCGTTATTCCCTTTTCCAGGTCATTTATGAATATGTCAAAAAGAAGTGGACCCAGCACAGATCCCAGGGGTCCACCACTATTCACCTTTCTCCATTGGGAAAATTGGCCATTTAGCCCTACCCTCTGCTTTCTATCTTTTAACCAGTTCCTGATACACAAAAGTACACTGCCTCCTATCCCATGACTCTTTAGTTTTGCCAAAAGTCTCTGATGAGAGACCTTGTCAAAGGCCTTCTGAAAGTTCAGATACACTATATCAACCAACTGACCTTTGTCCACCTGTTTATTCACTCCTTCAAAAAAACATAACAGATTAGTAAGACAAGATCTTCCTTGTCTAAAGCCATGTTGTCTGTCTCCCATTAGGCCATAACTATCTACATGCTGAGTAATTTTGTTCTTTATGATGGTTTCTACCATTTTTCCCGGTACTGACGTCAGGCTCACCGGTCTGTAGTTTCCCGGATCACCCCTGGAACCCTTTTTAAAAATTGACGTTACATTGGCGATCCTCCAATCTTCAGGTATTACAGATGATTTTAATGAAAATTCACAGATTACTAATAGCAGGTCTGCAATCTCATATTTCAGTTCTTTCAACACCCTTGGATGTATACCATCTGGCCCAGGTGATTTGCTACTCTTCAGTTTATCTAATAGTTGTAATACATCTTCCCAATGTATCGATATTTCTTTCTATTCTTCCGCACTTTTAAATACCACTTCAGTCATGGGTAACATCCCTGCATCTTCCTCAGCAAAGACCGAAGCAAAGAATTCATTCAGTCTCTCTGCTATTGCCTTGTCGCCTCTTAATGCCCCATTAACCCCTCTATCATCTAATGGACCAACTGACTCTCTCACAGGTTTTTTGCTATGAATGTACTTGAAAAAGTCTTTATTTCGCATTTTTTGCTTCCGCAGCAAGCTTCTTCTCAAATTCTCCCTTTGCCTGCCTTATCAATGCCTTGCATTTGACTTGCCAGTGCTTATGCTGTTTTTCAGGTTTCGTTGTTTGGCTCTTTTTTTCATTTCCTGAAAGATGCTTTTTTGGCAACAACAGCCTCTCTGACCTCACCTTTAAACCATGCTGGCAGTTTTTTGGACTTCCTTCCACTTTTCTTAAAGCGTGGAATACAGTTGGTCTGGGCTTCCAAGATAGTATTTTTCAACAACACCCAAACTTGATGTAAGTCTTTAACCTTTGCAACTGCTCCTTTTAGTTTTTTCTTAACTATTTTCCTCATTTTATCATAGTCTCCCATTCGAAAGTTAAGAGATAGTACTGTGGAATTCCTTACTATCCCTCCTCCACTAATTAAATCAAATGCGATCATGCTATGACCATTATTGCCAAGTAGCCCCAACACCCTTATCTCTTGCACTAGATCTGGTGTTCCACTAAGGACTAGGTCTAATATGGCTTCCCCTCTGGTTGGTTCATGAACCAGCTGCTCCAAGAAACAGTCATTTATTACATCTAGGAACTTTCCCTAGCATGTCCTGCTGTGACACTGACCCAGTCGATACCGGGGTAATTGAAATCACCCATTATTATTACTGCGCTGTAACGTTTGTTAGCTTCCTTGATTTCTTTGAGCATTTCATTATCCATTTATTCATTCTGGCCAGGCGGTCGATAGTACACCCCCACTGCCATCGCCTTCCCCTTTTTACATGGAATTTCAATCCATAGAGATTCTACAGCAAATTTTGTTTCCTGCAAAACCTTAATCTTTTCTGACTCAATGTCCTCTCTAACATAGAGCACAACCCCTCCACCAATTTGATCAGCTCTATCATTACGATATAGTTTGTACCCAGGTATCACACTGTCCCACTGGTTGTCCTCCTTCCACCATGTCTCTGATAGTCCAAATCATATCTAACCTCTCATTTAGTGTTATATATTCTAACTCTCCTATCTTATTTTTTAGACTTCTAGCATTTGCATACAAACATTTTAGAGACTGTATTTTATTCATATTAATCTGGTTATTGGTAGGCATGGGTAATTTGGGATCTTTAAGCTCTGTCTGCTCCATACTCAAGGGCATTTGAGCTACTTTACTCTTTTTTGGAACCTCTCTGCTTTTGGTAATATCCTTCAAGGATACATTCTTCCGAACCATCCGCTCTTGGGCGACTGTCGGCTGTCGCCTTTCCCCTATTATCTAGTTTAAAAGCTGCTCTATCTCCTTTTTAAATCTTCTGTGAATGGTGTAATATCTACTCCATTTCATTTGTATATTTGCCAATCACAGGTGGTCCTTCTCCGGGATTTTCTTTAGTAAAAACAGAAAAGTATTTGTTTAGCATTTTTGCTTTTTCAACATCACTTTCCACAAATCCGTTCTCAGCACTTTTGAGTCTTGCAATTTCACCTCTGATCTTCCTCTTCTCCCGAATATACCTGAAAAAGATTTATCAGCACGCTTTAGATTTTTAGCCATCTTTTCTTCTGCCTTTGATTTTGCTATCCTTATTTCTCTTTTAGCTTTATCCTGTATTCTTTTCAGTGTTCCTCTGTTTGTGAACTTCTGAATTTTGTGATATTTGTGTTTTTTGCCTTTAATAGTGCAGCCACTTCTTTAGAAAACCAAAGAGGTTTCCTTTTCCTCTTGTTTTTATTTCCTTTCCTTACATATGTATCTGTTGCCCCTTTTATTACCTCCTTTAGTTTAGTCCACTGGAATTCCACTTTCCCTGCTGCCTACTCCTCTTTCAGGCACTTGGCCATCTTCCTGAAGTCAGCGTTTTTGAAGTCTAGGACTTTGAGCTTGCTGTGAGGGAACTCTGCCTTGGCTTTTATGTCAAACCACACCGTGTGATGATCGCTGCTGCTCACATGGGCACTCACTCGGATGTTCGACACACTTTCTCCGTTGAGTACTAAATCCAGCATCAAACTTTCCATAGCCGGTACCATCACCATTTGTCTAAGCAATGCATCTTGGAAGGCGTCCACAATTGTTGGGAACCGCAGGGGCTGATGAGAAATTTCCCATCTGCCCCTGCGGGCTTAACAGAGACGCGAGGGAGACACTCTCCCTTTGCGAATCTGAAAGCTGGCACAGAGGGGCTCAGCCGTCGCAGAGGGAGGGAGGGACTCAGCCGGGCAGAGGGGGCCCCGCGGGACACTCCATTCTGCTGCTGCTGCTGTGACGGCAGCGGCAGCGGTAGCAGCCAGCTTTTTTTTTTTTTTTTTTTTTAATTTTACTTGAGCCGATGGGGGGGGGGTAGGACTGGTAATGGGCTATGGGGGGGCTAGGACTGGAAATGGGCTTGGGGGGGTTAATACTGGAGGTGGGCTGATGGGGTTAGGACGGGTAATGGGCTGGTGGCTGTTGGGGGGGGTTAGGACTGGTAATGGGCTGTGGGGGCTAGGACAGGAAATGGGCTGATGGGGAGGGGTTAGGACTTGAGGTGGGCTGTTGGGGGGGTTAGGACTGGTAATGGGCTATGGGGGGCTAGGACTGGTAATGGGCTGATGGGGGGGGTTAAGCCTGGAGGTGGGCTGATGGGGTTAGGACTGGTAATGGGCTGTGGGCTGTTGGGGGGGTTGGGACTGGTAATGGGCTATGGGGGGCTAGGACAGGAAATGGGCTGATGGGGAGGGGTTAGGACTTGAGGTGGGCTGTTGGGGGGTTAGGACTGGTAATGGGCTATGGGGGGCTAGGACTGGAAATGGGCTGATGGGGGGGTTAACACTGGAGGTGGGCTGATGGGGGGTTAGGACTGGTAATGGGCTATGGGGGGATTAGGACTGATAATGGGCTATGGGGGGCTAGGACAGGAAATGGGCTGATGGGGAGGGGTTAGGACTGGTAATGGGCTGTGGGCTGATGGGGGCTGTCTGGTAATGGGCTATGGGGGGGTTAGGACTGATAATGGGCTATGGGGGGGCTAGGACAGGAAATGGGCTGATGGGGAGGGGTTAGGACTTGAGATGGGCTGATGGGGTTAGGACTGGTAATGGGCTGTGGGCTGATGGGGGGGTTAGGACTGGCAATGGGCTATGGGGGCTGACTGGAAATGGGTTGATGGGGTTAGGACTGGAAGTGGGCTGATGGGGGGTTAGGACTGGTAATGGGTTATAGGGGGGGCTTAAACTGAAAATGGGGTGATGGGGGTTTAGGACTGGAAGTGGGTTGATGGGGGGGCTAGGACTGGTATTGGGTTGGGGAGTTGCTAGGATGGAAATGGGCTGATGGGGGGCTAGGACTGGAAATAGGCTGATGCAGGGACTAGAAGGGAATGGATGCTGGGTGAGGCTGGAACTAGAAGGGAGCTGATGTTGGGGGAGGATTAGAATGGGATGGGGCTGGGAGAGTAAAATGGAGAGGGGAAAAATATTTTGTGTGGGAGGAATAAAAAATCTACAATTGGCCGTGTATTGGGAGAGTAAGTGGGGATTGAGGATGGAGGGGTAAAATTTGAGTGGATGAAACAGGAATGAGGAAAGAGCAAAAGGAGAAAGATTAGTATGTTAAAGCAGATGTAGAGAGAGAATGGAAAAAAAACTAGAAGAGAGAAGAAAGGACAAATGGACAGCAGACGATGGAGAGTTAGCAGAAGACACGAAGAAACCAGAAGAAAGTGGCTGGAGCAATTGCAGCTGAAAAAAAATGCACAAAAGGTAGAAAAATATCTCTTTATTTTGAATTTATTAATTGGAATATGTCAGCTCTGGTAAATGTGCATCATTAACGTCTGCGCTTTGTTTAGTACAAGAGCAAATTAATGTATAGTTTTATTTCTACAGTGTTGTACATTCCAAGTTTGGCTTTTGGGATTCCCAGTTTAATTATTGTCTTCCTGTTTCTAAATTGTGATTACTTGTTTGGTGATGGTCTATGTTCTGCATGTGTAACTGAGCTGAGGTGTTCTGTTTATATAATTCCTATTTGACATTGCCACTTGTTCTCTTTCCCCAGTAGGTCATGTATTGTTATTCTCTGAAATGTATTGGTTTAATATTTGCATGTTTCCTTTTGATAGGTAGGGTATGGTGCTTTGTGAGTCCTGGTAGTGCTGTTAGGATACGGCAGGTTTGCTATGGGTTCTAAATGGGCAGTGTTTGTAGCAGTTCCTAATGTGCCTGGCGGTTGGCACTGGATTACAGTAATGTAGAAATCTTTTAGTCCTTCTTTATCCATACACTCATTAAGAGGCATGTTTACTAAAAGTTAGTATATGGTAACATTATGCAAATATGTATGCAAATGAGGCCCCTTATGCAAATGAGGCCCCGCACCGAGTCTCCGCACATGGCCCCGCACCCCCCTTGGGCCGCCCCTGCCTGTAGGCACTCCTTGTGGTCTTGGGCAAGCCACTTAACCCTCCATTGCCCATGTTCCCTGTAAGTATTAGCGTATGTGTGTCATATCCCCTCGTGTTAAATGTATCTCCCAATTGACCGCTTTGACCCAGTGAAAAGCGGGATATAAATACAGCTAAATAAATAAATAAATAGGTGGTGGCCTGGCAGATCACCATTATGGGGACTGAGCGGAGGTTTGCCACAGAAGCCGCCATGGCCCAGATGCTGTGCACCATGGCGGGATGCTCCAGCGAGAGACCGGCCTGACCATAGGTGAAGGCGATGCAGTCTGCCATCCAAGTGGATAGAGAACACTTGGAGACCGCTATGCCCAGGCAATTAGGGCCGTAGGAAATGAAGAGCTGCGAAGTGTGGCAATGTGGCTTGGTCTGTTCCGATATGCCAATGCCCGTTTACAGTCCAGTGGAATGGAGAGCGACCTCTGCCTTATTGGTGTGAAGACATGGAAAAAAGGTGGGAAGAACCACCTCCTGGTTGAGGTGGAATGGAGAGGTCACCTTTGGGAGGAAACTGGAGTGTGTCCGGAGCATCAACCTGTTTCTGTGAAACCTGGTATAGGAGGCATGAACCACCAACCCCTGGAGCTCACTGACCCTGTGGGCAGACGTGAGCGCCAAAAGGAAGACCACCTTCCAGGATAGAAACCTGAAGTGGCAGGAAGCCAGCGGCACAGAGGGTGGAGTGATGAGCTTCAAGAGGCCACATTGAGATCCCACGCCACCACCGGCAGACAATGGTAGGTCGAGAGAGCAGAAGGTCCCTTTGAAAGCAAGCCATGAGAGGCTGGGCAGAGAGGGGTTTCCCCTCAATGAGGTAGTGGTGCGCTGAGAGTGCATCGAGATGAATTATGATGGAATTAGATTTCAAACCAGCATAAGACAGGTGCAGCAGGTACTGCAGCACCAGCTGGACAGAACAGGAGAAGGGGCTGGCACCCCTTCCTGCACACCAAACCAAGAAGCAGCACCACTTGAAGGTGTACGCCTGCCGGGTGGAGTCTTTGCTTGAAGCCAGTAGGACCTCCTCCACCTCTCTGGGCAAGTCGAACTGGGCCAGGGCTACCCTTTCATCAGCCAGGCCATCAGGGCCAAGAAGCTTAGGATGGGGTGCAGGAGAGAGCCTGCCTCCTGCAAGAGCAGGTCTAGAGCTCAACCTATCACTCTCTACTGCAACTGTCCCAGAAGCCTTCAAGCATGCTGTGGTTACGCCTCTCTTCAAGAAACCCTCAATAGATCCTATCTGTCCTTCTACTATCGACCCATATCCCTTTATTAAGAACTGGGGCGTTGGTGTTCCTATGACTACATATTGTATATCCGCCACCAGGTGGGGCCCCAAAACAGTAACCCTTACACTACCACCGATCTAATGTGCCTGCTACCAAAAATCATCCAGCTGGTTACACAAACAACTGTTTATAATATCTTTGTAGGCCCTAGGATGAAGTAAACAGTGGAATGCGATGGTCACAATTCCATCCTTTTCTGGAAGGCCAGCTCAATGCCTGTGCACACCCTGATACTATAATCATGCACGTAGGGGCTCAGTGATTTAGGACCTCTCTCTAGCAAGCAGCTCACTGACATTGTTTGTAACAATCATTTTCTGATATATTTGCCCAACACACTCACTCTATGGTCAGATTTGATACCTTAACTCAAATTGAGAGACATGAAACTATGGAACAGAGAACTGAAGGTGAACAGGCAAATTGGCCAATGGATAATCAATGCTGGAGGCTGGCAAATCCCACATGAATGGGCATAACCCTGCCCCCCTCCATGATACCTTGGAACTTCAGGAATGATTTAAATCATCTCTTGGACATTGGTTTGAACCTCTTCCTCAGTGGCTTTCAAGAAACCCTCAAGGCAGTCAGCATATAGACATTGCAAGACAGCAGATAAGAGACTGACACTGGGGAGCAATCCTCGAATGCGGGACTTGGAATAAGCCTAACTTCTCCATGTTTGTGGCTGTCACCCAGGCCTAATATCAAGCAAATACAAATCCTGAAAGAGAGGCAGGACACTAGCTGGCAGCAAGGCAGGTGCCCTGAAGATGGTGGCCAGCCTGGCGTAGGCAGCCCTTGAGACTGTATGGGTGAGGCATCAGGCACAGGTGTGGGTCTAGCTTGGCTTGGCATGGCAGAACACCCACTGTGCTCATCAAGTGGCATTCCAGAATGACAGTATGGCAGGCACTTTCTGTTCACATCGGCTACGGTGACTAGCCAGGTTCCCCGTCCCCATAAATTCTGTCTGGTGTTAATAAAGTTGGCTATGGCCTATTGTTTCCACATATGCTGAGTTGTCTGTGTTATTGACCGAGTTGTTTGCCATAGCGATCAGATTGGAGTTGATAGGCAGTTCCGCCTGCCTATGCTGAAGACTATTTTTGTCTAGTCTTGAAGGACTAGAAAGGGGGACTGTTACTTCTGGAGAGAAATCTGCAACTGTGAGTATATACTTCTGGTAATTTTCTAAAAAGAATTCTTTGTATTAAAGCTACTTAATCTGTGAACCCACTGTTTTTTTGTTGGATCAGTTAGGGCCTAGTAGCAGCAATTAAAGTTTGAATTTAAAACACAGAGGAGAACTTTCTGGTTACATTTCATACCCAGCAGAGAGTTTGTAGTTTAAATTTAATAGTCACTCAGGGCCAAGTAACAGCAAAGTACTTTTAGTTTAATTTTAACACACAGAAGAGATCTTTCTGGTTACATTTAGAACACAGCAGAGAGCTTGTAGTGTACATTTAATAGTCACTCAGGGCCTAGCATCAGAAAAGTACTTTTAGTTTTAAAACACAGAAGAGAGCTTTCTGGTTAAATTTAAAACCCAGCAGAGAGCTTGTAGTTCAAATTTCATAAGAAGTTAGAGCCTAGCAGCAGCTAAGAGCTATAATTTAAATCAAATCAGAATTTAGCTTACCTCAGCAGCACAAGACAGGGTACTGTGTAGCAGCCCTCTTTTAATAAGTGTTATTTCCCACCCACCCCTGGGATAATCATAGCTTTATAGGTACTTACACATCTTAAAAGACAGGAGGTGCTTTCAGGTGAAGCTCATTACCCAAATCAGTCATACACTAAGGACCTGAGATTAATTAAGCTTCAGGTGAACAAGGTATATTAAACGTATTAGGTACAGTTTTATTGGTATAAATACCCATAGCAACCCCTAGTAAGTAAGAACTTAAAGATCTAGACACAAACTTAAAACTAAGATGCAGACAGCAGTCCAGCAGCGGGATGGGGGCTTTCCAGTCTTTTGCATTGAGTGTCACATGTATGATTTTCTCCCAGTTGGTGAGAGGTCTTACGTGTGCACTAGGTGCAAGGAGCTCTTTGCTCTCAGGGAACAAGTCCGTTCTCTTGAAGCTAAAGTAGCAGACTTGGAAAACATAAGACAGACAGAGAGGTACATAGACGAGACCTACAGGGATATAGTCCTGAAGTCCCACCTCCAGTCTGGCAGCACCCCTGTTGCCATGGAGGAGAGAGGTCACGTGACAGGAGAGCATCACCCTGGTGTGGCAGGAAGTGATCCTGTAACTAGGACCTGTCCTCCAGTTGATGTAAACCCTCTCGCACCGAGGAAGTTTCTCCAGGGCCATGTGCCCATGAGGGAAGGGTTAGGACAGCCGTTATAGTTGGTGATTCGATCATTAGGCATGTAGATAGCTGGGTGGCTGGTGGACGTGAGGATCGCCTGGTAACATGCCTGCCTGGTGCGAAGGTAGCGGACCTCACGCGCCACCTAGATAAGGTCTTAGATAGTGCTGGGGAGGAGTCTGCAGTCTTGGTACATGTCGGTACCAATGACATAGGAAAATGTGGTAGGGAGGTTCTGGAGGCAAAATTTAGGCTTTTAGGTAGGAAGTTGAAATCCAGAACTTCCATGGTAGCATTCTCTGAAATGCTTCCTGTTCCACGCGCAGGACCCAAAAGGCAGGCAGAGCTCCGGAGTCTCAATGCGTGGATGAGACAATGGTACAGAGATGAGGGTTTTGGATTTGTTAGGAACTGGGGAACATTCTGGGGAAAGGAGGGGCTCTTCCGAAGGGATGGGCTTCACCTTAACCGGGATGGAACCAGGCTGCTGGCATTAACCTTTAAAAAGGAGATAGAGCAGCTTTTAAACTAGATATTAGGGGAAAGCCGACAGTCGCCCAAGAGCGGATGGTTCGGAAGAATGTATCCTTGAAGGATACTACCAAAAGCAGAGAGGTTCCACAAAAGAGTAAAGTAGCCCAAATGCCCTCGAGTATGGAGCAGACAGAGCTTAAAGATCCCAATTTACCCATGTCTAACAGTAGCCAAATTAACATGAATAAAATACATTCTCTAAAATGCTTGTATGAAAATGCTAGAAGTCTAAAGAATAAGATGGGAGAGTTAGAATATATAGCACTAAATGAAAGGTTAGATATGATTGGAATATCAGAGACATGGTGGAAGGAGGACAACCAGTGGGACACTGATACCTGGGTACAAACTATATCGTAATGATAGAGCTGATCAAATTGGTGGAGGGGTTGCGCTCTATGTTAGAGAGGGCATTGACTCAGAAAGGATTAAAGTTTTGCAGGAAACAAAATCTGCTGTAGAATCTATATGGATTGAAATTCCATATAAAAGGGGGAAGGCAATGGCAGTGGGGGTGTTCTATCAAGCACCTGGCCAGAATGACCAAATGGATGATGAAATGCTCAAAGAAATCAAGGAAGCTAACAAAAGTTACAGCGCAGTAATAATAATGGGTGATTTCAATTACCCCGGTATCGACTGGGTCAGTGTCACGTCAGGACATGCTAGGGAGATAAAGTTCCTAGATGAAATAAATGACTGCTTCTTGGAGCAGCTGGTTCATGAACCGACCAGAGGGGAAGCCATATTAGACCTAGTCCTTAGTGGAACACCAGATCTAGTGCAAGAGATAAGGGTGTTGGGGCCACTTGGCAATGGTGATCATAGCATGATCGCCTTTGATTTAATTAGTGGAGGAGGGATAGTAAGGAAATCCACAGTACTACCTTTTAACTTTCGAAAGGGAGACTATGATAAAATGAGGAAAACAGTTAAGAAAAAACTAAAAGGAGCAGTTGCAAAGGTTAAAGACGTACATCAGGCTTGGGTGTTGTTGAAAAATACTATCTTGGAAGCCCAGATCAGCTGTATTCCACGCTTTAAGAAAACTGGAAGGAAGTCCAAAAAACTGCCAGCATGGTTTAAAGGTGAGGTCAGAGAGGCTGTTGTTGCCAAAAAAGCATCTTTCAGGAAATGGAAAAAAGAGCCAAACGACGAAACCTGGAAACAGCACAAGCACTGGCAAATCAAATGCAAGGCATTGATAAGGCAGGCAAAGAGAGAATTTGAGAAGAAGCTTGCTGCGGAAGCAAAAACGCAAAATAAAGACCTTTTCAAGTACATTCGTAGCAAAAAACCTGTGAGAGAGTCAGTTGGTCCATTAGATGATAAAGGGGTTAAAGGAGCACTAAGAGGCGACAAGGCGATAGCGGAGAGACTGAATGAATTCTTTGCTTCGGTCTTTACTGAGGAAGATGTAGGGATGTTACCCATGACTGAAGTGGTATTTAAAGGTGCGGAAGAATTGAAGGAAATATCGATACATCGGGAAGATGTCTTACAACTATTAGATAAACTGAAGAGTAGCAAATCACCTGGGCCGGATGGTATACATCCAAGGGTGTTGAAAGAACTGAAATATGAGATTGCAGACCTACTATCAGTAATCTGTGAACTATCATTAAAATCATCTCTAATACCTGAAGATTGGAAGATCGCCAATGTAACACCAATTTTTAAAAAGGGTTCCAGGGGTGATCCGGGAAACTACAGACCGGTGAGCCTGACGTCACTACCAGGAAAAATGGTAGAAACCATCATAAAGAATAAAATTACTCAGCATGTAGATAGTCACAACCTAATGGGAGACAGCCAACATGGCTTTAGACAAGGAAGATCTTGTCTTACTAATCTGTTATGTTTTTTTGAAGGAGTGAATAAACAGGTGGACAAAGGTGAGTCGGTTGATATTGTGTATCTGGACTTTCAGAAAGCCTTTGACAAGGTCCCTTCATCAGAGACTTTTGGCAAAACTAAAGAGTCATGGGATAGGAGGCAGTGTACTATTGTGGATCAGGAACTGGTTAAAAGATAGAAAGCAGAGGGTTGGGCTAAATGGCCAATTTTCCCAATGGAGAAAGGTGAATAGTGGTGTACCCCAGGGATCTGTGCTGGGTCCGCTGCTTTTTGACATATTCATAAATGACCTAGAAAGTGGAATAACGAGTGAGGTTATCAAATTTGCAGATGACACAAAACTATCTAAAGTTGTTAAAACCCAAGAGGATTGTGAAAAATTGCAAGAGGATCTTGATAAATTGGAAGACTGGGCATGAAAATGGCAGATGAAATTTAATGTGGACAAGTGCAAGGTTATGCACCTAGGGAAGAACAACCCAAACTATGGTTACACGATGCAAGGTTCCACATTAGGAACCATCACCCAGGAAAAAGATTTAGGCGTCATTGTGGATACCATGTTAAAACCCTCGGCCCAGTGTGCAGCGGCGGCCAAGAGAGCAAATAGAATGCTAGGTATGATAAGGAAAGGAATGGAAAATAAAACAAAAGATATTATAATGCTTCTATATCGTTCCATGGTGAGACCGCACCTTGAATATTGTGTGCAATTCTGGTCGCCGTATCTTAAAAAGGATATAGCGATATTAGAAAAGGTTCAGAGAAGAGCCACGAAAATGGTAAAGGGGATGGAAGGATCCTCCTATGAAGAAAGGCTAAAAAGGTTAGGGCTCTTTAATCTGGAAAAGAGACGGCTGAGGGGAGATATGATAGAAGTCTATAAATTAATGAACGGAGTGGAACGGGTAAACGTAGATCGATTGTTTACGTTATCAGAATATAGAAAGACTAGGGGACATGCAATGAAGCTACAGGGTAAACTATTTAAGACTAATAAAAGAAAATATTTTTTCACTCAACGTGTAATCAAACTCTGGAATTTGTTACCGGAGGATGTAGTAAAGGCTGTTAGTGTAGCTGGGTTTAAAAAAGGTTTGGACAAGTTCCTGGAGGAAAGGTCCATAAACCATTATTAAGAAGTGACCGAAGATATCAATGCTTGACCCAGTACAAGCATTGTGGAACTTGTGTCCCTTGGGGAAACTGCTAGGTACATATGACCTAGATTGGCCACTGTTGGAAACAGAATACTGGGCTTGATGGACCTTGGTCTGACCCAGTATGGCATATCTTATGTTCTTATGCTATGAAAGATAGTGAAGAGGCGTCAGAAGGGCTGCTGTGGGCTAGAATTAAGGTGGTAGTACAAGGGAACCTTATGGCACTAGCTGCACATCAGAAGAAAAAGGTTGGCTACAGAGACTGAGCTTAGAAGCAAAATTAAGGAATTGGAGAAATAGCATAAATTCACTCTACCTGGGACGATTGTGAAGGAAATGGAAACACACAGGAGGGAAGTGCAGAGGTTGGAAAACAAGGATAATGCTTTCAAGTTAGCTAGGACCTGCTCTGAATATGGGAACAAAGCAAGTAGACTGCTCACCCATAAACTGAAGGCAGGGATGTGGCAACAATAAATTGAGAAGATAAGGTAGGCAGGGGAGATGTTGTTTAATAATGAGGATATGAGAAGAGAATTTTTAAAGTTTATATGCAGAATTATATTCCAGAGAGACAGCGGTTGGGAATAAGGAAATTGAGGATTATTTGGAGCAATGTCCACTACCTAAACATTTTCCTTTGGTAGAGATTTGGGAGTGTGCATTTTTTAAATTGCTGGGCCATCTTTCTGGAATACACTACCAATCAAGCTAAGTAAATTACCTCAAGTTTTACTTTTTTGGAAGCAGTTCAAGGCTTATTTATTCCAAGTCTTTCAGTGATTTGAAATACTTTACTGAGTTATGTTTCAGTCAATAATATTGCTATAAAAGCAGGTAATTTTATAGTCCCTGTTATTTTTATGTTAATATGGAGATCTGGTTTTAAGGTGGTGCGGATTTTTTTTTTTGTGACCTTTGTACATGTGCTTTTATGTACTACTGTTTTATTTAATTATGTAAGTTTTATTCTAAGATAGTGCAGAATATACATTTTTTAAATATATAAATAAACAAATTTGTTAAGGAGAACAACTATTAGACTATTCAAAAGAGAGATTTCTGGTACAGAGGTGGTCTAGGCTATTGGCTCTCTTAAGGATGGAAAGACCCCAGGATTCAATAGCTTCTCTGCTAAATTTTATAAGAAATGTAAGGGATTGAATCTTCCTGGGCCAATGAATGTTGCAGGTATAGCGTAGTTACTCACCTGTAACAGGTGTTCTCCAGGAGCAGCAGGAATCAGTCCTCACATATGGGTGACGTCGGCGCCGACGGAGCCCTCGCGGAGCAATTTTCCCCAGCTTTCAAAGAAAGCCTTTGGGAATTGCTGCGCGCATGCGCGGTCCCCTTCCCGCCCAAAGGTGCCATCTTGGCCAGTCTGATGACATAGCGAAAAGACAGCAAAAAAATTTGCAAAAACTAAATCATATGACTGCAACTCCACGGGGAGGAGGGAGGGTTGTGAGGACTGATTCCTGCTGCTCCTGGAGAACACCTGTTACAGGTGAGTAACTACGCTTTCTCCAGGACCAAGCAGGAAGTCAGTCCTCACATATGGGACTCCCAAGCTTAAGGCTACCGGAGACCCTAAGCACAAAAAAGAGCTCCCTCTAGCTCAGTAGCACAGAAGGAAGGAATCGTCTCTGACTAATCTCCAACCGGTAGCCCAACATCCGGGATGGAGGGTAGGAGTTGCTTAAACCTCGAAGAGATTACGGAGGACTGCCTGTCCGAAAGCACTGTCCCTGCGGGACTCCCTCTCGAGGCAGTAATGGGTTGAAAAAGTCTGGCTCGAAGACCAAGTAGCGGCCCGGCAGATGTCTGCCAATGGAACAGAGCGGAGGTAAGCCACTGACGCAGCCTTCGCCCTAACCCGATGAGCCGTGACTCGACTTTCCAACGAGAGGCCTGCCGCCCCATAAGTCCAAGCGATACAGTCAGCTACCCAGATGGACAGAGTACGCTTGGAGACAGGGAGCCCTAATTTATTAGGGTCGTAAGACAGGAAGAGCTGAACAGTCTTACGGTGCTCCCGCGTACGATCAAGGTAGAAGTTAAGCGCCCTTCTACAATCCAGGGTATGCAAGACCATCTCAGCTCGGCTGGAGTGTGGCCTGGGAAAGAAGGTCGGAAGCACCACCTCCTGATTGATGTGAAAAGGGGAGACCACTTTTGGAAGAAACTTAGGGTGAGTCCGCAGGACTACCCTGTTCTTGTAGAACCTAGTGTAAGGGGGATCAGACACTAGGGCCTGCAGTTCACTAACACGTCTAGCGCAAGTGAGGGCTACCAGGAATAAGGTTTTCCAAGAAAGAAAACGGAGAGGACAGGTAGCCATGGGTTCAAAAGGCGGACAGGTGATCCGCTGCAAAACCACGTTCAAGTCCCAGTCGGGGGCTGGGGGGGCGCAAAGGTGGTTTAAGGAGAAGGAGACCTCGGGAGAACCGTGCCACGAGAGGATGGCCGGAAAGAGGCCTGCCTTCCACCGGCACATGATGTGCAGAAATAGTACTGAGGTGAACTTTGACCGAGTTGGACTTTAGTCCAAGATTGGAGAGGGAAAGCAAGTACTGCAAGACCACCGACACCGAGCAGGAGAAGGGGTCTTGAGACTGTTGAGTACACCAGGTGGAGAAGCGACGCCATTTAAGGGCGTAGGATTTCCGGGTAGAGGGTCGCCTGGAAGCTAGCACGACCTCTTCCACCTCTGGAGGCAGCAGGAGGGGGGCAAGGACTACCCTTTCAGCAGCCAGGCCATCAGATGAAGAGATCTGAGGTTGGGGTGTAGGAGAGACCCCTGATCCTGGGTCAGGAGATCGGGTTGGAACCCCAGAGGCAACGGAGTATCTACCGCCAGTTGCATCAGAAGCGGGAACCACGGTTGCCTGGGCCACCGGGGAGCTATCAGGATCAGCGAAGCCTTGTCCTGGAGAACCTTGAAAAGTGTTCGAGACACCAGCGGCATGGGAGGAAAGGCATACAGAAGGCCCGTGGACCATGAGAGCAGAAAAGCATCCGCCGCTACTCGGAGGGGATGCGGTTCCTGAGAGCAGAACCGAGGAAGTTGCCTGTTCAGAGGACTGACAAAGAGATCCAGCGTGGGGAGGCCCCACTGGAGAAAGATCCTTTGAACCACCAACGGGTCCAATCTCCACTCGTGTGGTTGGAGGATTCTGCTCAGTTTGTCTGCCAGGTAATTTTCTTGACCTGGGAGATAGACGGCTTTGAGGAGGATCCCTCGGCTGACGGCCCAAGCGCAGAGCTTTTGTGCTTCCCGACAGAGGAGGAAGGAGCCCGTGCCTCCCTGTTTGTTCACGTAGAACATGGCCACTTGGTTGTCCGTCTGGACTAGGACGGACTGGCGAGTGGTAAGGTGGGAGAAGGCCCGGAGAGCCAGGCGGATCGCTCTGAGCTCCAGGAAGTTGATCTGCTGGGCAGATTCCCATGGGGTCCAGAGACCCTGAGTACATGTCCCTTGGCAATGTGCTCCCCAACCCAGGAGAGAAGCGTCGGTCGTCAGTACCTGAAACAGGCGGAGGAGACTGAAAGGGCATTCCGAGCACTAGGTTGGGCAGATGAAGCCACCACCGTAGAGAAGAGACCAGCGGGCTGGAGATTCGTACTGAGTCCGCTAGTCTCCCCGAGGCCTGACGCCATTGTGAGCGAAGGCACCATTGAGCAGGCCGCATATTCAGGCGGGCATTGGGGGTCACATGGACCGCGGAAGCCATATGGCCGAGCAGTTTCAGAAAGTGCCTGGCCGAGACCCGGGAATGGCTGCGAAAGCGGCTGGCGAGAGCCATGAGCCGTTGTGCCCTGTCGAGTGGCAGAAAGGCGCGCGCTTGAAGCGTGTTTAACCTGGCACCGATGAACTCGAGATCCTGAGAGGGGAGCAAAGTGGACTTTTCGAAGTTTATGACAAAGCCCAGGTACTGGAGCAGAGTCACAGTACGTTGCGTGGCGTGAGTGGCCTCCGTGGAGGACGGAGCTCTGATGAGCCAGTCGTCTAGGTAAGGGAAGACAAAGAGGCCTTGAAGCCGGAGATAGGCCGCCACCACTGCGAGACATTTTGTGAAGACTCGTGGTGCGGAGGATAGGCCAAAGGGCAGTACTCTGTACTGGTAATGATTGCCTGCCACCACAAACCTTAGGTATTGTCGGTGGCTTGGGTGGATGAGGATGTGAGTATAGGCATCCTTTAGATCCAAGGAGCATAGCCAATCTCCCTGCTGGAGGTAGGGCAGCAGGATTCCAAGGGTAAGCATCTTGAACTTTTCCCTTTCCAGGAACTTGTTGAGGTTCCGCAAGTCCAGGATGGGTCTGAGGCCTCCAGTACGCTTTGGTATTAGGAAGTACCTGGAATAGAAGCCTTGACCTCTCAGGTGGTGGGGCACCGGCTCCACCGCCTGTTCCTGAAGAAGACTTGCCGACTCTTGAAGGAGTAAGTCCCGGTGAAGAGGGGGTCGCAGAGGCTCCCCTGGAAAGTAGGGGGGAGGTACCTGGTGGAAGTGTAGAAGATAGCCCTCTCGGACTATGTGGAGCACCCAGGTATCTGACGTGATGTTGGACCACCTGTGGGCAAAGTGGACCAGCCGGCCTCCCGTGCTGAGAGACACCAGCGGAGGGGGAGAGGCTATGCTGAAAGAGTCAAAAACCCCCACCCTGCAGAGCAGGGGCCGGTGGCGCAGGCTTGGGGGCTTGCTGCCTACGGGACCCGTTACCCCGTCCCTTGGCCTGCTGACCCTGTTGGGGAGCTGCTGAGGCCTGATAATGAGGGTAGTGTTTATAGGCAGCCGCCTTCCTCGGGTAAAAGGGCTTTTTCCCCGAGCCCTTCTTCTTCTGGGAAGGGGCAGAGGTTTTCCTGGAGAGCCGAGTCCTGGTGAGAGTCTCTGTCTCGAGTTGTGTAGCCTTCTCGTCCATAGGTTTGCCAAAGAGGTTTTCACCTCTGCAGGGGACATCGACCAACTTGTCCTGCACCCAGGGCTCGAGGTCGGAGGACTGAAGCCAAGCCTGTCGGCGGGCCCCGATGCCGGCTGCGGCTACCCGAGCCGATGCCTCAAAGCCATCGTAGGCTGCTCGAGAGATAAACTTTGAGCACTCCCGAATACCGGTGGACAGGGCCAGGAACCTCCGCAAAGGTTCCTCGGAGAGACCAGCAGAGAATCCGGCTATTTCTTTAGCCAGGTCCCTGAGATACATGCCCATGTAGAGCTGGTAAGTCTGGACCCGACAAGCAAGCATAGAGCCCTGGAAACACTTCTTACCGATGCCATCCAGGCTGTGGGCTTCCCTTCCGGGAGGCACCGAGGAGTGCATCTTCTGGCTCTTGAGCCTATGCATGGCCGATTCCACCACCATGGAATGGTGCGGCAGCTGTGCCTTTTGGAAGCCAGGGCTCTTGCGGACTCGATATATGGCATCGACCCGCTTGCTTAATACCGGCGACGACACCGGGCTCTCCCACATGCGGAAGAGAAGTCGTTCCAGCATCGGAGGAACCGGTACAGTAAAATGCTCCTTTGCAGGAGAGTCACACTGGAGGGCATCGAGCTCTTCGGCTCGAGGCTCCTCCTCGGGATCCGCAGGGAAGGCCAAGGCCTTGGCCATATCCCTCACGAAGTCCAAGAACCGTGCATCCTCCGGGGGGGACTGTCTCCGAGGTTCGGACTCGGGGGAGTCCGAAGGGATACACCGAGTCCGAAAAGAATCAGGTGACTCTTCCACCTCGGATTCCCAGGCGGACTCCTCGGAGGAGGAGTCGAGCGGCTCAGGCCGGGCGGGCACAGACGCCGTCCGCCCCGACGCCGAGGGAGTCGGCGTCGACGACCTCGGCCCCGAACGGGAGGCCGAAGGGGACCTCGACCGAGGATCGACTCGAGCCCGCATGGACTCGAGGATCGGCTCGGTCTCCGGGGTCGACTTAGACGTCGACGTCCCGGCGGTCAGGGCAGAAGCGCCAGCGAGGCCAGCGATCAATGCCCGCTGCTGGTCCATGAAGGCAGCCAGGCTGCTCTCCAAGGCCGTCAACCTGAGTCCGAACTCAGGAGACCCAGCAGCCCCCAACTCGGGCCCCGACGGCGTCGGGCCCAACGTCGGACCCCTCGGAGGCGAGTCCACGAGGACAACAGGACTTACGTGATCAGATGAGTCCATCTCCAGACGAGGCTGTTTGGACGGCCGCTCCAGCTCCAAAGACCCGGGACGGCTATCGGGGCTATGCGACCTGGCCCTCGCGGAGCCAGGAGCATCCACCGACGCCGTCCTTGCGGGTTTCTTCCTCCGATGATGCTCCCGGGTAGGAGACCCCCGCTCAGAGGAGCTCCGACGGTGTTCAGAGCCAGATTCCCTGGACACCGACGCCTCTGACGAGGTCCGGGTACGGCTGGGGTCAGAGAAGATTCTCTCCCTCTGATGCTGCCGACTCCGCAAGGATTTGGCGGACATCTTGCCACAGGCTCCACAGATCATTTCTTCATGATCTGGGCCCAGGCAACGGAGGCAGCAATCGTGTGTGTCAGTAAGAGACATAAGTTTCTTACACTTAACACACTTTTTAAAGCCACTGGCGGCCATCGGGGGAAAAACGGCCCCTGCGAGGTCGAACGTTCGTGCCGCCAGGGAAAAGTGAAAAAAGCACGAATTTGTCACTAAGGACAGAAAAAAACGAAAAGAAGGGGAGGCCTCGCAACCGGCGTCGCGAGGCCGGACGGAAAAGGGACCGGCGTCGAACCGAAGAAAATAATAAAATAATAAAGAAAATCAACTTTTCAGCGGTGACTTGTAGACAGCGTCTGTAGGGCTCCGCGGAAAAAAGAAGACTGGCCAAGATGGCACCTTTGGGCGGGAAGGGGACCGCGCATGCGCGCTGCAATTCCCAAAGGCTTTCTTTGAAAGCTGGGGAAAATTGCTCCGCGAGGGCTCCGTCGGCGCCGACGTCACCCATATGGTGTGGACTGACTTCCTGCTTGGTCCTGGAGAACAGAGTGATACCTAAACCCAGCAAGAATCCGAGTGCCTTTGCACTTCATATAGACCTATTTCACTGATAAATCTAGAAGGTTAGGTGTTAGCAAATGTTTTGGCTAATTGCTTGCAGTCAGTAGTCATAGCCTGGTTCACAAAGACCAGTCCCGGTTTATCCCAGGGAGGCAGGTGAGTGACAACATAATTTGGATGGCTAAGGAAGAGGATACCCTTTTGGTACTATTAATTGACATGGAAAAAGGCATTTGATTGAGCTGAATGGGACTTTATATTTCAAGTATTGAACCGGGTAGATCTTGTGGTAAAATAGATTGATTCGCTAAGAACACTGTATGTTTCTCCCCAAGCAAGGATAAGAATGAATGTGGATTATTCAGGGGCCTTTCGGTTGGAAAGCGGGATGAGATGGGGTGTCCACTCTCTCTTCTGTTCACATTAGTTATAGAACCTCTAGCTGTGTACATGAGGCAGAGTGTGGATATTAATGGCTTTCAGAGGTAGGGCCAATTGTATCCGCTCTGAGTTCTACTCTTAGTAGATTTGAAGCAGAATATAACAAACTAAATTCAATTCAATTCAATTCAATTCAATTATAAAGTATTTACTAATTAACCACCCTCCTACTACTTTGCCCAAAGTTCTACAGAAAATTAAAAAATATAGTCGAGTATCAGGATATAAGATGAATATGGGGAAATCAGAAGTTTTAAAACACAATTTGAGTGAGCAGTAAGAAGTATCCCCAGGATATGTTCCAATTTACATGGGATAAGGAGTCCTTTAAATATTTGGGGCTAAGGACTGTAACAGACTGGTCAAAAATTTATCAAATGAACTATAGCCCACTCATAAAAACCATCCAGAAAGATCTAAATAAATGGGCGGCCTTAAATAACACGACTGCAGATAACAACCATTGGTCCATCATGAGCCATATATCAGCGATTAAAATGAATATTCTCCCCAGACTGCTTTAGTTTATGACCCTACAAACAGAGGTTTTGAATAAAGTGTTTCAAGTCCTTCAGAGGAGAATTTCCAGCTCCATTTGGAGGAACAATCACACTGGGTGGCTAGAAGAGTTCTTTTATCTCTTTAAAGATAAGGGAGGGTTGGGAGTTCCTTGTTTAAAATCTTACTTGGAGGCAGCCCAATTGAGGACTGTAAAAGAGGAGGGATGGGAAAGCAGTGGGTTAGAATAGAACAGATAATAGTAGGTAAAGCACTAATTGGAAGGTGTGGGGGGTGGGGATGTTTGGGATGGGATGTTTGGATATAAAATATCTTTTTACTGAGAATCCATTTATAACTATAGGATGAGAGCCTGGATGAAAATAAAGGGGAAACTTATGAAGCTTACAAATTGTTCTAGGTTTCTTCCCTTAAGATTTAACATGGACTTTACCCTGGACAAGTGTATGAGGCATATGAAAATTGGGATAGAAAAGGATTGTGGTGGTAGGCCAATTTATCAGGGGAGGGTGGTGAGGTCAAACCCTTTGAGATGCTGAGGAAAGAATTAAGATTTGGAGAGAAGGGATTATCATCATCACATGCAAATCTGCTGTATTTTAACTGCAAATCATGCAGATTTAAGAGAATAAAGCTTATTGGTTTTTTTCCTCAACAAAGGAGCTCAGCCTTATTATTAGCGTAAACCATTGTGTTTTAATTATACATTTACGCATATTTTAACTTTTCATGACTCTTAATTTTTATATTTGGTCCTTATACTTTGTGTTATTTATTCTCGGATCATGTTTTAATGGTTTATGTTTGTTTTTTTGAGGCCTGTACACCCTGAATAAGGCTTAACAGCCAAAACATGTTGGAGTTTGTATTGGAATAAAGCTGTTTAGACCGACTACTGTTTGGTGCACCTGCTTTTGTCATTTCTCCTTACCACAAGATCCTAAATTATTTTTGTTAAAACTGAAACCTGAGGGATTGAAGGATTCAGTAGAGAAACTGACTATAATGTGGGGTACAGCTGCAAGAATGAAGATTGCCATGTAGTGGCAAGAGGTCCAATTACCAGGAGGAGAAAGTGTGATGAGACGGATGTATCATATCGACAAGCAAGATAACTGCTCTGATATATCACCAAACAAATTCATTTCATGAAGTGCGGTCCCCATTTAAGGAATGATTGTGGAAGAGAGATAGAGTTGTGTAATTTTGGAACCTCAATGAGCCATAATGTAAGTGTGGAGTCAACAGGAGGATGGTGTGGGGGGAAGGGAGGGGTGGGAGTTTCTTCTGGAAAAATGGAAAATTATACAAAAGGCAATGTTTCTATAATCTAGAATAATATGTATATATAAATAGATCTGTCAGAAATTTAGAAATGTTGCAGTGTTTCTTTTAGTAAACATTAAAATGAAAAAAAAAATAGACGAGTGTGTTAGAATGAGACAATGGATTCATACCTTTTTCACCTTGGTAACCAAGATTGTTGCGTGCCCACGTCCCATCTGTGCGCCTTTCCTCTCTGGTATCTATGACAATGAGAATGCAATTATCCATCCTGTCATTCCTGACCACTGATCAATCCTTGCTGTACTCACACTTGTTTAAGAAGCTCCTATCTCATGATTTAAGCTCACATACAAGAGTGAGAACTCCCGAGTTCTAATCCTGCTTCTGACACTAACTCTGTGTGTGTAATCTCAGGGCATCACTATCTCCCTGTGCTGCAACTCCAATCTCTGGCTCTGTCACTAACTCTCCATGTGTGACCTTGAGAGAATCACTTTATCTCCTCGTGCCAGAACTTCAAACACCAGTTCTGTCACTGACACTCTGTGTGTGCAATCTCAAGAGAGTCACTTTACCTCCCTGAACCTCAGCTCTAATTCTAGCTGTCACTGACATTCTGTGCATGACCTAGGAGGAGTCATTTTATATCCCTGCACCTCAGCTCCAGTCTCCAGCTATGTCACTGACACTGTGTTTGACTTCAGCAGAGTTGCTGTATCATGCATTAGGACAGTATAACAACTAGAGAGGAAGAAGCAGCCCACAACAACAATGTACAAATAGACGTAGGCACGGAATAGGACAACAGCAACACCAATAGGGAGGTCATAGGTTAAAAGGACAAACTTCCACAAGTCCCGACATTGGCTGTCTTTATTCACTGTTAGAGGTCTGAGTTCTACTCTGGAACTTGAACACTGACCTCCTCCAACTATACCCACGCCAGCGATGTCCCTGAGGCAGTAACATCACCACGGAGCTCTACTACAGACAACTGAGGGAAGAGCACTGAAACACCAAGTTCATTATGAGTAACTTTTTTGGGACAAAGCGATCTGCATTGATTACACCAACAAATCATGTCAAGGCTGTGCAATGGAGGCTGGGTTTATCCTCATGAGTTTCCTGAGCAGATCCACAGCCAGGAATAGAACCTTTATTGAACAGAGAAACTGCAGGTATTTTTAACGTATAGGATATACTGAAATGATGCCGGCCATGATGTATCTTCGTAGGTCTTCACAGAGCATGTCCCCCAAGACTATGGCACAGTGACCCCAAGTGAGAACATAAGAACAATTTGCATCTTCAGATGACGAGTCTGTCTAGAACTTTCCAACATGTATCTCCCTTCCCCTGTAGAGGCTGTCTCGACTTTCTGCCGACCTTGGTTCACTGCATTAAAGTGAACCAGTCACCGATTTATGTTCATTTTTCACTTTTTTTTTTTTACAGCCCAGATTGAAAGTTGTTTTTATTTTTAATTTAAAAGTGAAAATAGTACAGTTGCAAAATGGAAACAGAGGTGCACGTCAGCATAGGTGGAGAAGGGAAAGGGGAATAACTCATTTTGTGCCAAATTCCAGAAGCATAAATAATGGCCAGAGGGCAGGGGATGTTTAAGAACAAGGATGTATTTATTGAGTTCAGAGAAACATAAAAGACACATAAGAGGTACCTAATGCAGAAAAAGACAGAGATCTGGACATATTTTGACATGACGGAGGGGAGTAACAAATTGGTTGCACACATACATACAGAGTTAGAACAAGGGTCACATCTACAGACATGGTCAGTACAGCAGGTTGATGCTTGACTGTTTAATAAAATATACAGAAGACACTGTATCTTCTGGGATAACAATTCATAGATCCATGACACTCTGCTTTTAGTGCCACAGCACGGCTTTGGGTCATTAGGGCTGTGCTCAACCCATTCTGCTTCTGTCCCCAGTGCATGTCTGGGAATGGCAACTGCTACTTTTTCTTAAGGGACTTGGAGCCACAAGTTGCAGGGAAGGATTGGGGGTAAACCCAAGACTGGCTCAGCTTGACCCCAATGACCTTGGTTGCTGGCAACCCTACCCTGTCCACTGCTGTAGGGACAGGCTGAACTAATCCTGGTTTAGCTCTATGTTTTTCTTAAGGAAATCATGACTAAATATCCATATTGCAACTGGGGAATTCCAGGACTAGCTCAGCCTTTAGCCGATGATCAAAAGCCCCATTGTGAGCCTGTTTCCTCCAGCTTGTGCCATAAAACACAAACTCCAGTGATAGGAAGCGAGGCAGGAGCCAAAATGAGCCTGAGGCCAGAATCCATGCAGATTTTCCCCACCTTCCTTCAGCCGGTGTTTTTCCTCAAGGAGAGGAACACCACAACGGCAGCCAGGACTCGGGTGCCAAGTCCCCTACTCTTCAGCTTGTGGTATGTGTTACCTGTGTCGGGGGCATGGTTGTTTCCCAGGGGCTTCTGTGGTGTTGGGGGTCCAGCTAGGCAGTAACTGGATTGAACCTGCCGGTTCTTATCAAGCCCATAAGTGTCCGGTGCTGGTATTGGTGCTGCTGTTGGACTGGGGCACACCCGAGATTTAGGTCTCACACTGCTGTACAACACTTGGCCCGTGCTGCCCTGGCTTAAGACGGGCACGTTGTCGTATCTGACGGGTGGCAGTTGGCAGCGGGCATCCCCCTGGTTCGGGGAGGCAGTCCCTTTCTTGATTTTGTTCACCACAGCGTATGTGTCATTCATGTCTCTAGGGCGTCTGGGTTCTGCGAGAGGCTGGAGGACTGGTTCTGCTGAGACAGAGGTGCTCCTGGGGATGTTGAGACCAAAGGAGCAATCGATTAGTGACATTAAACCAATTATTTTAGCAGTGTTATCACTAAGCACTCAAGGCAGCTTTAAAGCTTTAAGAATTTGCCTAGTCTCCTGGGAGAGACAATGCCAGACATCATATACCCTACTATTTGCCTAGTCTCCTGGGAGAGACAATGCCAGACATCATATACCCTACTATATGTGTGTGTGATGTTATTTCTGATGTCACAATCAATAAGGACCAATCCAATCCAGCTGGTGCAAAATAGTTTACAACACTATCATGGTCAGGTCTCCTCCCGGAGCTACAGAATTTCAGTAGGTAATGAAAATTAAGAACATTGCAATGATATACTTAATTATCAGATAATTATTGCTTGCTATTTACACCTTTCAGTATTGCACAGAATGGTATTACAGTCCAAAGATCAAGTCACACTTCCTCATTAATCTGAGCATCTGAGATCCAGGTTGGGATTAGGGGAAAACTGTGTGCTGCACAGAGAACTCATTCTAAGGTTTGCCTTCCATTTTCATTCTAAAGTAACTGAGTATATAAAAATACAAATAAGAAGATATGTGAATATTTCAGGATGCTTAGTTCTAATCAATCATCATACAAACAAGGTGCACATTTAGTAATCTTCTATACTACAATTATATCCTCCCTAATTAGAACGAACAGAATTACTATTTTTTCGTTTTTATTTTTTTGTCGGATCGCCAATCATGAGGACCATTCTCCTGAGAAAGGCCCTCCATTTTAATCAGTTTAAAAGCAACCACCTGGCCTATATGCGTGGAGCTACAAGTTCCTCAAAACAGTTTGCTAGGTGGCCACTTTTAAACTGATTAAAATGGAGGTCCTATCTCAGGAGAATGTTTTTTCCATCCTCATGATTGGCGATCCGACAAAAAAATAAAAACTAAAAAAATAGTAATTCTGTTTGTTCTAACTAGGGAGGTTATAACTGTAGTATAGGAGATTACTAAATGTGCACCTTGTTTGTATGAATATTTTTTTTTTTAGTGCCATCAAGTCAGTGTTGACTCATAGTGACCCAGCTACCTCTGGGTTTTCTTGGCAATGTACCATTGGATGTAGATTGCCAGCCTTTTCTTCCGAGGCAATGGAGGGTAAAGTGACTTGCCCAAAGTCACAAGAAGTGCCAGTGGGAATTGAACCCTTGATCTTCTGGGTACTAGACAGTTGCTCTAACCACTAGTCTACTCCTCCACTCCATGTATGTTTTAGTGGTGACATTATTAGGGCTTTTTTGTGTTTGAATTAATAGTTCTAATCAATGGCAGGATAGCTTTCAAAATAGCATTTGATCATCAAATGTGTTCTGACCTCAATGACAGTTTACCTGAATTGGACAGAATCTCTATAAGAAATAATAATAAAAAAAGCCAACAGGGATTCCAAATGTCAGGGGCATTAGAAGCATATGAAAAGTATGAGCTAGGGGTTAAGGGCTATTCTACTACATGTGACAGAAATCTGAATTAATCTCAATAAACAAAAGTTATGGGGAGAGGGGCGCGCTACACGCATAAATATAATGATCTTATAAGATCAGTTTCCCTGTAGAAATTTATACTGTAATTTGTTTAAGAAACCAGTATACTGACCAGATATGAGCTGGAAATCAGAGGACAAAGATACACATAAATGTCACTTAAAGGAATCGTTGCACAGGGATAATTTAGCACAGAACACATTCTGAACTTCCTTATCCACTGCCACTCTTCAATAAATGAATGAGTAAACAAAATATATATAATCAGTAAATTAAGACAGATGTGAGCTGGGAGTCTTAGAGCACACACACTCACAAGCGCCACCTGGATTGCTAGCAGAAATTAAAACAGTTTGGCAAGTTCAGCAGTTATGTGGGCAGGGCATCCTGCCACCTGCTATACGCCAGTAATAGAGTGGGTTTATAGGCATCTTGCTATGAACAGAACAATGAAAAGCCACAGAAACTGAAAAATGAAAAACAGGAAGTGAAAAGCTGAAAGATTTTTTTGGGGTTACTTTGGCATATCATTTTGGCAAAACATTTATAAATTGTCATGCCAATAAATTTTACTGAACCTGAAACAGACACACCAAGAAAGATAGGAGGAGAGAGAGATTGAGATTAGGCTTTAAAACTGGAAATGAGGTCTCAGTCAGTTCCAGTTCCTTTCTCTGCCACTGTTCTAATTGAGTTTTAATCACAGTAGGGACTCTGTAGCTTTATCAACTGGATATTATGAAAAGATGTCTCCTGTGGCATAAGAGTCATCAATCAGATGGTCAAGCCTAGCATCATGTAAAAAGACAAAAGGGTGAGGGAGGATAGGGAAGAATCTAACTCTGACTAAACCTCTCCCAGTTCTCCTTTGCAACACTCAGTGCCATAGGCAGCCTGTATAAGAGGCTTGGGGAAGTTAAGCCTTCCCAGCCTCAACTGTGACCCTCCTCCCTACTCAGAGTTAAATTGGGAGGCAGCACTATCTAATTTGCCTGCCAATTTGACTCGCAGTCACAGCAAAAAAGTGTCCTAACCATTAGTGCAGCATCTTCTCCCCCACCCCTTCAGCTGTCACTTCCACTCCATCCTTTGATCTACAGCAATTGCTACATATCTGAAAGAGGCACAAGGACATCCACGCCATGTGTGCCCTTGACTGCTCTGACAATTCTATCCATCTGATCTAGACTTCCAGTTTCTGAGGGGTGGGGCCAGCAGAGCCATCAGGGGTGTGCATGGCGTGAACGTCCCCATGCCTTTTTTTTAAGGTATTTAGCGGCTGCCACAGGTCAAAGATGGTAGTAGCAAGAGAGGTGAGGGGGAAGGGAAAAGGGAGAAAAGAAGAAGTAGGAGATGACAGAAGGGGGAAGGGGAGAAAGGGGAAAATATGTTGGTCTGAGAAGGTGGACACTGAAAAGAAGTTGGGTGACAGGATATGCTGACTCAGGGATGGGGAAAGGAAGGCAAGGAATGCATATGGGGGATGCTGTGAGCGGGTCAATAGTGTGACGGGGAGATGCTTGACACAAAGGGAATAGAAAGACAAGAGAGGGAGGGTCATGTGACCTTGCTCCAAGCTAGATGTCGCTTTTTAAACTCCATGGACTCCCCCTGCGGAAACTCTGCTGAAATATCTGCTAAAAGCCTGCCTGGCATGAAAAAAAACCACCTCAACTGACAGCAGAGAGCAACTAGTTGCGGTACCCCCTCCTCCACATGCTACAGGAATATGGGTGCTGCCGTGGGGGATGTCCAGGCAGCTGAGACACCCATGCAAGGCTAACCCATAGAAGTGGACCAGTGCACCCACTAAAACATTGGAGCAGACCAGATTGACCATGGAAGCCTCAAGAAGCTCTTTTGCACCCCTGCTCACAGAGGAAGTGGCCAAGTGCTTAATGAACTAAAAGTGTGATGGCCGTGCTGGAGGACAAATTAGCAAAGTTCCAGTTGATACTGGACAAGGTGAAAAAGGCCCTGTCGTCCCACAGAAGACAAATTTCTAAAAACAAGCAGACGATTCAGGTGGTCGACACAGTGGTGGAGGAGCTGCGGACACAGCTGGCCCAGTTAAAACAGAAGAATGACAGTTTGGAGGAATGGATAGAGGACCAGGAAAACAGAAGCCAGAGAAACAACTTGAGATTGGTGAAAGTGGATGAGTGCATTGGTGACAAACACCTGTTGTACTTCTGGAGCCGGGTGCTCCCGGAGAGGTTGGAACTGCCAGCCTCCTCGCTTCCATGACCGGTGGAGCGGGTGCACCGGATAGGACTACTCAGGGAGGACCACTACCGACCCCAGTCAGTGATTTTTAAGGTCCTGAACTATGTGGACAAGATGGCAATCCTGGCCGCTTACTGTAAACAGGTGGTGTCAAAGAGGAGAGAGATCACTCCATATTGCTCACATTTGTTGGAGAAAGGAGTGCATTTCAGTCTGCAGTACCTGGCCAAGCTGAAGGTTTTTCCATGAAGGCACCACAAAAGCTTTTGAGCGGAAGGAGAACATTATAGCCTTCATGGAGAAAGTGGAGAGGTCAACAACCTGAAGAAGTCAACTAGAGACTTTTTGGATGTCTACTGAAGATTGCCGAGGGTGGTTGATGGGAGCCCCACTGGGTAGAGTCTTTGAGTTAATGTCCGGGGACTGCAGGAACACCAGTGGCTCCTACGAGACTGCTGGGCTTATCTACTTAGTTTTTTAGTTTTGGGGGAGGGGGAGGGTTGAGGTTTCTGATGTTCCTCTGCAGGTTCTCATGTTTTCATATTTCAATGTTTAATTACTGTTTTGTTTGTTTGGGTGGTTAGCCTTGACAGTGAGGGTGGTTGGTGCTGCCTGCACCCCCCCCCCCTCACCCACCATTGCCCTCTTGGCAAAACCATGAGGAAGGCCGAGCCTGGAACTGCAGCCAGCACCACAGGGGGTGTCAATTTATGGAATGCTGCTGGGAGTGGGGACTGGCAGGTCTACTGCCTGAAGGGGACTGTATGATGCGTGATGGGGGGAGTGAGGGAGAGTATTGACTGATTGGCTTATGCATAGTAAGGGCTGTATGGCATTGTTGTTTGGAGGCTGGGTGGTGGGAAGTAGGCGGGGGGAGGGTGGTGTAGAGGAAGGGCGGCAAGGTCCTGCCTGGGTTAGGATTGGGAGGAGGGAGGTGGAAGAAGTGATGGAGAGTGAATGGATGTTGCGAGAGAGTGTGGGCATGGATGGAAAGGGGGAAGGAGAAGGGATGGTTCAGTCAAAAGGGCAGAACCAGAGCTATCTACTGGAGGATGGGAGTGCACAGAGCGCTAGGCCTAGTATCTACTGGAGGATGGGAGTGCACAGAGCGCTAGGTCTAGTATCTACTGGAGGATGGGAGTGCACAGAGCGCTAGGTCTAGTATCTACTGGAGGATGGGAGTGCACAGAGCGCTAGGTCTAGTATCTACTGGAGGATGGGAGTGCACAGAGCGCTAGGTCTAGTATCTACTGGAGGATGGGAGTGCACAGAGCGCTAGGTCTAGTATCTACTGGAGGATGGGAGTGCACAGAGCGCTAGGTCTAGTATCTACTGGAGGATGGGAGTGCACAGAGCGCTAGGTCTAGTATCTACTGGAGGATGGGAGTGCACAGAGCGCTAGGTCTAGTATCTACTGGAGGATGGGAGTGCACAGAGCGCTAGGTCTAGTATCTACTGGAGGATGGGAGTGCACAGAGCGCTAGGTCTAGTATCTACTGGAGGATGGGAGTGCACAGAGCGCTAGGTCTAGTATCTACTGGAGGATGGGAGTGCACAGAGCGCTAGGTCTAGTATTCCTGGCTGAGGAGGAGAAAGGCAGGAGGAGGATACAACTGAAGATCTGGCTAACATGAGTGCTAGGATATGGGAGAATGGCTGAGTTGCGCGTGATCACTTTGAACGTGGATGGCATTCATTTACCTGTGAAACGTACAAAACTGTGGCATATTCCTGCAGGAAACCCACTTGGGCACCACAGAACACAAAGTCGCAGGTCCTGGAATGGGGAGGTTCATTCATCTGCATTCAATGGGAGACAGAGGAGGGTAGCAATTCTCTTCAAGAAGGGCCTGGGATTTCAAACCCATAAGGTGCTCCCAGATAGCGAGGGCTGGTATGTCATAGTTTTAAGAGAAATTGGGGGACACAGGTTACTGCTATGTAATGTCTCTGTGCCTAATATGTACGTGCAGTCCTTTACCAATAAAGTGGTGCAAGGAGCCAGGGGTGCAGATCATAAGTCGATCCTGGGGTGAGATTTGAACATTGTAAACCAGGCAGAAGGGCGCATAAAGGGCATTTTGAGAGAAGGGTGAATTTCTTTCTGATTGAGTTGGGGCTCGTTGGTACATAGCAGTACTTCTATCCCTAGGAACAGGATTTTCCGGGTTGTTTTTTTTTTTATTATTATTGAAGTTTCAGAAACAAAAAACAAGATGCATTCTTGCACAGAAAAGGGATATCCTTTAGACATCACTGAATAAAGAACAATCAATCTGGGAAAAGTTCAAAAACTAAAAACAGGATTACCCGCTGGTCCACTACATTGAGATAAAAGCGGCGTCCCTGCTTGCAGAGACGCCGCTACCCGATCACCCCACCTCCCTCCTAAGCTCCTGCCCAATCGGGGCAGTGGGAGCTCAAGCAGCAGCGGCCGGCGGGGGATAAAAGCGGCGTCCCTGCAGGGCGGGCCCGCGCCTGAGGGCCTCGCAAGAGGGCCCTTTGGCGTGGCCCTTAGGCGCGGCACGAGGCAAACAGAAGAAACAACATAGGAAACAGCTACACCGTCAGCATCTCAGCAGATCCCAACAAAGGACCAGACCGAGGCGAAGGACGTCAGAACCGCAAGTAGAATTCTCACAAAACACCACACATTTCCTTCCACCAAACTGTCTCTTCAACTACCCACACCCTAACGGATCCGGCTCTCACTCCACGGGACAGGCTCCCTCCACGGGACAGGCTCCCCCCACGGGACAGGCTCCACCCACGGGGACAGGCTCCCCCCACGGGGACAGGCTCCCACCACGGGGACAGGCTCCCACCACGGGACAGGCTCCCTCCACGGGGACAGGCTCCCTCCACAGGGACAGGCTCCCCCCACGGGACAGGCTCCCTCCACGGGACAGGCTCCCTCCACGGGGACAGGCTCCCCCCACGGGACAGGCTCCCTCCACGGGGACAGGCTCCCCCCACGGGACAGGCTCCCTCCACGGGGACAGGCTCCCTCCACGGGGACAGGCTCCCTCCACGGGGACAGGCTCCCGCACCAAGTCCAGCTCTCCACATTCGGGGGATTTGAGCGGCAACAAGAGCACAGCCAGCCAGCGACAGGGTGCTGCCCAATCGGGGCAGACTCAGGGCCATATAAAGAACAGCGCGGCAAGAAGGCGCACAAAGGAACTACAAAGGGAGAATCACAGCCACCTATACACCAGAAGAAAAACAACAGAATAACAGAAGAAAAGCAACAGCAAAGCAAGCAACAGACGAAGACTTAAGAAAAACAGGCATCACCCTAACGGAACATCACAAAAGACCAACATGCACGCCACATACTTCCTCCCACTCTACCTACTCGTCACACAACTCCTCCCACCAACCGCACACATCCACTACCCACAAGCAAATACAACATGGTACCCACCAACAGCATTGCCATATTTAGAACCACAGCACACACACAAAGAAATACTCAGAACTTCCCAGACAAAAAGACCAAACAGACACAAATCAAACTCCCAAACCTGCACAAAGGAAGCACATGTAACAGCAACCTCCTCAACAAAGACAACAACGATTGAGCTCATAAACGCCAGATCAGTCTGCAACAAGATACACACTCTTGTAGACCACATAGAAGAGCGACAGCCCGACATAATATGCATCACAGAGACATGGCTCAACCCTAACGACAATGTACTACTCAACCAACTAGTACCGGACAACTACTCAGCGTACAACTGCCCACGCACCCACAAGCGTGGAGGAGGAGTCCTAATAATAGCAAAGACAAAACTAAAGTTCAAGACACAGAGCTTCACCAATACACAACAATGTAACACAATCAGCATCAAGAACAAAAACATTGCAATCTGCCTAACCTACAGAGCACCCAGAGCTCCACCCGACGAACTAGCCCTCACACTCGAAGAAGCCTGTGCTATAACAACAAACAACAAACCAGCGCTACTGATTGGAGACTTCAACCTCAAGTCCACCAATGCCAAAGACGCAGAGGCCTTCCTTCAAGCAATAACCTCACTTCAATTCACACAGATAATCAATGCTCCAACGCACAGACATGGATCATCCCCAGACCTCACCTTCGCATCCAATTACCTAACATCAAGAGACCTAATTTCTCCACCCACCATTACCCCAGTGCCATGGTCTGACCATTACTTAATCGAGACAAAGCTGCGATCTCAAGAGGACCAGACAAACGAAAGAACAAGCATCTCACACACAAAAAGACGATTCAAGCATTTTGACAGGGACGAATTCATACAGGACACAACACAACACTTGAACATTACTACAGATGACCTGGAGGAACAAGTCTCCAGCTGGAACAGCATCTTAGCTAACGCCGCCAAACCATCTGGTGGCGGGCACGAGAAACACCACCACAACAGGAGACAAAACAAACCATGGTACTCAGCAAAAATACGACAGGAAAAGAGGGAGCTCAGGAAGATTGAACGGAGATGGAGAAAAAACAAAACAACAGCCGACCAACATCTTTACCTAACAAAACTAAAACAATATAATGAACACATCAACCAATCAAAGAGAGAATTCCACACAAACATGATAAATACTTCAATCAACAAACCCAGAGAGCTTTTCGAAATAGTCAAGAGCCTCACAAAAGAGCAAACAACAGAAGGGGAAATACAAGTTGATCCACAGGAATTCGCCGACCACATCAAAGACAAATTTCACTCCACTAAGCGTACAACACCCAGTGGGACTATCAGGACAGACGTACACACCAAAACCTGGGGCACATTCAACTCACCCTCAAAAGATCAGATATCCCACATCATCTCTACAATCAACACAAGCACTGCTCCTACAGACCCATGCCCAGTGTCATGGGTCAAAGCCACCAAATCAAACTTCATTCACACCATACATAAAATAGTAAACAACTCACTCACTCAAGGACTCATGCCAAAGCAACTAAAGCTTGCCTCAGTTAGACCAATCACAAAGAAAACAACTCTCGACAAAAAAGATCCAGCAGCATACCGACCAATCTCCAGCATACCCTTCCTGGCAAAAATCATCGAGAAAACGGTTCAACTACAACCCCAGGAACACATCGACAAACATGAAACACTCGATGACAACCAACACGGCTTTCGTCCCAACCATGGAGTCGAAACACTACTGATCTTCCTCTTCGACAGCATCCTAAGAATAATTGACAACACCAGGAATGGAATCATAATGATCTTCATCGACATCTCCTCAGCCTTCGACACAGTGGACCACAACACGCTCCTGGAAAGACTAAAGAACACTGGTATACACGGTATCACATTGAAATGGTTCCACTCATACCTGACCGAAAGACAGCTACAGGTCAAGGTGGGACACAACACCTCCCGACCCATAAATGTCCGTCAAGGAGTACCTCAAGGATCCGCACTCTCAGCACTCCTATTTAACATCTACATCCAACCAATATGCAACATCATGAAAGAGAACAACATTCAATACACAATATACGCAGACGACATCATGATATACACCCCGATATCAATCGACAACCCGGACTTCTCTAAGATAACAGACTGCCTTACCCAAATGACGAGTTGGTGTAAAAACAACAACCTCGCAATAAACTACAACAAGACCGAAGCTTTAATCATCACTCGGAACCAAAGCTTCATACACCCGACAAATATCAAGATACAAAACACCACTATACCAATAAGATCAGAAGTGAGATACCTCGGAGTTACTCTGGACAATAAACTAAACCTCAAGCCACGCATAGACAAAACAACCCAAAAAGCCTACTACAAGATGCGAATCATCAGGAGACTGAAACCACTCCTCGCCCCAGAACACTTTCGTACCGTCTGTCAAGCACTGATAACCCCAATACTGGACTTCTGCAACCCGATATACCTTGGACTACCGAAACAAGCCCTCAAACCACTCCAGCTAACACAAAACACTGCAGCACGAATAATATCCGGTACTGCAAGACAGGACCACATCACACCTACCTTAAAGGACTTACACTGGCTCACAATCGGTGCACGCATCAGATACAAAACTATCATAAACCTATTCAAGATAAATCAGCACACATCAGCCAACAGCCTGCACACCCTCATACAACCAGACACCAGCACACGTCCAAGAAGAAAACAAACACACAACCGAGTCAGCACCCCAAGTGAATTCAAACACACACGCAAGGACACAACAGACAGAGCACTCTCCATGGCTGCTCCAACAATATGGAACAAACTACCGGACGACTTGAGGGCAACTACAGACCTCAAAGACTTTAGAAAACAGCTAAAAACCATGCTGTTCATAGAACACTATGGACACATCACATAACCTAAGAGAATGTACAACAGCACATGATATCGCCTAAACACTGTATGTATAGAAAATGTTTTTTAGCACCTCTGTATATAGCCCACATTGTACATAGCTCAAACCATTCTAGCACACAATACAACACACATTGTACATAGCTCAAACCAATCTAGCACACAATACAACACACACTCAACTAAATTTCACCTTCACTGCATGTTTAACACACTCACTTTACCCGATTGTTTGCTGTGATACCACCTTGATTAATAAGATAAGGCGGTCTAAAAATACTGTTAAATAAATAAATAAATACAATTGAGAAGGGGGCGTGTAGAATAAAGGAGGAAAACCCCAAGGCAAAATAAACAGAAAAAGAAGGCAACTACTGCGACTGGGAGCTAAACTCACCTACTCTGCCAAATTTGCGGATACAGATGTTTCTAACAACATAGCATTAATGAAGGCCGCTTGCTCCAAAGGCTGAAAAAAAAATCCCGAGGGGTTCTATGTGTATCCCATCTCTGTCAGACACAAGGGCACAAGATACTAACAAAGCTGCAGGAGAGTAAACTTCTGTCCCTGAAGAATCCAAGAGTTGGGAAACATTTAATACATCCATTGCTTGTTCAGAGGACGAACCCTGAGGTTCTTTGAAATCGGCAGATAGTAAATGTTGAAAATAAGAGGTAATAACTCCTTCGGTATAAGAAGAACTTCCATTAGATACCACCAAAACATATCAAGCAGTAATACCCCAACAGTTCTCGGGAAATTCAATACCCGCAAGTTAACAGCTCAGGAAATGTTTTCTAATACCTCAAACTTGTATTTCAGAGCAATATTATCCTTCAGTAATGCAGTGTTAACATCCATCACATCTGATATTTTTTATGTCCTTAGTAGAAACATTTATTTTAAAAAAAAAAAGACAGACAAGGGAGATGCTGGTCATGGAGTGGGGGGAGTACAAAGGCAAGGAAGATGCTGGACAAGGTGGATCGGGAAACAGAGGAGAGATGCTGGATGTGGGGGTGGTAGGAAGACAGAAGATGCAGGGAGATGCTTGACAATGGGGGGAATAGGAAGACAGAGGAGAAATGTTTGATGTGGGGGAATAGGAAGATAAGGGAAAACTGGACACGGGGTATTTGCGAGATAGAGGGGAGATGCTGGACACAGAGGGAGCAGGAAGATGGAGGAGAAATGGGGCAGGGGTGGGAGGACGGATAGAGGAAAGGCTGGATAAGGGGAGAGAGGGGAGAATTATTGAAAGACTGGTGAATAAGAGGAAGGGAAATGGGAGGGCCAGGGTGAGGGAAAGAGATGGAAAGCTGTAAGTAGATAGTATGACTTAATGAAATTTGAATGGCTAGGGAGACAGAAAAATAAATGAAAGAAAGTGGAAAAGAAAAGATCAGTGTCAGAGATCGATGTAGGGGAGGAAGAAGAGAGGAGACAAAAGAAAAATGACAAATGGATAGGAAACTCTAGAAAGAGTGTTAAGAGAAGACAGAGAAAAGCAAAAAAATCAGCCTCTGGAATCAACACGATTAGAAAAATAAAATGGCCAGACAACAAAGGAAGAAAAAAAGAAATGTATTTTTGAATTAGTGATTGGAATGTGAAATTTGCAATTGTTATATTTTATGTTTTAACATTTGATATACCGCCCTTCATGATAGGTTGTTTTATTGTAAACCGCCCTGCTCTAAGAGAGGGTAGGGAGGAGGAAAAGAAATCCATAATATAGGACAGGAAAGAACTTAGGACTGGCGCTGTTAGAACAATTTAACAATGGCTTAGTAAGGGGGGGGGGCATCCATCAGTGTTGGTATTTATCAGGTGTTGCATTACATGCAGAATCTGGCCTCTTGGGGTTTCAGTTTAATTTTTGTCTAGAAAGTTCTATTTTTAGTTTGTGGCTACCTGTTCTATACTTGGTGAGGGTCTCTCTGTGTTCGATGTGTGTGAAGGAGGCCGGGTATTCTGTTAACATTCATTGTCTGTGCAGGATCAAATCTGTACTCGTCTGGCTTGTTTAGTTTCTCGAGTAAATGTACTGATGGTCTACGGTCCACTGCAGTGTTTTCGGTGCTGCCTTTTCCTAAGTGGCCCTTGTTGTGTGACTCTTGGAAGTTAGTGCTATTATGATATGGCAGAATTGCTCTATAGGCCCTAAGTGACTTTTGAAGTGTTTTATATTACTTCACAATATACCCGATATTGGAGAGGGTTTGATGTTTACAGGCATTGGTACAGCTAATACAGATGATATATATTCCAAACATGTTTGGAATAAACTAAAGGCCTGCAGATCTGAATAGTCAGCAGTACTAACATGGCTGTTGTTAAGTGCTGTCGAGTCAGTATCGACTCATGGAGACCCTCTGGATAGCTGTCCTAAACTGTGGTCAGTCTTCAGTCAGGTGGCTCATTGTTGATAGAGTAGCACCCATAGCTGCTGTTATTGTATTGATCCATCTCATTACTGGCCTTCCTCTTTTGCATTGACCTTGTACTTTGCCAAGCATAATGTCTTTCTCTATCTATTTCTCTCTTTGCATGATGTGTCCAAAGTATTAAAGTCAAAGTCTTCTGATCTGAGCTTCTAAAGAAAGCTTAGGTTTGATCTCCTCTAGTACTGACTGGTTTGTTCTTCTGGCAGTCCATAGTACACCTAGTATTCTTCACCAGCACCATAATTCAAAGGCATCAATTTTCTTCCTGTCTATATTTTTCACTGTCCAGCTTTCGCATCCATATGATGTTATTGAAAATACCATGGCTTGGACAAGTAGAATCTTTGAATGGAGAGAGACATCTCTACTCTTGAGAATCTTGTCTAGGTCCTTCATAGCCATTCTGACAAGAGCAATGCGTCCTCAGATTTCTTGACTGCTTTTATTGATCCAAGCAGGTTAAAGTTGTCCACTATTTCAATTTCTTCTCCATCAATAGTGAACTTATTGATTTTGCCAGTTGTCAGGATCTTTGTCTTCTTTATGTTAAGAGGCAAGCCCATTTTAAGACTATGCTCTTTAATTTTGAGAAAAGGTAGTCACTCACCTATAGCAGATGTTCTCTGTGGACAGCAGGAATAAGTCCTTAATTACGGGTGACGTCCTCCGATGGATCCTGCACGGGAATGTTCCCTAACTCCTATCGGAAGCTTTTGGGAGGCTCCACTGCACCTATGCACCTCATTCCTGCCTGTTGCCACAGCACCATTTTAAACCAGTCTGATAGCATAGCTATAGAAGAATACAACTACTCAGAGAAATGGGAGGGTTGTGAGGACTTATTCCTGCTGTCCATGAAGAACATCTGCTACAGATGATTAACTACCTTTTCTCTGTGGACAAGCAGGAATAAGTCCCCATGTATGGGACTCCCTAGCTACAGACTACTGAAAATCGAGGAGAATGCAGACATGCCCAACAGGGGCAACAACCCATCTGCGTAATGGCAACAGGGCTTAGCAGTCCAGAGACCAACTATGTAAAATATGAGTGATTTTTTTCTTCCCTTTTATTTTTGGTGGCTGGGGCAGAATAGAACAGGCCTAGAGAGGTTGGATTCTAATCCCCAAACAGGTTCTGGAGTACAGATTGGCCGAAGTTGCTGTCACATAGGGGGTCCCCATCTAGACAGTAGTGAGATGGGAACGTGTGGACAGAGGACCACGTCGCAGCCCTGCAGATCTCTTCTATGGAGAATGAGTGTAAGTTGGCCACCGATGCCTCCATGGCTCTGACATTGTGAGCTGTGACATGACCATCAAGGCTCAGGCCTGCCTAGGCATATGCAAAAGAGATGCAGTCTGCTAGCCAAATTGAAAGAGAGTGTTGGGAAACAGCAGCCCCTAGCTTGCTGGAGTCAAAAGAAACAAAATGTTAGATGGACTTTCTATGGACTTTTGTCCGCTCCAAATAGAAGGCTAAGACTTGCTTGCAGTCCAACATGTGCAGCACAGCTTCCCTTTTCTTGGCATGAGGTCTTGGGAAGAATGTTGTAAGAACAATTGACTGATTAAAACTGAAATCCAGTACCACTTTTGGAAGGAATTTAGGATGAGTATGGAGGACCACTCTATTATGATGGAATTTGGTGTAAGGTTTATGAACTACTAGAGCCTGAAGCTCACTCACTCTGCAAGCTGAAGTGACTGCCACCAGAAACAACACCTTCCAGGTCAAGAACTTCAACAGGAATTCATGGCTCAAAGGGAGCTTTCATAAGCTGTGCAAGAACCACATTGAGGTCTCAAGACACTGTGGAAGGTTTGTAGGGAGGCTTCAGGAGAACCCCTGCATAATGCAAACAACTAAATGCTGTAATGAGATGGACTTCCCTTCCACACCTTGATGATAAGCTCCAATTGCACTGAGGTGGACCCTGACAGAGTTGAAAAGTCCAGACTCAGAGAGGTGCAGAAGATACTCAAGCAGTTTTTGTGTGGGACAGAAAAAAGGATCTAGGGCCTGTCCCTCACACCAAATAGCAAGCCTCTTCCATTTGCAGGAATAAGACTCTCGATGAGGCCCTCCAGAAGGCCAAAAGGACATTGGTTACACCATCCAGTAGATTGAGCTCAGACAACATTAGCCTCTCTACATCCATTCTGTGAGGGCCAAGGACTGGATGTTGGGGTGCAACATCATCCTGTCTTCCTGCAAAATCAGATCCGGGGCAAAGCTGAGCTGGAACATCTCCTGACTGGAGAGCTGTAGCAGGAGGGGAAACCAAGGCTGTCATGGCCAGTAGGGAGAGATAAGAATCATCATGCCGCCATCTGTTTTGAGCTTCAGGAGGGTCTTTGAAATGAGAGGGATTGGAGGATACACGTATAGAAGACCCCCTCCCCCTCTAATGCAGAAGGAAAGCATCTGAGGCTAGTCTGCTGTATGATCTTACCCTGGAACAGAACTGATCCACCTGGGCATTCTGCAGAGTGGTGAACAGATCTATCGAGGGGATGATGCCCCACTCCCAAAAGATGCGAACTGCAACATCCTTGTCCCATGTCCACTAATGTGGCTGGAAGTCTCGACTCAGTCTGTCTGCCAGAGTGTTTTGTTCACCTGGTAGGAACGTGGCTCTCAAGTCCATCCGATGCACGATGGCTTCCACAACCTAACTGTTTCAGAACACAGGAGATACAAGCCCATTATGTTTGTTTATATTTATGTTTATTGTTGCTTGACTTACTGCCCTTCATGGGCAACAGCAGGGCAGTTAACAAAACATAATTAAAATAAAAGAAACACGAGGAAAAGAAGTCCATTTTTAAAATAAAAGTTTAAAATCATTCACAACAAGAGGAAAAAAAAAGGTAAGGCAGGAAAATAGGTAAGAGGGGCAATTGCAGCAGAGAGAGAGTACTAGTTAGGGATTAGGGAGGTCAAAGGCAATGGAAAACAGGTGAGTTTTGAGGAGGGCCTTGAATTTTGGGTAAGATGGTTCAAGTCTGAGGGTTGAAGATAGGGAATGCCAAGAAGCTAGGGCCAAGAAATAAAAAGCTGAGGAATGGGTGGAGACCAAATGTGCTTGAGAGGGGGAGGGAAGATATAACTGGTTGGCATGAATTTCATAAGCACATAAGGAGAGGAGTGGAGAAGTAGCGGTGTGAACTGGTATGTAGCACACGGTGAGTCAGCGTGAGAAGCTTATATTGGAATCTGAACCTTATAGGGAACCAGTTGTGCTGAAGAAGGAGTGGTGTAATATAATCAAATCGGTGAGCAGAAGCGAGTAAGCGGACAGTGGTATTTTGGATTAGTTGAAGTCCCTGCTTGTTGATGTTGAACATGGCAACTTGATTGTCAGTCTGAATCAATTTGGTTGGCCAGCTGATCTTGGAAAGCCTTTAGAGCATTTGCCACAGCAAATGCTCTTCCAGTAAGTTGATCTGGTGAAGACTTTCCTGGATGGACCAGTCACCCTGGGTGTGATACCCATCAAGATGAGCTCCACACCCCAGCTTCGATGCGCCTGTCATCAAAACATTTTGGGATGGATTTTTTGTAAGGGGAGACCTCTGAGCAAATTGTGATGCACTGTCCACCACTGCAGTGACTGAATGAGAGGACTGGTGACATTTAGACGATCCCTGAGATGATCCATGGCTTGGGTCCATTGAGTCCTCAGAGTCCACTGAGCCTGTCTCGTATGGAGGCATGACAAAGGTGTAACATGCATTGTAGAGGCCATGTAGCCTAGTACAGTCAACATCCTGCGAGCTGATACCTGCTGACTTGCTTGAGTCTCCCACACTAGTGCTGTCAATCTGAGAAGTTGGTTGTGCGAGAGGAAGGCTCTCGCCTGTCGAGCAGGGCTCACATGAATTACAACTCCTGGGTGGGTTGAAGGTAGGACTTGGGGTAATTTATAACAAACCCTAGTAGTTCTAACACCTGAATGGTCAATCGTTTTGATTCTTGAACCCCTTCCGGAGTGGTATTCTTGAACAGCCAAGCTTCCAGATAGAGGAAGACAAACACTCCAATCATCTGGAGGAATGCACTACTACCGCAAAGCACTTTGTGAACATGCGAGGTGCTGAGGCTAGGCCAAAAGGCAACACTTGGTACTGGAAGCGTTGTCGCAGCCACTGCCCGCCTCACCCTTCCGAGACGGAATCGCAGTGGCAGCTGGGGGAAGTGGAGGCGGCGGAAGTTGGGCGGTTGCAGATGCAGTATCAGCGGGAGGGGGGGTGTAACACCAGCAGGGGGCAGCAAGCCTGGGGTTTCTGCCTAGGGTGGCAGAAACCCTTGGGTCAGCCCTGCATGGACCCTCATCTCTCTTGACACCAATGCTCAATGAGCTCTGAAGCCGATGCACCAGAGTCTTCACTTAGTGCTCGGTTCAATCACCGTTCAACATTGACAAAAACAAAGACGACTCCTTCATCTTCGGGCAAAAACTGATCAATGGCCTATGCTCTGGGGCACTAAAGGTTCTAGGCTCTGAGTGGGCTTGAGAACGCCTCGATGTTGATGCACCGCCAGCATCCGATGCAGCCTTTGAAGCTATTGAGACCGATGCCGTCAATGCCGATGCATCAGACTTGTAAGCATCAAAAAGTGATTTGCGCTGCTTCTCTCAACTTTGAGTCCTCTTTTTGTCATCTGCAAACACAAATTACAGGAAGAGGGCTGATGATCAGGTCTCAGGCACTGAAGGCACCAACTATAAGTACCATGGCAGATATGGTCCTAGCGCACTGGGAACACTTTTTCAACAAGGTGGTCCGTTTCTGGGATATGTTGTCCTGAAAGATAGCCACAGTGAAATCTAATGGCTTGATTTTCAACGAAGGGCCCAACTGGTGCACAGGTGCCTAAATAGGCCGAGGTGCCACAGAAAAAGAAAGAAAATTAAACTAATAAGAACAACAAAGACCAATGGGAAAAGAGAAAAACCGTGCTGCCACGTGATTGCTGAGTGAAACTGGAAGCACAGGATCTCCTGCAGGGGAGAAAAATCAATTACCAAGTGGAGGAGACCGGAACAGGTCTGTAGAGCTCTCTGGAAAAACAAAGACTGGTTTAAGAAGGTGCCACAGAGGCAGGCTGGAAGGAGGGGCACAGGTGTGGTGGAGCCTCCCAAATGTTTCCAATAGGAGCTGGAGGGCATCACCCATACTTAAGGACTCATTCCTACTTGTCCACGGAGAAGCAAACGTTTCATATCATCCTCACTTTCAGCCAGTATTATGGTATCATCAGCATAGCGAAGGTTGTTGATGCATCTCACCAATCTTCACACCTTGATTGTTTTCATACAGTCCTGCTTCTCTGATAATTTGTTCTGAGCAGGTAGGGGGAAAGTATGCAGCCTTGTTGTACACCTTTGCTGATTTTAAACCATTCTGTTTCTCCTTCCGTTTGAACTGTTGCTTCTTGATCAATGTAGAGGTTGTGCAAGAGAACGATCTGGTGTTCAGGTATACTCATGCTTCTTAACGTGGCCCAGAGTTTCTCATGGATTACACAGTCAAAAGTCTTGCTGTAGTCAATAAAACACATACCAGGTAGATATCCTTTTTTATTCTTTAGTCTTTTCAAGGATCCATCTCACATAAGCAATGATGTCTCTCGTTCCTTGTCCTTTCCTGAGTCCTGCTTGCACTTCAGGTAGTTCTCGTTCCAGGTGGGGTTGTAGTTTCTGCTGAATGATCTTGAGTAGAATCTTGCTGGCATGTGGGATCAGAGTGATTGTGTAATACTTTCCACAGTCAGTTGGATCACTTTTTTTCAATATTAGTATAAATTTAAAACCCAGCAGAGAGCTTGTAGTTTAAATTTCATAATAAGTCAGAGCATAGCAGCAGCAAAGAGCTATAATTTAAATCAAATCAGAATATAGCTTAGCATAAAAGGCAAACAGGGTCAGTACTTTTTGAGCAACAAATAAAGTCTTCTAGAGACCTTTACAAAGAGGCCTTCTACCTAGGGGGCAAGAGACCTGTGAAACTTTTTCAATAGGTGTTAACACCAAGTGGCAGGTCAAAAGGCCATTTTGAAAGACCCCTTCTATCCAAGCAAGGACTGTTAATCACCCAGGAAGTTGGTCACAGCTTACCTCAGCAGCACAGGACAGGGTATTGTGTAGCAGCCCTCTTTTAATAAGTGTTATTTCCCTCCCTCCCTCCCCAACACCCACCCACCCGTGGGATAATCGTAGCTTTATAGGTACTTACACATCTTAAAGGACAGGAGGTGCTCTCCGGTGAAGCTCGTTACCCAAATTAGTCATACACTAAGAACCTGAGATTAATTAAGCTTCAGGTGAACAAGGTATATTAAATGTATTAGGTACAGTTTTATTAGTATAAATATCCATAGCAACCCTTAGTAAAGATCTAAACACAAGCTTAAAACTATGATGCAGACAGCAGTCCAGCAGTGAGATGGGGGCTTTCCAGTCTTTTGCATTGAGTGTCACATGTATGATTTTCTCCCAGTTGGTGAGAGGTCTTACGTGTGCACTAGGTGCAAGGAGCGCTTTGCTCTCAGGGAACGAGTCCATTCTATAGAGGCTAGAGTAGCGGAAAACATAAGAAAGGCAGAGAGGTACATAGACGAGACCTACAGGGATATAGTACTGAAGTCCCACCTCCAGTCTGGCAGCATCCCTGTTGCCATGGAGGAGAGAGGTCACGTGACAGGAGAGCATCACCCTGGTGTGGCAGGAAGTGATCCTGTAACTAGGATCTGTCCTCCAGGTGATGTAAAACCCTCTCGCACCGAGGAGGTTTCTCCACGGCCATGTGCCCATGAGGGAAGGGTTAGGATGGCCATTATAGTTGGTGATTCGATCATTAGGTTATGTAGATAGCTGGGTGGCTGGTGGACGTGAGGATCACCTGGTAACATGCCTGCCTGGTGCGAAGGTAGCGGACCATACGTGCCACCTAGATAAGGTCTTAGATAGTGCTGGGGAGGAGTATGCTGTCTTGGTACATGTCGGTACCAATGACATAGGAAAATGTGGTAGGGAGGTTCTGGAGGCTAAATTTAGGCTTTTAGGTAGGAAGTTGAAATCCAGAACTTCCAGGGTAGCGTTCTCTGAAATGCTTCCCGTTCCACACGCAGGACCCAAAAGGCAGGCAGAGCTCTGGAGTCTCAATGCGTGGATGAGACAATGGTGCAGAGATGAGGGTTTTGGATTTGTTAGGAACTGGGGAACATTCTGGGGAAAGGAGGGACTCTTCCAAAGAGATGGGCTTCACCTTAACCGGGATGGAACCAGGCTGCTGGCATTAACCTTTAAAAAGGAGATAGAGCAGCTTTTAAACTAGATAATAGGGGAAAGCCAACAGTCGCACAACAGCGCATGGTTCGGAAGAATGTATCCTTGAAGGATACTACCAAAAGCAGAGAGGTTCCAAAAAAGAGTAAAGTAGCCCAAATGCCCTCGAGTATGGAGCAGACAGAGCTTAAAGATCCAAAATTACCCATGTCTACCAATAGCCAAATTAATATGAATAAAATACAGTCTCTAAAATGCTTGTATGCAAATGCTAGAAGTCTAAAAAATAAGATGGGAGAGTTAGAATATATAGCACTAAATGAGAGGTTAGAGATGATTGGAATATCAGAGACATGGTGGAAGGAGGACAACCAGTGGGACACTGATACCTGGGTACAAACTATATTGTAATGATAGAGCTGATCAAATTGGTGGAGGGGTTGCGCTCTATGTTAGAGAGGGCATTGAGTCAGAAAGGATTCAAGTTTTGCAGGAAACAAAATTTGCTGTAGAATCTCTATGGATTGAAATTCCATGTAAAAAGGGGAAGGCGATGGCAGTGGGGGTGTACTATTGACCCCCCGGGCCAGAATGAACAAATGGATGATGAAATGCTCAAAGAAATCAAGGAAGCTAACAAAGGTTACAGTGCAGTAATAATAATGGGTGATTTCAAATACCCCGGTATCGACTGGGTCAGTGTCACGGCAGGACGTGCTAGGGAGATAAAGCTCCTTGATGAAATAAATGACTGCTTCTTGGAGCAGCTGGTTTATGAACTGACCAGAGGGGAAGCCATATTAGACCTTAGTGGAACACCAGATCTAGTGCAAGAGATGAGGGTGTTGGGGCCACTTGGCAATAGTGATCATAGCATGATCTCATTTGATTTAATTAGTGGAAGAGGGATAGTAAGGAAATCCACAGTACTACCTTTTAACTTTCGAAAGGGAGACTATGACAAAATGAGGAAAACAGTTAAGAAAAACTAAAAGGAGCAGTTGCAAAGGTTAAAGACTTACATCAAGCTTGGGTGTTGTTGAAAAATACCATCTTGGAAGCCCAGACCAGCTGTATTCCACGCTTTAAGAAAAGTGGAAGGAAGTCCAAAAAACTGCCAGCATGGTTTAAAGTTGAGGTCAGAGAGGCTGTTGTTGCCAAAAAAGCATCTTTCAGGAAATGGAAAAAAGAGCCAAACGACAAAACCTGGAAACAGTACAAGCACTGGCAAGTCAAATGCAAGGCATTGATAAGGCAAGCAAAGGGAGAATTTGAGAAGAAGCTTGCTGCGGATGCAAAAACGTGAAATAAAGACTTTTTCAAGTACATTCGTAGCAAAAAACCTGTGAGAGAGTCAGTTGGTCCATTAGATGATAGCAGGGTTAAAGGGACACTAAGAGGTGACAAGGCGATAGCGGAGAGACTGAATGAATTCTTTGCTTCAGTCTTTACTGAGGAAGATGTAGGGATGTTACCCATGACTGAAGTGGTATTTAAAGGTACGGAAGAATTGAAGGAAATATCGATACATCGGGAAGATGTATTACAACTATTAGATAAACTGAAGAGTAGCAAATCACCTGGGGCCGGATGGTATACATCCGAGGGTGTTGAAAGAACTGAAATATGAGATTGCAGGCCTGCTATTAGTAATCTGTGAATTTTCATTAGAATCATTTGTAATACCTGAAGATTGGAGGATCGCCAATGTAACACCAATTTTTAAAAAGGGTTGCAGGGGTGATCCGGGAAACTACAGACCGGTGAGCCTGACATCAGTACCGGGAAAAATGGTAGAAACCATCATAAAGAATAAAATTACTCAGCATGTAGATAGTCATAGCCTAATGGGAGACAGCCAACATGGTTTTAGACAAGGAAGATCTTGTCTTACTAATCTGTTATGTTTTTTGAAGGTGTGAATAAACAGGTGGACAAAGGTGAGTCAGTTGATATAGTGTATCTGGAGTTTCAGAAAGCCTTTGACAAGGTCCCTCATCAGAGACGTCTGGCAAAACTAAAGAGTCATGGGATAGGAGGCAGTGTACTATTGTGGATCAGGAACTGGTTAAAAGATAGAAAGCAGAGGGTAGGGCTAAATGGCCAATTTTCCCAATGGGGAAAGGTGAATAGTGGTGGACCCCAGGGATCTGTGCTGGGTCTGCTGCTTTCTGACATAATCATAAATGACCTGGAAAAGGGAATAACGAGTGAGGTTATCAAATTTGCAGATGACACAAAACTATTTAAAGTTGTTAAAACCCAAGAGGATTGTGGAAAATTGCAAGAGGATCTTGATAAATTGGAAGACTGGACATCAAAATGGCAGATGAAATTTAATGTGGACAAGTGCAAAGTTATGAACCTAGGGAAGAACAACCCAAACTATGGTTACACGATGCAAGGTTCCACATTAGGAACCACCACCCAGGAAAAAGATTTAGGTGTCATTGTGTATAAGATGTTAAAACCCTCAGCCCAGTGTGAAGCAGCGGCCAAGAGAGCAAATAGAATGCTAGGTATCATAAGGAATGGAATGGAAAATAAAACAAAAGATACTATAATGCCTCTATATCGTTCCATAGTAAGACCGCACCTTGAATATTGTGCGCAATTCTGGTCGCTGTATCTTAAAAAGGATATAGCGTTATTAGAAAAGGTTCAGAGAAGAGGCACCAAAATGGTAAAGGGGATGGAAGAATACGCCTAATGAAGAAAGGCTAAAAAGGTTAGGGCTCTTTAACCTGGAAAAGAGACGGCTGAGGGTAGATATGATAGAAGCCTATAAATTAATTAATGGAGTGGAACAGGTAAACGTAGATCGATTGTTTACGTTATCAGAATATAGAAAGACTAGGGGACATGCAATGAAGCTACAGGGTAAACTATTTAAGACTAATAAAAGAAAATATTTTTTCACTCAACGTGTAATCAAACTCTGGAATTTGTTACCGGAGGATGTAGTAAAGGCTGTTAGTGTAGCTGGGTTTAAAAAAGGTTTGGACAAGTTCCTGGAGGAAAGGTCCATAAACCATTATTAAGAAAGGACCCAGGATATCAATGCTTGACTCAGTACAAGCATTGTGGAACCTGTGCCCTTTGGGGAAACTGCTAGGTATATATGACCTAGATTGGCCACTGTTGGAAACAGGATACTGGGCTTGATGGACCTTGGTCTGACCCAGTATGGCATATCTTATGTTCACAGATCTTTTCCAGTCAGTTGGCCATGATGTTGTCTTACAAATTTTCTGGCAGAGCCTTGTAAGTGGTACAACTGTATCCGATTGTTGTAATACTTCAATGGGAATGCCATCAAATGCCTGGTACTTTGTTCTTTGATGCTGCTTTCAATGTTGCTTCAAATTCTTTTTTTCATCACCAATGGTTCCTGATCATAAGGTACAGTTTCAAACAGCTATTGATTCACTTGATCTTTTCAGCATCATTCAACATTGATCATTGAGCATCCTGTAACATTCCAATTCACGGCTGGAATTTTCTCTTTAACTCTCGTAGCTTTAGGAAAGCTGATCTAATAGTTTTTTATTTTATTTCCTTGCATGCATCATTGTAGTACTTCTTGTCTCATCTTGCTGCATGTTGGAAATCTCTTGAGTTCTGTGAATGCCTCTTTTTCTCCTCTGGCTTTAGCTTCTCTGTGTTTCTGGGCAATTTTCAGAGTTTCTTTGGTCATCCATTTTGGCCGTTTTTGCTTTTTCACCTTTTGTAATGACTTCTCACTTTTTTTTAGCACAACTTTCTTGATGTCATCTCATAAATCTTCTGTCATTTGTATCCAAAGCAGCAAATCAATTTCTCAGGCAGTCTTTAAATTCCGGTGGTATATTCTCAAGGTCATATTTTGCTACATTTATGAGTGGCTTGCTCTTTTTTCAGCTTCAGTTTGAGTTTACACACTAGTAGTTGATGATCTGTACCACAGTCAGCTCCAGGTTTTGTCTTTGTTGATGTCATCTGAGCTTTTCCATCATTAACTTCCACAGATGTAGTCAATTTAATTTTTGTACAATCCATTGGGTGAAGTCCAATGTACAGTCGCCGCTTGTGTTGCTGGAAGAAGGTTTGAGATGACTAGATCGTTGGCAGGGGCAGCTCAACCATTTCTGCTGCCCCAGGCAGAAGCCCTTGCTGCACTGACCCCCCCCCCCCCACCTCTGCTGTTGCCTCCACCCCTTAAATCCATCTTCTCATCTTGCAGCGGTGGTGGCAGTGTGGCCACTCCGTTTTGAGCCACTGCCACTTTCAAAATGGAGTTGGGACACCGCTGTTGCCACCACCACAAGATGAGAAAGATGGATTCTAGTGATACTGAGCTGCTGCCCAGTGGGTGACATGTGGCTAAAGTAAGGTGTGGTAAATGCTGACCTTACTTTAGCTACAGAACCAGGTAATGGCTGAATATTGCCACTGCTCGGTTAGCTTCCAGGTTCTGTGGCCAACACGGATGTTCAATGCTGGTGGCTAGATATGGCCCTGGCAATAAATATCCAGTTCTAGGATTCAGGGCTGGTGGCTAGCTCCTGTAGGAGTGCTAGCCACTGGCACTGAATATGAAGCCCCTGAATATATTTTCAGACTATTACAAATGCTGTTCTGTTTAATATGCTGTATTTTTTTGATGCATAATTTTGATTTTCTTTTGGCACCTAATTCCCTGGAGTGTATTCAGTGTGTATATTATCATCAGCCTCATAGATACTAGGGAGGAGGCAGATGGTGCAGTTGCACCAGAGTCGTACAGTGAAGGAGTCCTTCTCTGCTGTGTTCACAAGTGCCATCACCGTTTCTTTACTGCTCACATAGGTGTTGCCCTTCACCTCAAGAATTTTAACTCACTCTTTCTCCTTGGACAAGTAGGATGCGTCATCCACACTTGGTGATGTCATCCAATGGCGTCAAGGACGGAAGTGCTTTCCAGAGCCCAGAAAGGAGATCTTTCTGGGCATGTGCCCCTATCCCTTGGCCCGCCCCTACCTAGACCAGAATTCCTTCTTCCACCTTGCCAGCAAGATAGACCTCACAGCAATCCAATTTATAGATTTAAAAAAAAAAGAGTAAGAAAAGTGGACTAAAAGGCAAAGAACAGAGAATCAACAATCAAGGTATGCCCGAAACTGAGGTTCAAAAAAATGCCCAAACTGCAGAAAAAGAATTAATAGCACTGACGCATGCAATTTGTGCATGCAGTGCCTGGGAATCAGTCACCGGGTAGAGGAGTGCCTCCATGGTGCTAAGATGTCCCCCCGACACAAAAATCCAGGTTTCATACCCTGCTGGAGTACCTGGACGGGACCTCTCTCACCACTCCTGGCAGCTGCAGCCATGTGGTTCACCACGTGGATCACCCACTGCTGATGGACTGTCTGCAATCTGCCCCTGCCAGACAGGATGTGCCCTCCTGGGCTGCTATCCTCGACTACACTGCCGCTGGGGTTACAGATCTTCAGCGGCCTGGGCTCTGCCCCTCAGGCTGCCCAATATTCTCCGGTCAGGACTGCAGCAGCAGCAGCATCTCCAGACCAGGGCTTACCTACCTTCCATTTTGGCGCTGGCAATGACATTGCAGTTCCAGGCTCTGCCAACCGCGATGCCACTGGCCGGTGGCATGGCAGCAGAAAAAGCAATGAAGGACGCCCCCGCACTGACAGAGAGGCCTCCTGTTGGTGCAGAAGCAGGGAGACGTTTTCCCCACCAGCGCGGGAGTGCTCCAGTTCATGCCACTGCAGTAGGGGCGGGCCAGACTGCAGAAAGCACAGCAAATGATAGCCCTGAACCCTCGACAGCAACTGCAGCCCACGTTGATCCCCCAACTGGCACAGCAAAAGACAATACTTCAGACACCATGAGCAGCATTCCTACAGCTTCCTCCTCCAGGGAATCCTTCAGCCAGGGCCGTAGCAGGACCAGTACATCTGGGACCCAAGACCCAGCCGCCCTGCTGGAGATCATTTCCCACCTGCTGCTGCAACACCAATAAGGATCTGTCCAGCCTCGGACTGTACACTCCACACCCTCGCTCAACAACACTGTGCAGACAGCCGGGGGATCCACAGCTCCAGTTCCATGTTCTGTATCACCAACTCCTACCTCCCCAGACCCCATGATCACAGACAGCGAGGAAGAGGAGGCAGCTGCCCTTGGCGCTACAGAGACGGGAGACTCCCCAACCTTGCCCACAACAGAAGATGCATGCCCCGAGCCATTTGTAAGGAACAAGTCCCCCATGCTGCTGTCACTGACACAGCCGGAAGATGTATTCTATCTTAAATTCCTTTGCAAGGTCGTATCCCTGCTAGTCTCACACCTGCAGATGCAGCGGACCAAATTAACGGAACACCCAGGGCCCTCAAGTACCTAGATGACCCCAAGACTCTGCTGACACTTCCCGTTCACCAGCGACTTCGACAACCTCATTCACCTCTGGCTCACCCCAATGTTGGGTGCAGCTTGCTCACACAAGTTGGATATTAAATACCAGGTGCAACCAACTCTGGAATTATCTGAGACACAGCTGCTGCACCAATCCACTGTGTTGGAATCTGCCCTGAAGAGCATCAGATCCTCCCGCAACCACGCCAAAATCCCACCCAGTAGAGACCACAAGCTCGTGGATGATGGAGGCAAGAAGATTTTTCAAGGGGAAATGCTAAGCGCACGGATCGCAGCACACCAGTTCCAACACGCCATGTTCCAAGACCTGTTGCTCAAAAACCCGAAGAACATTGTAGCATCACTGCGCAGGTGGACAGTTTCTTCGGTCGAATGGTTCTGGACTCAGCCAAGCCATGACTGCCTGGGGCACCCTGTGCGTACAATGACTGAGACCTGCTGGTTGATCAGTCACACCCCGTGCCACTGAATCGTTTGCACTATCACTGAGTTGTCTGCACAATTGCCATATTCTTACTGAATTGTTTGCATTCAGGTTCTGAAGTTCTGTTACGCTATACTGTTGAAAGTTCTGGCACATTTGCAAGGTTCTTACCGAATTGTTTGCACTTCAGATTCTGAAATTCCATTAAGCTATGCTGTTGAAAGTTTTGCACATTTGCCAAGTTCTTACTGAAGTGTTTGCACATCAGGTTCTAAAGTTATTTTAAGCTATGGTGTCAATAGCTATAAACTCTATGGTTGAAAGTTACACTAATAAACAGCTTCCATTGACCAAGGTGCACTGTTGTCAGGGCATACATCCACAGTCCCTCCTCTGCCCTCATCCACCGCAGCAGGCACCAGCGGTGCAGCTAGGGAAGTACCAGGTATGACTGACACATCCTGCTTGTCCAGGGAGAAAGTGAGGTTACTTACCTGTAATGGGGGTTCTCTGTGGAACAGCAGGATAAGTCAGCCTCATGTACCCGCCCGCCTCCGTTAGATGAGGTTGGCCTCATGACCCAGGCACCTGCCTACCTAGTGGCAAGACCACAGCTAGGGATACTCTGGGTTAGGTAGAGGCAGGCCAATGGGTAAGGCCACTTGGCACATGCACAGAAAGGTCTCCTTTTTGGGCTCTGGAGAGCACTTCTGTCCTTGGCACCGCTGGATGATGTCACCAGATGTGGCTGACTTATCCTGCTGTCCATGGAAACCTCCGTTACAGATAAGTAGTCTTGCTGTCCTACTGCATCTCGCCCTGCCCTATCCCACTTTAACTTCCCCAAACAGCTGAGTCACTGAGCACCTATACCAGTCCCCAGGGGTGGCTCAAGGCAATCTGCTGCCTGATGCGAAGAATGAGATGGCACCCCCCACCTTAGAGGAGGGCAGGGCTTTTTCAGAAATCCAATCAGAGACTGAACCAAACCAAAAAGCCGATTATATTATATGGAGGAAATGCAAGATGTTTGCACACAGGGCTGTACCAAACTGCAATCGCGCCCTATGTGACTTTCAGCTCGGGCACATGCCCCCCCTCTCCCCCACATACTTCCGTCCAGCGCTGCCTGCTCTTTCCCTGCTGCTGCCACCTTCTGGTTTTTTCACGGTGATGCCGGCAGCAGGGAAGGAGCAGGCAGAGCTGGATGGAGGTATGGGGAGGAGGAGGGGGGCATGCGCCCAATCTGAAAGGCACCGGCACTTTAAGCATATCTATCTGTCCCTGCTCTGACATCGCATCGGAGGAGGAAGGGACCAGACCTGCTTAAAGTGCTGTGAAAAGGCTTGGGGGGCGCATTTTGGCTATCTGCTATTGTCCTGCCAGCGGTGATAGGGCAACAGCAGACAGCCGAAATGCGCCCACCAAGGCTTTGCGCCCTGTGCGGCTGCACCGCTTGCACAGGTCTAGGTACGGTCCCGTTTGCACACCAAGGAACTAAAAGACAGCAAGAACCAACAACAGAGTTGGTTCTAAATTATAACTCATTTTTATTTTGTTATAAACTGTATTATGGTTCTTGCTTTTTCTTTTTCAACATATATTTTGCATCCACAGTAGGTGCAGAGCAGAATCAGGACATTCACCCACAGAACTCAATATTAAAAAAAAAAAATCTGATTCTGATCATCTCACCAACAACAACCACTATTCTCCAGTACAAGGCATATTGTGAACTAATACAAAACTCTACAACAAAGAGCAAACCTACCATACCATATCATACCATATCAGCACAAACTTCCAAAAGTCACGTAAGGAGCCCCTCCAAAAAAAGCATCACTGTAAATACTACAGTGGGCCCTGGAACATCCATACACCTATTTGAAAAGCTGAACAAGTCAAATTACTACAGTACAGTATAGATCTTTATGTACAAACTCCATGTTAACAGAACACCTGACCTCAGTTACACACTCACAACATCGACCCTCACCAACTACAGAAAAGTAACCACAATCTAAAGTAAAACTAAAAATATGTAGACAAAATTTAAACTGAAACCCCAAGAAGCCAGAGTCCATATGCAGTGCAACATCAGATAAATAAGAGATGCAGTTCCCCAATACTGTGTAAAATATAAAAATGGCACAAAGTCCAATCACTAAAATTAAATACAATTATTTTTTCTACCTTTGTTGTCTGACCATTTTATTCTCTGATCATGCTGGTCCCGATCTGAGGCTTCTGCTTTCCTGTCATCTCTTAGCTCTCTTTCTGTGGTCTATGGTCCATCTGCCATTTCTTATCTCTTCATTTCCTTCCATCAGCCCATTTCCAGTTCCAGTAACCTTCCCCAGTATCAGCCCCCTTTCCAGTCCTCCCCTCCCAGTACCTTCCAATGTCAACCGCCTTGCATTCCCACGACTGCCACTGGTGTCCATTCCCTTCCAGTCCCCCTCCTTCCCCACTGTCCAGCCCCTTCTAGTTCAAATACCATCCCAGGTATCAGCTCACGTCCACTCTCAGTGCCACTCCCTTCCTGTCACTCTACCCTCTGTCCATCCCCCTTCCAGTGCCATTCACATGTCAGCTCCCTTCCAGCCTTCTCCCCATTACCCAGCCACCTACCACTCCCATCCCCAAGTGTCAGCTCCCTTCCAGTCCCCCTTCAGTACATCCCAAGTGTCAGCTCCTTTCCAGCCCCCTCCTTCCCCCATGTCAGCTCCCTTCCTGCCCCCTTCTTCCCCTGGCAGACCCTATCAGTATCCGCTCCCTTCCAGTCCTATTTTACCATCCCCCCACATCAGCCCATTTGTAGCCCTAGCCCCTAGTTTTCTTCCAGGGCCAGCAGCACTCTCCTCCCCTCCCCCATTAGCCCATTTCCAGTCCCAGCCCATTTCCAGTCCTATCCCCCTTATCAGCCCACTGCAGTCCTAGCCCCCCAATCAGCCCATTACCAGTCCTAGCTCATTTCCAGTGCTAGCCTCGCATCTGCCCATTAGCAGTCCTAATCTCCCCCCAATAAGTCCATTTCCAGTCCTAGCCCCCCAAATCAGCCCATTACCAGTACTAGCCCCCTTCTCCCGATCACCGATCAGCTCATTTCCAGTTCTAACCCCTCCATCAGCCCATTTCCAGTCCTACCCCTACCCCCATCAGCCCATTAATATTTCCTGTGCTACCTCCCCCACCCCAGCCCAGGAAAATTGAAAAAAGAAAACCCCCAAAAAACCCGGCTGCAGAAGCTGCTGCCACTGCTGCTGCAGCGGTGGCAGCGGCAAAATGAAGTGCCCTTTGGCGGCCGCCTCCCCGGAAGAGCCCTGACAGTGTTTCACCTCCGCGCTGGCTCAGCTTTGCAGAGTCGCGCAAAGAGAGAGTGTTTCCCTTTCCCGCGGCTCTGAGCCCGCCGGCACTGATGGGAAACAGGCATTTCCTGTTTCCCATCAGCGCCAGCGGGTTCAGCTTTAACAGAGCTGCGGGAAAGGGAAACATTCTCCCTTCATGTGGCTCTGCAAAGCTGAGCCAGCGCGGAGGGGAAACGCTGGCAGGGCTCTTCCGGGGAGGCGGCGGCCGCAGGGCACTTCATTCTGCCACTGCTGGCAGGTTTTTTTGGGGGTTTTTTAATTTTGAAGGCCAAGTGAGGCAGTCTTTTTGGGGGCAATTCTCACTCGGTCTCATTATAGAGCCGCCCCTGCCAGTCCCTCCCTTTCCCCCACTTCCTCCATGATCCTCTGCCCCCTCCCTCCAGCCAGCCAGCCAGCAAGACCATCCCTTCATGTCACATCTGCCAGTTCCTTCGCTGTTGGCTTCAATCTGAAATTTTAAGACAAGGGGCCCTGCCGTATCATGGGACCTACTGCACTATGTGTTCAAACTATACACTGCTGTGGCCCACAGAGGAAAGGTGTGACGCACTGCTCTCCTCTTGCTGGCAAAGGGATGGAAGGAGGATCGGGCTAGAACTGGAGGGCAGTTTAAAAAGGATCATATAGTGCAGGGAGGGGTGTTATAAAGGGGATTGTATGGGAAGGAGGAAGAGAGAGTGTGGGGAGAGAGAGAATTGCTGAAGGTGCAGAAGGGCCAGTACCATAGTATTAGATGCCCTAGGCTAGCTTTGCGCCCCCTTGCAATTAACTTTTAGACCCCTAGTACCTTCCCCAAGATTTTGATAATTAAACTCAGTCAAAATCATCTTGACACCATCACTCCCAGAACAATCCTACATAAACGCATATTTGGACATCATACTTTTAAATATTAAACGTTTTGTAACTATATACCTAAAAAGGAAGATTTCCAAAAACCACTTACAAGGGTAAATGCACTATTTGCACACTGTCCATTTTTCCTGCAGATAAAAGTACTCACGGATGAGCATGAGTTTGTGTGGCAGTTAGGACCCATTGTTTTACTTTACCCATAGCTGCCCTGAAGAAGCTGTGGCCCTAGGCAACTCTCTATATCTGCCTAGTAGTTGGCCAGCTATGGTGCAGGGAGGCAAGGCGACAGAGAGAGAAAAGAAGACAGATGCAGGGTGCAGGGAGATGGGGAAAGAGAGGATTGTGCAAGGTGCAGGGAGGTGGGGAGAGGGAGGATTGTGCAAGGTGCTGGGAGGTGGGGACAGAGAGGATCACACAGGGTCTTGGGGATGTTCCCTCCACCACCCCTGTAGTTAATGCTGTCTAGGATGACAAGAATTTGATGAAGGAGTCTTGCTTCAGTGTCCTGTGCGTGAGAGAGATGGGAGGAGGGGAGCAAGAGCAATTGCCAGCCCCCATCTGTGCTCTGGTAGAAGAGCTTAGAGCTCGGGCTGTTTCTGATGGCAGAAATCCTAGGCATGGTTCCTACCTGGTGAAGATGGAGGCTCTAGGGAAAGCAGCCTTGGCTCTCTTGTCTGTCCTCAGGGACACGGCATCATCATAAAATGAGAACTTGTCCTGTCCAGAGATGGGAAGAAAAAGAGAACAGTGGTGGTGAGCTCTTAACCATGGCAGCCCTTCCTGCAGTGTGTGCGTGTGTGTGTGTTTCTCTCTCTCTCTCTCTTTTTCAGGAAGTGTCTCATGTGCTATTCCTATATAGTCACTCTTTTAGTCAGCCACATAAGCAGGTTTAACCCTTGATGGTTATAACTAAGCACATTTAGATCAGCTTGTACCCAGCCCCAGGAGCTGCCACTGTAGAGGGCATTCTGTCCTGTGAATAGCGGGAATGGACATGCGTGCTGGACATCCAATCTGCACTCAGATCCAGGCCCCGATTCCGCTACCAGCGCATCCTGCACATACCCAGCAGTTGTGCGAGGAGCACTGGATGTGGGCGGGAAGGGGCAATGCTGGGGCAGAGTGGAGGAGTGGCCAGGTGCAGGATGTACAGAGGCTATTCAGGAAAGGCTCTGTATGCACCCTGGTACCAAAATAGACATTTGGCTTATTCCACCCTGATGATGGAATAAGTGCCAAGCTCTGCGCTGTTTGCAGGCTCAGCCCCCCAACCCCATCGTGCCGCTGCAGTACAGCACCCGCCACTCGCTCCAGGCCTTGGGGACCCCCGCTGAGGGTCAGATGGTGGTGTGCCAGGGCTGCACTCTGTCTGGGCATTCTGTGCCTCTGGACAGGACGCCACTGCACCGGCACACCAGCCAGAGCACTGTGCGGTGGGGACGGACAGCCTCTGGGATGTCTCCCTCCAGGGAACTGGGTGCATGCTGGGCCATCTAAATGCCCGATTCCACAACTGTGGGTATGTATAGCTCCCGCGGTTGCAGAATCGGGTATAACTTGGCCCCGTCCAAATCTTAGGAGTCCCCATGGCCTGGCTGTGCACCTTTTGGAATTGGCCTGTGTGTGTATTCCCTACCCTTTGAGAACCAAAGCACAGCTTATTTCTGAACCATAATTCAAGCACAAGGTCAAATGAAGCAGAACTGTCTACTTGGACTGCAATGAATTCTTTACACAGCAAGCAGGGAAAGCATGCAAAGCATGGCTTATAGAATTCTTTACAATCCTCCTGCCTGTGTGTGTCTTGTGTATGTGCATGTATAATCTATGTTGCCTTTGTGTATGTCTCTGACCTAGAGGGGTAGGATGGTTTGAATGTGGCATGGTAACCAAATGCACTACTGGTTTGGAAAGAACTGATAAAATGAAACCAAGTGTGATAATGTATCAAACCATTAGATGTCACTGTCAGCAAAAGATGGATTTTACAGTTTAACCACAGGGTGTCACTGTCCCATGTCAAGAAGTACTCCACACTGATTCCATATTTCACTGTCCGTGGTGAAACTGCTTTTGTGTTGTGTCACTGTCTTATTCAAATGACAGCAAGTAGCAAGTAAAATGCAATGCTGTCTCTCGCAGCCTCTTACACCACATGAAACAGCATCTAGTAATCTTATTGTGCAGCACATATGACACATCTTTATAAATGCTTAGGGGTGCTAAACACCACAAATTGCCCCTTTGTGGGCACAGTGAAGGAATTTTGTGAAATACTGGGGGTGCTCAAACATCTCCTGCAGCTACAGAGCTGGCATCCATCAAAGAGCAACCAAATAAGATAAAATGCCAGCTCCAATTTCCATGAGGCGTCACTCACAGTACCTAGTGCTTCTTTATACAGTACCTAAGAAACAAGCAGGATGAGAGCTAGGGATGTGTATAGTGCAAACACTTTTGCTTCATTTGTTCTTTTTTCCTGATTTTCAGATTTCTTTATTGTTTTGTTTCACATATTCGTTTTAATTTAAAAAAAAAAATTATAATGCATGTTAACACTTTTTAACACATGCTAACCCGTGCACATTGGGGCATGTCTACTAAAGCCTGCTGACGGCTAACTTGGAATTTACCTTGCATGCAGTAACCGTTCGAGCACACGAAAAATGAAGCTGTACTAAAAATCCCGTGTTAAGCACTTAGCGTGGGCAGAGATTGGGCAGATTAGGGCTGGCGTCTGGGCAGTGACAGCATGCACTCATTGTCCATGTCGCAGTTAGCGCAGATGCATTTACTGCCAGCTCTACAAGTAACAGTAACTGCGCCCATGCTAATCACGAAAATCAGATTAGCGCAAGTGTGGCACTGGATCTGTATTAACTGCATGGGGATATGCTGTGCGCGCCACCATTTGTAAGTAGGTCTGGCCTTGTGATAATTTTTGGGTCCAAATGCACAGTAAACTACCATATTTTTTATTAAATATTCCCCATTGACTAATAGGTTAACACGCATTAAAATGATTTAGCACACATTAAATCTTTTAAGGCACACGAATGAACACACATTCCTTTGAGATGCCATCATTACGCGCGCCTAGTAACTTATTGTGAGCATCTAAGAATCAAGTAGGATGCGATGTCATCCACTGTCGCTATAAAACACAACTTGCAGCATGTCAACTAATTGTAAATCATTTTGATGCTCGGAGGCTGCACTGTTTCGAAGTAGATGGCACTGGCTGAGGTGGTATCGAGAGCTTTGGTATTAGTTGTTCCGTTGAACGCTGAGAAGCAGGCGGTGTCTGTGGAACTATGATGGCAATCCTCGAAGATGGTTCCGCATTGATGATCACTGATGGCGTTGGAGGTATTGATGCCGGTAGTGGTAAACTCGAGGATGCCGGTGCCACTGCAGCTAGAATTACTGCGATGCTCTTCTCGATGGCAATGACTCGATCATTGAGCATCGGTGCAGGCAAAGGAGCAGCTCTGGACACTATGGTCTGGGCTGCAACTCCCGAGCATGATATCAGGGGCTCCACCGAGGACTGAACCTCAGGGGCATCCCCGAGCCCCTGTAAGGCTTTGGGGGGTGAGACCTCCCGCTGGGGCTGTTTAGTTGTATGGTCTGCATTGGAGTTGGACAAGGTTCTAGTCTGGCAGTGATGGTATTGGCATGGCCATGATTATTATGCTCAATTATCAAAACCTCAGAGCAGGGGGCTAGGGGCTTGGAAGTTACTTGGGAGGGGATGCAAGGTTGAAGGTTTGCATAGGGAACATCAGCTTTGAAAGCAAAGATGATTTTCTGCCAGGCCATTGATCTGGAACCTTTCTGAACTTGCTTCCTTCTCCCATAGTAGCTGGAGTGGAAGGTAGCAAAAATTACCAATGCAGTGAGAGATGAGACAGTTGAGGATTTTATGATAGTTCTACTGTATTCAGTTGCAGTACCACTGGATGGGTGGGGTGTGGGGGTCATTGCTATGTGGTTTATGGTTTATGTGTTTGATATACCACCCTTTACTTGTGCATCAGAGCGGTTTACATAACTAACAGGTACTTTTTTAAAATTCCCTTGTCCCCAAAGGGCTCACAATCTAAGTGTACCTGAGGCAATGGAGGGTTAAGTGGCTTGCCCAAGGCCACAAGGAGTGGCCATGGGACTAGAGACTACAGTCCCTCCGACTTGAGGTTGTTTGTCCCCATGTGGGAATTGGACCCCTGGCCTTCTGGCCTGAGGTAACCTGTCCCAACCACTGAGCCACTCCTCTCTCCTTATATTTTTGTAAAATGTGTTTAAGTTCCATATTCATTGAGAATTGACTCAGAAGAATAACTTCAGGATAAATGGAGAGAAGTTATCAAAACACTGATTCTGATAATAGTAACCTAGTAAATGACGGCAGATAAAGACCAGTATGGTCCAACTAGTCTGCCCAGTACGATGGCAAGAGTAGGTGCACCTGGCGCTCTGTGCAGGCCACCCCTCCCCATTTCTTGTTTTTCTTTAGGGGTGAACCCACCACTCCATGTAGGACACCCCTATTTGTTGAAAAATTAGTGATTGTGTTGGTGCTATGGTTAAACTTTGCTACGTATTTTAATTTTTATAATTATCGTTTTATTCTTAGAATCTTATTTTCAGCTCAAAGGGAGTAATTTTATAAAGGGTTTCCACATGTAAAATCTGTTTGACCCGCAGACAAAGCCTTTAATATAATACTGCGTGCCACTGACAGACACATGGCGACAGGGTGGCATGTGTCACATACAGGCATTGTCCTGAGCGTAGCTGGATGGAGAAGGGATGCAGTTGTAAATACCTCTGTGTTTGTCTTGACTAGATTGTAAGCTCCGATGGGCAGGGATCGTCTCTTACATGTCTGTGCAGCGCCGCGTACGACTGGTAGCGCCATACAAATGCTCAACAGTAGTAGTAGCAGTTGTAAAGTACATGGGTGTTTTATGAAATACATGAGTACAAGCGTATACTAGATGCACGCATTTAAACCAGTTCCAGAGCAGGTGTAAATGTGCACAATGTTATTTGCATAATTTAGGGGAGGGCTGGTTCTGGAGCTTATTTTATAAAGGTACATGCCAGAACTATTTTATTAGTAAGCTTTTGTTTTTGAATAGAATTTGCACATGATTATGCATTTGTACTTTAACAATTCTAAGAGGGTCATTTTAAAAAGTTTAGTCATGATTTGGATGTCTGAAGACGTGCACATGGAACGTGATTTGGATGTCTGAAGACGTGCACATGGACATCAGAACCATGGAAACATCTCCATCGCCATTCCATAAATGACGTTCACAGACGTCTCCTGTGCAGGGACATTCAAGTAGGTGCGGGAGTGTGGCACAGCATGAACGGAGGCGTGGCAATGTGCTTGCATATCTCTGTTTGACGTGCCTGCAAACATCTCCGGCGTTTCTGAGTTCAATGTTTATACCTGCTCCAGGCATGAATAGGCATCAGATGCGCCTAAAACATCCAGAGCGTGTAGAGAAGACAGAGAATTAAATGACTAGCCTTAGATCACAAAGGCCCACACTGGAATGTGAACCCTCTGCTCTTAAGCCACTACTCTAACTCTACCCCCCCCCCCCCGAAGCTGCTGCCCTAGACTGCTGCCTAGTTTGCCTGATTGTTGGGCCAGCCCTGTATATGTATAGGTCTACCCAGCATTGGCGAACAGACTGAGTAGGGACGATCTCTTACATGTCTCTGTACAGTGCTGTGCACATCGTGAAGCACTATATAAATGATAAGCAGCACTAGGGACGAGAATGGATTTTATTTTATAAGAGATGTGCACATGCACCTTTTCTTACCACCATATTCACCCACACAGAAGCATTCCTGCCTTAGAGTATGGGTAAATGTGTACACCTACTTGCTGTTGGGTACGTTTATGAAATTAAAAAGTCAGGGGTTAGGAGGCAGTGGATCAGGAACTGGTTAAAAGATGGAAATCAGAGAGTAGGTCAAAATGGGCAATTTTCTCAATGGAGGAAGGTGAATAGTGGCGTATCCCACGCAGCACCTTACCTAGCCCTGTGCTAGCGGTGCAGCCACACAAGGCACAAAGGCTTAGGGGCACATTTCGGCTGCCTGATGTTGCCCTTTGTTCTCTTAGTGGCGGTGGCACTGCCAGCAGCTGAGCAGACCTAAAATTTTAAAAAAACTAACAAACCACGTGGGTCTTTCCACAGGTCTGGTCCCTCCCTCCTCTGATGCAAAGTCAGAGCAAGGAGGGATCAGATCTGTTTAAAGCGCAGAGCTGAAAGACCCACATGTTTTTTTATTTTTATACATTTTAAAGTTAGGTCTGCTCTGCTGCTGTAGCAGGGCAACAGCAGCCTGCGGCTGGACGGAGCCATGGAGGTATGGGTAAGAGAAGGGGGAAGGGGTTGTGCAAGTCGCACAGGGCGCAATTCTGGCTCGGTACAGCCCTGATCCCCGGAATCTGTGTTGGCCCACTGCTTTTTAACATATTTATAAATGACATGCAAATGGGAATAACGAGTGAGGTGATCAAATCTGCAGATGACACAAAATTATTCAAAGTTGTTAAAACACAAGAAGATTGTGAAAATTGCAAAACAACCTTGATAAACTGGAAGACCGGACGACCAAATGGCAGATGAAATTTAGTGTGGACAAGTGCAAAGTTATGCACTTAGGGAAGAACAACCCACACTATGGTTACACGATGCAAGGTTCCACATTAGGAACCACCACCCAGGAAAAAGATTTAGGCGTCATCGTGGATAGCATATTAAAACCCTCCTCCCAGTGTGCAGCAGCCACCAAGAAAACAAACAGAATAAAATCAAGGATATTATAATGCCTCTGTATCGTTCCATGGTGCGACCGCACCTTGAATATTGTGTGCAATTCTGGTCGCTGTATCTTAAAAAGGATATAGCGGAATTAGAAAAGGTACAGACAAGAGCCACCAAAATGGTAAAGGGGATGGAAGGATGTTCCTATGAGGAAAGGCATAAAAGGTTACGGCTCTTCAGCTGAGGGGAGCAGAGCCGTACCAAGGACTGTGCGTGTAGTGCAGCCACACGGGGTGCAAGTACAGAAAGGGCTCTGATGTTATCACTGGGCCTCCAGGAAGCTCAAACAGAGGGAATTACTGCATATGGCTGGGGCGGAGCAGGGTGCCAGATTCGTTAGTTGCACAGGGCGCACTTCTATCTAGCTTGGTACGGTCCTGGAGGGGAGATATGGTAGAGGTCTATAAATTAATGAATAGGGCGGAACCGGTAAATGTAGATCGGTTGTTTACTCCATCAAAAAGTAGAAAGACTAGGGGACACGCAATGTAACCCATTGAAGACTAACATGAGAAAATATTTTTTAACTCAATGAGCAATCAAATCCTGGAATTCGTTACCAGAGGATGTAGTAAAAGCTGTTAGTGTAGCTGGGTTTAAAAAAAGGTTTGGAGAAGGTCCTGGAGGAAAGGTCCATAAACCATTATTAAAGAAGACCAGGGAAATCCATTGCTTACCCCAGAACGAGCAGCATGGAATCTTTGTATCTTTTGGGAACCTGACAGTACTTGTGATCTGGATTGGCCACTGCTGGAAACAGGATACTGGGCTTGATGGACCTTGGTCTGACCCAGTAAGGCATTTCTTATGTTCTTATGGCAGATAGGCGCCTATGTGGCCTTTATAAAATATGGTCCAAAAATATTTTTAAAGGAGCATCAAAATCACAAGAGAGCAAACTCATATGGCTTCAAGCTCTCACAAATTTCTTCATCAGTCCAGATTTTCTATTTATATTTTAAAATCCATTGCAAATTCACAGCTTATTCATTAAATTCCATAAAGTTCACGCGTTTGTAAAGCTCTGTTTGGAGAAGGGACCATGAAGTTATGGAGCTCCCTGACACAGAAGAGTTTTTTCTTCGAAAGGAGGAATTACTGAATAAGATAACTGAATTTTATGGAATGCAATGAATAAGTTGTGAATTTAAAATGATGAGGACATTTCTGAGCTTGAAGCCATATGAGTTTACTCTCTTGCAATTATAATGGTCCTTTAAACATTTTTTTTGGAGCACAAGCTAAATGTGCTCGTGGCAGCTTTTCCGAACTTAGCAGTGGGGAAACCATCTATTTAATGGGGTCCTTTATCAAATAGGCAAAACATATGCCCTGGCTCTCCTGGCTAGGCTCGATATTATAAGAGCTTCCATGTCAACAGCATGTTTAGCGATGTTCTTCCCTTTCTGATAGTGGTAGGCTTGCACAGTCTACTTGTGAAGAGAGAAGAGCTTTAACTGGACAGGTGGACGCCTGGATCTGAACATTCCTGTGCAATAGGCAATTGCTTCATCTCATCCAAATATCTCTTCGGCACGTTGGCTCAGTCTGCCACCTTGTAGTTCAAAGGGTAAAAAAAAACAGAACAGAGAAAAAGAGAAAGGAAAAGGCCGACTACAGAATCCTTCTATCCAGCTCTCTTACCACACATAATAAAGGTCCTTTATCGAAAAATGTCCTGCTATTACCTTTATCAACACGCTTTGTTTTGTTTATCAAGTTGGACATTCTGATGATTTAGGATTTGCCATGAATGAGTTGGGGAGAATCTTCTGTCAAGTATTTAGAAAGATTCTTTTTTTTGCTGTTATGTAACATCTTTTAATATGTTTTCAGAAGGTCCCACTGAACCACAGAGTTGCCAAGTTACCCAGTTCCATGGGGGGTGGGTAGCACTTTATGGTCAGTCCTAGTTTTGGACTTATACCCTAAAAGCAGTGTGGGATTTATAGTCCCTGACTGTACCCATTGGAATCAGTGCTGCAAATCCCATAATGCATCAATGTTTGTTTATTTATTTTATTTTATTTGCACATATTTATACACTGCCCCTTCCAGAGATCAGGGACAGTTTACATCAGAACAGTTTAAACTTTTACAAGGAACAGTATTTGTGAACTTTATACAAAGAATTGAGTAGATACATAGAGTGGTACTTAGAGATACAACTTCTAACTATTTACAGAGCTATGTACAGGTGTCAGTCATAATATTTATTTATTTTATTTACATTCTCTTATATACTGCGCTATTCTGCATCAGTGCGGTTTACATTGAACAAACTGAAATTACATTGAACAGGGCATTATAACTTGGAGATAACTATTTTTCAGGGAACATCAAATGATTTCAAGGAATTAAATCAACAGGTTCAGATCAGAGGCTATCGGGAGGGAGAGGGAGAGGGGGAGGGGGGGGAGAGCGGCTGAGAGGGTGGAACACCTTATGTGTTGCTGGTCCAGAACTAGCCTAAAATCTCCTTCTTGGAACTGGGTAATTTAGCAGCTCTGTAACCAAGGCCATGTTGATTTTTTTTTCAGATCAATATGGGTTTGCTATTTTTATCTCTCTTTTATTTTTAAGGGGTTTTTTTTGTATCTATTGTTTTTTTCAGTAAAGTCTCTGGTTGTTTCTGTTTTTTTGATTTGGGCAAACGATTGAACAGTTTGGCTTTTCTTAAGGAAAGCTTGGGATGCTATGAGTTTTATTGGAGTTTGCAGGTCACAATATATACAAAATACTGATAGCAGAAACACTGTCAGTGGTCACCATTCTCTTTTCACATATTTTCTCTTCTTTTTTCACGTTTCCTTTGATTTCTTGATAAGTCGCTTGCTTTTGCACTTTTTGCCCTACATTATCCTCAGTACTGTTGAAATAAAAATACCAGCAAATGAAGAAAAAAAAAAAGGAAACCAGAAAGGCAGATGTTGAGGTGATGAAATGCATCAGGATGTAAAAATAGAGCTTGTGCTAACCGCAGGAACTGGGGCAGATCTGATCACTGGCATTAGCAAGGCAAGCCATGACGAGAGGACATGTCAGACATTGTACTGGAATAGCGGGAGATGCTGCAGGAAGGGAGCGAGGTACCTGGCAGAGGTGTATGTATGGGGGTCTCAGTACTGGAACAGCAGGAGAGATGCGCAGGTGGATCTTAATACTAGAATAGCAAGGAGTGTTGCAGGACAGGAGCGAGATAGACAGGCTTCAGTACTGAAACAGCAGGCGGTGCTGTAAGGCAGGAACTGTGTATGAGAGTCAGGAAAGCAGAGAATGCTGTATGAAAGAGGTAAGGTGTTGGGGGTTGATGCCTGAGTACTAGGATGGCAGGACACAACTGAGGTGGACCGGAAGAGCTGCAAATATGTGTGCGCGTATATGTACTGAGTGAAATACTTTTCCCAATTTGTTCCAAATCTACTACCTGGTAGTTTCCTGGCATGTCCCCTGCTCCTATTACTATTTGAAAGGGTACGTGACTGGTTCCTAAATTGTTCCACCACATTCATAATTTCATTCTGTCATATCCCCTGTTAGCTCTTTCTTGTCCAACCGAAGAGTCCTAACCTGTTTAACTTTTCTTCATAAGGGAGCCATTCCAGCCCATTTATCAGTTCTGTTGTCCTTCTCTGTATCTTTCCTCTTGGGCTATTTTTGAGGGGATACGCAGTGATACAGAGTACTGGCACCTTTTGAACTGCCTGTGAAAACTGACCCATGGTCCTCATGTATTAATGAAAGAGTATCGGCACATTTTTGCTAGGAAAAATTAATTGGTTTCCACTATGTCTTTTTCGAGATGGGGTGAATAGAACTGCAAATAATACTCTTAGCTACAGTCGCACCTAGAGGCCTTATGATGGTTACCGTTTGATTCTCCATTCCTCTATTAATAATTCCTAAGATTCCATTGTTTTTAGGTACATTTCGCCTATTGGGGAGGATCCACCTCTCTGTCTGTCTGTCTGTTGATCTGTCCGAATAGGCAAACAGATATATATGGCATCACTCCCTCCCCCTAGAGCAGCCTTAAGAGCCAGTGGAGTCCCCAATTTCCACCAGTGAAGAAAAGGTAGAGCAGCACAGCCGAAAGTTAAAGAGCACCAGGAGTCTCCAGATCCCACCAGCAAAGAAGATGGAGAGTGGCCTGGCTCAGCCTTGCCCAAAATTAAACAACAAGTAGGAGTCTCCATTCCCACCAGCGAAGAAGAGGAAGAGCAGCCCAATCCAAAGTTAAAGAGCGGGTGGGAGTCCCCATCTCCCACCAGTGAAGACTGGCTGAGGTTTAGAGACGTGCCAAGTGAGGGACAGGGCAAAAGAAAAGGGAGGGGGTGGGGTTAGAGAGACGCAGAAGGGAGTATGAGGGGTGGAACACAAGGGAGTGGGCAAGATGAGAGAGCAGGAAAGGAGAAGAAAGTGGTAGGTGAAGGGGCAGAGCACAAAGAAGGGCAGGGTTTGAGGGAAGAGCGCAGTAGAGGAGGGAAATGGTAAAATGCAAGTTGGGACAGGGAAAGTAGGAAGAGACTGGAAGAAGAGAAAGAGGAAATGGGTGGTGTGTGGCAAGGGAAGGAGACAGAGGGCAATGCCGGATGGCAAAGGAAGGAGGAAAGGGAGAGTGGTGAAGGATAGAATGGGGAATGGTGCAAGAGGGTGAGAGGGACAGGGAGTTTGTGTAGGAGGACAGGGGGACGTTCAAGAGAGAAGAGAAGCCTACATACCCAGAGTCACGTACCTGCACCCACACCCCTCTCACCTTCCAGTGAAAATCACCCCTGACACATATACACATACTGACAACATACAAAGACACATCCCTCACTCTCTGACATCCCATCATCATATCCCCCCAGATAAACTCCTCCCATGGAGATACAGTAGATATACACAGCATACCTTTGGTTCACACACACAAACACACAGATACCTCGCATATAGCATTATTCATCACTCACAGTATGCTCACACACACAGATGCCCACTCGCATACAGGGCTGGCCCAACCAATAGGCAAACTAGGTGGTCGCCTAGGGCAACCACCTCTGGAGTGCAGCCAAAGCAAGCCATTCAAAGCTAAATAATAGATTTTGACAGCCAGAGTGTAAATCTTGAGGTCCGCCTAGGCAATGTTCCCTCTAATTTTCTGTAGGCTGTGTGCGCATAAAATATCAGCTGTGTGCAGCTTTTGAAGGAAAGTTAAATTTTTGTGCGCCACATAACGACACTCGGAGTTATATACTTTAAAATTTGACTACACATCAGAATACAGTATGTACACCACATTGATTACTAAATGAAGTGGGAAATTTCTAGTAATTACAATCATAACTTTTAAATTTTAAGACATCTGTGTTGTTTTCTATTAGAATCAGAGCCATAATTTTTGTGCGCTCTGTTGTAAAGTATGTGCGCTCTCTGGGCGAGGTGTGTGCGCACGCACACGCGCACAGCTTAGAGGGAACAGTGCGCCTAGGGCTCCAACACTTTGAACCAACTCTATGGCTGGCCCTGCTCGCACGACCCCTGATACCCTATAGAGACACATTTTATATGGCTGTTTCAACTGATTCCCCCACACCGACAAGCCTGAGTCTGCGAATGCAGGAAAAGGGAAATGCACCATTGTGTCTCACTTTAAGTGTGATTTTCTCAATTTTTAGTATGTTTACTGCTGCCATACACTGAGCCAAGGATTTCAATATATTGTCCACAGTGATTCCAAGATCTTTCTCCTGAGTGATGATTCCTAGTATCGAACAAAATATCGTGAACCTGGATTGTTTTTCCTTATGTGCATCACTTTGCACTTCTTCACATTAAATTTCATTTATGGCCATTTAGATGCCCAGTTCTTGAGTCTTGTAAGGTCCTCCTGAAACTCTCACGTCTGTTGATTTAACTACTGTGAAAGGTTTTCGGGTATCTTTTGTTGTTAAGTGTCATCGAGTCAATATCAACTCATGATGACCTTCTGGATAGTTGTCCTAAACTATGTTTGGTCTTCAGTAAGGTGCCTTATTGTTGACAGAGTGCCATCCATAGCTGCTATTATTGTATCAATCCATTTCATTGCTAGTCTTCCTCTTTTGTGTTGACCTTCAACCTTGCCAAGCATGATGTCTATTCTAATGATCTTTCTCTTCTCATGATGCATCCAAAGTTTGAATGTCGAAGTATTGCCATTTGAGCTTCTAAAGAAAGCTTAGGTATGATCTCCTCTAGTACTGACTGATTTGTTCTTCAGTCAATCCATGGTATACACAGTATTCTTCCCAGCACCATAATTTGAAGGCATCAATTTTCTTCCTATCTTTCTTCTTCACTGTCCATGGCTTGGACAAGTTAAATTTTTGTATGCATAGATATGTCTCTGCACATGAGAACCTTGTCTAGGTCCTTCATAGCCATTGTGCCAAGAGCAATGTGCCATTGGATTTCTTGATTGCTTGTCATTTCATTACTGGATTGATCCAAGCAGGTTAAAATTGTCTGCTATTTCTAGTTCTTCTCCATCAAGGATGAAATTATTGATTTTGCCAGCTGCCAGGATCTTTGTCTTCTTCATATTAAGGTGCAGGCCTATTTTAAGACTATGGGCCCGATATTCACCTGGGCAGGCTATATGCCACTATGACGCATAGCCATGCTCGCCGACTCTTAACCCTGGCTATTCAATGCCGGAGTCATATGCAGCTCCAGCATTGAATATCTGGGGATTGCCGCACATGCCAGAAGCTGCAGTAGCTAACTGGGCAGCAGCAATATTGCATGCTGCCCGGTTAGTGCCTACGCCTAAAAGATAGGCAAGGTTTGTTTCTTTTAGGCGCAGGTCGCTAACCAGGCAGCATGCAATATCTCCACTACCCAGTTACCAGCAGTCTCTGCCTCTGCTCTGCCCTGGAACACCCCCAACACCCCCCAGTGCTAACCGCATAGCAGCGGGCTTAGAAGGGGAGATTCAATGGCACTAATCATGTAAGTGCCATTGAATATCCCAATTTAAGGTATTTACATGGTTTACTGGGCTGTAAACCATGTAACTGCCTTTCGAAGATCGGGCCCTATGCTCCTTGATCTGGATAGACAGACGAGTCTTCCACCAATCTTCACACCTCTGTTGTCTTCATACAATCCTGCTTCTCTGATGATTTGTTCTGCATGTAAATTAAACAGGTAGGGGGAAAGAATGCAGCTTTGTCATACTCCTTTGCCGATTTTAAACCACTCTGCATCTTCTTGTTCTGTTCGAACTGTTGCTTCTTCATCAGTGTATGAGAACTATCAGGTGCTCTGGTATACCCATCCGTCTTAATGCGGCCCAGCGTTTTTCATGATTTACACAATCAAAGGTTTTGCTGTAGATATAAAGGCACATTTTAGAATGGACATCCATTATACAGCTGGAGGGGCAGCCAAGAAGCTGGTCATGGCCTTTCTCTACCTTGAAAAATACACGTCTGCTGCATAATAGCAAAAACAGGAACACACAGAGTTGTGACCTAGCCACAGTAGGAAGTCTCCACATTTTAGAAACCTGAATGTGTTGTATATGTGCATGCACAGAATAAAGGGAAATAGAGATGCATGCTGCCCTATCACAGAATGCAACTGTGGATCTCTCCCCCCTTGCATGTCCCAGTCTGCCATTTTGCAAATGGGGACAGGTTGCAGCACAGGAACCTGGAGACATGCTTGTTCAACATACTGGCAGATATCTTTGAAACAGTGAAAAGTATTAAAGAAGTGAGCGGCATTTTCCTCTTCATCGTACTATTATTACGTTGCTGAAACAAGCATCTTTACTAATCCTGTTTGTGCCCTGGAGCAAGTATAACCATGGACATCCCCAATAGTGATTTCAGACGTGCACTGACTGGTCGGAAATCATGTGTGTACATGTGTCAACCTGCTCCTGCAATGCTCCCAGGCACGCCCATGGCTGACTTGGACAGGATCGCACCGACACATGTAAACTTTGGGTTTTCTAAAATGGTTTTGGGGTTGTCTTTCTGATTGGAACATCTGAATGCCCATTTTTAGATGTCCAAATCACAAATAGAGCTTCTAAAATGACCCTCATAGATATCCTTTTGGTATTCTTTTGTCTTTTCAAAGATCCATCTCACATCTGCAATAGTGTCTCTCGTTCCTTGCCCTTTCGTGAGCCCTGCTTGCACGTCAGGCAATTCTTGTTCCAGGTATGGTTTGCACCTCCACTGAATGATCTTGAATAGAATCTTGCTGGCATGTGGGGTCAGAGCAATTGTGTGATAATTTCCACAGTCAGTCGGATCACCTTTTTTCATTATTGGTATAAACACAGATCTCTTTCAATCAGTTGGCCATGGTGTTGTCTTCCAAATTTCCTGGCAGAGCCTTGTGAGTATGGTAACAGCTGCATCAATGCCTGGTGCTTTGTTCTTTGATGATGCATTCAGTGTTGCTTCAACTACTTCTTTCATCACCAACAGTTCCTTATCATAAGGTACAAGTTGAAATGGCTGTTAATCCACTTGATTTTTATGGTATAATGACTCTGTATATTCTTTCCACCTTTTCTTGATCTTCTCAGCATCATTCAACATAGAACCATGAGAATCTTGCAATATTCCAATTCGAGGCTGGAATTTTTTCTTTAACTCTCGTAGCTTTAGAAAAGCCGATCTTGTTCTTCCTCTAATAGTTTCTGATTCTATTTCCTTGCATATGCCATTTAGTACTTCTCTTTGACTTGTCTTGCTGTCTTTTGGAAATCTTTTCAGTTCTGCTATTACCTCTCGTTCTCCTTTGGCTTTAGCTTCTCTGTGTTTGAAGAATTTTCAGAGTTTCTTCGGTCATCCATTTGGGCTGTTTTTGCTTTTTCACATTTTGCAGAGAGACTCTTCCCTTTTTTTGAGCACAACGTTTCTATGCCATCCTATAACTCTTCTAGTGCTCTTTCATTTGTATCCAACGTAGCAAATCAATTTCACTGGCAGACATTAAATTCCAGTGGTATATTTTCAAGATAATATTTTGCTACATCCACGAGTGGCTTGTTCTTTTTCAACTTTAGCTTGAGTTTGCATATTAGTGGATGGTGATCTGAACCACAGTTAGCTCTAGGTTTTGTCTTAGTTGATGTTATAGAGCTTTTCCAATGTTGACTTCGACAGATGTAGTCAATTTGATTTTTGTACAATCTACTGGGCGAAGTCCATGTGTACAGCTGCTGCTTGTGTTTCTGGAAGAAGGTGTTTGAGATGAAAAGATTGTTGGCCTTACAGAATTCTATCAGTCTTTCTCCAGCTTTGTTTATATTGCCAAGTCCATATTTCCAACCACTTTGCCTTTTTCTTTGTTCACAACTTTTGTGTTCCAGTCATCCAAGACTATCAGTATATCTTGTTTGCATGGTCTGTTGATTTCAGCTTGTATTTGTTCAGAGAATTGATCAACTTCTTCCTCTTCTGCAGCTATTGTTGGGGCATATACCTGAATTATAGTTAAGTGGATGGGCATTCCTCATAGAAGGGCATTCCGTGTTCACTGATTGCATTGTATTTCATTACAGTTCTTGCAAACCTCTTCTTAATTATAAATGTAACACCATTTCTTCTTTGTCTTTCATTTCCAGCATAGTAGACCATGTGATCATCAGATTCAAAGTGCCCAATGCCAGTCCATTTCAGTTTGCTGATACCTAACAGATAGAGTTGTACACATTCCATTTCATTCTTGACCACCTGCAGCTTCCTCTTGGTTTGTGCTTCATATGTTTCATGTCCCAATATGGAAGACATCTTTGCAGTATCTGACTCTCATTTCTTGTGCAACTACATCAGCAGTCAAACATCCTGAGGGCTTTGTTCCAACCACATTATAAATGAACACCCCCCCCCCCCCACACACACGAATTTCAAATAATTCCCTATATATCTAATTTTCGTTGTTATTATTTCTACTGTGAAGGCTACTGACTGAATTGTACTGCTTTCTTACTGGTTGTTTTGTGTACTGTCAGCTAGTCTAGCAGCACAGCCTGTGGACAGGATCCAGCCAATAGGAAGGAACTGGAGGAGGTATATCAAGTTCATATAAACTATAATAGTGGAAGTCAGTTCTAGGATCCAGACAATGGGAAGACTGTGGGGATGTTCCTCTAGTCACAGAAAGGAAGGAGGCAAGTGGGAGGGGGGGGGGGTGTTTCTGTACTGTACAAATGTACATATGGTAGGATATGGAAAATAAATGAACCTCCCCTCCCCCAAAAAAATAGATAGCAATGCAGGGGGCAAATTCTAAGCAAAAAGAATTTCCAAGAGCTGCAGCACACTCTGATTCACAGTAACATAGCAATCATGGAACTGCACCTTCCAAATAGCTCTTCCCCCATGTACAGACACACAGAGAATCAAACAGATATAAATACACACAAACATATACTAACACATCCATGCACAGATACACAGATATAGGCATTCACACATACAAAAATATGAACACGCATACACTGGCACACAAAAATGTGCAAAATACCTGTACAAACAGGAGTATTTATTTATTTATTTTATTTATTTACATTCTCTTATATACCGCGCTATTCTGCATCAGTGCGGTTTACATTGAACAAACTGAAATTACATTGAACAGGGCATTATAACTTGGAGATAACTATTTTACAGGGAACATGGGCTATGGAGGGTTAAGTGGCTTGCCCAAGACCACAAGGAGCACCTGTGGGACTAGAAACCCCAGTCCTTCCGGCCCAAGGTTGCTGTCCTCTAGTGGGATTTGAACCCCCGACCTTCCGGCCTGAAGTACCTTGCCCCAACCACTAGGCCACTCCTCCACTCCATATTCTAATAGGAAAACTCCAGATCCGCTATGGAAAGGTAAAGGCTGCATGGCAAATAAAAAGAAACCTTATTTAACAGAGTTTGCCTAGAAGCAGGCACTCACCCCGAGAAAGGAGGCCAAAATGGCACCAGTGGCTTGCGCATGCAAAAAAGGCCAGGGAGAGCATAGTGAACAAGGGAGCGGTTCAGAGGACGACACAAGTGAAACAATGGGTGCTAAAGAGCTACATAGCTGGTTCCTGGAGATTAAAAGATGAATGCATAATCTGAAACATTGGCACATTGGCAGTTGCCTTACGAGTGGAATTACATGATTTGGGCAACCGGACTGAAACAGTCAAGGAACAAGGAACTGAGCAAGCAGAACAACTAGCCCTATACACCAAGATAAGGGAGATGAAAGGGACGCAGAATGCATTAATGGACAAGTTGGAGGATGTAGAGAACCAGAGCAGAAGGTGCAACATAAGAGTCCGGGAGGTGCCAGAGGAACTGAATTACTAGGACTGCGCAAAAGTAATTGAGTGTATTGTCCGGCATTTATGGCCAGAGGGTGATGGACCTGTGGTAGTCTAAGACAGCTCATCGGGCCCTGGGCACCCCACAGGTCAATCAACCATGGAATGTGGTCTGCTTCCACCTCTACATCACGAAGGAGGAAGTGATGGCTAAGGCCAGAAAGTCTACAGACATACAGTGGAAGGGACATTCTATTGCACTATATGAAGGCCTTTCACCTACAACACTGCAGCAGAAAAAAGATCTTTGAAACATCACTATAAAATTGAGAGAAGCAGGGATACGGTACAGGTGACACTTTCCATTTGCTTCGGATATCACCAAGGATGGGTGCACACTATATCGGCATACAAGAGCGGAGGTATTAGCACACCTGCAAGAACTAGCAATAGATGAAGCGGCAGCCTTTCCAAAGGAAAATCTACCCACAGAATGTCAGCAGGCAACTTGGCAAAGGATAAAAGGAGGTAGCAGGCTGCAGAGGCATTCAGACAAGGCCAGGAGACTCAGGCCAGGAAGCACAGATATGGACTCCAATGACTGATTTTTATAGTAGCAGATAAGTGGAACAGAGGGGAGTCTTTCTGTTGCAGGGCTCTATCGATCTTATTACCACATGTGGAAGAGTGAGTTGAAACAGGTTAAAGGGGAAGTGGGTGCAGGGTATGGGCCTGCAGGACGATGATTTGGGGTAATAAGTATGAGACTAAAAGTGAATGAATGCACGCAGTATGAAGGGAAGCATGAGAGTGAAAGAATAAATGGGAATGTGCTAAGACAGAGAGGAAGGGGGTCAAATTCTGGGGGATGGGTGTCACTAGATCCTAAAGGGGGTGCTGCTAGAGGAGCTTAGGAAGTATGGATAGTGGGGGTGGTGGGAGAGTAAGGAGGTGGTAAAAGATGCCAAAGAGGTTAATCCAGGGTGGGGGCAGGGGAACAGGTGTCAGGGTCAAGGTGATGGCACTTAAAATTGAGACCACAAATGCAAATGGTCTCAACTCTCCACGAAAACGACAATTATTTTTTAAAAAGGCGAGTCGGTTGCAGCTGGGAATTATATGCATGCAAGAGTCATTTGAAAATGCGGGACCATAGGTTAATAAGCAACAAACAGTTTCAAAGATATAATTGTTCCTCACGGAGGGGGGGAGAGAAGACGGGGGGACATGGCAGTAATGTTACACAATAGCGTGGCCTTTGAAGAGTTAGGGGTATGTAAAGATGAAGGAGGCAGATACGTGGCGGTTAAGGGCCACATTCAGGGAAGACTGGTGACAACTGTTAGCATATACACTCCAAATCAGAATCAAGGGAACTTCTTTGATGGGATATTGTCGGAACTTTCCAGTTTTCTGGACAGGCATGTTATACTAGTAGGGGATTTCAATATGGTGTTATGCCTGGATTTAGATTCCACAGGAGGAGGGAGAGTGGGAGAACACACGCACAGAAAAAGCCTGCGGGAAATGATGGCAGCATGGCAGTTATTAGACGAATGGAGGGAACTGCACACTGGGAGTAGGGTTTATTCATACCACTCCCACTCCATAGAATAAGCTCCCGTAATAATATGATTCTGGTCTCAGCCCTACTGGTGGCAAAAGTACAAGGAGCAGACTATGAACCTGCCATGTGGATAGACCATAATGTTGAATGAATGGATAGAGCTGCTTGGCTGGGGACAACAATCTAGCTCCCGCTTCTGGTGAATGAATGACAGTCTCTTAAGAGACAAAAAGGTGACAGCTGAAGCAAGGGAGGTTATTGAGGATTTTTTTGAAAATAATGCCCAAAAGGGAATGGCAGATGAAGTGGTCTGGGATGCCTTTAAGACCGTTATTAGAAGACATTTCATTTGATGGGGAGCAAAAAAAAAAAGTGACAGAGGGAGCAGGCTATAGTGCAGGCTACAAGGGTATTAAAAGAAACTGAAAGACCGGCTGCATTAGAAGGGAGACTAAAATGTGGAATAAAGTTAGTGGAAGCTCAAACCAAGGTTCTCGACTTATAAGCAGAATCATTAGCATTCCAACTCGGCTACCAAAGATTCTATGAACAAAGGGACAAGCCAGAACGGTTATTAGTATGGAGCCTTAAAACCCATCAGGCACAGGTATCAGTGGGTAAGCTCCATGGAGAAGGGAATAGCTGGATTTATGGAGATGAGGCACTAAGAGAGGCCTTTAGGATCTTTTATCATCAGCTCTATAAAGAGGAGGGAGGATGAAATATGGAGTATTTGTGAGGGATCCCTCTCCCTAAATTAACAGCAGATGAGCAGGACAATCTAGATCGCCCTATTAGCAAGGAAGAAGTCTCATGGGCTATTGGAGCATTGGCAAAAGACAAAGCACCGGGATTAGATGAGTTCATCTTTCATCTTTAATCCTTAGCTGGCATTTGGGGAGCAGGTCGTCCTCTCAACCAATACGTTGCTGTAGGTGCTGCTGGATTCCGTGTGTTGTTCACAATACGCTTCCAACCTTGGCGATCGGTGGCGATATTTCTGGCCTCATCGATAGTCATTCACTGGTTCCTTAGGTCTTCCTCAATGTGTTTGAGCCACATTTTCTTCGATGCTCACTAAACCCTCCAGTGTACAGGTCGTTCTCAACAGAGGAGTATGTATGGCAGCCGACTGGTGTTCGTTCTGCAAACGTGGCCAAACTATCAGAGTCTGCATTTTTGGATTTGTTCTTAGACTAGAGGCTGATGGTCGCACCTTGTCCGAATTATCTCATTTTGATGGTGATCATGAAGAGACACCCAAAATCTGTTTCAGGGATCGCATTTGAAAGACCTCGAGCTTGTTCATGTCAGATTTGAACAGAGTCCATGTTTCCAATCCATACAGGAGAATTGGCAGGATCAGTGTTCGGAAGAGGCAAATTTTGGTCTTGGTGGAGATACTGGCCTTCTTCCAAAGGCACCATTTGAGTGAATCACACACTACTGTTGCCTGGCCAAAACTGCTGTGGACATCGATGATGGATGCCAGGGTTAACTGCCAGGGTTTATAAGACCTTTAAGGAGCAATTAGTGCCAAGGCTAGTGCAGGTATACAATGAAGTACTTACAGTAGGGCAACTCCCTGAATCAATGGGGCAAGCTGGGATAAGCATATTGTTGAAACTGGGGAAATCACCCATACAATGTGCCTCTTACAGGTCAATATCATTAATAAATCTGGATGCAAAAATCCTGGCCCATATCCTAACCACACAAATTAATATCTATCAGGCCGATGCAGAAAGCTTAGCGCGGGCTCATGAGTCCCTTACGCCATCTTTAAGCACCTTTAACAATCCTGCAAATACAGGAAGCAGACATAAATGCCAGTGGAAAAACTAGCACCCAACTAACATCACACTATTTAAATAAACTGCAATTATTTAAATATATTATAAATCAGCTGGGCTGGTATAGCTACGCCCAATGCAGAGGCAGGCATAGAGGATTTCACAAGTCACAGCGCCAAAATATTTACTTCAGAGTCTGAGTAGAAACAAACCTCTAAAGCATGCCCCCAACAGTATTTTGATGGCACCGGTTGCTTTCCCTGATGCCTAGATCATCTCATCAGATGATCAGGCATCGGGAAAGGCCTCTGATGCCATGAAAATACTGTTGGGGGCTGTGCCCAACAATAAAATTATCCCTGGTAGTTCAGCGGCCACGATCCCACCCCAACAGTATTTTGATGGCATCGGGAAAGGCCCCCGATACCATCAAAATACTGTCGGGGGCTGTGCCCCACAATAAAGTGACCCCTGGTGGTCTAGTGGCTCCTTCCCTCCCCCACCACCCCATTAAATAAAAAACAAAACCTGGAAGTCTAGAGGCCCCTACCTGGTGGTCTGGTGGCCCCCAAATTCACCTTAAGTGGGAGCATTGCCTATGCCTTATATGGCAGCCTGACCGGATGAGATCAGACTGCCATATAAGGCATAGTCTACCTTATATGGCAGTCTGACCTCACCCGGTGCATCCCAGGATGCACCACGCAAGGCCAGACACCGCCATTTTATAAGATGGCTGATGCAGAGCAGGAGCGCGTAGGCAATGCTCCCGCTTAAGGTGCATTTGGGGACTGCCAGACCACCAGGTAGGTGCCTCTAGACCACCAAGTTTTGTTTTTTATTTAATGGAAGGGACGTGGGTGGGGAAAGGGGCCACTAGATCACCAGGTTCTTCTTTTATTTGGGGGTGGGGGGGAAGGGGCCACTAGGCTACCAGGGATCATGTTATTGTGGGGCAAGGCCCCAGACAGTATTTTGACGGCATCGGGGAGTTTTTCCGATGCCGCGATCATCCCCCACTGAAATACTGTTGGGGCTGCTATGCAAATTAGCCATGTGGTGCCCAGAGAGCAAGCCGAATTAACGCAGACTTCTTGTGCACATGTGTTTGGCTTCCTTTCCCAGTTTAACGCTGCAATGGCTCATTTGCATGTGCACGGTTAACGGGGGGGTCATTTGCATGCCCTATCTTTGCTGTATCCGGCGTTAAAAAATATGTGTTGTTAGGCCGCATTTGTCTTCAGCACACGTCTAGCACCAGTTTTCTGCATTGGCTTGTATATGCCTAAATTAGTAATGATCAAGCCGGATTTATCCTAGGTAGATTAGCAGATGATAATGTAAAAAGGTTAGTTAACCTGTGTTGGTGGATTAAAGAAGAGAATGTTCCAGCTATAACAGTAGCTATCGACGCCGAAAAGGCTTTTGACAAAGTAGACTGGAAATTCCTATGGGAAACATTAAGGGCCTTTGGGGTGGGGAAGAACTCTCTCAAATGGATACAGGCATTATGCGCAAAACCTACAGCAGCTGTTAAGGTTAACGGGGGGGGGGGGGGTACTCAAACCTTTTACGCTACAAAGGGGAACGAGGCAGGGTGCTCTCTGTCCCCTCTTTTGTTTGCGCTTTCAGTGGAGCTGTTTGCAGCCAAGATTCGGCAACCGGAAGATGTGAACAGGAGTACAAGATCACCTTGTTTGCTGATGATATCCTGCTAATGCTCACTGACCCCAGAACTTCATGGGGGGGGGGGGGACTGCGGGAGAAGATAAAGGTGTACCAAGGAGTGTCAGGATTTAAAGCCAACCTGGAGAAAAATTAAGAACATAAGATATGCCACACTGGGTCAGACCAAGGTCCATCAAGCCCAGTATCCTGTTTCCAACAGTGGCCAATCTAGGTCATAAGTACCTAGCAGTTTCCCCAAAAGACACAGGTTCCACAATGCTTGTACTGGGTCAAGCATTGATATCCTGGGTCCCTTCTTAATAATGGTTTATGGACCTTTCCTCCAGGAACTTGTCCAAACATTTTTTAAATCCAGCTACACTAACAGCCTTTACTACATCCTCTCAATCTTACCCTGGAAGACAGTGAAGTGACAGCACTAAAGAAATGTTTCCTGTTTCAGTGGACAAAAGGGCCCTTGAAATATTTGGGAGTTCAGCTTTGTCTAAATTGTATCAAATTAATTATGAACCCCTGTGGAAAAAATATTTTCTATTTGGAGCGTTGGCACAGATTGCCACTGTCATGGTTGGGATGAATTGCAAATGTCAAACTGGTAATCTTATATCTCTTTCAAACACTGCCAATAGTGGTACCAAAGCAAGCCCTGACTCAGGCACAACAAAAAGTGTTTCACTACATTTGGAGTCACAGACCGCCAAGGGTAGCTAGGAGGATATTATCTAGATCCAGAAAGATGGGAGGGCTTGCTGTCCCGAACTTAACGTGGTACTATATTGCCGCACAGCTTTCTAACGTCAGTGAGTGGCAAGAGGCTCGGAAAGAAAATAGGTGGAATTAGTCAAAGGCATGGAGAGAGATACACTTCTGTGGAATATTCCATGGATGGATCAAGCAGTGGGGACCTTCCGCAACTTCTGAGACACGTATTGAAAGTCTGGAGGGGAACTAAAGTTGGCAGGAAGTTACAGAGGGCATATCTTTTGTTGCAAGCGATGTACCGTAATCCAAATTTCCCGCCAGGGATGCAAGGCCCATTGTTCAAGAGGTGGAAAGCAAAGGGCTTAATTGTGATCATTCAATTAACAGGGGGGCTCATTACTCTCATACTCAAATCTACAGGAGAGGTATGGGCTATCCCACAATCATTTTTATGGATACCTATAGGCGAGGCACCGGCTCTCTGGGAAAGAATGGGCAAAGAGTATAAACCTGGGACTGACAGAATTTGAATGTTTGTGCTGTGTCCCACTATTGCAGCGTAAGGTTAATAAGGGAGATACAGGAGACTGGTAGACTATCCCTACAGGGACAGTGGGAGCGAGATGTTGGAAAACCCCTAGATGATTCAGCTTGGGGGAAGATCTTTAAGGATATGGTGAAAGGTTTTGTAGCTGCAAGGCATATAGAGCACATTCGCAAAATGGTGTATTGTTGGTATCTCACCCCGATATGTCTAGCACATCAAGGGAAGGGTTATTCAGGAGAGTGTTGGAGAGGCTGTAAAGAAGTGGGAGATTACATCCATATGTGGTGGGGGTGTCACAAAATACAGCCCTTCTGGGACGTAATCCACCAGGACGTTCAGGAGATAGTGGGGAAGAAAGTTGCATGGGACAAGGAGAATACGCTGCTGACCTTGAAAGGAGAGGGCTGGGAGGGGTTGAAGGAAAATTGGTGGGTTTTTGCATGGTTGCAGCCAGATGTGTGATAGCGCAGATGTGGAAAGTGCGGGATATACCTACACAAGATGCCTGGTATAAACGTGTACACGAGATCTATGGTTATGAGAGATTAACAGCCATCCGCAGGGATAAGCTGGAGGCTATTGAAGAGATCTGGACATCTTTCCATAAAAGATTTCTCTCAAACGATCGGGTAGTTGGCGGGATAGAGGAGGGTGGAGGCCCCAGGCACATGCAGAATACTAGATGAATATAAAGTTATTACGAGAACTCTGAAAGGAATAAAATAAGTATGTGTAGGAAGGGTATATGTTTGTTGAAGAATTGTTACAAGTTATTGATGCTGGGAGAGTGTTAACTTAGCAGTTAATTGGAAGAGATGGGGGGAGAGAGGGGTCAGATTGAGGGGCTATGAGGGGAGGGGCAAAGAAGGGACATGTTTAAATAAAAATGCAAGTGTATAATTCAAGGATTGTATTTCAATGTTATACTGTTTAATAAAAAAAAGTCAAATTAAAATAAATAAATAAATAAACTCACTGACATACCAGTCCACAAAGATACATAAAACATACACAATGAAATAGAGATATACACCCCCACACTCTAAACAAATAAACATACAAAACAGAGATATACACATAAAGGCAAAAGAAAGACTCAAGACACACACACATGGGCAATTGCAGATACAAAGAGGAATGTGCGTACGCACACACACGCGCGCGCACACACACACACACGCAGAGAGGTTGGAACGAATTCCATGAGCCATGCGCTCTGCATGCGCTCCCCACTTGTTAAAGGATGACTTTTTGGATTTAATATCCTCTTTCATGAACGAAGATGGTAACTTACAAAGAAGGTGTGACATGGGGACAGTGCCAACCAGTGAGTTCATTTTGCACATACCATGACAGTAATGAACCTCATTCCTGAGCGGGGGCATAAGGAGTATGATCTCAGTCTCGCAAATTTACTGCTAATGCATCATACAAAAGAGCTTCCTTCTGGAGTTCATAAGACGCAATACTTAGAGGCAGCTTATCGAGATGTGCCCTGAGAAGCTCCTAGATTGTATGCTCAACAAACTGAAACAGCAATCAAGGTCAAAAGGAAGGGAATGATCTGAGGACATCACGCTGCCTAGCTGGTGTCTACTCAGCTGTGTCAGATCTCCATTCTGAAGCTTCTTCAGCGGTCATCTGTACTGCTGCCGGGTGAGTCAGCTGCTGCTTGTGCTTCGGAAGCAGTGGAGAAGTTGGATGCAGAGACATCGTTGCGCCCCGACAGGGGAGCTGTTCCTCTTGCTTTGTGCTTGCAGTGGTAGTTCAGGTGTTGAGCAAGTGCAAGAATTAGAGAATTGCAGATAGAGGTTTTAAATGCAGAAAAATGTCTAGCCATATTAGTCATCATTAATGCAAAATTCTGTTGAATCCTGAAAAAAGCCAGACAGTTGGCAATCCTCACCTCCTGAGTCCTGAGCACATCTCACAGGGTCCCCCTAAACAGTGGATCCAAAATATGTGTGTATTTGCCAATGCTTTAATTCGGCTCTTCCCACAGCAACAAATATTGGTTAGGAGTACACATAGCAACCAATAAGAAAACTGTATGATTAAATCGGTAGTTTTCACAGTAGAATTAAAGAAAATAAAATCAGAATAGCTAATATATCCAATCAGGGATAGGGAATTATTTGCAGCCTCTCTGTGTGTGTATCTCAGTTTCTTCTGCCCCCTATCTCCCACTTCCAGAAGTCTGTGCCAGAGGGGGGCAGACGCAGAAGATAGAAGGCAAAAAACCCCTCTGTGTAGCACTAGCTTGCGCAGGTAAGCGCTATGTCATGGTTTGGTGGCTATTGTCTCCATTGCAGGCCCCAGAGAAGGGTGGCAGCAGCAGCAATGGGTGCCTCCAGATGGTTGGCACTCTAGGCGACCACCTAGTTTGCCTAATGGTTGTACTGGCCCTTGGTGGAGGGGTACAGACAGTTTGGGGTCTGTTGAGGTAATTGCAGAGTGTAACTTTATATATAGGGTGCAGTTTGCAGGGTGGTGGTGAAGTCACAGGTTGGATAGTTTTTGAGCGTAGAGGCTGTTTGGGGTGTTGGGGCAATTGAGAGGCAGGTTTTGGGGGGGGGGGGGTTGAGATATTTTATGGAATACTGGGGAGTTATGTGCGGGTAGGTTTTGGGAGGCAGTTTGTGGGATAGTAGGGAAGTTGCAGAGGTATAGTTTTTGGGGGTGTGGCAGCTAGTGAGGTGGTGAGCAGGGCCAACCCATCCACTAGGCGAGCTAAGTGTCCACCTAGGCAGCAGATCTTGGTGTGTTTTGGCCACGTGGCCTGCCACTTCTGACCCCCTCCAATGCAACACCCTGTCAGAGGGCGTGCAGGAAAGGCAGGCCATGTGTGCTGAAGCACATGGCCTGCCGTGAGCACCAAAGTGGTGGCACAAAGCCACCGCTTTTAAACTGCTACCGCAGCCGCTGCCATCCAGCCCCTCCCACAAGAAAATGAAAACAGTGGTGGGGGGAGGGTGGCATGGCCAGGGCTCCCTCTTCGGGCAGCAGAAACCTTTGGGCTGGCCCTGGGAATGAGGCAGTTGCAGGGGGTAGTTTCTGGGGGTGACTGAAGTTTGTGGAGGTGGGGCAGTTGTGTGGGGAGGGGGGGACAGTTGCAGGAGGATAAGTCAGTTGTGAATGAGTAGTTTTTGGAGAAGAGAGGCATTTGTGGAGCAGTAGTATTTTGGAGGTGGGGCAGTTTATGGGGTGAGTTCACATAGTGGGATAGTTTTTGGCAATGGGGAAAGTTGTGGGGTTGTAGTGTGGTTTCGGGGAATATTTTTTTGGGTGGGGCGTTTTGGGGGTTAATATAAGAACATAACATAAGATATGCCATACTGGGTTAGACCAAAGGTCCATCAAGCCCAGTATGCTGTTTTCAACAGTGGCCAATCCAGGTAACAAGTACTTGTCAAGTTTCCAAAAGGTAGATGGATTCCATGCTGCTTATCCCAAGAGTAATCAGTGGATTTCCCCAGTCCATTTAATAATGGTTTATGGACTTTTCCTCCATTTTATAATGGTCTATGGACTTGTACAAACCTTTTTTAAACCCAGCTACACTAACAGCTTTTATTATATCCTCCGGTAATGAATTCCAGAGTTTGATTATGTGTTGAGTGGGTTGTGTTCTCAGTCTCTACCAGCAAGTAGAGACTGAAAACACAAAACTTGAGACATACTCCTATAAGTAGCCTGTGCCACCTAACACAGTCAGTATGAACCTAATAAAGCAGAGAACGGAGCCCCAAACTTCAATTCTCTACTAGAATTGTTCACCACAAGAAGAGACCATAGCTAAGTACCATAACACTCTTTGAGCAGACCATTGTTCATTTTTTATTTGTATAGACCTTTCCACAGGTCAGTACAAAAAAAGCAACAGAAGGGGAAGCACAGCAGGTCCCCAAGTACAGAACAAAACATCACCAGAGGCCCCAGCAAAACAGCTGCCACTAACTCGCCTGTTCACCTACAGGAATCTTCAAAAGCCGGTGCGAAACTGTATCACTTACAAGAAAGTCCCGGGTGGGTCCTGGACAGGACTGGAGGGACTCCAGGAAAGAAAATTAGTAGGTAAGGCCTAGTTTCACCTTCTTAACCATCCCTCCAGTCCAGTCCAAATGAGTGGGATGTAGCAAAGAAGACTAATGACAGGTGGGTACCTAAATGCTGGCCTGCAACACCCATGGCTCCAACAGTTACGTCCTGTCCGGCCTGCACATTCAGCAGATAATGATGCACAAAGAAATGAAGAGACAACCATGCCACCACCTTACAGATATCCTGGGGTGGAACAATCGGCCCTTTAACAGATAAGCAGAGTAAAAAGCCTTCCTGATCCAGCGAGAAATGGAGGCCTTAGAAGCCGCTTCCCCCTTCTTCAGACTCCCGCCCAGCACGAAAAGCCTCTCCGATTACCAGAATGACTGAGAAACTGCCCAATACCTCGAGCAAATGCCAGACATCCAGTTTCTGCAGTGGTCTAGCCTCAACAGTACTCCAAGGACCAGGAAAGTCCGGCAAAGAAACTACCCGATTAAGATGAAAAGCAGACACCACCTTCAGCAAAAAGGAAGGTATGGGTCTCAAAACCACCTTTTCTTTGGAAAACATCAAGTAGGGCTCCTTACAAGACAGAGCTTGAAGTTTGGAAATCCGATGGGCCAAACAAATCGCCACTAGGAAAACACCACCAACATATGATCCTTCAAAGAAGCCCCCTAGGGGCTCAAAGGGAGATGGCGCCAAAGCCAAAAGCACAGGATTAAGATCCCAAGAGGGAACAATAAGACGATAAGGTCTGCATGGGAATTCAGGGAGTGAACCTGCACATGACCCCTGAAATAAGCCAGAGCCACGACCTGAACCCTCAGAGAACCCAAGGCCAAACCCTTCTCTAGGCCCACTTGAAGAAAAGCTAAGATGTCCAGAAGCGAAACACCCAAAGGCCGCACTCCCCAGTTTCCACACTACGCTTTGAAAATGCACCAGATCCAAACATAGGCAAGCAAAGTCAAATGCTGCTGAGACTGCAGCAAGGTATTAATCGCTTGAGAAGAATAACACTTGCGCCTCAACTGAGCCCTCTCAAGAGCCAGGCCATAAGCGAGAATCAACCCATGTCTGGTATCTGTATCGGACCCTGCATGAGCAGATCCCCCTCAGTCAGCAGTGGGAAGGGGTCCTCTGCCAACAGATGGAGTAGATTTGCATACCACAGGCACTGGGGCCAATCTGGGGCCACAAGCACCACCATTCCATGGTGCAACTCCGCATGCCAAAGAACCCGGCCTATCAGAGTCCACTGAGGGAACAGAGAAGATCGACCTTGGGCCAAGATTGGATGAGACCATCTAGTGCCTCCGACATGTGTGCTCTGTGTCCACTGAAGAACCCTCTTACCTTGGCATTCCTTGTAGACGCCATCAGATCCATCACTGGAAGACCCCAACAATTCACTAAATCTACTGAAACATCATCTCTGACAGGGATCATTCCCCTGGATCCAGTGCATGGCGACTCAGGTAATCCACTTGCACATTCTCCTTCCCGGTGACATGCACTGCTGAGATTGCCACCAAGTGGCCCTCTGCCACCGCAGGAGCAGAATGGCCTCTGCAGCCACTGGCAAACTCCAGATGCCGCTCTGTCAATTTATATAAGCCACCATCATGGTATTGCCGGTCAGCACCCTTACCACCTTGTGATTCACCAGGGAAGGAATGACTCCAGGGCTTGATGCACTGCCCATGTCTTCCAACTACTCTTTTCCCGAGTCCATCTGCTCTGAACCACCTGGGTAAATAGGAATCCGTGGTTACTACCACCCACTCTGGGGCCTCAAGAGGCATGCCCACTGCAAGCTGAACTGGGTTCAATCAACACCTTAAACTCGCTCTGGCCTCGCTCTGAAGGGCAAGCCTAACCTCCATGGACTGCTACGGATGAGACCAATGCAAGAGAAGAGAAGCCTGAAGGGGTTGCATGTGTAACCTTGCCCAAGGCACCAGGTCCAAAGTGGGCACCATGGACCCCAAGACCTAAAAATAATCCCACACCCTGGGATGAGGGGGCTGCACCCGGGCCTGCAACTAATTATCCTGCCCTCCGTCAAGAACACCATGCCTCTGCACGTGTTGAATATGGCCCCCAGGTACTCCAGAGACTGGAAGGGCACCAAACTGCTTTTTGCAAAATTGACCACCCAGCTCAACTCTGAAGACAGCCGTAGCCAGACTGAAGGGCAAGACCTAAAACTAGAATTGTCCTTTGGGCACCGCAAAACGAAGAAACCGCTGGTGCTTGGGCTGGATCAGAATCTGCAAGTCCAGTCCAGTCAAGTCCAGAGAGGTAAGAAACTCCCCCTGTCAGATGGCCTATATGACTGAACACAGAGTCTTCATGTGAAAGCGAGGGATTCTGTTGATGCTCTTCAAATCCAGAATGGGTTGCAAGAGCCCTCTTTCTTTGGGACTACAAAATAAATTGAGTAGCGCCTGGAGCCCCAGTTGTTTTTCGGTACTGGCACAACTGCTTTGAGCTGTAACAGATGGTTGAGAGTCTCTTGCACCACCCGCACCTTTGTTGGTGCCCAACCCGGGGAGGCCAACTTGAGAACATTGCCCTCCCTGATCACATCCAGCATTCAGGTGTTCATTGTGATCTGGACCCAGGTAGGCTAAAACTGCGGCAGGCATCCACCCACAGGCGGTAACCCCACCAAGGCTCCTAAAACTTCATTGGGAAGTTTTGGGGGCTCCAGAAGCTCCTCCTCCACTCCCACAGTGGCCACTTTGAAAGGAAGAACCCCTTTGCAGGAATCTGGACTATTGAGGATTAAATGACTGTGCAGGGTGAAATTTCAGGAGTCACACAGCCTCTGCCACCCCCTTTGGATTTAGAAACATAGAAACATGATGACAGAAAAAGACCACATGGCCTATCTAGTCTGTCCTTCCATATCAACAACTACAACAGTCCACTTTTTACTTTTAGAGATCCTCTGATTTGACCTGGTTTTCTTCTCTAACTGTTTACCCTCCAATTTCCATATCTCAGTTCTTCCCTTATCTGATCATCACCTCCTAAGCTTCACCCTTCATCACTCTCCACCTCAGTCTCACCCAGTCTCCTCCTACCGTTTTATGAATCTTCATGCTATCGATCCATTGGCTCTCTCCACTATTGTCTCATCACCTCTTTCTTCCACCTTGTCTTCTAAATCTGTCGATGAGACTATAGTTTCCTATAATACTACTCTCTCCTCTGCTCTAGATACTCTTGCTCCACCCATTCCATGTTCTGTGAAACGCACTATACCTCAGCCTTGGTTGTCGACAAATACCCACTATCTACGCTCCTATACCCGCTCAACTGAGTGCATTTGGTTCACAATCCACTCCCTTTCTGACTTTCTTCACTTCAAATTCTTGCTTACCTCCTCCAAGGCAGCCTTAGCACTCGCCAAGCAAAACTACTATGTCCATCTAAGTCTCTTGCCACTGACCCCCGCCGTGTCTTCTCAACTTCTCTCTCCTCAAGATGCCTCCCCCTTTGACCCCTCCTCTTTCTGCCCAAACCTTAGCCAACTATTTCCATGACAAAATCCACAAGAATACACTACAATTCCTCACTAATCAATTTCATCCCCTCTTCTCCCTCCTCAATATCAACGTTTCCCCTCAATCTCTGTTACCCTTTCATCCTTTTCTAAGACCTCTGAAGAGGAAACCTCTCAGAGATTGACTGTGGATTGTGGGAAGAGGGTATCTGCCATTTATAGGACTATGCATGGTACAGATAGGGTATGGGGGGTTGTGGATGAGAAGGAGGTGGTGAGGGGAGGGGAGGGGAGGGAGGGGTGGGGGTATTGATTTTATTTTGAATTATTTCTTTTTACTTTTTGTTTTAATTTGATTTTGTTCTGCTTCTGCTCAGCTTATCTGATTTGCTCGGTGAACTGGGATGTGGGGATTGATGTTTAGATATATATATGCTGCTGCTTCTGGAGGGTGTGATAAGGAAGCTTATCATAGTTCAGGAAGGAGCTATAATAGAGGTGAATTGGCTCTGAACAAGCAACCTGTCTTTGCTGGTAGAAATAATAAAACAGAATGTTTCCATAAAAGACTACCAGTCCCAGAATGCACCAGGTTTCCAACAGCCACTAGAAGAGCTGAAGTGGGGAAACGTGTGTTCAATCAGGAGAGCTATGAGGTAATCCCCAAGCACTCATCTCCAAGGGCAGGGCTTGATTCAGCACAGCTGCGCTGTGCTAGGGTGGAGCAGCCCTCTAAACAGGTTAAAAGTAAAGCCTATTCTACACAGCAGAATCATCTTCACGATCATCATCAGCAGGAGCAGAGGCAGCAGAAGCCAGAGCTCACGGACAGATAGAGCAAGAAACACTTTGGAAGAAAGAAGAGAAAAGCATCTTGGAGGTCTAGAGGAGTCCATAGCAGTACGTGTGCTGGGAGGCATTCCAGAGGCAAGCATACTCCATTGGACTGGGGAAAACCAGAGGAGTGGGGTTACAGAGCCAGGAATCCCCGGACGGCACCTGTGAGGGAGACAGCTGCATTTGGAAGGGGCCCTAAGACCAGTGCAAGAAGGCATGTGAAGAGAGACCCAGTGTCCAGGGATCTTGATTGGAAGGCTGGAGATAAAACTGGACTACATACTGGCCAGGCTATTTGGAGAGGAACCCTAACAGCAATGGAAGCTCAGGTATGAACACTGATCTATGCCCTAGCTTTTCACTTGGAAGACAGCAGGGAAACAAGTATTGTCCTGAGAGTGTTCCATTAAGAAATTCCTCTGTGCCAATCCATGATATTGATTCTATGATAGTTGAAGAAGAGGGGGATGTTGTAAATGAACAGTGTGAATACATGGATTGCTCTCTGTCTAAACTTCTGTGGTAATATACTTTTACCAAATACAACAACCATCACAAAGAATATAAACTTGTTCTTTGATCTACTCAGAAAAGCTTTTGAGCAGGATTTGAGCCACGTTTAGAAAGTAAACCAGCCAAGAGGTTTGCAGCTGGTTAATTGTTAGCAATTGAGCCTTGCTTAATTGCCTGTGAGCTCTGAAGAGACACTTCTGGGTGTGTGTGAAAATACCAGAAGTTAGCCTTGAAAAAGAACAGTTTTTCATTACTTTGTGGGTTTTGTTTGTTTTTGAAGCACTACTAAAAAGATATTAGCAGGAGCCCACAGAAAAGACCTTTCTGTTCCCATCAAGGTCTTTATGATTTGATTTGATGGCTTAAGAAGTTCAGTTGTTGTTTTTCCTGATTTTGTTTTTCTAAGTATCATTCTGAAAGCAAGTATCCTTTCTGTGCTACCAAGCAAATCTGTGTTGGGAGAAATAACCCCATAAATAAAATATCTTCTTTGCTTTACACTTGAGCAAGCACAACTAATTTATTTGTGAACGGCTGATTCTGGTATGAATGGACTACATTTCCCACAATCCTTTGCAAGTCATATTAATATTTGCCTTTGCCAAGACTGTGGACATTCTCACCCAGCGCCCCCGTTTACAAGGGTCAGTTATAAAACCTCCATATTGAGGGTACATTGTTCTGGTGAACACTGGATGCAACTTACTGATGACTGTTGTCAGACGGCTGCCTGGGTGAGAATGTTCACAGTCTTGGCAAGTGCATATATCAATATGATTTGCAAGGGATTGTGGGAAATGCAGTCCATTCACACCAGACACAGCCACTCACAATAATTAGTTGTGCTTGAGTGTAAAGCCAATAAGATATTTATTTATGGGGTTATTTCTCCCAACACGTGTGACTATACAAGTAGGGATAACTACAACTGGCGATGAATGCGGCTGCTAGGGTGCTTTGTGGTCTATCAAGATCAGACCATATCACCCCGACTCTCATGGAACTACACTGGCTACCAATTCATTGCAGGATAACCTATAAAATCCTCATCATCACTTTCAAGATCATCAACAACCTTGCCCCCACGTCTCTTAACGATCTCATCTCCCTCACCCCAAAAAACAGAGAGAGAAGGACAACAACGGACAACACCCTGATTATCCCCAAGGAGTCCATCAAATGTACCCAATCAACCAAGAAAAGGACCTTCGCCTTCTATGCACCTAAATGCTGGAATGACCTCACACCTGAAATAAGAGCGATTAAAGACCTCTCTCAATTTCGTAAGGCAATCAAGCACCACATCTTCCTGATCCATTTTGCACAAGCATCCAATCCTCATCGGATCAACAGCCCTCTTAAACCGACTAACTCTCACTCTTCTCCCCAATTCCCTCACATGTAATCTCTGCCCCAAGTTCTCTTATGTCCTACCTTATTCCGACCATGGTCTGCCTGTGAATACTAAAGAACCCTATATGTTTATACATAGATCAGTTTTACACTGTTTTTGTACATAGTTCCACTGTGTGTACATAGTTATAGTTTTATTTTATTTTATTTTATTTTTTATTACCCCCTATTCCAAGTTTAATTTCCCTGTTATAATGTAAGCACACCAGTGTTTTCTGATTGTGCAGATCTGTTACTTGTAAACCGCACTGAAAACAAATAGCGCGGTATATAAAAAATGTTAAATAAATAAATAAATAACACAGATATGCTTGGTAGCACATAAAACAGGATACTTGCTTTCAGTGTTAAACTTAGAAAAACAAAATCAGGAAAACAACAGCTGAACTTGTCAGGCAATCAAATCAAAAGACTAAAGACCTGGTTGGTAACAAACTGGTCTTTTCTGTAGGCTTTAGCTAATATTCTCTTAGCAGTGCTTTAATCAACAACAAAACCCACAAAGTAGGGAAAAACTGTTCTTTTCAGGTTAACTTCTTATATCTTCACACATAGACTCAGAAGTGATTTCCTCAGAGCTCACAAGCAATTAGGTAAGGCTCAATTGCTAGCAGTTACCCAGCTGAAACCCCTTAGCTGGCTTGCTTTCTACTGCGTGGCTCAAATCCTACTTCAGGAGCTTTTCTGAGTAGATTAAAGAACAAGTTTGTATTTCTTTGTGATGGTTGCTGTACTTTGTAACAGAAAATTACCAAAGGAGTTTAGACAGAGAGCAATCCATATATTCACAGCCTGTATCTAAGACCGCTCCCCCTTCTTCAACAATCATGGGTTCAATATCATGGATTGGCACAGAGGAATTTCTCAATGGAGCACTCTCAGGGGAATACTTGTTTCCCTGCTGTCTTTCAAGGTTATAGCTAGGGCATAGATCAGTGTTCATACCTGAGCTTCCATTGCTGTTAGAGTTCCTCTCTAAATAGCCTGGCCAGTATGTAGTCCAGTTCTGATGTCCAGCCTTCCAATCCAGATCCCTGGACACTGGATCTCTCTTCACATACCTTCTGGCACGGGTCCTAGGGTCCCTTCCAAGTGCAGCCGTCTCCCTCACAGGTACCGTCTGGAGATTCCTAGCTCTGCAGCACCACTCCTCTAGTTTTCTCCAGTCCAATGGTGTATGCTGGCCTTTTGAATGTCTCCCAGTATACATACTGCTCTGGACTCCTTTAGACCTCCCAAATGCTTTTCTCTTCTTTCTTCCAAAGGGTTTCTTGCCCTCTCTGTCCGTCCGCTCTGGCTTCTGCTTCTGATGATCCTCCAGATGATGAAGACGTCCAAGCTGAGGATATCCAAGCTGATTCTGAGGATAAGGATCTCCCAGATGAAACTGAGGATGAGGATCAAGATGAGGATAATTCTCTGTAGAATAAACTCTACCTTTATTCTGCTTAGATGAGTGCTCCACCTTAGCACAGCACAGCTGTGCTGAATCAGGCCCTGCCCTTTGAGATGAGTGCTTGGGGATTACCTCATAGCCCTCTTGATTGAACACACGTTTCCCCACTTCAGCTCCTCTAATGGCTGTTGGAAACCTGGTGCATTCTGGGACTGGTAGTCTTTTATGGCAAAATTCTGTTTTCTTATTTCTACCAGAACTGACAGGTTGCTTGTTCAGAGTCACTTCACCTTTACTATAGCTCCTTCCTGAGCTATGATTAGATTCCTTATCACACTGTTCACAATGCTTATGTGTACTTTTGAGGTTGTAGAGACAGGTTATATCAAGACTGTTCAGTTGTGTTGGCTGTACATAAAGTTTTTGTATTTGGGCTTTGTATATTCTAATTAAATTTTTTTTTTCAAAAAACAAAACAAATTCCGGAGTAAAGGAGGCATTTCCTTCCTGTGGCAGTGCGGCATGCGGTGGGAAGAGGTTTTCTGTTAAAACACCAGAGAGCAGTTCAGGGAAAACAAAACGTGTTTTTATTAGATCCACTTAAACTTTCAAAAAGTTGGTCTCCTGGCCCTTCCTCCAGCCCAGTTAAAGTTACTTCCTTGCCAAGTTAAAGTTCTTACCTTTTGTATAGCTTGCCTTGAAAGAACACCTGGATCCATGGGCCTCTCTCCCTCCTGCAGCCTGCTGTTTTTTTAACCTCTTCCTGTGATCCGTGCCCTCCCAGCCCTGAACTCTGGGCTGCAGATTCTCTTAAAGGGGCCTGTTCATAATCTCTCTGGAGAGGGATGGGCAACACTCTATAGATCCCATCACACTTCCCCTGAACTCTCTCTAGACCGATCCTCTGTGGCTGTAGGACTTGGGAAAAAAGGGTTCCAGTATCGAAGGCTCAGCTCACTCTCATTGAGACATACTCACAGTTGGCAAAACGGTAGTGGTTTCCACCAAACCCGTGGGGTCTCCCGAGTCTCCCTTAGCACGAATGTGCTCAAAATGGTTAGCTGCACCTGCCTCCTGCACCCAGTAATTGCTCGCCACGTAATTGGAGGCAGCCACCGACAGGGCTGGCCTAAGGGTTTCTGCTGCTCTAGGCAGGCACCCTGGCATGCCACCCCCTCCCCTGTGCTGCCGCTGATTCTGGCGGCGGGGTCAGGGGCAGCTTGGCGGCAGTAGCATGCCATGTGCTTTGGTACACATGGCCTGGCGCTGCCACCGAACTGATCCTGCTGCTGGAATCAACGGCAGCAGGGGCGGCAAAAAGCTGTGGCGCAGCTCAGCTCAGCACGAGGGGGTGGCAGGCGATGTGTGCCATGCCATCCTTGAAGGTCTGTCGCCCTAGGCAACTGCCTAGGTTTGCCTAGTGGACGAGGCTGCGGTGTCTTTTTAGCAGCCTTGCCACAGCCCAATATCAGAGAGCTGTGCTCGATGGCTGCCACAGGCCCCACACCGGCTGTGCTCCATATCTGCCATGTGCTGCTACTTAGCAAAACATCCTGGAGCGCATTCCATTCAAGCAATCACCTGCATTGGTACCGGACCCAGACTTATTCAGCAGCTGCCCCAGAAGCCCTGATGAATTATCTGTTAACTCCTCCTGCGATTTGACCTTTGTTTCCTTTTTTTTTTTTTTTGCAAAGAAATTTAAAGGCACAGACACCCTCCATCTCTGGCCCCCTCCCAAAGGTTGGGGAGGAGGAAAAAGGGAGCCAAACAAGGGGCAGCTAGGGGAGAATGGGGGAGGGACCCCACTCCACCGGGTTCTGCATCCCAGACCCACGAAATACAGAGGCCTACTAGCCCCAAAGCTTCAGACTATACAGGCTATGCTCATCCACCTGCTGGATACTGAGAACTACTGGCTGTTTTAGGTGGTACAGACTACTTATAGGAGCATGTCTCAAGTTTTGTATTCTCAGTCTTGACCTGCTAGTAGATGAGCACAACCCACTCATCTGGACTGGACTGGAGGGACGGTTAGGAAATTTTCTTTCATTAGTCTTAAACGTGCTACATTGTAGTTTTATTGTGTGTCACCTAGTCTTTCTTCTTTTTGAAGGAGTAAACAACCAATCTACACCTACTCATTGGAGGGGAATTGAAGGGGGTAGTTTTGTTTCGGAAGGGAAGCCTTTTAGGGTTTGGGGAACGTTGAGAACAGGAGAGAAGCAGTTTGAAAGGATCAATTCCTTAACTATTGTGTTTCAATGTATGCAAGTTTCTATGTTGCAGAAGTTGGAACTCCTTATTCCAGAGAAATCATTGGACCATATTTTGGAGGGCTGATTTCTCAGGAATCCCTGATCCAATCTGCCCATTTTTTAACTCAATGGGGTATGTTTACTAGAGCGCAGCAGGCTTTTGCAGCTAACACCGGGTGTTAGTGCAAAAAACGCTGCAGTAGCTGCAAAAGTCTTTGGGAGATGCCACCATGAATGTGTGGTCCCCTTTCTGCTCAACGGTGCCATCTTACTCAGTCAGATGACATAGCTAGAGATGACAAAAAGAAGATGGCAAAAATTGTACAGCAACTCCAAGGGGAGCAGGGAGGGTTGTGAGGACTGAGTCCTGCTGTCCCTGGAGAACACCTGTTACAGGTAAGTAACTATGCTTCCAGTAACAAGCATGAAGTCAGTCCTAATATATGGGACTCCTTAGCTATAGTCTACCAAGAACCTGTAGAAAACACAGCCCAGCCGTGAGCAGCCACAAGCGAGTCTGAGGAGAGACTCTAAAGAACCCCAGTGTCCAGGGAGAACCATCACTCCGATAATCTGAACAAGAAGGGTTGGAGCATAGGAGTTGTATAGACCCCAAAGAGATTACAGAGTATGGCATGGCCGAAGGCGCTGTCCCGTCGAGACTCCCTCTTCAGTCAATAGTGAGCTGCAAAGGTGTGGACTGAGAATCAGGTGGCGGCCCAGCAGATGTTTGCCATAGGGACAGAGTGCAAGCTTGCAACCAAGGTCGCCATAGCCCTGACATTGTGTGCCGTGACCTGGCGCTCCAATGAGAGCCCAGCCTGATTGTAGGCGAAGATAATGCAGTCCGCCACCCAGGTGGACAGGGTCCGCTTGGTAACAGCTTCCCCAAGGCGACTGGGGTCATAGGAAACGAAAAGCTGCGAGGTTTTTCAGTGGCCCTGGGTATGCTGCAGGTAGAAGGACAGGGCCCTCTTATATTTCAGAGAATGGAGAACAGCCACCACCTTATCAACGTGGAGCCATGGAAAGAAGGTGGGGAGCACCACTTCTTGGTTGTGGTGGAACGCAGATACCACCTTCAGAAGGAAATTAGGGTGGGTGTGAAGCACGACCCTGTTCTTGTAGAACCTGGTGTAGGGTGGCTCGGCTACCAAGGCCTGAAGCTCACTGACTCTGTGGGCAGAGGTGAGCGCCACCAGAAAGACGATCTTCCAGGAAAGATAATGCAAATGGCAGGTAGCCAGAAGTTCAAAAGACGGCTTGGTGAGCTGCGTCAAAACCACATTGAGGTCCCATTCCGCTGGAGGTGGACGGATGGGAGGCTTAGAGAGCAGAAGGCCTCGCATAAATTGAGCAATGAGGGACTAACCAGAAAGAGGTTTGCCCTCTATGGAATGATGGTGCGCCAAGAGTGTGCTCAGGTACACTCTGATGGAGCTGGACTTGAGTCCGGTTTGCGAAAGGTGAAGCAAGTACTGCAGCACCATGTGCATCTGGCAAGAGAACAAATCAAACTGTTGCTCTACACACACACTGAACAAAAAAATAATACCGCAGGTTCCCCACTGCACATAAAAATGTTTTTGTCAGGCATAAACAGCAAGCGGGAGAACACACACTGAGAATCTGCAGCACTTAAACGCATAGGCCCGCTTGTGGAGTTCTTACAAGAGGCCAGGAGGACTTCCTCCACCTTCCTTGGGAGGTTGAAGGGTGCTAAGACTACCCATTCAGCAGCCATGCTGTTAACTTCAGGGACCCCAGGTTGGGGTGAAGAAGGGAGCCCTCCTCCTTGGTCAGTAGCTCCAGGGAATTCCTCAGAGGGACCAGGAGCTCCATCGAGAGGCAAAGCAACAAGGCTGCCTGGGCCACTATGGAGCCACCAGGATCATGGAAGCCTTGTCCCGCAGGACCTTGAAGAGGGTTCGGACGATTAGAGGTGTGGGAGGGAAGACGTACAGAAGGCCCTCCAACCACGAGATGAGGAAGACATCCACCGCTACCTGGGATGGATGCGGCTGGGGATAGCAGCTGAGCATTGGTCGGGCTGACGAAGAGGTCCACTTTGGATGCCCCAGAGTCAGAAGAGCCGCTGTGCCACCCTGGGGTCTAGTCACCATTCGTACAGCTGGAGGACCCTGCTCAGTCTGTCCACTAGGGCACTGTCCAGACCTGGGAGGTATACAGCCCTGAGGAGCATTCCCTGACCAATTGCGTATGAGCAGAGAGCTACTGCTCCTGACCGAGGAGGTGAGACCCCATGCTCCCCCTGCTTGTTCAGGTAGAATATCGCAACCTGCTTGTCCATTTGGACTAGCAATGACTGGTTCCGCATGCGGTAGTGGAAGGCCTTGATTGCCAGAAAAATGTCCCTGAGCTCCAGCAATTTGATCTGCTGCTATCTCTCTGCCAGGGACCAGTTGCCCTGCATGCAGAGTTCCTCACAATGAACACCCCAGTCCAGTAGGGAGGCATCCGTGGTGAGGACCCTCTTGGGATTTGGGGACTGGAAGGGCATGCCCTCCTGCAGGTGCTGTGTGGTCTGCCACCAGTAAAGTGACTCCGCTAGCTGACAGGACACTAAGACTTTGTCCCAGAGCCTGCCTGTGGCTTGTGTCCACTGGGAGCAGAGACACCACTGTGCCACCCGCATGTGAAGGCAGGTTTTGGGAACCACATGGACTGTGGATGCCATGTGGACCAGAAGGCAGAGCATTGACCGCGCAGACAATGCATGATAGCACCTAGATGGCTAGAGCCCTGAGGCGACCTGCCCTCTTCAAGGGAAGAAAGGCTTGAAGAGTGTCCAGTCGAGCCCCTATGAACTCCAAGTCCTGTGTTGGAGTGAGATGAGACGTGGGGTGGGTTATCACTAACCTCAGATGCTGCATGACATTGATGGTGTGGCTAGACCAAAGGGTAGTATCCTGTACTGGTAGTGGTCGCCCCCGACCATGAATCTTAAGTACTGCCTGTGACTGGGATGAATGAGGATGTGGGTATAAGCATCCTTTAGGTCCAAGGAGCATAGCCAATCTTCCTGCTGGAGGTAGGGCAGCAATGTTCCAAGGGAGAGAATCTTGTACTTCTCCTGCACCAGGAAGTTGTTCAGGTTTCGCAAGTCTAGAATGGGCCTTAGGCCCCCTGTTCTTTTTGGGACCAGAAAGTATCGGGAGTAGAATCCCTTGCTTCTGAGGTGGCGGGATACTAGCTCCACGGCTCTGTCCGTGAGGAGGCCTGTGAGTTCCTGCAGTAGCAGGGCCTAGTGCAGGGGAATCTGAGGGGGCTCTCCTAGAAAGAAAGGGGGAGGCATCTGGTCCAAGTGAAGGAGGTAGTCTTCTCTGACTACTTGGAGTGCCCAGGAGTTGGTGGTGATGGCAGGCCACTGATGGGCAAATTGAATCAGGCAACCCCCTGTTGGCAGCTGCTCCCCCATGGGTGGAGAGGTTATGCTCAGGGAGTCAAAACCCCGAACCAGCCTGGGGAGAAGCCAGAGTGTGGGCCTTGGAGCCCTTAGGCTTGCATGGACCTTGGTGTGCTCCCTTGCCCTGGTGACCCTGTTGTGGGGTCTGGGGGGGCTTGATATTGGGGACAGTCTCGATAAAGCTGACCCTTTCTCTGAAAAGGGGGCCTCTTTCCCAATGGTTTCTTCTTAGGAAGGGTGGAGGCCTTCCTGGAGAGCCAAGTCCTTGTAAGGAATTCGGTCTCAATCTCCGCTGCCTTTTCCTCCATCGGTTTGCCGAAGAGGTTTTCCCCGAGGCAGGGGACATCAAGGAGTTTCTCTTGGACCCACTGCTCGAGGTCCGATGCTTGACCGAAGCCATAAGTGCTCACTGGGGAGGCTTGAGCTCCCGAGGACTGGGAGTGGTATCAAGACCCAAGTTGAGGATCAGCACAAGGTTCCGGGCTCTTCAGTGGCCCAGGGAGTCCTCAAGATCGAGGTCCCTGTGGTCTCAGCATGAGCACCAGTGGGGTTGGTCGTCGTTGCCTGCTGCAAAGCAAGGAAGGCAGTGACACAGCGCTCCAGTCCTGGTTTCCCACTCAGGAGTTGCAGCCTTCAACGCAGATAGCAGGGTTACCGGGTCCGGCGTTGGTGAGGAGAGGGAGTCCTTGACGGGACAGGCCATGGGGCTCCAGGACCCATTGCCAGAGACCTCGGCATCAGTTTGGGGAACCATCGCTGGCCGCTCCCACTCCGACTCCTTGGGTACTCTCCACAAACTGTGGGACCTGGCATGGGATTTTCCCTGTGTGTACGAGTGCCAGGATGAAGTTTGAGGATTTCTTTTTCTTGCATTCCGGGGAACCCTTGTTGAAGTGTCTGCGGACCCAATCGGGTGCCGTGGGGGCTTTATGCGACTCCAAGGATCCGTGCGGGGGCCTTAAAGGACGAGGCTACTGGGGATATCAGGAATATCAGGGCAGAATCTGTGGACGATGTTGTCTTGCTTTTGCTGATGATGCCAGATGACCTTCGCGGACATCTTTTTGCACAGGGCATAGATCTCTGGGTCATGGTCGACATCTAGACATGGGAGGCAGCAGTCGTGTGTATTGGTGAGGGACATGTGTTTTGCGCACCAATCACACTTTTTTGAACCCACTGGCCCTTGATGCGGCCAGCAAATAGAAAAAGGTGTGAAACGGCACTGGAAAAGAAACAAAAAACAGATCCGAGACTTGATGCCGGGGCAACCGGGCTCAGAAGCAGAAAAGGGACCAGTGCTAACTGGAGAAAGAAAAGATAGTTTAGTGTAACAAAAGATTAACATTTTTGGGGGATATTCAGGGCACTAACCATGTTAGTGCTGTTGAATATCCCGCTAAGTGGCATTTACACAGTTTACAGGTTTGTAAACCGTGTAAATGCTTTCCAATATTGGAGCTCAATACTGGAGTGGAGGAGTGGCCTAGTGGTTGGGGCAAGGTACTTCAGGCCAGGTCGTGGGTTCAAATCCCACTAGAGGACAGTAACCTTGGGCCGGAAGGACTGGGGTTTCTAGTCCCACAGGTGCTCCTTGTGGTCTTGGGCAAGCCACTTAACCCTCCATTGCCCATGTTCCTTGTAAGTATTAGTGTATGTGTCTCATATCCCCTTGTGTTAAATGTATCCCAATTGTGTTGTGACCACTTTGACTGAAGGATAAGGTGGTATACAAAACTGTCTAAATAAATAAATATTAACAACTTATGATGTTACAAACTAAAAAAAAATTGCCTAGCAGGACAGAGATGAGATTAGAGGAGAGCTTCTGCACTGTAAACTTACCATAGAAATCATATGCCCTGATCTTGTATGTGAGATTTATTAAGTGTCACTTGCCAGTGGATGGCCTGTTTATGTGTGTGTGCAGGGGATCATGTCATGATCGAGATGTTATAGCCCCTCCCTCCCTCTTGCAACACAATAATCTTCCACAGGGCCTGTCACAGTATCAGTGAAATACAAGAATTTCAAGGTTTATCCTTGAGTGCCATCTAATGGCAAAATAGAAGGTTATTCTACACAGGTAACGGAGGGACAGGTACATAATCTTTCCCACCAGCGTCATAGCTAGACTGACACACAGGTCAGACTATACCATCATCACAACAAAAATGTTAACTGCCTACTCCTGGCTGTCATTCTCAACTGTATGCAAATCTATCTGATGCATATCCACTTAGGGGTCTCCTGGAATCCCAGGCAGACTAATGTCCATAGGGACCAAAGGTTTCCTACTCCTACTGACAGTGCTCAGAAATCATGCTCATCCCTGTCACACAGAGCAGAATCAAGGTAACAAGCCCTGGAGCAGCATACATATTACCAGTGTACTCATATGCAGGGCTCTTCCATTAATATATAAGAACTATAGCAGGCAATGAAAAAGGTGCCGGTATTCCATACCACTGAGTACCCCCTCAAAAACCCTGCATACTACTTCCTATGAACTCCAGAAGAAAGCTCTCATTGGCACGATGCAACTACTAGGGTGATCGGCAATAGCAAATTTGAGAGAGTGAGATCTCATATCTTGGCTTAGGCATGAGGTTCATTGCTATCATGGTATGCGCAAAACTAACCCATTTAGAGACAATACACCCCAAAGAGGGGTTCTCAACGCAGTCCTCGGACACATCTAGCCAGTCTGGTTTTCAGGATACCCAAATGAATATGCATGAAAGAGATTTGCATGCTCCACCTCCATTATATGCAAATCTCTCATGCATATTCATTGTGGCTATCCTGAAAACCAGATTGGTTAGGTGTGTCCCGAGGATTGGATCGAGAACTTCTGCCCATGAGACAAAACATTGTGTGTGCCCACAAGTACACTTGTCTTTGTGTGTGCATATATTTCTGAGTATTAGTGTTAGCATGTGTGTGTACATACAGGTGTCTGGGTCACCATCTAAATTGTTACCTCATTGATATTCTCATAATTCATATTGCTGTCTTTCAGTTTCTTACGAAACATCTCGACTACGGCGTGATATACAAATTCATACTGTTCCTACAGACAGAAAGAAGAAAGTGGAACAAAAGAGGAATATGGAGGAAAAGGCAGAAAAAGAAAAAGAAAGACAGACAGGGAAGGAGAGATGGGGAAAGAGAAGAAAGGACAGAAGATAGAGAGGAGAGAAACAGAAAAAAAAGTTAAAGAGGGAGAGAGAAAAATTATTAAAGGGAAAAAATATCAGCTTTTTAACACAAAAAACCAACATAACATTATCTCAGATATAACCACTATGAGTGAGTTCACAGCTGCTGCAATCCCAGCAACCCCTAGCAGGCGTGCTGTGAGGAACAGTGTATCGACACATGGGTCGGCTCACATTTCCTGAACTCCCAACTTCTACCATGAGGGGGTGCTGTGGGAACACTGCAGGAGTTCTGGCTGTGGGACTGCTCACAGTTCCACAGTCCCACCTTCTCCCAACAGGAGGTGCTATGGAAAACACTGCTGGAGCTCTGGTGCGATAGAGTTCGCAGCTTCTGCAATCCTAGCCTCTCCCAGCAGGTGATGCTATGGGGAATGATGTGGGAGCATCGGCTGTAGGAGGCTGCTGTCCTAGCCTGTTTTACCTTGGTCTGCACTGCAGACGGTCTTTGCTTCCTCATTTCCAGAACAATCTGAAAGATGCTGAAATTACTGGTTACCCTCTAAAGGAGAGAAAATAAGCACATTAGCACTGAAGAGTCTAGGAAAGAAAGATAACAGCCTCTCCTTGGTAAAAATATATTCAGAGAAAATATAAAATCCTTATGAGGGCATTTTCAAAGTGATTAGCACAGTTAGCAGAAGTGCTAACCACGTTAATCGCACTGAGTGGGATATTCAACTGCACATAACCGCTTAGCATCGCGGCGTCCCAGGGGTGGTGCCAAAGATAACTAGGCAGCGGCAATATTCAGCCACTCTCTGGTTGTCTTAAAGCAGGGGTCTCAAACTCAAATTGCTTTGAGGGCCAAATGAGGACTTGTAAAGTAACCCGGGGGCCGCATAAGACGCGGGGCCTCATTTGCATAAGGGGCCTCATTTGCATAAATATTTGCATAATGTTACCATACACTAACTTTTAGTAAACATGCCTCTTTAATGAGTATGGATAAAGAAAGACTAAAAGATTTAGAAACAAGAAGACAATAATTAAACTGGGAACCCCAAAAGCCAAACTTGGAATGTACAACAACACTGTAGAAATAAAACTATAAATTAATTTCCTCTTGTACTAAACAAAGCGCAAACATTAATGATGCACATTTCCCAGAGCTGACATATTCCAGTTAATAAATTCAAAATAAAGAGATATTTTTCTACCTTTTGTGCATTTTTTTCAGTTGCAATTGTTCCAGCCACTTTCTTCTGGTTTCTTCATGTCTTCTGCTAACTCTCCATCGTCTGCTGTCCATTTGCCCTTTCTTCTCTCCTAGTTTTTTTTTCCATTCTCTCTCTACATCTGCTTTAATATACTAATCTTTCTCCTTTTTCTCTTTCCTCATTCCTATTTCATCCACTCAAATTTTACCCCTCCATCCTCAATCCCCACTTACTCTCCCAATACCTGGCCAATTGTAGATTTGTCTTCTCTCCCAGACAAAATATTTTTCCCCTCTCCATTTCACTTTCCCAGCTCCATCCCATTCTAATCCTCCCCCAACATCAGCTCCCTTCTAGTTCCAGCCCCACCCAGCATCCGCTCCCTTCTAGTCCCCCATCAGTCCATTTCCAGTCCTATCCTAGCCTCACCATCAGCCCATTTCCAATCCTAGCTCCCTCCCCTCACAGCCCATTTCCATTCCAAGCCCCCCTCCCCATCAGCCATTTGCAGTTCAAGCCCCCCTTCCACTCAGCCCATTTCCAGTCCTAGCAACCCCCCCAGCCCATTACCAGTCCTAGACCCCCCATAGCCCATTACCAGTCCTAACCTCCCCATAGCGCACTTCCAGTTTTACCCCCCATCACCCCATTTTCAGTCGTACCCCCCCATAGCCCATTTCCAGTCATAACTCCCCCCTGCCAATAGCCCATTTCCAGTCATAACCCCCCCCCCTGCCAATAGCCCATTTCCAGTCCTAGCCCCCACCATAGCCCAGTACCAGTCATATCCCCCTGCCAATAGCCCATTTCCAGTCATAACCCCCCCTGCCAATAGCCCATTTCCAGTCATAACCCCCCCTGCCAATAGCCCATTTCCACTTATAACCCCCCACCTGCCAATAGCCCATTTCCAGTCCCACACCCCCCCCCCCCATCAACCCAGGTAAATTTAAAAAAAAAACCTGGCTTCTGCTGCTGCAGCAGAAAATCAGCTGTCCCGCGGCCCCTTCCCCTCTGCGCCGAGAGCCCTGAGTTGTGCTTCATCTGCAGGTGCTTTTTAAGCCGCGAAGAGAGTATTTCCCTCTCGCGCGGCTTAAGCCTAGTCACTTTTCAAGCCTCGCGAGAGGGAAATACTCTCTTCGCAGCTTGAAAAGCACCCGCTGATGGAAGCACTCTCGGGGATCTCCGGGCAGAGAGGAAGGGGCCGCAGGACAGCTGATTTTGCTGCTTGAGCAGCAGAAGCCAGTTGTTTTTTTTAAAAAATTGACCGTCGATTCTGCCGTTGCCACGGCGGCAACGGCAGCAGCAGAAGCCGTCGCGGGCCGCACAACGTGTTTGAGACCCCTGACTTAAAGTGTCCAAAGATAGGCAGAATAAAGGCCGTCCTAACTTTAGCCACTTTAGCTGACCAGATAGTCAATGCTAGTGGCTGGATACGATTCCGGCATTGAATATCTGGGTTTTAATTAAAGTGGCAACGGCCAGCCATTTTAACAGCTACTGGCCACCGCCACGGAATATTGGCCCGAATGTGCAGAAATATCACTAACAGACGAATACCTCAAAGGATCATATCCAGAGTAATTAAAAATATTCAAAACATCAACAAACATCTTCCAATAACACATTGAAAATAACAGTAGAAGCACAGAAACTGACAATGCATTAAAATATTTAGAGAACACTCAAATTAGGTTTATAGGGAACTGGGGAAGAATATTAAAGCTGTTAAAATATCACCAACTAGAGATGGACCTGAAAATTTGGAGAAATTTATATCAGATCCCAGAAAGCACAACCAAGAAAGAGAATGGCTACCCTGCATACAGGAGAATTTAGAAATGACAAACATCAAAACAATGGGATAATCTGAAGTAACCACAAAGCAGTTGGAAACCAGATTAAGAAGAGCTCCCAACTGGAAGAGACCTGGACCTGATGTCCAGTTTTTGGCTTAAACAATTAACATCTCTCCAGCAAGACCTGGCAAACTGCAAAAATCAATTGATCAGACAATCAGGCTTAACATCATAACTGCTAGTAACAGGAAGAACACTTTTCCTTCCAAAGGAAAAGCCAAGTAACATCCTCAAAATTTATTTATTTATTTAACATGATTTTTATACCGCCTTTCACCGGGTCAAACCGGTTTACAATAAACAATTTGAAACTGGTTTGCAGAGAACGATTAACTATATACAGTTGCAAGGAATGCATACAAAGAACAATTGATCATGGCTTACAAGGCTGTTGAACTATGTACAATGGATTTTGAGCTCTTTGCTATGTACAGGTTGATTACAATCATAAGAACATAAGAACAAAAGATATGCCATACTGGGTCAGACCAAGGTCCATCAAGCCCAGTATCCTGTTTCCAACAGTGGCCAATCCAGGTCACAAGTACCTAGCAGTTTCCCCAAAAGACACAGGTTCCACAATGCTTGTATTGGGGCAAGCAGTGGATTTCTCGGGTGCCCTTTAATAATGGTTTATGGACCTTTCCTCCAGGAACATGTCCAAACCTTTTTTAAACCCAGCTACACTAACAACTTTTACTACATCCTCAGGTAATGAATTCTAGAGTTTGATTACAGGTTGAGTGAAAAAATATTTTCATTTATTAGTCTTAAATAGGTTACACTGTAGCTTCATTGCATGTTCCCTAGTCTTTCTATATTTTGATGGCGTAAACAATCAATCTACGTTCACCTGTTCCACTCCATTCATTAATTTATAGACCTCTATCATATCTCCCCTCAGACATCTCTTTTCCAGGTTGAAGAGCCCTAATCTTTTTAACATCTCTTCATAGAGATATCCTTCCATCCCCTTTACCATTTTGGTGGCTCATCTCTGTACCTTTTCTAATTCTGCTATATTCTTTTTAAGATATGGCGACATTAAATTTCATCTGCCATTTGAATGCCCAGTCTTCTAATTTATCAAGGTCCTCTTGCAATTTTTCACTATCCCCTTGGGTTTTAACAACTTTGAATAATTTTGTTTCATCTGCAAATTTGATTACCTCACTGTTATTCCCATTTCCAGGTCATTTACAAATATGTTAAAAAGCAGCTGACTCAGCACAGATCTCTGGGGTACTCCACTATTCACCTTTCTCCATTGGGAAAATTGGTCATGTAGCCCTACCTTCTGCTTTCTATCTTTTAACCAATTCCTGATCCACAATAGTACACTGCCTCCTATCCCATGACTTTTTAGTTTCGCCAAGAGTCAAATGGTTGAGAGCAAGGATGGGGTGAGGTGGGGTTCAAAATGAGGGTGGTAGAATTGCACATTTGTTATGTTACATCAGGGAAGTCCTTGGTGAATAGGTGAGGTTTTGCATCTTTCTGAATGCGGTGAGGTCTGTGGAGTTTCTGAGGTCATTAGGATGGGGAGTTCCATAGGAATGGTGCGTAAAATTCGAAAGATCTCAGGCAAGCTTGCTGATTGCTTTTTGGTTTTTCGAGTGGTATTGTGAGGGTGTTTGCAGTGGATTTTCTCGAGGCCGGGTTGAAGTGAGGGGGCGGAGTAATTTTTGAAGGTGTGTGGATGATAGGTTGTTGATGGTTTTAAATGTGAAGAGTATGGTCTTTTATAAGATTCTTGCTTATAGTGGGAGCCAGTGGAGGCATTTCAGGATGGGCAATATGTGTTCTGTTCTGGTGGCCCCCTGGATTGTGCAGACAGCGGTATGTAGGGTTGTTTGTAGAGGGTATTGAGGAAGTCTTTGATACATGGCATTGCAGTAGTCTATATGTGGGATGATGATGGTTTGTAGAGCTGATTTGAAGTCCATTGGTTCTAGCAGTGGGCGAATTCGTTGAAGGGTCCAGATTTTGAGGTAGACAGTTTTTGTTGCCTTTGCAATAATATGTGGTTTGAATATGAGCAGCTGGTCGAGGGCGATTCCGAGGCATTTGACTTCATTCTTGACTTGTATTTTGAAGTTGTTGAGTGTGATAGTGTGAACTGAGAGTGAATGAGCTGTCCTTGGTGACGAATAAAGCTTCTGTTTTGTTTAGGTTGATGGAGAGGTGATTTTGTTCAAGCAAGTTAGATACATCTGAGAAGCTCTGCTGGAGAAGGAGGGTTGAGGGGTGGTTGGTGTTAAAGGGTGTGCATAACATGATGTCATCGGCATAAATGTGAAAGGAAACATCATGAGATCAGAGTGTTTCACAGAGTGCTTGCATGTAGATGTTAAAAAGCAGTGCAGAGTGTGTGGATCCTTGTGGGACTCCTTGTGTTTGGATGTATTGGGCAGAGGTGAGTCGCCAATCTTGTCATCTTTGGTTTTTGAGGTATGATTGGAACCATTTTAATACGGTTCCCTCTATTCCTATTGCCTGCAGTCATTGTATGAGTATTTGGTGATCAATGATATTGAAAGCTACTGAGATGTCTAGAAAAAGGAGGATGAATCCAGAGTTTGGATTTATCAACTTTATGGCCATCAAGTTTAAGCAAAGCCATGCCTTGCGCTACAGCCAGTATACAGTACATACCTTAACTGAATAATAATGCAGACAAAGCACTAAATCCCATGCGATGTTAGCCCAAGTTGGCCACAAGACCTATGTGCTCTCTGAATTTGAATATCTTCCATCTCACGGGTCCCTCCCAGTGGCAGCTTTCAATATTTGATCAAACATCTGCTTGGCCACTGCAACAGCATCCTTGTATTAAATCCTCTTCTGGGAACCCCACATACAAAGATTATTGCAGTGGGCCCTATTTTCTATATCTTTGAGTTTATTCTGGGCCTTCTGCCACACTGACTTCAACTGATCAGCTCGCCATGCCACTACCATGAGCTTCCTCTTGTGCCTTGATAAATTGGAAGACTGGACGTTCAAATGACAGATTAAATTTAATGTGGACAAGTGCAAAGTTATACACCTAGGAAAGAACAACCCAAGCTATGGATACACGATGCAAGGTTGCACATTAGGAACCACCACTCAGGAAAAAGATTTAGGTGTCATCATTTTTTATTTATTTATTTACATTCTCTTATATACCACGCTATTCTGTATCAGTGCGGTTTACATTGAACAAACTGAAATTACATTGAACAGGGCATTATAACTTGGAGATAACTATTTTACAGGGAACATGGGCTATGGAGGGTTAAGTGGCTTGCCCAAGACCACAAAGAGCACCTGTGGGACTAGAATCCCCAGTCCTTCCGGCCCAAGGTTGCTGTCCTCTAGTGGGATTTGAACCCCCAACCTTCCGGCCTGAAGTACCTTGCCCCAACCACTAGGCCACTCCTCCACTCCATCATGGATAGCACGTTGAAACCCTCCACCCAGTGTGCAGCAGTGGCCAAGAGAGCAAATAGAATCCTAGGCATCATAAGAAAAGGAATGGAGAATAAAACAAAGGATATTATAATGCCTCTGTATTGCTCCAAGGTGCAATCGCTGTAGCAATCGCACCTTGAATATTGTGTGCAATTCTGGTCACCATATCTTAAAAAAGATATAGTGGAATTAGAAAAGGTACAGAAGAGAGCCACCAAAATGGTAAAGGGGATGGAAAGATACCCCTATGAGGAAAGGCTTAAAAGGTTAGGTCTCTTCATCCTGGAAAAGAGACGGCTGAGGGGAGATATGAACGAGGTCTATAAATTAATGAATAGAGTGGAACAGGTAAACGTAGATCAATTCTTTACACCATCAAAAAGTAGAAAGACTAGGGGGCATGCAATGAAGCTACTGCATAACCTGTTTAACACTAATAAGATAAAATATTTTTTCACTCAACGTGTAATCAAACTCTGGAATTTGTTACCGGAGGATGTAGTAAAAGCTGTTAGTGTAGCTGGGTTTAAAAAAAGTTTGGACAAGTTCCTGGAGGAAAGGTCCATAAATCATTATTAAAAGGGACTCAGGATATCACTGCTTGACCCAATACAAGCATTGTGAAACCTGTGTGTCTTTTGGGGAAACTGCTAGGTACTTGTGACCTGGATTGGCCATTGTTGGAAACAGGATACTGGGCTTGATGGGCCTTGGTCTGACCCAGTATGGCATTTCTTATGTTCTTATGTTAATGTCCTTCTGAAACCATCTCCACCTTCCCATCCGCCCTTCTACAAACCACCCCTGCCCTCCAACACTGCCCTCCCTCCTCCACACTCTCCAACAGCACACCTCTCCAACTGTGTGTCAGTTTAGTTCTGGCTAACGTATTTCTTTTATAAAATGTATGGATTGACTGTACTATAATTTTTCTCTTAATTATAATTTTTTGTATTTTTTAATATGTTTATATTTTTTATATATGTGTCTGCATTGTATATGTGAGCTTTATGTTATCTCTGCTCCATGCGTTTATGTATACAGGGGTAATTTTATAACGGATTTTTTAATGCGTATGTGCCAGTAGATGTGCATAAATTATCTTATAAAATTAGCCCTCTGGCATATAAAATGCTCTTTGCCAAGTAAGTCTGTACTTAGATGTAACTGTAATAACTGCAGATATGTTTGGGGACATAGTCTGGGCAGAGTCATGGTTTACATGCATTGCATATAAAATACACACATACTTCGATCACATACTCTTTGATCTATGGGTTTAGACTTAACCCTAAATATATTAAGGACCCATAGGTAACATCACATCTGCTAATTGTAGATGATTTGAAGCTTTATAGCTCCATTGATCATCCCTTAATATAACAACTTAAGAACATAAGAATTGCTATACTAGGTCAGACCAAAGATCCATCAAGCTGAGTATAAAGTGGTATAAAGTTTTTCAGATGATATCAGGATGGCTTTTGGCCTGGATAAATGTATTAAGGTAACCTTCCTTAGGAGTGGAGGAACAGCCTAGAGGTAAGAGCAACTGCTTAGTACCCAGCAGATCAAAGGTTTGGTTCCCACTGGCACTCCTTGTGACCTTGGGCAAGTCATGTTACCCTCCATTGCCTCGGAAGAAAAGACCTGGTAATCTATTTTCAGTGATACATTGCCAAGAAAACCCAGAGGCAGATGGGTTGCTAGGAGTCAGCACTGACTCAATGACACTAAAAAAACAAAAAACAAAACCCCTTCCTTAAGGGAAAACTAACTAAAACTGAAAATATCTCACTGAATGAAAAATGACAAAGAAACTTGAGCAGGATGGTGTATATAAATGTCTAGGAGTAGAGTAAAGAGCAACAATCCAGCAAAAATACTGAGAGTAAAGATCAGCAATGAATATTATAAGAGATTGAAGTTAATACTGAAAACTACCTTAAAAGCACAGAATAAGTTATAATCCATCAATCAGCTTGAAACCACCATGTTTCCATACAGCTTTGGAATTGTGGACTGGCTTCTGACAGATCTTGAAAAACTGAAAATTAGAACAAGAAAACTCCTCCATGCCCATAAGGTAATCTATAAGAATCAGTGTATGTCAAGACCATAGATTCTAAGAATTGAAGAAATAAATTATACATACAGGAGCCACAATCATAGGACTACAAGCATATTTAACTGTATCAATGAATCCAAACAGAAAGTGCCGACATATGAAAGCAAATGTCCACAACTGGTGGTTTCCATCTTTAAACTAGGATAAGTATTCCAAAAAATAGAAGTAATGAGAGAGAATCCACTAGCACTTATGGGGAATGAGATAACAGAATTTGCAGAACAAAACCTATGAAAAGAATAAGATCAGCAAAGAGGTAAGAGCAAGTGGAAGATGCATATACACCACAGGAAATACAGAGTATTGCTTCAGGAACCTTTCGTTGATCAAAACCTGACATGAATGGTAAAAGAGAGGTGAACTGAAACCTAAAGATAAGAGATATATAAGTGCATTCCAGTGCTGCAAACGTTTGATGGGAGAAATGTTCTATACAGAAAGGCACAATGAGGTGGCATGTCTCATCCACTGGAAGCTGTGCAAACACTACAATACTGCTGTAACAGAAAAGCAGTGGGATCATGATCCCGAAAGACTGTGACGAATGAAGAGGTTGTGATCACCTGGGAGATTCTCATTCTAACCTATAAAAAGCTTTATGCAAGAAAACCAGACATATTAGTAAAGGAGAAACACACAAGAATGGCATTAAAGTGTCAATGCCAAATGATTCTTCTGTACATTGTGTGGAGAGAAGATCCTCAAGTATCGAGAAATACAGTCAAGCAAATGTGATAGAAAGATACAAAAATACTTCTTATTGTCCTGGGTGCCGCAAGCCTGATTAAAAAGTATTTCAAAGCACGCCTTGAAAGGCTGTACTTGTACAATGCAACTTTTGGCATAATACACATATTCAGACAAGCACTAAGCACTGAGAGCTTGAGATTACAGTCCATACATCCTGGCTTGGCAGTTCATTCCTGTCATGCAATGCACATAGCTAAGCCATTTGGAGACATTACCTCTAGCAAAAAGAGCACATTAGCACTGCAGAGATTAGGAGAAGTGAGGGAACAGAAAATCATGATGGGGCTTGGACTGCATTCTGACATCAATGTTTTTAGTTGCATCTCTTTCAAGTATCCATTCCACCACTATTGCATTAGGCCTCTTTATAGCAAGCACTTTAGTCAAGAGCAGTTACCTGATTGTTGATTAGTTCCTGGACATATTCTACTGTGCAGATTACCCCAGTCCTGCCACAGCCGGCACTGAAGAAGGAAGGATGTAGAAAAATAGAAAAAATCTCATTAAATGATAGTCTGTTATACACAGTCTTGCTATCTCCAACCCCATGCTAAACTGACATTCTGCACCTCACCCTCCCTTGCAGTGGATTCACAAAAGCACTCTGCCTCTCCCGTCGCCTGCTACAAAATGGCACTCCGCCTTTTTGCCCCTTACTGTTCTGGATACACAAAGGTGCTCTGCCTCATCCCTCACCTGCAGTGGATACACAAAGGCACTCTGTTCTCCTTTTGGTACTTGCGCACCAGCGAGATCATTTCAAGAAAACAGTCATAGGAGACTGGGATCCCTCTGTCCGGCCAGGCCATGTACTGGAAATGGTAGATATTTCGATCTTCCTGGGAAGGAGAGTCAAACACGGCCAGTGAGGCAAGAAAGCAGCATTCACACTAGATTGCAGTATTGTAAGTACCTGCTCCTTGTGTCTCTCCCCCTCTTTCCTTATGCAGTAGTGGCAAGCATCTCACGCAGAATTGCAGGACTGAAGACAAGAAGATCCTTTTATCATTTTTATAAGAGGCCTTCTACTCCTGCTGTTGTTTCAGTGGCATAACGAGAATAACTTTATACATTTTATGAGGGGTGCCTAGTTTAAAAGGGCAAGTGGGTGCCCTCTCAGGTGCTATTTTATAAAGCTTCATAGGCATCTACATGTCTTTATAAAATATTAACATAAGCAGCAGAGATTGTGCCTTAAATGCCGACATGGATATTTATACCTACTCAACGTGTGTAAAATGAACATGTGTAAATCACGCAAGTATGTATGTAGATTAAGCTATTTCATAATCAACATATGTACTACTACTACTACTACTATTAATCATTTATACAGCGCTAAGAGGTGTATGCAGCACCGTACAAACATATAAAGAAGACAGTCCCTGCTCATAGAGCTTACAGTCTAATCAAGACAGATAGAACAATACAAGAGAAACAAGGGGCTTCAAATAGGGAGGGAGACAAGGAGAACAAAGGATTAGGATCCAAATGTGGCCTCAGCATGGATTTGAAGAGGGGGAGAGAAGAGACTTGACGTAAAGATAGAGGAAGTTTGCTCCATGCATAAGGATTAGCAAGCTGAAAAACCCCGAAATCTGGAGTTGGCAGTAGAAGAAAAGAGCACAGAGAGAAGAAAGCCAGAGGAGGAGCGGAGTTCACGAGGAGGGGTGTAGGGAGAGAGAAGAAAGGAAAAGTAACGAGGGGCAGTAGAGTGAATGTATCTATATGTTAGACGGAGAAGTTTGAATTGGATATGGAAATGAAGGGAAGCCAATGAACTCTACCAACACTCTGCCCAGACTACACCTCTGGCTAATCCTAATAGCAAAGTATGCACCTTTGTGCCAATGCCCATATGTATATGATGGTTGGTATTTTATAAGAGGCCATTTATACATGTATGTGACCACACACATGCCAAAATGACTTTTTAAAACTACCCCCAATATGTCTCATCAATGACATCACAAGTAAACAAGATAGACTGCAGCTGGCCTGGAAGTGGCTATTAATGTATTCCGTGGAATTCATGGAAGATGTATGTAATTTGATTGTATATTTATGTTGGTTTTACCTCCTACAATACTCAGAACAAAGGTCAGGGGCTGAAGTGGATAAACACATGGGGGGCTTACCATCTATTACAGTTTTCTTCATTCTTACCTCTCTCTACAACCCTTCCATCCTCTCACCCATAAAATAATATTTTGTATTTCTAGAGGACCATTCCAGTTTTGATACAAGGTAGTTTATAGCATTGCTTCATGTGCAGAAAGTCTCTTCCTGAAAGAGCTTACCATCTAAGTGGGTACCTGAGGCAATAGCAGATAATGCTTCATGGGCAAATCATTCTATGGGCAAAAGTGGGATTTGAACACTGGTTTCCCTGCTACCCCAGGCCTTGGGATACACTCAGCCACTCAGGTTTTTGGGCTATCCATGATGAATATGCATGAGATTGATTTACATTCAGTGACTGAGTGTTTCTCCAAGGACAAGCAGGATGCGTCAGCCACACCTGGTGACATCATCCGAGGGTGCCACTGGTACGGAAGTGCTCTCTTAGAGCTCAGAAAGGTAAGCCTTTCTGAGCACATGGTAGTCTCCACCCCCGGGGCCGTCCCTACCTGGCTCAGTTCTCTTTCTTCCGCCATACCACCCGGACGGAAATTCCAGCTCTCCAACCTTCCATCAACATGGATAAAGACAAAGAAAAAACCTTCAAAAGAAACAAAGACAAAAAGGATAAGGGCAGCAAGCCTGGGTTTAAAAAATGCCCACGCTGCGCTAAAAAAATTAATACCACAGATGCACACGATCGGTGCTTACGCTGCCTGGGCAAGGACCACTGCATGGAGGACTGCCCCCACCAGGGCATGCCGATCCCGCAGCCATGCACTTCAGGACTATCTTGAGAAGGACTCTCCCTCCGATCTTCCTGCAGTCCCGATCTCCGGTAAGATGAAAAAGCAAATGGAACCAGGAGCCTCTGACTGCATGGCCAACCCAACATGGCCACCGGGCAGAGCTCCTCAGAGGCAACCCGGGATGCGCCCCCCGGGGCCTCCATCCCCGGTCTGCCTGCCTCCTTCGGCAACCCCGAGGCCTCCGGTGCCTTTATGCAGCACCTGCCGCCAGCTCCAGCTCCCTCCTCCGAAGCGGTAAGCAGCAGGAAACAGCCCCCCTCCACAGGCGCCATTTTCAACACCGTTAGGAAGGAGCCACCCACCAAGCCGCTGATTGGCTCAGCTCTCAAGGACCCGCCCTCGCCACGCGCCATTGGCCGGTGCCGCAGGGAAGCCTCAGATGACGCCGGGGAACCCCATGCAGTCTCCAGAGACCGCCGCAGCAACTCCAAACGGTGCCAGATACAATATCACTCGGGCAGCCCCTCCAGCCACGAATTCTCCCCGCACCGGAGCCATTGCTCAGCCAGCTGCACCAGCACTGGACATTACAGGAGCAGCAGCAGCAGCAGCAGCAGGGAGACATGCGGTGGACACAGACATCACAGAAAGTACAGTTTACCATCCCCTACACGGAATCTCCACAGGCATGACTAGAAGGGGCGCAAGCAACCACCATCTTCAGCCCCCCTTGATCCGGAGCACCCCCCAGCAGCCATGATGGCCCTATGGAAGACCTTCTTGGTTCAGAACCTTCCTCAAACACCTCAATCAGCTCAACCTCACCGGCCAAGCAGGACACCGACCCCGCAGAGATCCCCTTCACCTATTGGGTTCTCCCCTGAATCTTTCCCCTCGGACAGCGAAGCTGAAGAGGCAGCCGAACGCATCTCTTCACGCAGTCCCTCACCAACGAACAGCAGCAGAGATTCTCCTCCAGAACTTCACTCAGCTCCTCCCCTCCCACCTTCACCACCGGAGGACCTCACCTACCCCAAATATCTCCAGAAACTCGCCTCAAGGCTCTCTCTGAATCCCTCAGACACTCCGGACCCGAGGAGCGAGGTCCTTGGCCTTCTCAAATACCTGGATGCCCCTAGATCGGTGATTTCCATACTGATCCACCGCCTCCTTCTGGACACCCTCAACCGCAACTGGCTGACCCCCGCCTCTATTTCACCAACGTCACGCAGACTGGACGCGAAATATCAGGTCCAGCCCTCACCAGGCTTCAACAAGACTCAATTACCTCATCAGTCAATCGTCGTGGAGTCCGCCTTGAAACAGGCAAAGAGCTTCCGCACACATGCCAATGCGCCACCAGGTAAAGAGCACAAGACACTGGACAACCATGGTAAGAAGGTCTTCCAGTCCACCATGCTGAGTGCAAAGATTGCAGCGCATCAATTTCAACAAGTCCTCTATCTCGACACCATCCTCGACGGACTCAAGAAAGCTGCGGACGACCTACCTAACAACAGCAAAGCCACCTTCTCTTCCCTTATTTATTTATTTATTTTATTTATCTACATTCTCTTATATACCACGCTATTCTGCATCAGTGCGGTTTACATTGAACAAACTGAAATTACATTGAACAGGGCATTATAACTTGGAGATAACTATTTTACAGGGAACATGGGCTATGGAGGGTTAAGTGGCTTGCCCAAGACCACAAGGAGCACCTTTGGGACTAGAAACCCCAGTCCTTCCGGCCCAAGGTTGCTGTCCTCTAGTGGGATTTGAACCCCTGACCTTCCGGCCTGAAGTACCTTGCCCCAACCACTAGGCCACTCCTCCACTCCTTCACGGCGACCCCACTTCAGAAGGCCCTTCCCCGCTCCCGCATTTCACTTCACATGGCCAAGGCGATGTCCCAAGAAATCGAGACTCTCCTGACTGCCCGGGCGATAGAACGGGTACCCAAGAAGGATGCTGGAAGCGGCTTCTACTCCAGGTACTTCATGATTCCCAAAAAATCTGGCGGGATGCGTCCAATCCTCGATCTACGCCACCTCAACAGGTTCATTCACAAGGAACGCTTCAGGATGTATTCCCTCGGGTCCATCCTACCCCTCATCCAGCAGAACGACTGGCTAGCCTCTCTGGACCTCCAGGATGCCTACGCCCACATCCCTATTCACCCAGGCCATCAAATTCCTACGCTTCTCCTTCAAAGGCGTTCATTATCAATACAGAGTACTTCCCTTCGGCCTCTCATCCGCCCCGAGAGTCTTCACTAAATGCATCGCAGTAGCCGCAGCTCACCTCCAGAAGTCCGGCATCTGTGTCTTCCCATACCTGGATGACTGGCTGATCGCTGCGCCCTCAAGGCCCACCGCGACCAAGGCAATACACCAAACCACCTCACTCCTCTCCACCCTTGGCTGCCTCATCAACTTCCACAAGTTACAAATCCAACCTCGGCAGACATTGGACTTCATTGGAGCAACCCTCTGCACCCGACAAGCAAGAGCCTTCCTCCCCTCGGCCAGGGTGGACAACATCTCCTGTCTAGACTGCAAAATCTCTGCGGCAAAAGACACATCTGCCAGAACACTCCTTTGCCTATTAGGCCACATGGCAGTGACCACACATGTCATCCAACTCACCAGACACCACATGAGAGGTCTACAATGGCATATTCGCCGCCAGTGGAGCCAGCGAACACAGCCACTGTCTCAGCTGATAACCATAAACCAGAAGATACAGGCCTCCTTGTCCTGGTGGACATGCAAGACGCACCTCTCCCTGGGCAGAGCCTTCAGGGACCCCCCGCCCGACCTCACCATCACCACGGATACCTCCAACCGGGGCTGGGGTGCTCACCTCCTGCACCTACGCACCCAAGGAATGTGGACAGCACAGGAGGGCAAACTATACATCAACCTGCTAGAGTTGAGGGCCATCAGGTACGCACTGCGAGCGTTTCAAGTCTGGCTGTATGGCAAAGTAATACTAATTCTGAGAGACAACCAGGTCGCCATGTTCTACGTAAACAAGCAGGGAGGCATGGGCTCGCTTCCCCTCTGCAAGGAAGCACACACAATATGGAACGTCGCCCGATCCAGGGATTGTCACTTCCTGACCAACTACCTCCCGGGCGAACTCAACAACCTGGCAGACAGCTGCTACCCCACGAATGGTCGCTCCACCCGGAGATCACAGCCTCCATCTTCCTCCAGTGGGGCCAGCCACAAGTGGACCTCTTTGCACACCCCAACAACACAAAGTGCACAAACTTCTTCTCCAGACACCTGATGAACCAGTGGGTTGCAGCGGGCGCCTTTCACCTACATTGGGGGAAACACAAGCTTCTGTATGCCTATCCCCCAACACCGTTTATCTCCAAGACCCTGCAGAAGGTCATCACCAACAAGGCCTCCGTAATCATCTTTGCACCTTTCTGGCCAAGGCAAATGTGGTTCCCCTTTCTTCGGCGCCTCTCGCAGAACCCCCCAGTCCGCCTTCCCATGCGCCCGGACCTCATCTCCCAGGACGAAGGGCAGACCCTTTACCCCAACCTCACTGCCCTGGCACTAACGGCCTGGAAATTGAACGGCAACACCTATCCAACTTGTTCACGGATGAGGTCCAGCAGGTCATCCTGGCTGCCCAGAGGGACTCAACCCGCCGCTCTTATGCATTCAAATGGAAGAGGTTCGACGCCTGGTGCGGGGCAGCAGGGGCCTGCCCCCTCACCTGCCCCATACTCCTGATCCTCCAATACCTCTCCTCACTCTCTTGTACCGGACTCCAAACCTCATCCATCAGGGTCCACCTGGCGGCCATCGCAGCCTTCCACGATCAACTGGATGGCAACCTCATCTCATCACACCCCCTGGTGTCATGTTTCATGAAAGGCCTTGCGAATCTACGGCCCCCCGTAAGCAAGCCCATGCCCACCTGAGACCTCAACATAGTACTCAAACAATTCACAAGGGACCCCTTCGAGCCAATGAATCAGGCCCCTCTCAAGTTTGTCACTTGGAAGACATTGTTTCTAGTCGCCATCACTTCCGCCAGAAGAATAAGCGAGCTCCAAGCGCTGGTGGCCCAACCCCCTTACACCATGCTCCACCCTGGACACGCATCCCTGCGAACCCACCCCAAGTTTCTACCCAAGGTGGCATTGCCTTCCATATCAATCAAGCAATCGAGCTCCCGGCCTTCTACCTGGAGCCACATAACAACCCGGAAGAGCATCGCCTACACACTCTGGACTGAGTACGTGCATTGCGCACATACCTAACCCGGACGGCAGCCAACCGCCAGGCCAACCAACTCTTTGTGTCCTTCGATCCCAACAGACCAGGACAACCGGTCACCAAGCGAAACCTATCACAGTGGATCACAGCCTGCATCGCCCACTGTTATTCGAGTGCCGGCGCAACCGCCCCGGCCCATGTCCACGCCCACCAATTACGGACCATGGCGGCCACGCTAGCAGACCTCAACGCGGTACCACTCAACCACATCTGTAAGGCCGCAACCTGGGCCTCACCCCACACCTTCCAGAGGCACTACTGCCTGGAACTCTTGTCTCTAATCAGCGGCTCGTTCGGCCATTCCATGCTAAGCGCAGGAATCCAGCCCTCGACCTCAACTGCAACCTGAGGAAGGCGAACTTCCTCCTATGACTTGAATGACCTTGAATGTTACTGCGGAGGAGGACTGCCTCCTCCGATGCGGAATGTTTATGTGGATCTCACGAAGTGTTTTGATGTTGATCTCACGAGTTGTTTGATGTTGATTTCACAAATTGTTGGCGCACTACTGTTGAAACCAATTGCCTGCCCACGCTTCATGGAGCGTTGTTGTCATGCACGTTTGTGATGCTTGTACCTCCAGCAATAAAACAGTGTTGCATCCTAAGTGCTCTGGACTATCTCTCACAAACCGCAGGCCTCCGCCTTCCACAGCAACAGCGGCCACACCGCGCTGGTGAGTCACCAGATGTGGCTGACGCATCCTGCTTGTCCTAGGAGAAAAACGGGGTTACTTACCTGTAACGGGAGTTCTCCAAGGACAGCAGGATAAGTCAGCCACATGTTCCCACCCTCCTCCCCTAAGTCGAAGGCATGCGGTCCGCGATATCCCCCAACGGGCGGGCCACGCCCCTACCCAGCAATGGAACGGCCGCAAGCTAGGTACTAACTGAGCCAGGTAGGGGCGGCCCCGGGGGTGGAGACTACCATGTGCTCAGAAAGGCTTACCTTTCTGAGCTCTAGGAGAGCACTTCCATACCAGTGGCGCCATCGGATGACGTCACCAGGTGTGGCTGACTTATTCTGCTGTCCACGGAGAACTCCCATTACAGGTAAATAACCCCGTTTTCCATGAGGAATGGATTAAGAACTCCTGCTCTAACCACTAGGCCGCTCCTCCTCCATTTTATTAATTCTCACTTTTTCCCATCTTTCTTCTATACCTCTCTTTCCTCCATCACCTATTCAATCCTGTTTAGTTCTCTGTCGCCATTCTGTCTCAGCCCATCATCAGTGTCTATCCGCCTTCTGTTACCTCTCTCTATGTTCCTGTTGCCTACATTCCTCTCCCCATTACGTCACTCTTTTGCCTGCCTTTTCTCTTAGTTCATCACAAAAAGTTCTTTACATATGTGTCTTTCCTCCTGCATTTCCACACCCTCTCCTACCCTTTATCAGGTTGCTACAATAGATCAACGTGCTTATAGCTGGGAGCATAGGATGGGGTTGCCAACTGGCTACAGCTCGCTTGACAGGATTGATTCTGCCCTGTGTTAAGCCCACTGTGTGAACAGGCTTGTGTGGTCTTTTTCGTAGGAAATGTAGTTCTTATTTCTCAATTACAAGTCCCTACATGCAATGGGGTCAACTCAGGGGTCAACCTAGTCAGGCAAACCTGGAGCCAGTTAGCAACCGTAGTATGGGAAAAGTGTGACAGCTGTGCTCCTGGTTTCCGTGCTTCATCTCACTCGTGCATTTGTCTTTCCTGAAATTATATTTATTTAGCTATATTTATATACTGCCTTTCACCGGGTCAAGACGGTTTACATGAAACTACATATAGCATGCGATCAAGACCCAGAGGGTCTTTAACTATATACATTTCAGACATGTACAGCAGTAATGATATGTATCATGTTTTGTTCTTTATGAAGGAGGGGGTTATGCGGTTGTGTTGAAATGTTTCATGAATTGATGCATTCTTAGGTGTTTTTGGAAAGTCTCGAGGTCAGTGATGAGTCTGAGCTTGTCTGGCAATTTGTTCCACATGGAGGGTGCATATAGCTGGAAAGCTCTTTTACATGTCTAAAATTATTAATGTGTGGCATACAAGGGGATCAGGAATAGAGCTCCCCTGATGTCTTTCTGCTGCCAGCTAGGGGCGCAAGGGCAGAAGGGAAGTGATCTTGTACTTGCCATGATGGCTTTTTACGATGGTCTTCTCTAACTGGGTGAAGGTAGGCTTGAAAAGCACACAGTCTCACCTAAATTCCTGACAGCAATTCTCCACTACACAGTGCACACATTCACATCCCAAGCAGAAAGCACTTCTTTAAAGGAGACAGTTCTGACTAATTTTTCATTTTGACCCAGTGTTTTTTCCCAGCTCCTTTGTACTTCCTGCTTCATCGGAACCAGAGCTGGAATCTGGAGCAATGGACCTTCATTTGCAACTACCCACCCCCATGCAATTTTGTATTCCCACCACAATCCCTCTAACATATGCAGTTTGGTCACTGCAAATGTGGCCTTGGGCTGGAGGAAACCATCAGTGCTTCTTCCGTAATCCCATCATCATGAAATCTGAATCCACTCTATTGTGAAGCCAAGTTCGAATCCCACCGCTGCTCCATGTGATCTCTGGAGATAGGGACATATCCACTGTACCTGAATGTTACAGCTGAGAAAGGTGTAAGCTAAAGCTTTTAAGCCAGTAGTTCTCTACCCAGTTCTGGTGTACCTCCTAGTCAGTCTGGTTTTCAGGATATCTATAGTACAATGAATATACATGAGATAAATTTTCATGCACTCTCATATTCATTGTGAATATCCTGAAAACCAGATTGACTACAGGGTATAGAAGAAATGGGTTGAGATCCACAACCTTAAGCAATAAATACAACTGTACACGCCCCCCGCCAGGGGGCTGTCAACACTGCCTCCGCAGCTTCCATAGCCCCAGCCACTCCAGTTCTGACCATACTAAATATAAAAGCACATGGAGATGTCTTATTTCCAGTCTCGTATTAACTGGAACATCAGTTGTGGTTGGATGTACAGTTACAGGAAGACATCTTTCACCATATCCTCTGACTACCGTATCAAGGCCTACATCCTCCAGAAGGAGACTTAAAGACATAAAATAAAGGAAATTAATGCATCCACCATTGATGTCACCGCAATTCCTGTGATGTTTTCAAGCTAAGAGATTTTTTGTAAAAGTATCCGCATCAGTTGTTGCAATATACTGGCGCTGTGCTGGTACTCACATGCAGCGTCTCTTATTAATACATGAGGACCATGGGTCAATGTTAGCAGGCAATGAAAAAGGTGCTGGTACTCAATATCACCGAGTACCCCTCAAAAAAAAGTTCTATACTAATGTCTCAGGAATTGTGGGGATGAGAAATCCAACAGGCCCTGTTGGAACTGTTGACTTCAGGAAGTCAAAGTTACCACAAATCATACCCTTCTTCCTCAATAAAAACATCTTGCCAAATAGTGCAGGAGATGAGTTCATGACAACAGACTGCTGACATCTCAGTTATTAGGAATATATATTTCAAAACTACAATGTGTAGCTCCCATATTATAGAATGAGAGGACAACTTTCAAAGCGATTTCAGAGGTATAAAATGTTTTACCCCAGTGAATCAGTTGTGTGAAAATGACCTCCCCTGTATGAGGGTAAAAGTATGCGTCTAGTTCCATTAAATGTGGCTCAATGAACACACACTGTGGAAATGTTTGCTGGGGCAAGGACATGCTGGCTATTGTAGCGATGCAAGAAGTTCTGGATTTTCAAAAGAACGTATGCTGTTTTAGCTGGAAAAGCTATCCTCAGGAAAAGGGGTTGTCAGTGTGTGCGAGTACTTCTTTCCCAGGCAATTTTCATAGGGAAAGTTCATGCACAATTTTACACTGAAGATTAGTGTGATGGCCCCAGGGAAAAGGCACCTGAAGATGTGGTAGCTGTGCAGATAATATGAAAATTGACTCCTAAGTGTTTGAAATAAATTTTTAAATAAAATAATTTGCTAAATAATTAGTCACAAAGGAGTCAATGCAGAAAAATACACTAGGCTTTGCAGACAGGTTACTTTGGTTTTAATGCACAATTGTGTGTGCTACCGATGCAGAAACAATTTTTGTGCATGACTTTTTGATTTTATCCTGTTGCTACAGTGAGATCCCCTTATAGCAACAGGATAAAATCAAAACAAATTTAACTAGCTCTTATATCTCAACAAATAGGGGTGACCTGCATAGAGTGGTAGGTACACCCCTAAACAAAGGCACAGGAAGGGGTGACCTGCATGGAACGGCAGGTGCACCTACTCTTGCCACCTTGCTGGGCAGACTAGATGGACCATGCTGGTCTTTATCTGCCGTCATATACTATGTTACTACGAGTTATCTGTGCACAAAGCCCTGAGCAGGCAGCAGCGCACTTAAATCAATTTAAACAAATGGTAATGAAGCAATTAGCTATATAGAACAGATGCAGAGAAGAGCGCAGAAGACCAGAATGCTGAGTTCAATGCTGGGATTTTGATAAGAGGTCCCAGGAGATGAAATGCTTAGCTCATAGGTCTGCGGTCAGAACTGGTGAAGAACATATGCCTGTTTCTCGAGTGTACAGCATTCACAATGTTTTTCTGACTGTACTGAAACAAACAGCACAGAAGCTGTAATGGAACAATGTTATGCGCATGTGCTGGAATGCTATCTGGAACATAAGCATCATTATTCTGCACACCAATATTATTCTGAACAGAAAGCACAGTTACTTACCTGTAACAGGTGATCTCTGGGAACAGCAGGAATAAGTCTTCACATATGGATATCATCGGTACCGATGGAGCCTGCGCGGGAACGCTCCCCAGCGTCCAGAAAGAAAGCTTTTGGGAGCAGCGTCCAGAAAGAAAGCTTTTGGGAGCATCCCACAGCGCCTGCGCGCTGCCTTCCCGCCTTTCCCAACCGCCTCTCTCCAGTTCGAGTTTTAAGCTGAGACAAAGAGAGAGAGAGGAAAGGAAAGATAGATAGAGAGATACAACTCCTAGGAGATGTGGGTGGGTTGTGAAGACTTATTCCTGCTGTTCCCAGAGATCACCTGTTACAGGTAAGTAACTGTGCTATCTTCAGGAACAAGCAGGAATGAGTCTTCACATATGGGGACTCCCCAGCTAGAGATGCCAGGGAGATCTCCAAGGTTGTGAGTCCCTGAGAAGGGCTCTACCTGCCCCCATGGATCTCGGGCATCCAACCAGGGATGGGGGGTAGGAGTTGATTAGGTATGGAACAGGTGTTTGAGAACAGCCTGACCAAACAAGGCATCCCGGCGGGAGTCCTTGTCCAAGCAGTAATGGGCTGTAAAGGTATGAACCGAGGCCCAGGTGGCCGCTCGACAGATTTGGTCGATGGACAGAGTTCAGATGAGCCATAGAGGCTGCCATGGCCCTCACATTGTGAGCTGTGACATGGCCCTCCAGAGAAAGGTTCTTACTCTGGTAGGCGAAAGAGATACACTGAGCAATTCAATTGGACAGAGTTCTCTTAGAGACTGGAAGTCCCAAATGAGAGGGATCAAAAGCAACAAAGAGTTGAGAGGACTTTCTATGTTGCTGTGTCCTTTGTAAGCAAAAAGCGAGCGCTCTCTTACAATCCAGGGTATGGAGATTCCTCTCTGCACTTGATGCATGAGGTCCTGGAAAAAAGACAGGTAAATACACCTCCTGGTTCAGATGAAAAGGTGAGACCATTTTAGGCATAAAGTGTGGATTAGTCCTGAGGACTACCTTGTCATGATGGAACCTTGTATAAGGAGGATTAGCCACCAAGGCTTGCAGCTCACTGATGCGGCGAGCTGAGGTGACTGCAATGAGAAAAGTAACCTTCCAGGAAAGAAATTTCAAGGAGGTAGTGGCTAAGGGTTCAAAGGGTGGCTTCATAAGCTGGCCAAGAACCAAATTCAAGTCCCATGCCACTGGAGGTGGTCTAATGGGAGGTTTAGTTAAAAGAAGGCCTCTCATGAATCTTGCAATAAGAGGATGAGAGGAAATAGGCTGTCCATTGAGAGGCTTTAGGGATGCTGCAATAGCACTCAAATGGACTCTTACTGAATTTGTTTTAAGGCCTGCATGGGATAAATGCAGCAAATATTCTAGTAAAGAATTCAGAGGTATTGCAAGGGGGTTAAGACCCTTCTGTGCACACCAAATGGTAAACCTTTTCCATTTAAAAGCATAGGAACGTCTAGTGGAAGGCTTTCTGGAAGCATGAAGGATATCCTTCACCTGCTGAGAAAGATGCAAATCTTGAAGGTCTAGGCCTTCAGCAACCAGGCTCTGAGATGAAGAGACTGGGGATTTGGGTGCCACAACGTTCCCTCCTCCTGGGACAGGAGGTCTGAAGCAGATCCCAAGTCCAGGGAGGGAGCTTGAGAGAGATGCAGAAGTAAAGGGTACCACACCTGGCGTGGCCTATGTGGTGCTATGAGGATCATAGACCCCTTGTCTCTCTGAAGTTTGAACAGTGTCTTGGGAATTAGGGGAATGGGTGGAAAGGCATAGAGGAAGTCTTGCCCCCAATGAAGGAGGAAGGCATCCCTGGCCTGAACTCCCTGACACGGAATCCTGGAACAGAACCAGGGAAGTTTGGCATTCCACGGACTTGCAAACAGGTCTATGTCCAGGGTTCCCCAAATTCGGAAGATCCTGGCTATCTGGTCCCCATGGAGGGACCATTCGTGTGGAAGCAGAACTCGACTGAGTCTGTCAGCCCAAGAGTTTTGAACGCCTGGAAGATACACTGCCACGAGATGAATTTGATGCTCTCTGGCGAAGGCCCACAATCTCAAAGCTTAGTTGCAAAGCAACAGAGAGCCAGTCCCGCCCTGCTTGTTCACGTAGAACATGGCTACTTGGTTGTCCGTGTGGATGAGGACTGTCTTGTAGCTGAGCAGGGTGTGGAAGACTCTGAGAGCTAGAAGAATTGCTCTGAGCTCCAAGAGGTTGATATGTAGAGATGTCTCTTGTGGAGACCAAATGCCCTGGGTGGAAAGATCTTGTAGATGAGCTCCCCAACCCTTTGGAGAAGCATCTGTTGTAAGGGTTGCTTGGGGTAGCAACTGTTGAAAGGGGGACCCCAGCAACAGATTTTGAGTGGACCTCCACCACTGGAGAGACCAGAAGAGGCGACTGGAGGTTGCTATTTTGTCTGACAGGCACCCTGATGCCTGGGTCCATTGGGTGGACAAAGTCCACTGAGCTGCCCTCATGTGAAGGCGAGCGTAAGGAACCACATGCACGGTGGATGCCATGTGGCCTAACAGTTGTAACATTTCTCGAGCAGTTAAATGGGACTTTAACTGAATTTGTGAGGCTAATTGCACCAAGCGTAGGCAACGGGCCTGGGGAAGATAGGCCCTTGCAGTTGTGGTATCCAGCAAGGCCCCTATGAACTCTAGTGACTGAGTAGGGGTGAGATGGGATTTTGGGATGTTTATTACAAGTCCCAGATACTGAAGAACATGCCTTGTGCAGGCTAGGGAAGTCTGGGCCTCTGACTGGGACGGAGCTCGGATGAGCCAGTCGTACAGATATGGGAATACAAATATTCCTAGAGTGCGTAGAAATGCAGCTACTACTGCCATGCATTTAGTGAACACTCTTGGAGCAGAGGCCAGACCGAAAGGAAGCACTCTGTATTGGTAGTGCTTTCCTTGATAAAGGAACCGAAGGAACCTTCTGTGTGTTGGATGGATGAGGATATGGGTGTACGCATCCTTGAGATCTAGAGAACAAAGCCAATCCTGACTCTGAAGGTATGGAAGGAGAGCACCGAGAGAAATCATCTTGAATTTCTCCTTGCATAGAAACTTGTTCAATTCTCTGAGATCTAATATGGGTCTGTAGCCCCCTGTTTTCTTTGGGATAAGAAAATAGGGGGAGTAGAACCCTGAGCCCTGTTGAAGAAGGGGTACTTCTTCTATTGCCCTTTGGGCAAGAAGGGTAGCAATCTGCTGACCTAGAACGTCGAGGAGAGATGTTGGAGAATTGAACTGTCTCACCATGGTGTGAGGAGGAAGGTTTAAGAAATGAAGCTTGTACCCCTCCCTTATGATGGAGAGGGTCCATTGCTCTGCCGTGACTTGTTCCCATCTGGGAGCAAAGTGGGCTAACCTTCCTGGAATGGTGAGAGGCTCTGGTTCTTCTAGAGCCAGAAAGGCTAAGTTCTCTAGATGTAAGTCAAAGGCCCTGAGGAGGCTGAGGCTGTTGGGCCGTAGCAGTCCTTGCAGCCTTAGGCTTGGCTTGTTTAGGTTGTTGCTGACGTTTTGCAGCAAAATGACCTGCAGAAGATGCCTGCTGACCATAAACAGGATAATATTTCCCCTTTTTGGGAAAGAAAGCCTTTTTGAATAACCTTTTTCTAACAGGAGCAGAAGTGGACTTTGAAAGTCTAAGGCAGAATTCTCAGCATCCATCTGAGTGGCCTTTGCTTGCCAACAATGTTCCCTCTAATTTTCTGTAGGCTGTGTGCGCATAAAATATCAGCTGTGTGCAGCTTTTGAAGGAAGGTTAAATTTTTGTGCGCCAAATAACGACACTCAGAGTTATATACTTTAAAATTTGACTACACGTCAGAATACAGTATATACACCACATTGATTTTAATCAAATTAAATGAAAATAGACGATTACTAAATGAAACGGGAAATTTCTAGTAATTACAATCATAACTTTTAAATTTTAAGACGTCTGTGTTGTTTTCTATCAGAATCAGCTGTAATTTTTGTGCGCTCTGTTGTAAAGTATGTGCGCTCGCTCGGCGAGGTGTGTGCGCGCGCACACGCGCACAGCTTAGAGGGAACAGTGCTTGCCAATCCTTGCCAAAAAGGTTTTCACCTGTACAAGGAAGATTTCCTAATCCATCCTGGACCCAGGGTTCCAAATCAGAAGCTTGTAACCAAGCAACTCTGCGTGCACCTATGGCAATAGCCGAGGCTCTGCTGGCACACTCAAAAGAGTCAAAGGCTGCACGGTTGGAAAATTTGGAAACATCCTGGGCATGTTTAAGCCAGGTGAGAAACTCTTCCCTTTTATCTTCTGAGATAAAAGGAGATAAAGTTTGCAGATGATCTGTAACTTCCTTTAGAAACATCCCCATATAGAGACTATAGGAGTTGATTCTGGCAACAAGCATATTGGCCTGGAAAATTCTCCGGCCAAAAGCATCCAAGGTTCTGCATTCTCTTCCTGGAGGATTAGATGAGTGTCTTTTTGCACTCTTTATCTTCTTCATAGCAGACTCCACCACAATAGAGTGGTGAGGAAGCTGAGTCTTATGAAAGCCAGGACAAGGAGGAACACGGTACATGGTGTCCAACCTACGAGAATGAGGGGAGATAGTAAGAGGTGTCTCCCATATGCCCAACATGTGATCATAAAGGATCTCATGAATTGGTAAAGTAGCTGCCTCTTTAGGAGCCTTAGGATATTGTAAAATATCCAATTTCTTGGCTCTAGGCTCTGATTCAGGGGCCACTGAAATGGAGAGGCCCCTGGCCACTTCCCTAATGAAGTCTTGAAAAGACAAGTCTTCTGGAGGAGACATTCTTCTTTTTGGAGAAGAGGGCTCCTGAGGAAGGAGTACCGATGCTTTGACAGAAGCCTCTGATTCATCAGAGCCTTCGGAGGAATCGAAGTATCGCCTGTCTGGATGCTCCTGCAGAGCCCGATACGCATACCGAGTGGTATCGACATCGGGAGTGATCGGTACCGATTCGGTACCGATGGGCATCACATAACAGGTTACTGCTGCAGTCGACACCGAAGCTGATGTCGATGCAATCGGTACCGGCACCGGAACCGACAACGGAGTTTGTTGCGGTACCAGAGGCGTCGCAGCTTGTATGAATGCCGTAATGGCACGCTGCATGGTCAGAATATTCTGATCCATCGACGCAACCAATGTCTGGATGTCGGTACCAGTGGAAACCACCGGTACCCCAGAACATGGCAACAGGTGATCTGTCAAGGCCGATCCATCGATGTCAACCTGTAACTCCATAGATGAAGCTTTGGAACCCGGAGCTTCCCGCCAGGGTAATTTTGCCGGTGCGGGATCCTCGAGAGCAAGCCCGGAGGCATCTCGATACTTAGAGGGAGATCTACCCTTCGAGGACCGGCTGGACTTATGTTTGGTTACCTGAGATCCATGGGAGGAAGAAGAAGCCCTGGAAGATGTCGATGCCACCGAAGCTGCATCAGAGGGAAACAGGGTACTGAGCTTGGCCGCTCGATTCTGTCGACCTCTTTTAGACATCATGGAACAGGACTCACAATCGGTGATGGAGTGGTCAGGACCCAAACATTTTAGACACCAGTCATGGGTGTCGGTGATAGAGTACTGCTGCACCGTGCACTTTTTAAACCCGGAAGCGGGCTTTTCCATGAGGAAAATTTTTCTAGGCCTAAGGCCCAAAAGGAAAAAATGCACAGAAGTGGGAAACGGTAGTTTTTGTTTTTTGTTTTTTTTTAAAGAAGAGAGGGAGCAACCTGGAGAGTGGAAAAGCGGCATGCGGTCAGCGGCAAAAAGAGAAAAAATGCATGGCTCTCGTGAGACCAAAATGGCGGCCATGCCGCAAGCTTGTGACCTGACGGATTCGCCGGGGAAAGAGTGTGGAGTCGGGCTCCGAGGAATTGGCGCAAGAAGTAGCCAAGCTGCTGGAGCCTAAATTTGATATTGTGTTGAAAAGGTTGGAGGAGATGGGAGAGACTTTTACCGAAATAACTCACAGAGTGGAAGAGGTTGAACAAAGAGTAACAACGCTGGAAGACAGTGAACTTCGGTTGGAGCGGGATAACCAGAAGCACCAAAAACAAATTGAGGCCCTGCTTACCAAGGTGGATGACCTCGAGAACAGGTCCAGAAGAAATAATCTGCGCCTGGTGGGAGTACTGGAGACATGGACAGAGCAGCAGCTACCCGGCTTGTTTGAGGTATGGCTACCGAAAGAACTGGGCCTAGTGGAAATGCAAGGGAAAATTAGAGTGGAAAGAGCACGCAGACTGGGCCAAAGAATGAAGGGCAAAGAGAGGCCAAGACCGGTGTTAGCGCGGATATTAAATTTCCAGCACAAAGCAGCGCTCCTGCAGGCCTACAGGAAGCAGCGAGCCCTAAAACTGGACAATAAAACCATACTGTTTCAGGATTATTCGGCGGCTTTAGCTGCAAAGAGGAAAGAATTTTCGCCACTATGTACAGAGCTGGCAAAAAGTGGCATACGCTTTGCTTTGAGTTATCCAGCCTCCTGAGAATATTTCATAAGAGGGCAGCGCATACGTTTGAGCAAGCCTTGGCGGCACAGAGGTTCATTGCCACTCTGCAGCAGGAGAAGGACTAGCGCTTGGCATGGACAGATGTTACACGCTATGACAGAATAGAGGATATGCGGTGGAGTACGTTGAAGAAGCGACGGAAATTGGAAACTGGATTCACTGGATGGGCATCTTTGAGAGTGACTTACTAGAGTGGTAGTCACAGGGGTTTTCCCCCTTTTCCCCCACATTGCTGGGCTTAAAATCAATGTTGTCAAGTCAATGGCACTGGATGTGGGTGGACGAGTGAGAAAACAGTGGAAGGGTGTTTTCCATCTGACCTGGGCATCTAGCTCAATCCGCTACTTGGGCATTCAACTGCCAGATGCCCCTGAGCGTCTCTATAAGTGTAATATACCGGGAATGTAAGAGAGAGCTCAGATAACTTTTCATAGATGGGTCACCTTGCCATTATCCCTGAGGGGTTGAATAGCGTTATTCACAATGGTGGAGCTTCCAAGATGGCTCTATGTGTTCCGCATGCTGCCCATTTAGGTCTTAGGTAAAGATAGGAAGTGCTTTGAATGACACCTGGGCTATTCTTTGTGGAGGGGAAGACATGCGCGTATCCCTCTGAGGGCCCTAATGGGGCAACGAGAGGAAGGGGGATTAGATCTTCCTTCCGTACGTAATTACAACCTCCGATATATGGCATGACACCTCGCGGGGCTCTGGTCGGTGGAGGTGGGCTGTGCCCCAACATGACAGCTAAATTGGATATATGCCCCATACCATTGTTTGTACATCCTGCATACCCATAGTCGAGATCTACCGGAGTGCCTACGTGGTGGGACTTATATGGCGCACTGAGAGCAGCATAGCGCGCCCTATGTATGAGATTTGGGTGGGATTGGAATTGCTCCCAGTTGCTCCCATTAGTGGGGAACCCAGAGTTCCAGCCAGGTTTTGTGTCTGGGACCTTCACAGGGTGGGCTCAGAAAGGTCTTATGTGTATCGGAGATATGTGCAGAGAGGGAGGAGAGGGTATTTATTTATTTGAACTCATTTTTATACCGCTCCTTCCAGTGATCAGCAGCGGTTTACATTTTAACATTTAGTTCTGCAAGGGTAGCAGTTACATATACATATAGGAAACTTTGTACATGGCAAGGGTAGCATTAGGTTCAATAACTCAAACTACTTACATATAGAAGAACACGTGTTAAAATTTAACTATATACAGAGTTTACAATGATGTACAATAAGAAATGTTACATGCATGTAGGGTTTACAGTTTAATATACTCGTTGTGGATTTATTTATTTTATTTATTTATTTAGCAAGCATTTGTAGCCCACTCCTTCCAGCGATCAGAAGCGGGTAGGATTACTATTGTGAAACTGCCGAATCAAGGCAGGTACAAATTTTGTTTACATACAGATTGTCAGAAAAGCACATCATACAGAGTTAACACTTCTTAGCTATGGGGGAGTTCATTTACATATATACATAAATACATATATACAGGATAATCTTCTTGGACACAGTGGTCAGGGGCTGCTCCATCTGTGGGTTTAGTTCAGGTTGAAATGTGATTGGAAAATGTGCGTTTTGAGTTTCTTTCTGAAGTCTAGAAGGTCATTGCTAGCTCGTAGTTCTGGTGGGAGTTGGTTCCACAGTGTTGGCGCCGCATATGAGAAAGCCCTGTGGCTGGTGTTAGCTTTGGCAGATCTTATATCTGTTGGAGTGTGAAGGATGTTGGAATTGTGGGTTCTTCTGTTTCGGGTAGGAGGTTGCAATCTTACTAGGTTGTTGAGGAAGGAAGGTGCTAAGTTGTGGATGAGTTTGAAGGTGGTTGTTAGTATTTTGTATTTTGTGCGAGCTGTTATGGGTAGCCAGTGTAATTGAATTAGTACTGGTGTGATGTGGTCACTTAGAATTTTCTTCATTATGACCCTGGCAGCTACATTTTGTGCCATTTGTAATATGTTTAGGGTTTTTTTAGGTAAACCTTGTAGGATGGCGTTGCAGTAGTCAAAATGTGGCATGATGAGTGCTTGGGCCACTGTTCTGAAGTCTTGGGGATCAATAATATTCCGAATGGGTTGGAGCACTCTAAGCTTGTGGAAAACTGCTCTGTTGGTCTTTCGGAGGTGTTTTTCCATCTTTAGGTCACAGTCAAATGTGACTCCTAGATACTTTATTTCTTTTTTTGTTTGGTAAGTGTTGTTACATAGTGTTATTGATGTGGGAGGGTCAAAATTCGGTTTTTTGGAGATATACATTACTTCGGTTTTTTTGTGATTAATTGACATACTACTTTGTTGTAACCAGTCTTGCATCTCTCCGATACATGTCTCCAGTGGGTTGTAGTCTGGGTTTTTAGTGTCTAGTTGTGTGTATAGCATGATATCATCGGCATAGATGTGGTAATTAATTTCGTGCCGTGAGAAAATTTTGCATAGTGGCTGCATATATATGTTAAACAGAAGTGCTGAGAGAGCAGAGCCTTGGGTGATTCCCTGTGTTTGTGAGAAAGATTCTGCTTTTTCTCCGTTGAATTGAACCTGTTGTGTTCGATTTGAGATGTAGGATGAGAACCATTTTAGTGGGGTTCCTGTTATTCCTATTGATTTTATCCTATTTATGAGGGTCCCATGATTAACTGTATCAAAGGCATACGACAATGGAGGTGTTGAGCTCCATCGTGATATGATTTGATTTGTTTTGAATATAATTTGCTTTATGTTATTTCTGCCTGATTGTAATATTCTTGGAATAAGTGAGTCTTGAGGTTTTTCCGGAAAGATTTGAGATCCTTGTTGGCTCTTAGGGTGTCGGGGAGTTTGTTCCATTGTGCGGGTGCTAGGTAAGTGAATGCTCTATTGCTAGTATTTATTTTTACCTTGCTTATAGACAGTGGAATTTGTAGTGTGTTTAGATTGTGTCAGCTTTCAAAATCTCAACTTGAAATATTGCCTACATAAACATGAGTTTTACTGTTATTTACAGGCACGACATTACATAGATGAAATTTAAAAAAGGGCTCCCACTCTGGTTGACTCTCGCAGCCCAAAAGATTTATTTGTGGAACTGATGGGGAGGGAGGTTCCTACAGAGGAAGGCAGACGCATTGTGTGCCCTATAGGCGATCAGCGCTATCTGTCCCTTCTGCTGGAGAGGTGGACGGGGGAGGGTACGGAGGGGCTCATCTTGGAATGCTTGCAGAATGCTTTTACAAGGATTCCCCTTGGGGTGAAATGGGTCTACCTGCGGGAAATGCAATACAAGTTCCTCTGGAGATCCTACATAACTGATAGGTGGGCTTTCAAAGCAGGATTACAGAATGATGATAAATGTAGGTGGTGTGGGTTGGTGGGGGGTACACTGCTACACAAATTTTGGAAATGTCCCAAGGTGCAGTTCCTGTGGTCACAGGTTTGTTCCAGGATGGCTGGTATGCTGGCAAGGCAGGTTCCCCAATGGTGGGAAATTTGTCTCTTCCATAGTTGGGACGTGATGGGGCAATGGGTAGACCCGCAGCAAAGGTTCTTTATGGAAAGGTTTCCTAGTGGTGAAAAAGGTGCTGTTGGGCCGTTGGCTTGAGGGGGCTTCCCCAGAGGTGGGACAATGGGAGATGGCTTTCTTAGAGCTAATGCAGATGGAAAGGCTAACAGCAAAACAACTTGGGGGGAAGCATTGGGGAACACTTCACTGAGCTATGGATGCCAGTTTTGAATACTCTTACCCCACAGGAACGCAGTGCATTGCTAAACGTATAAGGCGGCGCAATAGGTTCATATACACCTAGGGGTGAAGTGAAATGATGTGTAAAAAGTAAGGGGGAAAGGAAACATATCAAAGGAAGGGAGGGGAGGGGTGGGGGGGTTGGGCGGGGAAGTAGGGGCAGGAGGGGACTGGGGGATAGCTATTGGAGTAAGTAGAGGGGAAGATATTTATTTATTTATTTCTCTTATATACCGCGCTCTTCAATATCAGTGCGGTTTACATGGGACAATTATGTTTTACGGTGGGTTAACCGTAAAACTACAGTTAGATATGGGTATAATGTTAGAATGAGCAGTATGCTATATTTTGGTATGTTCCTTGCAAAACTGCCCATTGAGGTTGGGGTGTTGCTGTTATAAAATCAGTGTTGCTGTTAAGAAAAATTTGCGGTGTACGGAAAGTTAGACTATATATAGTGTGTGTGAAATTAATAATGTGTGTGAAATTAATAAAAAGATTTGAACATATTGCAAGCAACTTCAATCTAAGTTCTTCCGCTAGCTAACATATGGTGCCCATACATTGATATTAGTACATTGCTTATGATTCTGGTATGCTATTAATTTACTCATTCATGATAAATAGTCCAATTTCTGCAATACCTTTTCCCTATTGGGTATCGATGGATCCCTCCATCATTCAGCCAACTTCAATGCACCACCACCCATACCATCCCCCCATCTTTGTTATATGGTTTTCCAAACCCTCTGGGGACAAATTTAGAAGCATGAACCTGGGGTCCAAACCAATAGTGACCCCTGTCCAGTCTCTGAAAAAGCATGCAGCCTGCTGCCATAGTTCCTGCACCCTCTTTAACATATAGCACCACCTCTTTTTAGCAATTAGATTTACCCTATCATTGCTATATAATTTTAACCCTGGTATCAGTGTCCCATTGATTATCCTCCTTCCACCAAGTCTCTGAGATGCTAATTATATCTAGCATTGCAAAGGGCAGTATATCAAACTCAGTAACAAACATTCAGTGCTATATATTTTAACTCTCTCATCTTATTTGTTAGACTTCTAGCATTTGTATGCATGCATTTCAAAGTATGTTTTTATTCATATTGACAACCTGCTTATCAGTTGATGAGGTAATTTGGAATCTGTCAACTCTGTCTGCTTTTTACTGAAAGGCACCCGGAATCCTTTAACCTAAATTGCAACCTCTTTATCAGGATACCCTAACCTTCTTGTTTGGTAGTATCTGTCAGAGATACATTATTCCGAACCATGCACTCCTGGGCAACTGTTGGCTTTCCCCCATAATCTACTTCAAAAGCTGTTCTCTCTCCTTTTTAAAAGTTAGTACCTACGTAAATCTAACAGAAATTAATGTTGAACTTCTAAAGCAAGCTGAGAACTATTTTTTCTGTTTTAATGAAAAAAAACCCCAGACTTTTCCAAATAAACCCACAATCTCTTCTCTATCCCAAGTTTTAAGTCATCAAATTTTCCAAGAAACATTCACTTACCTACAGAAGCTTCATCTGCTCTCAGCTTTCCCTCCCGCTGGCATCAACATTTAAATATTTTGCATATATTCAGGGCTGCTATCCATAGAACTGGTGGTGCTGAATATTTGTAAAGAGTGGCAATTGCCACTACTAACAGATAGCGGAGATATTCAGCCACCACCTATATAGCTAAGCAGTTTAAATTAGGACATGGATAGGGGGATGTTGTTATCTCAAAGATTATATATTTCAAACTAAAATGATGCAACATCTCCGACCCTTACTGGAAATCCATGATTTCAGATCAGTTCTGCAAGCTTTGCTAACACGCCACTTCGACTATTGTAATAGTATTTTGTACAGTCTATCCAAAATAAACCATCCACTAACTTCAATTAGCACAAAACCTAGCTGCCCGAATTATTCACAAAGCCCATCACTCTGACCACATCATGCCACTACTCCATTCCCTCCATTGGCTACCCATTGCAATAAGGGCTAAATTCAAATACCTTATGATACTCTACAAATTATTTAACAATATTGCCCCACCATACCTCTTCTTCCTCCTCAATTTACCCAATACCACAAGAACTAGAAGGAATTGTTCCCAGAATACTCTAACAATACCAACTCATTTCCGCAATGTTAATAAAACTACTAGCGCTAGAGCCTTTACTTACATTGCCCCTTCCTTCCAGACAACTTAAGAATGATAAAGGACCTACAAACCTTCCGTAAAGAGCTTAAAACACACCTTTTTATCAAATACTATGGATCCTCCTCCAACAACCAGCAGTCGCAAACAACTTAATTCCTCCGCTAACCTTTATACCTATCATACTTAACTCTTATGCACCAATATGCCTTGAAACAGCAAATTCATTTTTATATATAGTTATGGTAACATCGTTACTGTTACTATCTTTACCTTGTAAATAAGTTCTACTGATGTTATAATGTAAAGTTCCTATTTTGTTCATTGTAAACCGCCACTGATCTCTGGAAGTGGCGGTATATAAAATCTAATTAGATAGATTGATAGATAGATAGGGCACTTATCCCTATAGTGGCAGTCATATTCAGATAAGTCCTTATCAATATTCAGCCCCTAGTGTGTCTGGTCTACTTAAGGAGAGAGGCTCGATTCATCCTGGTCTTTCCCATAGACACAAAATGGGAGGAAAAGCTGTGGAGGCCTATTCTGTACTGGTCGTCCATCTCCTGTAAGGTCAATCAGAATCTGGGCGTATAGAGGTAGACACGAGATTCTGATCCCGCGGGGGCTAGACATGCCCATGGGATCAGAATCGGGGTCTACAGCCTGGACGTGCAGGCTGGGACCCGATTCTGATCAGTCGCATGCCTAGTCACATACCCGGATAACTCAGCCCGGCTCCGTAATAGAGCTGCAGAGCCATGTGTCACCTATGTGAAGCTACATCTGTCCTAAGTCACCTTGGGTTATTAATAAATCTCTTGAACTGGCTCAGTTTGATTCTGGAGACATCTAGTAACAATATTAGAACTTCTACAGTATAGTTCCTCAGCTTACATCAACTGAGGTAGAAGGAGTCCGAGAAATATGGCAGTGATGTGAAAGAGGCACAAAGCCCTTAAGAACAGAAAGAAAGCATCTTACCCCCTGGAAGGTCACCCTCAGTGTTCTGAAGATCACTTCTGCATTGGGTTTAGTCTCCTCTACCTAGGAGAGATGGAGGGAGATAGCTACTAAGACAGACATGAAATAAACAAGAATCTATTTAGCAATGAGAGGACATAGGTCCAAAGGGAGTCCAAATCAAGCAGGACTGCACTGTTCACACACACGTTTCACATACACACAAACATTACACACACACAGAGAACCATTTATGCAAATATTACACATACATGCACACTGAGCACCATTCCAGCAAACATCACACTCCCATAGGGTGCACTACTCAAGCAGACACACACAGATGGACTGCACCCATCACACAGTATCATACAGACATAATCCCCCTTATACAGACAGACATCACACATACATACACAGAGCACCGCTCATGCAAACATTACACACATCTATACCCAGCAGATAGGACTGCACCACTCACGGATACATTGACAGTTTTGGTTGGGATCGGTGTAAAGGTTTGGACAAGTTCCTGGAGGAAAGGTCCATAAACCATTATTAAGAAGGGACCCAGGATATCAATGCTTGACCCAGTACAAGCATTGTGGAACCTGTGTCTTTTGGGGATACTGCTAGGTACGTATGACCTAGATTGGCCACTTTTGGAAACAGGATGCTGGGCTTGATGGACCTTGGTCTGACCCAGTATGGCATATCTTATGTTCTTATGTAAAGGGACAGGCAAGAGGGGAACCTGTCTGGGCGACCAGGCCAGTGGGGAAGGGAGAAGCCCTTGCATTGTGCCATCACTATCACTACAATGGTTGAAGCTAGCTTCTGTTGTATTTTTCCCATATATTTGTATCAGAAAGGACTCCCCCCCACAAGTCAGCCACAACATTAGAAGGGGCTCCCCGACCAGATAGGACAATGTTTAGCTTGGCAATGGTCCTCTATACACACAAGTACATTACACCATTGTTGACCAACTAAATGAAATCATTGGAGACAGACCAAGTCCGAGTTGGCAGCATTGTCCTCAGCCCACTAAATCAGATGATTTCTACTTCCAGTTTTCTCTCAAACTATCAGTCCATAGAGAGGACAAACACAGAGTAGCTTGGCCTACTCCTGATGATCTGATTGCGGGTGTATAATGTAGACATGAGCAGTTTTGTCATGTGTGTGCTCAACATTCAGTAGGTGTGAGCAATCTGATGCTACGTCACAAGTTCAGTGTGTGTAATACATGTATGAGTGCTGTGGTCCTATTTGGAGAATGCTGTGTGAGTGGTACAGACGTCTCTGGGGTGTGCTCTTGTAATGAATGGCTTAGTAGATAGTGATGCTGCCCCCAGGGCTAAAAGCCATGAAATCAAATCCCTGCCAGTGTTTGTGTATTTCCACAGCCACTTTGACGACAACTCACCATGAAGATAGTGAAGGGGCCAAAGCTGGAATGTTCTTGGTCCGATGGCCAATATTTCTCACATTTTTTCTGGGTAAGGATGATACCAGAAGATCATTATCAGGGTACACAGAGAGAGAAAACACACAAGGCTCACTCATTTCACAATGGGGTTTTGTTCCTGGTTTGAACAGTGATTTCTCATAACTCAGGAGCAATGAAGAATAAAGCTTCTGTCTAGGCCAAGAGTGGATGGCCATTTCCTATAGAAAACATTAAAGGTAACTCAATGACATTTGGGTTATAATAGTCAGAGGCCTTGGTGATATCGCCGAGTGCTTTGGAAGTGGCGGAATGTGTAATGCCACGTTGTGTTCTGACCCTGCGATGGGGCTTAAAGTGCTAAAACCCATAACGATTCTTTACAGGAGGTGGTTTCTTGGCACATCCAGGGTACGAGAATGGTTGGAGCAGAGGTCTGTGATTTTATCTTTTTAAAATAAGCAGAGAGAGGCTCCTTCATGGTCTAAACGAAACTGCAATCAGCATGTGCAGTGCTCTCTGAACTATAAGGCATTTCCTTTCTCTGATAATGCACCATCAGGGATTTGGAGACATGGCCATTGTGCAGCCAGAGAAAGAAACAGATAGAGATGGAAAAGGAGAGAGAGAACAGAAGAGACAAACTGAAGGCGACAGAGAGCTAGGCAGAATTCAGGAGAAGTCAGGATATGGACAGACCTCAATTCACTCCAATCCCTCAAATTCACATGGAGCCCGCCCTGGTTTTAAAACACTCCACATCTGAGAGCCTGGGATGAAGCATCCTGTTTGCCCATGCCAAACGCAAGATCAGGTGTCCTAGAACGCTTGAAGCAAGGAGCACAGAAACCGGACTTGGCTCACACTCTGCAATGAGCTAGAGCTGGCTGAGTGGTCTGGGTGTAGCCTAAGCTCTGACTCTGAGAATATGATGCTAGTGACACCACCCTGTGCTAAAAATATATTATCTGTGAATTACTGAAGGGAGTTACCAGTTCCTCCATGAAAAGCAGCTTCTGAGACAAAGACTCACCTTTCCTAACTCCACCTCCCTACACGCCATGACTATCACCTGCAAACATTCAGAGAGAGAGAGAAAGGTCACTGTCAGCCAAAACAGCCCAGAGCAGAGATACAGGAACTGCTGAGGGGGTAAAGGAGCAGTTGCTGAAAATACACATGGAAACTTCATCAAACATAAATGGATAAGTTATTTCTAGAGCAGCTGAATACTGTTGTCCTACAGATAACTTTTAACCCAGCACCCAGAACATCCCAGCCCCTCCTCCAGCTAAATGGATAAACATTGGCTGTCTAGAGACTTAAACATCTTAAAATTGTCCTTTTAGAATGGTGGAAACTAAAGCACTTAATGTGCTGCCCACATAAAGGGTTTTGAACACTGTTCTCAAAATGTCCAGGCAAAATTAATGGAATTCATTTTCCAGAATGTGTGCACATGTACATATGAATAAAAAAACCGACAGGATACCTTTGGATCTCCTGACATGTCCTAAAAATACAGTGTGAATCAGATGCTAAATGTAAAACTCGTTGGGGCACATGCCTCCTTTCTTTTTCATGAGTTGGCTGCCAAATGACCCTGAAGCTGTCGGTTTCTGATTTAGGACACCCCCAGGACAGGGGCAGAGAAGGAAAGAGATTAAGAAAGAAGGCGGTCGGATGCACACATATACACAGCTGGATTTGGGGACTGGTCCACGTGAGTCTATTAATAGCTAACACCTTCTTTCTTAACTGATAGTTATCTCGTCCTACCCATTTTTATATTTAGAATTAAAATGAAATGCTGATTATGCAACATCTCATGATGTAACACAAATTACATACAATTATTTAAAGGTGCTGCATAGGAACACTTGGCCCTTTTGCACAGTCTCTGCTGTCTCATGGTGTATAACAGGGATACTCAGTTTTCTGCACAGTCTCTGCTGTCTCATGGCACATCCTGTTAACTCTTGAATGACTCTAGATGTCATCAATGAAAGCAGACATTGACCTCTCACCTTGATTTGATACTCCCAGACCATTCGCCAAAAGTCCAACATGGTGTCCTTCAAGGGCCCCTGGGTGGCGATATAACGCTGGTTATCCAGACCCTGTACAACAAGAGACAGCCAAAATTATCACAAATCATCATGCGGGCATGCACAGAGTCTATCAAGTTTGTAACAAGTGCAGCTTGTCATGTGCAAATATCCTCCCATAAATCCATGAGCACACAATGACAGGTTGTCACATGTGGATAATTCACGGTCATGTACCCCCATTAGCTTCTGCTACACACCAACAAATTATATCAAGTTGGAACACATGAGTACATGCTCCTAAAACAAGAGATCTCCAGGAACAAGCAGGAATTGAGTCTTCACATATGGGTATTTTCAGCACCAACGGAGCCCGCACGGGAATGCTCCCCAGCGTCCAATAGGAAAGCTTTTGGGAGCATTCCATTGTACCTGCGGCTGCGCCGCTGCCTTCCCGCCTTTCAAACTCTCCCTCTTCAGTTCTTCATTTTCCGTGGAGCTGACAGGCAGCAAACCCTGTCACTGCAGAAAACTTTCTTTTTTGTGGTCGCGTCTGCCTTCTCGTCGACGCCTATACCGGTACCACCGGTGTCTTCTTTATTTTCTTTGTTTTCTTTCTTCTAAAAAAGCCAAAACAAAACATGATTAAAACTTCTTTTTGAGGGTCTATTCCCTTTTGGTGCTTAGGCGCCATTTTGGGCACTAGGCCCTATTTTCTTCCAAAATGGAGAAACAATCTAGTGATTTCAAAAAAATGTTCAAAATGTAGCAGTACCATTTCTGCTACCGACACCCATGATTGGTGTCTTAAATGTTTAGGTCCTGATCATTTGCCATCGGAGTGTCTCCTTTGCAGAAAGATGACCAAAAGAGGCCTGCAAAACAGAGCTGCAAAACTCGGCACCCTCTTTGCCTCGGATGCATCGACGTCATCCAGGGCTTCATCTTCCTCCCATGGATCTCAAGTAACCAAACCAAGATCTTCCAAGACCGGCCGGTCCTCAAAGGGTAGATCCCCTTCTAAACATTGAGATGCTACTAGCTTTGCCCTCGAGGAAAACACACCGGTCAAACAGCCCCAGCAGGAGGTCCTTGCCTCCAAAGCATTAACGGGGATCCAGGATGTTCCCAAGGCTTCCACCTCTGGAGAACTCTTGGTGCCATGTTCTGGGGTCGTGGCCTGCTCCACCGGTACCGACACCCAAACATCGGCAGGCTCTATGGATCAACGTATCCAAGCCATCGAGCGCAGTTTTGCGGCCTTATTAGCAGCCTCGGTACCGCTAAAGCCGCTACAATTGATGCAGTTATCGGTACCGATATCGGTACCAAATGTACCTGCATCGACCAATGCGCCTCTCTTTATGCTTCCTCCCATGCCAGCCCTAGAATCGGTCTCCAGCATTGAGGGTCTGGTATCGAGGTGTTCCGATGCCAACTTCAATCGATACCGACGACAAGCATTACGAGAGCATCTGTCCCGTACATACTTCGAGTCCTCCGATTCCGATGATTCCGAGGACTCTGTCGGTACCAGAGTGGTTCTTCTGGAGGACCCCTCTCCTTCACCACAGTATCGGATGTCTCCTCTGGAGGACATGTCCTTTCAGGACTTCATATGTGATGTAGCACGGGGACTCTCGATCACCGTGACCCCTGAGAAGAAACTGAGAGTTGAAGAATTAGAAATTCTTCAGTATCCAGCAGCTCCAAAGGAGGCTGCTACCCTTCCCATTCACTGAATTTTGCATGACCTCATGCTTATGATGTAGGAAACACCCTTGACAGTGTCTCCACATTCAAGGAGACTCGATACAATGTGCCGGGTACCGCAATGTCCCAGTTTCCAAAAAACACAATTACACCACCATTCCATGGTAGTGGAATCGGCAATGCAAAGAATCAAGAGTGCTAAGACGCATTCTTCCAACCCTCCAGGTCATGAGGCGAGGATCTCGATGCCTTTGGGCGTCGATGCTTTCAGTCCTCGATGCTATCGGCCAGAATAAGTTCTTACATTCTTTATATGGGTATGTTTTTAAGAACATAAGATATGCCATACTGGGTCAGACCGAGGTCCACCAAGCCCAGTATCCTGTTTCCAACAGTGGCCAATCTAGGTCATACGTACCTAGCAGTATCCCCAAAAGACACAGGTTCCACAATGCTTGTACTGGGTCAAGCATTGATTGTACTGGGTCAAGCATTGATTATCCTGGGTCCCTTTTTAATAGTGGTTTATGGACCTTTCCTCCAGGAACTTGTCCAAACCTTTTTTAAACCCAGCTACACTAACAGCCCTTACCACATCCTGCGGCAACAAATTCCAGAGTTTGATTACACGTTGAGTGAAAAAATATTTTCTCTTATTTGTCTTAAATAGTTTACCCTGTAGCTTCATTGCATGTCCCCTAGTCTTTCTATATTCTGATAGCGTAAACAATTGATCCACGTTTACCTGCTCCACTCCATTCATTAATTTATAGACCTTTTCGGGAGGTCACAAGAGATTTGGAACTCATGGCTCCACTTCTTCCTGATGACAAGAGGGCCGACTTCCTCACTCTGGTCAAACATGCCCAGAATGTTTCTAAGTTCATGAACTGTGCAACCTTTGATTGCTTTGAGTGCATTAGCAGAATCTCTGCTATTTCCATCGGTGCACGTCGCATTGCCTGGTTACAAGCATCTGATTTATTACAGTGGGTGCAAGACAAGCTAGGGAATATTCCTTGCACGGAAGAAAACCTCTTTGGCAAGGATTGGCAAGACAAAGCTTCTCAGCTTGAGTCCGAAAACACCACCTTGAAAAGATTAGGACCACTGTCAAAACCCAGTTAAGAAAAAGACAGCTAAGAAACCCTTTTTCAACAAGAAAAAGAAATTCTATCCATCTTACACCCAGACTGCCCACTGCCCAGTCCATGCTCCCCAAAAGGAGCAGCAGCAACCCAAACAGAGGAAGGCCCAAGTTCCCAGAGCTCAACCCGCTCAGTAGGCACAACCTCCTCAGGGTCTTTGACTCCTTACTAGAGAATCTAGCCATCCTACCTCTAAAGGGTCCAGAGCCTCTCACCATTCCAGGCAGACTCTGTCATTTTGCAGAGAAATGGCAACAGATAACATCAGAGCAGTGGACTCTCTCCATTGTAACAGAGGGGTACAAACTCCATTTCCACAGTATACCCCCTCCCACCATCACAAGACAATTCAATTCTCGGGCCCCCTTCACCACTCTCTTGTGTCAAGAGGTCACCTCACTACTTGCTCAAGGGGCAATAGAGGAGGTACCTGTATCACAACAGTGCATGGGTTTCTATTCCCCCTACTTCCTCATTCCAAAGAAGACAGGGAGGTACAGGCCCATACTGGACCTCAGGGAGTTAAACAAGTATCAGTTCCAAGAGAAATTCAAGATGATCTCTCTCGGAACACTTCTTCCTTACATTCAGAGTCAGGATTGGCTGTGTTCTCTAGATCTAAAGGATGCATATACACATATCCTCATTCATACAGATCACAGGAGGTTTCTTCGATTCCTGTTTCAAGGAAGACATTACCAGTACAGGGTTCTACCCTTTGGACTGGCTTCTGCCCCAAGAGTCTTCACAAAATGCATGGCAGTAGTAGCAGCATTCTTGAGAACTCTGGGGATATTCGTCTTCCCCTACTTGGACGACTGGCTCATCTGAGCATCAACAGCTCCAGAAGCCAGCTCCACTCTCTCCTGTACAATGAAAATCCTGCAATACTTGGGACTGGTCATAAACCTCCCAAAATCTCATCTCACCCCTTCTCAGTCCCTAGAGTTCATAGGGGCTCTACTAGACACAAGGCAGTCAAGGGCTTTCCTGCCACAGCCACGTTGTGCTTGAATACTACAGATGGCTTCTCAAGCAGCTATAAAAACATTTCTAACTGCTTGAGAAATGCTTCAGCTGCTGGGGCATATGGCATCCACTGTTCATGTGGTCCCCTATGCTCGCCTACACATGCGGGCAGCCCAGTGGACCCTGGCCTCTCAGTGGACACAGACGTCAGGTCACCTGGGGGACAAAATCAGTAACTCTACATGCCTCATTTCATCCCTACAATGGTGGCAATCGCTGAAAATCCTTCTCGTAGGGTCTGCTTTTCAGCAGCCACTACACCAAGCTACCTTGACGACGGATGCGTCCAAGTTAGGTTGGGAGCTCACATGGACAATCTCTCCACTCAGGGCCTCTGGACCGAGCAAAAGGCTTGTCTTCACATAAATCTACTGGAACTCAGAGCCATCTTCTATGCTCTTCAAATATTTCAGGACCACCTGAGCTACAAGACAGTTCTTGTCCAGAGCGACAATCAAGTAGGCATGTTCTATGTGAACAAGCAGGGTGGGACAGGCTCTACACTTCTGGGCCTTCACCACAGGCCTTCAGATTCACCTACTAGTGGTGTATCTTCCAGGCACACAAAATCTCTTGGCAGACAACTCAGACGAGTACTGCTGCCACATGAGTGGTCCCTTCATCCAGAGCAAATTGCTTGAATCTTTTGGATCTGGGGAACTCCAGATATAGACCTCTTTGCAAGTCCTCAGAATGCCAAACTTCCCCAGTTCTCTTCCAGAATTCAGACTCGGAACTGCCAGGCAAGGGATGCTTTCCATCTCCATTGGGGTCAGGACTTCCTTTATGCCTACCCACCCATGCCACTCATTCCCAAGACTCTGTTCAAGCTTCAGAGAGACAGGGGCCATATGATCCTCATAGCCCCACGCTGGCCACGACAGACATGGTATCCGCTGCTTCTACGTCTCTCTCAAGCCAAGCCTCTGGAGTTGGGATGTGCTCCAGATCTTCCATCCCAGGAGAATGGGACACTATTGCACCCAAATCCTCAGTCTTTACACCTGATGGCGTGGCTGCTGAGAGCCTAGAATTCCAGGATATTAACCTTTCTCAACAGGTAAACGATATCCTTTTGGCTTCAAGAAAACCTTCCACAAGGCGGGCCTATGCCTTCAAGTGGAGAAGGTTCTCTATCTGGTGTTCAAAAATGGAACTTAATCCTTTTTCAGTTCCAGTGGAGGCGTTACTGGAGTATCTCTTCCATTTATCATCCTCTGGTCTTAAGACCAATTCAGTGAGGGATCACCTTAGTGCCATTGCAGCTTTCCACAAGCCCTTTGATGAACAACCTGTCTCCTCTCAACTGCTCGTAGAGCAGTTTATGAGAGGCCTACTCTTAACTAAGCCTCCCTTCAAGCCACCACCAGTGGCATGGGATTTGAATCTTGTCCTTGGGCAACTTATGAAACCGCCCTTCGAACCCTTAGCCACTACATCGCTAAAGTTTCTTTCTTGGAAGGTAACCTTCCTTGTTGCCCTCACTTCTGCAAGGTGCATCAGTGAGCTACAGGCTTTAGTGGCTGATCCTCCTTATACAAGGTTCCACCATGATAAAGTAGTTCTTAGGACTCACCCTCACTGTATGCCAAAGATGGTTTCGCCTTTTCATTTAAACCAGTCGGTTTACCTTCCTGTATTCTTCCCCAGGCCTCACGCCTCTTAGTGCAGAAAGGAATCTTCACACTCTGGATTGTAAAAGAGCTCTAGCCTTTTACCTTCAGAGAACTAAGCAGCATAGAAAAGCTTCACAGGTTTTTGTTGCCTTTGACTCCAGTCATCTTGGATTACCAGTTTCCAAGAGAACTCTTTCTAAGTGGATTGCAGACTGCATATCCTTTGCCTATGAGAGTAAGGGACTTTCTCTCAAAGGTCATGTCACAGCTCACAATGTGAGCGCAATGGCGGCCTCTACGGCCAACCTTCGCTCAGTGTCCATTGACGACATTTGCAGAGCAGCCACTTGGGCTTCGGTACACACCTTTGCAGCCCACTACTGCTTGGACAAGGACTCCCATCGGGATGCCTCGTTTGGCCAGGTTGTTCTCCAGCATCTCTTTCAGACTTAACTCCTACCTGCCATCCCGGGTTTCGATGCCAGAGATCCTTGGGAGGAAACATGACCCACCTAGACCTGGGTTTAGCAGCTCTGGGGTCATCTCCCTGGCATCTCTCAGCTTGGGAGTCCCCATATGTGAAGACTACATTCCTGCTTGTTCCTGGAGATAGCATAGTTATCACCTGTAACAGGTGATCTTCAGGAACAACAGGAATTGAGTCTTCACAACCTCCCCACCTCCCCTGGGAGTTGTATCTCTATCTCTCTCTCTTTTTCTATCTTTCTCTCCTTTTGTCTCAGCTACAAACTCAACTGAAGAGGGAGAGTTGGAAAGGCAGCAGCGCAGGTGCAGTGGGATGCTCCCAAAAGCTTTCCTATTGGACGCTGGGGAGCATTCCCGCGCAGGCTCCGTCGGTGCCGACGATACGCATATGTGAAGACTCAATTCCTGCTGTTCCTGGAGATCACTTGTTACAGGTGAGTAACTACGCTTTCTCAATCCAGTCCTTGGGATAAACCTAGTCAGTTAGGTTTTCGGGAGATCCACTATGAATACGTACAAGACCGATTTGCATGAGGCATCTCCTTTGTATGCAAATCTATCTCATGTATATCCACCATGGATCTCCTGAAACCCCACATGGCTGCATGTATCCTGAGGGCTGAGTTGAGAACCACTGTCATAGAATGACCAACATTTTCTCACATGCAAACACATGCGTGTGCATCAAATACATAGGGGTCGATACTCAAAGACATTTATTCGGGTAGCAGGATAAGTGATGTTGACCAGGGGACTCCCATGATCCCCCCCCCCCACCAGTGCTTTCTGGGCTATCCATGGGCGGAACAAGGGTGTCTCCTAGAGTTATCTAGTTAATGGTACCATTCAGTCCACTAATTGATTAGCTATCCCGACAGCTTGATATTGCAGGTATTTGGATAGTGCTGGCTGTCAGCTCTGACTGGATATTCAGCACCAGCCACTATTGGGATATCTGCGCTGAATATCTGGATTTATTCCAGTTGTGGGGGCCATGTTTAAAAAAATAACAAAAAATGCTGACTGCCCCAACTGTCAATACATTCCAGGAACTTGCCCACATCAATTTCTTCCTGTAAACACCGAAATACACAAAATTGTCCTTCTCCCCTTGTTTCCTGTCCTCTTTCCCTTTTTCTATTATTCTACCTAATTTTTCTCTTCTTTCTCTACTACTACACTACAAGGTGTACGCGGTGCTATTCAGAGACATGTAAGAGACAGTCTCCCCCATGCCCTCTCTCCTTCCTCTCTCCCTTCTTTTCTCTCTCTCATTCTCCTGCTGTGAAGATGGCTAGTGATGGTTCCTAGAGCTCTTCAGATGTGCCTTTGGACTGCAGCTGCCCCCTGGGTAGGTAGCGCGAGAGGGGAAAGTTACCTGGATAAAGCTGGCATTGATGTAGTCTGTCTCTCCTTCCTCCACCATCAGAGTGAGCGGCACCCGTGTCTGGTCATCTGTACAGAGAGGAAACTAAACTGGGAGTGGTGCCCACACAGGGGTTGCTAACAAGATCCAGGTCAGCATGAAGAGGCAGAACGTCTCCTAGTTCCCCCCCCCCCGCCCTCCCCCCCACAGTGCATCTATCAACAGTTTCAATTTCTCTAAAAAAACAAAAGCATACGACAGAAATTTCCCAGATGTAATGGGCCTAACACTAGATCTGGCTTAGCCTGCCCCTGATTGTCTATATCTGCCCAGCATGGTTTCACAGCACTGAACTGACTAGAATAATGATAATCATTCTGATCATCATTTGCATTTCTCAGCGTCTTCCATCCAATGACAATACCACCATAGCTTTTACAATTCAGTGCTTTCAAATATAGGTGAGCTGCCACCTCTGAGGTGAAACGTATTTGCTGTCTCTGGGGTTAGGAGGACCAAATACTTAACAGGAAACACCATGTTTTCATCGTTTCCAGCACTGAGATATATTTTTGGGGAATGCAAAGTGGTTGGAATGGGGGACCTCAAAAAGTCATCAGGAATTCATAAAAAAGGTGGGACTACGAGGAGTTAGTTAGATCATCCCCTGCCTCCAGACATGATCCTCTATACCTAAACTAGTTCCATTTCTGCCATTAGTGCATCTACGGATCTGCAGCTTCTGCCTTTCTTAAGGAAACTGGACCACAAGTCTATAGATGCAGTGGGGGACAAACCCATGACTGGTGTGGCCGCCTTAGTGGTGAGGCCTATCACTGAATGCTCACATGGCAGGATGTCTTTGTAGCGGTTCTTCTTAATATTCTCTTTATTCTTGCCAACGTCCGTGGAGAAATCATTATCTTTACGAAAAACAGCTGTCTGATTCTTGATGTCCTAGACAGAAGACAAAGCAATCAGCAAGGTGTCTCTGAACTCCATTTCATCACAGAATTTTGGATCATCTTTGTTATACCATGTTTTACAGATATACAAAGCAGTTTACAAAACAAAATTTAAAAAGCAGGAAAGGAACTCCAAAATTGTTCATAGAGAAAGGAAATGAAAGCGAGAGAGAAACATCGCACAGCATTTCAGGAGTTTCCCTGCTCTTACTACTCAAGTGCTTCTTGTCTATGTTTACCGCTGTCTCTTCTTTTCTTGGAGGAGTAGCCTAGTGGTTAGAGCACTGGCTTGGTAACCAAGCAACCAGGGTTCAATTCCCGCTAGCACTCATTGTGGCCTTGGGCAAGTCACTTAACCCTCCATTGCCTCGGAAGAAAGGCCTGGCAATCTACTTCTGGTGACACTGCCAAGAAAACCCAGGAGCTTCTGGGTCGCCAGGAGTCAGGACTGACTCGAAGGCACACATTGCTTTTTTGCTGCTTCTTTTCTCTTTCTGGATATTGCTCTTTCCCTGTCTCTCTGTGTGTGTCTGGATGCATCTTGTTTGTTCCTTTCTTTCTTCCCTTTCTCCCCTTGCCTCTTGCACCCTCCTTCCCTCTTTCCTCCTCCTGCCTCTGTCTCTTTCCCTCAGCTCTTCATGATTTGTGAGTGAGACACTGCTCAGATCTTGGGCTCTCTTTGCAGGCTCAGCACAGATGTGTCACTACAAAACCATCCATAATTCTGGAAATACCATTACCATGGAGCAGTTTCCCTGTAGCCCTGAAATCACAGATGTTCCTGCAGGAAGTACAGTTCCTCTTTGCTTTGTTCTTCAGTGCGTTCCTCCCTGCTCCTGCTTCCCTTTTTGTCTGACTGGTCAGGACAGGAGGAAATAGCGTCCTTTCACGTACCCTGGCACTGGAGTGGGGTTCATTCTTGCCATGGAATATGCAAAACTAACCCATTTGAAAACATTACCTCCAGTAAATCTTGACAGCACACATCATCTAGAACTAGGAGACATCCATTCTTCTTAGGTATCTCACACATACACACAGACCTTTTCCAAAATTAGTCAGGGTCCACTGAAACCTTCAAGGGCTGCATCTGAACACTTCTCTTGCATATCATCACACCACAACACCAGTTACCCAATCCGATTTCCACTTTTGACATGCAAATTCCTTTTATACACTAGCACAGTAAAGGGAGGGGAGCAGATTATAACCCCCATGCGCAGGTCTGAAGGGAGATGCCATTGCACAAGAACTGGGGGGTGAGATGGAGGAGCAACAGGAACAGGAAAGAAGACCACTTCGGTAGTTGGACTGGGGAGCAAATGCAGCAACGACATTTGTATGGAGGCCACCCTATGGTTGCAAGGCCCTGACAGCTGATACATGCACTTGAGGTCCTGCCACATTCCTGTCCCTCAGTTGTGGGAAGCCTGTGCCAAAGGAGGGGGTAGAGATTCAGCTGAACCTTGTGCATTGGCTCACAAGCCCTGTGTCAAGGTTAGGGTAAGGATATCAGGCATCCTAGGTGAAATTTCATTTCATGCCCCCCTATCACCCACAAACACAAATGAAGAGCGAGTAACAAACAAAACTTGATTGAAAAATGGTCATTGCCAAGGCAACCAGCCAACAAAGGAAACAAAGCCCAACACGGCTGTGTTTTGGTGTGGCCTTCTTCAGGGGCAATAGTTTGAAATCGTTGTGTCTGCGGTAGTATCAAAGAGCTGCTGATATGAGTGCTACAGATAAGTGGTTGTTCAGACTCTATGCTAAGAGGCAAGATTTCAGGACTACACAACGATTTCAAACTATTGCCCTTGAAGAAGGCCATGTCAAAACACAGCCATGTCAGGGTTTGTTTCCTTTGTTGGCTGGTTGCCTTGGCATTGACCATTTTTCAATAAAGTTTTTGTTTGTTACTCGCTCTTTGTTTGTGTTTGCGATATCTGCAAGTACTTGTGCCCTTTCCTGTGGACTCCTCCCACCCACTACATACCTACTGCCTGGAGGCAACTCTAGCATACCCAATTTTACCATCATAGGTGAAGTTCAATGTACATAATATACAAATCATAGCAACACAAACACTCCACTTTCAGGCCTTATGGATACGAAACAAAACTTGAGAAAACAAGAGGAAAGTGACCTCCACAAGCAAGAACATCAAGGAAGGAGCAGAGAGAGACCACAGCCACACAAAAAGGTCTTTCATTAACACTTTACTGAAGACCCAACTTGGCTAAGTTTCGGCAACTATGCTTGCATCATGGGGTCAACATATAGTTCAGCTGATGCAATATAAAACAATGAAACATCAAAATGAAAAGCCAGGAATAAACAAGTGTACAGCAGCCTTCACTGGTATACCAGTTATATCCACAAAAAGGCAGCCAAAAATCCTATTACACTAGATCCTGGAATACTAATACACCTCCATCTGGGAAAACAGAATTTATTTATTTAGACAGTTTTCTATACTACTTAACCTTCAATCAAAGTGGTCACAACACAATTGGGGGATACATTTACAGTAACATGAGGGGAGATGAGACACATATACTAATACTTACAGGGAACATGGGCAAAGGAGGGTTAAGTGGCTTGCCCAAGACCACAAGGAGCACCTGTGGGACTAGAAACCCCAGTCCTTCTGGACAAGGTTGCTGTCCTCTAGTGGGATTTGAACCCATGACCTTCTGGCCTGAGCTAACTTGCCCCAACCACTAGGCCACTCTTCCCTATAAATAAATCAGACTGCTAAAGATCTCTATACAAAATCTAAATTCTAGTAAAATATTTCACTTCTGTCACAAACACAAACATAGACACCTCCCTACCAATAGTATTACCAAGTATCTCCAGATGTTCTGAATAAGTTGGCCTAGTCCTGGTTTTATCCCATGGTACTTCTGATTTTCCTATTGCATTCACAAAAAAGACAAGAGTGCAAATCCCTACACACAGTGGGGTAAACCCAGTACTGGTCAGCTTATCCTGATGAACTAGAGCCAACTGGAAACTTCATCACCAAATAAACAAGGAACCACGTAGCAACCTGAAGAGGCCAGGCTCTGCATGTAGTACAACACTGGAGAAAGTGATACAAAATATATGTGCTCCTGTACTATGCAAGATGAGACATTCCAATCAATTAAAATTAAATATTTATTTTTATCTGTGTTGCCTGTTTGTTCTATTTTTCCGATTGCAGCGGTTTGCTTTTCCTTCTGCTTTCAGTGCATTTGTCCTTTTTGTCAATTTCTCTTTTGTATTCTCTATTGCTTCTTTGTCCTTTTTGCTTCATTTCCTTTCCTACATCTCTTTCTTCTTGGATCTATTCCTTCTTCTCCACTCTCTCAGCTCCTCTCCCATTCTTCCGTTTCCCATTCCTTTCTTCCTGGTCTCTCATATTCCTTTTCGACTTTCACCATCTTCCTGGCTATTTCAACCCTCTGGACTCTCCCCCTTTCTCAGCTCTCATCTACTTTCTTCCCTGGCTCCAAACTCTTTCTTCTGTCATCCTGGGTCCTCTCTCCCACTTCATCTTATCCTTCCCATCTTACGTAGTTAGAGCCTCATTCTCCCTACCTTTCACCACAGGGTTACAGATGGCTCCTGGTCATCAAAATCAAGCTGAGCCAATCCTCAAAGACTTCCTCAGCCTGTCCCCGATGACTTGGAACCATCTGGCAATCCTACCCTACCATCCCCATGACGTTTCCCTCACTCTGACTCCCCACCCGACCATAGGTCTTCCTCTCCCTCTTGCCCCGTCACTCCATGTAATTTTTCTCCTAGGATCCATCCCATCTGGAGTAAGTCTCCAATTCTCTATCTGTCCCCATTATCTCATATAGGGTTCTCTCTGTCTGTCTCATCACCCCACCCCATGTAGTTTGCCTCTCCATTACCTTCTCCGTGCAAGTCTCAACATCCCTCCCTCCTGCCCCATTATATCACTTTTACCGTCAAACTCTCTGTGTAACCCATGAAGGTCTCATATCCGTGCCTTACCACACTATGTACGTTGTTCTTTCACTCTTTCTTCCAGGCTCTTCCTCTCCCAATTTCTCCTAGCATTTTGATTTTTTAGTTGTTATCTTCCCATTCCAATTTTCCAGTGACCCATTCTTACTCTATTCCATCTTTGACTTGCAGCTCAGCCACCATCATGTGGCCGGCAGAAAGAAGGTTGCTTAAGACCGTGTCAATTTCCTCTGTGGTGTGAGGACAGTCTCATGAGATGATCCATGAGATTAATCATCCTGCAAATCTGACCCCACACCACAGAGGAAACCACTGCACTCTTAAGTGCTCTTCCTCCTACTGACCATGGAGCATGGGCTGAACCTCAACCCTGGGGTAACATTGCTCGCTGCCCTGTCCTTTTGTAACCCCCACAATGCTGGCACTGTAGGCAACTGTCTGGTTCAACTAATAGAAGGCCCTAGTGCTTCCTTTTCTTGTGTTGCTGCTGCTTCTGGCCTTGCAGATGCTGGGCTGAGGGGGAGAAAAAAAAAAGCAAATAATGGGGGAAGAGAGAGCAAATGCTTTACGCAGTGGTGTAAATTCCACCCAAGCTGCAGTGCAGGGAGGACCCAGGGAAGGAGAGGATCCCTCTAGTAGCTACTCCTTTATCTTTAAAAATGGCCCTCCCTGTTCCGGAGGCCCTTTTCAATATTTTGTTTGGGGGCCCTTCATTTGAACTTCTGCTACTGGCCGCATGAAGGAGAGACAGAGAGAGAAAATGCTCAATGGGATGGGGCGGGGGGGGGGGAGACTAAGGGCAAAACTAGGCAGGGGGAGAGAGGAAGGACTAATGCTAGATAAGGGCAGAGTTGCAATGGGGTGGGAGACTGGGCAAACACTAAAAACAGATGTGATATGGGTGAGGGCACAAATTGAAACATTGGCACCCATGGGTGCCGGTGACCCATGTTACACCACTGCTTGTATGCAGTGCTTTGAGTAATTGGAGTACGGTTTGGTTTCTGCAAGTACAGTGCACAGTATTTTTCTGTCGTGTTTGGTGTCATGGAAAGACAGAGTTGGAGGGGCCTCAGGATGTCACCTAGTCCACTCCTGTCTCCAGATAGAACCCAGGGTACCTAAACCATTTCACACATCCATGTGTCTATTCTGCTCTAAAATCGTGTGCTTTAGAACCTATGTCAGCAGTAGTCAACCAGTCCCTAAAGATCCAGACCCCGTCACGTGACAGCAAATAAACTGCTTTAGACAGCACACATTGATTCCCCGACTCACTCAATGTAGTTCAGACTAGGTGTCTGCAAAAACTGGCTCAGTATTTGCCACATCAGAACTCCCTCAGGAAATAAGCCAGAGGTTTAAAACTATTTAAAAACAGCAAAATGGCACTTAAAAAGCATACAGCCTATCCAGTTTACTCATCTTATTTGCCACTGACCCTACTTTATGCTGGATGACCCACACCTTCAATGGGAGACTGTTCCATGAATTCACCACTTTTTCTGGAAAAAAAAGTTTCCTCAGATTGCTCCCAAGCCTTTCTCCTTTCACCCCCATTCTCAAGCTTGCCTTTATTTGAAACAGGCATGTCTCCTGCGTTTATTCTTTGCAGGTATTTGAAAGTTTCACAGCCATCACTCTGCTTTCCTTCATCAGCACCACACTACAGTTAAAACCAGAAAACATGTAATTCCTGTTTCTCGCAAAAACAGGAAGTAGTTTCTCTCGGAGTTCAACTCTCACAGAGTTCCAGCATCCAGAGCTGGTAGAGAGGCAGGGCCTGCTGCAGGAACAGATTTAAAGGGGCCTCTCCCCCTCTCCCCGAGAGGTGTGAGATTCAAAAGGGGGACTCCTTAAGTACAGTCATAGTATGTGTAAAAGTTAACAATCCTGCCTCCAAAGTATAAATGTTTAGGACCTTAAAAGCTTGACTACACTTCTAGGTTGGAAATGGGACATCCAAGTTGAGATATTCACAATTTCCTGGCTATTTTAGAAAAGGCCTGCTGAAGACAGAGCCTTTTGTAAAATACATGTATCCTCCTAAATGTGCAGTGGGAGCAAGCATTTTGTAAAAATACACATTTCAAAAAAGAGCGGCATCACCCAGCAGCTCGTACATGCAAGCACCAGTGCTTACACGTGTATGTGCCAATTTGGCAACCTACACATAAGCATCGCATTTCTGAAATTATACGTGTAACAGAAGCCAATTAAGGAGGCAAGTTTCTAAAGTCAAATTTTTAAAGTCAGTTAAAATATCAGAGAGTTAAACACGATTTCCCCATCAATCACTCCTCTAAAGCCCTGTTTGAAATAAGCAGTTACTGAACTTATGCGTGCCTTGGAGGTGCAAAAGCCGACTGGGAAATTTTTAAAAGCATACATGTAGTCCCATGAAAATGCACATATCATTTTTTTGATCACCCAAACCATGCCCCCTCTAAGTCGATGTCTTCTGGAATTTATAATGTGTAAATAGCAGCACTGTAAAATCGGTATTTACATGTATATGCCATTTACACACATAAATGCTTCTATATATACACATGCAAATGTTGTGCAAGTCTTCTAGAGCAGAGGTTCCCAACCTGTTTGGTTGTATGGACTCCTTGATAACCTCACAAAAGTCGAGGAACACCCCCAGTTCATATCCAACAATCAGGGCCAGCCCAAGGGTTTCTGCCGCCCTAGGCAGGCCCAACGCTCCCCTCCCTCCTCCTGGGGTAGCCAAGGTCCTACCCTCCTGCCCCCAACATCTACTGTCTCACCTGGAGGATGGGAGGGGGTGGGCACCATAAACCCTTCCCCATTCTTCAAAGCATTTGGCAGGCCTTGAAGCACGTGCACATGTGCACGCACTCATGACCTGTTGCACCTGGACAAGAGATTACGTGGAAAGGGGCAGGAGCGGCACACATGCATTCATGCTTCAAAGCCTGCTCAACACTTTGAAAAATGGGGAAGGGATTGCAATGCTGCCCAGTGGGTCTGCAGCCCTAGGTGACCATCTAGTCCACCTAGTAGATGGGCAGGCCCTACCAACAACCTTCCCAGACCTCCTCCCCTCCGTGCCAGAGCTGTAGAATTAGCCCTCTTTATCTCCCTGCCCCTTCCTATTTCCTCAGTCTCTCTCTCTCTCCCTCCAGTCAGTCGCCACCAGTCTATCTTTCTCTCTCCTGCCCCTCAGCCAGTTTCCTCCAGTATCTCTCTCTTCCCCCCAACCAATCCTCACCAGCCTCTCTCTCTTTTTTCTTTGTTCTGCAGACCCCCTGTAATGGTCCTACGGACTCCCAAGGTTCCACAGACCTCAGATTGGGAACCACTGTTCTAGAATGACCTATTTGCTATTATCTTTTCAATCAGGGCCCCCACATGACTTCAGGTTAGCAGGAATAGCCAAACCAGACCAGTCCTAATTTTAGCATCATGGACTTGCAATTCTTGATTTTCTTAGAGAAACTGAAAATGCAAATCCCAGGTCTGGCTCAGTTTCTACCACATGGCCTGGAGCTACTTGGTTACCCTAAAAGGGTCAGACCCAGATGTAGATCAGCCATTCTCAAGAGAAATTATCGACTCGTATCAGGAACTTCAAGACGGAGTCATGAATCTCAGAAAGAAAACAAAGGAAGGTGTGAGCAGAACTGGACTAGTAGGTGTTCTAGCTTCCTTGTCCAAGGCAGCATTAAGTAAATCTGGTCTCAGTGGAGTTGCAACATAGACCACATGCAATGGAACATACGTAATAAAAGAATAGATAGAGCCATTACAGGAAATGCAGGACTCTACAAGAGAGAGAGAGAGAGAGAGAGAGACTGCAAGACGGAGAAGGTGACAGAGAAACAAAGGGAAACATGGACAGAAAGATACTGAGACAGCAAGAGAATGGAAGAGAGATCGAGATGAAAAGAGGGTGAGACACAGAAATGACAGACATACTACTAATAATTTTTGACTTATGAACTGCCCTTCAGAAAATACCAAGGTGGTGTGCAAAAACCATTAAAATCAACAATACAAACTTCAGAATAAAATCAACAACCTACCCCACGCATTAACCCTACCCTCCCAAAATAAGCAAGCAAGACCCTCACACACAGATCCTTTATAAAAACGACCATGTTTTCAGTCCCTCATGAATCCATGCACAGTTTCATTCTCCCCTCGGTGAACAGGGGTTCATTCCAAAGGAGAGGCACAACCAAACGAAACGCCTCACTAATCTTAACCTGACCAAATGGCTTAAAAGATGGTACTATCTACTTACAGTGATCCTGGCTAGATCTCATTTAGAACATAAGATATGCCATATTGGGTTAGACCAAGGGTCCATAAATCCCAGTATTCTGTTTCCAACAGTGGCCAATCTAGGTCACAAGGACCTGTCAGGTTCCCAAAAGGTATATAGATGTGATGCTGCTTATCCCATGGGTAAGCAGTGGATTTCTCTGGTCCTCTTTAATAATGGCATAGGACAGATACAGTGGATCCCTTTATAGCAACAGGATAAAATCAAAATAAACATAACAATCTCTTATATCTGAACAAATAGGGGTGACCTATGTGGAGCGGTGGGTATGCCCCTAAACAAAAGCATGGGAAGGGGTGACCTGCAAAGAGCGGCAGGTGCACCTAACTCTTTCTGCCTTGCTGGGCAGACTAGATGCACCATACTGGTCTTTATCTGCCATCATGAACTATGTTACTTTTCTTCCAGGAACTCATCCAAACCTCTTTTAAATCCAGCTATACTAACAGCTGTTAGTATATCCTTTGGCAATGAATTCCAGAGTTTGATCATGCATTGAGTGAAAAAATATTTTCTCCAATTAGTCTTAAATGTGCTACATTGGAGCTTCATTGCATGTCCTCTATTAGGGTCTTTCTACTTTTTGAAGGAGTAAACAACCAATCTACATTTACCTGTTCTATTCCATTTTTTATAGACCTCTATCATATCTTCCCTCAGCCATCTCTTTTCCTGACGGGGAACATGCCATGATATCTTAAAACTACAAACATAAGGGCACCATCCCTTGAAAAGCAAAAAAGGTCAAAGTTAATACCTTAAAACTCATTCTAAGGGCAACTGGCAACCAGTGCAATTCCCTTAGCAGCAGAAGTGAACTAGAAAGGAGGAGACTTGACTTGTGAAGGGGCATTTACCACAAAAGGTCCTCCCAGGACTAAAGGGGCCTACATTCCAAGAACAATGCATGTGCAGGCCACAATCTGCCTATATGCATGAATTTAGATAAACTCCACCCCTACCAGTGTCTTCATACCACCCTTGAGAAGTTCCAAAAGTTTGCTGTGGCCAAGAAACCAGATCACTGCACACAGTTTTTTTCTGCTTGGAGCAAAATCTTCTTTGAAAGCTACAGAAGGAAAGGGAGGGCTATTTTGTGCTAGCCTGACACCAGGTGGCCTTGGCATAGAAATCCTGTAAGGTACAGCTGGCCGTCGATGGTGTGGGCAGTTTTCACAAGGTGTTTTTACTAGCTCACCTGCCTATGAGGTATTAGGGTGTACAGGGGATGCTATAAGACTCCAGTTCCACAGTAGTCTCAGTCGGCCTGATCAAGCAGATCAGTTCATGGCTCCTCAACGGTTCAGGCACCTGCAGTAAAAGCTGGACTTGCTCAAAACTCTTGTGCAATGAGATCCTCCCTGCCAGCTACCCCCTGTGCCATCTTCATACAGTTGACCTATGGAGCAGTTTTGCCCTTGATTTGTGACAATGGTGATGCCAATTGGTGCCCCATTTCAAATCTCCCTTTCCTTTCTAAGATTCTAGAAAAACTGTTTTTTACGCAACTCTCCACCCATTTTGAAGCTTCCCTAGCACTTCACCCTCACCAATCTGGTTTTCGCCCCGGCCACAGCACCAAATCTATCCTGTTTTCCCTTTTTAATGGCTTACGCACTGCCCACGACCGAGGTCTCATCTCTATTGCTGTTTCACTAGATTTATCTGCTGCTTTTGACCTTGTGGATCACCATACACTCCTAGCACGCCTTCATGACAGACTCTCTGGTTCTGTTCTCTCCTGGTTCCATTTGTTTCTTACCAATAGGTCTTTTTCCATTCTCTCCTCTCCCCCCACCCCCCTTCCATGTGGTGTTCCCTAGGGTTCTGTTCTTGCTCCTCTTCTATTTAACGTTTTTATGGCCCCCCCTTGCCCTTTTGGTCCAGCAACACGGTATCATAGCACATTACTATGCAGACGACATTATTCTTCTTCATCATACAGATCCATCCACCCCCGATCTGAAGTCCCTTAATTCCTGTCTAGCTTCTGTTGCCACCTGGCTCTATTCTAACTTTCTGCACATCAACCCCTCTAAAACTTCAGCTATTTGGTTCACCTCAGGTGCCCCTGCCCTCTCTCTCGCTCCTCTTCTCTCCTCCTCTCCACTTCCAGTTGTTTCCTCTTTGTGATATCTTGGGGTTATCCTGGACTCTGCCCTGTCCTTTAAAGAATACATTTCCTCAGTAGTACACCGATCATTTCACACTGAGACAACTTCGTGCAGTTCGCCCTTTCCTATCAGTTCCCTCCATGACCACGTTACTCTTGTCCCTAGTAGTGTCCCGCTTAGATTACTGTAACATCGCGGTAGCAGGCCTTCTTCAAACACAACTACGAAGATTGCAACTAGTCCACCACACAGCCGCCCGTATTCTGACTCATGCTTCACGTTTCGATCACATTACCCCTATCCTGATTCACTTACATTGGATCCCGATCCCGTATCGAATACAATACAAAATACTTATCCACGTTCACAAAACCATTCACACCGGCACTCCTCTTTATCTCGCAAACCTGATTCATCTTCACACACCTCACCGTTCCCTCAGGTCAATCCACTCCAACCGCATGTCCCTTCCCTCCCCGTCCCAGGCTCATCTTGAATCCACCCGTTCCTCTGTTTTCTTCTTTCTGGGTCCCCAGCTCTGGAACTCGCTTCCCCCTGCCCTCTGCCTAGAGCCCTCCTACAAAACATTTAAACCAGGCTAAAGACACACCTATTCTGTTCTGCCTTCAACCTTCCCTTTCCCTCTGCTCCTCTTTCTCCCCCACCCCTACTGACCTCGATTGCTCTCCACCCCCATTAACACCATGCCTGTATGCTTAGCCTCTACCTCATTTTCTGTTACCTCTATCCTGTTTATTATATTTTTGGCGTTCTTTTCCTTTTCAGCACTCTCAATTTTTTTTTATTGTAAACCGCTCTGGTACTTCCAGCATGAGCGGTATATTAAATTTTAAATAAAGATAAAGAAAGATAAAGATGGATGTTGGGGGAAGATAAAAAGAATCTAATGGCAGCTCACACATCGGCACTGCCCCTAACCCAATGTTCCTATATAAAGCAGAGAGAAAGAGAGAAATAAAATGTTCCCAACAAAAGTCCAGATAAAGTAAAAAGGGTGAAGATGACAACTGTACTTATCTCTTATAATCAAACATCACATCAGGCTGAAACATTTTTCCCCTTCAAGGTAGTGTCTCCATTTGCAAATGCTGTTTTATAATGGTGTCTGGTTATTAATTGTTAGCTTATCTTGTAAATTCTCACAATCCCGTTGTTAAGATAGTCCTTAACCAATGTTAGTGTACTAGAGGTTAAAAGGTGAAATTTGCTTTACCTGTTAATTTCCTTTTATGGAGTCCTGCTAGATCAGTTCAGACCAGCAGGTTGTGCTCCTCAACAAGCAGATGGGGGCAGCAAACTCAAAAGTTCAGTGATGTCATCACTTCCTTAAAGACTGGTACAGCCCTGGAACTTGCCAATATACATCTGACAAACCCCAATAAATACACGAACTTCCTCAAAATCAAACAAGGTAAACACAGAAAGAAACCAGGAAGAGAAGAAAAGAGAAGTAGAAACAATCATAACATCTGCCAATAATACAGAGGACACTCCTGAGATTCTCAACAGTATCCGAACAGAGGAAGCCTAAAATCTGAGTCTTCTGGGTAGGTCTCTGGACTAGTCTAGCAGGACTGAAGGAAAGGAAATGAGCAGGTAAGAACAAATGTCACCTTCCTTATCATGCTTTTAAACCAGTCCAGCGCAGTGGGATGTATGCAAGCTTCACTGATTCAGGAGGGGAGAAAGACAAGGCCCCACTGATAACTTCTCTGCCAAAGGCTGAATCTTCCCTAGCCCGCACATCCACTCGGTAATGCTTGATAAAGCAATGTAACAACCACCAGGTTGCTGCCTTGCATATAACTTCAGGAGAGACCACCCTGGCTTTTGCCCAGGACTTGACCTGTGCCCTGGTCAAATGAAACCTAAGGTCTGCCAACACTTCCTTGCTGGTCAAAAATGCAAGCATACTGAATAGCCTCCTTAATCCAATGGGCTATGGTAGACTTTCATGCAAGGCCCCTCAAATAAGACAAAAAGATGACCTGACCAACGGAAGAAATTCATCTTTTCCAGATACGATGTGGGTGTCAGATCTTAACAAGGTTATTTTAGGGTGTTACAATTCATGTTCAAGAGTTTTTACTAACATGGTTTGAAACAAACAGCTAATAAGTTTAGGTAGTTATGAATAGTGGACTTGATAGAGGATGAGCAATAAAGAGGACTGTGCTCTTAAGCCACATATGAGAGTAGACATGCGGCTTGGGATCCAGGGTCAAGGCAACCTGGGAAAGTACTGAGTCTTTGCATGGAGGTAGGGGCAGGGAGGATTCCCTAAATGTGATAGGGCAAGAACTGGAGACATGGGGGGAGAATATGGGAGCCTTGGACTGAGCAGGCTCAGGCTGTTTGGAACTGGAGGGTTCCCTCCCCCAATGCCCTCCTCTCCACCCAGCCATTTGCAACACCCTATGACTTCTTACATGGAGACTCTCACAATGGATTAGGCATATAAGAGAAGTGTGCTTGAGAGCTCATGGAGGTTGGGAGCTGGAGAGATGCATTATGAGAGATGAGCAGTGGACAAGACTTTATCTGAGAAGTAGAGACTTGGACAGCTGGGACTTATGCTGGGTGGTGGAGGGGGCTGGGGGCTACTATATGGAATGGGTGGAGGTATGGTGGTAGTTTGGACAAATAAAGAGGGTTTAATGCTATGGCTTGGAGAATTCCAGAACGGTCTCATTGTACAGGAAGGAGAGTAGCGAGGAAAGCAAAGGAGTGGGAAGAGAGAGGGTAGGAAAAAGGGGAAGGATGGAGGTAGGGGTGTGATTGAAAGGATGAAAGGGGACATGAAAATGATAAGAGAGTGTTGGGGAGGGGGTGGGGGATGTAATGCAAAAAAAAAAAAAAAAGAAGAGGGGAAATGTGGAAGGAAGGCTGAATGGGAGGGGGAGTGGAGATATGATGTAAAGCTAAAAAAGAAAGGGGTATAGATGTGTAGTAGAGGATGTGTTTACCAGAAGTGCATTCTGGGAGTAAGTGGTTGGAGAAGTTCCAGAGAGGCTTAGCTGGGAGTCCTTCAGAGAAAGAATGGAGTGAACAAGTGCAAAGGATCAAATAAAAATTAGAAATGGTTGAGATGTGGCTGGCAACACTGAAAGTGGATAGCATAAATTTGCCAGTGAAAAGAGCAAGCATTTTAGCAAGTCTTAAGATGATGGGAAGGTGGATAAAGAATCTTGCAAGAAACACATTCAAATGCATCTGAGCACAAAAAGCTAAAGACAATTGTAAGCCGGAGGGGGGGGGGGGGGAGAGGGGAGGAGTTTGCAAATTTGATCCATACACAAGACCATGCAGGATGCAGAAGGGAGTTAACTATGGAATTAGAGGCTCTGCATGGGATGAAGCCACATGTGCGATTATCTCCCATTTGGTGAGATGTTGTTTACGTGCACTATGTGCAGAACTCCTGGCTCTCAAAGAACGAGTTCAATTTCTGGAAGTTAGAAGAGCAGCCTTGGAGAAGATGAGGGAGACTGCAGTATACAGAGGAGACCTATAGGGACATAATAGAGAAACCCACCTCCAGTTTGGCAGCCTCTGTACTGCCTTGGTCACCTGAAAGATAAGCATCACCTTGGAAAGGCATGAAGTGATCCTGTAGCTAGGACTTGCATTCCAGGGAATCCAATATCCTCTCACACTGAGGATGCATCTCCAGGAGTGATTAGATATATGGTATATGGATAGCTAGGTGGCTGGTGGGTGTGAGGAGCACTTCGTCACTTGCCTGCCTGGTGAGAAGGTAGAAGACCTCACATGTCACCCAGACAGAATTTTAGAAAATGCTGGGGGAGGAACTAACTGTCTTGGCACATGTGGGTACCAACTACATAGGAAAGTGTGGGAGGGAGTTTAAAGCTGAACTCTAGAAATGCTTCCTGTTCCATGTGCAGCACCCAAGAGACAGGCCGAGCCTAGATGAGACAATAGTGTAAAGAAGAGGAATTTTGATTTATTAGGAACTGGGCAACATTCTGGGGAAGAGGGAGCCTATTCCAAAAACATGGGCTCCACCTTAATCGGGGTGGAACCAGGCTGTTAGCACTAATATTTAAGGAGATTGAGCAACTTTTGAACTGGAACCTGGAAAAAAGCCAACAGTTCAAGAGCACATGGTTTGGAGTATCTTTGGAGGATACCATCAAAACAAAAACGTTAGGGCATCTGATAGAGAGGTTACAATAAAAGCCAATGCAGCCCAGGCGCCTTTAAATAAAGTGCAGAAACAGTTGAAAGACTGCAAATTATCCCTGTCAACTGCTGAGAAGGTTGTCAATTCAAACAAGAAAAACACATGCCTTGAAATGTCTCTATACAAATGCTAGGAGCCTAAAAAATAAGAAGGGAGAGTTGGAATATAGGGAATGATGAGACAGATATAACAGTCATCTCAGAGAGCTAGTGGAAGGAGAGAGTAACCCATGGGACACTGTAATACCAGAGTACAAATTATATCTCAATGCGGATCAAATTGATGGAGGGATGGCGCTATATGTTAAAGAGAGCACTGAGTCAAACAGAATAAAAGTTCTGTAGGAAACAGAATGCAGCACTGAATCTTTATGGATAGAAATTTCATGTGTGAAGGGGAAGAATATAGTGGTAGGAGTCAGGGCCGGATTTACCTATACGCCATGTACGCCATGGCGTAGGGCCCACAGCCGGCAGGGGCCCACAAAAAAAGAACAAGTAAATTTTTTTTAAATACAATTTTAAAAAAAAACCTGGTGGCTGCCGCCGCGGGGCCCCCTCTGCTGCCGCGGCAGCACCGACTGACCCACGGGGGCCCCGTCTACAAGCTGAAGCCGTCGGGTCGGGTCGGGTCGGGTCGTTCCTCCCTCCCTCCCTCCGTGCAGGCTGCAGGCTGTGAGAGACGCGAAAGGAGAGTGTCTCCTCGCGTCTCTGTTAAGCCCGCAGGGGCTGATGGGAAATTTCCCATCAGCCCCTGCGGGCTTAACAGAGACACGAGGAGACGCTCTCTCTTCGCGTCTCTCACAGCCTGCAGCCTGCACGGAGGGAGGAACGAACCGAACCGACCCGACGGCTTCAGCTTGTAGACGGGGCCCCCGCGGGTCAGTCCGTGCTGCCGCGGCAGCAGAGGGGGCCCCGCGGCGGCAGCCACCAGTTTTTTTTTTTTAAATTAAATTTTACTTTAGGCCCTCGGGGGGGGGGGGGGTAGGACTGGTAATGGGCTATTGGGGGGGCTGGGGCTGGAAATGGGCTGGGGGGGTTAGGGCTGGTAATGGGCTATGGGGGGGTAGGCCTGGTAATGGGCTATGGGGGGGTAGGACTGGAAATGGGCTAGTGGGGGGGCTGGGGCTGGAAATGGGCTGGGGGGGGTTAAGGCTAGAGGTGGGCTGATGGGGTTAGGACTGGTAATGGACTGTGGGCTGTTGGGGGGGCTTAGAACTGGCAATGGGCTTTGGGGGGGGTTAAGACTGGTAATGGGCTGTGGGCTGATGGGGGCTGTCTGGTAATGGGCTATGGGGGGGCTAGGACTGGAAATGGGCTGGGGGGTTAAGACTGGAGGTGGGCTGATGGGGTTAGGACTGGTAATGGGCTGTTGGGGGGGTTTAGAACTGGTAATGGGCTTTGGGGGGGGGTTAAGACTGGTAATGGGCTGTGGGCTGATGGGGTTGTCTGGTAATGGGCTATGGGGGGCTAGGACTGGAAATGGGCTGGGGGGTTAAAACGAGGTGGGATTATGGGGTTAGGACTGGTAATGGGCTGTGGGCTGATGGGGGGGGGTAGGACTGGCAATGGGCTATGGGGGGCTGACTGGAAATGGGTTGATGGGGTTAGGACTGGAAGTGGGCTGATGGGGGGTTAGGACTGGTAATGGGTTATAGGGGGGGCTTAAACTGAAAATGGGGTGATGGGTTAAGGACTGTAAGTGGGTTGATGGGGGGCTAGGACTGGTATTGGGTTGGGGGGTTGCTAGGACTGGAAATGGGCTGATGGATGGCTAGGACTGGAAATGGGCTGATGCAGGGACTAGAAGGGAATGGATGCTGGGTGAGGCTGGAACTAGAAGGGAGCTGATGTTGGGGGAGGATTAGAATGGGATGGGGCTGGAAGAGTAAAATGGAGAAGGGAAAAATATTTTGTGTGGGAGGGATAAAAAATCTACAATTGGCCGGGTATTGGGAGAGTAAGTGGGGATTGAGGATGGAGGGGTAAAATTTGAGTGGATGAAATAGGAATGAGGAAAGAGCAAAAGGAGAAAGATTAGTATGTTAAAGCAGATGTAGAGAGAGAATGGAAAAAAATCTAGAAGAGAGAAGAAAGGACAAACGGACAGCAGACGATGGAGAGTTAGCAGAAGACACGAAGAAACCAGAAGAAAGTGGCTGGAGCAATTGCAGCTGAAAAAAATGCACAAAAGGTAGAAAAATATCTCTTTATTTTGAATTTATTAATTGGAATATGTCAGCTCTGGTAAATGTGCATCATTAACGTCTGCGCTTTGTTTAGTACAAGAGCAAATTAATGTATAGTTTTATTTCTACAGTGTTGTACATTCCAAGTTTGGCTTTTGGGATTCCCAGTTTAATTATTGTCTTCCTGTTTCTAAATTGTGATTCCTTGTTTGGTGAAGGTCTATGTTCTGCATGTGTAACTGAGCTGAGGTGTTCTGTTTATATAATTCCTATTTGACATTGCCACTTGTTCTCTTTCCCCAGTAGGTCATGTATTGTTGTTCTCTGAAATGTATTGGTTTAATATTTGCAGTGTTGCCTTTTGATTGGTAGAGTATGGTGCTTTGTGAGTCCTGGTAGTGCTGTTAGGATACGGCGGGTTTACTATGGGTTCTAAATGGGCAGTGTTTGTAGTAGTTCCTAATGTGTCTGGCAGTTGGCACTGGATTATAGTAATGTAGAAATCTTTTAGTCTTTCTTTATCCATACACTCATTAAGAGGCACGTTTACTAAAAGTTAGTATATGGTAACATTATGCAAATATTTATGCAAATGAGGCCTCGTATGCAAATGAGGCCCCGCACCCCCCTTGGGCCGCCCCTGCTGGGGGCCCACAATTTTTGTTGGCGTAGGGCCTCACTCAAGGTAAATCCGGCCCTGGTAGGAGTATACTTGAGCGAAGAGCATTCTCACTCTATGCCCCAGCATATGGAACACACTTCCACATGACATCCGTGCTACACAAGACCGCAATGAATTCCATAAGAAGTGAACACACACATCTTACTGAGGGCCCGATATTCACTTAGAGGGATATTCAGCGGCACTAACACAGTTAGCGCCACTGAATATCCCTGATGATCTCCACTACACGCCCCGATGCTAGTCGCTTAGCATTGGGGTGTATTGGGGCGGTCTGGGGTGTTCCAGGGGTAGCACCAATCACTAACCGGGCAGCAGGACATTACACTGCTGCCTGGTTAGCATCCCCGGGTAAAAGCTGGCCTATCTTTATCGTGGGAGCTAACCGGGCAGTGGCTCAATATCACCGCTGCCCAGTTAGCTTCTGCGTGCTTGTGGGTTGTGCAGCGACCCCAGATATTCAATGCCGGGCCTGCATATGACCCTGGTATTGACTATCTGGGGTTAAAGGACGATGGCAATGGCTATACACCATAGCAGTGCATAATCGTCGGCACTGAGTTCATTAGCACCTAAGTTTCATCACTCCAATACAACCTACTGAGATGGACATCATACTGCATCCGATATTCCCTGATCCACTTCAGAGATCCGAGACCTCCCCTTGGTCTACCACCCTGTTGGTCATACTTTGAAACCTCTAAACCTGCCACTTTCCTCTTGTCCCTTCCCCCACAAAATCCATGGGCCCCTATTACTTCTCACTCCCTATTCCAAACTGCCCCTCACTTGGATTCTTTAAGTTAAGACTTATATTGTGTTATGTTATAATGCATGATTCCATTCCTGTTTTATTGTTCCATATAAGCCCTAAAGATGCCTCCACACGACGTTTGTGAGGAAGGAGTGGCCTAGTGGTTGGGGTAAGTTACCTCAGGCCAGAGGTTTAAATTCTGCTAGAGGAAACAACCTTGGGTGGAAGAACTGGGGTTTCAGGCCCTACAGGTGCACCTTGGGCAAGGCACTTAACTCTGTTGCCTCAGGTACAAAAAACATGGATTGTGAGCTTTTCAGAGACAAGGGAGATATATATATATATACACACATACAGTATCTGAATGTACGCCATTTTGACTTGTAGAAAAGCAGTATATCAGTCTAAATAAATAAGTGTTCCATGTAACCCCTAACATTGGCCTGAACGTTAAGTTCTGTTTAACCTGTCACTTGTAAACCACCTTGATTCTAAGATAAGGTAGTACATAAAACCAGTTAAATAAATAAGAGATAATGAAACGTTAACAGAAATTAGGGAAGCTAATAAAATTTGGCACACAATAATAATGACCTTGCTGCATCTGGAAAAACAGAAACCTTATACCCAAAATACAGGAAATATTTTTTCAAGAAATAAGCCCTCAAGATTTTAATCTTATCTGCCACAGCAGATAAAAGACATGATTAATGTTGCCCGAGCTGAGATCTCCTCATTAGAAGATTCCAAAAGAGCAGTAACATCCAAATCAGATTGTGTCTCAACATGGGCAACGTCATCATCACGTGTCACTAATCGGGTAGGCAGATAATAAAGATCAGAAACCCCAACAGACTCAAAATCAGAAATTAATAAAATCTCTTTGCAATATTTCCTAAATAATATTAATGGACACAGCAATCGCATCTTAGGAAAATTAAGTAACCTTTAATTCTTTGCCCAATGAATGTTTTCTAGGACTTCAATTTGTTTAAGCAACACATACTGTAACTATTTTTCACTCCCGCATGACCTCCCTCTTGCAATAAACCCAAAGGTTTATCCACAACATCCAATCGCTGGGAGCACGCAGCAATCCTAGTATCCACCTCACGGGACATAGTAACAACCTGTTGAGAAAACTTCACAGTTTGATCAATAAAGCCAGTTTACAAAGCATTGGACTCAGAAACCACTTTCCAAATGTCAAATAAGGAAACATCAGCAGAAGAGGCCTAAGCTAATAAACCTAAGGCCTCAGGCTTACCCAACTGAATAGGAGTTAACAATAAAGAGACAACACTGAGGCTGTTGGGGGGGAGGGGCTCTCAGAAATCGCATTCACTGATGCAGTTACTGGGCCCACCAAGGGGATTACCTCCTCCACACCCATGCCACAGTTCAAAGGAGCAGGATTCAGAGGTGGTGTATAACAGGTGATTTCAATTACTCCAAAATTGACTGGATAAATGTCATGTCAAGTCATGCTAGGAAGGTAAAGTTCCTAGATGAAAAAAATGAATGCTTCTTTGAGCAGCTGGTTTGGGAAACGACTAGAAGAGGAACAATTTCAGACCTAGTCCTTCAGACCTAGTCCTTAATGGAATGCAGGATTTGGTGCAAGAGGTAACTGTTGGGAGCACTTGACAAGACTGATCATAACATGATCAAATCTGACTTATCTTTATCTTTATTTCTACACTTGATAGACCGCTTTTGCCGAGACATTAAAGCGATTTACAATAAAAATCAAAAGGTCAACACTGCAAACTATAGAAAAAGGAACGCCATGGTATGACAGGAAAGAAAAGAAAGACAGGACAGAATGATTAAAGACTATACACCTAAACCAAGGACTTCAGTCGGGCACAAACAAAGACAGAGCAGGGGGAACAAACAGAGGGAAGACAGGACAAGACATGATGGGAATAGAACAAACAAACCTACAGCAGCTTCAGGGAGGAGTACCAGGAGGGAGATCAAAGGATTGTTGGAAAAGATGGGTTTTGAGTAAGGCTTTGCACTGGGGATAAGAGGGTTCTAACCAGAGACAGGGTGGTAATGCATTCCACAACAGGGGATCAAGAAAAAAGAAAGCTGAATGATGAGTTTTTTCCAGATGTGCTTGCGATGGGGAGGGTAAGGACAGACGATTAGCATGGAGTGAGCAAAGTTGACGATAGGGGGTATGAAGGGAAATGAGATCAGCAAGATACAGAGGATTGTTAGTATGAATGGCACAATGAGTTAGAATGAGAATTTTATAATGGAAACGGAAACGGAGGGGCAGCCAATGCAAATGAAAGAGAATGGGAGTAACGTGATCAAAACGATGGGCAAAAGTAATAAGGCGAGCTGCAGTGTTTTGAATAAACTGTAGGCGTTGAAGCTGATAATTGGGGAGATTAGCCAAAAGGATATTGCAATAATCAAGTCTACTGGTAATCAAAGCTAGAACGAGGGTAACCAAGGAACCAAAGGTAAGAAGGGAGCGGACGGCCCTGATTGGACACAGGATTGCAAATGAACAACGGTTAAGGGAAGAAATATGGCTATGGAAGGAAAGCGAGGAGTCAAGGATTACTCCCAAATAACAGAAAGAAGAAACGAGCGGAATGGAGGTCGAGTCAATCATAGGAGCAATGGAAGGACAAGAGCCGCTCAGGGACACTCACATAGCCGTGGACTTCGAAGGGTTCAAATGTAGGAAATGCTGAGAGAGCCAAGAGGCAATATGGGAGAGACAGAGGTTAAATTGGGAGGTATCTAAAGAGAGCGGAGAAGTATGGAAAAGGAGAATGATATCATCCGCATAGATATACGAAGATACTGGGTACTGCTGGATTAGAAGGGGTAAGGGGGCGAGAAAAATATTAATACAAAGAGTGAGTGCACAAAGTATATCTACTACACTACCATTTAACTTTCAAAAAGGAAAACCATAATAAAATGAGAAAAATGATTAGAAAAAATTTAAAAGGAGCAGCTGCAAAGGTAAGGAGTTTGCATCCAGCATGGAAACCCAAACCAGATGTATTCCACATATTAAAAAAGGAAAACAAATAACTTCTTTCAAAAAATGGAAAAAGGAATCAAATGAAGAAAGCAAGAAGCAACATAAGCACTGGCAAGTTACACATAAAGTACTGATAAAGAAGATAAAAATAAATTTTCAAAAATCGCTTGCCATCAAGACAAAAACTCCTAATAAATATTTTTCAGGTACATTCAAAGTAAGAAACATGTGAGGAAGATAGTTGAACCATTAGATAGAAGATCAAGGGGTAGAAGAGGTTGAAGGGGTACTCAGAGAGGATAAGACCATAACTGAGAGACTAAGGGCCCAGTTTTCAGCTGGGCGGTGCTATGCACCGCGCTGGCAGATAGCCTGCCCTCCGTCCACCTAACCCAGATTTTCAATGCCGGGGTCATATGAGGACCCAGCATTGAAAATCCAAGTCTCACAGCACAACCTGGAAGCCGCAGGAGCTAACCAGGTAGCACCAATTTTCGATGCTACTCACTTAGCCCCTGCGCCCGAAAGATAGGCGAGGAAAAATCTTGCCTATCTTTAAGGCACAGAGGGCTAAGTGGGTAGCATCAAAAATCAGTGCTACCCAGTTAGCCCTTTCCTCTGCCCCCGCTCCGCCCTGCAACGCCCCTAACACGCCCCGATGCTAGCCACATAACATCTGGGCACGTTAGGGATTTATCTGAGATTTTCTATCCTGGATATGGCAATTACATGGTTAACTAGGGCAGTTACCTGTGTAAATTCCTTCGAAAATTGGGTCCTAAATGAATTATTTGCTTTGTTTTTTACTGAGGAAGATTTAAGGGAACTACTGATGCCAGAAAAGATGTTTAATGGTGACAAGTTGATAGAACTGAAACTAATTTCAGTGAATCTGAAAGATGAAGTAGAACGAATTGGTAAACTAAAGAGTAGCATATCACCTAGACCAGATGACAAACACTCAAGAGTGCTGCAAGAACTCAAAGGCAAAATTGCAGAGCTACTAATAGTAATTTGTAACCTATCATTAAAATTATCTATGGTACCTGAAGACTGGAGGGTTGCCAACGTAACACACATTTTTTGAAAGGAACTCCATGGGAAACTACAGATTAGTTAGCCTAGTAGAAACTATTAGTAATAACAAAATTATATTGATCACATAGATGGACATAGTTTAATAGGACAGAGTAAACATGAATTTAGCAAAGGGAACTATTGCTTCACCTATCTGCGACATTTCTTTGTTTAGGCCTCCAAATGTTGAAAAAGGTAAGCCAGTTAATTTAGTGTATATGGACTTTCAGAAGGTTTTTGACAAAGTCCCATATGAGAGACTCCTGAGGAAATAAGAAAAGGCCATGGCATAGGAGGCAATGTCCTTTTGTGGATTGGGAACTGGCTGACAGAGAGAAAACAAAAAATAGGAATAAAAGGTAAATTTTCTCAAAGAAGGAATCTGAATAACGGAGTATCCCAGGGATTTGTACTGAGACTGGTGCTTTTTTTTAACATATTTATAACTGATCTGGAATTGGGAACAACGAGTAAGGTGATCAAATTTGCTGATGGTACCAAATTATTCAAAACTGTTAAACTGCATGTGGACTGTGAGCCAAGCCATGAGTGAGAGGGACCCTAGATTGGGGTGCAGGAAAGAGCCCTGCTCCTGTGAGAGTATCCCTGGAGCTCGGCCCAGGGGAATCAGCGATGGCGCAATAGGGAGAGGAGCAGTGGGAACCAGGACTGCCTGGGCCATCGAGGAGCTATCAGCATTAGCGATACTCTGTCGCGCTGGACCTTGAATAGTGTCTTGGTTATCAGTGGTTTTGGTGGGAAGGCGTATATAAGGCCTTCTATCCACAGGATGAGGAACGCATCCGCTGCCACCTAGGACGGATGCGGCTGGCAAAAGCAGAATCGGGGCAACTGCATGTTGTCCGGGCTGGTGAACAGGTCCATCGAGGGGACGCTCCAAAGATGAAACAGCTGTGAGACTACCACTGGATCCAGGTGCCACTCGTGTGTCTGGAGGACCCTGCTCAGTTTGTCCACCAGGGCATTGTTCTGGTCCGGGAGATATACCACCCCTTAGGAGCATCCTTCTGCATGCAGCATAGAGCAGAGGGCTACTGCCTCCTGGCAGAGAGGGTTTGGCCCTGTTCCCCCCTGTTTGTTCACATAGAACATTGAGACCTGATTGTCGGTCTGGATCAGCACCGAGTGGTGTTGGAGCTGGTGGCAGAAGGCTCGGAGGGCTAGGTATATTGCCCGGAGCTCTAGCAGGTTGATTTGTATCCAGGATTCCTTTTAGGACCAGCAGTCTTGCATCTGGAAGCTCCCACAGTGCACTCCCCAGCCCATTAGAGAGGCATCCGTGGTGAGGACCTTCTGGGGACTGGGTGCCAGGAAGGGCATCCCGGCCAGAAAGTGACGTGGAATCTGTCACCATCCATGGAAATCCACCAGCTGATGGGTCACTTTCATTCTGTCCCTGAGCCTGCTTGTGGCTTGCGTCCACTGGGAGCGGAGGCACCACTGGGCTGCCCTCATGTGCAGGCGGGCATATGGGGTCACATGGACTGTGGAGGTCATGTATCCCAACAGGCAAAGTAGGAGCTGGGCATATAGTGTCCGGCGTCGGAGTACCTCTGCGGCTAACTTCCTGAGGCATTCTGATCTCTCCTGGGGGAGGAAGGCTTTTGCCTGGAGGGTATCTAATTGCGCCCCTATGAACTCTAGGCTCTAGGCCGGAGTGAGGTGGGACTTGGGGTAGTTTATGACAAACCCCAGGTGCTGCAAGGTGTTGATGGTGCGCCTGGTGGTGCATTGTGCCTCTGCAACCATCTCCCCCTTTATGAACCAGTTGTCCAGATAAGGGAAGACAAAGGCCCCTTGGAGCCCGAGGTGGGCTATGACCACTGCGAGGCACTTTGTGAAAACCATTGGTGACGAGGCCAGACCGAATGGCAGCAACCTGTATTGGTAGTGCTGTCCTCCCACCACGAACAGGAAGTATTTTCTGTGACTGGGATGAATTAGGATGTGAGTGTAGGCATCCTTTAGGTCTAAGGAGCATAGCCAGTCTCCCTGCTGGAGGAATGGCAGCAGTGTCCCAAGGGAGAGCATCTTGAACTTCTCCCTGACCAGAAACCTGTTGAGCTCTCACAGGTCCTGGAATAGAAGCCTGTGCCCCAGAGATGTTTTGGCACTGGCTTGCCTGTTTTGTCATTGATTAGGCTTGCTAGCTCGGTGAGGAGCAGGGTCTGGTGAAGGAGAGGCCTGGTGAGTTCCACTGGGAAGTACAAGGGTGGTGCCTGTTGTAGGTGGAGGAGGTAGCCCTCCTTGACCACTTGTAGCACCCAGGTATTAGTGGTGATTGCTGCCCACAGGGGGGCGCCTAGCCCTGTTTGCCCACAGGTGGACAGCCGAGGACCTCCTGGGGGTAGGGAGGTCCAGCCAGGCAGTCAAAAGCTCCCCTAGGCTGGGCTGGAGCTGGCACCCGGGACTTCGGGGCCTTTTGTTTTCTGGGACCATGTCCCTGGCCTTTTTGTTGCTGGCCCTGTTGAGGGGTCAAGAAGGCCTGGAAGTGTGGAGTACCACTGAAGCCTCCTTTCTTCCTCGGGATGATGGGCTTTTTCCCCTGGACTTTCTTCCAGGGCTGCACAGAGGTCTTCTTTGAGAGCCTGGTTCTTGTCACGTACTCGGTCTCTATCTCCGCTGCCTTGTCCGCGCCATGGGCTTCCTGAATAGGTGTTCTTCTATGCAGGGGACATCTATCAATTTGTCCTGCACCCATTGTTCCAAGTTGGATGACTGCAGCCATGCCTGGTATAGTGCTCCAATGCCTGTGGCTGCCATACTGGCCAATGGCTCGAAGCCCTCATAGGCTGCCCAGGACAAAACCTTCAAGCATTCTTTTACTGCCGAGGTCAGGGTCTTGAACCTCTGTAGGGATTCCCCATCGAAGCCTGCCGAGAATCCACCAAGCACCTTTTACAGTTCCTTCAGGTATATGCCGATATAGAGCTGGTAGGAATGGATCCAGCAAATTAGCATCAAGCCCTGAAAGGGCTTCCAGCTGAGGGCGTCGAGGGTTGGGCCTCCTTGCCGGGTGGCACCAACAAATTTTTTTTTGGCTCTTAAGCCGGTGCATTGCCGACTCTACGACCATGGACTTGTGGGGAAGCTGAGTCTTTTGAAACCCAGGACTTCGGCGTACCCAGAACATGGCGTCAAGAGGCCTACTAACAATTGAACTGATGCCAGTGTTTCCCACATCCGAAGGAGGAGATGGTCGAAGATCAGAAACACCCATACTGTGAGGGTTTCCTAGGGGTTGCCTCATATTGGAGTATCTCCAATTCCTCGGTGTGTGGGTCCTCCTCGGCCTCGGTCTCAATAATGAGAACCCTGGCCATGTCCTGCACAAAATCAAGAAATTCAATGTCCTCTGGCAGGGAACGGCATTGGGTCATCGGGGGAGACTGTTTTGAGGGCACCTCACCATGTCACCTTGTGTCCAGAGACTCTTTTTCCTTGGTCTCCCATTCAGACTCGAAGTCAGAGTATGAGTCTGATGCCATGAAGTCATCTCAGTTGAGGGCCGCTCTCGGCGGTCCGTGACCTCCAGAGAATCATCGGTCTGAGCTGCGAGCACTTGTTGGGGAGAGCACAATTACTTACCTGTAACAGGTGATCTCTGGGAACAGCAGGAATAAGTCTTCACATATGGGTACGTCGGTACCGACGGAGCCTGCATGGGAATGCTCCCCAGCATCCAATCAGAAAGCTTTTGGGAGCATCCCTCGCGCCTGCGCACTGCCTTCCCGCCTTTCCCACTGCCTCTCCTCAGTTGAGTTTCATAGCTGAGACAAAGGGAGAGAAAGAGGAAAGGAAGATAGATAGATAGATACAACTCCTAGGGGAGGTGGGTGGGTTGTGAAGACTTATTCCTGCTGTTCCCAGAGATCACCTGTTACAGGTAAGTAACTGTGCTATCTCCAGGAACAAGCAGGAATGAGTCTTCACATATGGGGACTCCCTAGCTATAGATGCCAGGGGGAGATCCCATAAAATGTGTGTCTGTGGAACAGGACTGCACTTCACACACATGGATCTCTGGCATCCCATGAGGGATGGTGGGTAGGAGTTGAAAAGAGAGGAGCTGTAGGAAAAACAGCTAACCTAAGGACTACAGGAGAGGAGTCCTTGGTATATATGATAATTACTATTAAAATTATTGGAAGAGCAATCACAATATGGATCTTACCTACTGGACTGCAGGAAGTAGAGAGTCTGATGGAGTCTACTGTAGATTCAGTAGAGGAATCCTCATGGTGACCTCACAGCAGTGAAGGTGAAGGTCCAAATCTGGACTTGGCAGGTGACCCAATTGTCAACTGGGGTAGTATAAGAACGGCAGGTCTTCAGTGGAAAGCTTTATGAGAAAAAGCTGAAAACTCTTTTAGCTACAGAGTCATTAAAAGTTAGGAGTAAAAGAGGAAGACTGACCGATTTGGACAAGTAGCCCAGTCCTGGAGGGAAGAAGGGGTATGGAAAAAAGCCCGTATTCCCAAGGAGGACAGATGTGTGAAGGGCTGAAACCTCAGAACTACTGAAGATCTACACTGTCTTTCCTAGCTGGTGAGAGATAGGAAAGATATCAAAGCATGATGCTTCAGGGATAGCGAGACCTAGAGTAAAGTGGAAGCTGTCAGTACCACAGTAGTGGTTGTGTGCATAACACCCCCAACATACTGAGGGACAGTATGAACATATACAAGCCCACTGTCTGGAACGTCTAAGAAGGTGAAAACCTTTATAGGATAGACAGTTAGGGAGATAGTATGCAAATACATATCTGCTTATAGAAGCATCTGGACAGATTATATATATATATATATATATATACACACACATATATATAGATAGGGATATATATATATATATATTTATATGTATATATATATATATAGATAGGGATATATATTTATATGTATGTATATATATAAATATATAGGCATAACCCATGCACACACAGCTTACCGATATATGTATCTATAGAAATATATAGAGATATATACATACATGAATATGTATGTCGGAAGATACATGTCTGCCACTAAGCCCCATAAGGACATTCACATGAGAGATGTGAAGGAGAAAGATTCATCTAATAACAAGAAGGTGGAATCTACTTGAGAAGATATATAGAGAATCTATTCCTCCGGGCTAAGAAGGTGCAGGGATACTATCCAGTGAAATAACCAGGATGGTTGCGTGAAATAACAGAGGATAATATCAGTCTGTAAACAGCAAGTCCTGAGATTTGTAGGACTCTGACATGGTAAATGGACAGAAAACGCATAGGAGGAGATACCAGGATGACCCACTGGAGGGACACAGGGGTATCATGCGTTACTAGTAGAATATGTGCTGTCCATAAGGGGTAGGATAGCATGAGGACAAGCTGTAAGGAAAAAAGAGCATATTCCTGCAGGATTGGAAAACTCTTTGGACATTCACGCAGAAAAGGCTTATGTCCTGTATTGTAACAGGAGACAACAGGGTATGGAGAACCCTCACAGTCATGGAAAATGACTGATAAGCCTTTTCTACCATATAGAATAGCCATCAGAGACAAGTCCAATGCTCTCTAGCAAGGGCCCATAGTAGAAAGCTTCTCTGAAGATTGCAGAGAGCATATGCAGGAGAAGTGGGAGATAAAACTGACTGTAGGTCAGCTGTGCTGCCAAATCCAAGAAAATGGAGATGGCAAGAAAAGAAGATAATGTGAGAAGCCTGAAGTGATTAGGATTATCCAAGATAGATGAAGCACTATCTTGGAATCACTACTAAGGCTAGACAGAAAGTAGTGGAAGATAGACTGGAAACTTGTAGAAAAGTACCAGTAGTTCAAGCACTGGAACTCCTGCATGAACAGCAGCTGAAAGAGACAGCAGAGAGAATCTTCCTGTGTAAAACAGAAAAAATAGACAAAGGGAGAGGAAAAATTCCTGTCCCTGTCTGTGTCCAGAGAATTTAGTCAAGGAAAAAACTCTACACTGGAAAGAAGGCTAGAGAAGCTCTGCAGTATGGTACCACTCATCCCGGGGAAAACCTGGATGAGAGGGTAGAGAAACAGGAGCTGAAGGGTGACTTACCATATGGTAAGTCTGCTGAAGGAAAAAATATTCATGTTGGGACAGAAAACTATCATGGGATAGTTGTTAACTTCTCTTCTTGGTAGGAAGAAGAGGAGAAATCTGTAACCATAGACATGAATATCCTGACAGCTCAGCTGAAGAAGGAAACCATGTGTAGAGCTTTAAAGAAAAAACAGCGAACAAACTTCTGCTAAGAAGAAGTTGACTGCAGGCTGCAGCCTTGAGGAACCTATGGCTGCTGGGTTTGCTGAGTCTGGCTAGAATTTGGATTCTTCAGAGCAGGACGAGGTGTCCCCTGCTTAGGTACATCTAGATGATGGGCAGGAGAAGAGTGAAACCTTCTTTTCTTAGGGAAAGAAGGTTTGGTAGGACATCTCCTACCTCCTGGGGAAGAAGGCGGCTTAGGGTGGTCCCCAGAACCAGGGAAGTCAGTGGAGCAATGAGCAACCTGACATAAAGCCTCCCTATTGAAGAGATTTTCTCCAGTACAAGGAGAATTACCCAGTGTGTGTTGTGCCCATCTGCTCAAGTCTGAAGCCTGGAGCCAGGCTCTACGTCATGCTCCTATGGCTATAGCAGAGGTTCTGCTAACAGACTCAAAAGAGTCTAGAGAAGCACGAGAAAGAAACCAAGAGAGATTCTGGCTATGACTAAGAAGTAAGGAATAGTTTGCAGCCTTGGGCTCTGATAGAAAAGGAGTCAAAAGAGATAATTTCTTTGTGACCTCCTGGAGAGACAGACTCATATAGAAAATATAAGAGATAATCCTTGTTGCCAGCATAGATGTTTGGAAGGTTTGACGTCCAAAGGCATCAAGTGCTCTAGATGCACGACCTGGCGGATAAGAAGAATGCTTTTTCTTGCTTTTCACCTTCCTCATTGCTGATTCCACTACAATGGAATGATGGGGAAGTTGAGTCTTTTGAAACCCTGGAGAGGGGGGCACCTGATACAGAACATCAGTTGCTGTAGAGGGCGAGGAAACCCTCAAGGGTGTTTCCCATATTCTGAGAAGAAGATCCTGCAAAGAATGATGTAAAGGAAACATTATATGTTCCCTTTCTGCAGGAGAGCCTGGAGTAGGATCACAGCCAGGGATAGGAATAGCAAGGAATGTTGCCATGTCAAGGAGAAATTACTGAAAAGAAGGATCTCCAATGGGAACCATCCCTGGACAGGCTAAAGTTGAAGCAGCAGCCTGGGCACCAGAGGATGTACTGGTCTGGTGCAGAAAAAGAGCCCCACTAGATGGATACTGGTACTGGCAGTCACGACTGGAGACAGTCAGTACTGCATCGTCCATGCCAGGTATCGACTTCAAACTAGGCATAGAAAGGAGCGATGGAGAAAAAAGCATGGAAGTGGCTGGCCTCGATGTGACTGCAGGAACCGACATTGATACCGACACCGGTAGCTGTACCGGAATCGGAGGAGATAACGCCATCAAAGCAGTCATCGGAGGCTGCTTAAGCGGTACCGAGGGAACCAAAACCCCTTGGTGAATATCCTTGGTACCGCGCATCCTGTCTCGATAAGCGTCGGTTCCGAGACGCGTCGGTACCCAGTCTTCCAGACTAGATATAGATTCCAGACTCGGCATCGAAGGGAGCGAGTCTATCGATGCATGTCTGGAGGGTACCGACATCAGTGGTGGTATCGGCGATGCTGTCGATACCGGAAAGTCAATCTGGGACGTATCAACCGGTCCCGAAGGTACCGAGGACGCCAGATGACGATCCTTGGCGAAGAGTGGATCACTCAACACCGGTGCCGATGCCGGGGTATCGGTACCGCTCGAAGCGGATGCCATCCCTGAGCATGGCTCAGAGTCGGGAAAGTCAATCTGGGACGTATCTATCGGTCCCGAAGGTACCGAGGACGCCAGATGACGATCCCTGGTGAAGAGTGGATCACTCAACACCGGTGCCGATGCCGGGGTATCAGTACCACTCAAAGCGGATGCCGCCACCGAGCATGGCTCAGGTATGTTCTGTGAGGGGTGAGCCCCAGGAACAACCTGAAACCCCTGAAATGCTTTGGAGCCCGAAGACTCCCGCCGGGGTTTTAATGCCAATGGGGTCTTGAGGGTAAGGCCACGGCCGTCAGCATGCTTGGCATGAGACCTACCACTCAAGGATTGGCTAGTCTTAACAGACTGTTTGTGGGTTACCTGATCCTGTAGAGAAGAAATGGCCGGTGCCCTCACCGAGGGAGGGAAAACGGTATCGAGGGAAACTCGAAATAGGGAACTTCTCACAGTATTGTAGCCTGATTGTTCAGGGGAAGAAGGGTCAGGACCCAAACAGGTGAGACACCAGTAGTTGGAGTCTAAAAAGAAAACTGCGTTTCCACAGTTAAGGCACTTCTTAGGAGAAGAAGGCTCCATGATGGAGAGGCCTTGGAGGCCCAAACAATTTACAGACAGAAACTGAGGGAAAAACTCTCCTTGAGTTTGAGAAAAAGAAAAGAAAAAACCCACTGGCGGTACTGGTGGCGGCGGGAAAACAGCCGCGACCACAAGGAAACAAGAATTAAAGAATTAAAGAAAAAAAGTTTCTGCGGTGACAGGAGGATGTCCTGCCAGCTCCGTGGAAAAACGAAAACTGGGGAGAGGCAGTGGGAAAGGCGGGAAGGCAGTGCGCAGGCGCGAGGGATGCTCCCAAAAGCTTTCTGATTGGATGCTGGGGAGCCTTCCCGTGCAGGCTCCGTCGGTACCGACGTACTCATATGTGAAGACTCATTCCTGCTTGTTCCTGGAGATGACCGGTGTCCCAAGGAACAGGACTGGGACCTCGTCTGGGGTGTCACCAGAGACTCCGGCGCAAAGTCAGACTTCTAAAAAAAAAGCTTTTCTGCTGCTGATGGTGGCTCTTCAAGGCCTTAGAGGTCACGGTTCTGCAGAGCTCACAGTCGGAGTCTTTGTGCTCCAGGCTGAGACATCAGAGGCAGCAGTCTTGTGCGTCAGTGAGTGACATCATTTTGCCAAACTGGTCACACTTTTAGAAGCCACTGGAGGCCATTGGAAAAAGGGGGTCCCAGCCTCACAGCAGTGGTTCAAGGTCTTCGGCTGAAAAAGGGTGTGAACGCCAGTCAAGGAACACCTCAATGAAAAAATGAGAAACGAATAGACAAACCCAAGGAATGACGCCGAGGTAAGCTGGCTCAGGGGCGGGAAGGAACTGGTATGCAAACCAGACAAAACTCAATCATAAAATTCAGACTTTTTCTGGGGAAAACTGGACAACGTCCGATGGGCTCCATGGAAAAAAGGAGACTGAGACAAGACGGCACCTTTGGATGGGAAGTGGACCAAGCATGCATGGTGCATCTCCCAAAGGCTTTCTTTGAAAGCTGGGGAGATGCTTCCACATGGGTTCTGTCGGCACCGACCTCAACCATATGTGAGGACTGACTTCCTGCTTGTTCCCGGAGAATATGCTGCTTTATGTAGGAAAAACGAGGGAAAATATGGGAAAAATCCTGCAGATAGAGTACTTTAGGAGCTTTGTCTGGACTAAAAATAAAATTATGAAAAACTGGAGATGTTGGCATTGTGGGAGAAAACTCGGGAGGGCACTGGGATGGACACAAGGGAGCATGAATTATTATATGCATGCATCTTAGTAGAAGCTACCAGATGGATTTCAGGAAGAACATTACTGTATAGGTAAAACTTACCAGATTAAGCACATTTGTAACAAGTGGAAAGACCCTGTTTTGTCACTATACAATAGGATTGCCTTAGTGAAAATGGTTATCGCTGAAAACTTTTTACCCTACACAAACTATGCCAATATGGATAAAATACAAGGATTAAATGCAGTATAAAGGAATAATTAGGAAGTTTATCTAGAATTCGAGGAAGGCAATAAAAGGATGAGGGAAGCATCAAACTACCAGATCTTCAACCGTAATGTGGCTACTCTAATGTGGTGGATCCACAAAGTGTACACAAGCAAATACAAATCTTTTACATAAGGTCTTCTGGAGAAGCGCTATGCCGTCCTCACTGTTATTAATGCCATACATTTGAGGAAGAGGAAGTAGGCTCAAGTGGGGGGCTGACAATTAGGATGGGCATGGAGGCGGCGGAGGGCTCAGAGCAGAGGGTTGCATGGGGTTACTCCATTCCTGCAGATAGTAAGAAACCCAGATTTCCTCCCAATGTAGGGAATAACGACATTTCAGTTGCTGTGGGAAAAAGGGCGTAGAGCCACTTGTTGAAATTAAATAAGGGAGAATCCCTTTGCTTTCATCAGGTCAAGGAGAAATGGAATATCCCCAACCCCCACTAGCTGCACTATCTACAGGTGCGGCATTATTACGCTAGGTTGAAAGCTAGAGATTCAAGAGGATTAAGGTAGACAAAGCTGGATAAAGTTTTCCTAAAGTTACCTCAGGATTTAGACAAATTGACTGTTTGGTACAGGTTTAAAGGGAAGAAATGGGTGATAGATGCTCTAGCAGCAACTTGGACCAGAGAGGGAATAGAGAATTTGGGGCCAGAAAAACTAGGAAAACATTTTGTAGACAGCAGGAAAGCAACCATCAGTGTGAGCCGAGAAGAAATGCAGTTGAAGATCATGTCTATTTGGCAAAAGAAAGGGGGAAGAAATGCTGAAGCTATGGCTGGACAAACAATGTAAGAAGTGAAAGACCCCAGCTGAGAGAAACTATTAGACAAGGGCTCTATGGCCATTATGTCTGGAGTTAAGACATTTCACCAGGTTCACTACTCCCACAGATCACAAATTGCTAATCAGCCTTTTAAGGAAAACAAAACTTGTGCCTCAATTGGCTTCCAGTAGAATGCAGGGCTGGCTCATCCACTGGGTGAGCTAGGCAGCCGCCTGTGGCAGTCAGCCCAGGAGGGCAGCAGCACACAGGGCCAGCATGCCGCCCCACCCCCACTCCCACCTCCAGCTGCCACCGATTCCGTTTGGGGGGGGAAGCAGACAGAAGCAGTATTTCCAAAAGCAGCTTTTTGCCACCGCTTTCTTGTCTGCAGAGGCCATGTCCTTCAGCACACATGGCCTGCTGCTTCTGACCCCCCCCCCCCCCACACACACAATAAGCTGCGTTGGAAGCAGGATCAGAAGAGGCAGACCATGTGTGCTGAAGGTCATGGCCTGCCACGGGCACGAAAGCGGTGGCAAAAAGCAGCCGCTTTTGGAAATACTGCCACTGCCTGCCTCCCCCTCTCGAGACGGAATTGGTGGCAGCTGGGGGGCAGTGCAGTGGCAGCTGGTGGGGAGCAGTGAGGCCGGAGTTTCCGCCTAGGGCAGCAGAAATCCTTGGGCCGGCCCTGGTAGAATGCAACAGTTGCAGTGACTCTTTTCCTACAACACCAAGTGCCGACACGGGAACTTACACAGTTATGTGGATGCTTCTAGCAGAATATCTGGAACCAACTTCCATCTCAGATGAGATTGTTCTGTTTACAGATTTGCTGGAGGGGGTAAGAGCTGTTTCAGCTAATTACATTAGAAGGAAGACTTCCCAGGATCTAGAAGTAACCATCTGCTAAATATGGTGAAATATGAATGACCAAAGCAAGTGTTTTAGGAGCTTCTGAAACCATATGTTCATTGTCATTGGGAACTAGATCCTAGCTGGTTATCTCATATGTGGTACAAGGGTTGTTATTGTGAGGAAATTGAGGCTTGTGGTACTAGAGTAGCTGCATGACACACCTGTGGGCATGTCCCATATGAAGAGAGCTGCCCTGCATTAGTCTGGGGACTGGGCTTGGACATGGATATTGAGGATCTGCTGGAGAAGTGTCTTGCTTGATAGGGTTTGCACCATGCACCAACCTCTGTGTCAGTGAGCCCATGGGAAAGGTCAGGCAGCCCCTGGACAAGATTGCATGCAGACCTTGCTGGGCTGTACCACAGTAGCATGCTACCGGAGATGGTGGATTTAGATTTGAGCTTCAATCACTTGTGCGTGCGAGGCAAGTTACAGACAGGTACACAAGTTATTTTCCTATCCAAATGTACTAACAATCTAGGCTGAATCCAAGGTCATGGAGGGTGAAGTAACTTCCTAAAATGCTCAAAGTCACAGGGAGAGTCAGTGGGAGAAGCAGGTTTTGAACCCTGGCTTCACCGTTTCTCCTCCCGCTACCTGGGGGTATATCAAGAGATCACATAAGCATAAACATATGTACTCCTCCATTCCTGATCTTTGTGGATACTCATTCCAACTGTCATCTGTGTCTTCTAAGGTCAGTCCAGCTCAATTTTGACTTTTTTTTTTCTTCAATACAGAGTTCGGCAGAAATTTGTGTCTTGGACAATTTTCACCACTGGAAACATTCAGGACTTTATGTGTCAGTGTGGCATCCGCCACATATGTGCTGCTCCATACCATCCAGTTTCCAATGAGCTGATAGAATGGGCTGCTCAGACCATAAAAGATGGGTGGTGCTGGATGGGGGAGGGATCCTTTGATACAGATGTAGCCAGATTCTCACTATGATATCATAAAAGGGATCTTGCCAACTGAACTCATTTGGATCTCCTGCACTCTTAGATAGGAGTATGAGTATGCCAAAGTCAGGGAGTCATGCTAACAGTTACATGGGGAATCGGGGGCAGCCACTGCACTTCACTGCAGGCAGGCCAGTCAGCATAGATGACAAATTTTGGGACTAGATCATTCTGGGTACCAGTGGTGGTATGCACTCAAACAGGCCCTGTTCCCTTTAAAGTAAGGCTAGACTCCATGGGTCACAGGGATCACATTCATAAAACGGGGAATACAGGTCCTCATTTAGGTAATAGGAAACGTGAGGATACTCCATAAGGGAACCTGATCCCTCCATGGCACCAGAAACTAATGAAGGAGTGGGGGATGTGCACAGCGATGCTCACACAGGCTTGGAGACCCCTCAGGGAACAAATCGTGAGGGAGGTTAGAGTGAACACACCCACAAGACACTGAAGTAAGAAGATCGCAAAGAAGGGTGAAAGATCCGAACAGGCTGAATTTACAGAGTGAAATCTTAAGTGTAGAGCAAGGTTATATAGTGGTGTTTAGTTATTAATTTGTTAGCTGCTCCTTTAAGTTCCTATAGTGCTAATTGTTACACAAACGTTAAGCAAAGTTAGTGCACTGTTCCTGTAGAGTATAGAGACAGCTCCTAGGGGGACAAAGAAATACTTTGAACCTGGAAGTCCTTATAAATCATGCTGGTGTAAGACTCAGGGCTTAATTTGTGCTGGAACAGGGTGAAACAGAGTTCCGGCACTTCTCTAGTTTAGGAAATGACATCACTTAGATTCCATCCAGAGAGGTGGAGCCAAGTGCTGATTTACCTGCCTACCTCTCACTGAAATCCTGCCTGGAGCAAAGGTTGATGTGGGCCGCTTGACCATTTCATTTCATTATTTATTTTTTCTCCATGGACAAGCAGTCTGAGTCAGCCACACCTAGGTGTGCCATCCCCAGGGACCAGATTAGCGCTCCCTAAACTCAAAGGAATCCCCCCTTTTTTTTTTTATTCCTCTGAGCCTGTCCCCTCCCCTTCCTGTTCCAGCCCCTGACCTTCCTCCCTCAGTTTTTTTCCACCCACCTTCCAGGACAGAAGGACATCCAGCTCTCTCCACTTTGTTAAAACAACAAAAAAAAGAAAGAGAAAGAAAAGACGATGAAGAAATAAGCAAGGAACATGGAGAAAAGACCCACCAGGAAGTGCCCTGGCTGCAACAGGCATTCCTACAATCTAGACCAGGAGTACTGCCAGTCCTGCCTTCCACCGGATCTCGTGCAGCCCTCTAAAGAAAATCCAGGCACCCACAAGGAGGACTGAGGCCAAAAAGGAAAATGTGTGCACAGGATTAAGAGTACAGAACTCTCTAATTGCAATACAGGGGGACAGGCAGAGGAATGCATGACAGCACCCTTGATTGCCTCTCCAGGGCAGGTAAGCCCTTTTTCTATGAGTTTGGGGCATAATCAGGGCAGCACTTCAGACCCCAGCACCGGCAAGGGCTTCCCCCCCCTCACATCTAGCAATCCGCGTCCTTCTGGGTCCGCCTCCATCACACACATGGCTGCCTGGGCCGCTTCTGAGACAGGACCCCCACTTCTGGAACTCATTCCTGCTCCTCCCACTTCCTCCGCTCTATCACCGGACTTCCTCAGTTTGCAGACAGACGCCCCTGCTCCCTTTGAGTCTCGGAGCTCCTGCTCCTCCCTCCAGTACGAAGAGACAGAATAATTCAAAACGTAAGCGCCATGATTCCTCCATGTACTGACATCATCGATCTTCTCCCCGGCAGCATGGTTCCTCCCCCCGATGTCATCGACACCCCCGAAGACCAGCAAACGCAAGAGGAAGGAGAGCATCAGCAGCTCCTACAGCAGCGAGGCCACTCAGAGCAGCAGCGATCAAAACAAACACAGAAGGGGCAAAAGCAGCAGCAGGCTGAGCAACAACCTCAGTAGGAGACAACTCCTCAATCCCCATCAGCCTACAAGGACAAAAGGCTCAGCAGAACTCTACACATCACGGAAGCCTCCCCAGCACAGCTGCTCCAGATCAGGCGACTCTCTCTACGACACTTAGAGTGACTCTGATGGAGCTCTGGGCAAAGTTCCTAGCCCAACAACTCCACCTCAGTCTCTGCCTCAGGACCTGGCCATGGCACAGGCCTCCACCTATGCCCTGGTTTTGCCTCTATCAGCCCACCCCACGCCAGGGTCAACCTCAGAGGAAGAAGGAGAGATAACACACTCTGAAGAGACCTTCTGGAGCTCAGGGGAAGACGCCGGCCCTCCTTCCCCATGACGTACCATAGAGGATGCCCCACCTCCTCCAACACTTGCCACTCCCCCTGAGGACCTCACCTACCCAAAGTTCCTTCAGAAACTCTCCACAAGCCTTTGGCTTGTGCCAAATGGTGGAATAGAGTCCCTAAACGATCCCCTGAGGGTTCTGAAGTACCTCAACTCCCCCAAATCTTTAGTGGCCCCTGCAATGACTCCCACCGCAACCAAGAGACTGGAACTGAAGTACCATGTGCTCCCCACTCTAGGTTCTGAGGCAGCGCAGCTTTCACACCAATCCATTATGATGGAATCTGCTCTAAAAAGATCCAAAATGCCCTGACAAAAATCAGACACACCGTCAGGAAAGGACAACAAACTTCTCCATGGAATCAGCAAGAAAGTTTTCTCAGGCACCACACTGAACACAAAGATTGCTTCCCACCAGTCTCAGATCGTTGCCTTCCTTGACCAACTGCTGCAGCGGACCAAGGATACTGTCACACCTCTTCCACAGGAAACGAGAGATCTCTTGGCAGCTTTGTTTCAAAACATGGCAGATTGCAGTAAGCATCTGGTCAGGGCAACCTTTGATGCTTTTGACACCGCCTCTCGCACCACAGAAACAGCCATTTCCACCCGCCGCAAAGCATGGCTGAATGCCTCCAGATTAAGGGAAGACATACATGAATGGGTGGCCAATGTCCCCTGTCTCGGGAACAGCCTATTTGGTAGTAAGGTGAAGGAGACAGTGGAAGGCATAAAAAACAAATGCACTGCCATACAGACCCTCACCACTGACGGACTACACCGTCAAAGACCTTCTAAGCCATACAGCAGCCATAAGTCCAACTACCACACAAGCATAATATGTAAGGCAATTTCTTCAGCCACAGAATACCCAACGCTACAAGAACAGTTACCAATATAAGTCCAATCCACGGGACAAGAAACCACAAAATACCCAAACCTCCTCCTCGACCAGGAACAACCAAGGTTTTTGAACACCATAAGAACATAAGAACATAAGATATGCCATACTGGGTCAGACCAAGGTCCATCAAGCCCAGTATTCTGTTTCCAACAGTGGCCAATCTAGGTCACATGTACCTAGCAGTTTCCCCAAGAGACACAAGTTCCACAATGCTTGTACTGGGTCAAGCACTGATATCTTCGGTCACTTCTTAATAATGGTTTATGGACCTTTCCTCCAGGAACCTGTCCAAACCTTTTTTAAACCCAGCTACATCCTCCGGTAACAAATTCCAGAGTTTGATTACACGTTGAGTGAAAAAATATTTTCTTTTATTAGTCTTAAATAGTTTACCCTGTAGCTTCATTGCATGTCCCCTAGTCTTTCTATATTCTGATAAGGTAAACAATCGATCTACGTTTACCCGTTCCACTCCGTTCATTAATTTATAGACTTCTATCATATCTCCCCTCAGCCGTCTCTTTTCCAGGTTAAAGAGCCCTAACCTTTTTAGCCTTTCTTCATAGGAGTATCCTTCCATCCCCTTTACCATTTTGGTGGCTCTTCTCTGTACCTTTTCTAAAATCGCTATATCCTTTTTAAGATACGGCGACCAAAATTGCACACAATATTCAAGGTGCGGTCTCACCATGGAACGATATAGAGGCATTATAATATCTTTTGTTTTATTTTCCATTCCTTTCCTTATCATACCTAGCATTCTATTTGCTCTCTTGGCCGCCGCTGCACACTGGGCCGAGGGTTTTAACATGGTATCCACAATGACGCCTAAATCTTTTCCTGGGTGGTGGTTCCTAATGTGGAACCTTGCATCGTGTAACCATAGTTTGGGTTGTTCTTCCCTAGGTGCATAACCTTGCACTTTTCCACATTAAATTTCATCTGCCATTTTGATGCCCAGTCTTCCAATTTATCAACCACCAACCACCTGCGGATGCACAAGGATCCCCTGTGGATGCCCACATCTGAGGCAGACTCACCCTCTTCCCGGGAGCGTGGGTGGCCATCTCCACTGACCGCTGGGCCATCAACACCATGCTCAGGGGCTTTCGCATTCGCTTAAAAACCCCTCCCCCACCCCGGCCACCCACCCACCAACCCCGGGCAAGGGCGGAATACAACTGGCAGCTACTCAAAGAAGCACACATCCTCCAGTGAATGGGTGCTATAGACCCGGTTCTAGCCTCACAACTCAACCACAGCTTCTACTCCCGCTTCTTCCTTGTCGCCAAAAAATCCAGAGGCTGGAGCCACATCCTTGACCTCAGGCAGCTCAACAAGCACATCCTAAAGGAAAAGTTCCACATGCACTCCCTGGGCACCATCCTTCCCCTGATACTGGAGAATGATTGGCTCACATCTCTAGACCTCCAGGATGCATACACCCACATACATCTGGCACCTGTCCCAGAGAAGATACCTTCGCTTCACAATGGGAAGCCAGCATTTCCAGTACAAGCCCTGCCTTTCGGCCTATCCTCAGCACCACGAGCCTTCACAAAGTGTGTCATGGTCACAGTGGCTCACCTATGCAAGGTGAGCATACACGTTTTCCCCTTTCTCAATGGTTGGCTGATCGTGGCACAATCCCGAGGAGCAGTTCGGACAGCCACTCAAACCACAACTGGCCTGCTCTAGTCTCTGGGCTTCCTGATCAACCATGATAAGTCAAACACACAACCATCCCAGGTCACAGAATTCATAGGGGCCGGCATCGATACCACGCAAGCAAAAACATTCCTGCCAAGGCAATGAGCAGACAAGATCATCACACTAGCTGGACAGATCTCTTCGTCCAGCAAGACCTAAGCACGGATCCTCCTCCGCCTCTTGGGCCACATGGTGGCAGTGGTGCACGACATCCCTCACGCTAGACTATGAATGTGCCATCTCCAATGGCACCTTTGGAGGGCCTGGGATCAGCACAGATAACCCCTGCACCACAGGGTCAGCATAGACCACCACACCCAGAAGAACCTTGGCTGGTGGAGAACCTGCAGAGGGGCAAGTCGTTAAGACCACCTCACCCGCAGAACACCCTTACAAAGGATGCATCAAAGTGCAGATGGAGGACACACCTGCTTGACCTCCACATGCATGGGAACTGGTCCCCAGCAGAGACATGCCTCTGCATCAACCTCCTTGAACTCAGAGCCATAGGGAATGCGCTATGAGCCTTCCACCCTTGGATACAGAGGAAGACTGTTCAGGTCCAGATGGACAACCAGGTGGCAATGTTCTACATCAACAGACAGGAAGGCACGGGCTCATCTGGAAGCATACCTCATCTGGACCTCAGCCATCTCCCTGTGGTCCCACTCGCAAGCAGTCTACCTACCCAGGGAAGACAAAACCCTGGCAGACTCCCTGAGCTGGCAGCTCACCCCATACGAATGGTTACTCAACTGCTCTGTCACCTCCAGCCTTTTTCAATGATGGGGGACTCCAGCGATCAACCTATTTGCCTACAAGGAGAATGAAAATTGCAAACACTTCTGCTCCAGATGCCCCTCCACCCACAGGGTGGCTGCAGACACATTCTCCATCAACTGAGGCCCCCAGCTCTGCTATGCCTACCTGCCCACTCCTTTCATCTCCAGAGCAATCCAGAAGATCACACATGACAGAGCGAATGTCATCTTCATCGCACCCTTTTGGCCAAGACAGCCCTGGCTCCCATTCCTCCGACAGCTGTCCAGCCAGCAGCACCTCCGACTACCTACCCATCCGGACCTCATCTCGCAGGACAAGGGTCAGACATTCCACCCTGATCTGCAGACCCTGGCACTGACCGCATGGATGCTGAATGGTCACCCCTGAGGCCCCTCCATCTATCACAAGATGCCATGGAGGTCCTTTTGGCAGCCAGGTGTCCGGCCACTCAGAATTCTTACACAGCGAAGTGGGATAGATTCTGCTCATGGTGTGCCAGCAAAAGACTGAACCCCTTCGACTGTCCCATACCAGTGCTTCTACAGTACCTGCTCATGCCTTCACACAATGGCCTGAAGCCCTCCTCCATGAAAACACACCTAAGCGCCATAGCCGCTTACCATGACAGGGTGGAAGGAAAATCCATGGCAACAACCACTAGTCTCACGATTCATGAGAGGCCTCAACAACTTGCACCCCTCGGGCAGACCTCCAGCCCCAGGGAGGGACCTGCACATCATCCTGAACCAACTCATGGAACCCCCTTTTAAGCCACTCAGTCGCCTCAACGATTCCTCAAGTGGAAGACTCTCTTCCTCGTCGCCATCACCTCAGCATGCTGCATCAGTGACCCTCGTCAGCTACTCCCCATACACCCAAATACTTCACGACAGGGCCAGTCTCAGGACTCACCCAAAATTTCTAACAAAGATCGTCTCGCCATTCTACATCAACCAATCCATCGTCCTCCCCAGCTTCTACCCAAAGCCACATGCATCACAAGAAGAGCACTGCCTGCATACACTGGACTGCACATGTGCCCTGCAGATCTACATTGACAGGACTGCACACACGAAGAAGGCCTCACAACTCTTCCTTTCCTACGGCCCAAACAGACTGGGCCATCAGGTGATGAAATGCACCATGTCCAGATGGCTGGCAGACTGCATCTACTACTGCTACATTCGTGCCAACCTTTCGCAAGGGGAGAGGGCACACTCTCACCAACTACAAGCGATGGCAACCTCCCTGGCTCACCTGAACATGGTGACACCCACAGACATATGCAATGTAGCCACGTGGGCATCAATCCACATTTTTACGAAGCACTATTGCCTTGACTGTACTATGGGCATGGACATAACTTGCTTCAGCAGGGCAGTCCTGCAGGCAGCCACAGATGCCCGCATGCATGACTGAGCGCATGAACCCAAGGATTCACACGAGCACTGTCTGTTTACACTATTATTGCAATACTGTTTTCCAGCACTGTTTGCACTGTTTTGCACCATTGCTACACTGTTTTTGCACTGTTTTTCACCGTTTCCAATACTGTCTTGCCCTGCTTTGCACTGTTTACACTGCTCTTTTGCACTGTCAGTGACTCATCAGCATTTAGCTGTTGGTACCTTCGGTAAACTGCTAACTTCTGGCAAACATGCGGTCTATGGAGCTCCTTCGTAGATTCACCCTCCAGTCTCATCCTACCACAGCACTGGGGCGTGAAGGGCATGCCAGATGTTGATTGGCACATTCCTGCTGCAGTATCATCTAGAAGTAAGGAGATACTAGATTCTCTACAGGGAGAAATATTCAGACAACTGGTAACAGAACCCACATGTGAAGGGATCATACTGAACTTGGTGCTTAGCAATGGTGAAAGTGTTTCTGATGTTACAGGGGAGATCATTTTGCATCTAGTGATCACCAGATGATGTGGTCCAGTATTAGGACTAGGGCTGTTAAAATCCATTCAAAAGCAAGGGTATTAGACTTTAGGAAAACTAGCTTTGCCATGATGGGCCAATACCTCAGAGAATCGTTAGCGGGATGGGAAGAGCTGGGGGATGTAGAAAAAACAGAAGGCAAAACTGAAAGGGGATATTTTAAGTGCGACCAACCTTTTTGTTAAAATGGTAAATAAAGGTAAAAGGAAAAGGAGACTGCTATAGTTTTCGAAAGAAGTAGCTGAAAAAGTGAAGAAAAAGGGAGGCCTTCATGAAATACAAGAGATCACAGAGAGAGGAAGACAGGCATCTATATTTGGAAAAACTTAGAGAAGCTAGCAGTCAGGAAAGCAAAGATTCAAAAAGAGGAGGAAACAGCCAATGCAATAAAATGGGGGGATAAGATATTTTTCAGATATGTTAGTGAAAAGAGGAAGGGCAAAAGTGGTATTGTCAGACTCAAGGTTGAAGGGGAGGAATATGTAGAAGCTGATGAGGATAAAGCAGAATTGCTTAACAAATATTTCTGTTCTGTGTTCACAGATGAAGAACCAGGAGCAGGACCTCAGAAAACACCCACAAACAGGAATACAAGCGAGGGGCATCTTGAACAATTTTCAGAAAACTGTGTTCATGAGAAACTAGCTAAACTTAAAGTAGACAAAGCAATGGGATTGGATGGGATACACCCTAAACTATTGAGGGAACTTGGGGACGTTCTAGCAGCTCCACTAACCTTTTTAAAGCCTCGTTGGAGTTGGGAGTCGTGCCAAAGGACTGGAGAGAGGCATATGTAGTCCCTTTACACAAAAGCGGAAGTAAGGATGTGGTTGAAAACTACAGGCCAGTTAGTTTAACTTTGGTGGTAAGTAAATTATTGAAAGTGCTGCTAAAAGAGAAAATAGTGAAGTTTCTGGAGTCCAGCGGATTACAGGATCCGAGGCAGCGTGGATTCACCAGAGGCAGGTCTTGTCAGACAAATCCGATTGATTTCTTTGACTGGGTGACCAGGGAGTTGGACCGAGAGAGAGCCCTAGATGTGGTGTATTTAGATTTCAGTAAAGCCTTTGACACTGTTCCTCACAGGTGACTTATAAACAAACTGAGCACCCTAGGGATGGACCCTAAAGTTACTGCTTGGGTTAGAAATTGGTTGAGTGGGATGCAACAAAGGGTACAGGTAAATGGAGCTCACTCTGAGAAGGATGTTACCAGTGGTGTGCCCCAGGGATCTGTCTTTGGTCCGATTCTTTTTAACATCTTTGTTAGTGATATAGCGGAAGGGCTGTCGGGTAAGGTTTGCCTCTTTGCAGATGATACCAAAATCTCCAATAGACACCCAGGAAGATGTAGATAACATGAGGAGGGATCTAGCTAAGCTTGAAGAATGGTCTAGAATTTGGCAGCTGGGATTTAATGTTAAAAAATGTAAGGTCATGCATTTGGTCTGCAGCAATCCAAGGGAGCAATGTAGTGTAGGGAGTGAAGTACTTTTGTCCACTAAAGAAGAGCGGGACCTAGGCGTGGTTGTGTCTGATGATCTTAAGGTAGCTAAACAGGTAGAAAAGGCAACAGCAAAAGCTAGAAGGATGCTTTGGTGCATAGGGAGATGAATGGCCAGCAGAAGAAAGCAGGTGATAGCGCTTCTGTATAAGTCTTTGGTGTGACCTCATTTGGAGTATAGTGTGCAATTATGGAGACCGCATCTTCAAAAGGATATAAACAGGCTGGAGTCAGTACAGAGGGTGGCTACTAAAATGGTTAGTGATCTTCATTATAAAGCATATGAGGACAGACTTAAGGATCTTAATATGTACACCTTAGAGGAAAGGCGGGAGAGAGGTGATATGACTGAGATGTTTAAATATCTCCATGGCATAAATGCACAGGAGAGCCTCTTCTGATTGAAAGCAAGCTCTGCTATGAGGGTACATGGGATAAGGGTGAAAGGGGATAGATTCAGGAGTGATATGCGGATATATTTCTTTATGGAAAGAGTGGTGGATCTGTGGAATAGTCTCCTAGTGGAGGTGGTAGAGATGAGGTTCACTCTGCAGCTCCTCACTACCTTTCTTCTCTTATCTCTCCTTACAACCCCCCTCGGGAACTCCACTCTTCCAGCCAACTGCTTCTATCTGTGCCCTTCTCTTCTATTGCTAATTTCAGACTTCGCTCCTTTCACCTTGCTGCACCTTACGCCTGGAATAAACTTCCTGTGTCTGTACGCCGGGCAGCTTCCCTAACCCTCTTCAAATCCAGGCTGAAAACTCACCTCTTCGCCGCTGCTTTGGATCTTGACTGACCTGATCTCCTTTTCTTTCCCCTTGTTTTACCCCTGCTAACACCTTCCGTGTTTGTCTTGATTAGATTGTAAGCTCTGACGAGCAGGAATTGTCTCTTTCATGTCTGTGCAGCGCTGCGTACGACTAGTAGCGCTATACAAATGCTCAGTAGTAGTAGTAGTATCTGAATTGAAAGAAGCATGGGACAAACACAGAGGATCGCTAAAGGAAAAAAGGGGTCTGTTGTAGTGGTTGATATGGAAGGACAGACTAGATAGGCCATGTGGTCTTTTTCTGTCGTCATGCTTCTATGTTTCTATAACGGGGCCTGCTCTGGGCCCAAAAGACGTTGCCTCCACACCCAGCTTGGGAGTCACCTAGGCGTGACTGACTCAGACTGCTTGTCCATGAAGAAAGTAGGGCTACCCACCATAACAAGGTTCTCCGTGGATAGTGGGATGAGTCAGCCATGCACTCCCACCCGCTTCCCCTTCGGATGAGCCTTCGTGCTAGTTCCAGGCTAGGGAAGCACCGAGGGAGGAAGGCCAGGGGCACGAACAGGAAGGGGAGGGGACAGGCTCAGAGGAATAAAAAAAAATGGGGGTATTCCTCTGAGCTTAGGGAGAGCTAATCCGGTCCCTGGGGATGGCACATCTGCTGTCCACGGAGAACCTCGTTACGGTGAGTAACCCTATTTAATCTGAACATGACATGAAAAACCTGAAATTCTGGCAGGTTTTCCAGTCATGGCCCCACCCCTAGCCCCGCCCACAATTCCACTTCCTTTTTTCCTACAAATTAAGCCCTGATAAGACTAGAGAGTTCCAAAGTCAGAGCTGTTGCAAGTCCTCACTTTGCAAGCACAGAGTTGTGGTAGCAAGTTATTGGAAATACCATGACAGGAATGAACCGTACTGTTAAGCCAAGGTATGCCGAGTACAATTTTAGTGTCTCACATTTACTGGGAATGCTCTGCATATGGGAGTTTCTGTTCTGAAACAGCAGGGGATGCTTTATCAGGCACGTACATCAAACGCTGCTCCTGGGAACACTATCTGTTCTCACGTTTATCTGAACCTCATCCTTCGAGTTTCAGTCACACAGAGCAGATAAAAGCTCAGCTGAAACTTGCACGCTATATACAACCATGCACGTTGCCAATTATAAATGCGGCAAGCATTAGACATTAGCCATCTCTGGAACAAAAGACACTCAGCGTTTCCACATCTGCTCATAGCTGATCTAGGGGAAGGAGTGGTGAGACAAGCGTCAGCCATCAAGACCAAGCTGCTAATTTTATCTTTAAAAAAAAAAGTGTCACGGGTCCTGGAAAAATGATAAGATGCTGGACCTCCATCACTAAAAATACTCTTAATCTGTTTGAGAAAATAAAACTTTGGGGGAGGCTGCAAGGATTACAGATACAGTGCAGAAAAGAGCAGCATCACTGTAGGTAGCTGTACAGCCATCACTGGATCCAAAAAAGTTGGGAACACTCCTGGAGACTGGAAGCATGGTCTCTGGACCAGTGAGCGCCCAAGCCAGGAGCAGGAGTTGTAGCATTTACATTACAGAGAGTTTGTTGAAGCAGAATTCAATCTCTGTAACAGTAGCATGAAATGAAAGGATTATAAACCAGACTTGGTTTATGTGGCGGAGACATGGTTAAAAGATAAACATGTGAAGCAGATGCTTCCTCCAAAATATAGGCTTTTACAGTAGCTACGGATAGAAATGTGGGAAGTGTGGTCGTTACTTTTCAGAAATGGATTCAGATGTACACAGTTCAACTGGAAGAACTTTTTGAAGTTTTTAGTCCAGGATGGGAAAGGGTGTTTTTTTTTTTTTTTTATTATCACCCACTTAAGACATCAACATTGGGATTGGAAGAAATTGTGTAGCAAGTGCTAATTTATTAGTGGAAGTTCCTCAATTGCTTATTTTAGGGGACTTTTAACTGTCATTTTGAGCATCCTTCAAATTTGAGTTGGCCACATTGAAGTTCCAACAATTAAACTTATCCCACTTTTTCAAGTGGGGCATTGATTTTAGTCCCGAAAGTGCTGGAGGCCATGGGATTAATAAGTAATCTTGGTGGATCCACCTTAGTTTGGTCAGATCACTGCCTTATGAAATTGTCATTATGATAGAGAAAGAAAAGTCTTCTGGGAGAAATGGTGTAGAGAAGTTTAGGGAGATGGTGGAAGTGGAACTAGGTGAAGTGGAAGTAGTTGAGGTGCTGGTAGAGAGTTTAGCTGGAAAATCAAATGAGGGTAAGCAAAGACTTTGGAGGACATTATACTACTCAGAGAGATGGGGTGAAAGGCTAAAAGCAGGTGAGTTTCAGAACCAGGAAGGCATATCATAATAAACAGATTTTAGTAGTAAGTAACTCAACTAGGGAGTTATTTGCCATTTATTTATTTATTTAACTTTCTTATATACCACACTCTTTACACCAGTGCAGTTTACATGTAATGCAATTATGCAGAGCGGGGGATTGCACTGCATTTGCTTTATAACAGGGGTTTTTGTACAGGAAACAAATGAACAGAGTAACTATTTATTTTTATTTATTTTATTTAGCTGTATTTATATCCCGCTTTTCACCGGGTCAAAGTGGTCAACTGGGGAATACATTTAACACGAGGGGATATGAGACACATACATTAATACTTACAGGGCAATGGAGGGTTGAGTGGCTTGCCCAAGACCACAAGGAGTGCCTACAGGACTAGAAATCCCAGTCCCTCCGGCCTGAGATTGCTGTCCCCAGGTGGGACTTGAACCCCCGGCCCTCCGGCCTGAAGTACCTTGTCCTAACCACTAGACCACTCCTCCCTCAACTATGTGCAAATAAACTATCAACATATGTACATGGATCATTCATCTATATATATTGGATCTGTTGTGTGCATGTTGTCAGTGTAATGAGTGCAGTACTACTTATAAGGGAGGTTGAGGTTTGGTGGGCTAAAAGGAGATTGTTTGCATGGGCTCATAGGTGAGGCGGGGGGTGTGTGGTGACCTGGGTGTGAGTAGTATTGTAGGAACAGGTGATGTTTAAGTGCCTTCCTAAATTGGGTAAGATCGCTTATGGCCCGGATAGCAGGGGGTAGGGCGTTCCAGCAGGTCGGTGCATAAAAGGCGAATGCTCTGTTCTTGGCTGATTGCGAGCATTTTATGTTTTCCTTTGGGATGATTAATGTATTGACTGAGGCTGATCTCCTGACTCTGTTTAGGGGTGCCATATGGATGAGATCTGTGAGTGAAGTGGAAGAGTTTTTATTAATGGCTTTGTGAGTCAGTGTCAGAACTTTGAAGGTGATCCTGGATTGAACTGGGAGCCAGTGCAGGTTTTTTAGGATAGGGGTTATGTGTTCTCTCCTTGATGACCCGAGCAGCACTCTGGCGGCCGCGTTCATTGCTAGTTGAAGCGGGTTTAAAGTGTTTTTCGGAAGGCCCTGTAGTATGGCATTCGCGTAATCAAAGTGTGGGATTATTAACGCCTGATAAACTGTCCGATAATCTTCTGGTTCTAGTAGTTGTCTCAGGTGGCGGAGTGTCTTGATTTTGTTGTATATTGCCTTGATCATATTGTTTATCTGGGCCCTCATGTTGAGATGTTGGTCGATCGTGACTCCAAGGTACCGGATTGTGTGCTTGCTTAGGAGCTCCGCATCCCTGACCTTCAGGGAGCTGGGTGGTATGAATGTTGTGTTTCTTGTAAGGAAGAGAACTTCTGTTTTCTTAAAATTTATTCTTAGTTTCTGTGAGAGTAGCCAATCAGTAACAGCATCAAAACAGGCGGTCAGGGGTGAGAGGTCTGGTTCGTTTAGTAGGAAAGGCATATATAGAAGATCATCATCGGCGTAGATCAAGCAGTTAATGTTGAACGAGCGGACAAGGTTGCATAAGGGCTGCATGTAAATGTTAAATAGAAGGGCTGACAGTGATGATCCTTGCGGGACTCCTTTTTCTTGGAGGAAGGAAGAGGATGTTGTGGGACCGGAGCGCACTTGTTGCCATCTATTGGTTAGGTACGAGGCGCTCCATAGTTAAGGAGTTACTGGCACCCTTAGCTATTCAAATGGATAAGACAAGTAGGCCTTGCTGTTAATGAGCTGGCTGAGTTCTTTCAGAAGAAAGTAGTGACTATTCAGAAAATATTTACAAAAGGGCAGAGAGATGGGGAGCAACAAGGCTGGGAAGGAGTTGGTCAGGTAAGGTGATTTTTCCTAGCAGATAAACCAAGACTGTCACAATTTCAGACAGTGGTAGGCATAGAATTCAGAAGCACGTTGGCTGAAGTGAGCAGGAGTTAAAACACCATCCAGAAAGGGCTTTGGACCACCTCCAGCAAGTAGTCAGTGTCTCACTGTTGCAGGAGTATCTTTGGCTGATTGGAAGTTGGCAGTGGTTGATCAAAGTTGAAGGAACAGGACCTGGATAGGTCATTGTGTAACATCTACTGGCCAAATTCCAATTTGTCAGGAATGGGCAAGTTGGTGGAATCTGTAATCAGGGCTGGTCCAACCTACTACTACTACTACTGAGCATTTGTATAGCATTACAAGTCTTACTCAGCGCTGCACAGACATGTAAGAGACAGTCCCTGCTCATAGAGCTTACAATCTAATCAAGACAGACAACACAGAAGGTATAGGTTGGGATAAAACAAGGGGGACAGGAAAGAAAAAGACGACCAGGTGAGTCAAGATCCAAAAGTTCAGTAATTAGTTCAGTTTGCACCCCCCGTGTTATCCAAGTTGTTATTCCTGTTCTCTGTAAAGCAAAACATGTTATCCAAGTTGTTACTCCTGTTCTATGTGAAGCCAAGCAGTTTGTTATGCTCATTTTGTTTTATGTAAACCGCGCTGACAATAGTGCGGTATATAAGAAATTGTAATAAATAATAAATAAATAAATAATAAATAAATAATAAAAGCAGCAGCGAAGAGGTGAGTTTTCAGCCTGGATTTGAAGAGGGTCAGAGAAGGTGTCTGGCGTACAGACACAGGTAGTTTTTTCCAAGCGTAAGGTGCAGCAAGATGAAAGGAGCGAAGTCTGGAGTTAGCAATAGAAGAGAAGGGCACAGATAGAAGCAGTTTTCCAGAAGAGCGGAGTTCACGAGGGGGGGGGGGGTGTAAGGAGAGATAAGAGAAGAAAAGGTAGTGAGGAGTCGCAGAGTGAATGCATTTATAGGTCAGGAGGAGAAGTTTGAATTGGATGTGGAAACGGATAGGGAGCCAATGAAGTGACTTGAGAAGAGGGGTAATATGGGCATGACGAGGCTGGCGGAAGATTAACCGAGCAGCAGTGTTGGACAGATTGAAGGGGAGAGAAATGATTCAAAGAGACACCAGAAAGGAGTAGGTTACAATAGTCAAGACGGGAGGTGATTAAGGAGTAGATAAGTGTCTATTAGGCAGAACTAGGCAATTGCCTAGGGCAGCAGCTTCTGAGGGACAGCAAAGATAAGCAGCAATAGTCAAAACAGAACAATAGATCCTGAGAGCCACAAAAACTCAAAGAGCCACCAGCACATTCTTTTACTTGCAGTGAGAGTGGACACATCCTACATACAGAACAAAGTCTAACAATTAAAATTACGATGTCCACTTAATGCATAACAGGATGGTTATGGGAGGGATGGTGTTTCGATGATCATAACTATTGAGTTTAATTTTCAAAACCTCGGGGGGGGGGGGGGGGAGAACATAAGACTGAAGGTGAGCTGAGGGCACCCAATATCCTTGCACCAACCTTGTCTGTGGTGGCCAAGCAATCTCAGGAGAATTTGATCCCAACAGGTGGTTTGGACAGGGTACAGTCCAGTTTCTGTGCTGGAATTAGCACAGACACTGTGCTGGTTGCCTTGCTTGAAATGTGTCTGTGGCTGGAGGATCAGGCCTTTCTCATCTTTGATATTTTAGCTATATTTGACATAGTATATTATGGGAAGTTGTTGAAGTGGCTATCTGGATTGGGTAGTGAAGGGATGGCAGCCTGCTGACTTGAGTCATTCATGGAGACTCAAAGTCAGAGGTCTGTGTTTGAGGGATGAGTGAATCAGCATGACAGCCTTTGGTGAGGGGAGTGTCACTGAGGTCACCGCTTAACCTGATAAGATTTACTATGCATCTTCAGCCCCTTAGCTCATTAATTAAGACTCTTGGGTCGAAGGGGTATATTTATGCTAACAATGTACAGATTAGTGTGTTTTCTGGAATGTATGACATCAATTGTGAGTTGGAGAGGGAATTCCTTATTCTTTATTCCACTTGATATATCACGCCTTTGTGGGCATCAGGGTGCTTTACAAACAATAATTGGCTGCTAAAGCGTGGAAATGGAAAGGAACACCAAAGGTCTGATAGGACAGAACCAGGCATACATACAGTGGGGAAAGAAGGGGAGGGGAGAGGAAAGAGTGATGAGTAGTGGGGTCAGATGGAGAAGTATTGAAGGTCAAAGGGGGACTGAAAGAGGTGGGTCTTGAGCAGAGACTTAAATTTCAGGAAAGAAGGTTCGAGGCAGAGGGTGGGAGGCAGGGAATTCCAAAGGGAGGGACCAAGAAAGAAAAAGGCAGATTGACAGGTAGATTCTAGGTGGGCATGGGTAACCAGAGGGAAGTGGAGGTGATTGGTGTAGAGAGGGCGAAGGATGCTGTGTGGAATGTGAAGGTGGAGTGAGAGAGGTATTAAGGTGTACCAGTGTGGATGATTTGTGGACCAGGATGAGGATTTTATACTGGATGCAATATTTGAGGGGAAGCGAGTTGAGGTGGATAGGTAGGGGGGCAACATGGTTGAAACAGGAGGCATGCCAAGATTTAAAACTGAATTTACCCCCATGCTAAAGAAACTGAGGGAGGACCTGAGTAAATGGAGACACCTTCATCCATTTTGACCCGAATTCATATCATGAAGATGAATGTTACCTCTAGACTTTTAATTCCTTTTACTATGCTACTATGCCTAATCCCACAGGCATTTTTTAAGGACTTAAATAGACTTGTTTCTAATTTCATCTGGATTGGGCAGTGACCTTAGGATGGCACTCAAACACTTATTCATCCATGGGAGAAGAGGAGTTCTAGATTTTAATAGATCATTTGACCACAATGTTACGTATAGCTAAAGGCTGGCACAATGATAACTCAGATCAGCACTGAATGGGTATGGAGAATTTGGAGGCTGGCCCAATTGGTTTGGTTCCCCTTTATCTGTGGATTGGGGATGGGCTTCAGTCTCATCCAAAGAAATGCCTGGCATTCGAGGTACGGAGGGGAGTATGGACTGGAATTGGGAAGTAGAGGGCTTGCTCTCCCATGCCCCTAGTCTTGGGCAATGCTCCTTTTCCTCTGGGTTGAGAAAATGCTAAAAAGTTTTGCTGGACTAGGGAGTTAGGTTTATTAAGAGTTCTTGATATTATAAGTAAGGGGACTTTTAGAGGGAAACAGGATGTAGAGATTTCTCCTAGCATGGAGATTCCTGTCTTCCCATGGATCCAGCTCCAAAACGTTTTTCAGAAATATAAGGCAAGCTTCTTCCCACTTAATGAAACCAAAGTAGTGATTCATAAAACAAGAAGCAATAGAGGATTATTGTCTAAATTATATAAGACTTCAAGGGAGTGTGATCCACTGATAAGTTAGGTTATTGGGCAAGGGGGGCATAACTAGGCTGAGGAATAATGATCTGAAGTCTGGGAAGTAATTAAAAAGAGCTTGAGATGTATATCACATTTAGACATGTAATATCAAATTTTATTTAGAACATACATGACACCTGTTCTTTTAAAACAACTGAGCCCTGTTTCCATCCACCTATTAAACAATTTCTCCAACACAGGTGTGGAATGGAGCGGGCACATTTGGGGCATATGTTCTGGACATGTAAACGAGTAAGGAAATTTTGGGATGGGATTCAAAAATTTCTAATGAGCATATTAGGGCAGACATTGAAATTAACCTCAGGGTTTGCTGTTTTAGATGTTCCTTTCCAGGGACTTTTTTCATCAGGGAATAGATTATTAATAAGAAAATGTTGTCTGCTTGCAAAGCATTGTATTCTTCGGAAATGGAGAGAATCTGGAGGTCCAGAATATTGGGAATGGAGGAATGTTTTACATCAACTGGTATTATGGGAGGGAGAGGCTTCTAGAAAACATGTTCGTAGAAGAGCATGTTTTTTGATGACTTGGTCTCCATATCTTAAAAAGTTGTCGGCCAGGGCAAGAAATGATATTTTAACAGTGTAATTTGGTATAACTTTTATCTTAGTAATTTAAGTTGGCATAATTAGGACTAAAGAAATGGAGGGGGGGGGTTGAAGGTAAGGGTGGGAGTGGGGGGGAGGGAAAGGTGAGAATTGGGGGGGGGAGAAGGGAAGGGAGGTAGTGGGCAAAAGTGGGAGGGGGATAAAAAGTAATAGTTATTCCCTGTAGTGGGACATAATATTGTTGTCTATTATGCCTTAATATGTATGCTGCTTACAATATTTCAATATGTTTGTTATTTACAATGTTTCTATATGTAAGCTGCTTTTAATGTTTTAATATGTTTAAAATTAATAAAAAGATTTAAACATAAAACAACTGAGCCCTGGGAATACAGATGAATGCTGGAGAGGATGTTTTAATAAGTATGCGTTTAAACCTATGTGGTGGGAATGTCAGAGGGTAAAAGTCTTCTGTCATTCGTTTTGGGGACACATTAAATTACAGAAGACTGTAGGATATCCTTTGTTTGGGGGATATAGTTCCATGGTCTTTGAATATAATCCAAAGGATATGGTTCTCTGCTCTCCTTGGGCCAGATTAATTTGCTTACTAGTGTTGCAGCACATCCTCCTACCGCCTCTACATGGCAGACAGCATGCTTTCTCAGTATGGAAGATTGGTATAAGAAAGTCTGGAAGATTTATGACATGGAGAAATTGATTGCCATGATGCAAATACAGTTACCACAATTTGAGGAGATACGGGCCTCTTATATTTGGTACATTTCATAGTATGTTGCTAAACTGGGATAGAAGTAGACAATATGGTGCTTCCACTCTCTCTAGGAGATTGAAAGAGGTCTGACTAGGTTACAGTTAAACTTGACTAATGGGGTTAACAATGTATATTTGAATTTATGTCAAGGTATGTTATGACGCTATCAATTTTGTTGTTGAACTGGATATGTGCACAGTATTTATGTTTAAAGTTAGTTGGAAAATTTTCTAATACAAATGAAGTACAAAAATGAATTTAGAGATGTGTGTTTTGTGGTTGGGTAAGGTCCCTTCTGAGGGTTTTCCAAAGATAAGGTGGTCTTTAGAGTTCTAGAGAAAGTTAAGAGTTTAGAAGTCATTCTCAATTCCACACTTCAGTTAGAGAAACAGGTTTCATGTGGACTGGTGCTACCTTTTTCAGAGTTACCAAGTTACCTAGTTCCAGGAGGTAGATGTTTTGGCCAATCCTGGTTTTAAACTTGAGGGAGGAGTGGCCTAGTGATTGGGGCAAGTTACCTCAGGCTGGAAGGTCAGGGGTTCAAATCCTACTAGAAGGACAGCAACCTTGGGCCAGAAGGACTGGGGTTTCTAGTCCCACAGGTGCTCCTTGTGGTCTTGGGCAAGCCACTTAACCCTCCATTGCCCATGTTCCCTGTAAAAAAATAGTTCTCTCTAAGTTATAATGCCCTGTTCAATGTAATTTCAGTTTGCTCAATGTAAACCACCTTGATATCATGAAAAGTGGTATATAAGAAATGTTAAATAAATAAATACAGTGTAGTATAGTCCTTCATTCTACTCAATGAAATTAGTGCTGCAGATCCCATAATGCACCAGGACTCCAAGACTGGCCTAAAAGCTCCTCCCTGGAATTGGGTAACTTGGCAGCGCAGCTTTTTTTCTGCCCTAAGTGAATGATTATTGTGTTGCTCCTCCCTCTCCCCCACCGTCGATTCCGATGGAGCTTTTCACAACCTTCTCTTTTTTCCTACAATAACTTCAGGAGTGTCTCAACACCATTGATTCATGCAGGGCATTAAGTCTACCAGATTTCTACATGACTTGCCTCCGGCGCCAACTGCGAAAGAACTACAAAGCCCAGCAAAAAGCTCATTCAGAGCCTATAGCAAACCTGCTATACCACAACAACACTGCAGGACTCACAGCAGCAACCCTACCTATGAAAAGCAGCACAGCAAATACTGCATTGGACCATAGAATACAAATTAACATATTTCTGAGAAAGTGGGATTCCTACATATCTCTAAAGAGAAACTACACGCTAGCAGAATACTGCACCTCAGTCAAACATGCAAAAAGACAGACAGACCCTCACTAAATATAGAACAAGCAACTACAAATTAGAAATAGAAACGTGCAGACAAGAACCGAACTAGAAACCCCAAGAAGTCAGACTCCTCGTGCAGTGCAACACTGGAGAAACAGAAAAGCATTTCCTCTTATACTGAGCAAAATATAGACATCAGAGATGCACATAACTCACAGCTACTCAAACCAGTCCTGTATACAAAAGCCGCTCTTTTAGCCAAAGATAAAGAGGTTTTTTGTTGGATTATTTCTAATAAAGGTTGCTATAAATAAGCTGTCCCACTTCTCAGTCCATTTTATTCTTTTTTTATAGTGATCATGCAATTTTTTGTTGTTAAAATATCAATGTAAAATGCCAACACGATAGTTGCATTTCAAACCTATTAAAAACTAGGTTCTGCCTTAGGGTAACATTGATAATAAGAGCGATACTCATCTCAATAAGAGTCTTCTCTGTGTAATCCTTGACCCCTGGAGACTGTAATAACTCTATCACATATCTAAATTTTCACCACGTTAAGGGAGTTATGATTCAGTCCTTGCTGAAGATTATATCTTCACGCTGACATCTTCCAATTAATAAATTCAAAATAGAATACTTTCTTCCTACTTTTGTTGTCTGCACATTTTATTTTCCCAATTGTATTGATTAGAATATTTTAAATGTAAACTGTTCTGTCTGTTACTAACAATGAACGGTATATCAAATGAAATTAACGATAAACAATTCTAGTTTCTATTTTCTTCTTTTCCCCCCATCTCTTTCCAGAGTCTGCTGTCACTGCATGTGACAGTGAGCTTGAGTTGGGTATTGAGCTGGGTATCGTTGTTTACATAATCTCATGAGCGTCGTGCAGGAGTTTGGGCGTCATGCACCTCGAATTCAGCGAGGGCTGCGTAGTCCTAGAGGAAAACAGTAAAGCTGTTCGAGAGACAGTGACAGCAGTGAGCCTCCAGGTAAAGGGGAGGGAAGCGTTTGCACTGGGAAAAGAGAGTCAGCAAGACACTTAAAGGCAAAGGGAGCTGCCACTGGCCTGTGGGCCTTACATGTCACAACACTGCAGTAGGCAACTGTTAAGAAAAAAGCAGGTTCAGTCATTATGTGCTTACCTCATTTGGGCTAAGATCAAAGGCAAGGTCTGGTACATGAGCTAAGTGCGGTCCCTACTTAGTCTTTAGGACTCCTACTTGGCCTTCAGGCTAAGACCGAAAACGTGTACAAACAATAGGGGAGGGGGGAGACAGGAAAATATCTGGATTTTCCTGTTAAAATAAAGCCACAAGTAAAATGAGTCTCTGTATAAAAGAGTTCATAATCTAAGGGCCTTATTTACTAAGATTTTTCTCCTATTCTCTGTTTATGGGAAACAGCTTAAAGGTTGATTTTCAAAGAGAGCTGAGCTACGTTTAGGCACCTATATATTCAGAACATTTATGTACTTTTACTTTCTGAATGTATTTATTAGTTTTTTTATACCACTTTATCATTTCAGTCAAAGCAGTTTACATTGTAACTTAAACTTGGTAATGTACATTAAACAGGGACATTGATAACTTGGATTTTTCTGAAGCAATCAAGGGTTAAGGGACTTGCCCAAGGACAAGGAGTGCTAGTGGGACTCAAACCCTAGTTTCTTGGTTCCCAAGCCAGTGCTCTAACCATTAGGCTACTCCTCCACTATATAGGTGCCTTGGGGGGGATATTCAGGAGCACTGATAAAGCGTCTAGCTGTTGCCACTGAACTTTGAACCCAGATATTCAATGCCGGGGCCATGTCTGGCCACTGGCACCAAATATCCAGGTTGGCCAGATAGAGCATTAGCTAGCCAGCTAGCCGGGACATTCAGTCGCTGGCCAGTTAGCTAAAGTGGTGAAAGTTATGTGAGCTTTTCAGGTGCCTAACCTTTGCTTTTTTGGGATAACTGGCTAGTGGCCGAATATCGCTGCTAGCTGGTTATCCCTGGATGCCGCCTCCACTCCGCCCCCGGAACCCTCAACGCCAGCCAGCTAGCATCAGAGCATTTAGTGTCAGCATCCAGGGCTATGCAGTGGAGGATTGCCTAGTGGTTAGCACAGCATCCTGGGACCAGAAAGACCAAGGTTCAAATCCCACCGATACTCCTTGTGGCCTTGGGTAAGTTACTTAACCCTCCACTGCCTCAGGTACAAACATACAGGCCAATGCAGAAAACTAGCATGCCATTTTCTAAGCACAATTACCGCCATCGCCAAATGCAGAAAAGAGACAGACATGTGTAAACAGGAAAAACTAGCATACAATTAACACCAATAGTATTTAAATGTATTTAAATTATCGGCAAATGAGCTGCACATAATAAAATGGTATGTTAATATTGTCTGCGCCCGATGCAGAGAAATGCGTAGAGGATTTCACAATTAGCCTTAGTGCCAATATCTCTAGGCCTGGTCTTGAAGTGGCTTAAACATCTAGTGCATGCCCCCCGACAGTATTTTGATGGCATCGGGGACTTTCCCTGATGTCTGGATCATCTGAGGGGAAATGTCAAAGACAATCTAGGTATCGGGGAAAGCCCCCGATGCCATCAAAATACTGTAGGGGGGCAGTGCCCCTGACAGAAAGTGAATCTCTGGTGGCCCAGCAGCCCCAATCCCCCCCATCCACCTCCCAACTAAAATTAAACTCAAAATAAAATAGCACAAACCTTACAGAAGGGGAAGGAGTTAATATTTTACAATGACACACAACTAGAAATAGGCTCCTCCTTACGCTGCTATTTATTACTTTATTGTATTTATTTATTTACAGCATTTCTAGCCCACAGAATCTGAACTTCTAGGCGGGTTACAACATAACACACACAAAATATTACAAACATACAATAAAATCAATAAAACAAATCTGGAAAAAAAAAGAAAGACTGAGCACAACCTAAACAATCTAATGCGGGGACAAAAACAAACTAGTTCTCCTCATTGCATGCATTTGCCTTAGATGACTGGCAAAACTGACCCATTTGGGGACCACAGCAGACATTAGGGGCTACTGTTCCAATCAAAATCTTTTCTAAGAGGACAACTTTCAAAGTGATTTTGTGGGTACAAAGTAGAGAGATAAAGGTCTATAAATTTAATGAATGGAGTGGAATAGGTAAATGTAGATCGGTTGTTTACTCCTTCAAAAAGTAGAAAGACTAGGAGACATTCAATGAAGCTACAATGTAGCACATTTAGGACTAAAGAGAGAATATTTTTTTTCACTCAACGAGTAATCAAACTCTGGAATTCATTACTATAGAATGTAGTAAACGTCGGTGTAGCTGGGTTTAAAAAAGGTTTGGACAAGTTCCTGGAGGTAAAGTCCATAAACCATTATTAAATTAAAAGAGGACGTGGGAAATCCACTGCTTACCCCAGAACAAGTATTGTAAAACCTATGTACCTTTTTGGGAATCTGTCAGTTACTTTTGACCTGGATTGACCACTGTTGGAAACAGGTACTGGGCTTGATGGAACCTTGATCTGACCCATTATGGCATTTCTTATGTCTTACCTTAAATGTGGTGGCCCCAAACCCCCCTCCCCCTCCCACTAAAAATAACCCTGGTGGCCCAGCGGCCCTGAACCCCCCACCCTCTTCCCGGTACCTTTACAAACAAGCATGAGTGCTGCCCATGTGCTCCTGCTCTTGCGTTGCCATCTTGAGAAATGGTGGTGCCTGGCCTCACGCAACGCAAGAGCAGGGGCGCATGGGCAGCACTCCCGCTCATTTGTAAAGGTATCGGGAGGGATGTGGAGAGTTTGAGGCCACTGAGCCACCAGGTTTACTTTTAGTTGGAAGGGGGGTGTGGGGGGGGGAAGCTCGGGGCTGCTGGGCCATCAGGGATTTGCTTCCCGTCGAGGGCACTGGCCCCTGGCAGTATTTTAATAGCATCAGGGGCTTCCCGCTATATGCGCCGATGCTAACCGCTAAGCATCGGGGCATGTCGGGGGCGGTACCTAGGGAAAACAGTGAAGTGGCGATATTTAGCTGCTGCCTGGGTATCCCTCAGCGGCAAAAGTTAGGCACGGCAAAAGCAGTCCTAACTTTTGTAACCGGAGCTAACCAGGCAGCGACTGAGTATCCCTGCTGCCTGGTTAGTTTCTGTGCTGTGTGGCTGTGCGACAACCCCAGATATTCAATGCTGGGGGCCAGATATGGCCCCGGATTGAATAAACGGGCTCAGCATTCGGCGGTGATGGCTATATGCCCCAGAGGCGCATAGCCATCGCAAGTGAATATTAGGCCCGAAGTGAACAACATTGACAGAGGGCAAAAAAGGATCTTTTCACAATAGCATTGATATGAGGGGGAAAAAAAGATAGCTCTGTATCGAAGATTACTCATAAACGTTTCAAAGACGTGGTCAGTTGAATCCGCTCATTGACAATATGCTGTGCTAAGAGAGAGGGAGACAAACCTGTAATCTAAATTGCATAAGCTTTTGCATGATTTTACTTAAGATAGATACAGCACTCAGGGTTCAGTTTATGAGGGACAGGTCTGGATTGATTGGATCTAGATGAGCTAGTAGCAGAATGTCATCAGCATAAAAATAGGTACTAATGTTGTGATCCTGGATTAATGATGCGAGGGGGCTAATGTAAAGATGAAAGAGGAGCGGTGAAAGGACAGAACCCTGGGGCATGCCACAGAGAACAGGTTGAGCCGGCGGGGATAGAATAACCAGTGCAAACCTGGAATAAGTGCTCGGTAAGAAAAGAACTGAACCAGTTGTATGCTTGTCCTGAAATAGCAGCACCAAACAACAGGAAAAGCAAGGTGAAGTGATCCACTAAGTCAAACGCTGCATTGAGATCAAGTGAGATTGCCAAGGAAATTTTACTACCGTCAAGGGAAGTATACACATTATTCAGTAATGAAGAAGCAGTTTTGTGCTGAAGCCAGACCGAAACCTGTACTGCTGAGGGTGAAGATTGTTGGTTTGCTCGAAATCATCTAATAACTAATGGAAAACCAGTCGTTCTGTCAACTGCCCCAAACGACCCCTGTCCGGCTTTTTGGATAAAATCACTGTGAGAGGAATTCAGCCCAAGCCTATCCGAGATCATGGATCGGTCCTTCTCAATGGACACCTTCCCATCAAGCCTCAAACAGACATCCATCTGGCCCCTTCTAAAAAACAACAAACTGAACCCCCAGAAAGTGGAATCCTATCAATCCATCTCAAGCATCCCCTTGCTAGCAAAGATAATTGAGAAGGTCGTCCAACGTCAAATCCAGCACTACATTGAGACCACCGCTCCTTTAGACCCATGCCAGCACGGCTTCAGAGAATCTCATGGCATAGAGACACTATTCACCACACTAATCAATACCCTAATAAAAGGAATTGACAACATCAGAAGTGGGTACGCACTTATATTCTTGGACATCACCGCTGCATTTGACTCCGTCAACCACGAACAGCTCCTGACATACCTACACGAGAAGGGAGTCCAGGGCTCAGCCTTGAACTGGTGCAAGTCATACCTGACAGACAGATGGCAGCAGGTTCGACTAGGCCCCAAGTCCTCGGTGCCTTTCCAACAAAAACAAGGAGTTTCACAAGGATCCTCACTCTCCGCCCTCTTGTTCAATATATACATGCAGTCCTTATGTGCAATCATCTACTCCTTCAATATATCCTGTCTAATATATGCGGATGATATACTGCTGTTCACCCCATTCAACAATGACCACCCGGACTTCTCAAATTTAATTAATTGCTTTGATGCTGTCACTGACTGGCTTCACACACAGAATCTTAGGATCAACTGCAACAAGACTGATGTACTATTCATCACAAAAAAATAAAGCCTTTCCCCTCCCCCCACATCAATAAAGGTGAGAGACGCCGAGCTCCTAAGCAAACCCACCATCCGATACCTGGGCATTACTCTCGACCGGCACCTCGATTTGAAAGCACACATAAGGAACAAGACCCACATCATACATAAGGAACAAGACCCACATCATACATAACATCATTACTGATGACAGGCCTGACCTACTGTGCATCACTGAAACTTGGCTCTCCAACACTGACACTGCTATAGTAAACCAAATAAACAAGCCAGGATATGATATATTCAACTGCCCACGCACACACAAAAAGGGAGGAGGAGTACTCATCCTCGCAAATACCTCGCTAGGGCTGACAAACACCTCAAATACGACGATACAGGGAAACGACATTCTCCGAATAGAAAATAACAACCTGTCGATATGCCTGTTGTATAGACCTCCAACACCACACGACGATACCCTCGCTGACATTCTTGAAGCCATTTCCACCACTGCAGTTAAGAAATACCAGATAATCCTAGGCGACTTCAATCTGAACTCAACTCCCCATTTCCAGGCAACCTCTTTCTTGGAAGCCATGGACCAGCTCGGATATAATCAATTAATACAAGAAGAAACCCACTATAAAGGGAACACCCTTGACTTGGTATTTCTCCCTAAGATGCCATTTCAACCGGAATTGAAGCAACCCAAAATCCACATAACCCAAGTTCCCTGGTCCGATCACTATCAAATCCAGATTACTCTGTACCCATGCTCCTCAACAAACAAGTTATCATCTGGTCCAATTAATCAAAAACGAAGAAAGTTCCAGCAATTCAACAAGGAAACCCTGATAAACTCGCTCAATGAACACATAACCCATGACAACTATGATGTCGAAGATCTAATCCACCAATGGAACTCTACAATAGAGGCCAGCTCTGAGCCAACATGGAAGTCATCAACCAGGGCGACAAAAGCTAGAACAGAGCCCTGGTACACATCACTATTGCACAAAATGAAACAGGACTTACGAAAACTGGAAAGAAAATGGAGACGAACTAAGTCTGATCTGCATAAGTTGGAATACCTGGAGCTCCTAGCCAAATACAAAAATGAGATCAACCTGGCCAAGAAAGCTCACCACACCAAAGTACTCAACAAGGCTATTAACAGACCCAGAGAACTGTTTGAGCTAGTCAAATCTCTTACGAAGCCCCTGCCGGAAGACAACTGCAATGGAAATATAAAGGCCCAAGATCTGGCAAATCACTATGCTATCAAACTAAATCCACAAAACCTGTCTATCCAATCGCAGAATGTAATCATTAAATGCCCCAAGCAGCTGGACAACATGAACTCAAGCTATAAACAGAAAGAAGGATGGTCTACTTTCCAGATAATCGACGAAAGGATGATCATAAATACCATCTCTAACCTTAATTCAACAACCTCGCTGCTAGATCCCTGCCCAGCAGAATGGATCAAATCTACTAAGCAGGAAATTGCCCATCTGATAACACACATAGTAAATCAATCTCTTCAGCAGGGTATTATGCCCGCCCAACTTAAAAGATCCCTAATAAGGCCTATTTTAAAGAATAAAGCGCTCAACAAAAGAAGATCCAACCTCATACAGGCCGATATCAAGCATATCCTTCCTTGCTAAGATTATTGAGAAGGTAACCCAACTGCAATTGCAGGACCACCTGGACAACAAAATCCTTGATCACCATCAATATGGTTTCAGACCACACCATGGAGTTGAAACCCTACTCATTGCGCTCTTTGACAACCTCATCAAGGGTCTGGAAAACAAAAGTAAGATGTTCTTACTCATATTCATTGATATATCAGCTGCATTCGACACAGTACATCATCAAACACTCTTGCAAAGACTTGCGTCCATAGGTATAGCAGGAACACCGATAAAATGGTTCGAGTCATACCTCACAAATAGAATGCAACAGGTACGTTTCAATAACGAGCAGGCAAAGCCTTTCCCACAAACCCAAGGAATACCTCAAGGCTCAGCTATCTCCTCCCTGCTATTCAACGTTTACATCCAGCCTGTCTGTACGATTTTCCAAAAGCATAACATCAGATACCACCTATACGCAGATGATATCATGTTGTACACTCAACTTGATATAGATAATCCTAATTTCAATCAAATAGAAGAATGCCTAGGCGAAATGCAAAAATGGCTCCAAGAAAACAACATGTCGATAAACCACAAAAAAACTGATGTGATGTTCGTATCAAGTAAACCAGACTTCAAACCTCCTGCTTCAATCACCCTTAACAACAACACCTATCAATCTAAAAATGAGATCAAATATCTAGGAGTTCTCATTGATGCTAACCTAAAAATGGACAAACATCTCCGGTTGACCAACAGAGCAATATTTCACAAGCTGAGAGTCCTTCAACCTCTACGCAACATAATCGAACAAACAGACTTCAGAACAGTAGCTCAAGCACTCATCATCCCTCACTTTGACTACTGTAATGCCATCTTGCAAGGTCTACCAAAAGAAACCATAAACATCTTACAATTGGCACAAAATGTATCAGCCAGGATCATCTTGAATAAGAAACTGAGGGATCACATTACACCAGTACTGATTGAGCTTCACTGGCTCCCTATCTCTGCACGGGCAGTATACAAAATACTGGTAACAACTTTCAAAATCATTCACAGGATTGCCCCATCATTCCTCGACAACCTCATAACCACACAGCCCCCCAACAGATGCCGAAGGACTACTAACCTGAATACTCTCTACGTTCCCAGCAGTATAAGAGATGTTAAAGAGGGAACGAGCAACCGGGCATACACGTACACTGCACCCACACTTTGGAACAAACTACCTTATGAGATACGACTGATCAACAATATACAGGACTTCAGAAAAAAGCTTAAAACCCACCTGTTCCAAATACATTACGGTATCACCTAGACAGTTTCAACACCCTCTCCCTGCCCAATATGCTTAACCCCTGAAGCTTAGGAGGCAAAAATAGATCCGATATCAATGTTAGCAAGATGGCATATCTGCCAATGTATTACACAACTGTAATCTATGTTCTTGATAAACCTGTAATTTTCTGGTTGCTCAAACAGGGTAATAAAATTGTAAATTATGTTGGTCAATCAAATGTATATTTATAATGTGATCAATCAAATGTATATTTATGAGCTCATTTGTTGCTCAAATCTGGATGATCAAAATGTAATGTATATTTGTTAATTTCTATGTGATTGTGGTGTACCCCTCCCTTAAATCATACTGTATCTTTATCCTGATTCTAAACTTTACTCCCTGTATTTTACACCATTGGTCCGCTGCTGATCGCTGGAAGTGGCGGCTTACAAATGTATACCAAATAAATAAATAAATAACGCCATCAAAGCAATCTACCATAAGATGCGGATGATTCGGCACCTCCGACCCTTGCTACAGCCAGAGGACTTCAGAACAATTTTCCAAGCATTGGTAACTCCCCACTTCGATTATGCCAACGCTATCCTGCACGGACTTCCCCAGAGCACACTGAACCCACTTCAGTTGGCAATGAATGCTGCTGCCCGCTTCCTACATGGGGCCTCCAATGATAAAATACCTACACTGGCTGCTGATCAACTGCCGGCTCAACTACAAAGTAGTACTAATGACCTTCAAGGCCATCAACAAATTATCCTCCACCTCCATGATGGACCTCCTCCTCCCTACCCCTCCAAACAAATTCAGGAGGACCTTCGCCTCTAACACACTAGTTGTTCCCAAGGAAATAACAAGATGCTCTCAGGCAACAAAGAACAGAGCATTTGCACTCTATGCACCTACCCATTGTAATGACCTACCAACCGCTATCCGAGCGATCACTGACCTCACCCAATTCAGGAAGGCGCTAAAGCACCATCTATTTGTTCAACACTACTCACACCCCAACAACACAATTCTACCCACCATACCCCCACCAGCACACCCTGGGTCGGGTGAAGCAAACGCTACCAGCAGTCCAACTATTTAGATTAAAAACCTGACAAGCCTGTACGCAGCTCACTGACAAATCTGTACATAGTTACGGAGCAATCAAGTAACGTTAATAGCACAATGATAAATTGCTCTGGTTGTATATAGTTACCCCCAGTTCTATATCCAAGTTACTATACCTGTTCAGTGTAAGTGCAAAGAAGGTCTCCCTGCTTTGTACAAAGAAATGTTCCTTGTAAACCACACTGATTTTAAATAGCATGATATAGAAAAGCTTTTAAATAAATAAATTAATTAAATAAACTTAGACAAATATGGTAGGTTAGATATCAGCCGATGGTTTGAGGGGTCAGTTGTAGCATATGACTGATTTTTTTATGGGGTGTATTATTGCTCTTTTCCATGGCAATGATATGGAACCAGAGGCCAGGCTAGAATTTATAATGGAAAGTGCAATGGGTAGAAGACTCAATGAAGGTTCAATAATCCAGAGTGAGTGATGGTATCTAGAGCACAAGCTGTTTTCTTTGAGGAGGACATGATCTTGGTAAGCTGCACGACAGTAGTCTCTTGCATGTGACTCCAAGTGTGCTGATGGAGATAGATAAGAGAAGAGAGTTCTGAGTTCTTATCCAGAATGTTACCACCTGTGAGAGCAGACCTAATGTCTAGAATGTTGTCTGAAAAATACGAAACTAAGGTATCTGTCAAGGGACCAGTCCAATGTTGGTTACAGGTGGATACTGAAGTAGATGATATCTGAGACACTATAGCATAAAGTTTTTTGAGCGATTAGAAGAGTTCAAGATAAGGTTAGAAAAATATTTCTTTTTTGCAGACATCACTTGCGTGTGACAATTGACTGCGCAGTTCCACTAGGCTGTCATAAGTGTCGGAATCTTATGTTTTCACCAAAGGCTTTCTGCTCTTCGAGTTTGTCGTTTAGTGAGATAAAGACCTGGATGTCGGAAGCCAGTGTAGCTGAGCCAATATTGGGGTTATGCTTTCTTGATTGATTGTTCCTGTGAGAACGCGAGCTGCAGTGTTTTGTACCATCTGACGCGAGTGGATGATGGTAGCTGGTAGGCCTTGGTACAGTGAATTGCAAAAGTCAAGAAGTGGCATGATTACTGCTTGTAAGACTGTTCTGAAGTTGTTATGGCTTAGGAGGGGCTTTAGTTTCTGAATGATTTTTTTTTTAATTTAATTTTTTTTATTCAAAATTGGCAGCAACAGAAATACAAACATTAAATCAACATACAATGCCAACTTTTTATTTATCCCCCTATTCCCCCCCTACTGCTCCCCCTCCCTCCCCCCCCCCTTGGAGGCATATCAACCTTTAAGATAGCCCAGCATAGGTAGCCATAAATCCTTAAATTTCTCATGCTTCTGGCGCCGCAGCGCAGTTAACTGTTCCATCAAAACAATCCGACGCAGTCGGATCTTCCATTGTTCAAAGCCTGGTAGCTGGGACTGCTTCCAAGCCCTGGCAATTTCGCTTCTGGCAGCTTGAATGCACGCTCTTATAGGGCGTTCTCGTTTCCTGACACAATTTTCAGGCCAAATTCCCAACAACCCAAAGCCCATATCCACTCCTACTTGCACCCCAAAGATTCCCATTATCCGCTCACCCACTCCCTTCCAATATAACCTTACCCGTGGACACTCCCACCACACATGGATAAAGGAGTCCTCCCCCCCCCCCCCCACATTCCTGCCAGCACCTATCAGACACACCCGGAAACATCCTATGCAACCTCGCCGGGGAATACCACCACCGATACAGCAGTTTACAGGACGTCTCTTGGATCACCACCGACAATGCCTGTCGGGCTATGTTCACATGCACTCGCTTCCATTCCTGCTCATCCAACACCCTACCCAGGTCTCTTTCCCATGCTATCTGGTGCGGGAACTTCCCAGGGAAACCTCTCCCCGAACCCTGATACAACTGGGTTATCAACCCCCTGGAACTCTCCCAACCCCGCCACAGCGCTTCTCTGTCATCCTGAGCCTCCTCCCAGGACTCCCGATTAAGCTTACGGGACAGGAAGTGTTTAACTTGCAAATGAGGGAAAAAATCCCCCCTACGCAGCTGATATTTCACCCTCAGGTCAGGAAAGGGAATTAATTCTCCATTCTCTACAAATTTTTCAAAGGTATCCAACCCCCCTCTCTCCCAACGCTGAAAGACCCCCTCTCTACCCGGGATAAATCCAGCAGTCGCCCTCACCGGGGCTAGCAACAAGAAGCTCACCCCTGGGGCGAATTTGCGTCGCGCCTTTCGCCACTGCGTTAGCAAATGCCATATGTCCCAGGTGCTTCAATTGAGTCCCCTCTGCCCAATATTGCTCCACTTCCATAAACCTTTTATGGGTTTCCCCCTTACCCCTCCACTCAAAAACCTGGCGCATTTGAGCTGCCGCATAGTATCTCCCCAAAACCGGGACACCCAATCCCCCCCTCTCCCGACACGCGTACATCACCTTTCTACTCACTCGCGGTCGACTATTCCCCCACACAAAGGCGAACATCTGGCTTTGTAATTGCCGCAGCTCTCTACTAGCCACCCCAACTGGCAGTGTATGAAACAGGTACAGGAGACAAGGCAACAAATTCATTTTCAAGACTGCTAACCGCCTCCACCCCTTTCCATCGCGCCATGTCTTTCTGCAATTGCCCAAACAGCAGAGGATAATTTGCACCATATAGCCCTAAGGGATGCGCCGTGACCTGCACTCCCAAATACTTTAGGGAGCTACTCACCCATTGAAACGGAAAGGAGGCTTTCAAGCTCTAAATAACCTGGAGCTGTAATGAAAGGGACATTGCCTCCGTCTTGTCCCTATTAACCTTGAACCCCTAGAGCCCCCCATACTCCCTAAGCTCCTTCATTAAAACTGGAAGGGAAACAATTGGCTGTGTCAAAGCAAAAAGCAAGTCATCCGCAAACATAAGATACATATAAGATACATAAGATATGCCATACTGGGTCAGACCAAGGTCCATCAAGCCCAGTATCCTGTTTCCAACAGTGGCCAATCTAGGTCATATGTACTGCGGCGCTCCTGCCCCGCCTTAGGGCTAAAGACAGGAGCGGGACCTATTGCCTCATGAGGAAGGAGTTTAAAACCTATTCCCCTGGAATGCTGGGTACTGTAGTTTTTCGGCTCCTTTCACTCTGAAATAAAGTGTAGTTGTGCGCCAGAGACGGTAAGGCTTATTTGCAAGTATTTTTATTATGGTTAAGGTTATTCTTCCATCGCATGACAAATTCAGAAATATGAACAAAACAGGTGCTTTAACACGAACAGAAAGAACTCAGGTATAAAGTCAACTTAAAGTAGAAATTCAGCTTTACTTCTAAGCAGTTTACTCAGCTCTGCCCCAAGAGGTCATTCACTTTAAATGCAGCCTCTTTTCACACACTGTTACGTGCACAGTGCTGGGTCACTTCAGGTGCAGGTAATTAAAACTTTCCTAGCATGGCAGCAAAACAGCTCCGTAGTATTCAACTCATACACGGCATAACCAGTTTTCTTCAGTTTGGTATTTCCACACAACAAATAGTACAGTCCATGCTCTCACAGTCAGGTAAGTCAGAATTATCCTGCATTAATTCCTCAGACTGTATAGAATTATTAGCTTCCTGCAATACTGGCTGTCTGTTTGCTTTTAGCTTTAAAAACTCTTTAAAATCCTGGAGAAGCAATTCAGCCTGTTGTCTGCTAGATAAGGAATTGTTATCAGTTATTAAACTTCCCTCTTGATTAAGGCTGTTTCCCTTTTCCTCTCTCAGGTTAAGTGAATCAGAGTAACTCTTAGGCTCTTTTGTTAAGGTTTCAAATATAGGAGAGTTGGGTTTACCTTCACTCTGGAAACTCTTTGGCAAATCGCTTACTTGTTGCCAAGCCCCTCTTATCCTAGGTGGCTCATACGTCCTCCAGCTGTGAGAGTTCCCGTGCCTCTCTGGGCCAAACTGTAATTCCCAGAATGAGTTCTTTTCCTCTCTTGCCTGCCGTGAAGGCTTCCTCTCCCAGGGCTCTGCCTTCCTCCAGGTGTCTATTCCAGGGCTAGGTCCACTTTCCTCAGGACTTCCATTTATTGCCTCTGAACAGATTCTTGCAGGTCTTCTTCTACTGCTTCGGCTCAGTCCTTGGCTGCTAGCCTTCTCTCTCTGACTGCTGCTCCTCTGACTGCTCACGGTACTCTGACCGTTCCCTGGGCTCCTTCTCTTCTCCTCCCACTTCTCCTTCTCCTTCTCCCCCATAGCAAAGCCATACTCCGGTTTAAAACCAGGTTCTCTTCTAGACACGCCCCTTCCAAGCACTGGGTGTGCCCAATCAGGACTGCACGACTCCACCCCTGAGCTGGTATCCATGCTCAGCTCAGCAGAACGAAGTCTCTCTTTCTTTCCAGCATTGTCAATCTGGCATAAATCCTGTTGCCCTTCAGGATTTTCATCGCTCTCCATAGCCACAGGAGGGCGCTCTTCACCACAGTACCTAGCAGTTTCCCCAAAAGACACAGGTCCGCAATGCTTGTACTGGGTCAAGCATTGATATCCTGGGTCCCTTCTTAATAATGGTTTATGGACCTTTCCAGGAACTTGTCCAAACCTTTTTTAAACCCAGCTACACTAACAGCCTTTATTACATCCTCCGGTAACAAATTCCAGAGTTTGATTACACGTTGAGTGAAGAAATATTTTCTTTTATTAGTTTTAAATAGTTTACCCTGTAGCTTCATTGCATGTCCCCTAGTCTTTCTATATTCTGATAACGTAAACAATCGATCTACGTTTACCCGTTCCACTCCGTTCATTAATTTATAGACTTCTATCATATCTCCCCTCAGCCATCTCTTTTCCAGGTTAAAGAGCCCTAACCTTTTTAGCCTTTCTTTATATGAGTATCCTTCCATCCCCTTTACCATTTTGGTGGCTCTTCTCTGAACCTTTTCTAATAAAGCTATATCCTTTTTAAGATACGGCGACCAGAATTGCACACAATATTCAAGGTGTGGTCTCACCATGGAACGATATAGAGGCATTATAATATCTTTTGTTTTATTTTCCATTCCTTTCCTTATGATACCTAGCATTCTATTTGCTCTCTTGGCTACCGCTGCACACTGGGCCGAGGGTTTTAACATGCTATCCACAATGACGCCTAAATCTTTTTCCTGGGTGGTGGTTCCTAATGTGGAACCTTGCATCGTGTAACCATAGTTTGGGTTGTTCTTCCCTAGGTGCATAACTTTGCACTTATCCACATTAAATTTCATCTGCCATTTTGATGCCCAGTCTTCCAATTTATCAAGATCCTCTTGCAATTTTCCACAATCCTCTTGGGTTTTAACAACTTTAAATAGTTTTGTGTCATCTGCAAATTTGATAACCTCACTCATTAGTCCACTTTCCAGGTCATTTATGAATATGTCAAAAAGCAGCGGACCCAGCACAGATCCCTGGGGTACACCTCTATTCACTTTTCTCCATTGGGAAAACTGGCCATTTAGCCCAACCCTCTGCTTTCTATCTTTTAACCAGTTCTTGATCCACAGTAGTACACTGCCTCCTATCCCATGACTCTTTAGTTTTGCCAAAAGTCTCTGATGAGGGACCTTATCAAAGGCTTTCTGAAAGTCCAGATACATTATATCAACCGACTCACCTTTGTCCACCTGTTTATTCACACTTTCAAAAAAAAAAATAGATTAGTAAGACAAGATCTTCCTTGTCTAAAGCCATGTTGGCTCTCTCCCATTATGCCATGACTATTGTCATGAGGTAGCGCTGTCAGAGCCCATGGAAATAGGGAACTCTGAGCAAAACATAGCTGACAGCTCAGATATACACGTAGAAAAAGGTTATCATAGGCAACAGATACAAGCTGTATCACGAGTTGTAAGGGAACGCCCAAATACAAGGCTAGCTCGGAACTCATTAGGGAATGAGGGGCAGCTGGGTGGAGGCGGAGCCCAAACAAACACCACGAGAAAGGCAGTTAAAAATCACTCACCTGAGAGTAGTGGGAGAACGTTCAGGGAGAGAGCTGCTGGGGAGAAAAGCCAAAGGAACATTTGGAGAGAAGCCTCACCAGGGAAACACAGAGCTGTGGAATCCAGGAGGGATTGCTTTGAGGAGCAGGGCACGGCTGTCCAGTATCCCCGGGAACTTTGCTACGGAGGGAGCAGAGGTAGTAGTCCGGTGGCCAGGCTGAGGAGAGCCAAGTTACCCAGCACAAGGTACCAAGCAGGGGATAGTTTTTACCCTGAGGAAACTGTTATACCAGGAAAGCAGCTAGCAGAGAAACACAGTGAAAAGCTTTCATACAGACGGAGCTCAGCTCGGCTGAGAAACCAGAAGAGAGAGTGCCAGAGGGTAGGCGTATTGACCCTAATAGAAGAGGTCCAGAATACAAAGAACTACCTTGCACTTACCAGGAACTGTGTAGCTCTCCTGACGGTGATTATAGTGAATGTGGTAATTACCCATTCCCCTCTAGTTCAGTGGAGGAGGGGAATGCTTTAAGTTACAGGGAGGAACTTTGCAATCACAACGGAAGCTTTACTCCAGGGGAAACTTATTACGATAGTGAAGAGATGCAATATGAGCCTTATGAGGAATCCTTGAATGGCAGTGATATGGATTGTACGTATACCATGGCTGATGCCATATCCTCCCTATGCTAGAATGCTGTGAAAACGGTTTATAAAAGAAAACAGGAAGAAGGTGTTTTCATGTGAAAAGGACTGTTTTCTTTTTCCTTCTGTTTGTTACAAAAGCTGAAGTTAAGCCAAGTTTTGTTCCAGCATTTCTTTAATTTTGATGCCAGATGAATGGTCTGTTTTTCCTTTGTTTCAAATGCTAAAGATCCAATCCCGGACGGGGAATAAAATCCTGTATTACATCCTTACACTTGGTCTGCAACTACAATTCTTTGACTGGTGTTTAGAACCACAGGTTCCAGAAGGCATTTCAAAGCCTTCTCACAATACTCTATAGCTACTAGAGTACTACCCCACTGAATTACCCACGCCGCTGGCCTCTGGGGACGTTGGTGGGTGACATTTGGCGTAGTTTTGAGGATTTTTACTTTTGGAATAAAAGGACCTTATTAAAGAAAACTGCTGCTGTACCAGGAGACCCTGAGAAGCAAGTTCACTGACGGACCGGACGGTGGAGAGCACAGTGACCTTTCTTGCATGCTGGAATCTACGCAAAGGCTAAGGGTCACAGACAGAAGAATGGATGCCAGAGAGATGAGCTGGATGCAACTTGAGTGGGATAAGCAGCTGGAGTTGGCTAGACATATCCAGGAGCAGACGGCCATCATGATAAGAGAGCAGCAGAAGCCACTCTTGGACACTATGAAAGCGTTTTTGGAAAAGCCGCAGGAGCTTAGGACTGAAAACCCCGCTATAGTTCCAGGGGTAGGACTAAATGTGTGCCATGCATTTTCTTTGGGACAATTGAGTCTACATGATAATATAGATGACTTTATAGATGCCTTTGAGAGAATAGGGGAAGCGTTGAAATGGCCTAGAGAGCAGTGGGCGACCCACTTTGCGGTATCGCTTACTGGGGAAGCTCTCTCCGCCTACAAGGCAATGCCTGCAACCCTTGCTGCTGATTATGACGAAATAAAACGAGCAGTCAAGGATAGACTAGGGCTGTCTACTTTACATTACCGGAGAATGTTTAGAGAAGCTAGAATGAAGTCACAGGAGACCCCTAAAGCCTTGCAGCAGAGGCTGAAAAATCTGGCATGGAAATGGTTAACTCCTGAGCGGAGAACCATAGAATCGGTGCTGGACACAGTTATCTTGGAACAGTTTCTCCAGGCTGTGCCCACCGAGATGAAAACTCATCTGACCTTACAGAACTGCCAAACTACTGACGAGGCAGCCTGTCTGGCAGAGCGGTATTTGGAGGCCCAGATGGCTGACACCTCAGGGCTTGGTGTAATAAAAGCGGCAGGAATGGCAGATTTTAAAAAGGGAAAGTATCTTAAGGGGAAAATGTTTAATGCCAATGTTAAAAATACTAATGATGATATTTTTCTTACGTGTAAGGGGAAATGTTATGTATGCGGGAGAGCAGGTCATTTCCGGAAGGACTGCACCGAGCGGACTGTCCTCATGGCTGGAGCAGACAAGCCAATGCAAGATGGATTCCTGATTCATGTTCAGGTAGAAGGGGTAGAAGCACTGGCACTGCTTGACTCGGGGGCTGACCAGAGCATGATTTCCTGCAGGCTCTGGGAAGCCATTGAGAGGCGTCGTCAATCAGCCTCGAGTCAAGCAGGGAGCCAGGTGCGTCTAAAATGCATACACGGGGCATTCTCATACTACCCTTTACAGAAGCTGTCCGTGCATGCATTGGGCCTTGAACACCCAGTACGGGTAGCCATAATCCCCACATTGCCCAGAGATATTATTTTAGGCAGAGACTGGCCGCCCTTTGTTAAGGGGTTGGTAGCAGGTTTGAGTACCCGGTCAGGCCTAGTTTCCACCCGCTCGCAAGTCGGGACCTCAGGGGTAGGAAAGACATCATTTGAGAGCACAGAAAAGCCTGAGGGGGAGGAAGGACCCCAAGAGGAAGAATTAAATGAGGGAGAATTAGGCATTCTTCCCACGCATGATGACTTAATTCACGAGCCAGTTAAGGAGGGCAGGAAGGCCAAAGCCAAGAAACGCCAAGAGAGGCGTTATAGGACCCGAGGGAGGGCCGAGTTGGAGGCCGGAGCAGGGTTGCCCTGGGTGCCTGCAGAACTTGTAAATAAGTTCCCATCGTTCCCAGCGGAACAGCGGGCTGATCCAGCTCTTAAGAGAGCCTTCGAATGGGCCCAGGAAACACGGCCTACCCTACCCAGGTTTTTCCTAGAAAAAGAGGTTCTATATAGGGAAAGCATTAACCTGTACACTGATGCCGTAAGGAAGCAATTGGTGGTGCCAACAACATTTAAGGCCATGGTACTGCGTTTGGCACACGACCACCCCATAGGTAGCCATAAGGGGATCCAAGGCACCCTGGACCAAATATTGGTTCACTTTTATTGGCCAGGGGTCTTCAAAGAAACTAGGCAATACTGTGAATCTTGCCCAACCTGTCAGAGGGTTACAGCTCTAAAACCCAAAGCTGTACCGATGGTGTCCACACCCACCATAGCAGTACCTATGAATCGCATAGGAATGGACATTGTAGGGCCTCTGATTCAAACACCGAGAGGGTTCCAGTACCTGCTGGTAATAGTAGACCACGCTACCAGATTCCCATGGGCTATTCCATTAAGAAACACATCCGCGAGGATAATAGCCCAAGATCTTGTGAAGCTATTTTGTGAGGTAGGGTTTCCTAGGGAGGTACTTACCGATCAAGGTAGTAAGTTTTTATCCAAGCATTTGGCTATGGTCTGGGAGGCGTTTGGCATAAAGCATATACGGACTGCGGCATATCATCCCCAAACAGATGGGCTTGTCGAGCGGATGAACCAGTCCTTAAAGCAGATGCTTAGACGGGGTTTAAAAAAGGGAGAGATGGGCGACTGGGCCACCCTACTCCCATTTGTGTTGTACGCGTGTAGAGAACGCATACAAACATCCTTGAAAGTATCCCCATATGAACTCATGTTTGGCAGACCCCCTAGGGGAATCTTGGATATTCTAAATGAACAATGGGTGGAGCCAGATACGCAAGAGGTTGGGGTACCTCAGTTCTTGAAGAATTTGAGGGAACGCTTGGATAGGACAGCAAAGTCCTCAGTGGAGAATTTGCAGGCCAGCAAGCGCAAGCAAAAGTATTATTATGACAGGGGCACGAGACCCAGGCACTTGAATATAGGAGATAAAGTGCTTGTCCAGGTAGCAGACCCGGGACCCAAGTTTGAGGCCCCTTGGAAGGGGCCTTGCACTGTAATAAAGAAAATGGGCCCGGTCTCTTATAAAGTAGAGAATGAAAAGGGGCGTCAACAGGTGTATCACCTAAACGTCTTAAAGCCCTAGAAAGATAGGTCGGCCACTGCCAGCATGGCGTATGTAGAGCAGTATGACAGAACCCAGGAGAAGATTACGTGCTGTCTGAAAGGGTCAGCAGCCCGTAATATTTTAAGGAGGGGGATCTGTCATGAGGTAGCGCTGTCAGAGCCCATGGAAATAGGGAACTCTGAGCAAAACATAGCTGACAGCTCAGATATACACGTGGAAAAAGGTTACCATAGGCAACAGATACAAGCTGTATCACGAGGTGTAAGGGAACGCCCAAACACAAGGCTAGCCCGGAACTCATTAGGGAATGAGGGGCAGCTGGGTGGAGGCGGAGCCCAAACAAACACCACGAGAAAGGCAGTTAAAAATCACTCACCTGAGAGTAGTTGGAGAACGTTCAGGGAGAGAGCTGCTGGGGAGAGAAGCCAAAGGAACATTTGGAGAGAAGCCTCACCAGGGAAACACAGAGCTGTGGCATCCAGGAGGGATTGCTTTGAGGAGCAGGGCACGGCTGTCAAGTATCCCCGGGAACTTTGCTACAGAGGGAGCAGAGGTAGTAGTCCGGTGGCCAGGCTGAGGAGAGCCAAGTTACCCAGCACAAGGTACCAAGCAGGGGATAGTTTTTACCCTGAGGAAACTGTTATACCAGGAAAGCAGCTAGCAGAGAAACACAGTGAAAAGCTTTCATACAGACGGAGCTCAGCTCGGCTGAGAAACCAGGAAGAGAGAGTGCCAGAGGGTAGGCGTATTGACCCTAATAGAAGAGGTCCAGAATACAAAGAACTACCTTGCACTTACCAGGAACTGTGTAGCTCTCCTGACGGTGATTATAGTGAATGTGGTAATTACCCATTCCCCTCTAGTTCAGTGGAGGAGGGGAATGCTTTAAATTACAGGGAGGAACTTTGCAATCACAACGGAAGCTTTACTCCAGGGGAAACTTATTCCGATAGTGAAGAGATGCAATATGAGCCTTATGAGGAATCCTTGAATGGCAGTGATATGGATTGTACGTATACCATGGCTGATGCCATATCCTCCCTATGCTAAAATGCTGTGAAAACGGTTTATAAAAGAAAACAGGAAGAAGGTGTTTTCATGTGAAAAGGACTGTTTTCTTTTTCCTTCTGTTTGTTACAAAAGCTGAAGTTAAGCCAAGTTTTGTTCCAGCATTTCTTTAATTTTGATGCCAGATGAATGGTCTGTTTTTCCTTTGTTTCAAATGCTAAAGATCCAATCCCGGACGGGGAATAAAATCCTGTATTACAACCTTACACTTGGTCTGCAACTACAATTCTTTGACTGGTGTTTAGAACCACAGGTTCCAGAAGGCATTTCAAAGCCTTCTCACAATACTCTATAGCTACTAGAGTACTACCCCACTGAATTACCCCCGCCGCTGGCCTCTGGGGACGTTGGTGGGTGACACTATCTACATGCTGAGTAATTTTATTCTTTATGATGGTTTCTACCATTTTTCCTGGTACTGACATGAGCCTCACCGGTCTGTAGTTTCCTGGATCACCCCTGGAACCCTTTTTAAAAATTGGCGTTACATTGGCGATCCTCCAATCTTCAGGTATTACAGATGATTTTAATGAAAATTCACAGATTACTAATAGCAGGTCTGCAATCTCATATTTCAGTTCTTTCAATACCCTTGGATGTATCTGGCCCAGGTGATTTGCTACTCTTCCGTTTATCTAATAGTTGTAATACATCTTCCCGATGTATCGATATTTCCTTCAATTCTTCCGCACCTTTAAACACCACTTCAGTCATGGGTAACATCCCTACATCTTCCTCAGTAAAGACCGAAGCAAAGAATTCATTCAGTCTCTCCGCTGTCGCCTTGTCGCCTCTTAGTGCCCCTTTAACTCCTCTATCATCTAATGGACCAACTGACTCTCTCACAGGTTTTTTGCTACAAATGTACTTGAAAAAAATCTTTATTTCGCGTTTTTGCTTCCATAGCAAGCTTCTTCTCAAATTCTCCCTTTGCCTGCTTTATCAATGCCTTGCATTTGACTTGCCAGTGCTTGTGCTGTTTCCAGGTTTCGTCGTTTGGCTCTTTTTTCCATTTCCTGAAAGATGCTTTTTTGGCAACAACAGCCTCTCTGACCTCCCCTTTAAACCATGCTGGCAGTTTTTTGGACTTCCTTCCACTTTTCTTAAAGCATGGAATACAGCTGGTCTGGGCTTCCAAGATAGTATTTTTCAACAACACCCAAGCTTGATGTAAGTCTTTAACCTTTGCAACTGCTCCTTTTAGTCTTTTCTTAACTATTTTCCTCATTTTATCATAGTCTCCCTTTCGAAAGTTAGAAGGTAGTACTGTGGATTTCCTTACTATCTCTCCTCCACTAATTAAATCAAAGGTGATCATGCTATGATCACTATTGCCAAGTGGCCCCAATACCCTTATCTCTTGCACTAGATGTGGTGTTCCACTGAGGACTAGGTCTAATATGGCTTCCCCTCTGGTCGGTTCATGAACCAGCTGCTCCAAGAAGCAGTCATTTATGTCATCTAGGAACTTTATCTCCCTAGCATGTCCTGCCGTGACACTGACCCAGTCAATACCGGGGTAATTGAAATCACCCATTATTATTACTGCGCTATAACTTTTGTTAGCTTCCATGATTTCTTTGAGCATTTCATCATCCATTTGTTCATTCTGGCCAGGCGGTCGATAATACACCCCCACTGCCATCGCCTTCCCCTTTTTACATGGAATTTCAATCCATAGAGATTCTACAGCAAATTTTGTTTCCTGCAAAACTTTAATCCTTTCTGACTCAATGCCTTCTCTAACATAGAGCGCAAACCCTCCACCAATTTGATCAACTCTATCATTACGATATAGTTTGTATCCAGGTATCACAGTGTCCCACTGGTTGTCCTCCTTCCAACCTGTCTCTGATATTCCAATCATATCTAACCTCTCATTTAGTGCTATATATTCTAACTCTCCCATCTTATTTTTTAGACTTCTAGTGTTTGGCTGTTGGTAGACATGGGTAATTTGGGATCTTTAAGCACTGTCTGCTCCATACTTGAGGGCATTTGGGCTACTTTACTCTTTTTTGGAACCTCTCTGCTTTTGGTAGTATCCTTCAAGGATACATTCTTCCGAACCATCCGCTCTTGGGATCATCTTATGCTGTGATGCCCCAACCTCTATGCCCCTGATATCCTTCACCGACCTAATCCTAGCAGCCAATGGCTCCATAACTAGTGCAAAAAGCAACGGGGACAATGGGCATCCTTGTCGTGTCCCGTGCCCCAGGGAAAAGAACTCTGAGTACCCTCCATTTACATGTACTGCAGCCTTGGGCGACCATATAGTGCCTTTATCCATGCCCGAAAATTGGGACCCATTCCTATATATTCTAACACCAACATTAGAAAATCAAAGTTAACCCTGTCAAAGGCCTTCTCAGCATCAATAGAGAGGAACATGGCCCACTGTTGTTCCTGCCTTGCCAACCACCCCAATTGTATAACTCTTCTTATTCCATCTGCCGGCTGTCTACCCATTATGAACCCGGATTGGTCCGGATGAACCAACCCCAGCATACACAAACCCAATCTCAGTGCCAATACCTTTGCCAATATCTTGACATCAATATTCAGTAGCGAGATAGGGCGATAAGACCCACAGACAGCAGGATCTCTCCCTGGCTTAGGGATTACCACTATGGCAGCCTGGCTCATTGACGCTGGCAGGTCCGCCCCCTTCAGTACTGCATTAAACACTCTCATCAAGATAGGACCCAACGATTCCGACAAGGTTTTGTAAAACAATCCCGAGAATCCATCTATGCCCGGGGCTTTACCAACCACCAAGGCCTTAATGGCCCCCTTCACCTCTGCTAGGCTAATGTCCCCTTCCAGTCCCTCCCCCACTGATTTTTCCAACCTCGCACTGCCCTTTTTCCCGTTCAACAAGTATTGTCTAATTGCCTCTGTCCCCGGGGGGGATCCGCTGTGCACAATTCCTTATAGTATTCCCGAAACCACTCCCGAATGTCCCTTCCTTTAAAACACCATTTTATCCTGCCAACCTTTGATTTTAGCAATAGCTTTCCACTGTCTTTGGGCCTTTAATTTGGTACTGAAGAGGCACCCCGATTTATTATCAAATTCATAGTAACGCTGTCCTACTCTCTCAAGCTGGTGGGATATTCGCTCCAACTGAAGGGCGTTTAGTTGCCTTCTAGTCTCCTCGACCTGCCCCCTCAATCTAAGGCCCCCCCCCCCGCTGTTTAATGGGCCCTCTCCAATTCCACCAATTGCCCAGTGAGGCGAATAATCTCTGCCTCCCTCTTCCTCTTCCTTTGCGCTCCCATTTGGACAAGGTGCCCCCTCACCACCGCCTTCAACCCATCCCAAAGCACCCCCATATTCACTTCCCCATTATCATTCAACTCCATATAATCACGATCACCTTCTTTAACCTCTACTCCCTCTCCCTGCAGGAGATAGTCATTCAACCTCCAGAAAGTTCTCCGGCCCGATTCTCAGGGCGACCCAAATCACGCTCCCACCGGAGCATGATCAGACCAAGTGGTCACTCCTATGGTTACCTTATCTAAGGCCTCCTTCCAATACCCATCCCCCAGTAGATAGTCGATCCGACTATATGATGCATGCACTGCCGAATAGAATGTGAAGTCTCTGGTCAGGGGATGGGCCAATCTCCATAAATCCTCCAACCCATACTCTTGCATCCACTTCTGGAATTGCCTCAAGCCCGAGCCACTCCCTTCCCTCCTCCCCTGTCTACCATCCAACGCTATATTGCAATCTCCCCCCACCAAGAGTTTCCCCTGTGTCTTCCCCTCCAGCCATTTACCCAACTCCTCCCAGAACTGCCCTTGAGCCACATTCGGCCCATATATTGAAAGAAAAGTCACTTGCTCTCCCCCCAGTTCCCCCATTACTCCCACCGCTCTCCCATCCGATTTCCTAAACACCCGCCCCACACATAAGGGCACATCTTGTTTAATCAGTATTCCAACCCCAGCTTTCCTCCGATCCACCTCTTCCACTGCAAAGAACCCCTGGAATTTACCCGACCCCAACAGGTGCTCATCCCATTTACGCAAGTGAGTTTCCTGTACAAACACCACCTGCCATTGCTGTTCCCGTACCTCCTTCCACAACAACTTCCTTTTCTGAGGTGAATTCAGTCCCCGCACATTCAAACTGCCCACTTTCAAGCCAGATGCCATATCCTTAATCACTCTTCAACCTACCCCCATCACTCATCATCAATGCCTCCCCTTCCCCCCCACCCCGATCACACAGAGATCTACTCTGCCTATCTCCGAGGAAGAGTCCGCCCCTTGGACGCTGTGCCACCCACCATCCCCTATCCCTTTACACACATTCCAATCCACAATCGTCCCCAACTCCCCCTTCCGCCCTCCCCCCCATTAACCCTCTCTACACACACTTTAACAATAAAACTCCACATTACCCAACATCCCCACCCCCGAACATCCTGCTAAAACACACATTTCCCCCATACTTCCACCATATCCCTTTAACGCCCTAAAGCATAAGGGACCCTAGGAAAGGAGACAAAACAAAACAGAACTAACATTTCCCACCACCAACAAATCATGCAGTCCCTGCTGAAACTGCTCCACTAAGCTCTCCTTGTCCCACGACTCCAGACTTCCTCCGCAGACGCTGTCCTTTCACGGGCATCCTCTCCCATCCAGCGTGCACACCTTTGCTCCCATTCGGGAGCTCAGGCAAGTGGGAAGCCCCCTCCTGCCTCAAGACTCTCCAGGCCTCTTCCTCCGATCTCACCCGAAAACTCCGCCCGTTGATGTCCATGAGCAGCGCGAAGGGGAAAAGCCAACGGTACTTCATTTTCTCATTCCTTAGGTACTGTGTGACCAGCTTCATGTCCCGGTGTCTCTGCAAGGTGCCAGCCGATAAGTCATGATAAAGTTCCACTGATTGTCCTTCCCACGAGAAGCTCCTCTCATCACCTTCTCCTTTACTGCACATGAGGTCAGGCATGCCACAATATCCCATGGCTTCCCGCCTCGCGCTGGTCCCAGCACTCGATGGGCCCTCTCTACCGTTACTGCTACTCCCTCCGCGTCTCCTTCCTCTCCCCGAGTAAAAAGTGGCAGACCTTCTGGACCACCGCCGCCGCATCCGCAAAAGCCTCCGTCTCCGGCAATCCCCTCAATCGCGCATTACTTCGCCGGGAGCGATTCTCAAGATCCTCCAATTTGTCTCTGAGGCTGGTCTGCTCAACTTGTATGCACTGCATGCGGCCCTCTGCTTCTGTACCTCTCTCAGCAAGCTGGTCAGCCTGCCCCTCCAATGACTCCACTCTATGGCCCAGCTCCCGCACGTCCTCTTTGATGCCTGCCAATGTTTCTTTAAGCTCCCCCCGAGTGGCGATGATTTATCTTCGCAGAGCTCTCATCCAGCCCCAGATATCTCCTCGGGTGCAGCCCTCATCAGCCCGCTCCAACTCCTCTTCCGATTCCTCTCCCAACGCCATGTGTTCTAATGGATCCCAGGCCCTTCGCTCCGCTCCATCCACGTATGGGGACTTAAACTTCGCCAATTTCTTCCGCACCGACATCCCCGTTGGTCCCGGACTCCACAGTCACCAACTCTTCAAGGTGGGATGGGGTAAAAACAAGCGCTTTTCTCAATTATAACAGCGTCCCGGTGGGAGCTCAAGAATTAAGCTGCCATCACCTGGGTGATGTCACTTCCTCTCCCCTGGATGATTTTTAGTTTATAGTATGCATTCTGTGTTGTTCTGTTGATATGTGCTTGTAGGTTTAGGTTCTGATCGAGGATAACCCCTAGGTATTTCACAGTAGAGAAACAAGATATGAAGCTGCAGAGATGACTGAGATTTTACCAGAATAGATTCAGGATAACATAAAGAGTCTGATGACACAATCGTAAGATCGAGTACACAGAGACCAAAGTAACTTCCTCAAATCATAGTCAGCATCAGTTACAAAAGCACAATTTGATCCCAGATTTCTTTGTTTCCAAGGCAATAGTCCAACCATTAGATCAGATGTTTTCTCAACTGTACAGAAAACAAAGTAATTTTTAGATGTGGAAGATACTATCATATGCATAAAACTATGCTCAGTGCTTGCAGAAGAGCAAGTTCAAAGCAACCATAACCCTGGCAACCAATGGAAAAGCAGCTGCACACCCTACCCAGACACCCCATAGGAAGGTAGCTACAGCCCCAGATAATCAAACAGAAAGCATTCATACTCCTGTGCGACCAATACCTCCCCCCACCCAAATACACACCAATGAGCATGCAGCTGTACAGTACCTCTAGGCAACCAAAGGGAAAGCAGCTGCACCTCCTAAACTCAAAGTTAGTTAAAAATATTGCTGATGGTGATCTTGGGACATATTTCTTAAACATTTCCCATCGGGGGTATAGTTGGAACCCTAGGAAAATTCAGTAAGCGTAAGTTACAACAAGCACCATTCTTCAGGCTTCTACTTCCTTGTGGATAACGCTGGAGTCTTTAACCAGGGCAGTAATTCCATCCTGGGATGTCTTAGATGCTTCCTCTAACACTTGGACATTCTGTCTCAATCCCCCAATTTCTTGATCCATTACATTAACCGAAGCTTGAAAGCTCTCAAATTTCAAAGACAAGTCACTTTATTGCCCTGGCAGAGATCTCTCCAATGCCATCCCACATTGTTTGCAAACTAAATTGTTCAAGGCTTCACCATAGACGAGTGCTTAAGTATTTCACTGCTCTCCAAGACGGGGTCTCTGACACGTCTCCACCAGCTTCAGGCACTGGAGCTGCTCCTTTATACCAGTTTTGTCATATTCCCCAAACCAACATCAGCCGCTTCACGCTCTGCACTAGTCCATCCTCTTCCTCCGAGGCTCCGCCAGCATAATCTTCTACAAGAACTTGCTGTTCCATGCCTGTAGCCAACTTTTCACTGGCTGCATATAATTTCCTGCATCAGCCTTGCAGGTGGGGTTTGCAGTTTCAGACTTAGTATAACCTTGAGCTCAAGCCCTCCTGCCATTTCCACACTTCTCAGTGAGCCTACTGGAGAAGACTTCATATTCAGGCCAGATAACAAAACTGTCCATCAGTCCTTGCTAAGTTGGCGCTTGCTGCACATAAGGAATTTGAAACGTATCCTTCCTTTTCCTCCGCATCTAAACATGTACAGTACTGTCACAAGCTTGAGGAAATACTTGAAATATAATGCTGACCTGACTCCAAATGTATATTTCATTTTCTTTGTTGTTAACTATACTGTGAAAACATGACTGAATCAGAGCTAGCCCGTCCACTAGGCGGGATAGGCGGCCGTCTAGGGTGGTAGATCTCTGTGGGCGGCAGGCCATGTGCTTCAGCTCACATGACCTGGCACCCCACCCCCCCGTGCCAAGCCATGCCACCATTTCCCCCCCATGCTAAGCCACCTCCCACTGCTGCTGATTCCAGCATCGGGGGGAGGGGGGGCACGGCTAGGTTTGGTGGCAGGCTATGTGCTTTGGCACACATGACCTGCTGCTTCTGAACCTCTGAACCCCAAAATTTATGCTGGACGGAGGTCAGAAGTGGCAAGCTATGTCTGCAGAAGCATATGGTCTGCCGACACATTCCCCCTCAACCCCACTGTCGGAATTATCAGCAGTGCAGCTCAGCATGGGAGGAGTGCAGCTTGACACATGGGGTGGGCAGCACAGCTCGGGGGGGGGGGGTGGTGGCATGGCCTTGGTTTCTGCCTAGGGTGGCAGAAACCCTTGGCCTGGCCCTGGACTAAATAATATAGTTTTCTTATTGGGTGCTATGTGTACTGGCAACTAATAGCTATTGTCGTGGGCAGGGCTAGATTAAGTTCCTAGCAACCTAGGCACATACATAGAGTCCAAATTTTAAAGTGTGGGGGGGCAATCTGTCAGATGTGATTAGGACTTGGGAGGTTAGAATTGACAACTGTCTGGTTTTTACAGTGTTTTATAATTGTTACTACATATTTAATACACACAAAACACATACAACCAGCAATGTATCTCATTAAAGCAATTTTCTAAATCCCGTATCTAGTGTTTTCTTTAAATATTTACCTTCCTTCCCAACCCCATCCCCCTGCCCTTTTCAAGTCAGTGACCTCAAAGGTTTCCTCCCATGTTGCCAGAACTTATTACTAAAGCCTACAATTTATATTTAACCGTTTTGTGCTGAATCAGTATTTCTCCTGTGTCTCTGCCGCTTCACTCTCCCTCCCCTTACGTACAGCTATTAATTTATTTGGAGCATACATATTACTCAGCCTCTGACAGAATACTTCCGTACCCAGCAACTTACCAGATTTCCAGTGAGTTACTATCTCCCTTCTCACAGAAGCAATACAGTATTTCAGCAGTCCCCACAGTTTCCTGTCAACTGCTGAACTAGTATGTAAAAGAAAAATCTTACGATCCCAGGGAGCCTTTTATCCCCAAGATTTCTTCCATAAAGAACAATCTACCTCTCCCAATATATTTTCACTCCTGGACATTTTCACTACATGTGTATAAAAGATGCCCACTTCACCACACTCGCACTGCCATTCACAGCTCATATGCTTATATACATTACACAATTTCTCCAATGTTAGGTACCATCAATATAAAAATTTAATTGCATTTTCCATGAAATTTGAAACAATTGATATTTTCCTAATATTCTGGAATATATTAGCCTACTCACCCTCAGGGGCGGCCCAAGGGGGGGGTGCAGGGCCATGTGCAGAGACTCACTGAGGGGCCTCATTTGCATAAATATTTGCATAATGTTAATATGTGCTAACTTTAAATTATTCCTTTTTCATCTATTCAAATTTCACCCTTCTATCTTCAATCCCCATTTACTTTCCCAATACCCGGCCAATCGTAGATTTTTCTTCCCTCCCCCACAAAATATCTTTTCCCCTCTCCATCCTCACTCCCTCAGCCCCATCCCATTCTAGTCATCTCCCAACATCAGCTCCCTTCTAGTTCCAGCCCCACCCGGCATCCACTCCCTTCTAGTCCCATTCTCCCATCCCCCACCTCAGCCCATTTCCAGTCCTAGCCCCCCCCATCAGTCATTTCCAGTCTGATCCTAGCCCCCCATCCCCACCCCAAAGAGCCCCGCATTTGTCTGAGTGGCTTACAGGGCTCCGAGGACACCAGAGGCCCCGGCTTGCCTCTGCACAGCACTGGAGTGAAGAGCAGCGTGTTCTTTCACTCCTGCTGAGTGTCGGGAAAGGTTAAAGGTGATTTCTTCTTTTCCAGCACTCAGTGGGCTTCACGTGAATACAGTCAATAGCACCCCCCTCCCCCCCCCCGCCATCGTCTTCCACTTTTTACATGGAATTTCAATCCATAGAGATTCTACACTGAATTTTTTTTCCTGCAAAACTTCAATCCTGTGTGACTCAATGACCTAACAGAGCACAACCCCTCCACCAATTTGATCAGCTCTATCATTACGATATAGTTTGTACCCAGGTATCACAGTGTCCGACTGGTTGTCCTCCTACCAAAGCAAAGTTTCATCTCTTGTGCAGCCTGGTTGCGAACGTTGTATTTGAGTTATACAAAAACAGCGTAAATCTTCAAAAGTGTGTCGTAAAGCCAGACAATGCTCTACTATAGGAGCCTCAAGTCGTTTGCATTTTAACTTACTTTTATGTTCGTTCATCCGTTCATACAACGTTCGCAACCAGGCTGCACAAGAGATGAAACTTTGCTATATTTAGAGCAACGATGGATATATTCATTACAAACCGTTGTACCCTTTGGCTTGAATGTTCGGGTGGAATGGGAGGCGTGCCTGTGACATCATGGTCAGCTGGGTTCATTCATGTCTGGTTCCTGGTTACTTAAGAAGCGCATGCGCGGCGTCCTGCACACTTGTTTAGCAGTTCAGCAGTTATCTGTGATTGGAACGCTGGCATGGTAGTGAAAAAGTGAGTAGTTCATATTCCTTGCACTAGACAATGTATGTTTGGAGTTTTTGGACATATCGTATGAAGAAAGTATAGTCATTATACACTGTGTTTTGCGTTTTAGAAGCTTAGCATTTCCCCTGAAGAACCCCTGAGTGGCAAAACGCCTAGCGCTGGTTAGCGTCGGGAATGCAATATAACATCAATGGAAGCTGATCGAAGTTTAAGCTCGATTGCCTAAAAGCTAAGCACTTTTTGATTATCTCTTTTTCTGATGAAAAGCCTTTTAAGATATACATAAAAAAGTGGCAGCTACAACATTGTGGTCATTGATGTGAAAGCTGGGACATAGAATTAGAAGTTTCTTATTCTTGTCCATGAATACTGAGACCACGTTAGCTCCCAATTAAATATTTGGTTGGGTTTGTGCTTTTTTCTTAAAGTTTCTACAGTCTATATTTGAACGGATTTTACTTTCTAGTTGCAATACAGAGCCTTTACATAAGTCATTGATATATACTCTGTGAAACATCGACCAACAGTAGTGATTTGTGATGCACCAATTAAATTACTTCCTAAATCTTTTTGCAGCTCGTAAAAAATATTGTTACTATCCCTCCTAGTGGCCCCACCAAAATCGCAATTGGTATTGTCAGCACACAATGCCAAAACTTTGGATCTTAGCCCATTGGACTCAACTGTATCAAAAAGGCACTTGGAAAGAAGGTTCGAGGTTTCGCCTTTAAATTTGTGGACATCAAGAACTTTTAGCTGAACCCCTTTCCCAGGAAGAAAGTACCTTACTAAAATAGGGCACACTTTAATGCTTCCATGGTTTGAGCAATCAAAACAACTGTTAAACTTATCTCAGAAAGGTCTCTCTTGAGGGAATCAGGTTTGAAAACATTATAGATGACTGCTTCCATTTTGGTTCGTGTACAAGAATATTTTTTCATCAAAACATTTTTCCCAACAACTTTGAAGTACAGTCCGATGACCAAAAACAATGGTTGTGGACTACAGAGTGATAAGCCCATGTACCCTCAGTAGTAGCCAGTGACAGTTTTCTCATCAAAAGTTTGACTTTTAAAACAAGAAGTCACAGTTCTCCTTGAAGAAGAACTTACGTCTGCTATCTTGTGTTTGTCCGTCCTTAGGTGCTGAACAATGTCACGCTTTCCTGCATGTGCGATTGAAAAGGAAAACCGGCATTTGTTACAAATCACCATGCTATCACCAGAATGTTTCTTAATGAACAGGTATTCATTTTGTAGCTGTTCGTAGTTAAAACACGCACTTTCTTTTTGGCTTTTTAAAATGAAAATAAAGTCTAAAGACAAACTAGAAACACGCATCAACTAAATCAGCTGACCACTGACCGTGATACTGATACTTATGTAGGACCCAAGATGATAGGCGCCAGCTCTATGGGTGCTTGAGCACCCCTAATATTGTCTCATGTAGGTCTGTATATCTATAGCCAAAAAAACACCATATTCCAGAACTGTAGGACAAGAGAGTAAAGAAGGTGTCTGTATCCTAGCTACTGCTCCCACCTCCCCCTGCTTCTTATTGGCTGGCTGTGTCTGCTGCAGCCTATTGGCTGGCTTTGTCTGATTGATGGTTGTCTGGGCCCTGGGAAGGAAGCAGAGACAGATTTGTCAGATGTGCTGAGAATTCAGGTTTAGGATTGTCAACCATTAAATTATTCTATGATTCTATAATTTTGTAAAGTAGCTGTCTTAGTCAAAATGAAATCTAAATCATCTGGGTATTTTTTTTAAGAGTTTAGCTCTACAGCTCGCCAGTGCTCCCCCCTCACTATGCAGAGTAAGTGGTAGGTTCCAGCCAATGGAAAGGCTGCACTAGTTGTAGGAAGGGTGGGCTGCTTTTCTGTACAGGGTCTGTGAGAAAGTCAGTGGAATAAGTGGGTTTCTTGATAGGGGTGAGTGGGGTTGCTGAGAAAATGTAAGAGGAATGGCATAAAGTGATGAGGCTATTGTAGGCCAAGAAAAAGAACTGGTAGCAAAAGCACGAATTGGCGGCATTGAAGTAGAGGAGTACAGACGCAGCACAGAACCAGTAGACAGTCAAAGAATCTGTCTGTAAAGTGCTAGTGTGCATGTGTGTACCCGATGTGTGTGGTGGGGGAGTGTATGTGTGTGCGACTGAAGTACAACAGAATGCATGCATGTGTATATGTTTCTGCGTCTCTGATGGAAATAGTCTCATATAAATAGTTTTTCCCTTTGAAAATTTCAACTGGAATGGGGAAGTCCACCAGTACAAATGTGGAAGAGTGGGACACGTGCTTTAAAATAGAGGACATTTAGGCGTCCCGACCAAAGTAATATGATTCCAGGGACAAATTCCTAAAATACCAGACTCTCATGAATAATATGGGATGGTTGATCACTTTAGGTGCAGGGCTTCACTCCTAGGACTCAGAGAAAGCACTGGAGTCTCAGATAAATTAAAAAGTGTAATCCTGGATTTGCAGGCTTTAAAAAGTCTATTTTAATGCTGAAAATGAAGTTTAATTTAAAAACAAGTCCCGGCCCCATAGAAAAGCATTGAGTGTGCTGGGGGAAGTGCAAGGGCTGGGGGAAGTGCAAGGATCCCTTTACTGAGTAGTCTTTCAGGAGAGAAACTGCAGAGCCTGATGCAGGGAGGCAGTATTGAAATGTGCTGCTTCAGAGGCTTACAAGAACAGCATAGAATCCTAGGATATATTCTGACGTGTTGTGGAAAAATACTTGTAACTGGAGATTTGTGGGGTTTTTGCCCTTTTCCAGAGCAGTGCTGGGTACTATATGCAGTTCTAGCAGTGGAAGACCACTAAACAGTTTATCTTGGAAGGACTGAAGTAAAACTGAAAGAAGCAGTTGAGAGCTAGAAAAGAGGGAAGGACGTCTGTATGTGCTGTGAGAGTTTAAGGTAACTGGAAATTGGATTAAAAAGGTTTAACTTTAAGTCATTGGTATAATTATTGTTTGGTGCCTGCTTAGAGAGAGAACTGGAAGACAGAGAGTTAACAGACAGTTTTATTAATTGTGCCCTGTGTTTGAAGCACAGATTTGCTGGTACAAGCTGTATTTAGGGAAAGGATTTGCTCAAATAGCTCAGAGCAGAACCTTCTTTCATTTTAAAAGTTCTGGTTTTGGACAGAACTAAGAGAGAGTGTATAAGGAAGTAACAGAAGGGAGCTTCTTTAAAACGTTTTTTTGAAGTAGTGAAGTAGTGAGCATAAGAAATTGGCTCAGCTTTTGTCAGTTGAGAAATACAACCAAAATCTTGAAAAAGGATTTCTGGGAGCAGGGTTTGAAAAAAAAAAAAAACAGGGAAACTTTTCCTGCTTTATAAATTGGAACGTTTCTAAGGAATACTGGATTAAGTTCCTTCAAGAAACTAAATGTTCTGAAAGCTAAGATTGTAGCAAAGCTTCTTAGAGGAAAATAAAATTTTAAATCCTGTGCAGAGGAGCTGGTAGTGACTGTTTGGAGTCCTCTGAACTAGGGGGAAAGGGAAATTGCCTTTCTTTGAAACAGCTTGAGAAATTGGAAAGGAAAGCAGTATTGAGCTCCTCTAAGGAAGCTAAGATTACTGGAAGCTGAAACTATAGAGAAGCTCTTTGGGAAAATATATATGTTTAATCCTGTGATGGAATCCAGATAGGATTCTAAACTGCTCAGACTCAGCAAAGCTAAGAGTAGTGACACTGCTGCATGCTATTAGAAGCAGTGCAGAGGGAGAGAGGGGCACTGATTTTAGACTTCTGGTAGAAGGACACTGCCTAATTAAGGTTTAAACTGGAAAATTCTTGAGTTCTTAAAGGAATAATGTTTTATGACTGTGAAAAGTGTGACTGGACAATGTTTGTATGGGCTTAGATTTTGTTGTTGTTAAGTGCCGTCGAGTCGGAGTCGACTCATGGCGACCCTCTGGATAGCTATCCTAAATTGTGTTTGGTCTTCAGTCAGGCGGCTCATTGTTGACAGACTGGTACCCGTAACTGTTATTGTATCGATCCATCTCTAGAGACATTCAATTATCTTTTACTTTTGGAAAGGAGTAAGGACAGTATTCTACATCAGATCCCAGTCAACATACTAACCCTCAAGTGACTGTGGAAGCAGCCTCAATTTAGATTAGGGAGTAGGTAAAGTCCATATCACCGCTGGACCAGAGGAATCCTGAGTTCCTGTGATATCGGATCACCTGGAAGAGGATACCATGGGACGTCTGGACGAAATACTGGGCCCCTTCACAAGAAAGTTTCTGGGAAGAAAGGTACCAGTACACAAATACCCTGAGAGACAAAAAGAACTACATTCTGAGCTCATACCTTACATTACCAATTAAAATACATACAAAGTACTCTGAATGATGATAAGAAAAAACTCACCTGTTAAAAAATGGAAGTTCCTTTATAAAGTATATTCATAGTAAGAGATAAACTGTAAAGAGTATCCTAAAGAGAGAAACTGAAACACTTGAGTATTTTGTATAAGACGCTACTGTGAACAAAAGAGAAGCACTGAATGTTGATTTACTTCTGAGTTCTAAGGTGCAACTGTATATAGATACCTTATTGATTTTAACTTGTTAACTGTTACAATTTCTGAATCCATCTTTAAGCTTGTTCAACAAGTTATACGAGCTTAATAATTTTTCTGAAAATTTTGTTTATAGACATTAAGGTGCTCTATATCCCATTCTGCAAAGTCTGCCCTATCACCATAATTGTAACATCACCTTGGTAGGGCTTATCCCAACTTAGTTTATTTTCCTCTCAGCCTTTCTCCACCCAACAGCAGAGCTGGATGAGATGAGGTTAGTAACTTCTGTAAGCTTCTACCGGAGGGGGACGTCAGACTCTGAGCTACCCACTTGGCCCACTGGACTACACTATAACATCTGAGGTACTGTTGGAAGAGTCTTGCCACGCTCTTCTCTGGGAGTGGGGGTTTACATCTAGACACGGAAAGGGAAGAAGTGATCTGGAGGAAGTTTCTGTGCTGTACAACTGAACTTGTTCTGCCCCTACAGGTGGGCATATATACTTATATTCAGTTTGTATTGAAAGGCTGTAAACTAATATAAGCTGCTTTCTGCTTTGGTCCTGTAATCTTTGTACCAATAGGTTAAATGTTGCATATAACCCATTCCCTCCAGTCTCCGAGACCTGCTTGGCTTCATGCTCCAGTCCAAGGTACAAACTTTGACCCTATTGGTCAAATCCAGAGCCCCTAGTCCTCTTGGGTAATCCCACTAGGAAAAAATATTCATTTTAGGTCAGAATCAGAAAGCAAACACTTCACAGGCTCTCTTCCTCGCCACCCACCTGGTATTTCATGATCTTTTCACTGTTCTTCAGCATCCATCTCTACAGGATTCAACAACATTCCTTCAGTTAGCCTTTCGGTATCCAGTTATTTATTTCATCCTACAATCCTCCCAGCCAGCAATTGTAAAACCGCAACAGTAATCAAAACAGCTTAGACATACCCATTCTGTTGCACTGAACCAGAATCAGTGCTACGCTTGGTTACAGCTATTTACAGTAAGTTCCTTGTTTTCCTTATTTGAAATAAGCAGGTGGAAATTATGAGACTGAGACTTCTTCTTGGAAGGTGAATTAATTTAGCTAACTGTTCAGTATTGCATGGAATATGCGATATGGGAACAGCATAGGACTTTATGCATATGGTAGGAAACAGAAAAAAATGAAGCCCCCCCCCCCCCAATGTATTTCTATGGTAAAAGAAGTTCCAGCAGCAGCAGCATACTAACACTGATTCACAGTAACATAGCAATCATTGAATTGCACCTTTCAAACAGCCCTCCCCTCTCATGACTGCAGACACACAGAGAACCAACACAGATATAAATTCACACTGACACAGACACATACATGCTAACATGTCCACGCGTGCACAGACGCACACAAACACATGCACATTCATACAAATACACCAGCCCACAAACAAAATAGATATACAATGCAGATACAGACATATGGGAGTGTATGTGTCTTGTGTGTGTGTGTGTGTGTGTGTGTGTGTGTATATATATATGTTTTATTTATTTTTTTTAAAGTTTTTCTATACCACCTTATCCTTTAATCAAGGCGGTTTCCACAGCAAACAATCATAATGGTAGTTCAAGTGTGTTCATGCAGTGATGCAGATTGTGTGTATGTGTTGGTGTATATTAGATTCTTTTGAGCTATATACATTCTTATGCACAGGGCTATTTACATATCGAGCTATATACATTCTTATGTTCAAGAGTCAGAGGAGGGGAGTTGGTCCTTTGTTCTTGCTTGATGAGTAGATCATGTGATGTGTCCATAGTGTTCAATGAACAGGGTTGTCTTAAGCTGCTTTCAAAAGTCTTTGAGGTCTTCTGTTAGTCTTAGTTCATCTGGGAGGGTGTTCCAAATTGCTGGTGCAGCCAGGGAAAGGGCTCATTCTGCCGTGTCCTTGCGGACCTTGGTGATGTCTTTTGGGGTGTTAACACGATTGAGGTGCCTCTCCTCCTTGATCTTGTGTTTCTGTCTGGTTGTATGAGTGTTTGTAGGCTGAGAGCTGATGACTGTTTGATCTTGAAGATGTTTATGACTGTTTTGTATTTGATGTGTGAGATGATTGGGAGCCAGTGGAGGTCTTTCAGTATGGGTGTGATGTGTTCATGTCTTCTTGTGCCAGATATTATGCGAGCTGCTGTGTTTTGTGCCAATTGTAGCGGTCTGAGGGTTTGTTTTGGTAGACCAATGTATATTGGGTTGCAGAAGTCTAGTAGTGGGGTTATTAGTGCCTGGCAGACTGTATGGAAGTGCTCTGGGGCGAGGAGGGGCTTGAGGCGTCGGTTAAGTCTCATCCTGTGGTATGCGTTTTTGATGGTTTTGTTTATGTGTGATTGTAGATTCAGTTCTTTGTCCAGGGTTACTCGGAGGTACTTTACTTCCGGTTTTATGGGTATGGTTGGGTGCACACACACACATGCACTCAAAGAGGTTGGTAGAGATGAGGACAGTATCTGAATTCAAAAAAAAGCATGGGAAAAACACAGAGGATCTCTAAAGGAAAAAAAGGGGACTGTTGTAGTGGTTGATATGGAAGGACAGACTAGATAGGCCATGTGGTCTTTTTCTGTCATCATTTTTCTATGCTCTGCATGCTTTCCCCACTTTTGTTTGTACATACTTTTGAGGTTTCTGTATTTAAACAGCTGTTTCACAGGTAACTAGAATACATACACACGCTCTCATGGAAAATATTCCTATTAGAAGACAGCTTACTTACTGCAAGAACAACAGCCTAGTGTAACTGGAAAATCTATTAGCATGGGCAGTGGATGAAGTAAAGGGCAAAGTCTGAGGTCCTATCTGCAGAGCCATTTATTAAAGAGACGTTACGACAGGGGCTGATGTGCTGTTTGTGATTAATCTCTGACTTCCTCAGAGGCCCAGGTAAAAGCATCCACAGGAGTCCAGGGGTCTGCATCAGAACCCACAGTGTGTCAGAGCACAACCACGAAGAAGACAGAACAGTGACATAAATTCCACCCAAGCAATCCCTGCTGTGCAGAGGGCACCATGGAAAGAGGCTCACTTTCAGCTGTGGACTTCCCAATCTGGGGGCCCTTGTCAACACTGTTGCTTGGGATCCCTAATTTGAACTTTTACCAGTAAGACAAAGGGTCTGATTCTGGGACACAGGTTGCGGGGCTGCATGTCCTGGCGGGATGTGCAGCCCCGCAATTCGCATGGGCCCCGATTCCCCCTCCGGCTCTCCCTATATGTCCTAAGCAGTAGGATGGGGAGAGCCGGTGGGATCTGGGCGGAGTGGGGGTGGGCCAGCCTGGCAGGATGTACAGGGCTGATTCAGGTCACAGCCCTGTACTTCCTGCTAGGTCAAGGGGACGTGCTGCTTATTCCACCTCAAAAGTGTTTCAAGCAATCATGCCCAGGGATCCCCCCTCGGGGCTAGGGCCGGTTGGGGGGGGGGTCCCCACCACCTGACCCAAGCCCCAGCAGGCCAGCCATGGATTGGGAAGCGGGTATGTGGGGGGCCTAAGCCACAGACATCAGGGGCGTCTGCAGGAAGGACATCCCAGCAGGCAGCAGGGGCACGCCGGGCCATCCACGGGCCTGATTCTTTTCACCGCGGGACTGTTTTGTTCCCGTGGTCCAGAATCTGGTCTGAAATGGCCCATCTTCCTCGGGGACATCCGGATGGCCTAAACGTCCTCCTCTCTGAATCAAGCTCAAAGCTTCCCTTGTTTGTGTCAAAACATGAAATCATATAGAAAGTTATTAACTAATTTAAAAGTGATTTTTTTCTTTTCAAGGTATTCAAGAGAATCCTCAGATCTGAAGGTGTGAGAATCAATGGTAGAGAAGGAATTTTTCTTTGTGTACATAAGAACATTAGTCTGACCCAGTATGGCAAATCTTAAGGTCCAACAAGCTCAGAATCCTGTTTCCAAAACGTGACCAATCCAGGTCATAAATATCTGGCAGGATCCCAAAAGATAAGCAGATTTCATGCTGCTTATCCGAGGGATAAGCAATGGATTTTCCCCAGTCCACTTTAATAATGGTTTGTGGATTTTTCCTGCAAGAACTTGTCCAAACCTTTTTTAAACCCAGCTACACTAACAGCTTTTACTGCATCCTCTGGCAATGGTTCAAAGTCTAAAATACTGTCATAAATGTGTTCTTCTCAAAGCAAGTAGGACCTCTATTGAGGAATGGTACATCACTATCCATAGCAATTAACAGAGTTTCACACATTGGCTGTCCAATATGTTAAGAACACAAGATATGCCATACTGGGTCAGACCAAGGTCCATCAAGCCCAGTATCCTGTTTATAACAGTGGCCAATCCAAGTCACAAGTACCTAGCAGTTTCCCCAAAAAGATACACAGGTTGCATAATGCTTGCATTGGGGTAAGCAGTGGATTACCTGGGTCCTCTTTAATAATGGTTTATGGACCTTTCTTCCAGGTACTTGTCCAAACTTTTTTTTTTTAAAACCAGCTACACTAACAGCTTTTACTACATTCTCTGGTAACAAATTCCTGAGTTTGATTACACGTTGAGTGAAAAAATATTTTCTCTTATTAGTCTTAAACGGGTTACACTGTAGCTTCATTGCATGTCCCCTAGTCTTCCTACTTTTTGATGGCATAAAGAATCGATCTACGTTTACCCATTCCACTCTATTCATTAATTTATAGACCTCTACCCATATCTCCCCTCAGCTGCCTCTTTTCCAGGTTGAAGAGCCCTAACATTTTAAGCCACTATTCATAGGGGTATCCTTCCATCCTCTTTACCATTTTGGTGGCTCTTTTCTAATTCCACTATATCCTTGTTAAGATACGGTGACCAGAATTGCACACAATATTCAAGGTGCAGTCTCACCATGGAACGATACAGAGGCATTATAATATCCTTTGTTTTATTCTCCATTCCTTTCCTTTCCTTATGATTCCTAGTATTCTATTTGCCTTCTTGGCTGTCCCTGAACATTGGGTGGAGGGTTTCAATGTGTTATCCATGATGATGCCTAAATCTTTTTCCTGGGTGATGGTTCCTAATGTGGAACTGCATCGTGTAACCATAGTTTGGGTTGTTCTTTCGTAGGTGTATAACTTTGCAGGTGTCCACATTAAATTTCATCTGCCATCTGAATGTCCGGTCTTCCAGTTTATCAAGGTCCTCTTGCAATTTTTCACTATCCTCTTGGGTATTAACAACTTTGAATAATTTTGTGTCATCTGTAAATTTGATTACCTCACTCGTTATTCCCATTTCCATGTTGGTGGTTCCATAATGTTGTAGGGCTGTTTTGCTGCCTCAGGAACTGGAGGCCTGGAACAGATTAAAGGAATCATGACATCAGAGGACTACCAAGGTACTCGTATTTTGGAGCGAAATGTGCTTCCTAGTGTCAGAAAGCTAAATCTGGATCGAAGGTCATGGGTCATCCAGCAGGACAATGACCCAAAAAACATACATTCAAAAGTACAAAAGAATGGTTAAAAAGAATAAATGGACTGTTTCAAACTGGCCAGCAATGAGTCCTGATCTCATTCCAATCAAGAACTTTTGGAAAGAGCTGAAATCTGCCATTGGTAAAAGGAATCCTGGAAAGTTTCATGAAATGGATGAAATCGTAATTGAAGAGTAGGAGAAACTACCAACAAAAGATGTAAGAAACTTATAGATGGCTACAAGAAACGTTTGGAAGCTGTTATCACTGCCAAGGGTTGTGCAACTACATAGTATTAAAGGGTGCTATTCATCCTCTCCAGGTCATATTTTGTTTTTTTCTCAGAAATTACTATGTCTAAGTTGCACAGACATTTTTTTGTTGTATAACCTTGAACATAGTATTAAAATATTATGATGGCATATTCCAATATGATGATGAATATTTCCAATTATTTCTCGAGATATTTTATTTATTTATTTGTGCTTGTTTACCGCTTTTCGTGAATCAAAGCGGTTTACAGAGAACTTCAATGAATGAACAAACATTACATAGAACAAAATTGCAAATAACCTTTTAACAGGAGTATTAAGAGTTAGGGAAGTAATTAGACTTAAATCTGTAACAGATATTTTAAACAATCTACCTAAAATGCAAGAATGCCAATAATGTTGGCCACAACTGTAACTGTATAAAACAGAGAAAAGTAACCTGCTTGGAGTGGCAGGTACAACCCTTAAGCAAGGCACAGAGGGGAGTAACCCGTATTTAGCGGCATGTTCAACTCTACAACTCTAGCTACCTTACTGGGTGGACTAGATTGACCATGCTGGTCTTTATCTGCCATCATTTACTATGGGGGTCATTCCATCCCTTCTATTCATCCCCCTGCCGGCCCCGGCAAAAGTCTCCACATACGAACAGCAGGTTTGTACAGGGAAGCCTAGATGGGGGCAGGAGGGGGCTTTCTGGAGGCAGAGCATGGGTAGACCGCGATCCCGGATGTACAGGGCAGATTCAGAGGTTGACCATGTATGTCCAGGGCCTTGGAACTAGACAAGGGACTTATTCCACCTCAGAGGTGGAATAAGTTCCCCTGGATGCGGCTGGGATGGACAGGCGAGGCAGAGGTAGAGGAAGTTCCCCGCAGCTAAACCCTGGCCATGGGAGGCCGGGTCGAGGGTCTGGCTGCAGGGAAAGAAGTTTAGCTGCAGCAGCCGGCATTCGTGGCTCTTCAATGGAGCCGCAGTGCCATGGCGATGAGACACCATGGCTCTGTGGCTCCATTCAGGAGCCTGACTCCGCTACACAGGTAATCGCCGGGATGTACAGCTGGGCAGAATTGGGTCCCGGCTTGCATGTCCAAGCGCTAGACCCAATTCTGATCCCATGGGGGCTGCGGGATCAGAATCGGATCTAGCTTTGCATGGTCTGATTCTGCCCAGACGTACAGGGGATGGATGGCCTGGTAGGAATGGGCCTATATGTTACTATGTTTGAAAGAACTATGGAGGTTTCTGGCTGAGGTTGGAAGAACATGGCCTGTATGGGAGGTTGGTAAGAAGGAAGTCATTGCTAAGGAACAGCTATATGATGTGCTGCACAACATTTGCAAAGAAACACTGAGGGAACCCTATATGCACATGGTAGAAAGTTTTGTTGTTTGATGAGATCAGTGGAATTTTTTGGTCTCGGTGCTAAGTGATATATGTGACAGCAAACACAATGCATCACATCTATGATAAAGCATGATGGTGGCAACATACTGTTGTGGAAATAGAGCTTGTAGCAACAGAACAGGGCGACTCATGAACACTGATGGAAAGATGGATGGTGCACAGTACAGGCAGATCTTGCAGGAAAACTTAGTTCAGATTGCCAAAGACCTGAGACTGGGGAGAAGATTCACCTTTCAAAGGGACAGTGGTCCCAAGCCCAAAGCAAAAGCAACAATGGAGTGGTTCAATAAGAAGAAAGGGAATATCCTCAGTAGCCCTGAGGACTGCAGTCCACAGACATCCTGAAAGAGCTAGAACTATTCGGTCAGGAAGAATGGGCAAAAACTGCCTCATCCCGCTAGGTATAGCTGGCAGATGCTCCTCCTAAACGCCCATGTTAATTACCGCTGCAAAAGGCGCTTCTACCAAGTGTTAAATTAAGGAGTGTGAAGAGTTATGCAATCAAGATGTTTTGAATATTTCTATAATTGGTCTTTCATATCGAAAACATAGTGTATTGTGTAGACACTGTAGAGGAATGGAACAAACTCCTACTTTAATGTCATTTAAACTGTATTTTTTAGACAACAAAATTAGAGAAATATACAAGGGTGTGAAAACATTTACAAGGCACTGTATTTACCAGTGGAAATCCCTTTAAAAAATTGCCATCTCAGTCTCTGTCCTAACATACACAAATTAAGAATCTGGTGTCTAGCTCAGATATCTTGTGACTGGTACTGAAAAAATTATGAATTTTCCCTGATATAGGTAGACCAAGCTGAAACACAGTCCATACTGCATCCTAAATGTGAAGAACATAGATACTTAACAAGTACATTAGAAAATGAGGAAGTAGTTACATTTTTTTTTCTTTTTATGATGTACATGATTATTTTTTTTTTGTAATTGAATTTTTATTAGAAGTTTTAAAACAACAACAACAACAACAACACAGCCAAAGCACCTCCGTTTCCTTCCCGGGTATCTCAATATATACATAATTGAAAATCACAAATCTCTTCCTCCACCTTCTCCCTACAAACACAACCACCCGCTCACCATCTCCTTGTCCACCAGGCCCAAAGCCCCTCCCAAGTAGTTTGCATAGTCTCCCTGTTTCAGTACCTCGCGACTGCAGATTGTATAACTATTACAAGTTACAATAAAAACCCTCCATGGAACACAAACCGTATTTCCCCCAGTGAGCTGCCATTTCACACTGGGCAGCTACAAGTGCATATTTCAAAAAAGTCCCAATATTTAAACTTTACTGATCACATATATTTATGCAAAAGAAACATTTTTGGGTCTCTGACCAATGAAAAACCAACCATGTCCTCCATAACCCTGATGCACTGCTCCCAATATTCTTTAACCTTACTACACTCTCACCACATATGGATAAAAGGTGCCTCTCTCCCCACATCCCCTCCAGTATTGATTATCCTACCCCCCCCCCCCATTTTATCCAGGCATCAAGGAGTTAAGTACCACCTATATAACAATTTAATGTGGATGTCCTTCTGAGCTGGGGCCCTCCCTATGGATACTTGGAGTCGTAGTCAAGTGGGCAAGGATCAGGTCAGGCCCTCTCAAGCTAGTGTGCTCAGGTAAGAGTTCCCCAAAATAAAATATTCAATACCAATTAAAAAATATATATTCAACAGAGAGAATACCCTTTAGATTATAACAATTTCTTTATTTAAAACCAAATATAGTTAGATATTAAACAGATCCAATTTCTCTCTTAGAATTATTGTTAAACAAGTAATATAACAATTTCTTCTTTGCTTTACAGGTTATCAGCAACAAACTTTGGACTACCAACAAATAGATAAGTATCAATTATTTCCTATTTCCCATGCATTATTTTGTTACACTAAACATTTGGTGTTATTAAGAACTGATACTTTGGGCCCGAATCTGAGTTGCGGCTTGTGGGGCTGCACGTCCCAGTGGGACATGCAGGAGCGCAAGCCATCCTGCTGCGATTCCTCCTCCGGCTTTTCCCACACGGCTAGAGCAGCAGGATGGGGAGAGCCAGCGGGAAGGAGCAGGGTCTGGCCGGAGCAGGGGCAGGCTGAAGCAGCAGGACGTACAGCGCCGATCCAGATCACACCCCTATATGTCCTGCGGGGTCAGAGGGGACGTGCTGATTATTTCACCTCGAAGACGGAATAATCAGCACTGACCTGGTGATTGGGGCTGGAGATCCCCCCGGGGCCGGGGCTGGGGCTGGATCCAAGGGGGTCCCTGCCACCCAATCCAGGCCCCAGCTGGCCAGCTGTGGGTCGGGTGGCAGAGAAGAGGGGGTATAAGCCACAGGAGCCAGGGGAACCTGCGGGGAGGACGTCACCGCAGACATGCAAGGGCACGCCGGGCCGTCCTTGGGCCCAATTCTGTATGCAAATTGGGTCCTAATGAGCCTGTCTAGCTTGGGACTGTCCAGATGGCCCGGACATACCCCTTTCGGAATAGGGCTCCACGTGTACACTCTCTTTTAACAGGCATTCCCCAAAGTATTTAAAACAATTCTTTCTCCTGGAGCAGGTAAGCATGATGAGAGTCAGTTGGACCATTGGATGACAGAGGGGTAAAAGGGGCGCTAAGTGAGGACAAGACCATAGCAGAGAGACTGAATAAATTCTTTGCTTCGGTCTTTACTGAAGAAAATATAGGGAAGTCACCCGTGCATGAAATGGTATATAAAGGTGATATAGCAGAAGAATTGAAAGAAATATTGATAAACCAGAAAGATGTATTAGAACTATTTGATAAACTGAAGAGTAGCAAATCACCTGGAAATCACCTGGACCAAGAGTGTGGAAAAAACTAAAATATGAGATTGCAGACCTACTATTAGTAATTTATGAACTATCATTAAAATCATCTGTATTACCGGAAGACTGGAGAATGGCCAATGTAATGCCAATTTTTAAAAAAGGGTTCCAGGGGTGATCTGGGAACTATAGACCAGTAAGCCTGACGTCAGTACCATAATCCAAAAAGAAGATCGTTCACTTTCACCACTCTAGGATCAGAACAAAAAATACAGAGGTCTCAGTTTAAAAGAGCACTGCTGTTTAAGGCTCGCACCAAATTACAGCAACATGCTTTATGACATTAACGACCTCAGAAATGAGAGTAAAAACAGATGGCCAGTCAGCATTAACTTTCCATATTGTGAGGGTACAAACGTACATCGCCGGTACCATCAAGACGTTTCATACAAACGGTTTCTTCAGGGGATCTTGCCAAATCTAAAAGACAAACAAAACAAACCACCATCATCCTAATCCCAACTACAGACTATCCTCACTTTACACAAACCCATGCCCATAAAAAGAACACCTCCAGAACCTTACCGCAAATGCTGCCCGCGTTCAATTAAAATGTCGGCTCGCTGCTGCTCCCCGTGAATTGGGAGCGATACCCGCCTTCCTGGACAAAAAACGCCACGCATGCGGAATACCGACCGCAACTCCATTTTTAAAGCTCCTAGAAAAGATGACACTAACCTATAAAAAACTGCCACGTCATAAATTCCACCAAATTGCGCAAGGAACATCCTCCTCGCTGCACCAGGGTTCCACATGAAAACCACCAAACACACCACTATTACAAGAAGCCCAAGAAACAGGAGGAAACCTCCCAAAACAAAGAGGAGCACCTGACATTCATAAAAGATGCCCCTACGCAGACACAAACACAAAGCGCCAGCAGCCTACTGCCACTACCATATCACCACCAGCACGAAACTACAGACACGCCGCCCAGTCTATACTACTATTCAAGCCGAACGGGGCAAGAGTATTCCAACGATAGATCAAGCTCTGTTCCACCTTAATCAGAACCTGATCTACCGTCCTTCCAGTGCTTCCCCGGGTAACCTGATCCAAACACAGGCAACGCAACTGCTCGAAAATGTGGCCCCGTTGAACACAATGTGAAACAATAGGAGCCTCTAAAATCTTACGATGTAAGCGGCTGCGATGCTCACGCATCCGCGTACGGAAAGCACGCATAGTTTTTCCACCGAGCAGCCCTGTTGGAGATGAAACCCCGCCGTAGGATTGACGCTCCTGATGAGGATAGCGTTAATTTAATTACAAAGCATTCCCCGTTGAGCAATGGGATTCAAAAAGTCCTCAGAAAGCATAGTAATATCTTACAGGTAGTACCAGGTTTGGCCAATAAATCAGTCAGGGGTGTGTGGAGCCCAGCAGTATTGCCCTCGATTTCAGAGGGACCGCCTGTAGGTAGGGGGGCAGGACATGTGGGGTGTGGGGAGTGTGATATTTGTGGGATCACCATCCCGGCTACAGATTTTGAGTATCGAGGGATCCGGATTAGATTGAAACGTTCCACGTGCTTCGTGCAATGTAGTCTATGCTATAGTGTGCCCTTGTGGGTTGTGTTATATTGGAAAAACTACGCGTGCTTTCCGTACGCGGATGCGTGAGCATCGCAGCCGCTTACATCGTAAGATTTTAGAGGCTCCTTTGTTTCACATTGTGTTCAACGGGGCCACATTTTCGAGCAGTTGCGTTGCCTGTGTTTGGATCAGGTTACCCGGGGAAGCACTGGAAGGACGGTAGATCAGGTTCTGATTAAGGTGGAACAGAGCTTGATTTATCGTTGGAATAGTCTTGCCCCGTTCGGCTTGAATAGTAGTATAGACTGGGCAGCGTGTCTGTAGTTTCGTGCTGGTGGTGATATGGTAGTGGCAGTAGGCTGCTGGCGCTTTGTGTTTGTGTCTGCGTAGGGGCATCTTTTATGAATGTCAGGTGCTCTTCTGTGTTTTGGGAGGTTTCCTCCTGTTTCTTGGGCTTCTTGTAATAGTGGTGTGTTTGGTGGTTTTCATGTGGAACCCTGGTGCAGCGAGGAGGATGTTCCTTGCGCGATTTGGTGGAATTTATGACGTGGCAGTTTTTTATAGGTTAGTGTCATCTTTTCTAGGAGCTTTAAAAATGGAGTTGCGGTCAGTATTCCGCATGCGCGGTGTTTTTTTGTCCAGGAAGGCGGGTATCGCTCCCGATTCACGGGGAGCAGCAGCGAGCCGACATTTAATTGAACGCGGGCGGCATTTGTGGTAAGGTTCTGGAGGTGTTCTTTTTATGGGCATGGGTTTGTGTAAAGTGAGGATAGTCTGTAGTTGAGATTAGGATGATGGTGGTTTGTTTTGTTTGTCTTTTAGATTTGGCAAGATCCCCTGAAGAAACCGTTTGTGTGAAACGTCTTGATGGTACCGGGGATGTACGTTTGTACCCTCACAATATGGAAAGTTAATGCTGACTGGCCATCTGTTTTTACTCTCATTTCTGAGGTCGTTGATGTCATAAAGCATGTTGCTGTAATTTGGTGCGAGCCTTAAACAGCAGTGCTCTTTTAAACTGAGACCTCTGTATTTTTTGTTCTGATCCTAGAGTGGTGAAAGTGAACGATCTTCTTTTTGGATTATAGCTGTGAATCGTTCCTAAATAAGAGGCCAATACTATAGGTGTGACGTCAGTACCAGGCAAAATAGTAGAAACCATTATAAAGAATAAAATTACTGAACATGTAGATAGTATTAGTTTAATGAGAGAAAGTCAACATGAATTTAGCCAAGGAAAGTCTTGTCTTACTAATCTGCTATATATTTTTGAAGGTGTGAATAAACAGGTAGACAAAAGTAAGCCGGTTAAAACAGAGGTATCTGGATTTTCAGAAAGCCTTTGACAAGGTCTCTCACGTGAGGATGAAATTAAAAAGTCATGGGAATGGAGGCAGTGTAGTATTGTGGATCAGGAACTGGTTAAAAGATAGAAAGCAGAGGGTAGGGCTAAATGGCCAATTTTCTCATTGGAGAAAGGTGAATAGTGGAGTACCCCAGGGATCCATGCTGGGCCTGCTGCTTTTTAACATATTCTTAAATGAACTGGAAATGGGAACAAGAAGTGAGGTGATCAAATTTGCAGATGACACAAAATTATTTAAAGTTATTTAAACGCAAGAGGATTGTGAAAAATTGAAAGAGGACCTTCATAAATTGGATGTCCAAATGGCAGATGAAATTTAATGTGGAAAAGTGCAAAGTTATGCACCTAGGAAAGAACAACCCAAACCATGGTTACACGATGCAAGGTACCACCTTAGAAACCACCACCCAGGAAAAACGATTTAGGTGTCATTGTGGATGTTGAAACCCTCCACCCAGTGTGCAGTGGCAGCCAAGAAAACAAATAGAATGCTAAGAATCATAAGGAAAGGAATGGAGAATAAAACAAAGGATATTATAATGCCTCTATCAATCCATGATGCGACCACACCTTGAATATTGAGTGCCATATCTTAAAAAGGATAGAGCGGAATTAGAAAAGGTACAGAGAAAAGTGACAAAAATGGTAATGGGGATGGAAGGATACCCCTATGAGAAGAGGCTTAAAAGGTTAGGGTTCTTCAACTTGGGAAAGAGACGGCTGAGGGGGATATGATAGGGAGAATAGGGGAAAGCAGGGGAGGACCAAATCAACTCTCTCAGCATGGACTAGACCAGACCATTTTCAGATCATACAACCAACTGGCTCCAAAGGGGCTAGAAAAAAAATCAACACAGCATTAAGAAGAACAAATAACCGAGGACACCCGATGAGACAAAGGTACTGTCAAACTCATGCCTCCCTTTCTAACCACAACATACTGGTCAGCTGCATATACATCTCCACAGCCCTGCACAGCAAACAGTGCCTGTACAATACACAATCCAAAACTCCCCTCATATAACACTCATCTGAAGCAAATGACACCACCTGCATCCAAACCCCACCCCTCACGAAGACTCATACACATCCAGCTAGTACCAGGACACTCCCCATCCTCAACACACATACAAGCACTCCATATCTCCCTTATAAATGCCCGCTCAGTGAGGAATAAAATCCCCCTATTCCTAGACCTCATTACAACTCACCAGATCGATATCCTCTGAATAATGGAGACCTGGCTAACAGAGATAGACACCATACTCATGAACCAGCTGACACCCAAGGAGGTGTAGGCATAATAGCGAAAAACAACCTACACCTCCGAAGCTCTGCAACTGAAACCACAGAAGAAGCAGACAGTCTCAACATTACCAACAAACACCTCTCAATCTGCCTAATATACAGGGCTCCCACAGCAAATTCAGACCTATCAGATACTCTCAGACAAATATCTGAAAATAACACTATGAAAGAACATATAATTCTTGGAGACTTCAATCTCCCTACCATACAAGAGAAGCATGCCAACGCTTTCCTTGCAGCAATGGAAGAAATGGAACTGACGCAACTCATCAATGCCCCAAAACATGAGAAAGGAAACATCTTTGATCTAATTTTTCTTAAATCTCAAAACGCCTCCACTAACAAGAATCTGAATATCACATCTGTCCCATGGTCAGACCACCACCTCATCACCTTCATTTGCTCCTATCAACCCATAATCACCAGAGAAGATGAACAGACAAGAAGATTCAAACTATTTAATAAAGAATAGTTCCTCAACCAAATCCTCCCAAGCATACAAACAGATCAAGCAGACCCTGAAGCTCTAACCAACACTTGGAACAGCGTTATAAACACCGTGGCATGAGCAGCTCCAACACACAAAGGAAACAAAGTAAGATCAGCAAGAACACGATGGTTCACACCCACCCTCCGAAAATTGAAAATCACAGCTTTGGAGAACGGAAAGGAAATGGAGAAAAACAAAGAACGAAACAGACAGGACAAGATACATGGATGTTCTAAACCACTATTGCATTGAGACAGACAATGCAAGAAGAGCTTACCACTCAAAGCTGATAAACACATCAATCAACAGACCACACAAACTCTTCAACATTGTCAAAAAGCTAACAAAAACCCCAAACCACTCAAACCAACTCCCAAACATTCCACCACAACAGCTTGCAGCACAATATAAACAACTCCAACAGATACCCAACCCACGGACAATAACCATAAGAGGTGACAACAATGCCCTCCACGCACCGGCTGGGGTACATTTAAGATGATCTCCAAAGAAAAGATCAAAACCACCATATTAGGTCTTAACACAACCACCTCCCCCCTTTATCCTTGCCCGGTAAATTGGATTAAAAAAGGCAATAAAAAGAACTAAGCCCAGCACTCGCCATCATGGTAAATGCATCCCTTAAACAAGGTACGATGTCCATCAGCCTCAAGATGTCCACCATCTGCCCAATACTCAAGAAGCCAGAACTTCACCCAATGGATCCTGCCTCTTACAGACCAGTAGCAAGCCTCCCTTTCACCGCAAAACTCATCAAGAAGATGGTCTTGCATTTGTTGTTGGACTATTTGGACACAAACAACACCCTCGACCCACAATGGCATGGCTTCCACTCATCTCATGGGGTTGAAAACCTCGTGATCTCACTAATAAGCACCCTAACCAAAGGAATACAAACCAAGCATTCTGGATTCACCCTGATCTTCCTGGACATATCTGCAGCTTTTGATACCGTCTCACACAGTATGCTACTACACAGACTACAAGAAATCGGCATACAAGACAAAGTTCTACAATGGTTCAAGTCCTACCTAACAGACAGACATCAACTAATTCGCACCCACACCACCATCTCCCCCCCCCATTTCAACAAACCCAAGGAATACCACAGGGCTCTGCACTCTCAGCTATGCTCTTCAACCCCTCTGCTCTATAATAAACGTCCCACAACATCAACTTCCACATTTATGCAGATGACATCATGCACTATGGACCCATCACAACCGCAAATCCAACAAATCTGCAGTTAAACTGCTTCAATGATGTCGCCAAATGGCTCCACGAAAACAACCTCACAATAAACCTCAGAAAGACAGAAGCATTATTTGTTACAAAGGACCACACCTTCACCCCTCCCCTTCAACACACCTCACCCTGGGAACACCACAAATAAAAGTCCAAACTCACATAAAATACCTAGGGATCATTCTTGATCAAACGCTATCTTTCAAACAACAGATTGCAAAGATAGCAAGGACAATATTTTTCAAAGCAAAGATGTTACAATGCTTCAGACAACTTATAGACCCACAGGACTTTAGATCAGTCATGCAAGCAATGACACTCCCCCTCCTAGACTTTTGTAATGCCTTATAACGAAGGACTCCCGACCGCCATCCTCAACCCACTATGGACAGTCCTCAATACAACAGTAAGGATCATCCAAAAAGGGAAGAAATATGACCATATCACCCCCATCCTGAAAGATCTCCACATCCTCCCTCTAGAAGCATGGATCAAATATAAAACACTGGTTCTGATCCATAAAGCACTTCATCAGTAACAAGCCACATATACGAGTACCCTATTACCCCGACTGAACTCTAGAAGACTAACACGTCAGGCCGCAAGTGACTTGCTGACCGTACCACATGAAAGGACTAAGTTTAACCAACAAGCCTGTAACCGCACATTCAAATTATACGCCCCCACATTATGGAACTCCCTCCTAGCCAACATCCGAAGCAACAAGGAACTTTCCTCATTCAGGAAACAGTCTAAAACTCATCTTTTCTCCATCCACCTTGGATACAAAAAGAACAGCAATCAATGAAACATCCCCACGCTGTTCAAGCGACAAGCTGAGAATGAGAGGCAGACTAAAGACTGGAATGTCTGCTCTTCCGAAATGTATATATGTTTGACCTCTCCTGGTGATGGTAATCCCCCTCCCCAAGTAAATATGTTCTAACCTGTTATAATATATCCCCCCCTTTTTGTAAACCGCTTTGACCCGGTGAAAAGCGGTATATAAGCACAGCTAAATAAATAAATACAAATAAATAAAATATGATAGCGTTCTAAAAATTAATGGAGTGAAATGAGTAAACATAGATCGGTTGTTTACGCCATCAAAAAGTAGAAAGAGTAGAGGACATGCAATGACGCTACAATGTAACCCAGTTAAGACTAATAAGAAAAAATATTTTTTACTCAACTCATAATCAAACTCTGGATTTCATTACCAGCGGATGCAGTAAAAGCTGTTAGTGATGCTGGGTTTAAAAAAAGGTTTGGACAAGTTTCTAGAGGAAAGGTCCAAAAACCATTTAATAATGGGGAAATCCACTGCTTACCCCGGGACTAGCTTTGTGGAACCTGTGTGCCTTTTTGGGAACCTGCCAGGTACTGTGATGAAGCAGACGCCAGTAAACCCATGGAGGTAGAAGAAAACACTGATCTCTTTAAAGGAAATGATATACATAAAGTGCAGTTAGTGAGAAGTGCAGCTAGAGGGAGCATGCACGGAGATTCAGAAGGTAGGCTGACACGCCCAGGTTGGGATGATGCAAGAACCAATTCAAAGCATAATCAGATACACCTGGTCAGAGGGACAGAATCCTTACCTAAGAAATAGCTTTATAAGAAAAGCATAGACAAGCCAGAGGAGAGAGGAGCGGCACGAGCCGCAGCAGCTGCTGATAGAGTACAAAGAGAAAGGAGACGGCTTCAAGGAGAGGCAAAAAGGCAGTGGAACTTGCAGCCCTTGCAGAAAAGGAACAGGTTCCAGGAGAGCCAGTTTCAGGCTGGGAAGCTCCAGAAGGAAAGCTTCAGGAGGGACAGAAGGAATACCTGGAAAGTGCCTGGTAGGGAGAATACCAGAGACGCAGACCCAAGAGTTCAGAGGTACCTTCATACTTCTTCCCCTGTATGGAAGCCACAAAGAGTTCAGAGGTGGGTGAACCAGACTCAGCCCAGGAATCTAAGGGGTATGTTTACTAAACCGTCCTAATGTGCGCCCGGCGCTAGTGTGCAGGATGCCATATAAGGAGTGGGCGTTTCAGTCTTAACATAGCAAACCGGGATTATCGCGCGCTAATGTGCGCCATGCAAAGTAGCGCAAGAGAAACGCGCGCAGGAAGCATAAGCAGGCGCGCTGATGTGCAAACAGAGGAACAGAGCTGCAGTACAATGGTGAAGACACTGACTGATGGTGCAGGGGTCATGGGTTCAATCCCCCACTGTGCCCAATGAATACGGCTGGCTGAGGCACTACCTGTTATGTGTAATATTGCATTATGAGGCATTTTAATTTTAATCTAATTACTGCTGCTAGCAAACGCACTCTCAAAGCGCTGTAACATAAGGTGCTGCATAAGGCACCCCATAAGGTACCCCAGAGGGCACATTTTAAAGTGCACTGTCCGCCAAGGCACCCTACAATGTTGCTTAAAGGGTGACCTATAGGGCGCCATATAGGGTGCCCTATGAGGCACGGCAAGGTCATAGCACTGTTTTTGATGGCAGCACTGTGCATTTACGCATGGAAATCTTAAGTAGGTGCGCTGACATGCAAGGAGGAACAGCAGTGTAGCACAATGGTTAAGGCACTGACAGATGATACAGGGATCATGAGTTCGATCCCCAGTGTGTCTAATACTTAAGGCTGGCTGAGGCATCAGCTTTGACATGTAAGCATTGTTTCCTGCGGCACTTTATTTGTATTTTATTAATTGCTGCCAGCAAACACACCCTCACGTGCCGTAACCTAAGGTGCCGCATAAGGCACTCCATAGGGCACATTATAAAGTGCACTGTCTGCCACGGCACCCTATAATGTCCCCTATAGGGCACCCTATAAGTCGCTCCATAGGATACCGTATAGTGCACCTTATATGGACGGTAACAATAAGGTGCCCTATAGGGCGCCCTCTGAGGCACCTTATGGGTACAGTACACTGAGGGTGTTTTTGCTGGCAGCACTAATGTACATTAAATATAGATAATGCTTTGGACAGCCCTATCAAATAACCCCACTGTGGGTTTGAACCCATGACCTCTGGCTCCACAGGCAGTGAAGTAACCAGTGGGCTACAGCTCTATAGCTGCTAGCAAGCCCCTGGCTGGCTGCAGAAGGACTGCACGTCACCACACAAACAGTCTGCTGTGGTCACCAGGATAGGGTTAGCCCACCCGTACCCATGATGCACTGCACATGCAAATCAGCTGTCTACAGATGAACACAAGATGGGGTATGCATCCCCACAGCACCTCGGCCTGGTAGGGGGAACTGACCATGTGTGTTACTGGCACAGAGTAGCTACACACCATCACATTGTGTTGGGTACTGTGCTCACACTGAGGGTGCGGTGGGGCGCTCAGCACCAGGTCCACAGCACCCTCCATAGCAGAAATAGGCCATGCTGTAGGTCCCCAGCAGTGCTAGTGTGTGAGATAGGTAGTTCCTGCAGACACACTTTGGATACATCTGTATTTTTCAGTCAGGTTTGACCCTTATGGACCCATAGGCAGATTATGTACCACCACCCAACCCACCCTCTGGGGCTGAGGGTGGGAAACAGGGTCTCCCACCGACAGATCCACATTTTATGTCCCTGCAATGGCAGCAGTAGAGGGGACCACCAACCGCAGTCCTGCTGGGGAACAGACACCCTACAGGGCAGTCAATGCAGCTCTGTACACATCTATAAAAGCAACAGCAGACAGACATTAGGCCCGGAAATACTCAGCTGCACCCCACCACAATCTGATATTCTCCTGCAGCAAGCCTGCAGCCACTGCACCCTGCAAGGTGTTCCAGCAAGACACATACTAGCTGCAGACGGTCTGATAGCTAGTCCATAGTGCATGTTCCTGGAGGAGATGCATGCACCCAGAACTGGGATGTCAGCATACACACCAAGCAGATAAGTCAGTGATTGGGCCCCAAAAGGGAACCCAGAAATATCACATGAAAGAGATATTATAGGGCACTATGGGGGAACCTAGCCATGCCGTGGTCACTGCTCAGTCAGGGTGAGAGTGAACTCCCAGCAGGACATACTGTGGCCACTCTGTCTGTGCAGGTGGTGGCCGGGCACTACAATGTCCCAGCCATTGCCCTATGCAGATGCATCCTGGCCAGACCACCCTGTCCGGGCTATACCCATGGTACCTTGCTCCTCATTATGCACATTGGCAGGCCAATACTGGCAACAGTGCTGGCAGTGTGGGCTGTGGAGGGTGTTTGCAGCCACCACACACTGGATAGACAGACACACACTCCCACACCTATGCCAGCATTGTGCTACTATAGAGGTGTTTAGCAGCCCTGGCCACCACACCAGTCCTGGGCACAGTGCAGGCATGGATATGGTACGCAAAACTGTTGGGGGTCACTCCCCATGGTGGTAAACACTGTCAGAGACCAGACCTGAAGCACACCCCACAGACATCAGAAAGGTTGCTATGATGGAGCTCAATCAGCAAACCGTGCTTAACGTAGGAATTGCTATCTGCCAGTAATCATAGCAACCTTTTGATAGCTGTGTACCGTATTCCCAGGTGTAGGGTGGCATTGCTAAGGTATGCAAGTGCTAGTATTGGGAGATGCATGCAGGGCCCAATGTCCTGCCTCTCCAGGGGGCATTGGCTAATGGAGCCTGTGGGTGTGAGTGTGTCTGCCCCTGTTGGCTGCTGCTTTACGGCAGAGGTTCCCAACTCCAGTCCTGGTGTGCCAAACGCTGTTCGGGTTTTCATGCTGTCCCTCATGAATATGCATGAGATACATCTGCATAACATGGGGGTGGTGCATAGATATGCAGCACAGGCATCTTTATTAGAGGCAGCATGGAACCTGAATGGTGTTTGGCCCTCCAGGACTGCATTTGGGAGACTCTGCTCTAGGTAATGCGCCTGTTTATGGAGTCTGTGCTCTGTAGGGTAAAATGTAGGTGTTTTGGGCATGTTTACGTCATCTGCAATAAAGGTTCTGTCTGTATTAGCACGTTGTAGTAGTGGGTAAAATATGGGGACTGTGTTGGTAGGCACCATAGCTGGGACTTGAACCTGTGACCTTCTGCCTCCAAACACACTGGTTGTGTGCACTGCACCACCGTGTTGCCACAGAGACAGTGCATTCCCTGGTGATACCATGACTGTTTGTCCGGCAGGGCCTGTCTGTTGCAGTGCATGGCATCCACCTACACAGGGCTAGGCCATGGTCTGCTCTGGGCAGCTGCCACTGCCCCCCTCCACCACCAGTACCCCTCTGCCACCATGCTGACATGCCCTTCTGCTGGTGGTGCGCAGTCTCAAGCCATCCAGTGTGCAGGTAGGCGGCTGCCTATGGTGCGTGTTCTGGGGTAGGGGTGCCTGCCTAGGCGTCCACGCTTCCCCCCCAACACCGCCTGCCAATGTTCTGTGCCCTTGGAGATACCTGCTGGGTACTATCCCCTGTGACACTGTGATAAACACTCTCGTGCCCTTGTTGGGCCCTTATCAGTTGCTGTCTGGCTGCTGTACAGTTTCAGCATTCCTAAGTGCCACCTAGGCATCTGCCTAGTCCACACTGTACCCCAGCTGCACCACAGCATGTGCCGCCTGCAGCCCTCTGTATCCCCTTTCCCAGCATCTGTCCAGTTGCCCATTCCGACATGCCCGCCCTGCTGTTGTGGAACATGTGCATGCCATAGGTAACCTGTCCAATGGAGAGGGAAACCCTGATGAGCGCAATTGCACTGTGGGATCAGTCACCTTGTATGGGGACGGAGCGTAGACCTTTGAAAATTCATATCTTTTTTTGGAGCTTTCTCGGGAGTGCTTTTTGATGTTTCCCATTAATATCACTATTGCCCAGCTTGGTTATGTTTTTTTTTTTTATTTTGTTGGGGTCATTTTCACTGTTTATTTGCACTTTTGTTCCGTGCACATGTATCACACTTATCACTTTTTTGTAGGTTTCCCTGGTTTTGCTGTACATTGCTGACAGAAATGGTTTCTTTTCCCTTTAAATCAGCTCTAACGCGAGGTTTTCACTGGCGTTAGTTTTGGCCTCGGATTTCACATCGTTAGTGTGCGGGGAGCCTCTCCCCTCCCACTCTCCACCCATTGACCCCTTCTCTCCGCCCCTGGGGAGCCTTCCTCCGCCCTCCGGGAGCCTTTCCCCGTCTTCAGCGCTCGTTTGCGCCGCAGCGCGCGTTATCGCGCGATATGGTACCTGTGTGCCTTAAAAAGCACCATCATCACGCGATAAGGTACCTTATCGCATGATAACGTCGCAGAGCGCACGTTAGGACGGTTTAGTAAACATACCCCTAAGAGACACAGATTTGAACCAGGAACTGAGGCCAGGTCACAGAAAGGCCTGAAAGCCAGGGAGCCGTAAGAGCAGCCAAGGCAGCTGGAGAAAGGTTTGGGAGCCTATAGAGAGAGAGTGCTTACCAAACGTCCTGTTGCATATTTGCCAGACCGGGTACAGCCAGGCTGGAGAGCCTTAGAAAGAAGTTCTGAAGTAAAACCAGGAGTATATGGGGAAAGCTCAGGGGCAACAGATATTTCAGCAGAACAAGAGGCTATGCAGATAGACCCTGCTGAACCTGACCCTTTGCTAACTGAATGCCCTATGGACTGTACGCTTTGTTATGCTGGGAATTTAGAATCCTTGAGAGAAATATAGCATGCGGGACATACTTTTGAAACACAGTTTTGTTTGACAAGCTGAAAAAAGAAGCATTGCTTTTGCTTGTATAACCTGTTTTGTTTGAACCTGCATAACTAACAAGGACTGTGAAGCATATATAAGTTTTTGACCTATGTAAATATCTTATGTGAAAATCCTGAACAAGGTGAAAATCCTGTTGTCTTTGTTTGAACCTTTTGTGCATTAAGGGAATAAAACCCTATACTTTACCATTCATATGGCTTACACAACTATTCATTTGGAAGAAAGGGACTCCTAGTACTAGAATGCATCTGGGCTAGCAAACGTTTCTATCTTCAATACAACAATAATGTCCACCCTGACCTTTAAGCATGTGGCTAAAGGGATGGGGTTGTGACAGTACTTGTAATCTGGATTGGCCACTGTTGGAAACAGGATACTGGGCTTGATGGATCTCGGTCTGACCCAGTATGGCATTTCTTATTTTCTTAACTGAATTATACTTTCCATTCCATGTGTCTCAAATTACAAAGGTCCATATCACTGGCCAGGGCAACAATCGCAGCAGTCTTGACTTCCGCCCTCTCTTCCGTCTAGTGAAAATTCTTAAAAGACCTACTAACCTATCTGACTTGACAAAGGAACTTAATTTTAACTTTGCTATTGAAATGTACCTTTGGTCTCTTATATTTTTTCACTTAACCTGAGCAGGAGGTTTGTTCTCTTAACTGTCCCTAACTCGGGGAGAAAACAAAAGAAATTTAAGTTCATCTAACTTCCGAGACCTCTATTTTGCTTGTTTTTTCACATTCACTTTACACAGTCAGAATATGAACTCTATTCTCTTAATTATAACTGGGTTTATCACAGCAAACATTTCACAGAAGCTTCTCAGTACTGGGCTCTATATTGGCCTTAATAATCCAGATCTGTACCAGTCCCCATAATCCAGACCTTGTCAATTCTGATATTACTGGGATTATGAATTTCTCAGATTTATTTCACCTAACCCTTCCCAGGGAGTGGAGGAGTAGCCTAGTGGTTAGAACACTGGTTTGGTAACCAAGCAAACAGGGTTCAATTCCCTCTAGCACTCCTTGTGGCCTTGGGCAAGTCACTTAACCCTCCATTGCCTCGGAAGAAAGGCCTGGCAATCTACTTCCAGTGACACTGCCAAGAAAACCCAAGAGTTCTGGGTCACCAGGAGTCAGGACTGACTCAAAGGCACACATTGCATTGCAACCCTTCCCAGGGCAGAACTTGGAAACAGGGTACCCTAGGTTGATTACAGGTTAGATTCCAGTTGATTTGATTTCTCCCAGTACACAAACCACCTTGCTTAAGCACTCACATGTCATATTTTCATCTCTCATACACAAAACAGCACTAATTTTACCCTTCAGAACTTTACATTAGGCTTTTCAGAGGCCTGGCCCCTCAGCCACTTACTAACCAGTCTGTACCCTATGAATCCCTGATGGTGTCTGGCATAAACAAACTCAAGTATCCCTGGTGATATCTCTGCTTCTGGAACATAAACATGACATTGTCACAATGCCTCCCAGTGGCACCAATCAGGTGTCGAATCTCCAGCTTCCCCTTAGTTTGGGATTCCATCCCTGGGATGAGATGGACGTTGGTTATTTCAAACGATTACCATAGCAATGCCCATTAACTTACATAGGAAAATATATTTTAAAATAAAATATACTCAATATAAGAACAAAATCACCAAATACATCCCTAAAAATAATCCCCATACTCTGTTCATATTCCCACTACTCTCCACTGTATAACAAAAACTTCTAACACAGTTGAGCTCCAAAACCATTTTTCCCTATAAAAATATTTTTTTCCACCTCCAACTGCCCTCACTAAATCTTCATACACATTACCCATGACAAGATCCACCTAGACCCAGAAAAGTCATTTTTACAGTTTTATGCTGCGCTATAGCACTTTCACTAAAATGGGGTATTGGCCCTTTAAATTTTTGGGATTAAACCCTCAGATTGGCTTTCTCTGACTACCCCTTATATTGAAAAATTCCTCCCAGATCCAGATTTCCCTCAGTCCAATGTCACTAAATTACTAGGACACGTTCCCTTTAAATTTAAAAATAAACATGTGGTAGGCGAAGGCCTATGATCCATGGTGTCTGAAATAAGCAGACAGGCCTAACTAGCTTGACCTGTAAATTTGAAGCCTGTGGAGAGGCCCATAGGAATTGCACATCCCCCAGAATGCTGCTACTATAGAACTGAAACTTAGCAAAGCACAATCAGCTTAGCTGAGCAGAATCGAAACTCAGAAAAATATAGAAAAATAAGTTTAATTGCTACTGATAAGAGAGTACAGCTGCTATGGAATTAATTAAATCTGCTGAAAGAAAGGTTACAGTGCCTTGCTTTCCCACATGTGCTAACTAGTTAAATGGCCTTGGAAGAGAAAAGTATCTAAGTTGGTGAACTGACCATTGTAATTGGGACTAGAAGGGGGGTAAGCAGGTGCTAAGCCCAGTCAAAGAACATCATTGGATAGCCATATCGGTACCGGAACCAATAGAAGGTGTACGGGAGGGTACCGGGACCAATGAAATGTTTTCCTATGTCTAGAATGGAGAAGAAGTCTATAAAAGATGTTGTTTTGCTAGAAATCATTGCTCAGCCATTTTGAATTTGATTCTGCTTGAGACTTGTGCACAAATAAATGATTTGGACCTTCTGAACAGACTCCTGGTATCATTGGTTTGTCTGCGCTCTGCTGCTACAAACACAGAACCATATTGCTATAGAACCCCTCTGAACTACCATAACCTCAAATCCCTATTTTTTTTTAAACTTTTTCTTACCTTTACTTTAATGCTGCGGCGCCTTTAAATCACTGGAGCTCAGCCAAACACAGCTCCAGTGCTTCATTTTTAATCGGGGCTTGGTTGCATGAACAGCTCTGGACCCCAGCTCCTTCCCGATGCTGAAAACCAGCATGGGAAGCCTCCCAGTCAGGTCCCCAGCTCCCCAAGACACCAGGGAACACTGCGGTAATCAATTTAAAAAAAATAAAAATAAAAAAAACATGGCTGTCATTTTTATTTAAAACAATATGCTGGCTTTCTCCCGGTGCTACAGATGAGCGCGGGAAACCCCCTCACCACCGTGAAACACTACAGTGGTCATTTTTATTTGAAAAATACATGCGGCCTGGCTCCTTAATGCCGCTTCCCACCGCAACCTATGCTAAGGCCTTGAACCAGCCTGGACTCCATTCCCCGGGTCAAGCCATCAGCACCACAGAATGCCAGGTGTACTTTATTCTTTATTTATACTATTCACAAGAAGTCCATTTTCAACCAGATTAGCAGCCATAGAAATCCTGAAGATATTCGAAAAGATTTTTCCCCAATCCCTATGTTCCAAGACCTCCCCCTAGTCCCATTCCTACTGCCACATAAACATTGGAAGATCATTCCCTCTTCTTCAGAGCCTTGTAAATCCTAGAAATTATCTCCTTAAACCCCTAATATTCCTCGCAAATAGTCTCAAAAGTGATTTTTTTTTATCAGTATAGGGTTTTACAGCATTGCATCTCATACAATTATGCTGCTTTTTTAAAAATGTAAAATAGGACCTATGAGTACAAAGATTTGGCCTTGATCTTAGCAGTGTTGCCAACCTCTGTACCTGAGCTCCCTTTCTGAGAAGATGCCAACACTGGTTCTCTTGACCATGATTTTCTCCACAAACTTGGCTCATCAGTAGAGGTGGCCATTAAGGCACTGAGTAGGGATGTGGTGTTTTGTTGCCATTACCCTGCACCTGTAATAATTTTTTTGCTTCTTGCTATTGGAGTGTCTTTTGCTTTCGATGTGTCATGTTCTTGAAGCACTGGAAAAGATGACCGAGGTCGGCTGAGCTAACATTTTTGGAAGATGACTTGTCCAGTAAACAACAGCTGAGTCGGCCTACAATGAACAGACATTTTACAAGGCACATTTCCAAGGGCTGTCCATCAGGAAGCTGCTGGGTAATTTGGAGAAATCTGACAATGACACGGTTTCCCTTAACTAGCTATGACTCTCTGGGCCAGTAAAAAAGGTGCCCGGAGCAGCCGTTGACATGAAGGAAAGCTCTGAGTGACTCCCTTGTTCAAAAAAGATTGACTCCACTGAGACAACTATATGAATTTAAATGTAACTAATCTTTCTACCAAATCTAATATTTTAAAAGCTGTAAAGGCCTATCAATTACATCTAATCGAAAGGAACCTTAAACAAAATATATACTGGGAGGAGTGGCCTAGTGGTTGGGGCAAGTTACCTCAGGCCAGAAGGTCGGGGGTTCAAATCCCACTAGAGGAAAGCAACCTTGGGCCAGAAGGACTGGGGTTTCTAGTCCCACAGGTGCTCCTTATGGTCTTGGGCAAGCCACTTAACCCTCCATTGCCCATTTTCCCTCTAAGTATTAGTGTGTCTCATATCCCCTCGTGTTAAATGCATCCCCCAATTGTTTTGTGATCACTTTGATTGAAGGATAAGGTGGTATACAAAACTGTCTAAATAAATACAATAAGCATATGCTTAAAGAAGAGATTATACTTTAAGTATTATTTTAAAAAAACCTCTAAATTACATAGAGCAGCAATTGGGCTCCAGAAAGGAGGTTCTAGCTGTTTTGATTAGAGATAAACACAAATTTGACTAGACAAAATGAAAGTCTGGTTAATAAGTTAAAGAGTAAAGGTCTGAGGATTATGGTTTATGTCAATGTTTTGAAGGAAATACAGCAAAAAAAAAAAGTGACTACTTTACAGTGCAATTTTGGATACTGCAGTTAAGTAGGACTTTTTCTGTGGATAAACGTTAAAGACTGGTATTCACTGATGGTCCTTGAAAGCCACATATATGAGCGGTATTCTGAAATTTTGACCTACTCGCAGTTCTCAAGGACTGGAAGAACAGTACTGTTACAGAATATCTTCTAAGGAAGGTCCTGTTGCTGGTTTCTAGACTTTTTAGCTCCAATTTTCAGCCATCAGACAATCTTGCTTCACTTTTTCAAGATGGATATTAGTCACTATACAGTATTTTCTTTAGCTACACAGGAAAATGCATTTATTTATAATGAGGCTGGAATTCATATCTTCCCAGGTTGCGCTGGCTACACAGAGTAGGAAAATATTTCCATACCCTAATTGAAGATTTTTACTGCTTACAAATAGAAGCTGCTGTTTTATAGCCAGCAAAACTCAGGGTTTCTTTTGGTTTAACCAGCTATATATTTTGGGATTACAATTATGCTTAGTCTTTTTTCAGAAAGCATACCGGAACAGGTAAAGATGATACAAAGGGAGCTCAACAGATGATTTCTTATGCAGCTGTCAATACCCCCCTTCTCACCCCCACACACTATTTTGGCTCTGAAGTTTCCTATCTATAATGGGCTCAATACTTTTCTCCTTCTTTGAGTTTCCAGTTCAGCTGGATCCAGTTTCTATTGGGCAGCAGCACCATGAGCCTTAATTTATAACTCCCTGGGTTTCCCCCCTATTTTATAATCCCATGCCTGTGCACCACAAAGAAGCCGAGGGCGGCATGGCTGAAAGGGGGGGGACCACCATGCAGGAGCGGAGGGGCTGGAGGAGCAGCGGGGACAGGAGGAAGGAAGGGACTGCTGTGGAGCTTGTGCTGCTTCCTCCTTCTCCGCCAACACCTCCATCTTGTTCAAACTGGCAGTGCTGGCACTTCCTGTACGATCACCATCTCCATCTAATCCCTCTTCAGTCCCCAAGTTCCTGTCCTCCACCTCCCCAATCTCTCTCCCATCAAATCCTGGTTTACAGGTCTTTGAGCCACGCTTCGAACCACACGGTGTAGAAATGTACACAGCGCCGCCCAGACCAAACTACTGAACAGAGCTGTGGCCTACATGGACGAGGAGAGGCAAAGGAAGAGCAGATCAGAGAAATACTGGGCCTGCATGCTGCATGCTCCTGTTGTCAGTTGGGATTCGACTTCTGTGGAGGACAGGCTGAAGTGATGTGTGCAAGGAAGGGGAGAGGAGGGAATACGAATGCAAGCATTGTCCCCAAGCACTGCAGAGCCACAGTAAACCATCATGACAGTCCATGGCCATAGGCCAGAGATCACCACTCCCTCAGGAATTCAGTAAATGGGTTTGTAAGAGCAGCCAGTAGGTGTCTCCTTGTGCAAGGACTCTATGGGGCTTGTTTACAAAGCTGCGGTAGCGCTTCGCGATCGTTATCGGAGCCGCAACCCCATTGATTTCAATGGGGCCGCGGCTCCGATAACGACCGCGAACCGCTACCGCGGCTTTGTAAACAAGCCCCTATGGCATTTCTTCCTCACCCCTCGCCAGCAATTAGCACTGCCTCTATTGCATCTGGAGTCCCAGGAGTGAAAATTCTGACCTTGAACAGAACCTAGAACCTTCTCCATGGTATCACACATTAGTTATTACTGGGCTAGCCTCAAAGAAATATTGTTCTTGGATTTTCTGATCAAGGTGAGTTACACTCAGGTAGAGGGGACAGATGCCTACTCCAGACATCTCACACTTTAGGGGGCCTATTTACCAAAGTTTTTCTTCTGTTTTGTTTCTACAGTGGAAAATATTTAGTAAATAGGGCCCTAATTTTGTATGCGAGACAACAGAGGATGAAGTGAATTGCCTAAGGAGAATCCTGGTTTCCACTGCCAGCCTGCTGCTCTACGGTCTCCTTATATGGGCTCCAGTTTAACATTTTCCTACATTTTTTCTGTACTATTTTCCGTGGAATATTTTATGTATCCCCTTGAGGTTAGCTTTTCTCTATCTTGTTTAACTGAGATAGAACCTCTCAAGAACTAATATTCACATTGCTATTATTTTATTACCAAGATTTTGTTTTTGATATTTTTAACATTAAGATTTGATTGTAATTAGGCAAAAATACTTTTAGATAACAGACTGAGTTTTTCGTTGATATGATTTTCTCTCTTATTATTTAGAATCAGGAAGTATTAGATTTCATGACGTACTGACCATATATACTGAGAGTGTAATTTTTTAAAGCTCTTTCCTCATGTGTAAAAGAGCTTTCTGCATATGCATTGTTTATTTATTTAACAGATTTTATATACTGCTTTATCATTTCAATCAAAGTGGTTTACATTGAAACTTAAACTTGGTAATGTACATTAAACGGGGACATTGATAATTGGATTTTTCTGAGGCAATGGAGGGTTAACCTATTTTATTCAGGTTTAAAATGGATGCCCTTTTGGATTTCTAATCTAGGAGTGTTGCTATAAAATTAGCCCCTTAGAAGATGATTTTCAAAACAACTTCTACAAATAAAATACTGCTTTCCTGCTTGAATGAGTTTTTACAAAGCTGCCTGCAGGATCTGTGAGTAAAGTGACATGCACACAAGCTGAGGTGGTCCCAAGAGTGGAGATCCATTTAGGCACATACTTCTGAAAACTCAAGCATATGTGAGTAAATTAACCCAGAAAGCAGGTGAAAAGGTAAGCACATACATTCCCTAGGGTAATTTTCAAAACAGGAAGTAGGGGTGCACTTTAGATTTGAAAATGTGGCAAACTCCACATAGAGAAAAGCACACATGCACTTCTCACCTGTACACATAGGTATAATCCTCATTATCTTTTATTATAATCTGTGATAAAAGCATAAATATTAATTTCCAGGGGAGTTCATAGATGATTGGTGAAAATGTATTACAGGCAATATGACAGATATTGAGAATATATATCAATTTCTTCTTTTTTGTTTGTTTACAGACATTCTTTGGTAACCATGTACTAGATGGAAATTGCTTCATGTTAACCGAAATAAAATAAAAACTGCAGAAGGTCAGAATTTAAAACAACTTCCATGGAGGATGTAAACCCACCAGATGACAGAGATAGTGATCTAAAATAGAGCGGTATAGAAAAACTGTTAAATAAATAAATAAAATAAATAAATAGTATGCTTATGTTTATTAAAAATGTGATATACCGAAACAGCAAGGGGGTTTACAAATGATAATATAAGGAGAGGAACTGCTATTCAGACAGGAAAGCCATTCACTTAGATCCCCCACCCTTCAAACCTGGGAAGTTTCTTACAAGCACGGCTCCGAATACAAAAGGGGACACGAGTGAGAGAGTTCGCAGCTTTGCATGCCACCACACCGCGAGAGGAGAGGCTCACCTGGAACTCCCGGGCGAGCGCCGCCTCCTGCCCCTCGCGCTGCAGGGACTCCACCCTCCGCAGGAAGTCCCGCAGGTTCTCCTCCGCCTGGCTCATCATCTCGGGGAGCGGGGGAGCGGGCAGCCACCCCTCACTCCTGCAGTTCCGCTCCCGGGGCCAGCCGCGAAGCTCCGGCCACTCTCCGGTGCTCGGCGAGAGAAACTAGAGCCGATGAGGAAGTGCTGTGCATTAAAAACAAATCCCTAGGATCAGATAGCACACAGTTAAAAAGCCACACCTCTCCCTGCTCTGCAGGAGGCCAATTGGATGAGCCACGGAGAAAAAAATGCAGTCCGGCCAGGAGCTGCTGCCCGGGCACAGAAGAGAGTCCCTGTCCCTGACCCCGGCGGCCTGCAGGTGGCAGGCTCTGTATTTCTGGGTCTCAGCCTAAGCCCCAGCGCTGTCACGGTCGGACACTCGAGGGCTGAGCGAATACGGTACAGGAGGCTTAGCGCGAGTTCTGCCTGTAACTGAATCAGAAGCACTCTGTGGCCCTTCTCGCACATAGCCAGGAGCGCTGATCCTGTACTATAGCCCCGGCGTAAGCCAGATTGCATAGGGTGGAGGGCATTGCTAGTCTCCTAAAAGGTAAACAACTGCTGAAAAAACACCTTCGCTGTGATCTTTGCCAGAAAATTGAGTGGAAATTGCACAATAGTGGACGGGCACAAAGGAGTCCAAACTGACAGAAAATTTTAAATTGTTTTTACAAAAGTATCTATACAAAGATGATAGAAGAATGTAAATTGTTATTTTTATAGAATGATCATGATATTAAGCAAAAGTAAGTGTAGTATCACAGAGGCTTTTAGAAGTACAGTACTTTGCAAAAACTGTCTGCCTGTCATATCATGCTGATTCTTACCCTACTCCTTTGTTCTGCACCTAGAGATAGTGGCTCTAAGGCTTTGAAGCACATAACTCCCCTCTCCCCCTCCCATCCATATCCTTGTGGTCCTTTATGATAAGAACTGACAGAAGGAACAGAAACCCAAAGCCAAAAGGCATACTGTGTGGAGCATGAGAGACAAAAATTGTTAAAAAGTCAGGGAGCTGACTCCATATAAAATATAGACGATTAAAGTGAGTCTATTTATAAGAAAGCTGCTTCTTTTAGTTACCATATTGTAAGAGACAAGAGCCCTCAGTAGGAAATCTATGCAAGACAGAAAAACTAGTTTTGCAGAGGTCAGGACTGGCCTTAGTTATATAATGAAGCAATGTTAAATAAAAGAGGGATCCTTGCTCTGTTCACCTTTTGCAATGCAAAGGTCTTATGGAGCAAGCACAAACGTAAATAGACCATTGACTACCTGAACATGCAAAAGAAAGATAAGGACTGACATCAGTATGTACTACCATAAAGGGGATGGGGCTACAGTAAACAGGAGCAGAAACCCACGTGTGCTGCCTGAGCATAATCGATAGGTCAATAACACTGTATTAGTTAGCCAATAAGATACTGGAGGTAGGGGCTTGTAGATTTGACAAAGGTATAAATGTCACAGAGATATGTCAAAGGGGTGTGTCTCTACTTGGACACCCGTTGCTGCAGGAACGAATAATAAAGAGCTCTTATACTGCTTCACAACATTCCTCTCTGAGTCTCATTGGCCAGGTTGGCCACAGGTAAAGGTGTTTATTACAAAACCTCATTTTTTTAAGAGTGGTCTAATATAAGCTTTTTTTTTCCAAACTTGAGGAACTACTTCTTCAGCCAAGCTGAAATTAACCATCTGCAAGATTTCCTTAGAAAAAGATGGAGCTAGCCTTTCCTTGCATGGTGGGAAATGCACCAGGAAGCAGCCTACCTGGTTTAACTGATGGCAGAAAGCCTTGATAGGCCAAATTCAGAAATGTAAGTAAAAGTACAAAGACGGCTTGAGGAGGGGCCAGACGCACAGGGACAGAACCATCAGTGGCACTTAAAGTCTCGCAGTACCAAGATGGAGCTCGGCACCAGAGCTGAGCACACTCCTGAGATCATAGGTTCTTGATGTAAGTATATGGCATATTGATCTGGTGAGAATGGAAGCCAAGACAATTCTGAGCCGTTGGTTAACTGGGATATAGCAGGATAAAGTTGTCTGGAATGAGAGCTATTGTTAGCTTTAAGTCGAGAGACATAGTCCTTTTTAGCTCATCTAAATGAGGCTTTAAGCTGTAACTGAAGCTGCTTACAGGTAGCAAAAACATAGTGATCCTGGCCTTTACGCTAGGCACGTTCTGCCTTCCTAACTTTCTGTTTAAGTTGGCGTAATGAAGAGGAATACCAAGAATGAGAAGATCTTGTACTACACCTGACTTTCCTCAAAGGTGCATAGAATCTAAAGCAGTTTCCAAGGCAAACATAAGAACGCCACTTTTCTAATCCAATGATTGCATGGGATTACTCAAATCAGGAATGTGACAGTGCCCCCAAAACTCCCCAGTATCAAATTCTTTAAAATTTCTACTTGGAATATCAGTAGCACTAGAATTAGTAGGTGGAAGTACATAGAAACATGATGCTGTGACCAAAAAATGGTCCGACCAAGGCATAGGCATAATCTTTGGAGGCATAAGGGTGAGACCTGGGGAATAAAATAATAAAGCCAGACAATGGCCACCCCATGTTTGGAAAGAAAGTTATATTAGACCACTCTTAAAACAATGGGGTTTGGACTCCCTTATACCCACCAACTATTCTCCATTTTCCAGTCCCAATTTTCTGGCACTCACTCGCCCCTTCTACTCACTGGAATGCTTGTCTGATCTTAAGGATGGAAACTAATTTGGACTGTTTACTTTTGTACTTCAGTTCTTTATGAGTATTTCAATCTAAGGCTCTTAAATATGCCTGAAACCCTAGAACAGCAGCTCTATATTGTATGTATTATCTGCTCTAATTGCAAATCTCCTTGAGAGAGAGTTTGTGACATTTTTATAAATTTGCAGTCTCTACATTTTATTTGACCAGTTAAGAATGTTGTTAAATAATAACAAAAAAAAAAAAATTGGCTATTTAAAAAAGTTCCTTAATGCTAGTATAAATTTGATACAACATGGGCCAATGTGACAAAAAATACCATGGGACACTATTCCTGCAGTCCACCCCTACCCAGCGGCTATGGCTAAGCCTTTTGTTTAGTGGCTCCCAGTTCAAGACTGCTTCAAATTGCCCCTGGAATCTGCAATAATAGCCCAGGTTGCTACACACCACCTTGCGGGTGTTGGACTCCACCACTGGCCTCCCACCACTCTTGGGCCTTACATCCTGTTGTAGCTGGGAAGGAACAACATGCTGGTTCTCTCCAACTTTCTCTGCTTCTCTCCACAGCCGACCTCTGGGCAGTGCAAAGTACCTGGAGAGAAGCCCAAACCCATCCCCCCTTCTCCAGCACCACCGCTGCAGGCAGCACAAGACTGGATTCCACCCACCCACCCAGTTCCCAAACATGCACACACCACCTAAGCACCCTAATGCACACCTGGGGGTTTAGGGAATGGACGGGAAGATGACAGGCACCTGGGGAGGGGGGAGAGGTAGATTAGGGAAAGGAAGAGATGGACAGAGGGAGGTAGAGCAAAGAACCAGAGATGGGAGATGACGGGGACTCAAGAAACTGAGTAGGAATGTGGAGAGGACAGTACCTAGTAATTGATAAATATGAGTGAGGGTGCGGGGGGAAGAGAATAGGGAAGAAAGGTTGGGGGAAGTTGAGACCTGATGTGAATAATCTAGAAGGCTAGTGAGAAGGTGAAAGATATGAAAAGGGATGGATCTCTGAAGGGGGAGGGAGGGTAATAGGAAGTCGGGTAAGGCGTGAGAAACTGAAGAATGAGTGGGGGGCCAGGGAGGGAATGAATAACAGGAAAGGGGCTAGGATAGTTGAAGAGATGAGAGTCAGAGGATGGCAGATGAAGGATGAGGGGGTAAATGTAGAGGGTAGAAATAGGGAACTAGGGACTGGATGAAAGGCAGAGCGGGTATAGGAACAGGGCAAGGACAGAGATAGTGAGAGCAATGGGAGTAGTAGAGAGGGGTAAGCAGGGCCGGCCCATCCACTAGGCGAGCTAGGTGGCAGCAGTACAGGTGGGTGGCGGTGGCACACATGGGTGACTGCTGCTGCCCACTCCCAGCTGCCACTGATTCTGTTTGGGAGGTGGAGGCGGGCAGCAGCAGTATTTCCAAAAGTGGCGGCAAAAGCTACTGCTGCTGCCCACCTCCCCCTCCTTAGACGGAATCAGCAGCAGCTGAGGGGGCAGCAGCGTCAGTGGGGGGAGGGTGGTGAGGGGGGGCGGCAGAAACCCTTGGGCCGGCCCTGGGGGTAAGTGTGGGATTTGAAAAGCTGGCAGATAGGTGAGAGGTAAAAAGTGGGCGACTAAGGACTGGAAGGTGAGAGAAAAGGTGAGTGAGGGATAAAATCTAGATGAGTGGATAAAGAAGCAGGTAGAAAAAAAAGATAAAAAGAAAAGATTAATATCAAAGATGTAGAGAAGAGAAGAATATAGGAGGAGAGAGAAGAAATGAAAAGGAGTCACTGAGAAGATAGAAGGAAAGTGGAAAAGAGACTGGAATCAGCTCAGTTAGAAAGATAAATGGCCAGACTGCAAAGATAGAAACAGTAATTTTATTTTCAGTTTAGTGATTGGAATATGTCAGGTTTTTTTAACTAATTTGCTATTTCTCTGGTGTTGCACTGCATGCAGCGCCTGGCTTCTTGGGTTTTTACTTTTAATTTTTGTCTACATATTTCTGTCTTTAGTTTGCGGTCCTTTATTCTCTACTCATTGAGAGTTTATGTTATAGATGTGTGACTGAGGCCATGCTAGCAATGAGCTTCTACATAAGGATCTGTAGTAATCTAGCTTGTTCGGTTTTCCTGGTAGATGTATGGATTTTCTAGGGCTCACAGCGGTATTTACAGGGCTTCCCTTTTCTAGGTAGGCTCCTTGTGGTAGTTTTGGGAGTTAGTGATGTTATAGAATGGTAGATTTGTCTTGGGGCAATTTCTGCAAATGGGTTAGTTGTGTACAAACCATGACGGTTGCTCTATGTAGTTCTCACTTTTGGTTTCCTGTGTGGAGTCAACAGTAGGGTGTTAGTAAGGGATACTGGAATATAAATAAAGAAGTGTGAAGGCCGTGTTAGTCCACTGTAATGGTAGTTAAATAAAAAGAGAAACAAAAAGGAAAATGAGGTGAAACCTTTTATTGGACTAACTTAATACATTTGTAGACTAGCTTTCAAAGGTAAAACCTTCTTCTTCAGTTCAGGACAGTGTGAATAGTTTTAAGGTTTGCGTTCTTGATGCTGCTGGCAATGTAAGCCCTTTGAGCCAGCGTTGACTCACGGTGGCCCAGCAACGCCTGCATTTTCTTGGCAGCGAGACACCGGAAGTAGATTGCCAGGCCTTTCTTCTGAGGCAATGGAGGGTTAAGTGACTTGCCCAAGGCCACAAGGAGTGCTAGTGGGAATTAAACCCTGGTTACCAAGCCAGTGCTCTAACCACTAGGCTACTCCTGATGCTACTGGACTAGTTATAAATTTAAAATATTTTGTTGTTTCAGAATCAAGGAGATCTCATACTTTAAGGAAACATCTCAGTTGAATTTCATCTTGTGGCCTGATAGCTTCTCAGTTACTAATTTCTGGGCTTTACCAGCTCTGGCACAGTCTAAGCACACCATGATTTGAATTCCCAGCAATCAGGATTTTTTCTCATTTTATGTCTTCCTTATCATTAAACTGGTTATAGCACTGACCAAATAAGTCCACTTGTCGTTGTTGTTATGCAAATATTTATGCAAATGAGGATCTGTGCCTATGCAAATGATACCCACAATGAGTCTCCGCACGTGGCTCCGCATCACCCTTGGGACACCCCTGTATGCAGAGACACATACATAAAAGCATTCACCCACATACAAGAATAAACAGATAGACATACAATACATATGCGGTAACACCCAAAATATGCATCTTTATACACATACAGACATAGAAATCCACAAAGATACACATACACACAGAAATAACCAGATAAGATACCTACCAAACAGAAATATACATGCACACTCATGTGTGCGCAGACACCCAGGAGTTGGAAAGACTTCCATGAGTCAGACTCTACATGTTTATTTAACCCACTATTTATTTATTTATTTACTTTTAACAGGGGGGGGGGTTATACCACTTTATCATTTTAGTCCAAGCGGTTTACATTGCAACTTAAACTCACATTAAACAGGGACACTGATAACTTGGGTTGTTTCTGAGGCAATGGAGGGTGAAGTAACTGGTTTTCTTTTCTTTTTTTTAACTGAGTTTTGAAACACATAGATTCCAAAATAATCAAATCAGGAATGGCTCCCCTTCTCTTCCTGCAGAACAGGCGACAAGGGCGTATCAGCCAAAGGAGAAGCGCTGGGTGAGGGAGCAGAGTGCAGGTTCTGCTCTGTTCCTCCAGCCTCACCTCCTCCCCTCTATTTCAGAAGGGAGCTGCAGCTGCAGAACACACTTGCTCCTCTGCTTGTGCAGTCTGAAAAGAAGTGGAGAAACTCCGTTTCTACCAGAAATGAAGCCTTACTAGGTAGGTGTGCTATTGGCTGGTGGTTTTTAGGGATATTACTTGGGTCTTCCTTTGGAAGGAGAAGTGTTCTTGTTATTAGCCATTTTGGTGCTAGTTCTGGCTGGCTGATCACTTGATATTTGCAGTTTGCCATGAATTGATGAATGGAGATGATATGTTAGGGGCACTACATCTGGCTGCTCTCCGCTTGTGCCCCAGTTAATACCAAATCTCAGTGTGTGACACTGGGGAAGTCACTTTATTGCCCGGTGCCTCAGGCCACTTTACAATAAAACTGGAAGTGATTTATACTTGTGCACCCACCCTAAGAACCCATACAGACAACCCATACAATACAGTCATTTCAGTCAGTTCCATTTATTTATTTATTTATTTAACAGTATTTCTAAACCGCCTTATCTTAATAATCAAGGTGGTATCACAGCAAGCAATCAGGTAAAGTGTGTGTGTTGTACATGCAGTGAGGATGAAACTTGGTTGTGTGATGGCGGTGTTGGGTGCTTGATTTGTTTGAGCTATGTACAAGGTGGGCTATTTACAGTGGTGCTAAAAACACATTTTATATACATACAGTTGTTTAGGAGGATTGGAATGCTGTTATCCATTCTCTTAGGTTATGTGATGTGACCATAGTGCTCTATGAACAGCATGGTTTTCAGTTGTTTTCTGAAGTCTTTGAGGTCTGGAGTTGCCCTTAGATCGTCCGGTAGATTGTTCCATATTGTTGGAGCAGCCATGGAGAGAGCTCTGTTTGTTGTATCCTTGCGTGTGTGCTTGTATTCATTTGGGGTACTGACTCGGTTGCGTGTTTGACTTCTTCTAGGACGTGCGCTGATTTCCGGTTGTATGAGCGTGTGGAGGCTGTTGGCTGATGTGTGCTCTTTAATCTTAAATAGGTTTATGATAGTCTTGTATCTGATGCGAGCACTGATTGGGAGCCAGTGTAAGTCCTTTAATGTAGGTGTGATGTGCTCCTGCCTTGCGGTTCCGGCTATGATTCGAGCTGCAGTGTTTTGTGCCAGCTGGAGTGGTTTGAGAGCTTGTTTTGGTAGTCCAAGGTATATCGGATTGCAGAAGTCCAGTATTGGGGTTATCAGTGCTTGACAGACGGTACGGAAGTGTTCTGGGGCGAGGAGTGGTTTCAGTCTCCTGATGATTCGCATCCTGTAGTAGGCTTTTTGGATTGTTTTGTCTATGTGTGGTTTGAGGTTGAGTTTACTGTCCAGAGTAACCCCAAGGTATCTCACCTCTGATCTTATCGGTATCGTAGTGCTTTGTATCTTTATGTTTGGTGGGTGTATGAAGCTCTGGTTCCGAGTGATGATTAAAGCTTCGGTCTTGTTGTAGTTTATTGCGAGGTTGTTGTTTTGGCACCACTTCGTCATTTGGGTAAGGCAGTCTGTTATCTTAGAGAAGTCCGGGTTGTTGGAACTAGGACTAGGCTGTGATGCTATAAGCTTTCATTGAAAACTATCAGCTTTTCCCCTTAATGATACCCCTTCCAATATAGCAAGTCTATTCACTGCAGTGACGTACCTGTGCCAGGTCTCATGAAACAGGGCTTCTTCTGGGACACTGCAAATATGAACCCTGAATCTGGCTACTTAAGTTTCAAATTTGAGCAATAACCAGAGTCTGTGAACACTGCATCTCAAGCAGGGCTAGTGCAAGGATATTGGGTGCTCTAGGCCAACCTTTAATGGCTCCCCCCCCCCCGGAGATTTTGATAATTGAACACAAACATCATGATCATCCCACCACCATCTCTCTGACAAAAAACCTGTAAAAATGTACGATTAGGCAACATACTTTTTTTTTAATTAAGCATTTCCATTATACAGAAGAAATTTGAAAGAAAATGCAGGAAAAACATTATGCCAATATAAAACTTAATAGAACAAAATGCATCAAGTCCACATAATAGAGAGGGCTCCTAAATTAACAAGAAAACGTCAACCTAAATCCTAGAGGCAAATTATTACAAGCCCCTATATTAACTATACCAGCCTAGCTGAGATAGTCAGTCCTCCTTGTTCTTAAGAACATCTTCAAGATGAGATGGACTTAAAAAATTATAGGAAATACTTTGATAGAAAATCAAACATTTACAGAGAAACTTCAGGAAGAATGCAGCCCCCAATGCCAGGAATGCTCTGTCGCAACTGGGTGGAACAAGAAATGTCAGAAAATAAATTTAATTTTCTGACCACAAAAGACCTCATTCCATTTTAACACAAGGGGTATGTTTACTAAAGAGCATTAAGGGCGCACCTGTTAGCAAGCGGTAATAGCAGTGGTAAGGGTGACATCGTGCAGTAAAGGTCGGGGCGGGCAGTTGGTGTTCCGGAGGTAAGGGCACTTGGCTCCACTTATTGGGCGCTAACAGCACATCGGGCATTAAGGTATCAAGCATGCACCTTAATAACCGAAAATGGCAGCCACCTTAATGCAGAATAAGGGAGCCCCTGTGAAAGTCACATTTTAGGTGATGAATGGAAGGAAAGGTAAGAGCTGTGGACCTGTCAGATCGATATGTATCGTACATGTCAGTCAGAAAGTGGGATGAGCATGTGGGAGGCAACTGTACTGTATCACTGAGGGGTGCTCACTTAATATGCTGTAATGGCTGTGTGTGGCGTAGGACTGAGAAGACATGTCCCCTGGAGGAGCCAGTATCACCACGATGTGGGCATCAAAAGGATAACTGAGCAGGAGTGTTGATGTGCAGATCATTCACAGAAGAGGTGTGAGTGATACATGCTGATGATTAAACAGTTCTTGTGTGGGCCATGGTGTAGCAGCTGGCAGGACTATACATGACTGTATATAATGGGCATATGCTGATGGATGGACTGAAGGATGGATGGCGATAGATGAGAGTGCGGTATGGCCCTCCTGCCCCGATATACCTGATCTTGACCGTACAAATGCAGTTGTAGTGTGTGTGAAAAAAATGTAGCTGTGCCGTGGAGAAGTCCCAATACCAGCTATTTGGGTATGACAGCTGTCCCAGCTTTTCTAACCACAATACAATCCTCCTGACAGATGTGCATATAACAACTGGACAAGTTTCTCTCATATTGGCTACATGGAGCAAGTAGGGACGTGTGATGATCCCTGCAATGTGATGATCCAGAAGTGGGATATACCTTCATGTATTGCAACAGGAGGCCATCCACATTATGGAGCAGACACTATAAGCACATATGCGACACAAACGTATATCTATGTTTTTCTTGATACAACTAGCCAGTCTAGAACTTTTGGAAAATTACTTTTGGTGCAATGATTTATTTTATAAACAAACGAAGGATGTTGCGATGGGGTCATCAATGGCACCAGATGTGGCCAACTAATACATAGCAAAATTCAAAAGATGGAATTCCTGATACAATATAAACAGCATGTGAAATTATGGCAACGATATATAGACGATGTCCTTCTGATTTGGGATGGAGAGCAACATCTTTTAGAAGAATTTCTCGAGTGGATCAATACCTTAGAGACTGCAATTTGAAATTCCAGGCACAGTATGACAATGAAGAAATTGCTTTCATGAACATTAATATTATCAAAACCAACAGTGGGTTCCAAACTGATCTTTTTAGAAAACTGACAGATTACAACCTAGATTGGCCATTGTTGGAAACAGGATACTGGGCTTGATGGACTTTGGTCTGACCTAGTATGGCATATCTTATGTTCTTAACCATTTTTTGGACTATTACAGTTTTCATAACTGCTCTCTAAAGAACAACCTACCGGTTAGTCAGTTCCTATGCATTAGACGTTTTTGTTCGGATCAGACCGACTTTCAGAAGAATGTTCATACACTCGATGTGTGGTTCAGTCAGAAGGATGGACCTAGGAAGTTTATCCAGAAAGCATAACAGTGGACGAAAGATACAGATAGGGACACGCTCCTCAAGGAGAAGGACAAGCTTCCTCATAGCAAAATGATCTGCCCTCTCTTATTCTCTACACATTCCAAGAAAATTACATCTATTCTCAAACAAGAGTGGCATATCATTCAAACCAATTCTGGTTTCGAAACACAAGAATTGACTATTGCTTACAAAAGGAATCCAGACTTATCTAATATTCTAGTACCCTCGGCTTTAACTGTTCCCCAAAGAAAACCACCAACTGTTGGCCATTTTAAATGTGGCTCTTGCTCGGTATGTCCCTTGGTCATTACCACCAAGAGTTCATTTGTTCATCCAAGAACACAAGAACGTTATTCGCTAAAGAGCTTCACCAACTGTAACTCCGAAAATGTCATTTATTTGATCCAATGTCCATGTGACCTTCTGTAGAAGACTAGCTGCAGTATCAAGACTAGAATCATTGAGCATGGAAGCATTATTCGTTGTTTGTCATTACAGAAACTCCTAGTGGGCCATTGGCTAGAGACATCACATAGTCTGTCTGACCTCAAATTCCTTGTGTTGAAACAAGTACGGCCACATTGGCGGGGTGGAGCTATGAACAAAACCCGTTTGGGATTAGAACAGAGATTGATCTATGAATTTGGTACATTACAATCCAGAGGCCTCAATCAATAAATCTGTCTGTCTTCTGTGACAATCTGCCCCATGGAATGTTATACTTCATCAGGAGACTTTTTCCATAAGTCTTAGCTAAACAGCCTTTCGTATGCAATCTGTTCACATGAAGTAATATAATTTTTATAGTGATGATTATTATTGTCACTTTCATTCAGTTTTATTGTTTACCCTCAGCTTTTATTGTTACTTTCATTCTTTTATTGTTACCTTCATTTTTGGTTGATTCTGTTTATTTAAAAAAATTTTAAGGATGTTCCTTTACACATATTTATTGAGACCTGTTTTATTGTCACATTTTTATTGTTTTTACTGTTTTTATTATTTTTTGATGTTGGATTGTTGATTATTTATTTACTTATTCTGTGTTATGGGGTGACAATACACACAAAATGTTTTTTACAACCATCACTGGTGAGCTGCTTGGGTGACTGGTTTGATTTGGTTCCAACCCTCCCTTTTCACCGCTCTTCCTCCCTCCTCCCCCCTCCCCTTCCCTATCTCTCCCCCACCCCCTCTCCCCCCTTTCCCTTCCTTACCTCTTCCCCCCCCCCTTTATTTTACACTTTTTAAACATTTTTTAGACTTTTATTACTTTTTTATATCATCTGGGTTTCATATAAACACAAAATGGGCTTTTATCATACTTCTTTACCTTGTTTCATATGGGTACTACTGATTTTGATTTTTATATGTATATTTTTAGTGTATTTTTATCGTTATTTGATTGACAGAGGGCACACATCCATTTTTTTGATTAGGTGACACCTTGTTCTTTTGTTTTTTATGTACTCATTATCTATCCCCTCTGATCCTCTTTCAACTTCTATAGCAGTGGTTCCCTTTACTGCTCACCCATCCACTATTGAATGATGGTTTTCATAATATAATATTATTCTAATGATCTCCTGCTCCTCCGCCGCGCCGGTATAACGACAGTGCCTAGAGTCCTATAACAGCAGTTCTATTAGCGGTTTCACAAACTGTCGCATCACGGCCTGCTAGCAGTTGATCACTGTTCTTTGGGTGTTGACGGCTTTAGAAATGATACTTTTAAACTCCATTTTATGCGGTTCATTGAGACCATTTATCCATACTTTATTTTTTGGTTATGTTTTATTTTTGGCTATGTCATATTAGCATCCGCCATTCGGCGTCTTTTGTACACTTTGTTTCACTGCCCACTTTGTAAGAACAGTTCATGGGGCTCATCATTTCATCATTTCTCCATTTTTAGAGGTGGCTTATGTGTTATGCACACATCTTTTAAACATGATTTATGGCTGCTAGTTCCCTTAGATATAGGGCAAATATGTTTTATCCCTTTACATCTGCTTCTTTGATCTGATATGAAATGATGGGCTATTTTTTGCTCATGACACTGAACAGAAAAGCTACACCCGATGCCGCCCTCTTTTTGATCAGTATGACGTCAAATTCACCTCGTTTTAAATTTACGCCCTAGCCGGTGCTCTCTTTGTTTCCCAAACGCTGGATGTTTTCACAGTAACCTCTTATGTTCAGAGTACTGCTTTGGCAGTTTCCAAATGTTTTACCTCCCTTGGGGCCCGTTTAAAACTATACTTCCCATGATTGTTTTATTCTATCTCCATTTGATTCCATACACAACTATATAGATAGTGATAGAGAGACTTGTGTGCTCTCCATATATTTTAAAGGCGACTATCCATTCTCAATACTTCTAAATGCATGAATGGGCTCCCCGGGGGCTTCCCAGTATGGCTTCTATTGTGTGACATCAGGTAGCAATTGTGACAGATATGCGGTCTCCGTACATATTTTGTCTTACTTTCAATGACTACTCTTGATGATTGCACTTCTGTCTCTGGGTGATATCCTGTTAATAATTGCGGTTTGTTATACAACTGCTGGTGAGCATGTTGTTAGTCCACCTTCTACTTATATGATTTCCACAAAGTCATCATAGCTCTGCATGTTGAATTCCTCGTTTTCACAACTTATAATACATCTGTCCACATGGTTTTAATTTTCATTATAGGTATTTTTATTATAGCTATTCCATATGTTTAATTGTTATTATGTTAGTTTAATTTTTATTTTTAAATTTGTTTTTACTTCCGGTTTCATTATGTATTTATACTTTTACACATTTTTATGTATATAGTTTTTATTATTATTATTATTATTATGATTTTAATTTGTCTGTTTTAGAGGTTTTAGTCCCATGAAGAAGGTCCCCCAGCTGAAACACGTGTTAGACCGACCTCACCCTTGGTTCAATAAACTACTCCTTCCACGGTGGTCTTTTGTCCTGCTTGTTCGGTGGTTGCACATGCTGATACAGTTCTGGAAGGACAGGATGAAGTTAACACACCTGGACATACATTTCCTGATCCACAGACTGGTCTTGAACCTGTGACCCTTCTCTTATACACACACTGGCCATGTGTTTGGAGCACAAATTATGGGCTTCATTTGGTAGGGTGGGCATTTTTCCTCTGACAAGGGCTGTTATCATATTGCATACTATTCTTGCCAGTGGCATATTTTTCCCCCCACATGCACATATCTACTCAATATGTGTGGGTGGGGGGCATCCTGATCCCAGGGCCAGCCCATCCACTGGGAAAACTTGCCGGGTGCCCGGGTCCAATGGTCACGGTGGACAGCATGCCGGCCGTTCCCTCCCTTCCTGCCATCATGGCACAGTTGCCGCATCAGTGCTGCAGGCGTTCTTATTGACATTGCACACATGCAGCTAGGTACACCTTGCCACTCCTGCCCCCTCCACCAGGGGATGTGGACATGCGTTCTGCCGCCTTAGACCTCGGTAGGGAGGGATTGCCATGTACTCCGCTGTACCTGCTGCTGTCATGCTTGCCATCCCACTGACAGTGATGACTGGAGCGTTGCAGCGGATACACAGGACTGGGACATGGCAGCATGGTGGTAGTGGGCATGGGGCGATCTCTTTTTGACTGTGGCAGCATGTATGTGTGCTGCCACTGTCATAGTGGAGTCATACCAGGCATCACAGATGTACACCCTAGGCAGCGGCCTTGTCAGCCTTGTGGACCAGCCAGCACCACTGCATCACCCATGTGACACTTCCTTTCCCATAGTGCTCTTTCTTAATGGGGCACCACACTGTTGTTGCCAATGGAACACTACTATCACAGATTTTGAGAATGCTGGTGGGTGGAGCACATTGAATACATTTAAAGAGGCTCTCTCACCTCAGAATTAGCCCTTTCCGCAAGCTTTCAGATGGCGTTAGGGTTCCCAGCACTGGGATCTCTAACACATGGTAACACAACCCTGCGTTAATGGAGCACATACTATCCTCGCTCACTCTCTGCCCCATTAATGCCCACTCTCCACCTCCTTTTACCTTAACACTAAGGGCCCGCTGCCACACGTTAATCCAGCATTATCAGTGCTTTCTGCGGCGTTAATTGCTCATGGGCACCAATAATGTGTGTTAATGGCACACTTGCTCCCTTACCGCCCTTTAGTAAACATACCCCTAAGCTTTTAGCCATCTCAGAAAGACAAGAAACTAACAAAGTAGCACACATAGCAATCTCACCTTTAGATGATTCTTAAAAAAATGACAAATCCAAGCTATCCAACAAAACAATTTGATCTGTACCCTCGGACTGTGGAAGAGGAGCTTTGACATCTTGAGGCAAATAATAAATATTATTTACCCAGAAGGCACCCGGAAAGGCAAGAACCTCATTTAAGTATTTTTGAAAGAGGATCAGAGGGGATAGATAATGAGTACATGAAAAATTCAGGCAGCGAATATTTCTTGCTCTCGAGGCATTTTCCAAGGTCTCCTTGTGGTGATGAACTAATGAGCTATCATTAACAGAAGAAGGAACAACCACCTGCAATGTGGATAGCTGAGCGTCAGTCCTACTTAGATGAGACCCTACAGCTTGAAACTGTTCAGCATGCTGAGCAAACCTCATGGTTGACTCGGTAGTAAAAGTGGAAAACTGCTGTAGAGAGCCTGAAAGTGAGGCCTCCATTCGAGAGATGAGGTCCCATAGATCTTTTAAGGAAATGTCACCAGTCAAAGACATCCGAGGCTGCTGTAAACCAGGAGCCTCAACAGCAGCCGCACCTCCAAAGAAAATCACAGTCTTAGGTATAGGTAATATCTGCAAAGCAGAAGAAGCTGAAGTAGTATTCCGCGATGCCTTGAGAGGGGAGCCTGACGTCTCCCTCCCCACTCTTGAGGCAGTGCAACCCTTCAAAGTCCCAGAGCTAGGAGGATGGGAAAAAATCCCCCAAGACTGAGGAGAAAGCAACCAATGAGGCGGAGCTTACAGGCATTATAGAGGATACTTCCAACTTCTGTCTGTCCATAGGCCCAATAACCTTGACAGTTTTAGAAGGATTAACAGTACACTCTGGTGTCGACTTCTTTTTCCGCTTCCCCATGCCAAAGAGCTGCCTAGGAAAAGGACGACTTCTCAGTGCTCCAAAGGGGGCCAAAAGACAGAACCTGCCCTTTTGGACACACCCACAGGATCACACCCGCGGCCGTGTGCCGCAGCAGGAGCAGAGATCTTATGGGACCCTTTTAGTGATGTCACTGGCTGAGCCTGAGCACCCGAAGGTCCTCCGGACAGGAAACAATGCAGGAAAACCCTTGTTACTTGCGGCAGGAGCAGAGATCTTATGGGACCCTTTTAGTGATGTCACTGGCTGTGCCTGAGTGCCCGCAGGTCCTCCAGACAGGAAACAATACAGAAAACCCCTCCCAGGCAAGATACTTGTAACTATGAAACTTTGTTTGTATTAGGGTTGTCAACTGGCTCCAGATGCGCCCGACAGGTTCGATCCAGTCCTGGATTTACCTCATTGCATGCAGGGATATGTAGTTCTGATTTCTCCATTGCACTCCTTAAGAAAAGGAAAACTACAAGTAACTGCATGCAATGGGGTAAACCCAGGACTGGAGCAAGTCTGTCGGGCGCATCTGGAGCCAGTTGGCAACCCTAGTTTGTATGTATGCATGCGCGGGCCCACTCTCCCTGCAGGTGAAAGGATGCTGCTTTGAGGTTGTGGGATTATCAGGATCTATCGTTTTGCTTTGACTGCTGCTGCTTTTTGCTGTCCTTCAGAAACTGCTATCGTAGGCAGCCTGGAAAGCAAATGACATGACTGGGGGATCAAAGAGGCAGTTACAACCCTAAACAAGGCATAAAAGGAGGCCATCTCTATGGAACAGCAGATAGAACCAAAGTCACATTATTGGGCAGACTAAATGGGCTTTATCTGCCATAATTTATTATGTTATTATATGTTGTACATGGCAACGTATAACACTTGACTGTGTGCTTCAGTTCTCATCATAGAAAACGATGGCAGGTAAGGTCATACAGCCTATAAACTTTGCCCATCTACACTAACTGCTTATCTTTACAATCACTTCCTCTCCCTCAGAGATTCTCTGGGTTTGCTTCATACTTCTTGAATACATGTATTCTCCTTGGACAAGCAGGATTCGTCAGCCACACCTGGTGACGTCCTCCGACGGCGCCGTACACGGAAGTGCTCCCTAGAGCTCAGACCTTTCTGAGCATGAGCCAGTAGCCCATCCCACGAGCCCGCCCCTAGCTGGCCAGTCTTTTTTCTTCCGCTGGACCGTTCACACGCGGATTTCTGCTCTCCATTATTAAGCCAGAAGAAGTACTTACAATGCCGAAGACCAAAGCAGGATTTCAAGCAGTGCAAACACTGCTCCAGAAGGATGAGCTGCACAGCTCTTCATAAAGTATGTATCCGCTGCTTAGGGACAAAGCACCAGGTCGCTGACTGCCCAATGTGTGCTCGGAGGTCCCAAAAAGCCCTCCGATTCCGGAACCACGCTCTGCAGGACTTTTTGGCATCCCGCCCAGCTCTGGAGACTTCAGCGATCCGGGATGTGCCTCTTGAGGCCTCCATCCCTGATCGCGCTGCGGTGGAAAACCCCTCTGCCTCCTCCATCCAGACTCCTGCAGCACCGGAGCATGCTTTTCATGGGGGCGGCCATCTTGAAAATCCAGCCGGACACGCCCCCTCCACTGCTATTGGACGGCTCAACATGTATTGTCCTCATCTCTACCACCTTCACTGTGAGGCTGTTCCACATATTTAACACCCTTTCTGTAAAGAAATAATTCCCAAGTCTACTTCTTTCACTGTCACCCTACCACCCCTTCTTCCCGAGTATCCTATCCACTGAAAGAAGCCTTCTTCTTGTGAATTTATATCTTGACTGTATTTAAATGTCTCTGTGGTATCTCCCCTATCCTGCCTTTCTTTGAAAGTACCAAAAATATCCCGATCTCAAAAAATAAGACATCTCCACACTAATACATTCAATAGGTTCCCAACATTATTATCTCACTTATGCAATATGTGCCTTCGAGTCAGTCCTGACTCCTGGCGACCCAGAAGCTCCTGGGTTTTCTTGGCAGTGTCACCGGAAGTAGATTGCCAGGCCTTTCTTCCAAGGCAATGGAGGGTTAAGTGACTTGCCCAAGCCCACAAGGAGTGCTAGTGAGAATTGAACCCTGGTTGCTTGGTTACCAAGCCAGTGTTCTAACCACTAGGCTACTCCTCCACTCACTTATAAAACCCCACAAAGGGTTCGAATGAAAACCCAAATCAATTTTATTGAGACCCTCAGAGTAGGGCTAATAAAATATAACAACACTAGTCGACAGGCCAATGCACCATCATTGGTCTCAATTATGTGCGCTAATTAAGTACAAAACACTTTTTTCTTTTATATATATATATATATAATATAAAATAAAAAAGTGTTTTGTATTTAATTCATATTGAGATTGTCTTCAGGCAGATAAGCAATATGAATCTCAATATGAATTCATGTTTCAGGCCCATAAACAGACCTTGCTTCATGGGTTACTATTAAAAAACAGAGCATATAGCATCAAAGGGTAATCCTTCACCAGCGACCACTAAAAAAATGCTTTCAAAATCGTTGATTTAATTTAATTTATTTATTTAACATTTTTTTATATACCGCCTTTCAGATTCTCAAGGCGGTTTACAGAGATCATAACTTTGCTTACACGGAACTTTTCAGAACTATTTACAGTGTCCATTATCAACAGTGTATACAGTTAACCAGTAACATTTTAGCTATTTACACGGGAGCTTAAACTCAACTAGGGCATAGGATTTTACCAATTGCCTTTATGCTGCAATAGCCGGTGTAATTACTTGAGTAGTATGATATTGAAGTGCTCAGTAAACAGATGTGTTTTTAGGTGCTTCCTGAAGTCTGCACTGTCATTGTTTGCTCTGAGCTGGTGTGGAAGGGAGTTTCATAGAGATGGTAAGTAGACCTTGAACACTCTGTGTAGTGCATTCTGGGAGATGCACGTAGGTATTGTTGGGGTTGCAAGGGAGTTTTGATGCTGTGTCCTTGATTTGTTGTCTGGGACTTTTCTGATTAGGTTTTCTAAGCAGCCAGCAAATTGATTGTGCAGAATTTTGAATGCCATCATTATTCCTTTATATTTTATGCATGCACTTATGGGGAGCCAATGGAGAGAATCGAGTATGGGGTGATGTGTGCGTGTTTATTAGTTCTGGTGATTAGTCGTGCTGCTGCATTTTGTGCCAGTTGTAAGACATGGATTGAGCATTTGGGTAAGCCGTGTAGGATTAGATTGCAGTAGTCGAGGTGTGGTATGATTAGCGCCTGACATACAGATCGGAAGTGGTTGTGCTCCAGTAGAGGTCTGAGGTTTTGCAGGAACTTCATTTTGTAATATACTTTAGTGGTTGTTTTGCTTATGTGGGATTGGAAGGGGAGTCTCTGAACAAGGTATATTCCTAGGTATTTTACCTCGCTCCTTACCGGGGCTGATCTGTTTCCTATTGGCAAGGTGTCGGATGGGTTAAATGTGGTGTCTCTCGTGATTATGAGGGTCTCTGATTTCTTGTAGTTGATTTCCAGATTTCGTTGTGATAGCCATTCGGTGGCTGCTGTCATGCAGGCTGAGATTGCAGAGTAGTCAGAATTCTTTATGTCTAGAGTGGAGTATATCATTAAATCGTCTGCATATAGGTGGTAGTGGATGTTATGTTGCTGTAATATTTTGCATACTGGCTGTACATACAGGTAGAAGAGGAGAGCCGAGAGTGCAGAGCCTTGTGGAAGACCTTGTTTTAGTGGGAAAGGTCTAGACGTATTGGATTTTATCTTGTGATCTTCTATCGGATAAGAATGAGTGAAACCAAGCAAGCAGTGTGTCACTTACTCCTATTTCGCTTAGTCTTTCTAGTAGTGTGGAGTGAATTAATCCACACTACTAGAAAGACTAAGCGAAATATAATTATAGAATCAAAGGCAGATATTATGTCTATGAAGATTAGAATGAAGCCTTTCCTGATGTCTTGATTCCTTTGAGTATAGTGTTCAGAAGGGATGTTAATAAAATTTCTACCCCATGACTCTCTTGGAAACCATGTTGTTGCAGGTTGAGTAGGAAGGTAGCATAAACGTGGTCTTGTAGCAGGCGTTGGACCATCTTTTCAATTAATTTGGATAAGAGCTGTATGCTGGATATGGACCATTTTGGGTCCAAGGTGTTGCTCTTCAGTAGTGGTCTTATGGAGGAAATTTTCAATGGCGATGGCAGGATCCCTTGTGAGAGGGATAAGTTTATTATTTTGCAGAGTGAAGGAGCTAATTCTTGAGCCATTGCTTTTATCCAAAGGGTTGGGCATGGATCAAGGGGGGGGAAGTGGACATGTTCAAGGATTTCAGGAGAATGGTGAAGAGGTCTTCGGAGACATAGTAAAAAGATGTCCATATGTTTGGTTGGTTTGGATCAGTTGGAGAGGTTATAGGTTGACTTGTTGAGGCCTGTGGGCAAGATAGCTTGTTCTGGAGATAGTATACAAAGGTCTCTGGAGTTAGAGCATCTGTGTCTTGGCTTTGCGGGGCTCTTGATAAGTCCTTGACTATGGAGAAGAGCTCTCTAGGACAGTTTAAAGATTTCATGATGATGTTAGTGTTGTGTTGCTTCTTGCAGTTAAGGATTAATTCATTGTACTCTCACTGTTTTGACATGTATTCTTATTGATCTGATTGTGCTTTGTTACCATGGGGCTTTATTTTTCCGTTTGGAGGTTCTCAAGTTTGATGGCGCGGAGGCAGCTAATGTAAAGGTGGTGTTCTAGTTCTTTATCAGTGAGGGGAGGTCTGTTGAGGTAGTTTCCAGCTTGGGGATTGCTTGATTTATTAGTACGTAGATCTCCAGTGCCCCTGGTGGTAAGGCCACAGGTAGCACCTGAAATAGGTACAAAAACCGTGGTAAGATCACCATCTTGATAACGACTATACAACCAAACCAGGAGAGCGGGAGTCCAGTCTAGACTTTCAGGTCTCATTTCACCTGCTGAAGCAGTGGGGGGTAATTTGCTTTATACAACGCACTGGGTTCGGCGGTCAACTGCACCCCCAAGTATCGAATCGAGCCTGTTACCCAGCAGAAAGGGTATTCCGCCCATATCTGGGAAACATCCCCAGGGCCCATCCCAAGGTTCAAAATGTCTGACAGAATAATTAATTTTAAAACCCAAGACCCAAGCATAGGCCCCAAAAAGACACATGGCACGCGGGAGAGAATCCAGTGGTTCCGCCAAAGATAACAAGATATCATCCGCAAACAGCGCTATCTTATACTCACTCTCGCCGACTGGAACACCCTGCACTACCTGAGTAGCCTGGAACTGCTAAGCCAAGGGCTCCATTATTAGTGCAAATAGCAGAGGGCACAGCAGACACCCTTGACGTGTCTCCCACCCAAGTGGAAAGTACTCAGAACAGCTCCCATTGACCCGAACACAAGCACATGGCCCCTGATACAAACTACGCACCCGACCTTGAAAGTGGGGCCCAAAGCCCATCATCAAGGACCCCCCCACACAAAAAATTCCAATTCACCCTATTGAAGGCTTTCTCTGTATCCACCCCAAGGAGGATCGCAGCTTGCTTCTCAGTCTGGGTCACTTGAATAACCTGAAGCACCCGCCATTTATCGGCAGCCTGCTGCTCCACCACAAACCCCACCTGGTCCCCATGGACCAGATGAGGGAGGAGCAGATTCAATTTGGTGGCTAGTATCTTGGCCAAAATCTTGATGTCAATGTTCAAAAGACAGATAGGGTGGTATGATGCTGCCTCAGTGCCAGGTAGGGTTGCCAACCGGCCAGTTTTCAGCTGGCTGCCCACAGAGATGCAGTATCGGTCCTTGAAAAGCCGTTTTTTTGCTCTGGCCACGAGATTGGAAGTGGCCAGACCAGAAAACCAACTTTTCTCCCGTGGTCCGTGATCCCCGATCCCCCATGCAGCCGATGCTCCTGCTTCTTACAGAGCAGCGGCTGCAATAAAGTTAATTTGAAAAGGAAAGACAACCTGTGAGGCACCCTCTTTTCCTAGGAAACTCCTTCTGCAGCGCCCGCCCCCTCTGACATCACTTCCTTTTCAGCCCGGGTGCTGCATAAGGAGTTTCCTAGGACTGGAGGGCTCCTCACAGGTTGTCTTTCCTTTTCAAATTAACTTTATTGCAGTCGCTGCTCTGTAAAAAAACCAGCAGTGGCTGCAAGGGGGTGAAGCTGTACTAACGGGGGGGTGTGTGTGAAGCTGCACTAAGGGGGAGGGTGAAGCTGCACTGGGGGGGGGCGAAGCTGCACTAAGGGGGAGAGGGTGAAGCTGCACTGGGGGGGGGGGTGCGAAGCTGCACAAAGTGGGAGAGGGTGAAGCTGCACTGGGAGAGGGGGGCGGAAGGCTCCTCACAGGTTTTCTCTTCTTTTTAACTTAACTTTATTGCAGCTACTGCTCTGTAAGAAGCAGAAGCAGTAGCTGCAAGGGTGGGGGGGGGGGGTGAAGCTGCACTAGGGGGGGAGCTGCACTAGAGGGGGTGAAGCTGCACAAGGGGGGGGGGGCGGAAGGCTCCACACAGGTTTAATTTTCTTTTAAACTTAGCTTTATTGTAGCTACTGCTCTGTAAGAAGCAAGAGCAGTGGCTGCAAGGGGAAAGAGATGGCAGAAGGAACTGAAAGGTGGAAGGTGAGGGCTGGAAGAGAGCTGAAAGAGAGGGGAAGGAGGTGGCAGGAAAGAACTGACAGGGTGAAGGAGGTGGCTGGAAGAGAGCTGAAAGAGGGGAAGGAGGTGGCTGGAAGAGAGCTGAAAGAGGGGGCAGGAAGGAACTGACAGGGTGAAGGAGGTGGCTGGAAGAGAGCTGAAAGAGGGGAAGGAGGTGGCTGGAAGAGAGCTGAAAGAGGGGAAGGAGGTGGTTGGAAAGGAGCTGACAGAGGAGGTAAGGAGGGGGCTCAAAGGGAGCTGACACCTGGGAATGGTACTGGTAAGTGACTGGGTAATGAGGAGGGGGCACTGGGACTGGAAATAGGCTGATGAAAGGAAGTGAAGAAAAAAAAAGAAGAGACAAGGAATGGAAGATGGACTATAGACCATAGAAAACGAGCTAAGAGAAGACGGGAAAATGGAAGCCTCAGATCGGAATCAGCATGATCAGAGAATAAAATGGTCAGACAACAAAGGTAGAAAGGAGTGTGACTAGACTAGGGTTGCCAACTTTTTCACCGAGAAAAACCCGACACCTGTGGCTTGCCATGCTCCACCCATTCTCCTCCCACAGTCCCGCCCCTGCCCCGCCCCCAGCCCCACCCACAAAAATTACCGAGGATTCACTCACCCCCCCCTCAGTGCTGGTTCACTCACCCCCCCTCCCCTCAGTGCTGGTTCACTCACTCGCCCCCCCTCCCTGCTGGTTCACTCACTCACCCCCTCCCCTGCTTGTTCACTCACACCACCCCTCCCCTCCCCTCCCCTCCCTGCTGGTTCATTTACCCACCCCCGTGTCACTCACTCACCCCCCCCTTGCTGGTTCACTCACACCACCCCTCCCCTCCCCTCCCCTCCCTGCTGGTTCACTTACCCACCCCCGTGTCACTCACTCACCCCCCCCCTTGCTGGTTCACTCACACCACCCCTCCCCTCCCCTCCCTGCTGGTTCACTTACCCACCCCCGTGTCACTCACTCACACCCCCCCTTGCTGGTTCACTCACACCATCACCCCCCCCCTTGCTGGTTCACTCACACCATCACCCCCCTCCCCTGCTGGTCCACTCACACCAACCCCCCTCCCCTGCTGGTTCACACCAACCCCCCTCCCCTGCTGATTCACTCACAAACCCCCCCCTCCACTGCTGGTTCACTCACACCACCCCCCCCCCTTCCATTGCTGGTTCACTCACCCACCCCCCTGTCACTCACTCACCCCCTCCTGTTGGGTCACTCACACCAAACCCCCTCCCTCCCTCCCTCCTTCCCTCCCTCCTGCTGGTTTAATCACACCATCACCCCCCCTTGCTGGTTCACTCACACCCCTGCCCTGCCCTGCCCTGCCCAAGCCGCTGCTTCTGCTTTGTACAGAGCAGCGGCTGCAAAGCACTTACTTTGAAAAGTAAAGAAACTGTGTGAGAAGCCCTCCGGTCATGGCAGAGCCCGAGGAAGTGATGTCATGGGGGCGGGTTCCTCACAGGCTGTCTTTCCTTTCAAATTAACTTTATTGCAGCTAAAGTTAATTTGAAAGGAAAGACAGCCTGTGAGGAACCCGCCCCCATGACATCACTTCCTCGGGCTCTGCCATAACCGGAGGGCTTCTCACACAGTTTCTTTACTTTTCAAAGTAAGTGCATTGCAGCCGCTGCTCTGTACAAAGCAGAAGCAGCGGCTGCACTATTATGGGGAATCGCGTTCGCGTTCGCATTCGCGCCGCGGACTTCGGGAGGAAAGCCGGTTTTTTGCTCTGGCCGCTTCCGATCTTGCGGCCAGAGCAAAAAACCGGCTTTTCAACGGCCGGTTTGACATCTGTGCCGGCAGCCGGCCTGGCCATGGAAAAACCGGCCAGGCCGGCTGAAAACCGGCCGGTTGGCAACCCTAGACTAGACACAGGTGGCGGGTTTTTCTCTTTCAAAAAGTTGGCAACCCTAGTGCCAGGCTTTCCTGGCTTGGGGAGCACCAATATCACTGCCTCCAGCTGAGTGGGTGGCAGAGCCTCCCCTTTCAACACCGCATTGAGGACTGTAAGGGGCCTACTGGGCCACAAGGGCCACTATCTCACCCTACACAGAGGAAGTACACAGAGACCAATTTCTCAGCAATACTCACAAAATCTTTATTGTACAGGATCCTTTTCTCAGCATAAATTCTTCATACACAAATTCTACTTACAGGTACAAGGTAGCTACTGTATAGGGATAGACAGAAGAGAAAGGTTAATGGAGCAATTCAGCACACTGTCACCTCCGTGGCAGGGCTAAATAAACTCCCCAGTTTCTCCTCTGTCCCAGTCTGGTTTTTATACAGTTTTTCTGAAAGGTTGGCAGAATACCTTTTGTTTCACTCACATGATTTTTTCATGCTGTCAGCAATTCATTCTTTTTTTGTTCTTTTCCTCTCATTCTTCTGTTGGCCTAACAGGCCTAGCTACAGAGGCCCTGTCCTAGCCTGTCCTGGCCTGGGTCTGATTCCCTAAAACTCCCCTCCCTTTAGGGTTGAGTAGTGGAGCAGACCCAACACTGACCACCTACTTCCAGACAGGGCGGGGCTCTAGGGGAACTGCATATGCAGAGTGAGTGATCGGAGGCATTTCCATGTACTCTGAGGTGACCAAACGTGGTGCAGTGCGATTGACAACCATGATACGGGTAACTGATTTTTTGCAAAGAGACAGAGAGCAGGAAACAGGAAATAAAACAATGACAATAAGGAATAGGGCTAGACATACAAATAGAAGATTTTTTTACCCATGAGCTAAGGCTAGTGAACCATGAGAAAATATTACTAAACCAATTGTCAATAGATGGATCAACTCCACTTTCAACATACATTCTAGCTGAAAGAGCAAGTAATTGTTTAATAATGAGGGATAAATTGCCTGCTGCTCCAGAACTGGGGGATATATAAATACAGCAAGCCTTTGACACTTCCAGTCAAGGCAAGAAGATAATCAAGGGCAAGTATATTTTGCTGTGTCATAAGGGTATTAGCAGCAAGTTCAGCAGAGACTGCATTAAAACCATCAATAGTAGAATTAACTAATAACATTAAATCATATCACACTTTTTGTAACCATTTAGCATTGGTAGCAGCTGGTACACCTGGGGTAAAGAAAGAAGCAGATCATGTCTCAGTTAGAGAAAACAGGAAATTCATAGGGAACATAATTTTTCTTTAAAATAATTAGAACGCTTAGCACACAGTGAATGTGTATAACAAGCCTGATGGTGATAGGAATGGATAGATAAAAGAAAGGAAAAGTTCTGGGAGGGAAAACAAGCAATAGGAGAAGTTAAGAAAACAAAGGAACAAACCACAGTGTGGTTTGAGATAAAAGCCAAGGCGCGATCCAATCATAGCAAGCTCAACGTCCTAAACTTCAAAAACACTGACTTCAATAAAATGGCCAAGTACCTAAAGGAGGAGCTGACAGGGCGGAAGGGGATAGGGGAAGTGGAATTGCAATGGGCTAAACTAAAACGAGCAATAAAAGGGGCAACAGATAAATATGTAAGAAAAGTAAATAAAAACAAGAGGAGAAGGAAACCTGTTTAGTTTTCCAAAGAAGTGGCTGCTCAAATAAGGGCAAAAAACACAGCTTTCGCAACATTCAAAAGCTTGCAAACAGAAGAACACAGAAATGAATACAGGATCAAACTCAAGGAGACAAAAAGAGAAATAAGGATAGCAAAATCAAAGGCAGAGGAAAAGATGGCTAAAGATGTTAAGTGCGGCGACAAAACTTTCTTCAGGTATATTCGGGAAAAGAAGAAGATCAGAGGTGGAATTGCAGGACTCAAAAGTGCTGGAAACGGACTTGTGGAAAATAACATTGATAAAGCAAAATTACTAAACAAATACTTCTGCTCTGTTTTACTAAAGAAAATCCTGGAGAAGGACCACCTGTGATTCCCAAATATAAAAATGGGAATGAGGTAGATACCACACCATTCGGAGAGGATGAGGTTTTAGAACAACTTGCAATACTGAAAGTGGACAAGGCCATGGGACCGGATAGGATACATCCCAGGATACTGAAAGAGCTCAGAGAGGTTCTTGCAGAGCCGTTAAAGGATGTTTTCAACAGATCCTTGGAAACAGGAGAGGTTCCTCAGGACTGGAGAATGACTGACGTCGTACCTCTACACAAAAGTGGTGACAGGGAAGAAGTGTCAAACTACAGGCCCATGAGCCTTACCTCGGTGGCGGGAAAAGTAATGGAGATGCTCCTGAAAGAGCGAATAATGAACTTTCTCAAAACCAGCGGGTTACAGGATCCGAGGCAACATGGTTTTACCGAGGGACGATCTTGTCAGACAAATCTCATTGAGTTCTTTGACTGGGTGATCAGAGAACTGGATCAAGGACACACGATGGATGGCATCTATCCGGATTTCAGCAAAGCCTTTGATACTGTCCCTCATAGGAGGCTTATCAGTAAACGCAGTAGTTTGGGGATGGGTCCCAAGGTGGTAAACTGGATCAGAAATTGGTTGACTGACAGATGACAGAAGGTGATGATAAATGGAGCTCACTCGGATGAAAGGAAGGTGATTAGCCGGGGACCTCAGGGTTCGGTCCTAGGCCCGGCACTGTTCAATGTATTTGTGAGTGACATTGCTGAAGGACTGAATGGAAAAGTATGTCTTTTTGCAGATGACACGAAAATTTGCAACAGAGTGGACTCCCCCGAGGGAGTGGTTAACATGAGGAAAGATATACAAAAGCTGGAAGAATGGTCTAATGCTTGGCAATTAAGATTTAATGCAAAGAAGTGCAGTGTCATGCACTTGGGTAGCAGAAATCCAAGGGAAATGTACACGATAGGGGGTGAGAGGTTGGTGTGCACGGAGCAGGAGAAAGACCTCGGTGTGATTATTTCTGTAGATCTCAAGGTGGCAAAACAGTGCGACAAGGCAGTGGCAAAAGCCAGGAGGATATTGGGCTGCATTCGAAGAGGAATTACCAGCAGAAAGGAAGAGGTACTAATACCACTTTATAAGTCTTTGGTGAGGCCTCACTTGGAATACTGTGTTCAGTTTTGGCGACCGTATCTTGCAAAGGATGTAAAAAGAATGGAAGCTGTTCAGAGGAAGGCGACTAAAATGATTTGGAGCCTGCGTCAGAAGCCTTATGAGGAGAGACTTGAAGACATAAATATGTACACTTTGGAGGAGAGGAAGGATAGGGGAGATATGATTCAGACCTTTAAATACTTAAAGAGAAATAATGAACAAACAAACCTCTTCCAGAGACGGGGAAGCTGTAAAACTAGAGGGCATAACATGAAGCTGCAAGGGGGTAAATTGAAAGGCAATTTCAGGAAATACTTTTTTACTGAAAGGGTGGTGGATGCTTGGAATGCCCTCCCAATGGAGATGGTGGGGAAAAACACAGTGACGGAATTCAAAGTGGCCTGGGACAGACACTGTGGATCAGTTTACAGCAACAAGATTAAATCAAAATAAACTGAACCATCTAATTTCTCAATAAATAGGGGTGTCCTACATGGAGCGATGGGGGGAGGAGCGATGTGTTCACCTCTAAACAACAAAGAAACAAAGATATGGGGAGGGGTGCACCTACTCCCTAAAAGACATGGGAAGGGGTGCACCTACTCCTGTCATATTGCTGGGCAGACTAGATGGACCATACTGGTCTTTATCTGCCGTCATTTACTATGTTACTATGTTACTATATACCTGTCCAATTAACTGGCAGACAAGAGTAAATAGTTGTACCACATTGACAAAAAAGATCCATGAATGGCATTCCAAACGCTGCATGGGGAATAGTGAGGTTGGTCGGAGAAATAATGGACTTACAATGTGTATTATTAGCTACAAATGGACCACCACTAGGGCCTAGCAAACAGGTATTAAAGTTAAGTCGATGGGCAGTGCCAACCGTGCAGCATGAACGCTGTGGGGCAGTGAGAAGATGAGAGGCAAGGTCCAGGAGCATTAGGTGAAGCATAGGTACAGGAGAGTGCTAAGGTAGAAGGAGAAAAAGTATATTTTTTGTCTACAAATTACACCCTGCAAGTAGATGTATTGGTATTTTATGGCCTGGTGTAATAGGATTTTTGGTGTTTGAGCCCTGGCAGTTAGTGCTGTTCTGGTATGGGAGGTTTGCTATATATACATACACATACACATATATGTGTGTGTGTGTGTGTGTGTGTGTGTGTGGGGGTGTGTGTGTGTGAGAGGAATGTTTTGATTGGGTTTTGCATTTTCTCCAGTGTCAGGTAGTGGAGAGTTTGTTGCTGATGCTGAGATTACGCTATAATTTGTATATTATATTCACAGATTTTCACCTGTGAAGGTGTATATGCTAGAGCTACCAGCTGCTGCCAGTAAGTAGGTGTATGTTGGGGGGGGGGGGGAGGGAGGGGGGAGGAAGGGCAAGAAAGTATAGTTACTCACCTGTTACAGGTGTTCTCCAGGGACATCAGGAATCAATCCTCCATATGGGTGACGTCGCACCGACAGAATCTGCGTGGTTCTACTCCCCAGCTTTCGAAGAAAGCCTTTGGGAGTTACACCATGCATGCGTGGTCACCTTCCTGCCCAAGGGTGCCATCTTACCTTAGTATGATGACATAGCTTAATCAAGCATATAAAAAAAAGACAAAAACAATTCCACAGGGAGGAGGGAGGATTGTGAGGACTGATTCCTGATGTCTCCGGAGAACATCTGTTACAGGTGAGTAACTACGTATTCTCCTGGAACAAGCAGGAAGTCAGTTCTCACATATGGAACTCCCAAGCTACAAGCTACTGAAAAATCCCATAAAAGCCATGAGCAACCCAAAAAGTGGACTGTAAAGGACAGGGACCACTGGTTGGCTGGAAGTCCAGCACTGCAGCAGCAACATCGAAAATGCAATCCCCTCTCCGGTAGCCTGAACACAAAGGGCTGGAAGGAAGAAGTTGCACTATTCCCCAAAGAGGTGATGAAGTACTGCCTGGCCAAAGGCTCTATCATGCCATGAGCTATCTTTTTCAAGTGGTAGTGCACTGCAAAAGTGTGCACAGAGGACCAGGTGGCGGCCCAGTAGATGTCCAGCAAGGGCACCAAGCACAGATTGGCCACAGAGGCTACCATGGCACGTACATTGTGCACTGTGACATGATGTTGCAGAGAAAGCCTAGCCTGCTAGTAGGCGAAGGAGATGCAGTTGGCCCCCATCATGAGAGGGTACACTTGGAGACTGCAACCCCAAGATGACTGGGGTCAAAGGAGACAAAGAGCTCTGCCGAGCAGTGGTGGGGTTGTGTCATCTGGATGTAAAAGGACAAGGCCCTCTTGCAGTCAAGTGTGTGCAGGGAGGCCTCTGCCCGGAATGAGTGGGGCCTGGGAAAGAAGGTGGGAAGCACCACCTTCTGATTCAAGTGGAAGGCAGAGACCACCTTTGGCAGGAACTTGGGGTGAGTCCAGACTCTGTTCCTGTGAAATGTAGTGTAGTGTGCATGGGCCACCAGTGCCTGCAGTTCGCTCACGCACCTGGCAGAGATGAGTGCCACTAGGAAAATGACCTTCCAAGATAGGTACTTGAGATGGCGTGTAGTCAAGGGCTCAAAGGGGGGAGCCATGAGCTTTCCCAACACCACATTAAGGTCCCATGCCACTGGCGGCAGACAGATTGGGGGCCGGGACAGGAGGAGTCCTTTCATGAAACAGCCCACCAGAGGGTGCACTGAGATGACCTGGCTATCCACCGGATGATGGTGAGCCGAAATGGCACAGAGGTGCACTCTGACCATGTTGGACTTGGTAAACCAACACTACAAAAGCAGTTACCACGCAAGACACAGAAAACAATCCGAAGCGTGGTAAAAGTGGAAAGACAGAGTCTTTTATTAAACCATAGACAATCCGACACAGGCCGTGTTTCGTTGCCCTTCGTCAGGGGTTTATCAGGCACAAACTAAAAATGCAAACATATAAACATATAATTTAAAAACATAAGAAAACAGGTACTGGCAGCACCATCTAGAAATAAAAAAGTAATATCAACAAATAAACAACTTATTAAAACTAAATAAAAACCCATCATGTATAAGTAAAATAGAACAAGAAGAACAATTATAATCAAGAAAATAAAACAAATATGTAAACATATAAAAACATAAATACCTCTGTTGGAGACCTTTGTAAAAAGAAGGTCTTGTATCATGCTGTTATAAACCAACAATACAACCTTGTGTACTAAAGAGAACATAGAGATGGTTATTTAACAATGTATGTAACAAACAAAATATACAATTAATAACATGAATATGATATATATAATGTTTCTGAATAAAATGGAAGGACAAGAGAGATGAAGAAATGTAAAAAATGTACAAAAAACTGCTAAACAAAGCGTAAGTAAACCTTTTGATATAAATAAAATAAAAATGAAAATGAAAAGAACAGGAGTGCAGGAGTGAGTCAGAGAGAAAAGGAAACAAAATGTGAGCTTGTATATATAAATTGATTACTGAGTAAATCAGAGAGGACCAATGTGGTTGAAGGCTGAACTAAAAAATTATATATATGTATAGTGTGACTTTAAAAAAAAGGGAGAATATTAATAACTTGCAACTCTGGTGGTACAGACAGCTCAGTTCAAAATGTACAATTGTTTCTAAATTATGTGTGTTGGAAAATAAAACCGTAGTAACACCTGAAAGAACTACATGGGCATATGACTCGGAGAAGGGGCCAATGTATGTGGACACCAGACATCTGTGATAGTACAAACAGCACTGTCCAAAATGTACTGAAAATTTAAAAATGTATATATTATCAAATAAAATGAAACCTTAATGGCATCTGAAGAAACCACATTATAACATGAACGGGGGAAATGACCTATGTTTCTAAAAACATCCAAAAGGGAATTATTATCAGTGATTATCAACAACAAAATATATGGCTTTATCTAAAAAGACATGTTAATCGTGTCAAAAGATCCCTTGCATACCCCTGCTGTTACTTGCAGTAATCTAAAAACTATTAAAAACTGCACCACTTATATGGTATAAAGAAGGGCAACAGGGAACCAAATACAAAATGCAAACAACAACGCAATGATAAAAAAAAAAGGGGGGGGGGGAGCAAATATAGTAGCGCCAAAAATGCAACCTACTAAATGACGGAGGTAATCAATCGAGTTCTTTGGAAATAAATGAAGGTAAAAGAAACATCGTGCAGGGAAACTACTGTTATAAGTTGTGAACGGTGATCTTTAGCATCGTGAGCATAGAGAAATAATTGTCATCATTTAAAAGGGAGACAATATGAATTACCTTCCTCTCTCTGGCAGTCGCTCGCAACTTGTGGAAAGTAGTGGCTAAAAACGCCCGCACATGTGCTTTAAAAAAAGAAGAAAATCGAGGGGGCGGAGTCAGTGCAGCAACAGCGGGAGACTTGAGTCAAAAAACGCTACTGGAGCGATCATGAGCAAGAGATAGGAGTATGAGACATATGAAACAGTGGAAATAAAAATCTTAAACCAATAAAAATGTTCTGAAACCATAAATTAGCTAAAAAACAGACAAAGATGAAACATGTTTACCAGAGGGTAAGACCACAGTGTAAAAGTGTAAAATTACACTAAAAATTGCTGACAGAAGATAGGAATAAAAAACAAAGGTTAAAACGTAAGTAAAACCAGTGTGCAAATGAACCAGTGTAAAACAATAAATAAATAAATAATTAAGACATAACAAAATAAATGAGTGGAAGTATGGCCAAATAAATGTGTGCATGAATGCTGTATAAAATGTAAAAACAATTATGAAGAAGATGATTCTGAAATAATCATCAATGTTAGAGAAAAACTGATAAATCTCTGTCAGCATTGAGTCCATTGGGTATCAAAGTATCCAATGAAAAAATGAACCTCTGCTCAAGTCTCATGATGGTCTTGTTCATATCACCGCCTCTCCAACTGGATTTAACTTTTTTTATAACAAAAATTTTTAAGTCCATAACTTTGTGATTGGCTTCTTGCCAATGCTGAACAAGAGGTTTGTCAACCAGCCCTCTTTTTATACAACTCTTATGTTCAACTATTCTGGTTCTAATGCTACAAGTAGTTTTACCTACATATAGCTTTTTGCAAGGGCATTGAACCACATATACCACGTTTTTTGTTTCACAATTGGCAAAATCATCTAAATGAAACCTTTGATGTGTGAAAGGGTGGAAGAAATGATTCCGCACTGGTAAGGAATTCAAGCATACAGAACATTTACCACATTGGAATTGACCTTTAAATTTGGATAGAAGCTTTCTCTCTGTAAACGCTGAGGGGACCAACAAATTCTGTAAATTGATGTTACGTTTGTGTGCAATAGTGAGCTTTAAATCTTGAATGGCTGAAAGAGTTTGTATTAAATGCCACTCTTTTTGTAGTATCTGAATGATGCGGTGGGATTCGGAAGAGTATAGGAGAGGGCAGATTATGCCTGTATTGTCTTTCTGTGTTTTAACTTTAAGTAGGTCCTCACGAGAGGATTCTTGGGCTCTTTTGTATGCTTTATTGATGTGACACATGGGGTATTGTCTAGCTAAAAATCTCTCTTTCATTTCATTGGCATGTAATTCAAAATCTGAAGGTTTTGTGCAAATTCTCTTAGCTCTTAGAAATTGGCTTATTGGTAAGTTATTTTTTAATGAAGGATTGTGAAAACTATTATAATGCAATAGGGTATTTCGATCAGTCGGTTTTCTATACAATGTCGTAGAGAAGCCATCATTTTCTTTCTTAATGAGTAAGTCCAAAAAGGGAATCTGATTAGAGTCATAAGACTTCTGAAAACGTAAGTTATCATCCAATTGGTTGATCCATTGATTAAATTGAGTAAGTTCATTTATCGAACCTTTCCAAAGAATTAAAATGTCGTCTGTATAGCATACCCAAAGAGCAATGTGAAGCTTAAAAGGATGGGCCTTCAAGAAACTTTCCTCAAAATGAGACATATATAAATTTGCTATATCAGGGGCCACAGAGGACCCCATAGCAACACCTTTTATTTGTTTGTAAAATAAATCTCTGATCAAAAATGCTGTTGGCATGCGTCTATGTACTGTCCTTTGAAGCAAACATTGTTTGACAATACGAAGTGCCTCAAGTTGAGGTACATTCGTGTAAAGGGACTCAACGTCAAGAGTAACTCAAATGATATCAGAATTATAATCCTCAAATGTAGACAATATTTGTATGACGTGTGCTGAATCTCTAACGTAAGACCACATGTTATGAACAAAGGGGCGTAACAATAAGTCTAAAAATTTTGAAATTGGCTCCAAAAGTGAACCTATAGCGGAAACAATAGGACGACCTGGCAGTGCTACCATGGATTTATGGACCTTAGGGATGATATATATAGTAGGAATAATGGGCTTATCTACAATCAAAAAGGTTTTCTCCTTCTCAGTGATATAGGGCTTTCGAAATTGGATATATCACTGATATATCGTCTTCAACACAAAAGGTTTTTCTTTAACACCAAGTCTTTCAAAAAGACGCCGTACATCATGGTAATTCTAATGAAAGACTTGGTGTTAAAGAAAAACCTTTTGTGTTGAAGACGTGTGCAGCATCTGAAAGCTTCTAAAGTGATAAATCCCCCTGAAGAAACTCAATACTTGAGTGAAACGCAAGGGATGACGCCAACAGACAGCGTTGGGGAACACTAATAAGCTAAGTGTGGATTAAAATCAAGTTTGATTGCGGTAACTGTGGATATATATATATATATATATATATATATTTTAAAAAAATTATTGCCGGAAAACAGTCATTGATGCTACTGGGCACCATTAGATACATAGTATCATTGTTTGAGTGCCGACCAGTCTGAGACGTTTCCGAGCATTCTATTAACTTTAGACTTTAGACCACAGTGCAGCCTGGTTCATCACGTTCAACAACAGTGTTGCAAATAGAGTAAATGATATTATTTGTATATGGATCTGGACTGTGAGTATGGAGCCCTGGAAACACTTCCTGCCAAATGCATCCACAGCGTGGACATCACTGCTGGGGGGGCACCAAGGTGTGCATCCTGTGGCTCTTTATGTGACGCATGGCCAACTCCACCACCATGGAATTGTGAGGTGGCTGTGCTTTATGGAAGACCAGGCTCTGGCCGACTCGATACTGAGAATCAAGTCAATGGTTCAAAAAATCAGCACCATCACCGGGGTCTCCCACATCCGTAACAGCCGTTCCAGGATGGCGGGTATGGGCACTGTCAGTATCTCCCTCAGGGGAGCCTCGTATTGGAGGATCTCGAGATCCTAGGTCCAGGGCTCATCGTTGGGCACCATGAAAGGCGAGGGACTGGGACATCTCCCTCATGATGGTGCAGCAGGGATGGGTTGGAGGGAATGTCCCAGTGAAGGATGATGTCGGAGGACTTCTCATCCGCCTCCCAAGCCGACTCAGAGTCAGAGGAAACTTCGACCGCTGGGCACTCTCCAGACCAATTCAATTATTCCCGGCGTTGGTATCCCGCTGCAGCAGCACCTGACGACAAGTAGTGTCTCAAGTTGGACACCGACAGAGGCGGCACCGATCGAGCCAACTTCTCAAGGATAGGCTGAGTAGTCTCTGGGGATGTCCTTGCTGAGTACGGTTCTGTGGCCGGTGCTGATGATCCAGAGGTCATCTGGCCCCACTGCGCCTCAATGCCAGTGGGCTACAGCAGCTGGCATGGGCCCCGGGAAACCGAGACCGGCACCGAGTCCCTGGTCAGGGAATCACCGATGGTGATAGCATCGGGGGACCTGACCCAATCCCCAGATGCCATGGGAATCTCCTCCCGCTGGGGCTGCTTGGAGGGCCACTCCTGGCCATTGCCATCGGGTCGAGGACTCTGCACCCTGGAGCTGGAGGTCTTACTTGCTGCTCCAGGGTCGTATCTTGCTTTCGGCTTCGACGATGTGCTAGACCCATGGGGAAGGTCCTCAGAAAACAATCCTCAGTCCGAAGCGCCAACATAAATGGGCAAAGTGGACAGGTAGACGTGTCGTGGTCTGCCCCGTGGCACTTGATACAGGTATTGTGGCAATCCATGAGGGACGTAGTGCATTTGCACTTGCCACACTGCTTGAAACCGCTGACCGAGGCCATTGCGGGAAAGACGACCCCCACGAGATCAAACTTGGACATCTTGCTCAGCTAGGCCACGAGGTAAGATGGCACTCTTGAGCGGGAAGATGGATCCATGCAGGTTCCGTCGGCGCCAGCGTCACCCATATGTGAGGACTGACTTCCTGCTTGTTCCTGGAGAATGAAGGTTTGCCTAGGGCAGGGGTCGGCAACCCGCGGCTCCGGAGCCGCATGCGGCTCTTTCTCACCTTTGCCGCGGCTCCGGAGCACACTGCCCGCCCGGTATTTATGGCGTTATGGGCTCCCTCCCTTCTTCTGCAGCCGCGGCTCCCTGCCTCTTAGGGAACCGCGGCTGTGCTTTTAAAATCATCTCGGAGCCCTTCCTGTCTTGACGGGCTCCGTGCAGCATTGTCCCGCCTCTAAAGGAAGTTTGGAGGCGGGACAATGCTGCACGGAGCCCGTCAAGACAGGAAGGGCTCCGAGATGATTTTAAAAGCACAGCCGCGGTTCCGTAAGAGGCAGGGAGCCGCGGCTGCAGAAGAAGGGAGGGGAGCTGACATGGAGGGAGGGAGCAGATATGGATGGAGGGAGGGGGGCTGACATGGAGGGATGGAGGGGGCTGACATGGAGGGATGGAGGGGGCTGACCTGGAGGGAGGGGGGCTGACATGGAGGGAGGGAGCAGATATGGATGGATGGAGGGAGGGGGGCTGACATGGAGGGAGGGGGGCTGACATGGAGGGAGGGAGCATGGATGGAGGGAGGGGGGCTGACATGGAGGAGGGAGCAGATATGGATGGATGGATGGAGGGAGGGGGGCTGACATGGATGGAGGGAGGGGGGCTGACATGGAGGGAGGGAGCAGATATGGATGGATGGAGGGAGGGGGGCTGACATGGAGGGAGGGGCTGACATGGAGGGAGGGAGCTGATATGGATGGATGGAGGGAGGGGGGCTGACATGGAGGGTGGGAGCAGTTATGGATGGATGGAGGGAGGGGGGCTGACATGGAGGGATGGAGCTGATATGGATGGATGGAGGGAGGGGCTGACATGGAGGGAGGGAGCAGATATGGATGGAGGGAGGGAGGGGGGCTGACATGGAGGGAGGGAGAAGATATGGAGGGAGGGAGCTGATATGGATGGATGGAGGGAGGGGGGCTGACATGGAGGGATGGAGGGGGCTGACATGGAGGGAGGGGGGCTGACATGGAGGGAGGGAGCTGATATGGATGGATGGATGGAGGGAGGGGGCTGACATGGAGGGAGGGAGCTGATATGGATGGAGGGAGGGGGGCTGACATGGAGGGATGGAGGGGCTGACATGGAGGGAGGGAGGGAGCTGATATGGATGGAGGGAGGGGCTGACATGGAGGGAGGGAGCAGATATGGATGGATGGAGGGAGGGGGGCTGACATGGAGGGATGGAGGGGGCTGACATGGAGGGGGGGAGCTGATATGGATGGATGGAGGGAGGGGGGCTGACATGGAGGGAGGGAGCTGATATGGATGGAGGGAGGGAGCTGATATGGATGGAGGGAGGGGGGCTGACATGGCGGGTGGGATCTGTTATGGATGTCTGGTGGGAGGGGGGCTGACATGGAGGGAGGGAGCAGATATGGATGGAGGGAGGGAGCTGATATGGATGGATGGAGGGAGGGAGCAGATATGGATGGATGGAGGGAGGGGGGCTGACATGGAGTGAGGGTGGCTGACATGCAGGGAGGGAGCTGATATGGATGGATGGAGGGAGGGGGGCTGACATGGAGGGAGGGAGCTGATATGGATGGAGGGAGGGGGGCTGACATGGAGGGATGGAGGGGGCTGACATGGAGGGAGGGAGCTGATATGGATGGAGGGAGGGGGGCTGACATGGAGGGATGGAGGGGGCTGACATGGAGGGAGGGAGCTGATATGGATGGAGGGAGGGAGGGAGGGGGCTGACATGGAGGGATGGAGGGGGCTGACATGGAGGGAGGGAGCTGATATGGATGGAGGGAGGGGGCTGACATGGAGGGATGGAGGGGGCTGACATGGAGGGAGGGAGCTGATATGGATGGAGGGAGGGAGGGGGCTGACATGGAGGGATGGAGCACTGGTAATGGGGTTGAGGGGACGAGCACTGGAAATGAGCTGATTAGGGGAGGCTAGGACTGGTAATGAGCTGATGGGGGGTAGGACTGGTATTGGGCTGATTAGGGGAGGCTAGCACTGGTAATGGGGTTGAGGGGGGATTAGCACTGGAAGGTACTGGGAGTGAGGACTGGAAAGGGGCTGATATTGGGGAGGGTTACTGGGACTGGAAATAGGCTGATGGAAAGAAGTGAAGAAAACGAAAGAAGAGATAAGAAATGGCAGATGGACCATAGACCACAGAAAGAGAGCTAAGAGAAGACAGGAAAGCAGAAGCCTCAGATCGGGACCAGCATGATCAAAGAATAAATTGGTCAGACAACAAAGGTAGAAAAAATAATTTTATTTCATATTAGTGATTTGACTACAAAATCATCATAATTTTGAAATCAAATATTGTTACTTGTTGTGATATTTTCTGGCGTTTTTTTTTTTTTGGTGTGTGAAGGAAGAGGGGTAGTCTTATACGGCGAGTATAGGCCAAACACCTATATTTTAACAAGAAAAGTAGGGGGTCGTATATAGCATTAAGGTAAGAAACAATATATGCAGTGTTAGATTTGTTTTAAATGTCGCAATGGTTTTGCGGCTCCCAGTTTTTTTTTTCCCTTCGGAAACGGGTCCAAGTGGCTCTTTACGTCTTAAAGGTTGCAGACCCCTGGCCTAGGGCACCTAATATCTTTGCACTAGTCTAGCTTGTAAGCTCTACATTTCTAGTAACATTTATTTTCATGGCACTACTGGATGAATGCTGTACAGTCATGATCAAGTACAATATGTCCCTAGCCCTACAAGTTGATACTTGAGGTAATGGCTTGCCCAAGATAAAAAAAGAGTGTCAGTGACATTTGAACCCTGGCTTCCCTCATTCTCGGCCCATTGCTATAACCACTAATCCACTTCCTTTCCTCTTCTGTCATAGTAACATAGTAACATAGTAAATGATGGCAGATAAAGACCAGTATGGTCCATCTAGTCTGCCCAGTAAGATGGCAAGAGTAGGTGCACCTGCCACTCCATGCAGGCCACCCCTCCCCATGTCTTGGTTTTAGGGGTGAACCCACCGCTCCGTGTAGGACACCCCTATATGTCACTTTACTATTTTTTTTACAGCCTCACCCTCCTCTCTTTCGTCTTACCTTGTCTTTTATGAATAGATTATAGCCTGACATAATTCTGTTCCATTTATGGTTCTGTGTACCATGTCTTCATGACCGCCACTAGATCCAAGTCAGCTTCTTACATTACAGCCCCTAGATCTGGGATATTATTGCCCATACCTTGGTCGTTAGTATACACAACCTTCCAGATGTTGCCCCTTTCCCCCCATTTTTATATAAGCTTTAGGGGCGTGCTTATTAAAGTGTGGTAATGGTTATCACACACTAAGTTCCATGTTAAGCGATCACTGCAGAGCACAACAACTGCACCGCATGCTAAAACAGCCGCTCTGTGATAATGGCTTAATGCGGTTAGGGTCGAGGATAGGGGGGGGTTGGGGCGGAGGGTGGGTGCTGATTGCATATAGTAGCAGGGCCAGCCAACCACTAGGCAAACTAGGCAGTCACCTAAGGTGACAACTTATGGAGGGCAGCAAAAGCAGGACATTCAAAGCTAAATAACAGATTTTGACGTCCAGAGAGGGTTTAAAGCTTGAGGTTCACCTAGGGCGCCAACTCTAGGGCCGGCCCTGCATAACAGGTACCATTGCTTGTGCTAAGCATCCTCTGTATAGTTAACATGAGTGCACTTACTACCACCAGAATGGGTAGCATCAAGTACACCCATGGTATTGGCATCTGCCTGTTTAGTGCAGCAGAATCCTCTGGCTCATGCTAACTGCACGGGGATGTACTGGGAAAGCTCCCATCAGTCAGCATGGGTCTGACTTGGCCCCATGCTAATTTTTGTCAACTACTGCACACTGAGAGATGATCCCTTGGCAGACTTTAATAAATGTTCCCCTTAATGCTGTACTTATCTGAAGTCTTTTTCTTAAATATTAACACTTGTATAGAAAGGTTAGTAAGCAAAAAAAGAAAAACAAGAATGTAAGGTGATATCTTTAAAATTTTTTTTAAGTGCTGTCAAGTCAATGCTGACTCCTGGTGACCCAGCAGCCCCTGGGTTTTCTTGGCAAGGTATGACCGGAGGTAGATTGGCAGGCTTTGTCTTCCAAGGCAATGGAGGGTAAAGTGACTTACCCAAGGTCACAAGGAATCAAACCCATATCACCTGGGTACTAGCCTGTTGCCCTAGCCACAAGGCTACTCCTCCACCTTTTAATTGGACTAGCATAATACATTTTTGACTAGCTTTCAAAGGTTAAAACTCTTCAGGCAGAACAGTATGAGTACATGGTAATTCTAGTTCATCAAAGCATTCCAGTGAGGTCTCAAGCAGGTGGGGTGAGGTGATGGAAAGGGAGTGGAAACAGCAGGAGAGATGAATGAGTGATTAGAAGGTGACAAAGCAGTAAAGATTTATGGTTTCTAATGTGATCATAAGCAAAGATGTTTGTTAAGTCATGTTTTCTGGATATCAAAATAATTTATAATTCTACTTCAAATTCCTTACTTTCCCCGGGTGGGGGGGGGGGGGGCGGATATTCAGTATTAATCGTGCTGACCAGGATATTCAGTGGCAATAAAGTGGTGTAATATTGAGCCACTGCCCAGTTATTGCTAAGCGGCTAAAGCTAGGCACCTCAAAGGCTGGCCTAATGTTTGCTGAATGTTGCTTCTACCCGGTTAGCTTATTTGCTCTCTGGCTGGCACAGATATTCAGTGCCGTGGCTGGATTTGGTCCCAGCATTGACTATCTGGGTCTTTCATTCAGCAGCGCTGGCTAGTTGCTTTAGCACAGCAAGTCACTGCTATTGAATAGCAGGCCCTTCCGTTTTAGCAATCTGACCATAATGTCTCTGATGCAGTGGTCTGGTCCTGAGAAATGTTTCACAACAGAGGTGCCACCTTGGTTGGCTAAATGGTAACATAACATAGTATATGATGGCAGATAAAGACCAGTATGGTGGCTAGAGTAGGTGGACCTGCTGCTCTGTGTAGGTCCTCCCTCTCTATTTGTTGAGGTATAAGAAATCGTTAAGTTAATTTTGATTTTATCCTCATGTTCTAAAGGGATCCACTGTGTCTGTCCCATGCCATTTTGAATCCTGTCACTGTATTTGCCCCCACCATTTCCAGCGGGAGGGCATTCCAAGCATCCACCACCCTTTCAGTGAAAAAGTATTTCCTGATGTTGCCTTTCAGCTTCATGTTATGCCCTCTAGTTTTACAGCTTCCCCGTCTTTGGAAGAGGTTTGTTTGTTCATTAATACTCTTTAAGTATTTAAAGGTCTGAATTATATCTCCCCTGTCCTTCCTCTGCTCCAGAGTGTACATATTTAGGTCTTCAAGTCTCTTCTCATAGTTTTCTGGTGCAGGCTTCAAATCACTTTGGTTGCCTTCCTCTGAACTGTGGTGTCTGATGTGATGCCTGTGTGATTTGATTCTTCTCTTTAACATTTGGCCTGTGTCACTGCTGTAGTCCCTTCCCCACACTTTCTGCACTGAGTAATATACAGGACTCTACATTGAAGGAGGATCATGAGTAGGATCCCTTTATGCTGAATGTTTTCCTTGGGGCAATTTCTGCAAATGGATTAGTTTTGTGTGCGCCATGACGGTAACAAACCTTGGGGTAGATATTCAGCCAGAGCCTTTTAAAGAGACTGGCTGTTGTCTTTTTAACTTAAACCCGGATATTCAATGTCAGAGTCCTATCCAGCCACAGGCATTGAGTATCCGAGTTGCCCGGGTAGCGATTTAGATAACAGTTGATAAGTGGTTATCCTTAAGTGGGTAAAGTGAGGCTTGCTTTTTAAGTGCCTGGCTTTACTCGGTTAAGGATAAGCGCTTATCACGTGAGTATCACAGATAACCGGTTATCTTTGGAGATGCCCCAGAGTGCAGTGATGCCAGCAGGTTAGGATCGGCGTGTTTCGATGGGCTAGGAGAGGATATTCAGCGGCACTAACCAGGTAAGTGCTGCCAAATAGCCAAACCGCATAAATGCCTTTGAGTGTGCCCCCCCCCTCCCTTACAACTAAGCCAGGGTTTGAGGAGTATGAGCTCAGTCAGGGCTGTCTCTATCATTAGGCAGAGTGAGACGGCCGCCTCAGGTGGCAAAGTTTTAGGAAAAACAAAAATGCCTCCTAAACCCCCCAGCAGCGGCCACCTCACTCTGCCTTTTCTTACAAAAAAAAATTTCTTCAAAGAATTTGCTGCTGCTGCTTCTTCTGGGTCTGCAGCAGGAGCGGCATTACCTCCTCTCCCGCCGCCGCTGATCCAGACCTGACGAGAAGCAGCGATAGCTATAGAAACCCCAACAACAAATGAAAGCATGGGTTCTTCATGCCTTCCGTGCACTTCCCCACTGCTCCTGCCTCTTCTGACACATCCTTTGAGTTACAGGGGGCAGGGCCAGCATTTATTTATATCACTTTATCCTTTCAGTCAAAGCTGTTTACATTGTAATTTAAACTTGTGGGACACTGATAACTCAGATTCTTCTGAGGCAATGGAGGGTTAAGTGACTCGCCCTAGGACGAGGAGTGCTACTGGGAATCCAACCCTAGTTTCTTGGTTTCCAAGCCAGTGCTCTAACCACTCCTTTTTAGCCTGTGGCAGACCTGAAGATCCCGTGGTTTTGTTTGTTTGTTTTTTTAATCTGCCGCTACTGCAGAGATCAAGAGAGAGCGGCGATGGCAGCAGGCAAGGAGAGTGGCAGTGAATGTCGGCGGGGCAGGGGTCTGAGAGGTGCATGACAGGTGCTGGACATGGGGAGGGGACACAGAGGAAGATGCAGGGCAAAAAGATATTGGAATAGGGTAGGGGACAGATGTCAGACATGGGGTGAGAGGGGGTTATAGGGTAGATGCTGACCATGGGTTGAGGGGACAAAGGGGGCATAGAGGGCAGATACTGGGCATGGAAAGGGGAGAAAAGGCAAATTCTGGATATAGGGAGAGATGGGAAGAAAGGGCAAATACTGGGCATGATGGGCAGATAAAGAAGAAAAGGCAGATGCTGGGTATGGGGGGGAGAGGGAGGATGCTTGACAGTGGGGGGGGGGGAGAAGATGGGAATAAAGGACGCATGGAGGGCAGATGGTGGGCATGGGAGAAGATGGAGAAAGGACTGATGCTGAGCATGGGGGAGATAGGGGAGAAAGGGAAGATGCTTGACAGTGGGGGGTGGGAGAGAATGAGAGAGGAGAGATACTGGGAACAGGGGAGGGATGCTGGGCCCAGAGGGAAGCAGATAAAGATGGTGGACAGAGGGAGGGAGGGAGAGAAGATGCTGGAAATGTGATGGAGAGCTAGGAGGAAATGCTAGATGGGAAGGAAGGAAGATGTGAAATGCTGGACATGGAGTGAGGGGAAACGCTGGACACGGGAAGAGAGAGAAAGGGATGCACAAGAGGGGAGGAATAGGGAAAGAGGGGGAAGAGGTGAGATAAAGGGAATGAGGTGCTAGATGGAGGAGAGAGAGGAACGACACTGGACACGAGATGAGGAAGAGAAAAGAGGGTGTTAAAGGCTGGGGAATGAGAGGCTGGGGAAGGATAGCAAGATGGGGAATGAGAGGATTCTGTTAGGAGTTGAAAAGTGGTAGACGCAGTAAGGGGGACTGAGGACCAATGTTCCCTCTAATTTTCTGTAGGCTGTGTGCGCATAAAATATCAGCTGTGTGCAGCTTTTGAAGGAAGGTTAAATTTTTGTGCGCCACGTAATGACACTTGGAGTTATATACTTTAAAATATGACTAGACATCAGAATACAGTATGTACACCACATTGATTGCACTAGAAAACATTGTAGAACTTGTGAAAACCATAAATACATAACAACTTTTAAATTTTAAGACGTCTGTGTTGTTTTCTATCAGAATCAGAACCGTAATTTTTGTACGCTCTGTTGTAAAGTATGTGCGCTCGCTCAGCGAGGTGTGTGCGTGCGCACACGCGCACAGCTTAGAGGGAACAGTGCTGAGGACTGGGTGGTAAGGAGGGGATGTAAAATATGAGTTGATAGATAGAAAAAGAAAAATAAGTGGAAGAAAGCTGAAAGAAAAAGATAAAGATTGGAGATATAAGGAAAGTGACGACAGGAGGGGAGAGAAATGGCAGATGGGCCGGAGACCCTAGAAAGTGTGTTAAGAGAAGACAGAAGAAAGTAGAAACCAGAGACGGAGATCAACAAGACTAGAGAATAAAATGGCCAGTCAACAAAGGTAGAAAAATGAATTTTATTTTATTTTATATTTTTAGGTCCATTACCTAACATCCAAATGAACCTCCATTTTCATTCCAGGTTGTATGTAATGCAACAAAACAGGACAAAAACCAAGGGGATGAATACTTTCGTAAGGCACTGTATTTGCCCCCACCATCTCCAATGGAAGGACATTCCAAGCATACACCACTCTTCCAGTGAAAAAGTATTTCCTGATGTTGCTTTGAAGTTTATCGTCTTGAGGCTTCATTGTGGGTTCTATTCTGACCTGCATTTAGCGGGTCTGGATGTCCGATCCAGACATCCAGACCCGCTAACAGCCCAGATTGTGCTGCTGGGGACAGAGCTGCTTGCACGTATAATGTACTTGTATGGGGAGCTCTATTTGTAGGTGTGCCAGGGAAGGAACGAGGGCAGGCAGTGGGCGGTGCCTGACCCCAGACATACAGGGCTGATTCTGAGGTCGGCCCTGTACGTCTGGAGTCGGCTTGGTAGACGGGGGACTTATTCCAACTCGGAGGTGGATTGGGTCCCCCTGGGCGTGGGCGGACTGCCAAGCCCGGCGGAGACAAAGAGGTGAGGAGTTCAGGGTTTCCCCATACTCTGACCCTAGCCATGGAAGGCTGGTTTGGGAGTCTGGCTGAGGGGAAAGAGGTTTATCATTGGTGGTCTGTGATTGCGGCTCCAGAATGGTGCAGTGGCAGTGGGATGCCTTGGCACTGCGGCTACATTCTGATGCTTGACTGAGTTAGCCGGGTAGGTGCCGGTCGTTCGGCCGATCGGAATCAGGGCCAAGTCTGCACATCCAGGCCGGTAGACCCGATTCTGATCCTGTGGGCACATCTAGCCCCCACAGGATCAGAATTGGGTCTAATGCTGAACATCCCAATTCCAACTGGATGTACAAGGGATAGACAACCAGCACATAATAACCCCTGTATGTTTTACAGCTTCTCTTAAATTGAAAAAGGTTTATTCATTCATTAATACTCTTTAAGTATTTAAAGGTCTGTATCATATATCCCCTGTCCCTCCTCTCCTCTAGGGTATACATATTTAGGTCTTCAAGTCTCTTCTCATATGTCTTTTGGCGTAGGCCCCAAATCATTTTGGTTGCCTTCCTCTGAACCATTTTAAGTCTTTTTATATCCTTTGCGAGATATGGTCTCCAAAACCGAACACAATACTCTAAGTGAGGCCTCACCATTGACTTCTACAGTGCTATTAATACCTCCTTCTTTCTGCTGGTTATTCCTCTCTGTATGCAGCATAGCATCCTTTTGGCTTTGGCTATCATCTTGTTGCATTGTTTTGCCACTTCAGGATCCTAGGATTCTCGTATCACTTTGAGGTCCCTCTCCTGGTCCGTGCACACCAACCTCTTGCCCCCTATCGCATACAATTCCTTTGGATTTCTGCATCCCAAGTGCATGACACTGCACTTCTTTGCATTAAATTTTAACTGCCCAAGCATTAAACCATTCTTCCAGTGTTTGTAGATCTTTCCTCATGTTGTCCAATCCCTCAGACGTGTCCACTCTGTTGCAAATTTTCGTGTCATCTGCAAAAAGACAGACTTTTCCCTTCAGTCCTTCCGCAATATCACTCACAAATACATTGAACAGTATCAGTCCCAGGACCGATCCCTGAGGCATGCCACTACGCACTTTCCTTTTTTCTGAGTGAGTTCCATTTACCACCACCCTCTGTCGTCTGTCAGTCAACCAATTTCTGATTGACTTCACTACCTTGTGACCTATCCCCAGGCTGCCCAGTTTATTGATAAGCCTCCTTGAGGAACAGTATCACAGGTTTTGCTGAAATCTATGTATATCACATCCACCACATTCCCTTGATCTAGTTTTCTAGTCACCCAGTCAAAAAACTCAATAAAATTAGTTTGGAATGATCTTCCTTTGGTAGAACCATGTTGCCTCAAATCATGCAATCCATTGGTTTCTAGAAAGTCTACTATTGTTTCTTTCAGGAGCGCCTCCATTACTTTTCCCACCACCGAGGTAAGTCTTACTGGCCTGTAGTTTGTCACCTCTTCCCTATTACCGCTTTTGTGAAGAGGTACCACATTAGCCCTTCTCCAGTCCTGTGGAACTTCTCCTGTCTCCAAGGATCTATTAAAAACATCCTTTAAAGGTCCTGCAGAATCTCTTTGATCTCTTTCAGTATCCTGGGGTGTATCCCATCCTGTCCCAAGGCCTTGTCCACTTTCAGTTTTGCAAGCTGTTCAAACACATCATCTTCTGTAAATGGTGTGGTATCTACTCCATTCCCATCTGTATATTTGTCATTCATATCTGGTCCTTCTCCAAGATTTTCTTTCGTGAATACAGAAGTATCTGTTTAGCATTTTTGCTTTTCGGTGTCACTTTCCGTAAATCTGTTCTCAACACTTTTGAGTCTTGCAGTTCCACCTCTGATCTTCCTCTTCTCTTGGAATATGTCTTTCAGTAATTCATCCTCCTGGAGAAATGGCTGTGGGTCTTTATGACTGTTCTCAGCTTTTCTGGTCCTGGATCGTATGCCATTACTAGGAGGGCTCTCAGAGGCTCTCTGTTCTTTGTATTGCAGTAGTGTTTCCTGGCTGTTTTATGTGAAGAGGCAATCTATTTTGAGGTGATTTTGGGGTTGTAGCCTTTTTGTCTGAAGGATTCTGTTAAGATTTTGAGGTCTTTATTCCTTTATATAGATGTTTGTATAGTTGATTGAAACTGTGGTGTCCAGAAAGTTGGGTTTTTTTCTGTGGAGTAATAGATTTTGAATCTGATTGAAGGATGGAATGCACTAAAATAATTTTGAAATTGTTTGAGAATGTATTTTCCCTCAGTCTAAATCATAAAAATGTAATCAATATATTGGTAATAGTTAAAGGGTTTTAAGAGGCTAGTTACTCATATGTGCTAACAGTAACTAGAATCCACTGAATAACATGTGACAGTGAATTAAAGCACAATAATGCTAGCACACTTTAGCAACTAGCCCCCCTCCCTTAGTCTGACATTTGTTCAAAAACATCTCTTCCAGTTTCGCCATGAAAAGGTTGGCATATTGAGGTGACATCTTGGTGCCCACAGTAATGTCCATGATTTGCAGGTAGATGTCATTATTGGAACATAATGGGATAAAAGGCACCACCTGGAAAATTATAACATAGTAACATAGTAAAGGCAGGGCCGGCTTAAGAGGGGAACCAGTGAGGCACTGGCTCGGTGTGCCAAAAGTGTACCAATGACTCTGCCCTTCATAGTCGCTGGAGTTCCCTCCTTTGCTCCCAGCTGCTGTGCGCTCCTTAAACCTGCCTCTTTTTCTGGCTGCCGGCACCACCACAGGTTTTAAATGTGAGAAAGAGGAAGTGCCTGGATCTTGCTTTTAAAACTTGCAGTGGTGCCGGTGGCCAGAAAGAAGAATTGGCTTAAGACGTGGCTGGGAGCAAAGAAGGGTGCTCCAGCTGCTTGGTAAATGGGTAATCGCAGTGCCGGGGTAGGGGGAGGGAGGAGGCGACACAGTGCGCTGCTGGTGCTGGACTGTGCTGATGTTGGGGAGGGGCTGGTGCTGGAGGGGGGATGTTAAGGGGCTGCTTTTGTTGGGGGGGGGATAAGGGGTTGCTGCTGCTGAGGGGAGAGGTTAAGGGGGTGCTGAAGGGCTGGAAAGGGAGATGCTAAGGTGCTGCTGGTACTGGAAGGATGATATTAAGGGCTGCTGGTGCTGGTGCTATTGGGGGAACTGGGATGGATGCTTGGGGAGGGTCTGGTAATGGAAGGGGGATGATGCTAAGGAGTTTCTAGGGGCCTGGGGTTGGAAGAGGACCAATGGTGGGAAATCTGGAGGAAAGAGGTAATGCTGAGGGACTAATGCTAGGACTGAAATGAGGCTGATGCTAGGGGAAGGGGAGGACGAGAGCCAGATGCTGGGGAATGAGAAGGGAAAAGAAGACAGATACGGGGGGGGGGGGGGAGGGAGGAAGGAAGAAGAAACAAGGGTATATGTAGGGGAAGAGGGCGGGGCATAGGGATGGCTGCTGGGGTATGGAGGAGGAAAGGCAGGGTCAGTGGATACTGGAGAACGAAGTAGAAGGGCGAGTGCTGGGGAAAGAGGAAAAGGAGGCAGAAGTGAAGGTACTGGAGGCATGGGGGATGTGATAGGGCAAGAGCACAGACGTTGGGTGGGAGAAAAGAAGAGAGACTGTTAAGATACAGCTGGATATTGGGAAGTAAATGGGGACTTAGAGCTTGGATGGGATTGTGAATGAGGACTCAGGGACTGGGTACAGTGGAAGAGTGGGGACTTGAATATTAGCTGGTGGGGGATAGTAGGGATTAAGAAATTGAGCAGGGATAAAAAAGACAGCAGGGACTAGGTGACTGTGTGAGCAGTTTGAGTAGTGCTTTGAAGAATGAAGACAGAAAGACTGGCAGGGGAAATAGCATGAAGAAGGAGGGTTTAGAGAGGGGTTGGGAGACAGTAGAAAGGGACAGAAGCGTATGGAGAGGGTGAGAGGAAAAATAAAGGGGCAGGTCTTTTAAAGAGGTGAAAGGGGAAATGGAAGCCTGGCTGGGGCTAAGATATAAAAAAGGGACTGGAGGGAGCCAATGCAATAAAATGGGGGGATAAGACATTTTTCAGATATATTAGTGAGAAGAGGAAGGGCAAAAGTGGTATTGTCAGACTCAAGGATGCAGGGGGGGAATATGTAGAAGCTGATAAGGATAAAGCGGAATTGCTTAACAAATATTTTTGTTCTGTGTTCACAGATGAAGAACCAGGAGCAGGACCTCAGAAAACACCCACAAATAAGAACAGAAGCGAGGGACATCTTGAACAATTTTCAGAAGACTGTGTTCGTGAGAAGCTAGCTCAACTTAAAGTAGACAAAGCGATGGGACCGGATGGGATACACCCTAGAATACTGAGGGAACTTGGGGACGTTCTAGCAGCTCCACTGACTGACCTTTTCAATGCCTCGTTGGAGTCAGGAGTGGTGCCAAAGGACTGGAGAGAGGCTCATGTGGTGCCTTTACACAAAAGCGGAAGTAAGGATGTGGTTGAAAACTACAGGCCGGTTAGTTTAACTTCAGTGGTGAGTAAATTATTGGAAACGCTGCTGAAAGAGAAAATAGTGAGGTTTCTGGAGTCCGGCAGATTACAGGATCCGAGGCAGCATGGATTCACCAGAGGCAGGTCTTGTCAGACAAATCTGATCGATTTCTTTGACTGGGTGACCAGGGAGTTGGACCGAGGGAGAGCTCTAGATGTGGTGTATTTAGATTTCAGTAAAGCCTTTGACACTGTTCCTCACAGGCGACTTATAAACAAACTGAGCACCCTAGGGATGGACCCTAAAGTTACTGCTTGGGTTAGAAATTGGTTGGGTGGGAGGCGACAAAGAGTACAAGTAAATGGAGCTCACACTGAGGAGAAGGATGTTACCAGTGGTGTGCCCCAGGGATCTGTCCTTGGTCCGATTCTTTTTAACATCTTTGTTAGTGATATAGCAGAAGGGCTGTCGGGTAAGGTTTGCCTCTTTGCGGATGATACCAAAATCTGTAATAGAGTAGACACCCAGGAAGGTGTAGATAACATGAGGAGGGATCTAGCTAAGCTTGAAGAATGGTCTAGAATTTGGCAGCTGGGATTTAATGTTAAAAAAATGTAAGGTCATGCATTTGGGCTGCAGCAATCCAAGGGAGCAATACAGTATAGGGGGTGAAGTACTTTTGTCCACTAAAGAAGAGCGGGACCTAGGCGTGGTTGTGTCTGATGATCTTAAAGTAGCTAAACAGGTAGAAAAGGCGACGGTAAAAGCTAGAAGGATGCTTGGGTGCATACGGAGAGGAATGGCTAGCAGAAAAAAGGAGGTGATAATGCCTCTGTATAAGTCTTTGGTGCGACCTCATTTGGAGTATGGTGTGCAATTCTGGAGACCGCACCTTCAAAAGGATGTGAACAGGATGGAGTCGGTGCAGAGGGTTGCTACTAAAATGATTAATGGGCTTCATTATAAAGCATATGAGGACAGACTTAAGGATCTTAATATGTACACCTTAGAGGAAAGGCAGGATAGAGGTGATATGATTGAGATGTTTAAATACCTCCGTGGCATAAATGTTCAGGGAGAGAGCCTCTTTCAATTGAAAGCAAGTTCTGCTAGGAGGGGACATGGGATGAGGGTGAAGGGAGATAGATTCAGGAGTGATATGCGGAAATATTTCTTTACGGAAAGAGTAGTGGATCCGTGGAATAGTCTCCCAGTGGAGGTGGTAGAGATGAGGACAGTAACTGAATTCAAAAAAGCATGGGACCAACACAGAGGATCTCTAAAGGTAAAAAGTGGACTGTTGTAGTTGTTGTTATGGAAGGACAGACTAGATGGGCCTTGTGGTCTTTTTCTGTCATCATGTTTCTATGTTTCTATGAGGTGGCAAGAGGAGGAGTGATGGGGAGGAGCTGGAACTGGTGGGAGGATGAGAGCCATTAGAAGGGAAATGAGGCTGTAGAGGGGATGTGTACAAAAGGAGGACATGGAGGACTAGAAACCAGGTAAAAAAGGGGGTGAGGAATAGGAGGTTGTGGAAGGAATGAGACAGAGGGGAGAATAGGACTAAGAGCAGGAAATGGAAAGTTGGTAAATAGGTGAAAGGTGAAAAGATAGAGACCCGAAGACTGGAGGGAGGGAGGTAGCTATAGGCAGATAAAAAGACAGATGAGAGAAATGGACAAAAAGATGAAAATGAAGGATCAATGTCAGAGAACAAAGGTGAAGGGAAGAAGACAGGGAGAGTGAAGAAACAGAAAATGGAAACAAGATCCTGTTAGAAGATTTAGGAGAAAACCAACAAGAGAAGTGGCAAAGAGAGATCAGGACCAACCCAACTGGAAAAATCAAATGAACAGACACAAATGTATCAAAAATTATTTACAGTTTATAAAGAATGAAATATATCAGCTTTGAAGATGTGCTTTTCTTTGTATTTTGTTCAGTACAGGAGGAAATGCATTTCGTTTCTTTCTTGAGTGTTCTATTTTGACAGATTCTGGTTTATTTGGGGTTTTCCTTTCCTTTTATGTTTGCATATTTGTTTCTAATTTGTAGTCTTTTATTTTTTTCTAGGTGATAGTCTATCTTCTTTTTGTAAATGAGGTGAGAGATTCTGTTAACATGTAGGTTCTGGGTAGGAATCTGTAGCAGTTTGACTTGTTCTTCTTTCCCAGCTGGAGGTGTGCTGGTATTCCAGAATACTTGTAGTGCTGGCTTTTCATAGGTGGGGTTGGTGCAGTTTCCATTCTTTGACTTGGTGCTGCTTTGGTACGTTTGTCTTCTAAAGGTCTGTTTGCAAGGTTTTGAAGTAGAGGGAGATTGTGTTGCTATCATTGATGTGACACCAGAATTTGACAAGAACATTTCCCTATGTTGAGTTGCAAAGTGAAACATCCTACTTCTGCTGTGCACCCATTGTTAGGGAAGTTCTTTTGGTTGGTCTAAAAATGTTCCATGTGAATGAATAATTAGATTCCACATGATTCACATTAAAAATGCATATTGAGTGATATTAATTAACCAGGAAAGCCGGAGTTAAAATCCCACTGACACCTTCCTTGTGATTTTGAGCAAGTCACTTAACCCTCCACTGCCTCAGTTACAAACCTAAGGGTATGTTTACTGAAGGGCTTTAGGTGCTACCATGGCACTAACATGGAAATATTATGCGGCAGTAGCAGCTAATGCAGGAAAAATGCAGACATCACAGCAATTTTCCATGATGTCTGCATTTTGCACATTAGGTTTAGGCTTGGGTGGGATTAGGGCGGAGAGTGGGTGTGGCTGAAATACGTGGCTACTGTGGACACTGCCATCATGCGCTAATCAGGGCCGACCCGTCCATTGAGCAAGAATGTTTTTTGCGCAGGGCCCCGCATTTCAGGGGGCCCCCGCACAAAAAACATTCTGCATCAGCCCAGCTAGATTTAAAAAACACAATCTGACTGCTGCTGCCTCTGCCGCCGTGGCAGCAGCAGAATCGAGCGTCTCACGGGCCCCCCCTGCCCGGCAGAGTCCTCCCTGCAGCATCAGCTGCTTCAGCGTCGGCTGTCAGAGCTGCGAAGGGAGAGATTCTCTCTCACGGCTCTGTTAATCCCGGTGGGATTAACAGAGCCATGAGAAAAGGAAACTCCCTTTGCAGCTCTGAAAAGCCCGCGCTTTGGGAGCTGATGCTGCAGGGAGGACTCTGCCGGGCAGGGGGGCCCCGCGAGATGCTCGATTCTACCTCTGCCACAGCGGCAGCAGCAGCAGCTGGAGCCGGATTGTGTTTTTTTTTAATCTAGCTGGGCTGATGGGAGGAGGGGGGCTAGGACTGGTAATGGGCTATGGGGGGGCTAGGACTGGTAATGGGCTATGGGGGGGCTAAGACTGGAAATGGGCTGATGGGGGAGTTAGGACTGGTAATGGGCTATGGGGGAGCTAAGACTGGAAGTGGGCTGATGGGGGCTAGGACTGGAAATGGGCTGATGGGGGAGTTAGGACTGGAGGTGGACTGATGGGTGGTTAGGACTGGTAATGGGCTATGGGGGGGCTAAGACTGGAAGTGGGCTGATGGGGGTTAGGACTAGTAATGGGCTATGGGGGGCTAGGACTGGAAATGGGCTGATGGGGGGGTTAGGACTGGAGGTGGACTGATGGGGGGGTTGGACTGGTAATGGGCTATGGGGGGGACTAGGACTGGTAATGGGCTGGGGGGTTGCTAGGACTGGAAATGGGCTGAATGGAAGGGGGACTTGAACTGCAAATAGTTGATGGGGACGGGAGCTTGGAATAGAAATGGGCTGAGAGGAGGGGAGCTAGGATTTGACATGAGCTGATGATGGGGCTAGGAGACTAGAAATGGGCTGATGGGGATTGGGATTGGAAATGAGCTGATGGAGGGACTCGGATAGGACTGGAAATGGATGGGGGAGCTAGGACTGGAAATGGGCTGATGGTGTGGCTAGGAAAGGATTGGAAATGGGTTGATGGGGGGCTAGGACTGGAAATGGGCTGATGCGGGGACTAGAAGGGAGCAGATGCTGGGTGAGGCTGGAACTAGAAGGGAGCTATTTGACATCAGTGCGGTTTACATTAAACAAAATACACTCAGATTTAGAGAACTTGTCCAAGTTACAGGTAACAGGGGAATAAAACAAGGATTAACTGGGGAATAGCATATGAATAATTAAATAAAAGCAATTACATCAGACTAGAGATCTTGAGTGGGTATAGAGACATGTCATAAATAACATATAATATAGAAATCTTTTAGTCTTTCTTTATCCATACACTCATTAAGAGGCATGTTTACTAAAAGTTAGTGTATGGTAACATTATGCAAATATTTATGCAAATGAGGCTCGTTATGCAAATGATGCCCGACTCCGGGTCTCCGCACATGGCCCTGCACCACCCTCGGGCCACCCCTGGCACTAATCACCCAAGTTTGCAAGCTTCACAGATGCATTTATTTCTACTTCAGTGGGCAGCAGTAGCTGCATCCGCAAAGCTTGTACTCCAGCACATACCACAGGACTTTGGAAGCTAATGCTGGCTTTTTGCAGCGATCACCCGGCATTAGCTGCAAAAGCCATTTGCATAGATGGTTAAACCCTTTGAAGACAGGAAAATACCTGCTGTCCCTAAATGTAATTTGCCTTGAAATTCTGGGAAAGACATGAGCTAAAATCCAGCTCTCTAGAGAAATAATGATAGCTTTAGTAGATGGCTGAGACTGGTTGGAGCTGGATTATAAGTGGTCAATCAAAAGAGCTTAGTGGTCACTTGAGCTGAGTTTGCATTTCCACTTCAGGAGCTGACTAATGACCTGCGCTGTTTGCTCTCTTTCTGTAAGGCAGATAAGTGGTATATCAAGCACTCAAATACGCTAATGTAAACTAAACTAAACTGGAGTTATCTGGGAGCTGCTGCTGGGCTCACTAGAACAATAAGGGGGAGAGGGTGCAGAGTTTGCACATACACATAGCAGCAACACCAGAAGCTGAAAAAGTGCTCAGTTATGGAGGGGGAGAAGTGGTGGGATATAAATGTTCTGGAATAGTTTGTTCAAAAACTGGATAGAATTTAAGCTACAGAATGACATTGGGCAGACACAGTGGATCCCTTTATAGCAACAGGATAAAATCCAAATAACCTTAACTGTCTCAACAAGTAGGGGTGACCTGCACGGAGGGTGGATACAACCCTGAACAAAGGCATGGGGAGAGGTGACCTGCACGGAGCAGCAGGTGCACCTACTCTTACCGCCTTGCTGGACTTTATATGGACCATGCTGGTCTTTATCTGCCGTCACATACTATGTTACTACGTAATGCTGGCTCCCTTCTGGTACGAGCGGTGGAATCTATGTAATTCATACTGCAAGACAGGCTCCGGGACAGGAGCACAATAGCAAAAGTAGGCTCAGGGCATCACAACCCCTTGAGCTAGCCCTAAGTAAAGGACAGCAAATGAAAACCACTGTGGCCCATCCTGTCACCAAGTAAAGTGATTAGGGTTGTCCTTTCCATGTAAATGGGAAATAAAATCCCAAATCTAGAAGCTGCCATAGAAGAGGCTGACTTGGATTTACTGACAGGTAAGGAATACAACCCCAGCTCTGTCACTCGTTCTCTGGGTCTGTGTGTGTCACCTGGGGGGGAGCGGGAGGAAGGTTCCTGGTATCAGGTAATTCCACCACAATCTATTATCCCTTATATTTACGGATATCTTCCTTGCACATATGGGTATTTCAATTGTCTCATGTTCACATTACCTCTCCAATCAGTCCACAACACCCCCCTCCCCCCATTCTTGTTTCCATCTGGCTCCTGCAAGTTTATACCAAATATTGCAAATGAGCACAGTGGCCCAACTCTATAAAGTCATGTATTGTTAATTTTAATACCCTGGCCTCCACCCCTTATACCTATTTCCATATGACTCGGGTCACACAGTCTTTATGGTATTGAATACGTGCTTCCTAGCTGTCCCCTCCCCCGCATGCATGGCAGCTCAGCGAGTCTTCATTGCATTATCTCCATATTTATTTTAGGTTGCCTGATTTGTGAGGTGCAACTTTACATCTATCAACTGTACCATGAGTCAGCCTCATGCCTCTTTTTTTGTTCCTTTAAGTTCAGTATTACAAGTTCGTTTGAGATATGTGTTATGGATTATGTATACTGATATTTCTGAATTTGTTTTACATTTTAGCCTTCTATTTATATGATCTTGTTTGAACTATTTATAGTTGGATGTCCACTCTTTTATGTGTTTATATGTATACTTTACAATGCTCACTATTTTAATCTGGGTTTTAATCATCCTCTCCCGTTCAACTTTTAATTTGTTTTTTATTGTCATATTCTGTTCACCCTTTATCTTAAGAAAGAATTGACTCTATTATACAATTATAACGCTCACTGCTTTCTTTTATGTTGTATGTCAGCATGACTTCCTTGCCCCTCCCCCCCTCCAAAATAAGAAGGAAAACTACGCCGATGCCTGTTACCAACCTTTGCTGGCAACTCTGGCTTGTCCCTTGGTCCACACCCCTTTGAGTCTGACTTGAGAGACAGGCAGAGCCAGTTTTGGTTCTGAACCCATTCCACCTACATTTCCAGTTTCTCTAAAATTAGAAGCACGCTACCAGCATAACATCCTATTTTCTACTCCCTCTAGTGGCCAAGAAGGCTGGGCCAACTGACATTTTTCAAACACCAATTACTTTATCGTTTATGACCAAATTATGAGGGCCCTTGCATTATCCACATTAGAAGGTTGAATACAACTGGACAGGTTCCAGAGATCTTGCATAGGTGAGTTATTCTTGTACATACAGAAAATGAAGGGAGGAAGAGCCGAACAATGAATATTTATTTATTTCCAACATTTGATATACCGGCATATGGCCATCACAGCGGCTTACAACAGGAAAGAATAGGAAAGAAAGGGGGGAAGAAAAAGATTAAAGAGAAAAGAACAGGGGGGTTCAAATGCCTCTGCTGTGTGCTGGAAATATACCACTGACATGCCTGTAGTAGTGAGAGGAGAGGCTTTGAAGGACAGCTTTATTAGCTAGGGATAGGAGGGCAACAGCAGTATTGATTGCACCTTATGTGAAACTACCTGCAGCTGAGAAAGGGTGTAGCAAAATGGCACATAGCTAAAGTGGGTGTGATGCCATTTGCTTGTAAATCTCTTTGAGCTGATTTTGGATGTGGTGATTTATAGATTTAAATAAACAAAAGCTTAAGAAAGAAAAAAAACTAGCAAAAAAAACCTAGCAAAATAATTCAGGACTTCAATTTTAACTTTATCACGTTAAAATACTATTTTACTTACACAGTTGGGTGGGTTTTTTTTCACCTTTAGAACATTTGGAAATGAAAAACATTTGAACATTTAGGCAAAAAAAATGATTTATGTATCAAGTTTATTAATCATTTTATGAAGAGATTTCACCCAAGGAGACATAGGGGCATGTTTACTAAACCGTCTTAACGTGCGCCCGGCGTTAGTGTGCAGGATGCCATAAAAGGAGTGGGCGTTTCGGTCTTAATGTAGCAAAACGGGATTATCGCGCGATAACGTGCGCTGCACACATTATCGGGCAAGATGCTGCTAAGCAAGTTAACAAGTGGTAATCTTAAGTAGGCGCACTGACATGCAAACACAGAAACAGAGGTGTAGCACAATGGTAAATACACTGACTGATGGTACAGGGGTCATGAGTTCGATCCCCCAGTGTGCCTAATGCATAAGGCTGGCTGAGGCATTAGCTTTTACGTGTAATTATTGCTGTTTGAGGCATTTTAGTTGTATTTTAATTAGTGCTGCCAGCAAACACACCCTCACCTGCCGTAACCTAAGGTGCTGCATAAGGCACCCTATAAGGCACTCCATAGGGCACATTATAAAGTGCACTGTCCGCCAAGGCACCCTATAATGTCCCCTATAGGGCACCCTATAAGGCGCTTTATAGGGCGCCCTATGGTTACAGTACACTGAGGGTGTTTTTGCTGGCAGCACTAATGTACATTAAAGACAGACAATGCCTCAGACAGCCCTATCAAATAACCCCACCATGGGTTTGAACCCTTGACCTCTGGCTCCACAGGCAGTGAAGTAACCAGTGGGCTACAGCTCTATAGCTGCTAACAAACCCCTGGCTGGCTGCAGAAGGACTGCACGTCACCACACAAACTGTCTGCTGTGGTTACCAGGATAGGGTTAATCCACCCGTACCCATGATGCACTGCACATGCAAATCAGCAGTCTACAGATGAGCACAAGATGGGGTATGCACCCCCACAGCACCTCGGACTGGTAGGGGGAACTGACCGTGTGCACCCCCACAGCACCTCAGCCTGGTAGGGGGTACTGACCGTGTGTGGTACTGGCATAGAGTAGCTACAGACTGTCACATTGTGCGGGTACTGTGCTTACCCTGAGGGTGAGGTGGGGCGCCCAGCACCAGGTCCACAGCAGCTTTCATGGCTGCAATACGCCATGCTGCAGGTTCCCATCAGTGCTACTGTGTGTGATAGGTAGTTCCTGCAGACACACCTAGGATACATCTGTGTCCTTCTGTATTTCTCAGTCATGTCTAGACCTTATGGGCTATGATACACCCAGAATAGTGCATATCCTGTGTTGGTGCCATGGTTACAGGAGGAGGAGGAGGGTGTTTGGACCCATAGGCGGATTATGTACCACCACACAACCCACCCTCTGGGGCTCAGAGTGGGAAACAGGATCTCCCACCAACAGATCCACATTCTACCTCCCTGCAATGGTGACAGTAGAGGGGACCATCAACCCCAGTCCTGCTGGGGAACAGACACCCTACAGGGCAGTCAATGCAGATCTGTACACATCCATAAAGCAATAGCAGACAAACAGGCCTGGAAATGCTCAGCTGCCCCCCACCACTATCTGACATTCTCCAGCAGCAAGCCTCCAGCCGCTGCATCCTGCAAGGTGTTCCAGCAAGACACCTACTAGCTGCAGACAGTCTGCTAGCTAGTCCATAGTGCATGTTCCTGGAGGAGATGCATGTACCCAGAACTGGGACGTCAGCATACACACCAAGCAGATACGTCAGTGATTGGGCCCCAAAAGAGAACCCATAAATATCACATGAGAGAAATACTATATAGCACTATGGGGGAACCTAGCCATGCCGTGGTCACTGCTCAGTCAGGGTGAGAGTGGCCTCCCAGCAGGACATGCTGTAGCCACCCTGTCCGTGCAGGTGGTGGCCGGGCACTACAATGTCCGAGCCATTGCCCTATGCTCTGTACAGATGAATCCAGGCCAGGCCACCCTATCCAGGCTATTCCCACAGTACCTTGCTCCTCATTATGCACATTGGCAGGCCAATACTGGCAACAGTGCTAGCAGTGTGGGCTGTGGAGGGTGTTGGCAGCCACCACACACTGGATAGACAGACACACACTCCCCACACCTATGCCAGCATTGTGCAACTATAGAGGTGTTTGGCAGCCCTGGCCACTGCACCAGTCCTAGGCACAGTGCAGGCATGGCTATGGTACGCAATACTGTTGGGGTCACTCCCCAGGGTGGTAAACACTGTCAGACACAAGACCTGTAGCACACTCCACAGACATCAGAAAGGTTGCTATGATGCAGCTCACCCAGAAAATTGTACTTAACTTCAAAATTGCTATCTGCCAGTAATCATAGCAACCTTTTGATAGCTGTGTACCATATTCCCAGGTTTAGGGTAGCATTGCTACGGTATGCAAGTGCTAGTATTGGGAGATGCACGCAGGGCCGAACATCCTGCCTCTCCAGGAGGCATTGGATAATGGAGCCTGTGGGTGCGGGTGTATTTGCCCCTGTTGGCCGCTGCTTTAGGGCAGAGGTTCCCAACTCCAGTCCTGGTGGGCCAGACACTGTTCGGGTTTTCATGCTGTCCCTCATGAATATGCATGAGATACATCTGCATACCATGGGAGCGGCGCATAGAAATTCAGCACAGGCATCTTTATTAGAGACAGCATGGAACCTGAATGGTGTTTGGCCCTCCAGGACTGCATTTGGGAGACTCTGCTCTAGGTAATGCGCATGTTTATGGTGTCTGTGCTCTGTAGGGTAAAATGTAGGTGTTTTGGGCATGTTTACATCATCTGCAATAAAGGTTCTGTCTGTATTAGCACGTTTTAGTAGTGGGTAATATATGGGGACTGGGTTGGCAGGAACCACAGCTGGGACTTCAACCTGTGACCTTCTGCTCCTGCACACGCTGGTTGTGTGCACTGCACTACCGTGTTGCCACAGAGACAGTGCATTCCCTGGTACTACCATGACTGTTCATCAGACAGGGCCTGTCTGTTGCAGTACATGGCACCCACCTACACAGGGCTAGGCCACGGTCTGCTCTAAGCAGCTGCCACTGCCCCCTCCACCACCAGTATCCCTCTGCCACCATGCTGACATGCCCTTCTGCTGGTGGTGTGCAGTCTCAGGCCCTCCATTGTGTGGGTAGGCGGCTGCCTATGGTGCGGGTTCTGGGGTAGGGGTGCCTGCATAGCTGTCCACGCTTCCCCCCAGCACCGCCTGCCAATGTTCCATGCCATTGGGGGGACCTTCTGGGTACTATCCCCTGTGACACCGTGGGAAGCACACTCATGCCCATGTTGGGCCCGCAGCAGTTGCTTTCTGGCTGCTCTACTGTTTCAGCATTCCTATGGGCCAGCTAGGCATCACCCTAGTCCGCACTGAGGGCCAGCTGCACCGCAGCATGTGCCGCCTGCAGCCCTCTGTGTCCCCTTTTCCAGCATCTGTCCAGTTGCCCGTTCCGACATGCCCGCCCTGCTGTTGCAGAACATGTGCACGCCATAGGAAACCTGTCCAATGGGGTCGGAAACCCTGCTCAGCGCAATTTCACTGTGGGCTCATTCACCTTGTATGGGGACGGAGCATAGACCCTTCCAAAATTCATATCTTATTTTTGGAGCTTTCTTGGGAGTGTGTTTTGATGTTTCCCATTGATATCACTATTGCCCAGTTTGATTATGTTTTTTTTCCATTTTCTTCTGTTCATTTTCACTGTTTATTTGCCCTTTTGTTCCGTGCACATATATCACACTTATCACTTTTTTGTAGGTTTCCCTGGTTTTGCTGTACATTGCTGACGTAAATGGTTTCTTTTCCCTTTAAATCGGCTCTAACGCCAGGGTTTCACTGGCGTTAGTTTTGAGCCTCAGATTTCACAGCGTTAGTGTGCAGGGAGCCTCTCCCCTCCCACTCTCCGCCCCTGGGGAGCCTTCCTCCGCCCCTGGGGAGCCTTCCTCTCCCCCTGGGGAGCCTTTCTCCGCCCTTCGGGAGCCTTTCTCCGCCTTCAGCGCTCATTTGCGCCACTGCGTGCGTTATCACGCACTAAGGTACCTGTGCGCCCGATAAAGCGCCATTATTGTGCGGTAAGGTACCTTATCGCGCGATAACGTCGCAGAGCGCACATTAAGACGGTTTAGTAAACATACCCCATAGTTATTAGAGAAACTTTGGATTTAATAGCACCTTTTAAACTATTAGGAATCCCTAGAAAAAGATTGTTCCCATGGTAAACTGAGATGCTGTGGAAGGTAAAAACCACAAGCAGGCAATTGAGCCTCAGATGATCCTCCTATAGCAGGTCCCAGTCATTGAGAACAGTGTGGTTCCTTTAGAAACGACCATCTCCAAGCTGCAGTCTGCCTTGATAGTCAAACTAACTTAGCACAGCATGTCTCCCTTCTTGTAAGGAAATCTTTTTGACATCCTCAGGAAGATTTGCTCTGTTCCTTCACTTCTTGATTACAAGGACCTTCGTACTCTTATATTCTCTGTAGTACTGAATCAGCTACACTATTGTAATTCCTTACTGTGGAGTTTGACGTTTTCATTAGTTAAACAGCTACAGCTCATTCAAAACCCTGCCTTAAAAAATTTGTTATGGCTCTCGGACGTTTGATCGTCATTCTTTGAAAGAGCAATGCTGGCTTCCAGTTAAAGCAAGTAGTGGATATGATTCTACTACGGGCCATCGGGTTTTGTTCACAGGACTTTTTTCTAGTCACATTGTTCCGTATACCTTGTCTTATCCCATAAGGCCCACCCAAAATTCTCCACTTTTTGTCCTTTCTCTGAGCATAATTTACTTCAAGATTACATGCCACTGCACCTTTAACCACCAGGTTCCTTTCTAATGGAATTCTCCCTCCTCAGCCTCAGGTGCAAATCTCACATGGGTTTTAAACGAGGTTTCAAAACCTGGCTTTTTGACCAGCTAGTTTGCAAAAACTGATCGTGACTGGTCTTGTAGGATCAGTATTAGCACAACACTTATTTTCTTTTCCTTCTTTCCCTTCAAGTTTGCCATTGAATTTCTTCAAAATGTAACTTTCCCTTTCTTCTCTCTCCACTGTTCTTTGTTCATTTCTTTCATTATTTAAACCTCTTATTTGTTGTCTAAACTGCTTTGATATGATTAAATGAAAGGCAACAAAAAAAAAGTAGAACAGTTTAAGGGCCTGTCAAAAATAATGAGGAAACAAGTGGGGAAAGCATGCAGAGCGTGATCATGGCATTCTTTCCAACTTGTGTGTCTTTGTACATGTCCCTGTCCTGGAAGGGAAAGAAGAGGGACAACAGGAATGGAGCAATTCCCAAACATTCTATTGGTTTGGACAGAATAATAAAATGAAATCAATTTTGATAATATATCTAACCATTAGATGTCACTTTTGACATATTTCAAAGGATGGATTTTATGGTTTAACCCCAAGGTTCCAAGGCAATGGGTATTGCTGTGTTTCTCTACAACAAGGAGACAATACCCATAGCAATCAAGGTGGCATTTTACTCACCAGTAATCTTCTTTCCTTGAGTCATCCTAGAACAGTCCAGACAAGTAGAATGTGTCCCATCTTCTTATCAGCAGAGGTGGAGACAGAGAAAATCTTCCAGAGGTTTCTTATGGCCTTATCTTGCCATAACCACAGATGCAGCTAGAGGTGCACTTAAGTATTTATACCCAAGCAGATGGCCAAGAATCCCTGACCGCACACAACCTCAACGAGTGTAATAAGGTCCCCCGCACAAGGGACCATAATTACGCCCAGGAACATCCTTAAGCAGAAGGCTTGCCAAGAGGGTAAGGATCTGCTGGGTCAACCACAGAGAAAAACACAGTAGACCATACCAGCTCACAGGACTGGATCCTGGACTGGTCTAGCAGGATTCAAGGAAAGGAAATTATCTGGTAAATTAAACGTCACCTTCCATATCATCCTGCAAGACCATTCCAGACAAGTGGGATGTACCAAAGCTACACCTCCAGTGGGTGGGAAGAAGATACAGCAACTTTCAAGACCTGTGAGCCAAAGGCTGTGTCCACCTGAGCATGGACATCCAATCAGCAGTGATTAACAAAAGTGGAAAGGTGATGCCCACGTTGCCACCCGACAAATATCTGAAAAAGGTGACTGCTCTATACTCCATCCAAAAGGATGCTTGTGCACAAGAGGAGTGCATATGCACACCCTCTGGAACCGGCCGGTTCTGTAACAGATACACTGAGGCAATGATCTCCTTGATCCAGTGTCCCAAGGTAGACTTAGAGGCCGCATCATCCATATGTGGGCCTGAAAACGGCAGAGTCTGACCTGTGAAAGGAGTTAGTGACTGCAAGATACCAGAGAAGCATTCTTCTGACTGCCCTGAAGCGAAGGTCTTTATCCTTTCCTTGGCACCGTTTCTTAGAAAAGGAGGGCAAGAAGAAGGGGACGGTCGAATGCACACAGCCTCCTCTGGAAAAAACAAGCAAGGAGCCCAACATGACAATGCCTGTGACTCTTACATCTTGCTGAGCTGAATGAGACCAAGAAGATGGTCTTAAGGGACAGATCTTTAAGAGTGATCTGCAACAGGGGCTCAAAGGGCTCTGACATCAAGGCCTGGATAATTTAGCAGAGATCCCAAAAAGGAATGACTGATTCAGGGGAGGATGCAAGTGTCATACTCCCTGAAGGAATCAAGACACGTCTTGTGCAAAGCTACAGACCGCCCCGCCACTGGCTCAAAAGCATGACAATGTTGACACCTGAATCTTCAAGGAACTAAGGGAGAGTCCCTTGCTCGCTCTTCTTCAGGATAGTCTTGTCAAGGAAGGGGATTCCGCCATACTAGGATGAATCTGATACAGATGGTATCAGTCCTCAAATAGGCATCAGACATGCATGTAGCAGGGCTGGGTGAACCCCTCCTCTCTTTCAGGAGTGTGGAAACCAGGGAAGGAGAATAACCCTTACATGCTAGATATCAGCTCACAAGAGCCAAGCTGTAAGCGAGAAGGGAGTCAGGTCATCCAGAAGGACCAGTCCCTGCTGCAATAGCCCCCAAGCTATAGTAGAGGAGGCTCCTGCAGGAGTCGCATCTGATTTGCGACTCATGGCCTCCAGTGCCAATTTAGTGCCACCAGGACAAAGCTAAGGGGTGAATCACATGCCCCACAAGCAGACAAGGCGGGAACACATGCAGTAACCCTGATTGGTCAGGGCTGAACCAGGGCGGAGATGCCCTCAGAGCTTGCTTCCTTGCGGTGATTGACATCTGGTTGGGTCACCATCAAAGCCATCTCAGGATGACCCCCAAGGTCCAGAATCTGTTGAAATACTGACTGACCTAACTCCCACTCTCTGGGATTGTGATAGTAATGACTGAGAAGTCTGCTTCCACAATGTGTTGAGCTCAGTGAGCTAGGGGGTTCTATTCTGCCCAGAAATACAGGAAGATCATCCCCAGGGCTACTCTGGCACTCTTCTTAGTCCCTTGCTGGTTGACATATGCCACTGCCGTGGCATTGTCTGTCTGATAACATCTGGATCTGCTCTACCCTGGACTAAGGACCGGATATGTAGCAGGGCCTAGCAAATGATCCTCACCTCAAGTAAGTTTATGGGTCATGCTATCTCCCAGCTGTTTCAATAGCCCTGAGCTGTTTGGCCCTCGCAATTTGTTCCCCCGCTATTCAGGCTGACATTGGTCAACAGGAGGAGCCATAAAGAATCTTCCAGTGGCATAGGAAGGGAGGCCTGGTCCTGAAATTGTGAAAGCTTGTAGACCTGTGGGACAACAAGGATCCTTGTAATGGTTGCATGCAAGCATGTGCTCAGGAACCATTTAAACTGATGCCACCTTCTATCTGAAATTTGTAGGTAACCCCAAACCCTGGGAGTCTGCTGCACCCTGAGGGCTGCCAGTTGAAACAACAGTCTTTTTGCTCTCTCTTTAGACAGGAAACTCTGCCCACACAAGTGTCAATTTGCGCTCCCAAGAATGTCAGTGGCTGGGAAGACTGCAATGGACGCTTCCCATGGTTAATCACCCACCCAAGGCTCTCTAGGAATCGCACTATTCAGACTGACACCTGAGATGTGCCAGACTGCAAATTGCCTTGGATGAACTAGCCATCCAGATATGGGTGAACACAAATTTCCTTGCACCTCAGCGCTGAATGTCCTCAGAGTGGTGGAAGACCCAAGGGGAAAAGAGCAACCTGAAGATGAAAACAGAGAATGACAAACTGGAGAAGGAGCTGTTGATCCTTGCAGATAGGAATCTGGAAATAGGCCTTAGCCCAGTTGTGACAGGGGTATATGTCATGTCACAGGGGAAATCCCTAGAGCAAAGGGTCAGGTGAAGAACACACACAGGTTCCCAGAGTCATCCCTGAACCTAGGGTCTCAACATTGGCGGGAAGGTCTTTGATCTCTGGGATGGGAGGGAGACAGGAAGAGGGAAAGCCCCTCGGAAAGAGAGCGAAGAGTTAGGGGTACCCCAAAATAGGTAACATAGACCCGGCAGTATGTGAAGGAACCCCTGACTCTGACATGGACATAGAAATAGAACTCCTTTCAGAGGACTCTAAAGAAGTGGAGTGGGATCAGGAAGACCTAAGTCTGGGGGAGGACTCGATATTCAAAACCCCCATGGAGGTTTCCTTGAGGGACGTAAGGTAAGGCCTGCCTTGGGTGGAAGTAGTGTTACCTGCTATGTGGGAGGAGGCAGGCCGACCAGGCAATTGGAGGACTGAGTCACTTATCTAATGGACTTGGAAGTATTAAAGACTATTGAGTATACAGACTGTGTTAAAGGAACTGTGTGGAGAGCCACCTGTTGATGAAATGCAATACCAAAGTGGCATGACTTCATTTACATATAGGAAATGGACCACTATATGGGAGGGTTTCCTTTGGCTTGGAAGAGACAAGGAAGACACAGAATCTGGTTCCGTGGCAGTATCTGGGGGGAGGGGGGGAGGGAAACAATGGTGGAACTCTCTGTTGGACAGTGTGGGTGGAAATAACTGTTAGTGTGTTTCTTCACCCTGAGCACACAGGGACCTTCTAGCTCTGGGTATTCAAGCGAGGTGTCCCTAGCCTCTTCTAGTGACATCAAGTGGTGAGGAGGACAGTGCTATCATATGCTGTGTTGCCAGACATCAGACATTGCAGTGCTTGCAGGAGGTCACTGCCCCCATGAGGATGAGAAAATGGGACAGAAGGACTTATCTTTCTTCACACCACAACAGAGATGGAGAATGAGCCTGTGCCCCATTAACTGCCTATACTTTTCAAGGTAGATCGAACAGCGACTTTCTAGGCCACAAAGTCACAGGGAGAGCTGACAAAGGCGTCAGAGATAGGTTCTCTGCATTCCAGAACATAGCCATGCTGTATGGCAGGGGTGGCCAACTCTGGTCCTAGTATACCAAATCCAGCCTGGTTTTCAGGATGTCCCTAATGAATATTCATGAGGTATATTTGCATCCACTGCCTTCCCAGTGTATGCAAATATATCTTATGAATACTCATTAGGGACATCCTGAAAACCAGGCTGGATTGTGGTGCACCAGGACTGGAGATGGCCACCCCTGCCATATTGTGCCTAGCACCCATCAAACCTTGGTAGAGGAGACACAACCTGCCATCCACTGGAGGCACCTCCCGAATAAGCCCTCCAGCCATCATAGCGCTGAACAAGAGGAGGAACTTCTGGAAGTGGCAGGCCCCTGGGTTCCGTAACTCCCACAGAGGACTGAGTCTAGGACTGACAACCTGAAGAAGTAAGGTGGACTTCCCGGCGCAATACCAAAGGGGATCCTGGGAACTACAAGGATCCAGGTATCAGGAAAGAGGATAACAGATGGCGGCCGAGAAAGAGGATGCTATGTCTGTTTCTCAGGCCCCTAGGCCCTATCTTCTGGAAGGTGGTGAGGTTTGGACTCACCCAAATCCCTAACCAACTTCTCTAAATCCTCCCCAAACAGAGGCTTCCCTTAAGCAAGTTGGAACCACCAGGGCTTGGAAGCAGAGTCTGCTGCTCAATGGTGAAGCCACAGCCATCATCACATAGCTGTCAAAAAGGCAATGAAAGGGATATTCAGCGACAGTGGATAGTGCATTCAGTATCCAAGTTGCCACAAAGCCCAGAAGCTAACAGGGCAGCAGCGATATTCAGCTGCTGCCCATTTAGCTCCATGGGCAAAGTTAGGTCAGCCTTTGCCATGTCTAACTTTACCCATGGGTTGCTAATGGACAATGGCTCAATATCACAGCTGATTGGTTAGCAACAGATACCACCTCTGCTCTGCCCTGGAACGCTCCGATGCTAACCGTGTAGCATCTGGGCATGTAGCGACAGCACTAAGCATGCTATTACTGCTGAATATCCCGCTACCCAGCATTTACGTTTTGAGCGTTTTACAGTGAATGAGGCTACATCAGTCAAGAAAGCAACGTTGTTTCTTGACTGAAGACGCATTCAATTTACTTTTCAAGATTGAAGACCAGTGGTTACTACTACACCGTCATACTGTAAAATGAAAATTTGGTTCCTTACAATCAGATGAAATTTTAATAGAAGCAACACATATACAGCCATTTAAGCCCCTGAAGAAGGCTTCACGAAACACGGCCTGTGTTGGGCCAGTGGCTGAAGTGGAATAATTAAATAAAGTTTGTTTTATACGTTCCTCCTTGGCATTCCATGTTCCTTACTGGGTTGGTCTTTACACGTGGAATCGTGCTCATCTTGTTGGATGCCAATTCCAGGAGGACTGAGGTATCATCCAGATAGAGCAACAGAACCTACTGATGAAGAGCTCAAGTCATCAGACCCACACAAACTACTAACTAGAAAATTCAAACAAACTGACCCTTCAGAAAAGCATCCACTCTGTGATCCAAATGGTCTTCTTTTTTGTTGTAGCTGAACACTCGCCCTCCAGAGGGATGGTTGTTCACCTCATGACCAAGGAGACAGGTGTGTCCATCTGAGGCATATCAGACTACATGGTGCAGTCCTTCTGTGGCAAGGCGTAGAGCCTGACCCTTTGAGTGGAGAGTCGGGCAAGTCCCACTCTAAGTGGACCATACTCCAATATCCTCCAGAGGGAGGAGGCCCTAGTAGACTCCTGCACCCTCTGCAAAAGAGGGGCATACCTGCGGCATCCATTCTGCTGCCGAAAGACCAAGCAACTACAGCACAGAAGGCACCTGTGTCTTTTGGGGAAACTGCTAGGTACATATGATCTAGATTGGCCACTGTTGGAAACAGAATACTGGGCTTGATGGACCTTGGTCTGACCCAGTATGGCATATCTTAAGTTCTTATGTTCACCTGAGCAATCAATGCCACTAGTTCCTCCTTTCTGAACAGACGGATAATACATGAATTGTCCTGATCCTCTGAAGGAGAAGATATGTCGTCCTCAAAATTGTCCTATCCAGAGGTGTTGGAGCTGCCCTCCAGATCTCGAGCACACGAGAGATGATCTGAACCTCCATGCTTTATCTCTGCCAAGATCGCCCAGGCAACAGAGTCCAGGCTGGACGTTGACTACCTTGTGTCACAACACTCTTTTCTGACCAAGCAGAACAGTCAGTATTTTGTAGAAGGCATATATCTGCATCGATATTGTGTGTCGCATGCGTCGCCAGCAGCCCGGCTTCACAGGATTAGGATGCGCTGAGCACTGCTTTGTGCACTTGGGCCACGTGGGCGCTACTACCATGCACTATGGCCATGTGCAGAGTTAAGGCACGCATGCACTGTGCTCAGCACAGGAAAGCGCATACCAAGCACATGTAATGCGGCTAACGCTCCAGGCAGCAGAATGAGGCGGGAATCGGTGGGAAAAACCATGTCACATCAACAGACGCCCCAAGCAACCCAAAACCCGACGGATGCACCACTCAGCAGACGAGGTCAGGCAGCCCCCTCAAAAACAAGTCAGACAATAAAGAGATTTTGTTTCCTAGACCATGGGAGGTTGTTCCAAGGGTTGCAGAGCAGAGATGGCATCCATCTGTCCAAGAAAGGTCAACGCATCTTCGGTAGTAGACTGGCTAATCTACTGAAGAGGGCTTTAAACTAGATTCGTTGGGGATGGGTGAAGAAAGCCCCAGGTAAGTAAAAAACCCCAGGTAGGTGATACATTAAATGCCTTTATGGAAATGGGTAACAGGGGTAACATATGGAAAGCAGTGTGTATAAATGCCCGTAGCATGGGAAATAAGATCCATGATGTTGAAGCTTTGGTGGGAGTGGCTGACTTGGATTTAGTGGCAGTTACAGAAACATGGTTCACAGAAAACCATGATTGGGATGTAACTATACCTGGCTATACTTTATTCAGAAAGGACAGGGTAGGAAGAAGGGGAGGAGGAGTGGCACTATATGTAAAAACTACTATTAAAGCTTTGGAATTACAGAGCTTAAAAGGGAGAGAGGAGGCATTGTGGGTTAAACTAGAAAGAGGGAAAGAGAAATCTATGCATTGGTGTGATATACAGACCTCCCTCACAAGAGGAAGAGGTGGACAGAGAGTTAATTGAAGACATACGCAGCATTGCTAGGAAAGGGGAAGTGCTACTGATAGGAGATTTCAATATGCCAGATGTTGATTGGCACATTCCTGCTGCAGTATCATCTAGAAGTAAGGAGATCCTGGATTCTCTACAGGGAGAACTATTCAGGCAATTGGTAACAGACCCCACACGTGAAAGGGCCATACTGGACTTGGTGCTTACCAATGGTGAAAGTGTTTCTGATGTTGTAGTGGGAGATCATTTTGCATCCAGTGATCACCAGATGGTGTGGTTCAGTATTAGGACTAGGGCTGTTAGAATCCATTCCAAGGTGAGGATCTTAGACTTTAGAAAGACTAACTTTGCGAAGATGGGCCAATACCTCAGGGAGTCGTTAGTGGGATGGGAACAGCTGGGGGATGTAGAAAAACAGTGGGCAAAACTGAAAGGGGGTATTTTAAGGGCAACCAACCTTTTTGTTAAAATGGTAAATAAAGGCAAAAGGAAAAGGAGACCGCTATGGTTTTCGAAGGAAGTAGCTGAAAAAGTGAAGAAAAAAAGGGAGGCCTTCATGAAATACAAGAGATCACAGAGAGAGGAAGACAGGCATCTGTATTTGGAAAAACTTAGAGAAGCTAGCAAAGTAGTCAAGAAGGCAAAGATTCAAAAGGAGAAGGAAATAGCCAATGCAATAAAATGGGGGGATAAGACATTTTTCAGATATATTAGTGAGAAGAGGAAGGGCAAAAGTGGTATTGTCAGACTCAAGGGTGCAGGGAGGGAATATGTAGAAGATAAGGACAAAGCGGAATTGCTTAACAAATATTTTTGTTCTGTGTTCACAGATGAAGAACCAGGAGCAGGACCTCAGAAAACACCACAAATAGGAACAGAAGCGAGGGACATCTTGAACAATTTTCAGAAGACTCTGTTCGTGAGAAACTAGCTCAACTTAAAGTAGACAAAGCGATGGGACCGGATGGGATACACCCTAGAATACTGAGGGAACTTGGGGACGTTCTAGCAACTCCACTGACTGACCTTTTCAATGCCTCGTTGGAGTCGGGAGTGGTGCCAAAGGACTGGAGAGAGGCTCATGTGGTGCCTTTACACAAAAGCGGAAGTAAGGATGTGGTTGAAAACTACAGGCCGGTTAGTTTAACTTCGGTGGTGAGTAAATTATTGGAAATGCTGCTGAAAGAGAAAATAGTGAGGTTTCTGGAGTCCAGCGGATTACAGGATCAGAGGCAGCATGGATTCACCAGAGGCAGGTCTTGTCAGACAAATCTGATTGATTTCTTTGACTGGGTGACCAGGGAGTTGGACCGAGGGAGAGCTCTAGATGTGGTGTATTTAGATTTCAGTAAAGCCTTTGACACTGTTCCTCATAGGCGACTTATAAAGAAACTGAGCACCCTAGGAATAGACCCTAAAGTTACTGCTTGGGTTAGAAATTGGTTGGGTGGGAGGCGACAAAGAGTACAAGTAAATGGAGCTCACTCTGAGGAGAAGGATGTTACAAGTGGTGTGCCCCAGGGATCTGTCCTTGGTCCGATTCTTTTTAACATCTTTGTTAGTGATATAGTGGAAGGGCTGTCGGGTAAGGTTTGCCTCTTTGCAGATGATACCAAAATCTGCAATAGAGTAGACACCCAGGAAGGTGTAGATAACATGAGGAGGGATCTAGCTAAGCTTGAAGAATGGTCTAGAATTTGGCAGCTGGGATTTAATGTTAGAAAATGTAAGGTCATGCATTTGGGCTGCAGCAATCCAAGGGAGCAATACAGTATAGGAGGTGAAGTACTTTTGTCCCCTAAAGAAGAGCGGGACCTAGGCGTGGTTGTGTCTGATGATCTTAAAGTAGCTAAACAGGTAGAAAAGGCGACGGCAAAAGCTAGAAGGATGCTTGGGTGCATATGGAGAGGAATGGCTAGCAGAAAAAAGGAGGTGATAATGCCTCTGTATAAGTCTTTGGTGCGACCTCATTTGGAGTATGGTGTGCAATTCTGGAGACCGCACCTTCAAAAGGATGTGAACAGGATGGAGTCGGTGCAGAGGGTGGCTACTAAAATGATTAGTGGGCTTCATTATAAAGCATATGAGGACAGACTTAAGGATCTTAATATGTACACCTTAGAGGAAAGGCGGGATAGAGGTGATATGATTGAGATGTTTAAATACCTCCGTGGCATAAATGTTCAGGGAGAGAGCCTCTTTCAATTGAAAGCAAGTTCTGCTACGAGGGGACATGGGATGAGGGTGAAGGGAGATAGATTCAGGAGTGATATGCGGAAATATTTCTTTACGGAAAGAGTAGTGGATTCGTGGAATAGTCTCCCAGTGGAGGTGGTAGAGATGTGGACAGTAACTGAAGTCAAAAAAACATGGGACCAACACAGAGGATCTCTAAAGGTAAAAAGTGGACTGTTTATTTATTTATTTAACAAGTTTTTTATACCGCCTTTTCCTTCAATCAAAGCGGTCACAAGAAATACAAGGTATAAACAAGGGAAACATAAACAGTATAGACATGACAACATATGGTAATGTAGGAAAAATAACAAGGGTAAACAATATAGTGGATTATTTATAAGATATATACAATAGATGATATCTTAGTCATTTGTTGATCCATAGTGCTCAGTGAAAAGTAAAGTTTTTAATAGCTTACGAAAGTCAGTTAAAACATTAATTGCACGTAAATCAGGAGGGAGAGAGTTCCAAATCAAAGGGGCAGCCAAAGAAATTGCTCTTTGTGATGTACATTTGCGTGATTTAGCAAAGTTTCTTGGGGTATTGAGGGTGTTTGAGGTGGATAATCTTCTGGGTCTGTTGCTGGTATCACGGGATAGGAGGGCATGGAGGCTGGTTGCAGAACTGTTGTGCTTTATTTTGAAGATGTTTATGATTAACTTATACTTTGTGCGAAGGGTTATCGGGAGCCAGTTGGAGATCTTTAAGGATGGGGGTAATGTGGTCATGATTTGTGGAACCGTTAATTATTCTGGCTGCTGTATTCTGCGCCATTTGAAGAGGTTTGAGAGCATGTTTAGACAGCCCATTGTAGATAGGGTTGCAAAAATCCAGAATGGGGGTAATAAGCGCCTGGCAGACTGTACGAAAGTGTTCATCAGAGATAAGAGGCTTGAGGCGTCTAATTATTTTCATTCGGTAATAAGCACTTTTAACAGTTTTCTTTATGTGAAATCGTAGGTCCAGCTTCTTATCGAGGGTTACCCCGAGGTATCTTACTTCATCCTTAATTGGAATCTCAGAACTGTTGCATGTGATGTATGGTGGTGGATTAAAGTTGGTGTTTCTAGTGACAATAAGTGCTTCAGTCTTATTTAAGTTTATTGCAAGGTTGTTATTTGAGAGCCAAGTGGAAATGCTGGTAATGCAGTTTGAGATCTTGTTGTAGTTTGGGCAGTTGATATCAATCGGAGTGTAGATCATAATATCATCTGCATAAATCGTGTAGTCTATATGATGATTTGATATTATGTGACATATTGGTTGGATAAAGAGGTTAAAAAGAAGTGATGAGAGTGCAGATCCCTGCGGTACGCCTTGTTTGATAACTGTATGATGTGAAGTGTTTAGGCCAACTTTAACTTGGAACTGTCTACCAATTAGGTAGGACTCAAACCAGTTTAGGACGGTGCCAGTTAGACCGATGCTCTTTAGTCTGGCTAATAGTATTGAATGGTCCACTGAATCAAAGGCCGCTGAGATATCTAAGAAAATCATTAAGGTTCCTCTATTATAGTTGTCTATGGTTTGAGTGATATCATTAAATAAATAAAGTAGTAGCGTCTCAACTCCATGGTTCGGGTGGAAGCCATGCTGATGTATGTCAAGTGGTGCATGCTCATCAATATGGTCTTGGAGCTGTAGTTGTACTACCTTCTCAATAATTTTTGCCAGGAGTGGTAAGCTGGAAATTGGTCTATATGCAGCTGGATTGTTTTTTTCCAGGTTGGTTTTCTTAAGGATAGGCCTTATTGTGGCTAATTTCAGCTGTTCTGGCATGATTCCTTGATTTAGGGAGTTGGTTACGAGGTGGTGTTAAAAATTAATGAAGTTTGACTTAGTAGCTTTGACCCAAGATACTGGGCAAGGTTCTGTGGGTGCGGTACTTGTGTTAAGTGCAGCAATGATGTCTGAAAGCTGTTTAGTTGAGGGAATATGAAACTTGTTCCAAATTGTACTTGGTAAAATAAGATTGTTTTTTTCAGATTGTTTTAAAGGTGGAGTTTGGCCTATTTTTTCTCGAAGATAATCCGCAAACACTTGAGGATTGATCAGGATGTCTTTATCAGAACAAGGTTCATTAACTAGGTATTTTACTATCTCAAAAAGTTCTCTAGGTTTGTTATAAGCTTTCTGGATAGTGTTTGTGTGGTGTTCTTTTTTTGATTTGTTGATGAGATCATTATAATTCTTTTGCTGAACTAAATATAAATCCTGAGAGGTGGTAGATTTGGATCATCTCCATTGGCGCTCTAACTTCCTTAATTCTCTCTTAGCATCGCGTATGTTATTTGAATACCATGGTGCGTGATGTTTCCTTTTGATCTTTTTTGAGTCTGTTATAGCCTTGGCTGCAGTGCTGATGGTGTCATACCAATTGTTTACTTGTTTGTGCAAATCAGGTTCAGCTGAGTTAAGGTGAGGTATTGTGTCTAGTAAGAATTGATCTCTATTGAAGGCTTTGAACCTTCTTGGGGTAAAGATAGTAGCTTTTATTTTATCGAGCTTGTCAAACGTGCTTTTGAATTCTATTTTAATTCTATGGTGATCTGACCATGGAACTGTTGTAGTTGTTGATATGGAAGGACAGACTAGATAGGCCATGTGGTCTTTTTCTGTCATCATGTTTCTATGTTTCTATGTTTTGGTACTCACCCCCGGGGAGGCGAGCGCAGGAAATCCATGCCAGGCTCAGTGGTACTCCCCTGCTCCCAGGGCCTGCAGTCACATACCTCTGAATAGCCTTCTTCCAATCTTCTGGGAAGAGCTGGGGGGGGGGGGGGGAGGTGTTGTGGGGGAAGGAAAGAGGAGGGAGGGGGCACTGAGGTTCTGCGAGGCCTTGAAGAATCCTTTCCAAAATCCTTTTCCAAATTTCTGTCTGTTCGACCGGCCTTTAGCAATATAAGAACGAGGAGCTGAACCAATTTCCCTCCTCCATATGGCAATACCTAAAAGAGCACCAATTTTAAAGGTGGAGCCTCCAGTGAGGAAGTCACCCCAGGGGTGATAACTTATGAGCGAATCAATTTTTTCTCGACTACTTCTCAGATCTTTTTCAGATTTCACCAGAGCTGCAAAAACTTCCATCCAACCTCAGCTGGAAACAGAGAAATACCGAAGTGCCCCTCTTGCTACCTCTGTGGTTATGGCAAGATGTGATCATAAGAAATCCCTGGAAGATTTTCTCTGTGTCCACTGCTGCTGGTAGGGGGACAGGGGACACAACATACTTGTCTAGACTGGCTTAGCAGGACGATATGGAAATGAAAGTTACATGATTCAGCCACTAAGGGCCCTTTTTACTAAAGACTATTAGCCAGTTAACATGCATTTTAATGCACGGGAATTGGCAGCTGGGAACACCAATGCACATGCAAGCCAGCCAGCACACACGAAAATGCACGTTAACTGGCCATTATGGGATGGGGCAGAGAATGGGTAGAGAGTGCATTACTGCTAGCACCAGGGCAGTTGCCATGCACTCAGCGGCAATGTGGCTCTTAACACGACTTCTCTATGAGCATCATTAGGTGAACCTGCCTTACTGGAGCGCACATTAGAGTGGCCCATCAAGCAATAGCTGCTGGGAATGTACTGATCCCACCCCCAACAGGTAACATGGAAGTTCTGCACTTAATGTGCGTTGGTAACCTTAGCAGGTTTTAGTAAAATGGCCCCTAAGTGTCACCAAAGTCTGCAACCATTAAGAAAACTATGTAGTTCAGTCACTAGGTTTCACAGTAACAATTTACAATAAAGAAAATGAAATACGCTTCTGAATTACTAAGAACCAGCTCAACAAGGGTAGGAGTTTGGCAGTGGAGGAGGGGAACATAGTGTGGTCAGCAAAGCATACGGTACCTCCTGTACCTCTCTCTCAGCATGCATATGTGTAGAGGTCTGTAGGTATATCTGTGTGTGGGGAGGGGGGAGGCGGGATATATGTGTTGGCTCTGTATGTGTCTCCGACCAGGAGAGGAGAGGAGAGTAGACAGGAGGGGCAACTGGAAAGAGTAATTCCCTAACCACTGTTTTTCAGTGCTTCAGTAGCTGGAACTGCCTCTCACATAGAAATGCATTGGGCCATTTTCTTGGGGAGCTTATTGCTCTGGAATTCTCATCCAATCTGGTTTGTTTTCAAACTCAATATGTTTTTGTGCTAGTTTTTCCCCCATTCCAAATCTGGTCCCATTCTGTTTGATTATTGGAGAGCTGTTTTATACCCAGACCAACGCAGAGTCTCTTCCCCAATCTCCTCTCCCTTTTGCCACCAGGCAAGCTCTTTTTCTCAGCCATACACAGAACGCGTGCATACTTTTCACAGCAGATAAAAGTACACACACTGTTACATTGCACACATACTTTTACCCGCACAGAAGCTGGACAATATTCCAAAACGTGTTTCACATGTGTATAAAACAGCTCACTCATTTGAAATACATTTATTTATTTTAATTTTTATAGACTGCCTAAAGCAATCAACAATAAAAGATTAAAAATTCAATGCATACAACAAAATTATAACATGCATAAAATTTGCACTCTTTGTGTGTCCCAGGAGAAGTACACTGTACTTATATTTCTTTTTTAATTAAGTTTATTAAAAAAACAATATTTGGTAGGTGACCAAGAGTAGATCATAGAGATTAAATCAGTTATCAGACCCATTGAAAATGCAGCATAATTATGGCAAAACACAAAGGGCCTGATATTCAGCAGCTTAGTTAGTGCCGCTGAATATCCCTGGTCACCAGCTCTACACACCCCAATACTAACTGCTTAGCATCGGGGCATGTCGGGGGTGTTCCGGGGCAGAGCGGAGGCAGCATTGCTCACTAACCGGGCAGCAGAGATATTGAGCCATTGCCCGGTTAGCAGTGCTTTTTTGTGACAGTATGTGGCGGTACGGTGTACCGGAAAATCTTGAGCCAAAAAGGAGGAGAGATGGCGAAGGGCAAAGGTCAGATCCGCCCCGACAAGAGCCGTTCCAACGCGAGCCCGAGGGAAGGCGAGTCCGGAGAAGGCTTGCCGCGACCTCAGTGTGGCCGGTTAGAGTCTCCACACAATGTTGTGATAGGTTAAGAGTCTACTCTTATCAGTTTACGAAAACAACGCAGCTTATCAGTGCCGCCTGATGACATTATTGTTTATGCATGAGCGGTGAGTTTTAATTTTTATCAACTTTATAAAGTTTTGTCCGAGTTAATTGAGATTAGCTTTGTGAAAAAAATTGACCATGGATAAAATAATGCGTTATTTTTCAAGTGGTGCGCCTCCAGCAAGAAAAAATCTCGCACAGATGAAGAATGCGTACCGGCAAATATCTTTTTCCAAAAAAAGCACTGCCGGTTAATGATAGGTGGCGAAGACCAGGTGCAGGAAACCCTGGCCTAACCTTTCCATATATCGCTAACTGGGCAGTAGATCAATATTGCTGTTGCCCGGTTAGCGATCGGCCTATGTGGCGAACCTGGATATGCAATGCCAGGGTCAGATATGATTCTGCCACTGAATATCTGGGTTTAATGTTCAGCATTGGTAGTCAGCTGCATTAGCAGTGTTACTGCCGGTGCTGAATAGCAGGCCCCAGGGACTGGATTAAACCAAACCAAACCAAAAAGCCGATTAGATTATATGGAGGAAATGCAAGATGATTGCACACCAAGGAACTAAAAGAAAGAGCAAGAACCACAGCACAGTTCATAAAACGAAATTATAACTCATTTTTATTTTGTTGTTATAAACCGCATTATGGTTCTTGCTTTTTCTTTTTGAACATAGTAACATAGTAAATGACGGCAGATAAAGACCAGTATGGTCCATCTAGTCTGCCCAGTAAGATGGCAAGAGTAGGTGCACCTGCCGCTCTGTGCAGGCCACCCCTCCCCATGTCTTTGTTTAGGGGTGAACCCGCCGCTCCGTGTAGGACACCCCTATTTGTTGAGAAATTAGATGGTTCAGTTTATTTTGATTTTATCCTGTTGCTGTAAAGGGATCCTCTGCATCTGTCCCATGCCATTTTGAATTCCGTCACTGTGTTTGCCCCCACCACCTCCATCGGGAGGGCATTCCAAGCATCCACCACCCTTTCAGTGAAAAAGTATATCTCCAGGAACAAGCAGGAATGAGTCTTCACATATGGGTATCGTCGGTACCGACGGAGCCTGCGCGGGAACGCTCCCCAGCGTCCAATCAGAACACTTTTGGGAGCATCCCACCACGCCTGCGTGCTGCCTTCCCGCCTTTCCCAACTGCCTCTCCTCAGTTTTTTGTTTTCCGCGGAGCCGGCAGGACGTATTCCTGTCACCGCAGAAAATTCTTCTTTTTATTTTTTACTTTTTTGTGGTCGCCTTCCCTCGACGCTACCGGTACCGCCGGTACTTTTCTTTCTTTTTCCTGAAGAATTTCTTCTTTCCTTAAGAAAATGTTTTCCTGTTTAGTGCCTGACGGTTTCTAGGCCACTAGGCCTCTACCCTTCCGTTATGGAAAAGCCAGCCACTATCCTTAAGAAATGCTCAAAGTGTGGCGGTACAGATATTTTTTCAGACACTCATACTTGGTGTCTAAAATGTTTAGGTCCTGACCATTGTCCTCTGGACTGTCTCTCCTGCTGGAGCTCAAACAGAAGAAGTTTTCAGAATCGAGCAGAACTCGATACCTGGTTCACATCCCCGTTCATGTTACCATCTAAAATATCTTCTTCTTCACAGGATCAGGTAACCAAACAACAGTCTGTAAAGACTAGCCAGTCCTCGAGTGGTAGATCTCCTTTCCAGTATCGAGATGGCTTCGGCCTTGCCCTCGAGGACATCTTGGCAACAAAGCCCCGGCGGGAGTCTTTGGGCTCCAAAGCATTAACGGGGCTCCGGGTTGTTCCCGAGGTTCTTACCTCGATGAACACACTCGGGCCATGCTCGGTGGTTGTGGCCGCTTCGGGCGGTATCGACACCCTGGCATCGGCTATGGTGATGGACGAAACACTCCTCACCGATGAACGTAGTCTAGCACTCTTGGCTACTTCGGTACCGTTAGAGTTGCTGCAGACCGTTCCTTGAGTATTGGTATCGTTTTCGGTACCGGTATCGACATCGGCATCGGTACCATCCATGCTTACTTTGACAGAATCGCTTCCCTCGATGCTGATCCTGGAATCGATCTCTAGCATGGAAGATTCGGTACCGACTCGTCTCGGTACCGACTTCGGGCGGTACCAAAGACATCGCTTTAAAGAAAATCCGATGCTTCATCCTTTTCAGTCTTCCGATCCCGATGACTGGAATGAATCCATCGGTACCAAGGCTGATATTTCCACAAGTCTAGCCTTTACCCCTCATTTCAAAGAGTCCTCTTCGGGGGAGGTTTCTTTTCAAGCTTTTCTGCTTGATATGGCAAAGTTACTTGCCATTTCTGTACCTGGTAAAGAATCCTTACCGGGGAATTCAGAGACACTGCATTTTCCCTGGATTACAAATGAGGTGATCATGCTTCCAGTGCATCAGATCTTACTAGATCTACTGTTGAAAATGTGGGAAACTCCTTTAACGGTATCCCCACATTCCAAGACACTTGACACTATGTACAAGGTGCCACCTTCTCCAGGTTTTCAAAAGACTCAACTTCCTCATCATTCTATTGTTGTAGAATCAGCAATGAGGCGTATGAAGAGTGCAAAGAAGCACTCTTCTTATCCGCCAGGTCGTGAGTCTAGGACTTTAGATGCCTTTGGACGTCGATGCTTCCAGGCATCCATGCTTTCAGCAAAAATTAGCTCATATATTTTGTATATAGGATTATCTCTTGAAGAAGTCACAAAGAACTTAGTTTTTGAACCCTTTTCTTCCAGAGCATAAAAGAGCAGACTATTCCTTATTAGTCAATCATGCTCAAAATATCTCTAAGTTTCTTAATTGTGCTTCCCTGGACTGTTTTGAGTCTATTAGCAGAACCTCTGCTATAGCCATAGGAGCACGATGCTTAGCCTGGCTCCAAGTTTCTGACTTGGATAGATGGGTTCAGGAAAGGCTGGGAAATACTCCTTGTGCTGGTGAAAATCTCTTCAACAAGGAGGCTTTATTTCAAGCTAATCAGTTGAGCACCGATGCTCTTTCTTTCAGAGGATTGTCAAAACTCTCCTCTATCCCAGCTAATAAAAAATCTCATAAAAAGCTTTATTCCCCCAAGGGGAAAAAGTTTATCCATCTTCTACCCATTCTACAGATGTTTCCAAAGATGGGCAACACCACACCAGACTAAGAAAATCAAAACCTCAACAGGCTCAGCAAACCGAGCAATCGCAGGGTTTCTGATATTTTATTCACTTTTTCTGTGTGAGGTTTAGAACTTGAACCTCCTTCTTTTCAACAGAAGCATCTAAAGGTCATCTCATTCAAGCTGAGATAGCCGTCATACACTGACTCAATCCTTGGCTCTGGGTATAAATCTCTTGCTACAAGAGAATCTATCCTTCTAGCTAAAAGCTATTAGGGACTATCATACCCCAGAGATAACAGGTTTCTCTTTTTAAAACAAAAAAGAGAACTAACAATAGGGTGAACTATAACTTTCAACTTGTCAGTTTTCCTGTACGAGGATATCTCATACTTTTAACTGCAGGGCACCCTATCCTTTCAAAGACTTACTAAATTGTAAGTCTTTTCAACTCTGTATTAATTTCTATCCCTCTTAGTCCAGACATTTAGTCTCTAAGAGTACTACTAATCAACTGGAGGGCTTATCCTCTAAGCCATAGGTTTTTCTTCAGAACCTACTCCAGTAACTAGTTTTCTTTTTTTTTAACTTGAACTTTTTTATTTTTTTAACCCAACCATAGATTACAAACAACCAAAGCAGACAATAAAAAGTTTTCCAACTAGAATGTCCAATCGCCAGCTCACACTTGCAAGATATGGAAAATCAAACGATATTCAAAGAAACAAATTCCTATGCAAAAATGTCATACATATAATCCTCCCCCCCCCCTCACCCCCTAGATCCGCAACATATTTCAACAGAGGTTTCCACTGGTCTTCAAACTTTGTCCCTTGGTCTCTCCGAATGGCTATCAATCGTTCCATCTGCAACACCTTGGTAAGCCGCGTCACCCAATGTGCAAGGTTAACATTTCCTCCCTGTCGCCATTTCCAAGCGATTTCACACCTTGCTGCCACTATACAAGATCTCATGGGTTTGGTCCATCGAGTAGATACTTCAGGAGGCCACAGCCCAAGCAAGAACCAAGCTGGGCAGAGCGTTAAGCGTACCTGAAATATCTGCTCCATCTTATGACAAATTTGCGTCCAATAAGACTGGACCCAGGAGCACTCCCACCACATATGAAAATACGTTCCTCGAACCCCACATCCCCTCCAACAAAGTGCAGAGACCTCCGGAAACATCCGGTGATAGCGCTCCGGGGTATAGTACCAACGTAACAGAATTTTATAGGTATTCTCTTGAATAGCTGTATTAATAGATGTTTTAGCTGCTCCCTTATAGATGGTCCGCCATCCCTCCTCATCCCAATTTACTCCCAAATCTCTCTCCCATTCCTCCATGTATTTCAGTTTAGCCTCTGATTCACTTATTGCTCGCAACCCAGCATAATATAAACGTATGAGGCCTCGGGATGAATGGTGACCCACCCACAAAGCCTCAAAGTCATTCAGCCCGTGCTGGATACGCTCCCTATTAAGTCGATGATGCAAATAATGCCGCACTTGCAAATAAGCAAAGAAATCATGCTTATCCAGCTGGAATTCAGCTTGCAAGGCCTCAAAAGACTTAATAGTCACGCCATCCAGGAATTGTATGAAACGTGTTAGGCCTTTCCCTTCCCAGTTAAAGAAGATAGCTCCATTACCCGGTGCAAAGGCTGGGGTGGCTACCATTGGCGCCAACAGGGACACCCCCCCCCCCCACTGTATTCACTCTCCGCCATCCCCTACTCCATTCCCCCCACAGATGTCTAAGAAAGGGATTAGCTGTCCACTCACCCTTCAACAATCCCATCGGTAACCAGGGAAGGTATTGTAAATGATATTGGGGCACAGCCTGTTGCTCAATGGAGATGAACCCCTTCGCTGAGATCTGCTCTTGCCAGTCCATCACCTGCCTTAATTGCGCCGCCAAATAATAATCCGCAATCATGGGCATTCCCAGGCCGCCCTTCTTCCGCGCGCGATACATAATGCGCCGTGCTATGCGCGGGGGTCGATGGCGCCAAATAAAGAGAAACAACTTCCGCTGAAGCTTATGAAGCACTGTTTGAGAGATTTTAATAGGCAAAACTTGAAAAAGATACAATAATTGGGGAAGAATCGTCATCTTAACGGTCGCAATTCTCCCTAGCCAAGAGATCTCCTTGGTGTGCCATCGCCGCAAATCCCGATCAATCTTCTCAAATAACCCTGGATAATTAGCACCATAGAGTTGGTCAGCATCTCGGGTAAGGTAAACCCCCAGATATTTAAGTTTATCGGGGGCCCAACGGAAAGGAAACCCTCCCTGTAAATGCACCAGCAGATTATCCGATAAATTAACATTTAATGCCTCTGTCTTATCCCAGTTAATTTTAAACCCGGCCACCCCACTGAAGCGCCGGAATTCGTCCATAATAACGGGTAAAGTCAGCAGAGGGCTCGTAATGAACAATAATAAGTCATCAGCAAATAATGCCAATTTATGCTCCTGCTGACCAACCAGCAGGCCCCTCACCCCTACACTACGTCATAAACGCTGCGCCAAAGGCTCCATAGCTAAGGCAAATAATAAAGGGGATAAGGGGCACCCCTGTATGGTGCCTCTTGCCAACGCAAAGAAGTCCGAATATTTCCCATTAATCTTAACTGCCGCAGTCGGGTTAGCATATAAAGCTTTGATCCATGCCTCCATATGGGGGCCGATACCCACGGCCGTTAACACTTCAAACAAAAAGCCCCACTCCACCCGATCAAAGGCCTTCTCAGCGTCGACTGCAAGAAGGAGAAGTTCCTGCTTCTGCTGCTTAGCCGTCCAGATCAATTGGAGCGCCCGGCGAATGTTATCTCCTCCCGTATTGCGACCATGAACAAACCCTGTTTGATCACAATGGATCAGTTCCGGCAGAATGCGCCCCAATCGATTCGCCAAAATCTTAGCTAAAATTTTCCCATCCGTGTTTAAAAGAGAAATAGGACGGTAAGAACCGCACACCGCGGGATCTCTCCCCGGTTTGGCTATCACAGAAATTCCAGCTTGATGCATGGAGGGAGGTAACTGCTGGTCCTGAAGCACCGCATTGAAAATCCTCTGTAAAATCGGGGCTAATTGTATGGCTAGTTTCTTATAGAAGATGGCCGAGAAACCATCCAATCCCGGGGATTTATTAAGAGCTAATCCCCGAATTACCTGTAAAATTTCCTCAACTGAGATCTCTCCATTCAAGGAATCGCGATCCCTCTCCGAGATCACCGGGAGAGAGCCGTCTCCCTCAAGATAGTCCCGCACTTCCGAGACCGACTCCCTCAATTCACTAGTGTATAGGACGGTATAGTACTGCTTAAACAATTCCCTCATATCTTTGGGATGAAATAAGAGTCTATCCCCCGGCCCTTTAAGTTTCATGATCATCGAGCGACGTTCTCTAGCCCGTAATTTATACGCAAGCAATCTGCCTGCCTTATTATTAAACTCATAATAGCGCTGATTAACCCGCTGTAGCTGAAAATTAATAGTAGTCAACTGCAGAGAGTTGAGTTCAGTTCTCACCACCTCTAACCGCTGTCTGAGCTTCACTCCCCCCCGTTGTTTATGAAGGCGCTCTAGATCCCGTATCTGCCGAGATAATTGAGCCGCCTTCTCACCTCGCTCTTTCTTTTTCCGGGATGCCCATTGTATCAATACGCCTCGGAGAACCGCTTTTAAGGCGTCCCACATGATCCCCAAGGCCACCTCGCCCGTATCATTCTCAACATAGAACCGCCTAATTTCCTCAGCCAGTGTAGCAAGGACCTCCTTATCCTGAAGCAGACTTTCATTAAGACGCCAGAAGGTCCTCCCCAGCGTGTTGCGATCTCCGCTAAACTCTATCCATATAGGGCCATGATCAGACCAAGTGATCGGCTCAATACCAGTTCTGTAAACTCTTTGGATCCAGATCGGATCAGCCAGAAAATAATCTATGCGGCTATAGCTATGATGGACTGGCGAGTAATGCGTATAGTCAATCTCCTGTGGGTGCATCTGACGCCAAATATCACATAAGCCATACCGTTGAATCAAGCCCTGCAGTTGTTCTCGCCCCCGGGTCCCCATCAAATTCCCCCGCTGGATTTATCCTGTAAAGGATCTAGCACTTCATTAAAATCGCCCCCAAGCAACAAGGCCCCATGTATCTTATCCTCTAACCAGAAGGCCAGATCAGCCCAGAAATCAGTGCAAGAATCATTAGGGCCATACACATCAAGGAAGGTAACCTCTGAATTCCCCAGGGTTCCCCAAACTAGCAGAACGCGCCCCTTTACTCCTTTGTATACCCCCCCTACTTGGAACGGGACATCATTGTGTACCATGATAGCCACCCCTGCTCGCTTTTGTGAGCCCTCAGCATTAAACCAGGCTGCACCATAGGCCCCCGACTTCAAAAGGGGTTCATCCCGAGGCAACAGATGCGTCTCCTGAAGGAATATCACCTGCCAGTGTTGCGCCTTCGCTTCTCTAAAAAGCGTTTTACGCTTATAAGGTGTATTGAGGCCGCGGACATTAAGTGAGCCTACTTTAAGCCCAGCCATCGGAGAGACCCAAAGGACCATGCAATAAACAATTCAAAAAACCCCCCCCAAACATTCTGAAAGCCTACCCCGTCCCATCCCTTCCCCCCTCCCCCCTCCCTCCCCCCCTCCCCCCCTTCATTCTCACCACAGGCCTCAATCCTGTGCCCCTCCTCGGAGGAATTGTCTCACCGCCGGGATTGGCCGCTCCCTTGCCTTATGGGCCTCCCCGCCAACAATCTTTTCCCCCCTGAAAGGAAGGTTCTCTCGTTATCAGAGCTCCCCCATAGCAGTATAAATTATATACTATACACAATAGAGCTTCAAATTAACTACACATAAGGAGGTAAAAAGGGGGGGGGGTCAAAAAATCTCCCCCTTCCTCCTCAAACCTCTACCTCTATTCAGCCGAGCGAAGGAGCCACCACTGAACCGGCCAGCTCCCGTCGCCCACTAAAGAGGACGAGAGAAAAGAAAAGAGGAATGTCCCAGTAAAATGTCCAGGTCACGGCTGCTTTCAGGTTGCTGGCGTTGTACCATCCGTCTCAGACTCTCCCCGCTGACAGTGTTCCCCGGAGGTACGCTGTAGTCTGCGACCCCGCGCCGGTACGCGATGCCACTTCAGCTTTTCCCACACTAGCGCCTGTTGCTGTGTAGAGGATAAGGCCTTGGGTTGAGTAGTACTCGTAGGCAGGTGCGGGGCCCCCGCTTTCTCCAAAACATTCCACGCCTCCGTGACTGTTTTAATCCTTCGAGATTGGCCTGCGACTTCAAATTGTAGAGCAAAAGGGAAGAGCCATTTGTATTTAATGTTTTCCCGTCTGAGGTATTCGGTCACCGGGCGCATGGCCTTCCGACGCTGTAGTGTCTGGGGCGCCAGGTCTTGGAAAATCTCCACGGAGCATCCTTGCCACGTTAATGGCCCACCTCGAGACGCAGCCCGTAGCACCTTCTCCTTGAGAGGGAAACTAGTGAGACATGCTATGATGTCGCGGGGCCGATTGCCCGGTGGAGAGCGCAACGCTCGATGTGCTCGCTCAATGCCAATTTCTCCCACCGTCGAGGAATCCGGCAAAGTTCCATCTGCCAAGATGGCTCCACAAATGTTACGGACTACGGAGATCGCCTGCTTATACTGGTCTTCCTCCGGGACCCCCCGTATACGGAGATTGCAGCGGCGAGAGCGATTTTCCAAGTCCTCAATTTTCTCTCGCAGCTCTTCCACGGTTCCCTGCCATTGATTATTCAGATCCCGTACCGTCTCTGCGGCAGTCACCATGTCGTCCACGTGCGTCTCCAGAATTTCCACTCTATGCCCCAGAGTTTGCATGTCCTGACGGAGCTCGTTCAACAGTTCTTTAACGTCCGATTTGACCCCTAGGACTTCAGCTTTAATCTCCCGACACCATCTCCTAAGATCTCCCTTGGTACACTGCTCCTCCGCATCCTCCAGTTCATCCGCCATCTCCGTCTCTGCCTGCGCGGCCTTCGCGTCTCGAGGTTCCAGAGGTGTGTAGGAGAAGCGGTACTGTTGCAACTTTTCGCGTGCTAACATCCAGACCAGGGGCAATCCTGCATATAACCCTCCACGTTCTACCACTGTGGGAGGCCCAATGCTGCCAAAAATCGCTCAGTATAACGCGTCCCGAAGGAGCTGCTCTTCTAAGCCGCCATCCCGATCAGTGACGTCACTCCCTCCCTCCAGTAACTAGTTTTCATAGAGTTTTCTCCCTTTTTTGCAGTTCATCTCCTTCTCACATATCTTTTTAAGGCAGCTGTTCGCAAAGAAATTGGTTATTACTACTCCAAATTATGTCTGTCGGTCCTCTCCAACTCATGGGACCTAACTTTTATGCTGCCTTAATAACGGATAAGTCCAAAGGAGATCCAGAACTCATTTGGACTATTTATTGTTGCAGGCATCAGCCTGTTGACTATTCTTAGCCACATTCAGTTCTCTTGGTTCCAATAGAATAGATTTGGTTGCACACTGGCAGTTCAATAGCCAGATCTAAGCAACCTACAACATGCTCTCTGCAATTCTACAACAAAGCTCTGCAACTGTGGGCCTTGGCCAGAGAGCCTCAGAGCTACTCCTAATAGGTAGCTGGCCAGATACTTAATAAGGCCTTCAGCTGGTAATCTCTACCAGTCATGGTTCCTACATAGTAACATAGTAAATGACAGCAGATAAAGACCAGCATGGTCCATCTAGTCGGCCCAGCAAGATGGCAAGCAGGGCCGGCCCGTCCATTGAGCAAGAATGTTTTTTGCACAGGGCCCCGCGTTTCAGGGGGCCCTGTGCAAAGAACATTACATGACTGTTTTTTTCCTACTTTTACCATATTCCTTAAAATTTCCTTTTAAGGAAAGGTAACCAGGGTTTAGACCACGTGAAAGTGTAAAAAATTGCACAATTCCCTGGTTGTTCCACATCTCACTGAAACTTCCTCAACAGGGATGCATTTTTTTCACTGCAGTTGGTCCTTATTCACTACTCTCCTTCTAATTTCCTATACTTCATGGTAGCTTATGTTACACAGGAGAACACATGATACTCATATTGCCCTCATAAGAGTCAAACATGGTATCCCCTTATATTGCATCTTTTTCTCCAGCTACTAATTGAAATTGTAGAAGGATCCAGACTTGCTGTCTTAAGACTAAGAGCTCCCCTGCACTCATTCACTTACGTCTCGAGACCTGGTTATTTAGGGGATAGATCTTTTCAAGAAGTCTAATCCTATCCCTGTAAGTGAAGAACATATTACCAGTTTCCATGAAATTTTTCTATAGTTCTTCCATATTTAACCAGAGATTCTCCATCAACATTCTCAAGTAGGTCTTAATCCTTCTTGTTGTAGCATCAATCTCTATGCAACATCTGACTTGAAAGATTTGTCTACTGTCCATATTAATGCTGCCCCAGCATACCATAAACTCAGTAGACAATCAATTTCTATGGTTTTTTACCAAATACCTTCTTTACCGTTACCTTTTAGGTTACATCACACCTGAAGCTCTACATGTAAAGTCTTCATCATAAGTGACATCACTTACAAGGACTTTTAATGATCTTCAAAAAATTGGAGGCTCAACGCCTAGTATAAATATCTTCTCTTTCATTGGAATAAAGGGGGTCTTAAAGATCTATCCCCTTTTTTCTGCAAAGGGTATTTCTACCTTTTCATCCAAACCAGTCAGATTATCTCCACTCTTCCTTATTCTGCTCCAAGGACAAGAAGTTCAATTTCTTGGACTTTACAGAAGCTTTACCTATTCAAAAAAGTCCAACCTCATTGAACTCCCCCAGTACTTCTTCTAGGGTTAGTTCTCGCCATGAGGACTTCTCATCTCTTCCTGTATTGCAAAATTATTTTTTTCCCTCTACTTCACATTGGGGGAATTTCTCTGAGGATAATGATCTGGCTCTCAACCACAGACCCTTATTACCCTCAACAAATATTTTGCAATATTTCTGAGTGAGATCCACATTAGATAATTAGGACTCAACTTTTTTTCTAATATTATCATTTACACAAGGGCGCCCCTTGGATACCTTGTTTACTTAAGCTGTTCACAGCATCTCTTTTTCTCTTCTGGTTCAACTCCTACCCTCCATCCCCCGGATGCCTGAGGGTTTTAGGGATAAGCATGGCCCATCTTTAGATTGCAACATGCTGGGGCCTCCTTCAGGCATCTTAGCTTGGGAGTCCCCATATGTGAAGACTCATTCTTGCTTGTTCCTGGAGATAGCACAGTTACTTACCTGTAACAGGTGATCTCTGAGAACAGCAGGAATAAGTCTTCACAACCCACCCACCTCCCCTAGGAGTTGTTTCTCTCTATCTATCTCTTTCCCTTCTCTCTCTCTCTCCCTTTGTCTCAGCTTTAAAACTCAACTGAGGAGAGGCAGTTGGGAAAGGCGGGAAGGCAGCACGCAGGTGTGGTGGGATGCTTCCAAAAGCGTTCTGATTGGACGCTGGGGAGCGTTCCCGCGCAGGCTCCGTCGGTACCGACGATACCCATATGTGAAGACTTATTCCTGCTGTTCCCAGAGATCACCTGTTACAGGTAAGTAACTGTGCTTTCCTGACATTGCCTTTCAATTTACCCCCTTGCAGCTTCATGTTATGTCCTCTAGTTTTACAGCTTCCCCGTCTTTGGAAGAGGTTTGTTTGTTCATTATTTCTCTTTAAGTATTTAAAGGTCTGAATCATATCTCCCCTATCCCTCCTCTCCTCCAAAGTGTACATATTTAGGTCTTCAAGTCTCTTCTCATAAGGCTTCTGACTCAGGCTTCAAATCATTTTGGTCGCCTTCCTCTGAACAGTTTCCAGTCTTTTTACATCCTTTGCAAGATATGGTCTCCAAAAATAAACACAGTATTCCAAGTGAGGCCTCACCAGTGACTTATACAGTGGCATTAGTACCTCTTCCTTTCTGCTGGTATTTCCTCTTTATATGCAGCCCAACATCCTCCTGGCTTTTGCCACCGCCTTGTCGCACTGTTTTGCCACCTTGAGATCTACAGAAATAATCACACCAAGATCTTTCTCCTGATCTGTGCACACCAACCTCTCGCCCCCTATCGTGCACATTTCCTTTGTATTTCTGCTACCCAAGTGCATGACACTGCATTTCTTTGCATTAAATCTTAATTGCCAAGCATTAGACTACTCTTTCAGCTTTTGTATATCTTTCCTCATGTTAACCACTCCCTCGGGGGAGTCCACTCTGTTGCAAATTTTCATGTCATCTGCAAAAAGACAGACTTTTCCATTCAGTCTTTCAGCAATATCACTCACAAATACATTGAACAGTGCCGGGCCCAGGACTGAACCATGGGGCACCCCGCTAATCACCTTTCTTTCATCCGAGTGAGCTCCATTTACCATCACCTTCTGTCGTCTGTCAGTCAACCAATTTCTGATCCAGTTTACCACTTTGGGACCCATCCCCAAACTACTGAGTTTATTGATAAGCCTCCTATGAGGAACAGTATCAAAGGCTTTGCTGAAATCCATGTAGATGACATCCATCACATGCCCCTGATCTAGTTCTCATATATTTTGCATCCACAGAACCCCCTCCCTCAACAGTGGGTGAAGAGCAGAACCAGGATATTGATCCACAGAACTCAGTATCTAAAAAACCCCCAAATAACAATCTGATTCTGATCATCTCACTAACAACAACAAACATTCTCCAGTACCAGGCATTTTGTGAACTAATACAAAACCTACAACAAAGTCACTGAGAATCCACAGAGCAAATCTACCATACCATACCATATCAGCATCAACTTCCAAAACTCACATAAGGAGCCCATCCAAAAAAACCATCACTGTAAATACTACAGTGGGCCCTGGAACATCCGTACACCTATTTGAAAAGCTGAACAATTCAGATTACTACAGTACAGATCCCTACATACAAACTCCATGTTAACAGAACACCTGGTCTTGGTCGCACACTCAAAACACAGACCGTCACCAAGTACAGAATATGTGACCATAACCTAAACATAAACATATGTAGATAAAAATTAAACTGCAACCCCAAGAAGCCAGATTCTGCATACAGTGCAATATCAGAGAAATAGAGATGCATTTCCATGTACTGTATAAAATATAGAGATAGCACCAAGTGCGATCATTACATTGAAAATAAAATTCTCTTCTAACTTTGTTGACTGACCAGTTTATTCTCTGATCATGTAGGTCCCAATCTGAGGTTTCTGTTTTCTTATATCTCCCAGTGCACCCTCCTGTCTACTTTTCCCCAGGGACGGCATGAGGGTGATGCAGGGCCATGTGTGGAGACTCACTGTGGTATTATTTACATAAATTTAATATACTTTATTTTAAAATGTAGAGACCACCCATCTAAATTCCTAGGTGGCTTCTAAACGTGCACATGCAATTTAGTAAAACAGATGTTACAATAAAACAAACATAATAATAAAACATTAAATTTGATCAATTAAAGCCATTTACACAGCCTCCCTCCCCCAATCAAACCATTATAAGTATCTGCACATCAGATTTATTTTGCAATGACCAGATTATTGATGAGGAGGGAAGATATAAAATGCGAAAATTAATCCTGGTAGCCATGAATTCAAAGGCTGGATTGGATTGTGCTGAACAAGTCAAATTACTACTGTACAGATCCCTACGTACAAACTCCATGTTAATAGAACGCCTGGCTTCAGTCACACACTCAGAACACAGACCCTCACCAAGTACAGAATAAGTGACGACAACCTAAAATAAAAATATATAGACAAAAATTAAACTAAAACGCCAAGAAGCTAGACTTCACATGAGGAGTAACACCATAGAAATAAGAGATGTAGTTCCCCATACTGTGTAAAATATAAATATTGTGCAAAGTTCAATCACAAAATTAAAAATAAAATTTATTTTTTCTACCTTTATTGTCTGACCATTTTATTCTCTGATCATGCTGGTCCCGATCTGAGGCTTCTGCTTTCTTCTATGTTCTCCTAATGTCTTTCTATGGTCTCTAGTCCATCTGTCATTTCTTGTCTACCCTTTTGTTTTCTTCACTTCCTTCCATCTTGGATATTAATCTTTTTCCTTTCAGCTTTCTTCCATTTATTTCTCTTTCTCTGTCCACCCAGATTTCACTACTCCTTACTATCCAGTTCTCAGTCTCTCTTTTACACCATTTACCTACGACTCTTCAAACTTCACCCCAGTCCTTCCATTCCTCAGCTCTTCTTCCCTGGTCCATTATTCCCTAGTCTTTTGCTCACTCTCTCTTCCCCTCCATGTCTAACATCTCTCACCCCCCGTCCAGTGTCTCTCTCTTTCCCTCCATCCAGTATCTTCACTCTCACTTTCCTTCCATGTCTGTCCTCTCCCTTCCTATCCCCCTGTAATCAGCATCTACCCCATCTCCATACCATACCCTCCCTATTACTCCCATGTCCAACATCTATCTGTCTCTTTCTCAACCTATTTACCCAATGTTCATCTTCTCCCATCTCTCTCCCTATTACCCCCATGCCCTGCATTTCCTTCTCCCCTTACTACCCCATGTCCAGCATCTTCTCTCTGCTCCCCTCCCCAAGTCCAGCATTTTCCCATAGACTCCCTATAACCCCCTGGCCAACATCAACACTCCATCTCCCCTTCTTGTTTCTCCCCATGTCCCCTTTCCATGTCCAATACCTCTATCTCCCTACCTCAATCTTCCTGCTGCTTCCCTATTCCCACCCTGCACCTCACTCCTGACTACCTGTGCCCATCCATGTCCACCTCCCAATGCTCCCTCCTGTCCACTCCCCCCTTCAATGTCCCTCCATGTCCACTCCTTGTATGTACAAGGGGCAGAGACTGCCCACAGAGCAGCATGTTTCACGGGCAGGGGCTGTGCAAGCAGTGATCCCAGCCCAGAGAGGCAGGGCGCAATTGGCCTTGCACAGCCCCTGCCTGTGGGACATGCTGTGGGCAGGCTCTACTCTCACAGGCAGGCTTTGCTCTTCTGAGCCGTGATTGCTGCCTCCCATACCCTTCTGCCTGCAGGAGCAGCATATCCTGCAGGCAGGGATTGTGCAAGACATGATTGTGGCCCAGGGAAACAGAGCCTATCCGCAGAAGCAGATGTCAGAAGGACACTGTCGCTGGCCACCCACCTCCACTCCCCATTCAGAATGACCTGCGGAGCCCAGTAGAGAGAATGCCTGCAGGACACAAGACTGTGAGCAGCGATTGTGGCCCCTCACAGCCTTCTGCCCGTGGGAGCAGCAGGTCCTTTGGGCAGGCTCTCCACTGGGCCGATGGTGCTCCGCAGGCCATCCTGAATAGGGAGTGGGGGGCAGGTGGCTAGTGACAGAACCCACCTAACATCCGGGTCCCCCTGCTGCGCTTACCTAGCTTATCAGCTAGTACCGGCACTGGTTCAGCATCTCTTCATGCTTCTCCACCCCCCTGTTGTCCAGCATTTGTCCTCCTGCCCCCCACCCCCGTTGTCCAGCATTTGTTCTCCTGCACTCTCCCGTTGCCCAGCATTTGTTGTCCTGCCTCTCCTCCTGTTGTCCAGCATTTGTTCTTCTGCCCCTCCCCCTGTTATCCAGCATTTATCCACCTGCCCCCTCCCATTTTTCAGCATTTGTCCTCCTGTCCCTCATCCCCCCATTGCCCTGCATTTGCTCTCCTGCCTCCCCCCTTTGTCCATGCTGGTAACTGCCTGTTCCCCCAGCCATAGCCCCATAGCTTCAATCTCCTTCTGCGTCCAGCTCCCTTCTCTCACCCCCGACCCCAAAATTCTACCACTGCCTGCCGCTATTAGCAAGCAATCAGCTGGTTCGTCGGACTCTGACAAATCGGGCTGATCACTTGCAGGAACCAACAGTGGCTGTGTTTATTTTTTAGCCTCTAGTCTGCCTTTGCCTTCCCACCGCTTTTTTTTTCTCAAGAATGCTTGAGCGAGAAAAAAAAAGCAGCAGGAAAGCAGAGGCAGGCAAGAGGCGCAAAATAAAAAGTGAAAACAGCTGCTGTTGGTTCCAACTTCCTGCAAGCAATCAGGTTGATTCGTCCGGCAGCGGCACTCTGGCTGTTTTCATTTTTGATTTTGCCGCCTCTAGCCTGCCTCCGCCTTCCCGCTGCTTTTTTTTTTTTCCTCGTTTAAGAATGCTTGAGGAAGAAAAAACAAGCATTGGGAAGGAAGAGGGAGCAAAATCAAAAGAGAACCAGAGTGCTGCCATCGTCAAAGTGCCACCCCTGCAAAACTGCCACCTGAGGAGACTACCTCAGATGGCCTAATGGTAGAGCCACCCCTGAGTACAGACCTACTGCCCATAGTACAGACATACTACCCATATTTAGGGTAACCAAGCAGACTCCACTCCTAAGATGACTATACAGATCCCAACAAGGAGGAAGATGGTGGCTGCGGTGGACATGCTCTGACCACTGTCTCTTGAATGCCCCTTTCTATTGGGTTTGCTTTACCTTTTTTTCTCATTTCCCATGCCACATACATCGCATAAAAGGAAGGTGAAGTTGCAGGCAGAGCAGTCTGAGATCAGTGGGCCTATGGACTTATTTATGAATCCCACTGTGAGAGAGAAGACTCTGGGTGGCCTGCTGGGTATGATGGGGTAGAGGGAGACCCTTTGCTTACCCCTCGGCCTGATGTTTCCCTCAGCCCAGAGAATCGAGTCCCTCCAATCCAGCCAGCGCAGAGGAAGATAAGGCAATGGCTGGGTGTTCACCACCGGTAAATTCTAGCAGGCTTACCCAGCCGATGTTCCTGCTGCCCTGCCCTGGAAGTGCTAGCTGGGGTTCAGTGTTTGTCTCCAGCGTTCTTGGAAAGGAAGGGGGCTGTGGAGGAGCAGTTGGCTCAGCTGCGACCTGGGGAAGCTCTGTCGGCCTTTCCTTTGACTCTGTGGTAAGTGGAACCAGGTGTGCTGGATCTGGAAGTGGGAGTACGACCTAAGATGGTGAGGCCTCAAGTTTTTTCTTTTGAGACTCTTTGGGACACTATGTTTAGTTTGGAACAGTCTCTCTCCAAACAACTTCAGGCTATCTGTGGCCAGTTTGTCCAGTTTTGTCAGAAAATTGAGGCACATGAGTCCTTTTTTGATTACAGCGTTAAAATTTCCTGTAGAATCTGTGCCTCTGATTTCTAGGGCTTTTTACCTGCCTACTGCTAAGGTTGAGGATTTGGGGCAGAATAATCCCATGCCCTCTCATGCGACAGTCTTGATTTGACTGGGTTTTTAGAAGATCTGACTCAGAGTCTAAGGTGACCACCATTTTGCTGGTCACCTTGGCTTTTGATGTGGATCGGGAATAGCTATTAAAATAAAATTTTTGTTCCTCTACGAAGTTGTTTATGGATTGCCAGATACAGATCTTCCTCAATGTATACAGGGCCAAACAGAAAAGAAGGAAACAATTTTTGTTGCTTAAGCCTGGCATACTTCAGCTGGGTGGATAATTCTTTTCACGTTTTCCTTGTAAGTGCCTGGCCAAGTTGGATCCGCACCAGTTGTCTATTTTTTTTTAATATATTTTATTTATAAACCACCGATACAAACAGAAATCGTATTACATTCAACAGACTCCTCCTGGGGTTGACTCTGATCCCCAGGACAGAGAACAGTGGTGGCCACATAGTTTATCCCATTTTATCCACTCCCTCCCCCCTCGACCCCCCTCCCCCCCCTGCATCATACCCATCGCCATGGTACAGCCAAACCCAACTATTAGGACTATCCAGAACGCCCTCAATAGGCCACTCACCATTAAAACTACATACTAACTACCCAATTGCAAAACTGCATTGCGACTCCTGGGATTCAGTTGATGGATATATGGGTCCCAGAGCAGGAGAAAGGCAGACCATCGCTTGACATTACCCCTAGCACCCCTACACTCCATTTGCATCAATTGATGGAAGGAATTTCGCCACTCCCAAAAGGAGGGAGGGCGGCTTTCCCGCCAACAGCGCAGGAGGGGCCCCTTACCCACCAGACATGCCTTCCGCACTAACCCACGACCCCATTTCCCTTTCGGGGAGGTATGCCTCATGAGGTCTAAAGTGACCAGGGCAGCATCCCAATACACCGGCTGTCCCAGAATGTCCGCCATAAAAGCACAGATTCTCCTCCAATACGGGCGAATCAGCCGACAGCCCCACCACATATGCAGTAAGGTTGCCAGAGGCTCCGCACAACGCGGACAACTGCCATCAAGAGTCAGGTGAGAGCGAAGTGCTCTTCTCGGGGAGAAGTGAACCCTGGTTAAACATTTAACTTGCAGCTCCCTCCAACAGACTCCCTCTGCCAGAGTCCCAATTCTCCGAAGGGCTAGAAGGACTGTGCCGGGGGTATTTCCTGCCCCAGCTCAACACCCCAAGCCTGCTCGACCTTACGAAAGTCCGGGCGAGTCCGAAACTGTTCCAGCCGGGCTTTAAAGACACGTATCAATGGTTTCTCCTCACCCCCCAAACCAAAAAACGCTAAGATCTGAGCTGACCGATCAGCATGAAGCTCGGCCCCCGGAAGGGAGTTCACATAGTGGGCAATCTGCATGTAAGCGAAAAAATGCTGTGTCCCCAAATCATATTCTTGGCATAAGGACGGAAAAGATTTAGATTTCCCATCGGGGTCGACCACATGTCCCAAGTTTCATATACCTCTGTCCTCCCAAGTACGAAACAACGCCCCGTCCGTACCAGGGGTAAAACAAACATTACCCCGAATGGGCAACCAGCTCGATACCTTCCACCGTCGACCCCAGTACAAATTAAGCTGCCTCCAGGTTCGTCACACCGGACCCAGCAATACACTGTCGGCCAAACGAGTTGGCACCAGACGATTTTCCAGGTGTAAAAGGGCCTGTAATGAATAGGGGGCCGCATAGGCCTCCTCCAATGCCCTAGGGGTATAGAGCTCTGTAGCACCCAACCAATCCCCCAGATGGCGGGCCTGGCATGGCAGTACGTACGCCCCAAGATCCGGAAGCCCCCAGCCCCCATATCTCCCGCTTCCCACTAGATGACTATAGGGGATTCGCGCTCTCGCACCCCTCCACAAAAAGCCCCGAAATTCCGCTTCAAAACGCCGAACATCCCGCCTCAGTAACCATACCGGGAGAGTCTGCAGCCAATACAACAACCTCGGTAATATTACCATTTTAAGCACTGCTATTCTCCCCGATAAAGATAAGGGAAGGGTCCGCCAGGCGTGCAGCTGATCTCTCACTTTAGTCATCACCCGATGCAGATTACACCCATAAAGCTGTGATAGCTGACTGGGCAATACTATCCCTAAGTATACAAATTGATGCTCTGCCCAATGAAGGGGGAACACCCCCGGCCAGCTACCCCGCAACTGACCCGAGATATCCAGGGCCTCGGATTTCGCTTCATTAATACGAAGGCCCGCAAACTGTCCAAACATCTGGAATTCCTGCAACAGACTAGGTAGAGATTCCATGGGTGAAAGCAAATGTACTAGGAGGTAATCCGCAAAGGCGGAGATCTTAAAATCATGGGCCCCTATACGCACCCCCCGTATCTCATGAGACAACTCCACCTTACGCAACAGGGGGTCCAGAGACAAAACAAAAAGTAAGGGGGATAGGGGACACCCCTGGCGCGTCCCTCGTCGTAAGTAAAAAGCCTCGGACAAGACCCCATTACACAAGATCAAGGCAGTCGGATCTGCATACAAACTTCCGACCATTTTACAAAAAGCGGGCCCTATGCCATAACGCGGGAGCAAATACATCATATACTGCCAGTCTACCCTATCAAAAGCCTTTTCGGCATCAAAGCTAATTAATAAGGATGACAAACGTCTGTGCCTGACCCATTCTAGAGACGTTATTATTTTGCGCAGGTTTCGTACGGCATAGCGGTCCTTAACAAACCCTACTTGGGACTCATGGACCAGCTGCCCCAGAAATCCCGCCAGGCGGTCAGCCAAAATTTTTGCCAGTAACTTAAGGTCAAAATTAAGTAACGATATTGGTCGGTATGAGGCTGCCTGTAAGGGGTCTTTAGCCGGTTTTGGAATGAGAACAATATGGGCATGGTTATCTCCCCACTGAAAATACCCTTGCTGCGTCCTCCGGTTATGTACTGCTACGAGGGTTGGAGAGATCAATTCATTCAGAATCTTATAGAATTCTGCACCTAGCCCGTCCAACCCGGGGGATTTGTAACAACTGGCCTTAGAAATAGCCGCTTGCATCTCCGCCACTGTTATCGGCAAATCTAACTGCATCCTTTGCTCCTCCGACAATTGAGGCAAGTCTAATTCCCCCACGTAATCTTTCATCAATTGGGGAGAGGGGGACTCAGCCTCATAAAGTCGCTGAAAAAAAGAGCGAAATATGCGTGCTATCTCCGGGCTCTCACGCTGAAGGATCCCGAAATCGTCCCGAAGCGCTGGCACCAACTTCGAACTCCGAGGGCTGCGCAAACACCGAGCCAGTAATTTTCCGGGTTTATCCCCATGACGGTAAAGTTGGTAACGATAATATAACACAGACTTCTTAGCCCGCTGATGCAGAAGTTCATTAAGTTCCGTTTGACTCTCCCACACCCGCCTTTTAAGTTCCTGCGTGGGGTTTTGAGCCCATTGGCGTCTCAGCTTCGTTACTAATTTTTCCAAGTCAATAATACGTTTTGCAATTAATCTCCTCTTTCGAGCAAGGAATCCGATAATATCCCACCGTAGAACTACTTTCGCCGTTTCCCAGACCAACTCAGGGTCCCCCTGATGCCCACTATGGTCCATCTCAAACTCCCTCCATCTCTTCTGGAGAAAGGAACAAAACTGAGCATCATTATAAAGCTCGAGTGGGAACCGCCAAAGAGATGTCCGAGTGGCACTCCCGCTCCAGTGGAGCTCTATCCAGATAAGTGCGTGGTCAGATATTTCCAGGGGCCCTATCTGTACATCCTGAACTTTAGCAAACAAACCAGTGGAAATCAGCAAATAATCTATATGCGCACTAGAGCCATGCGCCCGAGATTGATGAGTATAATCCCTCTAGGCTGGATGCAGCAACCTCCAGGGGTCCACCAACCCCAGCCGGGAACAAAATCGCACCAGAGCACGGGCCGACTGCAGTCTATCTCGTGGCCCCCCACCTTTAGACGTGTCCAAATCCACGTCCATAACTCCATTAAAGTCCCCCCCAGGATCAGTGGGAGCTCCGGTAGCGTCTCTATTTTAGAAGCAAGACCCGCATAAAAATTCAAATCCAACACATTGGGGCAGTATAAATTACCTAAAATAACTGGCCTCCCCTCTAAGACACCCTGCAATAGTACAAATCTGCCCGAGGGATCCCGTAGTTCCCGCACAATCTCCAACCGAATTCGCTTATGTATCAGAAGCACTACCCCCCCTTTTTCCCGACTGCTGGGGAACCCCAAACCTGCCCCACCCACTCCCTGCAAAGTTTACGGTGCTCCTCGGCAGTCTGGTGGGTTTCCTGGAGCATAGCTATGTCCGCCTTTTGCCTGGCTAATGCTTGTAAGACCTTAAAGTGTTTAATCGGGCTGCCCAGGCCGCAAACATTCCAGGAAATTATCCTTAGAGGCATTGAGTATGCTCACATTCTCGCAGCAGCACAGTTACCAAAAACCAGGAAGGTGCCCCCCCCAGCCTGAGGCTCCCCCTATATACATATAAATAGCTCAACAGGAATAAATGCATCATGTCATGAGTATGATGTTGTCCCCAGTCCCCCCCCACCCCCCACCACCCCCACCCTCCCCTCCCCTCCCTCCCTTCTCTCTCTGTCTCTCTATCGTCTACTCTCCCTCCCAAGGGACAGAGTAGATTCCTCTCCTGGAAATCAGTGAATGCGTGCGGTCTCCTCCGCGCCCATGACACCGGGAATGAGCCTCAACTCGGGCCCCCACCACTACAATGTAAAAAAATATCGCACATAACTCGACCCACCAACGCGGGCCCACCCAGCAAACAGTTTGAACCATAACAGCACAACCTGGGGTATGGTAGGTAAAGGACTGAGATGGTTCACCCCAGTGGGCCCTCTCTCCCCCCAGACTAGAAGGCAAAATGACCCAACCCCACCATTCCCCTCTTCCCGGACTGCAGGAGACCGCACTGGCACAAGTTTAAAATATGTGCCTGCCAACAATCAAGATGCAGCAGACCTGCAAGGAATTATGGCCGGGGCAGCTAAACCCCCCGACATCACCATGAGGCAGCGCCATCCCCCACAAGACCAAACTGTACTTGACTAAACAAGTAGTCTAGCCCCGAACCAAGGAAATAGGGGGGAGAACCCACCCATACCAAAGGCCCACCCCTGCTCTGTTCCCCCAGCCGGGGGGATCTCTACAACTGTCCCCCTAAGTTACCCTACAAGATGATTAAAGCAACATTTTATAACACAAAACAATTCAAAGACATTATGCACAATCAAGGCGAGAAAATGTCCTCTTCTGGGGTCCTTCCTTTCACCGGACCCATGGATCACAGCACTTATCCGTTGGGCGAAGTTCAGGGAAGAAAATGGGGGACTCCGACAAAGGGAGTTCACATCGTCCCCGACCTCCCCAGGCCTGTCACACGACACTTCGCCACTCCAAAAGTCCCCAAGGGGGGGAGGCCCCTCGGTCCAGGACGATTCCCAGAAGATCCAAAATGACAGAAAGCCCCCACCAGCGCTTCCAGGAAGATGCACACCTCCCAGCATGTAAAGGATTAAAAAATCAAAGATGGCACGACTTCTCATGGGCTGGCCGGGGAGTGCCGCTCTTCCCTCATAAGCCCCTCGATATATGGGCCCGCATCAGCCGCCGAGTCAAAGGAGCGGTGGACGCCCTCCCGGTACACGTGTAGCTTAGCAGGATACTGCACTGAGAATTTAATGTTGAGGTTCATCAGTTTTTGGCACAGGGGGGCGTAGGCTCTCCGTTGCTGGCTTAACACCGCAGAGTAATCCTGAGCAAAGCGAAGTTTCATATTTTCATGCATTATTTCGCCCTTTCGCCTTGCGGCATGCAGTATTGCCTCTTTCTGAGGATAATGTAGGAATTTTACAAGGACCACTCTCGGCCGCATGTCCCTTGTTTGCTTGCCTCCCACGCGGTGTGCTCTCTCGATAAGCAGCTTGCCATGATCTTCAATACCCTCAAACAGCTGGGGAAGCAGCGATTCCAAATAGTGCTTTAACTCCTTATCCGCAATCGAATTTGAAATGCCCATCACTCTCAAATTATTGCGCCGTGAGCGGTTCTCTAAGTCATCCAGTTTTATTTCATGCGCCTGTAGTTGGGCTTTCATAGTCTGTAGGCCCTTAGTTAGTGACTCCAGGCTATCCTCAGCTCTGCCAATACGATCCTCCGCTTCTTGAAGCCTACTCCCCAGAGCGCCTACCGAAGATTGTAGGGTGTCCATTTTTTCATGGAGAGCTGTAAATTGCGTGGACAGTGCCTCCGCCACGGCTGTAGAAACCTCCTCTAGGAAGGCCTGAGATGTCGGCGATTTCAGCATGGCTGTAGAGTCAGCCATTTTAGGTGCCGGTGTTCCACGATCCTTCTCCCTCCGAGCGGTTTTTACTGCTGCTGCCATCCCTGCAGCGGGCTCTCAAGACAGCTTCTGCCAGATATTGGTTTTATGACCCGGTAAACAAGGTTTTTAGCCCAGTTTCGGCTCTCAGAACGGCATTAAATGCAAGGTTTGGGCTGGAGGGGATCGGAGCGCAAGCAGTGTCCGTCTGCTGCCCTCACCGCATCACGTGATCTCTCCAGTTGTCTGTTTTTATTTCCTTTAAGCTTGCAGTGGTTCAGCCTGCCCTTATAGAGGCCTCCCCAACTAGCCCTATGACTGAGTAGGGCTATTGCTTGATAGGTTTGTAATATCCCTTATTTAGTCTGCCTTTTGTCTGTTGTTGAAGTTATGTTTATCTTTTAATTTGTGTTCTTCCTTCTCTCAATGTATTGTGTGCTTGTAGGTACATGTCATATATTTTCTTTGGTGTATGATTTCTGTATTAATGATGTATTATTATCTTGACTGGATGCCTATTTCATACAAGGTTTATTCTTTTAAATTTATTAAATTGCATAAATGAAATTTTTTTAAAAAAGAAACTATACAGAAATGCCCACTTAATAGTCTGAACATTTCAAAGAACAGGAGAGAACTACTCCATATAGGAACCGAAAACCAAACTACCTTCTAAACCCCCATAATCTGAAAAACTCCAGGGAGCACAGAGAATGAAAGTACCAGACTGGTGCCCTTGCGCAAACCAATATCTTTCAGGTCCAGGCTTGCAGGACACTGACTGGGCAGGTTCTGGACTTGACTAGAGGGACTTAAGGAAAGAAAATTATCAGGTAAAGCCTAATTTCACTTTCCTCATCGTCCCTCCAGTCCAGTCCAGTCCAGTCCAGATGTGTGGGATGTGCCAGAGCAGGACTCAGCCATGGGAAGGACCCTAAAGTCCAGCCTGCAATACTCGTGCACTGAACCCCGCATCACCCCTATGCCTGCATATCAAGGCGTTAGTAGTGCACAAAAGAATGAAGCGATGACCAAGTTGCTGCCTTACAGATATCCGCTGGAGGAACCAGCCCAAACTCCGCCCATGACGCAGCCTGTGCTCTAGTGAGTGACCCCGCAACCCCTCTGGCACCAAATGATTATTAAGCAGATAAGTGGATGCAATCGCCTTTTTCAGCCAACGTGTGGCAGATGCTTTAGACACTGCCTCCTATTTATGGGGGCCACCAAATAGAACGGAAAGGTGATTCGACCTCCTAAACTCTTGGGTTCTCTTAAGATACTGCCGCAGGACTCACCTAACATCCAATGGCCAGGGCTGACTTGACTCAGTGTCTGTTGTCCCCCCCCCCCCCCGAAAAAACAGGCAACGTAACTGATTAAGATGGAATGAGGACACTACCTTAGGAAGGAAGGAAATGATCGGACAGATGCCCATCTTCTCCTTTTCTTTTTTTTTAAAGTGCCTGGGTTTTCTTGGCAAGGTATAACCAGAAGTAGATTGCCAGCCTTTTCTTCTGAGGCAATGGAAGGTAAAATGACTTGCCCAAAGCCACAAGGAGTGCCCTTGGGAATCAACCCCAGATCTCCTGAGTAGAGTAGGCTGTTGCTCTAACCACTAGGCTGCTCCTCCACTTCTACCTTTTTTTTTTTTAACTACTCCTTAGAAACTGCAAAAAGGGCTCTCTACATGACAAAGCTTGCAGTTCGGAAATCCGCCTTGCAAAACAAATGGCCACCAAAAATACAACCTTCAGGGCGAGATCTTTCAGGGAAGTCTGCTGCAGAAGTTCAAACGGGGGCTGCCCTAAAGCCAACAAGACCAGGCTCAAATCCCATGAAGGCACTGGTCATTGCAGCAATGGCCGAACATGTTTCACACCCTTTCAAGAAACGTACATCTGGATGGAAAGCCAATGTTGACCCCTGAATTTGGCCTCGAAAACAGGCTAAGGCTGCCACCTGAACATGCCTAAGGCGAACTCCTTGTCCAGTCCAGCCTGAAGGAATGCCAGAATATCCGGAAGCAAAGCAGAGAGAGAATGAAGTCCCCTTTCCTCACACCAAGTCTCAATTTTTTGACAAACTCACACATATGTCAGAGACGAATGCTTTCGAGCACAAAGAAGCGTCACAATGACCTGAGGGGATTAACCTCTTTTGTTGAGCTGAGCCCTCTCAAGAGCCAAGCCATAAGCAAGAATCAACCCACCTCTGGCATCTGGATAGGACCTTGCGACAGGAGACCATCCTTCTCTGAAAGCTTTCATGGGTCTACCACTTTCAACTGCACCAAGTCCGCATACCACAGCCTCTGAGGCCAATCCAGAATTACTAACCCCCAATGAGTCTCTACACTTTGGAGTACCCATCCTATCAACAGTCAAGAAGGGAATACATACAGGATGCTTTTCAGCCACAGCATCCAGTTCTTCCAACATCCTTTCTCGACAGCGGCTGAAGAAATGATCCACCTTGGCAATGATCATTACCACTATTGGATCCATTACTGGCTGTCCCCAGCTGTCTACAATCTGTTGAAATACCACCTCATCCAGCGTCTCTTCTCCTGAATCCAGCAAATGCCAACTGAGAAAATTGGCTTGTACATTCTCTTTCCCAGCCACTTGAGCTGCCGACGGTGCCAGGAGATGCACCTCCACCTACTGAAGCAGAGGCTCCACCTCCTTCGCTAGCACCAGACTTCCGGTGCCACCTTGATGATTGATGTAAGCCACTGTGGTCACATTGTCTGAAAAGACTCTCACCATCTTGCAATGAACAAGGGGACAAAACTCTTGTACAGCCAAGTATACCGCTTGCATCTCCAAGCAATTTTGAACTAACTCCATCCCTCGGGAGATCACTGCCCCTAAGCCAGCTATTGCATGTGTGCTCTGGCCCACAGCACAAGATCCAACGTCACGGCCATGGACTCCAACAGCTGCAGGTAGTTCCATGCCCAGGGAGATCTTACCTTGCAGAATTTCCACATCTGAGCTTGCACTTTCGGGATTCGATCTAGTGGCAGGGAAACAAAAACAGCCTTGGTGTTGAAACGAGCCCCTAAGTAGGTTATCTCCTGGGCTGACTGAAAATGACTCTTGGCACAATTCAAGACCCATCCTAAATGCTGGAGACATGTCATCACTCTCTCTGTGTTGCCGCTTGACTCTCCCAAAGCGACCTTGCCCTGATCAGTCAGTCATCCAGGTAAGGATGCACCAACACTCCCTTGTGCCGGAGCACTGCCGCTACTGTCACCATTAACTTTGTGAAGGTTCGAGGCGCCGTGGCTAGATCAAATGGCGGGGCGTGAAACTGAAAGTGTCCCATCGGCAGAGGAAAGCGGAGGAACTGCTGGTGGTCCTTTCTGATAGGAATGTGAAGATATACCTCTGAGAGATCTAGAGAAGTCAAGAACTCTCCCTTTCTTTCCGCCATGATGATGGACTGAAAATTTTACATACAAAAATGTAGCACCCACAGTGTCGACATGCTTCAGGTCCAGGATGGGGCGGAAAGATCCCTTCTTCTTGGGAATCACAAAATAAATGGAATATCAACTGAAGCTGTGCTCTGCCGGGGGAACCTTGACTACTACCTTGAGCCGAATTAGCCACTTGAGCGTCTCTGCCACTGCCTCTGCTTTGGCTGTGGCCTTGCAGGGAGACAGCATAAAGGCATTGGAGAGGAGTCGTGCCAGCTCAAGCAAGTAGCCCTCTCAAATCACCTTGAGGACCCACTGGTCAGACGTAATTTGGACCCAAGTAGAGTAGAAGGCTCTGAGATGACCTCCTACTGGAACCAACCCCTCCTGGGACCGCAACTTCACATTGGGACTTCTTGGGGCCCCCGGAGGCCACAGGTGAGTAGTCCCATCCACCTTCCCAGCCTCCTCGGAAGAGCTGTCCCCTGGGTGCATACCGGGAATGCTGAAAAAGACCAAAACACAAGCCTCTTATCCTTCAAAAGTCTTGAAAGCGCCCTTTAAATGGAGCAGAAGCCTTCGCCCCCCCCCCCCAAAGGCTTGTCCTCTGGCAACTGTGGGCTTTAGACTCCCCAAGATTCTTGACAAGCTTTTCCAGGGCTTTCCCAAAGAGCAACTTACCCTTGAAGGGGAGCTTACAGAGACATAACTTCAACGCCACATCCACAACCCAATTCCTGAGCCACAACAGGTGTCTCGCCTTCACTACCGAGGCCCTCACTAGATCATAAGTGCATCAGCTAAAGTAGGCCGACCCCGACTCCAACTCAGCTGCTTCTGAAAGGCCCTCTGGAGACCCTTCTGCAGTGTCTGGCAAACTCTTCTCACAGTGCAAACACGCCCTAGCCACATAGGAACTACACAAGGAAGCCTGCAAGGTGAAGGCTGAGACTGAAAAGGACTGTTTCAAGATGGTTTCCAACTTTGGTCCTGGGGATCCTTTAAGGCTGCACCACCTTCCACAGGAATGGTTGCCTTTTTCGTCACTGCAGAAATCAACACATGCACTGCTGGGAGCCTCAACAAGTCCTTGTCCTCCAGTAGAATGAGGTACAGACAGGCCATAGCATGACTAACCCTTAAGTCGGCCTCTAGGATATCCCATTCCACTGAAGGTTTGCGGATCCCCTGCAGTAAGGGGTCTTCCAATCTCTTATCCTTGGGAACGGGCTCTACCACAAATCCAAACCCTTACCCTTGGGAGGGGTCTCTACCACAATGCTCAGGGCTGTCAATTAGTGAGATATAAGAGCCGTTAATTCCTCCTGCCTAAAAACACTAATGACTGACGGAAGCTCGCCTTCCTCCAGCTTTTCTCTAGAGGGATCCCAGTGCCCATCTAGGCCTTCGAATGGATCCTCAGAGCCTCCAGAAACCAGAGGTTTGATCCCAGAGGTCTTCCTCCTCCCTGCTTCTCTTGATACTCCTTAGGTCCAGGCTCTCTCCTGCCCTTTAGCCAAAATACCCAGAGTAGAACCTTGCATCAGGTCTTGCTTCATGCAGTAGGCCTGATGCAGAAGCAAAACAAAATCCAGGGAAAATGGGGCCTCCGGTGTCGCAGCCAATCCCCCTGGGCCACTGACATTTTTTGTCTTGATTCCCATTCGACTGAAGCCCCAATTGGATCCCCGACTCTGATTTCCCAGACAGAGACATGGCTATGCTTCCCAAAACTGTGGGCCCACGCAGCTGAGGAGACACTAAATGCTGCTCCAACGCACCACCAGGAGCTCTCCAGCCCACTGGCTCACAAGACTGCTGCACTGTTGAAAACTGTTCAGCATGATCCTCAAATTCACAGGTGCGACAGAAATCCAGATTGGACAAGTGCCCCCGATGACTTCCGCATGCAATACAGGCCATGCAGCCCAACGGCATTGCAAACCGTGGCCACATGCTCTGCCTGCCAAAAGGAACCCCTCTCACCTTACTGCGCCACACGAACCTCAGAGCTCAACCAAGCGCACTGACAACTTCCCCAGTGCTCCCTTCAGACAAAGGTAGAGCTGTACAGATCAGTGGATCTCTTACACTGTCTTTGCTTCTTCTGCCTTCTCTTTGCTTTTTTTTTGGCTGAGCTGCAGCTGCAAAGCTAGACCTCAAGCCCCCACCCAGGAGTTGGTGAGGAGGATTGGAGTCTTCCAAGGGCTAGGCAAACACCCTGGATGTGAGGTAGAGAATAATCGGGAAGGGGAGAGGGAACCGATCAACCAGGTTATGCACCCCTACACCCCCAATGTACTGGGATAAACACTGGGTCCTCAGTGGAGTAGCTGTATCTCTTTTTCTTTTCTCCTGTTTTTTTTAAAGATTTAAATCTACCACAGAGTCCAGATTTGCACAGGAGCTCATCACCATCTGCTGGAGACTGAGGAATACTGGTGATAATAGGTCTGTACAGGTTCTTTATAGAGTGACATCATCAAAACAGCTGGTTCTCAGTCTCAGCTAGTGATAGGGCTGGAGGAATGATGAGGAAATCTTGGTTGGTTCTGTGTGTGTCTCTGGAGAGGAGAGGAGAGTGGTGAGGCAGAGGCAAAGGAAGCAAGCTTGGACCAGAGAAGCTAGGGTTCAAATCCCACTAATGCACCTTGTGGCCTTGGGCAAGTCATTTAATCCTCCACTACCCAGGTACACACTTACAGAAAGGTGTGCTGCTGTTATTACAGGCAACAGTGCAGTGTTTGTGCATAATTTTCTGCACTAGTGAGGGTTCTGAATGTAAGAAGGAATTTAAAGCGTGTATAATCAATGCGCAGATGGCTATCAGCAGTGCATGGTGCATTTAAATAGATGGTAATGAAGTAATTAGCTATGTAGTAAAGTGAGCAAAAGACTGAACTCAATGTTGAGATTTTAATGCAAGGTCTGAGGCGATATTAAGGCTTAGAGCAGGGGTTCTCATCCCAGTCCTTGGGACACACCTAGCCAGTCGGGTTTTCAGGATAACCACAATGATTATGCATGAGAGAGATTTGCATACAGTGGCGGCAGTGCCTGCAATCTCTCTCATGCATAGTCATTGTGGTTATCCTGAAAACCCGACTGGCTAGGTGTGTCCCGAGGACTGGGTTGAGAACTCCTGACTTAGAATATATGTTTGTGACTGTTGCTGGGAGAAATTTATGCCCATTTCTTGAGTGCACAGCTCTGCAATCTTTTTCTGGCTATACTGAAGAGAGCGCTGAAAGAAAAAGGCAGGGGAGGTGTGCTGGAACGTTATATAGTACTTAACAGCAATATTATTCTGTACAGAATAGCAGTGTTTATAAACACTGATGTTACTCTAAGCAATTAGTGTTTCTTTGCGAGGTCCCACTCCCAATTCTTCTGTAAAAAAAACAAAAAACAGACATGATCATTAAGCAATTCCGCTTTCTCCAGGACCAAGCAGGAAGTCAGTCCTCACTTATGGGTGACGTCGGCGCCGACGGAGCCCTCGCGGAGCAATTTTCCCCAGCTTTCAAAGAAAGCCTTTGGGAATTGCAGCGCGCATGCGCGGTCCTCTTCCCGCCCAAGGGTGCCATCTTAGCCAGTCTTCTTTTTTCCGCGGAGCCCTACAGACGTACCCGTCGTGTCCCCGCGAAAAAGTTGATATTTCTTCATAATTTACTCTTTTTTCCTTCGGTTCGACGCCGGTCTTTTTCCCGCTCGGACTCGCGACGCCGGTCACGAGTCCTCTTCTTCTTTTTCGGTTTTTCTGACTTAGTCAGTTTTCGTTTTCGGTTTTTCCCTGGCAGCCCGGTCCTTTGACCTCGCCGGGGCCCTTTTTCCCCCGATGGCTGCCAGTGGTTTCAAGCGGTGTGGCCAGTGTGACCGAAATATGTCACTGACTGACACACACGACCATTGCCTCCGCTGCCTGGGCCCGGATCATGAAGAAATGATCTGTGGGCCCTGCGGCAAACTGTCCTCCAAAGCATTGAGAAGTCGGCGGCATCAGCGGGATAGGATCTTCGCTGACCCCAGCCGTACCCGGACCTCGTCGGAGGCCTCCGCGTCCAGGGGTTCCAGCTCGGACCGTCGCCGGAGTTCCTCCGACAGGGGTTCTCCCTCCGGGGACCATCGACGGAAGGTGAAACCCGCGAGGGCGGCGTCGGTGGACGCTCCTGGCTCCGCGAGGGCCAGGTCGCATAGCCCCGATAGCCGTCCCGGGTCCTTGGAGAAGGAGCACCTCACGAAGCGACCTCGCCTGGAGTTGGAGCTGCCTGCTCGGGTAAGTCCCGTGGTCCTCCTGGACTCGCCTCCGCGACAGCCGACGTCGGGCCCGACGCCGTCGGGGCCCGAGTCGGGGGCTGCTGGGTCACCTGAGCTCGGACTCAGGTTGACGGCCTTGGAGAGCAGACTGTCTGCCTTCATGGACCAGCAGCGGGCACTGCTCGCTGGCTTCACTGGCGCCGCTGCCCCGACCGCCGGGACGTCGACGTCTAAGTCGACCCCGGAGACCGAGCCGATCCTCGAGTCGATGCGAACTCGAGTCGATCCTCGGTCGAGGTCACCCTCGGCCTCCCGTTCGGGACCGAGGTCGCTGACGCCGACTCCCTCGGCGTCGGGGCGGCAGGCACCGCGCCCTGCCCGGGCCGACCCCACCGAGTCCTCGTCGGAGTCGGTCTGGGAGTCTGAAGAGGAAGAGTCGCCTGATTCTTTTCGGACTCGGTGTGTCCCCTCGGACTCACCTGAGTCCGAACCTCGGAAGCAGTCCCCCCCGGAGGATGCCCGGTTCTCGGACTTCGTCAGGGATATGGCCAAGGTTTTGGCCTTCCCTGCGGACCCCGAGGAGGAGCCTCGAGCCGAAGAGCTCGACGCCCTCCAGTATGACTCTCCCGCCAGGGAACACTTTACTGTACCGGTTCCTCCCATGCTGGAACGACTACTCTTCCGCATGTGGGAGAGTCCGTCCACCTCGCCGGTCCTGAGCAAGCGGGTCGATTCTATCTATCGAGTCCGCAAGAGCCCTGGCTTCCAAAAAGCACAGCTACCACACCATTCCATGGTAGTGGAATCGGCCATGCATCGTCTTAAGAGCCAGAAGATGCACTCCTCGGTGCCTCCTGGCAGGGAGGCCCGTAACCTGGATGGCCTTGGTAAGAAGTGTTTCCAGGGCTCTATGCTAGCGTGTCGTGTCCAGACCTACCAGCTATACATGGGCATGTATCTCCGAGACCTGGCTAAAGAGCTAGCCGGATTCTCCGCTGGTTTGTCCGAGGAACCCTTGCGGAGGTTCCTGGCCTTGTCCACTGGCATTCGGGAATGCTCAAAATTCATATCCCGAGCAGCCTATGATGGCTTTGAAGCATCGGCTCGAGTGGCCGCAGCCGGCATCGGTGCCTGCCGACAGGCTTGGCTTCAGTCGTCTGACCTTGAGCCCTGGGTGCAGGACAAGTTGGTCGATGTCCCCTGCCGAGGCGAAAACCTCTTTGGCAAGCCCATGGCTGAAAAGGCTGCACAAATTGAGACGGAGACTCTCACCAGGACTAGGCTTTCTAGGAAGACCTCCGCCCCTTCCCATAAAAAGAAGGGCTCGGGAAAGAAGTCCTTTTACCCGAGGAAGGCGGCTGCCTACAAACAATACCCCCAATATCAGGCCCCTGCAGCTCCCCAACAGGGCCAGCAGGCCAAGGGACGGGGTAACGGGTCCCGTAGGCAGCAAGCCCCCAAGCCTGCACCACCAGCCCCTGCTCAGCAGGGTGGGGGTTTTTGACTCCTTAAGCATAGCCTCTCCCCCCCCCGCTGGTTCCTCCCAGCACCGGAGGCCGGCTGGTTCACTTCGCCCACAGGTGGTCCAGCATCACCTCAGATGCCTGGGTGCTTCAAGTCGTGCGAGAAGGCTATCTTCTCCACTTCCACCAGGTCCCTCCCTCCTATTTTCCGGGAGAACCTCCACGACCCCCTCTGCACAGGGAATTACTCCTTCAGGAGTTAGCAGGTCTTCTACAGGAACAGGCGGTGGAACCGGTGCCCCACCACCTGAAAGGTCAAGGCTTTTATTCCAGGTATTTTCTAGTACCAAAAAGGACAGGAGGCCTCAGACCCATCCTGGACTTGCGCAACCTCAACAAGTTCCTCGTGCGGGAGAAGTTCAAGATGCTTACCCTTGGAATCCTTCTGCCCTACCTCCAGCAGGGAGATTGGCTATGCTCCTTGGATCTAAAGGATGCCTACACGCACATCCTCATCCACCCAAGCCACCGCCAATACCTAAGGTTTGTGGTGGCAGGAAATCATTACCAGTACAGAGTACTACCCTTTGGCCTGTCCTCCGCACCGCGAGTCTTCACAAAATGTCTCGCGGTGGTGGCGGCCCATCTCCGGCTTCACGGCCTCTATGTCTTTCCGTACCTCGACGACTGGCTCATCAGAGCAGCGTCCGCTCCGGAGGTCACCAACGCCACGCGCCGCACGGTGACTCTTCTGCAGTACTTGGGCTTTGTTATAAACTTCGCAAAGTCCACTTTGCTCCCCTCACAGGATCTCGAGTTCATCGGCGCAAGGCTGCACACTCCTCAGGCATGAGCGTTCCTACCGCTCGACAGGGCTCAACGGCTCATGGACCTAGCCGACCGTTTTCGCAGCCAGCCCCTGGTCTCCGCCAGGCGCTTCCTGAGACTACTCGGCCATATGGCTTCCACCGTCCATGTGACCCCCAATGCCCGCCTGAATATGCGACCTGCTCAATGGTGTCTCCGCAAGCAGTGGCAACAGGCCACAGGCGGCCTAGCAGACCTAGTGCGCGTCTCCGAGCCGCTGGCCTCGTCTCTTCAGTGGTGGCTTCATCGGCCGAATCTGGTGCTCGGCATGCCTTTTCAGCCACCTCAGCCGGCCCGGGTGCTGACGACAGATGCATCCCTCCTGGGCTGGGGAGCACATTGCCAAGGGGCACGTACTCACGGCCTTTGGACCACGTGGGAGTCTGCTCAGCAGATCAACTTCCTGGAGCTCAGAGCGATCCGCCTGGCTCTCAAGGCCTTCTCCCACCTGACCTCCCACCAGTCCGTCCTTGTCCAGACGGACAATCAAGTTGCCATGTTCTACGTGAACAAGCAGGGGGGCACGGGCTCCTTCCTTCTCTGCCGGGAAGCACAGAAGCTCTGCTCTTGGGCCGTCAGTCACGGCGTTCTCCTCAAGGCAGTTTATCTCCCAGGCCAAGAGAATTGCCTGGTGGACAAACTCAGCAGGATCCTCCAGCCGCACGAGTGGCGCCTGGATCCCTTGGTAGTTCAGAAGCTCTTTCTAAAGTGGGGCCTCCCCACGGTGGATCTCTTTGCCAGTCCTCACAACCGGCAACTTCCTCGCTTCTGCTCTCGTCAGCCACACCCCCTTCGAGTTGCGGCGGACGCTTTTCTACTCTCATGGTCGGGGAGCCTTTTGTACGCTTTCCCTCCCATCCCGCTAGTCTCTCGGACTCTTTTCAAGGTTCTCCGAGACAAAGCCTTCATGATCCTGGTGGCCCCTCGCTGGCCCAGACAGCCGTGGTTTCCACTCCTGCTGCAATTAGCGGTAGAGGATCCATTCCCTCTGGGGTTACAACCGGATCTCCTCACTCAGGATCAGGGGTCTCTGCTACAACCCCAACCTCAGGTCTCTCAACCTAATGGCCTGGCTGCTGAGAGGGTAGTCCTTGCTCCCCTTCTCCTGCCGGCAGAGGTGGAGGAGGTCGTCTTAGCTTCGCGACGACCTTCTACCCGCAAATGCTACGCCCTTAAATGGCGTCGTTCTTCCGTTTGGTGTACCCAACAGTCTCAGGATCCCTTCTCCTGCCCGGTGTCGGTGATCTTGCAGTACTTGCTATACCTCTCTAATCTGGGACTTAAGTCCAACTCCGTCAAAGTTCACCTCAGTGCTATTTCAGCACATCATGTGCCGGTGGACGGCAGACCTCTCTCCAACGACCCTCTCGTAGCGAGGTTTCTCCGAGGTCTCCTTCTACTTAAACCACCTCTGCGCCCGCCAGCGCCTGACTGGGACCTGAATGTGGTTTTACAGCGGATCACCTGTCCGCCTTTTGAACCTATGGCTACCTGTTCTCTCCGTTTTCTTTCTTGGAAAACACTGTTCTTGATAGCCCTCACTTCCGCTAGACGCGTAAGTGAATTGCAGGCCCTCGTGTCTGATCCCCCTTACACTCGGTTCTACAAAAATAGGGTAGTCCTACGGACTCACCCAAAATTTCTTCCAAAAGTGGTCTCCCCTTTTCACATCAATCAGGAGGTGGTACTTCCAACCTTCTTTCCCAGACCACACTCCAGCCGAGCTGAAACGGTCCTCCATACCCTGGACTGTAGAAGGGCATTGAACTTCTACCTTGACCGTACGCGGGAGCACCGTAAAGCTGCTCAGCTTTTTGTGTCTTTTGACCCCAATAAATTGGGGCTCCCGGTCTCCAAGCGTACTCTGTCCATCTGGGTTGCGGACTGTATCTCTTGGGCTTATGGGGCAGCCGGACTCTCCTTGGAAGGTCGAGTCACGGCTCATTGCGTTCGGGCAAAGGCTACGTCAGTGGCTTACCTCCGCTCTGTTCCGCTGGCAGACATCTGCCGGGCCGCTACTTGGTCTTCGAGCCAGACTTTTGCGGTCCATTACTGTCTCGAGAGGGAGTCCCGCAGGGACAGTGCTTTCGGACAGGCAGTCCTCCGTAATCTCTTTGAGGTCTGAGCAACTCCTACCCTCCATCCCGGATGTGGGCTACCGGTGGGTAATAATTCAGCGAAGATTCTTTCCTTCTGTGCTGCTGAGCTAGAGGGAGCTCATTTTTGTGCTTAGGGTCTCCGGTAGCCTTGAGCTTGGGAGTCCCATAAGTGAGGACTGACTTCCTGCTTGGTCCTGGAGAAAGCGTAGTTACTCACCTGTAACAGGTGTTCTCTAGGAGCAGCAGGAATCAGTCCTCACAACCCTCCCTCCTCCCCTTGGAGTTGCAATCACCTGCTTTAGTTCTTTTTGCAAATTTTTATGCTGTCTTTTTTAGCTATGTCATCTGACTGGCTAAGATGGCACCCTTGGGCGGGAAGAGGACCCCGCATGCGCGCTGCAATTCCCAAAGGCTTTCTTTGAAAGCTGGGGAAAATTGCTCCGCGAGGGCTCCGTCGGCGCCGACGTCACCCATAAGTGAGGACTGATTCCTGCTGCTCCTGGAGAACACCTGTTACAGGTGAGTAACTACGCTTTATTCATCGGCTTTTACATATTCCTTCCTTTCACCCTGGAGGTCCGACAATACTACTTTTGCATTTCCTCCTGTTACTAACATCTCTTAAAAAATGTTTTGGCCTCCAATTTAATTGCATTGGATATTTTTTCTTCCATTTGCACCTTTGCCTTCCTCATTACTTTCTTAGCTTCTCGTAGCTTTTCCAGATATTGTTTCTTGTCTTCCTCTTTCTGAGATCTCTTATAGTTCATGAAAGCGAACCTTTTTCCATACCTGTTCAGCTACTTCTTTCAAGAACCCTAGTGGCCTTCTTTCCCTCTTACTTTTATTTATTTATTTACATTCTCTTATATACCGCGCTATTCTGCATCAGTGCGGTTTACATTGAACAAACTGAAATTACATTGAACAGGGCATTATAACTTGGAGATAACTATTTTACAGGGAACATGGGCTATGGAGGGTTAAGTGGCTTGCCCAAGACCACAAGGAGCACCTGTGGGACTAGAAACCCCAGTCCTTCCGGCCCAAGGTTGCTGTCCTCTAGTGGGATTTGAACCCCCGACCTTCCGGCCTGAAGTACCTTGCCCCAACCACTAGGCCACTCCTCCACTCCTTTACATTCTCTTATATACCGCACTATTCTGCATCAGTGCGGTTTACATTGAACAAACTGAAATTACATTGAACAGGGCAAGCAAAAAGGTTCACTGCCCTTAAAATCCCTCTCTTCAGTTTTGCACACTGTTTTTTTACTTCCTTCAGATGTTCCTATCCAGCTAACAATTTCTTAAGGCATTCCCCCTTCTTCGTAGTTTTCCTAAAGTCTAGGACCCTCACTTTGAAAGAACCATTTGCTTCAATATGGAGCTTATGAAGACGGAATGATTAAAGGTTAGTGGGATCAGGTCCATAAATGCAGTGATCATTTGAGCTACATCCCCCCAGACTGGCTAGAGCTGAAGGTTACACTCTGTGAAGTCCTGCTCGCAGGCGGATATATAAAGGCATATGCCAGAGATCCTTGACTGCATTGGCTGAAGACCTTCCTCCATAGCTGCACTTACTGTTCTGATGCAAAAGGAGCCGGTGTTTGCTGTTGCCATGGCCTTCCTGAACACTGGGGGGCGGGGGGGGGGTGGGGGGGGGCGGGGGGGGCGGGGGGGGGGGGGCGGGGGGGGCAGGACCAAGTGGTAACAACGTAGCAGGATTCAGAGCTTGACTGACCTTCAGTTATATTTGGGGGTTCTCACACATCATGCTCTGATACTTCAACATCCGTGAATTTGTGAGCCAAAAACTTCCTTGGTGTTCTATAAGGGTCAGAACAGAGTGTGGTACAGTAACTTGAAGATTCTGTCCCAGAGTGAGCTTGTCTGCTTCGCTCCCTAGGAGGGCTGTAGCTGCAACAGAGATTGAGTCAAAAGACTGAGTCAGCACTCCCAAAGCATTTCCTTGTTACTCATGAATATAGAGGCGAAAAGGTTTCTGGACATCTGGCAGGCCCAGAACTGGTGATGACATCAGAGCGGCTGCATCCTATTCAGGTCCCCATTCCAATGGAGACTTTTCCATTCCTCTGGTAGCTTGATACAGTGGTTTTGCCAACAGAGCAAAATTGGGGATCCATATATGACAGTCCCCTGCAGTCCCCAAGTCTCACTTGCCTCCTGGTGGGATTACTGCACACAGCTTCTTTGCATTCCAGTCCCAAGCGTCGGAGTCCGCTAGACAACTGGAACCCTAGACATTTAACTTCAGTTTGACATAATTGCGCCTTGGTTCTTGAGACTTTGTATCCAGCCTCATTCATTTTCTGAATTTGTGGCTATGAGCAGGTCGTCCACATACTAAAGAAGAACCCTTTCCCCTGGGTTCACATAGTAGCTTGAAAGATCCGGATTTAAAGCAGCACTGCAGCACTGCAGAGAGTAGGTGAATTCTTAAATCCTTGGGGTAATCGAGTCCAGGTAAGTTGGCCCCGCCTTCCTGTTGTGGGGTCTTGCCATTCAAAAGCGAACAAAAGTTGACTGGTAGGGGCTAGGTGTATGCAGAAGGCGGCATTTTTCAGGTCCAGGACAGTGAAATGAGTAGCCTCAGCGGGGATCAGTCCCAAGAGAGTATAAGGATGTTGGTACCACTGGGTGTATAGTTTCAGCTGCATCATTCACTCGCCTCAGATCTTGTACTGGGCGTTAATCCCGTCCCAGGTTTCTTGACTGGGAGAAGGGGGGTGTTCCAAGGTGACTGGCACTCCTTGAGAAGTCCATACTTCAGCAGTCTCATTAGATGGCAGTGGATACCTTCACTGGCTGGTCGGGGAAGAGGATACTGCTTCACATGCACTGGTTCCGCTCCTGGCTTGAGGGTGACGATGACAGGGGCTATATTCTTCACTAGGCCAGGTGGATTATCTTCTGCCCATACTTCAGGCGGGGCTATAGGTTAGGAGGTATACAGGAACTAGCTGGCTTGGTTGGAGATGCACTATAGAACCGCTACTCTTCTTCTCGGGGGACAGTCAGCACCATCAGTCCAGCGGGTTTTGAATTTGCAGTCATTTGCATTTCTCCTCCTTCAGCGAAAGATATTTGCGCCTGAAGCTTGGCAAGCATATCTCGGCCCAAAAGTGGAATAGGGCATTCAGGCATATACAGGAACTGGTGCGCTATTTTCTGTCCCCCTAGTTCACACATGCGGTTCTGCAGGAAAGGCTTGGTGGCCCTAGCTCCAGTGGCCCCATTAATGGTGACAGATCGTGAGGAAAGAGGGGCCACGGGCTTTGCCACTACTGAATGTTCGGCTCCTGTATCCACCATAAAGTCCATATATTGGTCCCCTATTTTCAGACTGACCATAGGCTCCTGGGGACCCAGGGTGAACTTGGAGCCCGGTCTGGCCTAGTCTTCATCCATATCATAGCCCGTTGCAACTGTCACTCCCTCAATAGCTTATTCCCTCTCTTGCTGGCACTGTGCTCGGTTTATTCTTCCACGACTCTGAAATCAACCTCCTGTTCTCCCTCCTCCCTTCCTGGGGGTGGAGTCAAGATGCGGGCATTCACTTCTCTAATGTCCTTCTTCTCTGCAATGGGCGCACTGATTCGCACCCTGTGGGGTCCAATTATTTTCACGACCCCTTCCACTTCCTCTGCTCCTTCGATTAGAAAAACCTCCTTCATGTCGTTCAACTAAAGCAGCAGCAAGATGATCTGCTTTCTTCTTCATCTTACGTTCACTTTCTCTGTCACATTCATTTTCACGATTCACAAACACTTTCTGAGCAACTTCCATTAACTGTGCTGTATTCATGCCCACAAATCCATCCAGTTTCTGTAATTTTCGTCTTATATCTCTCTGGGACTGACTGACAAAAGCTGCGTTTACCATACGCAAATTCTCATGGGCTGCTGGATCGTATGGGGTATATAGTGAGGGCTGCCTGCACTATTTGGATCCCACTTGGGGCCATCAAGGCTGATGGGTCTGCATAATACTGGTCATTAGTTCAATCAAATCCTAAGGTTTCTCAGTGTAGGAGGCATAATGCGTCTTTCAGTTCAGTAAATCAGTGGTGGAAAAAGGCACATAAACAAGGCTGGTCGGCCCTACCACGACCTGGCCTTCGATATTAAGGGTGGGTAGGCCCTGGACCTGGTGCAATGGTATAACATGATCATCCCTTTTACTGGTAGTTGTACTTCTGAAGGTATACGGCAATCGGGACTGTCTGGGTTCCACTTCATGTTCTTGGGCGCTGACTGTGAGTGACCCTGAACTGGCAAACGAATCCCTGCTTGTAGTGTCATCAGTGGACTGTGGCCCACTCGGAGGCACTCTGAACTAAGCCGGGGCTTCCGGTCAAGAGGGGGTGCGCGTCCTCCTACTGCGGAGGTGGCTGGTGAACTACTTGGGGTACATCTGCAGGGAGGTGTCCCCCCCCCCTGCCCTAGGCTCTGCCCAGGGTGGTGGCAGAGCTGAGGGGACTGGCCTATAATCATCTGCAGAGAGGCTGATCAGTAGGTTGGTCACAAGGTTATCACGCCTGGGTGGATCAGCTGACAGGACCGGTACATGAGGACATGGGTCGTGCCAAATGTCTCATCTCTGTGAATAAGTTGCTTGAGGAGAAGCATGGTAAGTACACTATATTCTATCATATAAAAGGCTGTGATAGGATTCACTTGAGGAGCTGCTGGTAATGGTGTGGTCCTGTTCTTTGTGTCAATGGTAGCATGTTCCATGTTGGTGTCACCGACATCATCAATAACAGCTCCTCCTTACACTGCCTGATCACCTATGGATCCAATAACTCCCATTGAATGCCAGAAGGCACTTAGGAGGTACTCAGAATCTGTTCCCATGAAGTTGATGATCTGGAAGAAGTCTTGGGCTAGAGTAGGTGGATGAGGATGCAGAAGACCTGTTGCTGCATCATCTACTGCTGCGAAAAACTGAGCCGATATTCAGAATGCAGAGGTCATGAGCAGGAAGGTGGTTGAGTGGCCCGGGACAGATGCTCACCTACAGATGCAGAAGGGGGATAGGATAGAGATGTCACTGCATTAGAGAGAGAGTAGGATGTATCATAGTCCACCCTGTACCATGTTGCAAATTCAGTGGTCGGTTCTAAGTGCTCCTGGAGTTCTGGGATCGCAACGGGGCACAGTTTTCAGGCTGCTGTGTGTACAATGGGATATCAGGTGAGTTGAGATATTATACAGGGGTATCTGATGCCATAAACTCAATTTGGCTTTTGGCACTGGCAGCAGCTGGGCAGCCTGTATGCCGTGCACATCTTGGGAAGTAATTGTCAGTGTTGCTTACAGCTAGTGGGAAGAGAGCTGAGGCCAAGAAAGCACTCGCCCTATGGGAGCCGGTTGATCTTGGATCCACCTTGCGGGTTTGGCTTGCCACATGAGAATGCGGTCCTGGTGTGGCTACTGGGGATTATCAGGATGCAGGTATGCCCACAGGTATCCACATGGGTCTGGTATCGAGGTTGAGTAGTGCTACCTTTGCTCAGTTGGGGGACCTTCAGAGGTAGGGGTGCCATCCAACCTCAAGTGACTCTGCTTGATAGGGAAGGTACCAAGAACTTGCAGATCAAGGACCGGTTCAGGCAGGGGTGGTCTGGTTATCCCTGGGGGAAGTGCCACGAGAGCATGCATGGCAGGATAATTGTGCGGCTAGACACTGACACAGTCGGTGGGCTGACCAAGCTCCTCCAGCCAACTCACCATGGAGGCAAGAGGAAAACAGAGAGGGCCTGATGGTTTTGGCTTTATGAGGCATCATGCAATACATCGGATGAAGCTGCTGCAAAGACCTGATGAGAGGCTAGAGGAAATATTAACACAGTGCCACTGGGTCACACAAAGGCCACAAGCGATATCCATCAAAAGAAGGGACCGCTAAGTGCTGGAGCAGGCGGGGTAAACAGAGTAGTTCTGGTGCATGCAAGAACAGCAGCTTGGACAGCAGACTCACTGACCTCAGCTGCTCCAAACACCAGAATCGCTGGATATGGCATGAGAAAGGACTGCAGTGGGTATGCCATGGTGATCAGGTCCCTGCAATTGAATCCAAAAAGGCAACTGGGACCATGGCTGCTGTATTTATTAAATGTCACAGAAATCTTGTATCTCCCAAAATGGTTTACTGTACTTTTATTTTTTAATTAACTACTCACATTAAGGGGAAGAAAAAGACCTCAGAGATTAACAACACAGATCTAAGGAATCTCTTATCGCATACATCATTGATCATAAAAACCTCCCAATGTTTGATTATATTAAGTCATATATCAACTTAGTAGATTATAATTGAAGAGTTTAAAAATAATCATAATAATATTTTCAATCAAATAGCATGTGTTAAAAAGGGCCCTCAATGGGGATACCTTCCCTTTTAGTTGAATGATGCTAGCTTCAGTAAATCAACTTCATCAACTCCTCCAATGTAGTCAGCATTTGGCAATGCACTGCATCAGGGAGAAATATATTATTCCCTGATCGCCTCCCACTCCTCATGATCTAATTCTGAATAGTGAATAGTGGGAGGTTTTGCCATTCAGAATTAGATCATGGGGAGTGGGAGGCGATCATGAAATAATACATTTCTCCCTGATGCGGCGCTTTGTGAAACGCTGACAATGTTGGAGGAGTAGATGAAGTTAATTTATTGAGGCTAGCATCATTGAACTAAAAGGGAAGGTATCCCCATTGAGGACCCTTTTAGCACATGCTATTTGACTAAAAATAGTATTACACTATTATGATTATTTTTAAACTCTTCAATCATAATCTACTAAGTTGATATATACAATAGAAACATGACAGCAGGAAGAGACCATATGGCCTATCTAGTCTGCCCTTCCATATCAACCACAATAGTCCCTTTCCTACCTTTAGAAATCTGTGTTTGTCCCATGCTTTTTTTTAATTCAGATATTGCCCTCATCTCTACTACCTCCACTGGGAGACTATTCCATGGATTTACTACTCTCTTCATAAAGAAATATTTCCACATACTACTCCTTAGTCTATCCTCACTCACCCTCATCTTATGCCCCCTCATTGCAGAACTTACTTTCAATTGAAAGAGACTCTCCTCTTGTACATTTATGCCACAGAGGTGTCTCTATCATATCTCCTCTATCCCGCCTTTCTTCTAAATGTTGTACATATTAAGATCTTTAAGTCTTTCCCCATATGGTTTATAATGAAGACCACTGATCATTTTAGTAGCCACCCTCTGCACCAACTCCATCCTGTTTATATCCTTTTGAAGATGCGGTCTCCAGAAATGCACACAATACTCCAAATGAGGTTGCACCAGAGACTTATACAGAGGCATCATCACCTGATTTTTCTACTGGCCATTTTTCTCCCTATGCGCCCAAGCATCCTTCTGGCTTTCGCCATTGCCTTTTTCTACCCATTCAGCACTTTAAGATCATCAGAAACAATCATGCCAAGGTCCCACTCTTCATTCATGGACAGAAGTACTTTGTTCCCTATACTGTACTGCTCCCTTGGATTTTTGCAGCCCAAAAGCATGATCCTGCATTTGTTAGCATTAAATCTCAGCTGCCAAATTCTTGACCATTCGTCAAGCTTAGCTAGATCCCTCACGCTATCTACTCCATCCTGGGTGTCTACTCTGTTGCAGATTTTGGTATCATCTGCAAAGAGGCAAACCTTACCCAAAGCCCTTCTGCAATATCACTAACAAAGATGTTAAAAAGGATAGATCCCTGCAGCACACCACTGGTAACATCCTTCTCCTCAGAGTGAACTCCATTTACCTGTACACTTTATCACTTCCCACTCAACCAATTTCTAACCCAGTCAGTCACTTTAGGATTCATCCCTAGGGTACTCAATTTATTTATAAGTCGCCTGTGTGGAACGGTGTCCAAAACTTTACTGAAATCTAAGTACACCACATATAGGGCTCTCCTTCAGTCCAAATCTCTGGTCACCTAGTCAAATAAACCAATCACATTTGTCTCACAAGATCTGCCTCTGGTAAACCCATGCTGCCTCATATCCTGCAATCCACTGGACTCCAGAAACCTCACTATCCTCTGTTTAACCGTGTTTCCATTAATTTACTAATCACAGACGTCAGACTAACCGATCTGTATTTCTCAACCTCATTCTTACTTCCACTTTTGTGTAAAGGGATCACATGTGCCTTTCTCCAGTCCTCTGGGACCATTCCCAACTCTACAGAAGCACTTAAAAGGTCAGTCGGTGGAGCTGCTAGAACATCCCCATGTTCCTTCAATATTCTTGGATGGATCCCATCTGGCCACATCGCTTTGCCTACTTTTAGTTTAGCTAGTTCCTCATGAACATAGTCTTCTGAAAATCAATCAAGATCCCCTTCACTTCTGTTCTAATTTGTGGGTGTTTTCCAAGGTCCTCCTGCTCCTAACCCTTCATCTGTAAATACAGAACAACAAATATTTGTTAAGCAATTCTGTTTTATCCTCATCAGCTTCTACATATTCCTCCCCTCCCCCCTTCAGTCTGACTATACCACTTTTGACCTTCCTCATCTCGGTAACATATCTGAAAATTGTCTTATCCGCTCAATGTATTACATTCGCTATTTTTTTATTTTTGAATCTTTTGCTTTCCTGACTACTTTCCTAGCTGCTCTAAATTTTTCCAAATATAGATGCCTGTCTTCCTTTCTCTGTGATCTCTTGTATTTTATGAAAGCCACCCTCTTTGTCTTCACACATTTTCAGTTACTTCTTTTGAGAACCAAAGTGGCTTCCTTTTCCATTTATTGATTGGATATGTTATTTACCTTTCTAACATAAAAGGTTTGTTGCCTTTAAAATATCTGCCTTCAGTTTTGCCCATTGCTTTCTACATCTGCCAAGCTGTTCCCATCCCACTAACGACTCCTTGAGATATTGCCCTATCTTGGCAAAGTTAGGGGGTATTTTTTTAAAGTCTAAGATCCTTTTAAAACGTCTAAGATCCTAATACTGAACCACACCATCCGATGATCACTGGATGTGAGATGACCTCCCAATATAACATCAGAAACTTTCCCCATTAGTAAGAACCAATTCCAATATGGCCCCTTCACGTGTGAGTTCTGTTATCAGTTGCCAGAATAGTTCTCTCTGTAGAGAATCTAGGATCTTTTTACGTCTAGATGATACCGCAGCAGGGATGTGCCAATCAACATCCGGCATATTGAAATCACCTATCAGTAACACTTCTACCTTTATGGCAATACTGCGTATGGAACATGAGGAAAGATCTACAAAAGCTGGAAGAATAGTCTCATGCTTGGCAGTTAAGATTTAATGTGAAGAAGTGCAGTGTAATGCACTTGGGAAGCAGAAATCCAAGGGAGTTGTAAGCGACAGGGGGCGAGACCTCGTTGTGATTGTTTCTGATGATCTTAAGGTGGCAAAACAGCGTGACAAGGTGGTGGCAAAAGTCAGAAGGATGCTGGGTTGCATACAGAGAGGAATTACCAGCAGAAAGGAAGAGGTACTAATGCCACTGTACAAGTCGCTGGTGAGGCCTCACTTGGAATATTGTGTTCAGTTTTGGAGACCATATCTTGCAAAGGATATAAAAAGGCTGGAAGCGGTTCAGAGGAAGGCAACCAAAATGATTTGTAGCCAGAAGACTTATGAGAAAAGACTTGAAGACCTAAATATGTACATTTTGGAGGAGAGGAGGGAGAAATGAGATATGTTTCAGACCTTTAAATACTTAAAGAGTATTGATGGACAAACAAACCTCTTCCAAAGATGGGGAAGCTGTAAAACTAGAGGACATAACATGAAGCTGCTGCAAGGGGATAAACTTAAATACTTTTTCACTGAAAGGGTGGTGGATGCTTGGAATGCTCTCCCAATGGAAGTGGTGGGGGCAAACACAGTGACAGAATTCAAAATGGCATGGGACAGACACAGTGGATCCCTTTAAGCAACAGGGTAAAATCAAAGTAAGCATCTCTCTTATATCTGAACAAATAGGGGTGACCTGCACGGAGCAGTGGGTACACACCCCTAAACAAAGGCATGGGGAGATGTGACCTGTACGGAGCGGTAAGAGCACCTACTCTTGCCACCTTGCTGGGCAGACTAGATGGGCCATACTGGTCTTTACAGTATCTGCCATCATTTACTATGTAAAATGGAAGTATTTTATTAAATCTCTGTCCACTTCTTCCTCTGAAGGAGATCTGTATATTGCACCAATGCAAATGGATTTCTTGTTCCCTTTTTCTAGTTTAACCCACAGTGCCTCCTCGCTCCCTTTTAAGCCCTGTAATTCTATAGCTTTAATATTATCTTTTTGCATATAGTGCTACTCCTCCTCCCCTTCTTCCTACCCTGTCTTTCCTGAATAAAGTATCACCCGGTAGAATTACATACCAATCATGGTTGTTCATGAACCATGTCTCTTGTCAGACGGCTGCCTGGGTGAGAATCTTCACACTCTTGGCAAGTGCATATTTCTATATGATTTGCAAGGTATTGTGGGCAATGTAGTTCATTCACACCAGACACAGCTGCTGACAATAATTTAGTTGTGCTCTTGGGTAAAGCCAATAAGATATTTATTTATGGGGTTATTTCTCCCAACACAGATATGCTTGGTAGCACATAAATTAGGTTACTTGCTTTCAGTGTTAACTTGGAAAAACAAAGTCAAAATCAGGAAAACAACAAATGAAAAGCCACAAAGCAAGAAACAAATTGTTCTTTTCAGGTTAACTTCTGATTACTTCCCACATAGATACAGAAGTGATTCTCTCCTAGCTCACAAGCAATTAGGTAAGGCTTAATTGCTAGCAGTTACCAGCTGAAACCCCTTTAGCTGGCTTGCTTTCTACTGTGTGGGTCAAATCCTGCTTCAGGAGCTTTTCTGAGTAGATTAAAGAACAAATTTGTATTTCTTTGTGATGGTTGCTGTACTTTATAACAGAAAGTTACCAACGGAGTTTAGATAGAGAGCAGTCCATATAAACAGGATCCTCATCTGCTATTATTCCCCCTTGTTCAACAAGCATGGGTTCAATATCATGGATTGGCACAGATGAATCTCTCAATGGAGCATTTTCAGGAGAATACTTGTTTCCCTGCTGTCTTTCAAGGTTAAAGCTAGGGCATAGATCAGTGTTCATACCTGAGCTTCCATTGCTGCTAGAGTTCCTCTCTATATAGCCTGGCCAGTATGTAGTCCAGTTCTTATGTCCAGCCTTCCAATCCAGATCCCTGGACACTGGATCTCTCTTCACATACCTTCTGGCACAGGTCTTAGGGTCCCTTCCACGTGCAGCCGTCTCCCTCACAGGTAGCCTCTGGTGATTCCTAGCTCTGCAGCACCATTCCTCTGGCTTTCCCCAGTCCAATGGTGTATGCTGGCCCTTGGAATACCTCCCAGTATACGTACTGCTTTGGACTCTTCTAGACCTCTCAAAGGCTTTTCTCTTCCTTCTTCCAAAGGGTCTCTTTCCCTCTCTGTCCGTCCGGTTTGGCTTCTGCTTCTGATGATCCTTCAGATGAAACTGATGATCAAACTCAAGCTGATTCTCAGGATACTGAGGACAATTCTCTGGATATCCAAGGTGATCATGAAGATGGTCATCTGTAGAATAAACTCTACTCTTATTCTGCTTGGATGAGTGCTCCTCCCTAATACAGCGCAGCTGTGCTGAATCAGGCCCTGCCCTTTGAGATGAGTGCTTAGGGATTACCTCATAGCCCTCCTGATTGAACACACGTTTTCTCACTTCAGCTCCTCTCATGGCTGTTGGAAACCTGGTGCATTCTGGGACTGGTAGTCTTTTATGGCAAAATTCTGTTTTCTCATTTCTACCAGCACTGACAGGTTGCTTGTTCAGAGTCACTTCACCTTTTCTATAGCTCCTTCCTGAGCTATGATAAGCTTCCTTATCACACTCTTTAACAGCCACTAAATCCAAATCAGCCTCTTCCTTTTAAAACCTCAACATCTGTGATCTTATTTCCCATACAGTGGGCATTTATGCATACTGCTTTCCAGATGTTGCCCCTTTTACCCATTTCTACAGAGGTATTTAATGTTTTACTTACTTGAGGGTTTCACTTACCCGAAAGCTTTCTTCACCCATCCCCAGAAAATCTAGTTTAAAGCCCTCTTCAGTAGATTAGCCAGTCTGCAGAAGATGACACTTTCACTCTTCTTGGATAGGTGGATGCCATCTCTGTTCTGCAGCCCTTGGAACATTATCCCATGGTCCAGGAAACCAAAACACTCTTGATGACACCATCCATACATTCATCTCCAGGATGCAAGCTTCTCTGCCTCAGCCTTTACCCTCAACAGGGAAAACTGAAGAGAATACCACCTGTGCACCTATGTGCTTCACCCTCTGTCCCAGAGCCATGAAGTCACTTTTGATACGCTCAGAGGGTTACCTAACAGTATCATTTATGCAGACATGGATGAGCAACATCGGATGATAGTCAGTAAGCTTGTTGAGTCTCGGTAAACTCTCCGTAACATCTCAATTTTGACACCTGGCAGACAGCACACCTCTCTGGGCATCACGTCTGGTTAGCAAATGGATGCCTCAGTACCCCTCAGAAGAGATTCACCAACCACCACTACCCTTCGTGTCCCACCGATCCAACAACTTTGGGGTGCTTGAGTTCTGGTTCTTCCCATTCCTGGGATGCTTTCACCTCCTCCACTTCCAGGGCCACATACTGGTTCTTCAATTCAAGAGCTGGAGGAGTTGGATTGTCAATTCTGCAGGCTCTGATGATGCGTGTCCAACTCTCTTCATTCTGTAGAATACTATCTTTATCTTTGTCGGAGAGCTTGGATGCCAAAAAACATTTCATCAATGTATTTCTCACTGTCTCAAATGCTTCTCAGCCTCCCCATCTCTTCTCTGAGCTCCTCTACTTGTTTCAAGAGGGTTTCAGCTTGCAGGCATCTTGCACATGAAACCGGTCCCTTGCCTGGCATTGGGCTGTACGTCTGGACAGAGGCAGAAGCTGTAACAAGGGCAACAGCTTTGGCAATACAATTTTTCCCAGCCATCCTTCAATTGATGGAGCTTTGGTACCTGTTGAAATAAACAAGAAAGACCTACCAAAGTCCCTAACTTTTCCTTGACTGTCCTTTAAGAGAAAAAGCAGCTAACTTCTTTTATGTGTATTCTAACAGCACTGTTCTATGTCCCTGTGTGTAGCCCTATCTTCTTGCTAAACAATTATTACTTTACACTAGTAAATTTTGTGTCTGAAGTAAAATTACCTAATCAAAGCTCCTTGAAGAATGGCAAATAGTTCCACATTTGGATATCTACTAAAGGTAAACAATCTAGTTCCTAGATTTTCCCTACCAAGCAATAAAAACCTGTTATCTTTTGTCATCGAGCTAATGGGGGAGTTGCCCTATATAGCAAGAATTCTTACATGGGGTGGGTGGGAGCTAGGAGGGGAGACCAAACGTAATATAATCAAACATTGGGAGTTTTTTTATGATCGATAATATATGAAACAAGAGATGCCTTATGACTACATTGTTAGTCTCTGAGGTCTTTTCTTCCCCTTAATGTGACTGGTTAATACAAATATAAAAATATGGTGAATCATTTTAAGAGATGCAGAATTTCCTGTAATGTGACATTTATCTATCTTCCATGGCTTTGGAACAAGTGCTGTATTTATTAACCATGCTGCCAACTACATCACAACATTGCAACTGTTATGCCTTTTTTTGTAGCCGTAGGAAGTTTTTAAAAAAAAAATGTTAATGACAAGGAACGTAGCTAGTGGGGCTTCTGATAGGGCCCGCTTCCACACTAAGCAGCAGACCCTTCATACACGTCCAGGGTCCTATCATATATCACCGCAATGCAAAGTTGTTAGATTGGTAACAGTAGTACTGGAAGTAACTGGAACACTCACCCAATATAGAAATTTTTGAATTAAGAATTTAACTGTATTTCACGTTTTATGTAAAAGTATAAAAGTCCCAGTTGCTCTGTAAACCGCTTTGACTTTGAGATAAAGAGGTCTAGTTAAATAAATATATGTAGGCCTAGTGTATGGACAACCGGTGGACTTCCATCACCAGACTAGAGAGCTCCCAAGAATTCAGCACTGATTCCATGAATTATACTGGACGCAACTCGATCTGCCATTGCCTGAGATGCCTCACAAGCACGAGTTTTCCAAAGCGGTATAAAAGTGCACTACTTCTTCTGATTGACTCGAGATCGGGAACTATCCACCGGATCCGGAAATTTATTCTCTCCACGGAAAATATACTTACTGCGAGCTGTCTGTGAGCCCAGCTTCAGCAATTTGGGAACAACTGAAAGAAGGCAAGATCAACCCTAACCAAAGAGAAGCGATAAGCTAAGGGGTTACATATCGGAATTATGTTATTATTTAATTTTAAAAGAGGTTATATGCCGGCCTTTCCCTGTCCAAGCAGCACTACGTTTATTATTTAATGATTATGGCAATCTTACAGCAATCTGTGACATGCAACATTGCCTTCAAACTGCGAGCTCGCCCACACCACTTGCTCAAGCAGAACCGAGTCAGCTGCTTCTTGCACCACTCCTGCGACCCTTCCGGCTTTCCCTTTAACTCCGCCCACCCTCTGTGCTGCTCAGCTCCTGATTGGCTTTCTCCCGCTTCGTGCCCACCTACTGGCCTGCCCTGGGAGGGCCGTAGGGAAATCTCTAGTGCTTGTGCTCTGCTTGGATGGGACTTGTTCGCGCTGCGTTGCCGGAAGTGACGCGGGGTCGGGCTGGGTGTCCGCGGAGGCCGGGAGCAGGTAGTGGGGATTGGGCGCTGCGTCCGCGAGAGTCGGGGCCCCCGGCAGCGTGATCTGCTCTCCGGTACGTATGTGCGTGACGGCTCAGCCCGCGCGTGCGAGTCAGAGCTCCTTTCTGTCCGTGCATGGGAGGGGGGCGGAGAGGCTGAGTGCAGAGCCCGGGCTGGAGCTGGTCGGTAAACAAGTCAGGCTCGTGAGCGGACCGCCTTGCTCGGTCTATCCCGGTGCAGTCACGTGGGCTCGCTTGTGCCCTTTCTCAGTTTACTGTTGACACTTCTACGCTCCAGAAGGCAAGGGATAGCCAAGTTTGAATTTCATTAGAAGTGAGCCTTTTTTTTTGTTTGCTTTGCTTAATTTGTTATTTGTTATTTTATTCTCTCGTGAAAGGTCGAGTCTTGCACCGGCTTCCTTGTTGTGTCCGCCCTTAAACCTGTGACTCAAATTTAAACTAATTCCATTGAGGCGTTTTCCAGTCTGCTGTTGACAGGCTGCCCAGTTGATGGGGGTTCCCCATGTTAGGTCACGGGGCCATGGTTTCTTCCTCTCCCTTCCCAACTGGCCCTCAGGCTGAGAATCAAGTCAATCCTGCGGTTTCTTAGGTTCAGGCTGTCCTTTCAGAATTCGCTCAACCTAGGGACAATAAAGTGATTTCAGGGGTGGAAGGGATTAGGGCACAAGGGGAAGATAGCTTTCACCTTTGGATTTTGTCAAGTTCCTTCTTTGTATCAGAAACTTGTTTTGTTTTTTCTTTTTTTTTTTATGAAAAGAGGTTTTCTTTATTGGAAGTTTTTGTGTGATCAGTTTGTAGGAAAGCGACCAGCAGCCTCATTTCATTTTCCTCATTTCTTCTGTTCAGGCACTGGTTGGGATGTGGACATGGAAATTGGGAGTCCAGGTCTACAAAACCAGGAAGAGATGGGGTCCTCGGAGGAACCGCTGAAGGCTTTTTCAGGAGAAAAAGGTGAGAATCCAGATGTTTGGAAGAAAACTTACCTTTTAGCAATTACTCTCCACATAATCTTTGTTTGCTTGGGAGTAAAGGTATGGAAAAGGATATAAGGAAAAGGCCAAGCCTCTGGGTTGTTGGTTCCATAAATGATATGGTGGTTGATGAGATTTCCCTAAATATCTTGCATGCAGGCTCTGGTTGATTCTTTTCATCACACGTATAGATGAACCTAGTAGTTGATATGTGTGCATCCTTTAGCACTCTTTCCAGGATGTCTTTCCTCATTGGTAAAGAGTGGGGATAGGTATTTTGAATTTGCTCTTGTCTTTTTCACTAGTAGGTTAAGGTAGATTACATTCAGGTACACAGGGTGGGTTCAAGGGTATCTGATGACCTCAGTGAACCTGCAGCTGTGCTCAAGGTCCTACTCTTTACCCTCCTCCCATGGCCAACATCCCTCCTCCCCTTCCTTTGTGTCCTTTTTCAGGTCTAGTATATCCTTCCTCTCCCTAGTGTCTAGCATCTCTCCTTTGGAGAAGTAACCTAATGATTAGTTTAGCAGGCCACAAACTTGGGAAGCCAGGTTCAAATTCCAGTGACTCTCTTTTTGTGATCTTGGACAAGTCAACTCTGCTGCCTCAGGTACAAACTTAAATTGCAAATCCTCTGGGGACAGGAAAGTATCTGCTGTATCTGACTGTAACTTGCCTTGAACCTTTGAGAAAGTTGTGAGCTAAATCAATTTCCCTTTACCTCCCTTCCTTTGCTATCCTCCCTTGCCTCAGGTTTCCAGCATTTCTTCTTCTCCCCCCTCCCGAGGTGTACAGTATCTTTCCTGCCCTCCTGTCCCATCCTGATTTCCAGCAATTCCTCTTCTCTTCCCCATCCCTGTCCAGAACCCCTCATTCCGTTCCATATCCTTGCCTTCATGTCTACAGCTTTCCTGTCTCTTTCCTTCATTTGCTGTCCTTGCTTCCTCTGCTGCTTCTGCTCTTTAAAGCTGTGAGTGTGCAGTATGGAGCCGTTAGGCAGATGCTGGTGCTCAAAGGTCTGCTGCATCCTGCCCCTTCCAACACAAACTTCCTATTGGAAGGGCAAGATATTGAAGACATTTCAGTACTGTAATGTGCTTGAGGGCCCGCACCCTGTGCTGTCCATTTTTAAAGTGCCCTGCAGTAAAGACTGTTTGGCTGTACTGGTGCCACCTCACCTCCAGGGTCAGCCCAACCATAAGAGACTTCCTGGTTTGTCTAAAGTCGGCAGCTTCTAGGGAGCAACAAAGAGCAGGACATTCAAAGCAAAACAATAGATTCTGACAGCCAGGGGTGAGGCCACTTAAGGTTTGCCTAGGGACCAACACCCTGAATCAACTTTGGAGCCAGCCCTGCTCTTCTCCCCCAAATTCTGCCACCCAGATGGACATCTAAGTCCATCTAGTGATTGGGCTGGTCCTTCAGGTACAGTAGGTCTTTCTCTGTCCCCAGAGGGCTTACAATCCGAGTTTATACCCAAGGCAGTGCAGGGTTACGGGACTTGCCCAAGATCACTAGGAACGTCGGTGGAAATTGAATTCTGGCTTCCTTGGTTTTCAACCTGTTGCTCTATCCATTAGGCTACTTCTGCAATCTATGTAAACCTACCATTGCAAACTGATAAATGGCGAGTGAATCTTAGCACATATTAAAGGTGTGATGAGAATTCCAGAAAAAGTAAACCTTGTAACTGTATTCAGAAGAACTGTAAGAGTCAACTCTCTCTGTACTGTTAATGCAGGGCATGATACCTTTATCATGGCTTCTTACTGCCACTGTAACTAATGATTGCTCTGCTCCCCAGATGTCCATGGAAATCTTACCACTGTAGAAGAAAAGTCTCGTGCATCCTGCAACTGTGAGCCCCAGGAAGCAGATGCAGGAGGGACCCTAGCATCTTGCAATCAGGCTCCACAGGAAATGAAGCCAGAGCATCAAGCAGTTCTTCCTGCAGCCTTTGAAGATGGCTTTTGCAGAGATGGTGATTCTCCTGCCTTGTTGACCGAAAAGTATATGCCTGAGTCAAGAGCAGAAGAGGACACCCTGAACAATGGAATTTCGGAAGGAGGTGGTGAATGGACTACAGTACCGGTTTGCAGTGAGTCATGGGAAGCTCGGCCAGAACAGACTGTAGTGTGTCAGAACAATCCGTTAATGGAAGTAAAGTCTGGAGGAATCGCAACATCTCAGAGAGAAGATGCAGAGAGAGCTCCGGTTTCTTTTAATAATGAGCCTGAAGAAGAGGAGGTGATTCAGATGCCCCAGAACTGTGGATCTGAGGAACCTGTGGTCACAGAGGTTCTTTCATCTCAAATCGGTACACCTAAGGAAACTGAGATCACAGGGGACTCTGTGTCCAAGGACAGCAGATTTAAGGAAGCTGAAATGGAGGGAGTCTTAGCCCAGGATCTTGCAGAGACTTTGAATGAAACCAGAGACAACTCTAGTGACCGTGAGCTCTCGGACTCTGCTTCCACAGACAACACCCTGGAGGATTCTAGTGAGTTTACCCAGCGCCCCTTGGTGGGAGGTGGCAGCCTAAACCAGGAACCTGCCCCGGTGACAGCAATTGTACACCGAGATGATGATGTGACTGCTGAAGCGTGGCGTGCCCACCGCAAGCACGTTTTTGTCCTGAGTGAGGCTGGAAAGCCAATCTATTCACGATATGGGAACGAGGAGGCACTCTCATCAACCATGGGGGTGATGATGGCACTAGTAAGCTTTGTACAGACCGGGAACAATTGCATTCGATCCATATACTCAGGTAATACCCAGCCCTAGACTAATAGAGTACCGTAATAATAATAATAGTAATATACAGCAGTGGTTAGAGAGTTGGGAACCTTTCAGTATTGTCCCCTTTCCTGAGATTTTAGTAATTAAACTTAATAAGCATGATCATGCCAGTATCACCCCTGCCAGAATGAACCAGTATAAACAAATAATTAAACATTAAATTCTGTTTTGTAAGATATTCAAAGGTATTTGTATATGTACCCAATGAAGGCAATTTTCAAAGACCATTTATCCAGATAAATGGATTATTTCAAAACTGCCTAGCCTTTCTGTGTGTAGCAGTATAGACGGCCGTTTTTTTGAGTTTGTGCGGCTATAAGGGCCTATTGTTTTGCTTTGACTACCACTGTCTTTGTTGCTGCCCAGAAGCTGACCTCCTAGTTTGTTTAATGGTTAAGCTGGCCTTGCTTGGCAACAACAAAAATGTATTTTGCTATACAGTCCAGTGGCATAGGATTATATACAGTACTGTTCAGTACAAATTGCAGAAATGGGAACAGATAAAAACTGTTTTCTAAAAGGTTTGTTTGTTCATTAATACTCTTTAAGTATTTAACGTTCTATATTAGAGGAGGGACAGAGAAAATATGATACAGACCTTTAAGAAGTATTAATGAACAAACAAATCTTTTTCAAAGATAGGGAAGCTGTAAAACTAGAAGGTATAACATGAAGCTGCAAGGGGGTAAACTGAAAGGCAACATCAGGAAATACTTTTTCACTGAAAGGTGGTGGATTCTTGGAATGCCCTCCTGATGGAAGTGGTGGGGGCAAATACAGTGACAGAATTCAAAATGGCATGGGACACACACAGTGGATCCTTTTATAGCAACATGATAAAATCCGCACGGAGTGGTGGGTGCACCCCTAAACAAAGGCACAAGGAGGGGTGACCTGCATGGAGCGGCAGGTGCACCTACTCTTGCCACCTTGCTGGGCAAACTAGATGGACAATGCTGGTCTTTACCTGCTGTTATATACTATGTTATGTAAATTCTGAATGCTGTATGTTGCATTCATGAAGAACTGGCGCCACCTCATGGCTCGTGTGTGCACTTCATTTGAATATTTCTTGAAGGATTTTAAGGATTTTATTTTTTTTCCTTACATTCAACTGTGCTATCTTTTGTTTAGACTGGATCTCTTCTTTGCTGAATCTCCTCTTTCTGCCTCCTCTTCTCTTTCCCAACCTTCAGCTGATCGGAAAGTGGTGTTTCTACAGCAGGGTCCTCTTGTGCTAGTGTCAGTCTCTCGTACTCTTCAGTCAGAGAAGCAGCTGCGCCGGGAGCTTATGTATGTCTACTACCAGATCATCAGCATGCTGACCCAAGCCAGCATCTCTCGCATCTTTGAACGCAAAAAGAACTATGACCTGCGCCGACTTCTGACGGGCTCGGAAAAGATTCTGGATAGTCTGTTGGACCTACTGGAGAGGGATGCAGGTTTTTTGTTGGGAGCTGTGCAGTGTTTAGCCTTGCCAGCCTCCCTGCGGGACTCCCTCAGCACCATCCTGCAGAAAGCCATCACTACCAACCTGGTCTTCTCAATTCTAGTGGCTCGCTCCCAGCTAGTCACTATTGTGCAGGAGAAGGCGGTCATTGAGGACTGCCGGCTTGACCCTGCTGACCTCCACCTCCTGCTGAACCTCATAGGGGCTTCCTCCGCCTTCCAGGCTGGTGAGATCTGGACGCCCATTTGCTTGCCTCGTTTCAACCCAGATGGTTATTTTTATGCCTATATCTCTTACCTGGATCCCAAGTGTACTGTTTGCCTCATCCTGCTCTCCACAGACAAGGAGTCCTTCTATTCTGTGTCTGGCTGCAAGAAGAAGGCAGAAGAGAGCATGAGGACTCAGGGCTTGCTGCAGACCCTCACAGATGGCCTGCAGGGGCACTCCTACAGTGTCACCATGGTGGGAGTTCCTGACCTTTGGCACTTTATGTACAAACCAATGGACATTCCAGACAATTACAGACAGCTCATTCAGTTCACAAGGTGAGGCATGGGGTAAATGACTTTTAAAGAAAGGGTGATTAGCTGTGATTTAATTTTTTCTTTTTGTAAGGACTTGGCGTTTTTCTCTTTTCTTAAAAGTGTAACATAACAGAAGTTATCTTGGGATTGCAATTTTTAGAAAGACCTTGCTGTGCTTAGATATCTCCTGAGAATCCGCGATCTGTTGCACTGCTGGTTCTGTCATCACTCCTTCCTTGTCATGACTCTGTTTTTAGTGGCTAAGAATTAGCCTGCTAATGATATGCATTTTAAGCTTCAGTTTTAACATTTTCTAAATTACACTTGCTGTTAAATATCCTCATAGTGCCCAGAAAAATATAGTATTCCATCTTGCATATCGGCAAAGACAGGAATGAAAGGAAAATGAAAAATGCGAATTGTAAGACTCAACAGATATCAGCAGAGAGCCATTATCAGAGGTTGGAGGGAGGAAGACTCAGAGGAAACATGATGAAAGGCTGTACAAAGAGGACAGGGAATACCTAGAATTACCACAGCTGAGACTATGACAGAATGCATACATGTGTGGCGCAGCTGTAAAGATGTTGATGAGAGTGTGGGAGAGTTGGTGCTGATTGCAGCAGTAAGCAGAGGGGGCAAGGGGAAGTTGGTTGGGCCAGGAGCACCTTAACCGATGATAGCAAGTGAAATGGGTCTCCTAAGCAGCTGATTTTAGATATTAGGAAGGTGGCCTTGGGTTTGATAGTAGATTAATTTCAGGGCCCTGTCACTGGCATTGTCAGATTCTCTCCTTGGGGAAAACTGGTGTGACCCCTCACAGCATTCATCACCAGGTAAAATCAGTCCATGGGAAGCCAGTGAAAAACAGATGCTTTACTAGTGAGTGTATGTAGAAGAGAGAGAGGTGGGGAAATGCTGAATGGTAGTGCTGCTGTGACCTTGTTCCTGGGCTTGTGCTGATTCCCCTTGCAGAGCTCTTGCTGCAATTATATGTTTCACTCATGAGTTTTTTAATCCCATAGAGTTGATGCAGGATATGGTAAGATCTTCTCCAGGTCATGCTGCTTTGTGGTGAGTCTTCAAATACTCCTTGACTTGAATAGTCCTTCACATCAGCTTTCATAGGACCCTCTTAAATACTTGGAACAACACAGTAACCACTGTCCACATCTGTTTTAAAGTCTACTAATTTATTTCTTATAATCATAATTTGTATAACACTATGAGCCATATGCAGCGCTTCAGGGATACACATAATAAATAGTCCATGCTTATTTTTTAGGCAAGACAGGCCAAATGTTTTAGCCAAAAACAAGTAAGAGCTTTGAGTTAAAATAGGGAAACCATGGGTTGTAAATGGGATTAACTGAGATAGGAGCAGGAATCATTGCCTGAGTGAAGTTGCAGGCAATGATTCCTCTTAAGGGAGGCAGCTTCAAAGAAGCAATTCCCTAAACCAGTGGTTCCCAAACCTGTCCTGGAGGCTCTTCAGCCAATCGGGTTTTCATGATATGCACAATGAATATGCAGGAGGTAGATTTGCATGCATTGGAGACAGTTTATGTAAATCTCTCTCATGAATATTCATAGTGGATATCCTGAAAACCCAACTGACTGGGGAGCCCCGTAAGACAGGTTTGGGAACCACTGCCATAACCCAGGCCTTGACAAATTCTCTTGGAATTTAGGAGCCGGCTGCTAAGACCCCTGTCACAGTGTCCCTCCCCCACCCCTCACAAGTTGTATTGCAGCTCTGTTTTTTAAGGACCTGATTTAGTGTTTTCCTCTCTTCTATGGGAAAAGAGAATGCACATTAAGGGCCTAATTTATTACAATTACACAGTGCCAACCGAAAAAAGTGACCCTTCCTCCTTTCCCTCTTACCATCCCTAATGACTATGTTGTCAGCAGCATACTGGTGATCCTTTGTAGCTGTACTTGACAGCTTCTGTTTTTTCTTCACATGTCACCTTGACTTGGTAAAAGGTGAAGCAAAAAAAAAATCTCTCATAGCGCCCCCCCTCCCCCAAGCCATCACTCAGTCTTCAGTCTCATTCTCTCTCTCTCACCATTGTTTACTCTTTCATCGCGATCGGCTCAGTGCGTAGTTTGAACTGCGCAGTGCAGGAAGTTTGTTTCAAGTCTCAGTGTGATCAGCAAACGGAAGGGTTAGCAAGCGTCTTCACTGCGTCCCTCAAACTACTTGCAGAGCCGATCAGGGTGAGACATTGGGTGATGGCCGAGGGAAGGAGACAATCATATCCTCAGAGCCAGGGTGCAATTTATAGTTGACATGGCGACCTGGTGCCCAGGATTTGTCAAGCCCTGCCCTAACCTCTGTTTGTCTATCAATATTTCTATGTTACAACAGCTGGAACTATGTCTTCCATAGAAGTGAATTGGGCCATTGGTGGGGACTTTATATCTTTGGAATCATTGGTCTGATCTGACTCATATATCTTTTCTTGGAGTTTTCTCCATGCCAAGTGTGGTCCTGCTTTGTTAAATTAGAGTTCTTTTGCCTTCAGACAGAGGGCATACGTTCTCGACCTCTTATGTATTTCTTTCCAGCATTCCATTGGGATGGAAAGCAAGCAGAGCAGGGTTCGTGGAATTCTGACCTTTTTTATTTGTGTGTGTGTGTCTGTACCCTTTAGAAGCGAAAGGGAAGGGATGGTTTTGAATAGAATGGTTCCCATGGTTTGGAAAGAACAGTAAATATATTATCATATTTGGTCTTTGATTATTAGATGCCACTGTCAACTAGTTTAAAGTGATGGATTTTATCGTCTAACTGATGTAGGGTGCTTCATGAGAAGAGGTATTTTGCTGTGCTTCAGCACCCCTAGATGGCAGCGCACACAGTAACCAGTAGCAAAGTACATAGTTTTATTTATTTAACTAGACTTATATGCTGCTTTTCTATATATATATTTTTCCCTTGTCCCCAAAGGGCTTACAATCTGTTTTGTACCTGAGGCAATGAAGGGTTAAGCGGCTTGCCCAAGGCCACAAGGAGCACCTGTGGGACTAGAAACCCAAGTCTTTCCACTTAAGGTTGCTGTCTTCTAGTGGGATTTGAACCCCTGACCCTCCAGCCTGAGGTGACTTGGCCCAGCTACTAGGCCATTCCTCCCTCCTAGTTGAGTCACTAAGAGGCGTGTTTACTAAAGGCTTAACGCGTGTTAAGTGCTACTACTGCCTATAGGAATGAATGGGCCATGGCAACACTTGTTAACTTTCATTAATGTGCATTAACCTTCGGTAAACATGTCCCGAATTGTCATCATGTATACAACCATGAAGAAAGCTTTATGGTTCATTCACTAGGTTTCACAGTAGAATTTACAACAAAGGCAATAAAATATACTTCTGACTCACTAAAGCAACCCAGTGGGGATAAGAGTGCGGCAGCAGTGGAGGGAGGGGAACCCACGTGGAGCATGAAGCTTGGAGTGACCCTGCTGGGATAGTGGGAAAACATCAACAGAAACAGCAACAGGATGAAATCTGCACGGAGCAGTGGGTGCATCCCTAAACAAAGGCATGAGGAGGGGTGACCTACTCTTGCCACCTTGCTGGGCAGACTGGATGGACCATGCTGGTCTTTATCTGCTGTCATATACTATGTTATGTTATAAAAAGCTGTCCTGACGGATCAGGGATGTAAATATACTGAGGAAAAATAGGCACCAGTGAAAACATTTTTAGGAGCCAGGTAAAGTTGTTGGTTCTTGCTTTTTCGCTCTTGTTTTTTATTTTTGCTAGTTTGGTTGTGTGTTAGCTTTCTCTTTTTTTTTAATTTTAGGCACCAGGTGCCAAATTTAGGGACCTGAATAACTTGGCTTTGGGGTTCTTTCCAGTACCACTGCGATAGTAGGTAGCCATTTGGCCTTAGAATTTGATAGCCAATTCATATATTAGCACTTCTATCCTCCAGACCGGTGGTTCTCAATCAATGTATCGTAACATCCTGGTGTGTCACCAAAACCTGACATACAGCAAGCCTATGTTATTCTTAACAAAAATGTGTGTCTGCAGGATTGGAAAAGTGCAAAGCAAGGAGCCAGGTACTTGAAATCCCTATAGCTCCTTAATTCTGCATCACTGTTACCACCAGCCCAGGCATTGTTGTCAACTACAAGAAAATGATATTTAGGCTCTTGCTCAGCCACAGAAGGTTGCAGTCAGTGTGTTGCATACATGAAGACAGTCTCTCGGGTGTGTCACAACAGCAAAAAAAAAAAAAAAAAGGGTTGAGACTCACTGGTCCAGACTAAAAAGAATTTATGAGAATATCCGAGGGGAAATTGCTCCTCTAGTAGTAGAACTGCTGATCCTGAATTTATATACTGTGGGGAAGAGCTGTGATCTGAAAGCATACAGTAGCTTAATCCATACATAGAATGCTTTCTGTACTGTTAGTCTGTAGGTTTAGTGTAACTTAAAACAGTGGAGACTATGCAGAAGGGCAGAGTGTTCAGTTATCTATAGTTTCTCTCTCACTCTCTTTTTACTGTTATAGTCCTGAAACGGAAGGCCCCTATGCTCTCGAGGAGGAACGCCAGAGACTCTTTGACCTCTACCGCTACCTCCACAGCCGCCTCCACAGCACCTCTCGTCCCTTGAGGCTCATTTATCATGTGGCAGAGAAGGAGACGCTGCTTGCCTGGGTGAGGAGAGAGAACAGTTGTTGCAACACGGGTTCCACTTATGTCACTTGCTGCTGCTTCTAGCATTTATCCAGAGTGCTGCTGAGACACTATTGTTTTGCTTAATGTTTGTTCACCGACTAGTATAACTTCTTTATAGCTGTTAGTATGCAGCTAGTGCACGATAGGATCATAGAGTGCGAAGGGAGGCGCTGTTTCATCAGTGAGCAGGAAATTGTCATTGTTGCACGGCTAGCCAGCAAACTGTATCTCTCCTTGTCAAACTAAATGTCTGATCTGCATATGCAGTCCTGCACAATGGAAAGGCGTTTCACTGTTTGCAAAATAATATTGTTGTCCTCAAAGTGCACACACTGATTCCAGCTGGAGGGAAAGGCAGGTGTCCTTTTAACAGTACACATACAAACTCCCTGTGTGTGGTTGTGGTTACTGAACTTTTCTTCTTTTCTTTTTGTCTCCTCTGTGCTACTTCAGGTAACTAGCAAGTTTGAATTGTACACCTCCTTCAGTCCTCTTGTGACTAAGGCTGGGGCTATCGGCGTAGTCACCAAGCTACTACACTGGCTGAAGAAAGAGGAGGACCGTCTCTTCATTCGTTACCCTCCTAAGTACTCCACCACGCCGGGACCCAGCAAGGGTGCGAAGGCTGGCCGAACTGGTGATCGGTCTGACACTGCCAGGGGCGAAAACGGGTTTTTTTTGGGTCTCTAGCAGTGGCTCGGAACTTATTCAAGACTACACTGTGGTATGTTTTTGCCACACTGAATGCCATAGAGAGCAGTTGTGTTGGTGATTATCTCCACTGCCGCCTCATCCTATGCCTCTTGTGGCAGGAACAGCTGATCTGCCAGGTTTTTCCACCTGCTTTCCCACGTTGGTGTGTCTGCACCTTGGTATCCTCCAGCCCTGTCCTTTCACTGAATCTTCTTTCCTAATCCTCCTGAGCTGACCTTGTTAAGGCTTTCCCTACAACTGGTCCTGCCTTTGTAAGCCTGCCTGTGCCCTCTTGAAGCACTGCATCGACACATTCTTAAACTCCTACCTTGTTCAGCTCTTCTTCCCTGAAAGGTGATTCTGCTTTAAAGTGGGACTTCCAGGCTGAGCTAGGTCCGCTTCTGTTTTACTGTTTAATAGTAACTTTTTTTCCCCAATTTATGCATAGTTGATCACTGCACACAGAAAGCACAAGTGTGTTTGATCTGGATTATGACACGGAAGAAAACTCATGAACTAACAGGAGATATGGGGAAGTAAGAGGTAGTTAATATTGAGAAGGAACAGCATAGGACAGGAACCAGATTTTTGTGGGTAAGTTTACATAAATTAGTTTAAAACTCCAAGGCAGCGGTCTTTATGGCGTGCATATCTTGAAAAGATGATACCACAAGCCATGTACTTGCCAGATTCTGAGATATGATTGAACGTTGCTGAAAATCATGATATGTGCCAAATCCCTCATACAGGGCATGCGGGGTCATTTTTATTCTTCCTCCTCGCTGGATCTTCATCTGTTGCTAGTCTGCTGGTTTCCTCTGGGCTAGCCTCTCCGTTAAAGACTGGATGTGGATGGAGGTTCTGCCTGTGCACTGGATGGTCCCGGCTTGGCCTTGGCACCCGCTTACAGCTGATTAGCATGGTGGGTGGGGGGGGGGGGGGTGGAAGAGGTACAAGCTCTCTGTAATTTATTCTAAATAAGAAATGTATTTATTTACAGAAAAGAAAGCTGAGTGCTCATACTGTTCTGGTGGGACTGTGTATTCCACTGAACTCTGCCTTTCAAAACGCCCAATGATGTCACCAGCTGGAGACCATACCATGCTTTCGGGCAAGATCGAGGCATTAGTAGTGGAAATTTAAAGGAAGGATGGTACAGAATTGCCTCTCTTGCCCCATTCTTAAGCAGGTTCTCTGTAAAATTTGTTGCACATCTTTGATAGTCCTTTGATCCCTTCCTCAGCTGTGTCTCCCCTGTCTTTGTCCCTCCTGAAACTAGTATTTCCCTGCTGTCCCTTTGCACAGGATGGGGATTAGAGGGGAGGAAACGCGAAAGGCCAGGGACTGTGGTTTTCATCGTGCTGATGGTAGAGGGGACTTTTCTGGCCCATGAAATTGTATGCCTCTTATCATAGCTAGTAAAAGGACACACTACTTGATATGAGCTACAGCCCGTCACAAGCACAGGGTGGAATGTTCGTCTTGCATCTAGATCCCCCCAACCTCTTATAAAAGTTTCTAAAGCTGTTACCTTATTTAATTTAATTCTGTGTTCTGGTTGATTAATTTGTCAGCATTATGTTACATTTTTCTTTATTTTTTTCTTTAAATGTTACCAGACTAGGTCAGAGCAAAAGATCAGTCTGTCCCATGGTCTTGTCTGATTTGGACAAGCAGTGAAAGCTCAGAGGTAACATGTAAAAATAAAATGGGACGTGCAGATTTGTCTGTCTCCTCTCCCACTTTCCAGCAGTTTTTTACCCAGACTTTGTATTAAATAGCCCATGACTGACCCCTCTCTCATTAATCTGCCCGGTTATATTCTTTGCCACCACATTAGCCTTTGGCCATGAGTTCCAAAAGATTACTGAAGTAACTTTTGGTGTATGTATTCTGGCGCCTGCTGATTTTATCAGGTTGGCCCCTAGTTCTTGGATTTTTGAGACATAGTGGATGACAGTTCCCTATTGTCCAGACTTTAAACATCTCTCTTACTCTGTTCCAAGCTGGGATACTAGATTTTTTTTAGTGGAAGTTTGACATTTATTTGTGGGGTGAAATGAATAGTGTGTTTCTTTTTGTTTGTTTTTCAAATCGTCCTCTGTTACAGATTTTCCTCAAAAAAATAATAGTTGTTCAACCTGGAAAGCCTGTGGGAGGAGACAGGGACAGAGTGAACAGAAGGAAATGTTATATGCAGTGCATGAAATTTTAATACTACAAGGTCTGGAAAAGCAATGCCAGTCCTATCCATGAATGGTCAACACATTTAAAAATAGTTTATTTTTCTTGCTTGTACTGGAACTGGAATGTGTATACTAATAATGTTTCAAAATAAAAATGAAAAAGTCAAATTTTTTTTATGTTGAGATGGTGGAAATAGAGTTCAGAGATTTTTCCTTACATGTCCTGCCTCTGACCCATACTGAGGCAATTTTCATGATACCACTAATTGCAGATAAAGGGACATCTGAAAATGTACCGTTTCCTTTCCTCAGAGCAGGGCACCAGTTGTTACACCTGCCCTGGAAACAACAAATCATTTTTGACTGTGGACTTGTGTAAGAATTATCCAGGGATAGTGCCATATAGACCTGTGGAGCTCACTTTAAGAAATAATCTGTTCATTGCAGTGTCATCAGCCATTGCCAGATGTGTGCCCAGTGGGCTGGGGGCAAAGGTTGGAGTATAGTCATTAGGATTATGGCAAGGAGTGGGCTAGCACCAAGCTGGGAGGGGAAGGAGTGTGATATACTACAGTGCCTTTTTGCATCAAATTTATGAATCCAATAGGGAAGAGGGTGCCAAATGTAGCCCTTGACCTAGTCGCCATTTTGTGTAATGACTTCCCTGGCTATTCTGAGTGATTGGAGCACAGTTTTTCCCTCAAACCTTTATAAGATGCAATACAAAATATTTGGGCACAGTTTTCTTTTATTTAGTAGGTTACAGACACAATTTTTGCCACCTTTGCATTACTGTAGGGTAGTGGAAGCTTTTAAAAGGAAAAAAAAAAACATTGTCTCCCTACAGTACATACATTTTTTTTTGCTTTCTGGACCCTGGCAAGTTGTTTTTTTATTTATTTATTTTTTTTATTTACATTCTCTTATATACCGCGCTATTCTGCATCAGTGCGGTTTACATTGAACAAACTGAAATTACATTGAACAGGGCATTATAACTTGGAGATAACTATTTTACAGGGAACATCTGTTTGGCAATATCTTGTCAGCAGCCATGTCTAAAGTAGTTTGGAGCATGGGAATTGACTATAAATAAGGGTGTCGGCATACAGTGAGGTGGCTGCTATTTAAAAAATATGGATACAATACAAGAAAATGGATAGCTAACCCATCTGTCTGAATGTGTGTCCCTAGACATAAGGAACGAGACCAGTCTGGTTTTTAGGATATCCACAGTGAATATGCATAAGAGAAATGTATATACAATGAAAGCAGGGCATGTAAACCTCTCTCTCTCGATCGATAGATATAGATAGATAGATATTCTGAAAGCCAGGTTAGGTGTATCTCAAGGACCAGTTGGGAATCCCTGCCCTAAATGGATAATACTATGCTGATAGGGGCTGGCTATCTGCAAAACCTTTGGCCTCACACACTCTGGAACACCTATGCTTAAATATATACATATTGCCTATATAATCGATCAGCATATGGTAAAAATGTACCTATTCATTGGCAGAAAATTTGTTTTTTTAAATGCACCATGTGATTAATACCCAATCCTGATGGCGTAAATGCTTCTGAATATTGATCTTTAGATGTTCTATGTTGAACTAATACTTTCTGGGAAGAGTGCATCTGCTTTCATAGTGCACATGGAGTCTAAAAATAAAAATATATCGATCTCTGGAGGCCAGAGTAGCAGAATTGGAGAAACTAAGGAAGACAGAGATAGATGAGACTTTACAGGGATGTAGTACTGACGTCCCACCTCCACTCTGACAGCCGCTCTGTTGCCATGGAGGAGAGAGGTCACGTGAAAGGAGAGAGGTCCATGACAGGAGCACATCACTCTGGTGTGGCAGGAAGTGATCCTGTAGCTATGACCTGTCCTCCAGGTGATGTAAAACCCTCTTGCTCTGAGGAGGTTTCTCCAGGGACATGTGCCCGTTAGGGCAGTCATTATAGTTGACAATTAAGTCATTAGGCTTGTAGATAGTTTTGGTGGCTGGTGGACATGAGGATTGCCTGATAACATGCCTGTCTGGTGCTAAGGTAGCGGACATCACGAACCACCTAGACAAAATTTAGATAGTTCTGGGGAGGAGCCTGCTGTCTTGGTACTGTTGGTACCAATGACATAGGCAAGTATGGGAGAGAGGTTCTGGAGGCCAAATGTAGGCTTTTAGATAAGGAATTGAAATCCAGAACTTCCAGAGTGGCATTCTCTGAAATGTGTCCCGTTCCACGCACAGGGCCCAAAAGGCAGGCAGAGTTCCGGAGTCTCAATGCGTGGATGAGACGATGGTGCAAGGAAGAGAGGTTTGGATTTGTTAAGAAATGGAAAACATTCTGGGAAAGGGAGGGGCTTTTCCAAAACGATGGGCTCCATCTTAACCATGATGGAACCAGGATACTGGCGTTAACCTTTAAAAAAGAGAGCAGCTTTTAAACTAGGTAATAACGGGAAGGCAACGGTCACCCAAGAGTGCAACATTTGGAACGATGCATCCTTGAAGGATATTAACAAAAGAGGGAAGTTAGGCTATCCTGATAGAGAGGTTCCAATAAAGATAAAAGTAACCCAGAAGCCCTTAAGAACAGAGCTGAAAGATTCCAAATTTACCCCTATCAACCGATAACCAGATTAATATGAATAAAATAGAACCTCTAAAATGCCTGTATGCAAATGCTAGAAGTCCAAAAAGTTAAGATGGGAGAGTTAGAACACTTATTTATTTAGCAAGATTTTTATACAGTCTTTCACTGGGTCAAAGCGGTTTACAATAAACAATCTGAAACCGGTTTACAGGGAACAATTAACTATACATGGTTGTAAGGAATGCATAAAAGTATATTTGAACAGTAGAACATGGCTTACAAGGCCAAATAACTGTACAATGGATTGCGATTTACAAGTGTAGTAGATTTTTTTTGTGGGTTGGGTTGAAGTGTGGGGGTGGAGTAACTTTTGAAGGTGTGTGGATGATAGGTGGTTGGTTTTAAATGTGAGGAGTATGGACTTGTATAAGATAGCACTAAATGAAAGGTTAGATATGATTGGCATCTCGGAGACCTGGTGGAAGGAGGACAACCATTGGGACACTGTGATACCTGGGTACAAACTATATTGCAATGATAGGGTAGATCAAATTAGTGGAGGGGTTGCGCTCTGTTAGAGAGGCCATTGAGTCACACAGGATTAAAGTTTTGCAGGAAACAAAATACACTGTAGAATCTCTATGGCTAGAAATTCCATGTAAAAAGGGGAAGGCGATGGCAGTGTGGGTGTACTACCCACCGCCTGGCCAGAATGAACAGATGGTTGATGAAATGCTAAAAGAAATTGGGGAAGCTAACAAGTTACAATACAGTAATACTGGGTGATTTCAGTTACCCTGGTATTGACTGGGTCAGTGTCACAACAGGACATGCTAGGGAGATAAAATTTCAAGATTAAATAAATGACTGCTTCTTGGAGCAGCTGGTTCATGAACAGACTAGAGGAGAAGCTATTTTGGACCTAGTTGTTAGTAGAACACAGGATCTGGCGCAAGAGATAAGTGTGCTGGGGCCACTTGGCAATAGCATAGCATGTTGGGCATTCCTAACAGGGGCTCTGCATTTCAAGCAAAGGTAAGAGAGTGTGGCTTTTAATTACCAGCTCTCTGGCCATGAGCTCTTAGAAGGGTTTTGGTGCATTTTTTAAAAGTTACATTCTTTTTGGTGCTTTAGTTCAAAAGGGGAAATATTTTCTTTAGTAGTGTAGGTTTAAAACTCTGCGTTTAGTATCTTTCTCAGCTCTTTGAAGCTACTGACACCTTATCAGGTGTTCCCTCACTACCCTCTCCCCCCCCCCAACTTTCACCCACCCCATGTGAGCAGCCTTGCTTTATAGGACATCTTCCCAATTTGCTACACACAGAGACTTGGACTATCACATTTAGAACACACTTAGAAGAGTTTTTTTCTCTGAAAGGACAGCTGGGGAAACTGGCTGGTACTTCGGTAGGTCTCTTTTGCTTCAACAAGTACCTAAGCTCCATCAACTAAAAAATGGCTGGGAAAAATAGTATCGCCAAAACTGTTGCCCCCATTACAGCTTCTCTGTCCAAACAGAGATCCCAATAGTTGAAGGGCTGGTTCCATGTGCAGGATGCCTGCATGCTGAAGCTCTCAGGAAACAAGTGAAGGAGCTCAGAGAAGAGGTGGCAAGGCTGAAGTGCATTCAAGACAGTGATGAGATGTTTCTTGAAACATCCACACTCTCCAGCAGAGGAGAAGATGGTAGCCTACATAATGATAAAGGTTTGGACACAAGTCATTGGGGCCTGCAGAATTACCAATCCAACTCCTCCAGCCCTTGAATTGAAGAACCATTATGCAGCCCTGGTAGTGGAGGAGGTGGAAGCATCCCTGGAAAGGGAAGAACCAGGGCTGAAGCACCCCAAAGTTGCAGAATCGGTGACCACAAGGAAGCGAAGGGTAGTAGTGATTGGTGACTCTCTTCTGAGGGGTACTGAGGCATCCATCTGCTGACCAGACTTGATGTCCAGAGAGGTATGCTGTCTACCAGGTGCCAAAATCCAAGATGTTAAGGAGAGTTTGCCGAAACTCATCGATTTCCCACTGATTATTACCTGATGTTGCTCATCCATGTTGGCACAAATGATACTATCAGATATCCCTCTGAGCATATCAAAAGTGACTTCATGGCTCTGGAACAGAGGGTGAAGCAGATAGGGGCGCAGGTGGTATTCTAGTCAATCCTCCCTGTTGAGGGAAAGGCCAAGGCAGAGAAGCTTGCATCCCGGAGATGAATGCATGGGTGCGTGGATGGTGTCATCAAGAGCGTTTGGGTTTCTTGGACCATGGGATGCTGTTCCAAGGGTTGCAGAGCAGAGATGGCATCCGCCTGTCCAGGAAGGGTCGATGTGTCTTCAGTAGCAGACTGGCTAACTTACTGAAGAGGGCTTTAAACTAGATTCACTGGGGATTGGTGAAGAAAGCCCCCAGGTAAGTGAAACATTAAATACCTTTATGGAAATGGGTAAAAGGGGCAACATATGGAAAGCAGTGCATAAAAATGCCCGTAGCATGGGAAATAAAATCCCAGATGTTGAGGTTTTAATGGGAGAGGCTGACTTGGATTTAGTGGCAGTAGCAGCGACACAGTTCATGGACAAACATGACTGGGATGTAACTATACCAGGCTATAATTTATTCAGAAAGGACAGGGTAGGAAGAAGGGGAGGCAGGATGGCACTATATGTGAAAAATATTAAAGCTATGGAAATACATGGCTTAAAAGGGAGGGGGGGGGGGGAGCTGGTGAGCCTGCAAAAAGATGGCAGCACGATAGAGAAGCTCTGCACCCAGGTTCTGCTATAGCACCAAGCAAAATGGCAGAAATGCTCTTTTCTGCTATTAAGCTTGGAGGTCTCCAGTAAGTGATTGTGAGCCCTGGCACCGCTGCAGTGCTGATCGGCAGCTCTGTGCTATTATAGTGACATCCGCTGAAAGCACTGATAGAACCGAATGCATGGCCGATACCCCCACTGAAACTCTGGTGAGCCTGGTGCAAATAAGGAACTCCTGCTGGTCTTTCCTGCCTCGTGCCATCCCATGCATTGCCTAATCTGGCTCCTTTTGCTGCCGCTTCTGCTTTGAAATGTCTGACAGCCGGTAACCTGCTCAGCTAGTTGCCATGGGGTGAAGGAGAGCTCGTTCTGCTCTATCTGCCTGATTGTCCTGAAAGCGCTGTGCTGCGAAGATCTGACGATCGGGTGGAATGTGGGAGTGATGGTGGTTCCCTCTCCTTGGTGTAAGGCTGCCTTGCTGTAACTGCGGGATCTTGTGCTGCTGCGGCCATTGACACGAGGCTCTGGAATGCATCACTGAAACGCAGTGGTGTCTTTCTTGAGCGGGAAGAGCCTGTTTCCGGCGGCTGCGGCTCCTTTCCGGTTGGTGTCATGAATGAAATATCTTTGCAGATTTGTGTGGACAGACGATCTCTCATACTTGCAGTGCCCGTTTCACTTCTCTGATGCCTGAATGAGGACCTGAATACTGGCAACTAAATCTGTGCTGATATTATAATCTCTGTAGAGTAGAGGAACTCCGTGCACTTAGCAAGCTTGGAGTGCCATCTGGTGGCAGAGAGTGGGACTTTACCTGTCTGACTGAATGTTTCTCATGTGCCTTGGTTCACCTACTAATGGAATATTTACAAACTGCTAAAAGTCCTGATAGCATTCTGGTGCCTTCCTTGAGGCAACTGGTGGCCTGAACCCCTCTTCCTGCTGCTCAGTGGAGGTTAAAAGCTTCAGAAAGGGCCTATCTGAGTTGGAGAGTCGCGAAAAACTGTACAGCACGGTGCTTGGGGGAGCTGGAAATAAATGGCTACAAAAATTAAGGGACTAGAAGCAAAAGAAAAGCCATGTACTTCACAGCGGTTGATGAGTAAGGCTGGACCACATGGCAGTTCCCCGCCGAGGCAGGCGTCGGAGCAATCTGGGGAGGAAAGCTTATGTGAGAGCAGGGACCTGCAACAAACTCCACACAATCTCTTCTGCAGCGAGAACTCCGTAGGGGCTTTGAAGAACTGGCCACCGAGTTCCGGTCTATGCAGGAGAAGGTGATGACTATGATTGCAGAGCTCCACGGAGATATTAAAGAACTGGGACATTGGGTGGAGGAGATGGAAACTACAATAGAGGATCATACTACTCTGGTGAACTTGCAGTGCACGGCAGACAGGCAATGCTCTCAGGTGTTGGAACTTACATATAGGATTGATGAGAGAAAATCAGGCATGCAGAAACAATGTGCACTTCAGAGGTATACCGGAGGCTGGAGTGAAGGTGGGCTCCCGTGAATACAAAATAGCACTTTTCACAGATATTATATTATAGAAACATAGGCCATGTGGTTTTTTTTTCTGTCGTCATATTTTTATCTAGTCTGTCCTTCCATATCAACAACTACAACAGTCCCCTTTTTTCCTTTAGAGATCCTCTTTGTTTGTCCAATGCTTTTTTGAATTCAGTTACTGTCCTCATCTCTACCACCTCCACTGGGAGACTATTCCATGGATCCACCACTCTTTCTGTAAAGAAATATTTCCGCATATCACTCCTGAATCTATCCCCCTTCACCCTCATCCCATGTCCCCTTGTAGCAGAACTTGCTTTCAATTGAAAGAGGCTCTCCCCCTGAACATTTATGCCACGGAGGTATTTAAACATCTCAATCATATCACCTCTATCCCGCCTTTCCTCTAAGGTGTACATATTAAGATCCCTAAGTCTGTCCTCATATGCTCTATAATGAAGACCACTAATCATTTTAGTAGCCACCCTCTGCATCGATCCATCCTGTTCACATCCTTTTGAAGGTGTGGTTTCCAGAATTGTACACTATACTCCAAATGAGGTTGCACCAAAGACTTATACAGAGGCACTATCACCTCCTTTTTTTCTACCCTGAAGCCTCCCTGCCCAAGGCAATGCAGCATTTTGCGGCCTTTTCACAGGTTTCAGGGTTTAAAATTAATTATTTTAAGTCGGAAATCTTGAATGTAGGGGTTCCAGAGGCAACATGTGCACAATTGAAAGCCCGTTTCCCTTTTCGATGGGTAGATAAAGCTCTTTGTTATTTGGGTGTGAATCTTATGGGAGATGTATTGACACAGCAGGAGTCTATCTCGGCCACTTTAACTGCGGTTGGGGTGGATAGCAAAACGATATATGGTCCCTTCCAATGAGGCGCCAACGGTGTCTTCTTCCACTCCTTTACCCACACTGAGGCTCCAGGCTTGAAAGGATGCAAGGGCTCTGTTAGATTGATAGGCAACTGGTCCTGCACCCAGGTATGAAGGCTCTGCAAAACAGAACTTAGAGCCAACAATTCTTGCCTAGTGATTTCTGATCCAATTTGATTCATATCCCCTCTTATCCCCTGTATTATAGGCGGGGGTCTCCCATACAAAATCTCAAATGGGGATACTCCTAATGGCGTGGTGGGGGCTGAACGTATTTGGAGAAGGGCAATGGGGAGAGCCCGGGGCCACTTCAAGTGGGCTTCCTGACAAAGTTTGGATATCTGTGACTTCAGGGTCCGATTCATTCTCTCTACTTTCCCTGAACTCTGGGGCCTATAGGCTGTGTGTAACTTCCATTGTATTTGCAGGGCATGGGCTAGCTGCTGGGTTACTTGTGATATAAAAGAGGGCCCATTGTCAGACCCCATAGTCAATGGTATTCCAAATCGGGGGATGATCTCATGGAGCAAGGCCTTAGTGACTTCTCTGGCCTTCTCAGTTCTGGTGGGAAAAGCTTCCACCCATCTAGAAAAAGTACAAACTAGGACTAGCAAGTAGCGATATCCATTTGCTTGTGGCATTTCTGCAAAGTCTATTTGGCTATTTCCCATGGGGGTAACTCCTACTGACTGAACTCTTGGGGGTGGTACAGGACCTTGCTGGGCGTTGTTCTTGGCACAAGTCACACATCTTCGGGCTACTGAGGTGGTCAAAGGTCCCAGCAAGGAGATATAGAAATATGGTTTCAGAGCATCTGCCATCTTTGTTTTTCCATAGTGTGTGGCTTGATGAAAGGCTTGAACAAAGGCTGGACCTAGTGCTTCAGGAATCACGGTCATACCAGGGGTTGAGCTCCCTTCAAGCGGTGGCAACACTATCCATCCAGTTTCTGATAATTGCCCCCCCCTCCTTTTGACAGTAATGGTCCATCTCTATTTTGGTATATTTATTTTATTTATTTATTTAACCAAATTTATATACCGTCTTTCTACAAATAAAGACGGTTTACATAGAACATTTAATATAGAGTGTTTCCACTGTTTACATAGAACCAAGTAAAAATGTATATAACATGTCTATAAATAACTAAACATAATGATAGAACTATTTACAAGGTAAATTACCAAGGTATCAGAGGCCGTTAAGTAGGTTTAGAGGTAGTAGGGACTAGGGGAGGTAGATGAAATGAGAGACTAAGGTGGAAGGGAAAAATGTTCCTGAAAAAGGAAGGTTTTTAAGTTCTTTCGGAACTCAAGGTGAGTTCTAGAATTCCGCAGCTCATGAGGGAAGGAGTTCCATAGGGTAGGGGCGTAGAGGGAAAAGGCCCTGTTACAGGTAAGTTGTTTACTATGTCTTATGGAAGCTGGGATAGAGATGAGGTTTTTGGTGATAGTACGGCGGGTTCTAGAACTAGAAGAGAGGGAAATGAGAGGGGAAAGGCATGGGGCTGATTCGTTGGAGATGATTTTATGTATAAGAGTAAGCACTTTGAATTTAATCCTGCAGTAGATGGGGAGCCAGTGAAGGTCATATAGAACTGGTGTGATATGTGAACGCTTGGGAGTGCTGGTTATGAGCCGCGCTATCGTGTTCTGGGCAAGTTGGAGTGGTTGTAAAGTATGCTTAGGAAGGCCATGATAGATTAGGTTGCAGTAATCAAGAGAGGGGGTTGTGAGGGATTGACAGACGGATCGAAAGGAAGTGGGGCCTAAGAGGGGTTTAAGATTCCGGAGGGTACGTAGCTTAGCATTTATTGTATTAGTGGTTTTCTTTATTTGGTTAGTGAAGGAGAGGTTCTGATTGAGGATGATGCCAAGATACTTCACCTGTTTTTTTATGGTAAGAGTGAAATCAGCAATAGTGATAGTTGGAGGAGGGTTGTAAGAGGTAGCGGAGAACACTTGAAGTACTTTGGTCTTAGTTTGATTAATTAGAAGGTTATGCTGGGATAGCCATGATTTCAGTGCCAATAAGCAAGCGCTTAATTTTGAGAAGTCAGGGTTAGAGAGATTAAATGGGGTGAAGCACATCATGTCATCCGCATATAGTTGGTACTGAATGCCAAAGCTCTGAAAGATGTTGCAAACAGGTTGAAGGAAAATATTGAAAAGTAGAGCAGAGAGGCTAGATCCTTGAGGGACGCCTTGTTTTAGAGTAGAAGGGAGAGAGGTATCATCGCCAATACGGACCTGTTGGGTTCTGTCATTTAAGTAAGATTGGAACCATTTTAGAGTTGTGCCTCTGAGCCCTATTTCATGGAGCCTGCATAGGAGTTGATGGTGAGGAAGGGAGTCAAAAGCATCTGATAGGTCAAGGAAGATGAGTAGGCATCCTTGAGTAGGATTCTGAGTGTGCAAGTACAGGGAGTTTAGTAGGGAGGTAAGGAGGGTTTCAACACCATGGTTCTTTTTAAAACCATGTTGGAAGAGGTCAAGGGGAGAGTGCTCATCAGTATAGTTTTGAAGTTGGGTTTGAACAAGTTTCTCGGCTATTTTGGCAAGATAAGGTATGCTAGAAATAGGTCGGTAAGAGGTAGGGGAAGTGGGGGTCAAGTTTTGTTCCTTTTGGTATTGGCCGGATAGTGGCGCACTTAAGGTGAGGTGGGACAAAACCAGTCTGAAGGGAGGTTTGTATAATAGGAAGGATGTAGGGGCTAAGGGAACCTCTAGTAGTCTTGATCCAAGGGATAGGACGGAGGTGGAAGTATTCAGGTCTTTTATAACATTGGAGATATTTTCTAGTGTAATGGGTTCAAATTCGTTCCAAGAGGTTAGGAGGGTAGGTTCTGGAGGTTGAGTGCTGTAGTCAGGTATAAAATAGGAGTTATTTGGGGAGGGTGGGGGGAATTTAGAGGTAAGGTGGTTGGCAATAGTTTGTGCAGATATTTTTGGGGGTTGGTCCTTGGGTGAAGGTTCATTTATTAAGGATTTCGCTATGGAGAAAAGTTCCCTAGGTTTATTGAGAGACCGTTGGATTATTTATTTATTTATTTATTAACATCTTTTATATACCGCACTATTCATTATCAGCGCGGTTTACAGAGAACAAGAAAACTTCAGACAAGTTACATTTATCTGGTTTTACATATAACAGGAACAATAACTTGGATAACCGGGGCAATTATTTACAACAAAAGCAGTCAGAGTAATTATTATGTTTTAGGATTATGTTTTCGTTGTATTCCCTCTTATGTTTAAAGGATTCAGAGCAGTAGTTTTGAAGTTTACTTATGTAGGCAGAGTGGGCATCGGGATTATGAGAGCGTCTCCAGATACGTTCTAAACGCCTAAGTTCTCTTTTAAGATTTTTTAGTTTTGTAGAGAACCAGGGTGCTCTATTGCGGTGCTTTTGAGAGGATTTTTTGGGTGGGAGGAGAGAGGCTGTAGAAAGAAAGGATATCATTCCATTTCAAGATGTGGGACTCTTGATCAAGTTCCATGTCCTTTAGAAGATCGAGGGATGGGATTGTCTGTTCTAAGAAGGTGGGTGCATCGAATCGTCTAAATTTGCGAGTGTGTTGAGGGCGGGTAGGAGGTTGGGCTTTGTGAGGGGAATAGGGGAAGGAAAAGAGGATGAGGGCATGATCAGACCAAGGAATAGGTTGAATAGTGTGAAGGATTTGTTCAGCGAACGGAGCTTGTTGTGGAATGAATATTAAATCTAGAATGTTTCCTTTGGTATGTGTGGGATGATCTAGGATTTGGGTGAAGTGGAGGGCGTTCATGGCTTGGAGGAAGGTAGAAGATTGATTAGGGGTTATGGAGTGTAAATTTAAGTCACCTAATATTATGAGGGGGCGTAGGGCAGGTTGGGGGGAGCAGGCTGTGTCAAGAATTGAAGAGAGGTCAGATGAGACTGTTTGGGGTGCGCGGTATAGAAGATGTAAGGAGAGGGTGGAGTTAGAGACTGTTAAGGTATCCATGCCGGAAGTTGAGGTAGACTCAACTATAGAAAGCTGAAGGTTAGAGCTGGCAATTACAGCTACACCTCCACCTCTGCCTTGTGTTCTATTACATGTATAGATTGAGAATGCATTAGGACATAGTTGGTTTATTAGAATTATGTCAGTGTCTTGGAACCAGGTTTCCGTGAGGCAAAGTATATCAAGGTCATGGTCAGTTATGAGGTCAGTGAGTAGGGGGATTTTATTTCTGGCTGAGCGAACATTGAGTAGAGCACATTTGAGGGGGGATAGGGGGTGTTAGAGGGAGTATTGGGTTTAAGATTGGGAATTATATTAATAGGAATAAGTTTGCAGGAGCGGTAATGGGGGTTATGAGAGGAATAGGGTAGAGGTGGGTGTCCACGCACTGAGAGGTACTGGAAATATGGCTGCTTGTATTGTGACATTTGGGGTGATAATTTGTCCTGCAATGGCTGCTTCTCGGGCTGAGGCATCAGCAAATCTGTTTCCTCAGGACACTTCTCCATCTCCAGTTTGATGGCCTCGGCAATGCATTACAGCAATGTGTTTGGGGGCCCAAACTGCTTCCAACAAAGTCAATATTTCTGGGCCATACTTGACAGACTTGCCTCCTGAGGTGATCAATCTATGTTCTTTGTACAGGGCCCCATGGGCATGTAGTGTTGTAAAAGCATATTTAGAGTCTGTATATACATTCAGGCTGATTCCTGCTCCAATTCTGAGTGCACGTGTGAGAGCTATCAATTCAGCCTTCTGTGCTGAGGTTCCTGGGGCTAGGGCTGACGATTCCACTACCATGTCCAGAGTCACCACTGCATAACCAGCACATCGCTGTCCTTCAATTATGAGGCTACTCCCATCCACGAAGAAAGTTTTGTCTGGATGGCTCAGGGGAACATCAGTTAAATCTGGGCGACTTGAATATACAGTGTCCATTACTTCCAAGCAATCATGGTCAGGAGGGCCTGGACCGGTTGGCAATAGGGTAGCTGGGTTCAGAGTTTGGCTGACACTCAATTGCAATCGCGGATTCTCACATAGCATACTTTGATATTTCAACATTCGGGCATTAGTGAGCCAATGGTTTCCTTTGTGTTCCATCAGGGTTAGAACAGAGTGTGGTACAGTGACTTGAAGATTTTGTCCTAAGGTGAGCTTGTCAGCTTCGCTCACTAAGAGGGCTGTGGCTGCTACAGCTCTCAGGCAAGGTGGCCAACCTTTGGCAACAGGATCCAATAGGCCACAGGTCGCTGCCAGGACCCAAGAGGCTGGGTCAAGACTCCCAATGCGTTTCCGCTTGACTCATGGACATATAGACGAAAGGGTTTCTGCACATCCGGTAGGCCCAAGGCTGGGGATGACATCAATGCTGTTTTCAATGATTTGAATGCTTTATCTTGTTCTGGGCCCCATTCCAGGGGGGATCGTTCAACTCCCTGGGTGGCTTGGTACAAGGGTTTTGCCATGAGCACAAAATTTGGTATCCATATTCGGCAATAGCCTGCCGCTCCCAAGAAAGCTCGCACCTGTTTTCTGGTTGTGGGGATTGGGATGTGGCATACTGCTTCCTTTCGCTCGAGTCCTAATTTCCGGGTTCCTTTGGACAGGTGGAACCCTAAGTATTTCACTTCTGTCTGACACAGCTGCGCCTTGGCTCTTGAGACCTTGTATCCAGCTTCATTCAAAAGGTGCAGGAGATCACTTGTAGCTTGCACACAATCAGTTTCATTGTTGGTGGCTATGAGCAAATCATCCACATATTGGAGTAGGATTCTCTTTCCCGGAGTTACAGGGAAACTTGACAGATCTTGACTGAGGGCTGCACTGAAGATAGTGGGTGAGTTCTTGAATCCTTGTGGTAATAGAGTCCAAGTGAGTTGTCCTCGTCTTCCTGTGGTAGGGCTTTCCCATTCAAATGCAAACAAAAGCTGACTGGCCTCTGCCAGGCGTATACAGAAAAACGCATCTTTTAAGTCCAAAACAGTGAAATGAGTGGCGTCTGCTGGAATCAGTCCCAGGAGGGTGTAAGGATTTGGTACTACTGGATGTATGGTTTCAACTGCACTGTTCACTCGACGTAGATCCTGCACTGGGCGGTAGTCACCTGTCCCAGGCTTCTTGATTGGGAGAAGGGGGGTGTTCCAGGGTGATTGGCATTCTCTAAGAAGTCCATACTGCAACAATTTCTTCAGATGACGATGAATACCTTCAATTGCTGGTCGTGGGAGGGGATACTGACGCACATGCACTGGTTCTGCTCCTGGCTTAAGGGTAACAAGTACAGGAGCTATATTCTTTGCTAGGCCAGGTGGATTATTCTCTGCCCATACTCCAGGTGGGGCTGCAATGCTGGTAAGTACACAGGAACTTGCTGCTTTGGATGCAGGTGAATAGAACCGCCATTCTTCTTCTCGGGGGACAGTTAACACCATCAGGCAAGCAGCTTTTGAGTTTATAGTCATTTCCATTTTTCCCCCTTCAACAAAGGATATCTGTGCTTGAAGCTTTGCAAGCATGTCTCGGCCCAAAAGGGGAACTGGGCATTCAGGCATGTACAGGAACTGGTGTGTTATTTGCTGCCCCCCTAGTTCACAGGCGCGGTTCTGCAGGAAAGGTCTTGTGGTTCTAGTTCCAGTAGCTCCCACAATTGTTACAGATCGAGAGGACACAGGCTTGGCTACTACTGAATGCTCAGCCCCTGTGTCTACCATAAAGTCCATATGCTGGTCTCCAATTTTTAACTTGACCATAGGCTCCTGGAGACCCAAGAAGAACTTGGAGCCCGGTCTGGCCTAGTCCTCATCATCCATGAAATCTGCTTCGGTGACTGCCACTCCTTGCACGGCAGTCTCATTTTGCTGCAATTGTTGAAACTGTGCGCGTTGCATCCCCCCCTCCCCCGCCCCTGCTGCTGGAAATGCCCCCCCTCTCCTAGCGCTTCCTCTTTACAATAAGCGCACTGATTTGCACCTAAGGGGGGCCGAGAGCTCCCTCGGCCCCTTCCCCGTACTCTGGCTCTTTGGTTAGGATATCCTCCTCCGCGTCCTTCAACTAGTGCTGCAGCGAGCAGATCCACTTTCTTCCTCATCCTTCTTTCACTTTCCCGTTTGCTTTCTTGATCACGATTCACGTATACCTTTTGTGCGACTTCCATTAACTGTGTTGCGTTCATGCCCGCAAATCCTTCTAATTTTTGCAGTTTTCGCTTTATGTCTCCCTGGGACTGACTCACAAAAGCAGCATTCACCATGCGTAAATTCTCCTGGGCTGCTGGGTCATAGGGGGTGTAAAGTCTATAAGCTTCAGTTAATCGTTCATAGAATGCAGCTGGACTCTCATCTGGGCGCTGAAGAACGTCCGCTACTTTTCCAATATTCATAGCTCTCTGGCCTCCCTTCTTTAGGCCCTGGAGTAGAGCCTGGCGAAACCGGGTGAGGGCCTTTTCTCCTACATCACTATTTGGGTCCCATCTGGGATCTTCATTGGGGAAATCTGCGGCTGCTGCCTGTTGGGGATCTAGATTTAGGTTTCTCCCAACTTCAGGGTTCTCTTCCAACCATTTAGTGGTTGCTCGCACTATCCGTGCCCGCTCTTCAGTAGTAAAGAGAGTAGCCAAGAGCTGGCGACAGTCAGACCAGGAGGGCTGATGGGTTTGCATAATACTAGTCATTAACTCTGTCAAATCTTGGGGCTTTTCAGTATAGGAGGCATAATCTGTTACTAGGGCGGCTAAAAGAAAAGGGCATCAACGACACTGCCCTGGCATGGTGCAGATCATACCTGGATCAGAGATGGCAGTTTGTAACTTCAGGAGCAACAACATCCACACCTCTCCATCAAAAACAGGGCGTGCCACAAGGGTCATCCCTATCATCACTCTTATTTAACATATACATACAGCCAGTCTGTAACATCATTAAATCCTTCAAGGTCGACTGTCTAATATACGCAGATGACATTCTCCTCTATATGCCTTTTTCTACACTCAACATGGATCTTTCACTGATGACCAAATGCTTTGATGCAGTGTCTGAATGGCTTCAATCCCAAAACCTCCGCATTCAGCACAGGAAAACGGAGGTTCTCTTCATCACTAGAGACCCATTGTTCACCCCCCCCTTCCCAGTTAAAAGTGAAAGAAGCCGAGCTCCAAACAAAGCCTTCAATCCGATACCTGGGGGTCACCTTGGACCAGCATCTAGATATGAAATTACACATATCCAACTTAGAGCGATTTATCTCAAAATCCGGACACTCCGCCAACTTCGCTCTTTGCTTGATCCTGAAGACTTCCGGACTATATTCCAAGCGTTAACCCTACTGCACCTTGACTACGCTAATGACGTTTTTCAAGGCCTACCACACTCCACCTTAAACCCCTTGCAACTTGCCATGAACACTGCGGCCAGAGTCCTCTACGGAGCATCAAGAAGGGATCATGTAACACCTATTCTAAAGCAGCTCCACTGGCTCCCCATACACGGGAGACTGTTCAAAACATTATTACTCACATTCAAGGCTATCAAAAGCCTCACCTCCTCCTCTCTAATAAACCTCATTCAGACTGTCCCACCTAACAGATCCAGGAGGACTATATCTACAAACTCGCTAATAATCCCTAAGGCAGCAACTAAATGCTCACGAGCGACATCTAACAGGGCATTCAGTTTCTATGCCCCGAAGTGTTGGAACACTTTTACCACCTGAAATTCGGACTATCTTTATTTATTTATTTATTTTATTTACATTCTCTTATATACCGCACTATTTTGCATCAGCGCGGTTTACATTGAACAAACTGAAATTACATTGAACAGGGCATCATAACTTGGAGATAACTATTTTACAGGGAACATGGGCTATGGAGGGTTAAGTGGCTTGCCCAAGACCACAAGGAGCACCTCTTTCAGAAAGGCAATCAAATCCCATTTATTCCCCCACTACTACCAGAACACCCAATCTCCTTCCTGACCTCCAACCCCATTGAACACCCAACCTGATCTAAGTTTAATACTGTTGTATGTACATGTAAATACTTTGTAAATTGTTTCAGTTAAATACTTTTCCCCATATATTATCCAAGTTCGTCTTCCTGTTCAATGTAAAACCAAACAGCTTGTTGTTCTGGTCTTCTGTTGTACTGTAAACCGCGCTGATTCCAAATAGTGCGGTATATAAGAGCTTGTAATAAATTAAATAAATAAATAATGCGTTTTCCAGTTTAATAAATCTGTTGTGGAGAAAGGCAAACTAGACTGGTAGGTCCGGGCACAACCTGACCCTCGTCATTTTGAATGGGTAATCCTGGGACCTGCCGCAGTGGCAGTTGGTGAGCTTCCCTCGTTCTACTTCTGAAATCATAGCGCATTTCAGTGGGCTTTGGGGTGACGCTGCTGCTGGTATCTGGACTAGTGGATGACCCCGGACTGGCATCTAACCCTCCACTAGCGGATTCCTCGGGGGTTGATTGTTCCACATCAGAGCGCTGCTCAGGACTAGGGCTCCGACTTCTGTGGGGAGGGGTCTGCTCTTCAAGTTTTGGGGGTGGTTGCTCGGGTGGAGGCACCTCGGCTGGAGGTACGCTCACTTGCTCCGGTGGAGGCACCTCGGCTGGAGGTACGCTTGCTACCTCCGGCTCTACTCGGGGTACTAATGGGGGTACTTGGGGTGGTGCTGACGGGACTGGAGTATACAGAAAGGCGGGTGGATACCTTGGGATCTCTGGAGACTCTTGGGCCACATAAATAGGGGGGTTTTCTTTCTTGGCAGGGACTCTCGTGGCAGTTGCTAACATAATTTTACTCTGTCCCTCACAGCAACGCTTCATCCAAGAGGGCTGTTTCTCACATATACCTAACCAGGAATCTATATAGGAAAACTGTTCGGGGCTATAGCTGCGCACTACCTTGTGCACACGGGACACAGTGGATATCAAAAGTACCTTCTGGTGGCCACCCGGCGTCCAGTGCCGGCCACACCCTACTACACAGTATTTCTAAGCGGGTCGCTGACATTTTCATCCCATAATCACCACTAAAATCTTTCTTAAAATTCGTGATCATACAGTTTAGCGGAGTTTGTACGGACTCCGCCCCTCCCATTATAACGTATAACGTACAAGACAGCAAACAGGGTAGGTAGGATGGCTACGGGTAAGGGGTCCGCGTAGCCCACAAAACAATGAGGGGGACAAACACCAAACGCTTCCTCCTGTTCGCGACCTGAACGCGGTCGTCTGGTCAGGAACTGCGCTACTTAGGAGTCCGCTCTCTCTTGGCCTGTATTACAAGACCTCTCAATCACACATCACACAACCAAACATGATAGCATTTCCCAATTCCAAATTCCCAAGCTAACTGACTAAACCAAAATTACCAAACCAAAAGGGTCGATGGCTTCGCCCCGCGCATACTCATGCAGGGGTACTGGGATCGCCCTGGAAGTTGATCAGACTTCCTTTACCTGTTACTGTACCAAATCAGTCTTGAGACTTTTCCAAAACTAACTGACTAAGAACCAGAAAAATCAATACTCACCGGATCCGGTAGCTAATGCGCTGCGCAACCAGTTCCACCTTGGGTTGAATCCTGGACTCCCCTGGGTTCGAGGTGTTGGCCAGCCGGACCCAGCAGGCCACCGAGGCAGGGCGGAACCCTCCGATGCAAGGGACCGGTCGGCGCCTGGGACCCTCTCCACGTCGGTCGGCTGCGTTCCCAGCCGGACCAAACCTGGAGGCGGTAATACGTGGTAGTATTACTTGCGTACCATTTGCGTATTACGCCTTCCCGGCCAACGCACCAAGAATATGTAATAGCGAAGTGTCCGCAACCAATAAAACCAGGAGTCTATTGACTAGAATTCAAGCCAGTTTAATGTGCACAGACTCAGACAATGATTACATGCAAAATGGCTGAGCCCTGAACTAAGTTAGACAACAGCATATATACCTTTCTTCCCCAATCTAATACAGGTCAACCTCCTCATTGGTCTTGGTGGCCCAGCTACTTTCATCCAATAGCCATCTGTGACTGGGCTTACCTCCGTGTTCCCCCCCGTGCAAATCTCTCTAGCCAGGGCTCAAAGCTTTAGACATAATATATTCTGCTGAATTTTCAGTCTGCTTCTCTCTACAAGGTCAGTGTATTAGCAAGGATACAGCGTGCAAGCAATAATACTGAAAAGACATCTGTGCTTAAACCATAACAAAAACAGTGGAAAGCTTTACGTTCTTATCAGAAGACATTCTTATCAAGGCAAAGCAAGGCTGTTTCTCTACTTCAGCTACTGGCATTTCTGTAATATTCCAAAGTCAGTTATAATACTCTAAAGTGGGGCGGGGGGGAGACTCAAGCAGAGCTGACAGGCAGAGACAGGCCTCTGCCACAATTTACTTTTACAAGATGAATTAGGCCATCGCCTATCACATTAGTGCCGCCTGTGTTGTCGACCTGGCTTGTTCTGTTCATCTGCAGTGATTGTTTTTGCTAGCGCTGTTTTGTTCTTGTTTCTTTTTTTATGATGACAAGTTTAAGTGAACAACGTGCAGCTGTGAAATTTTGTTTTCTACTCGGTAAAAATGCTGCTGAAACTGTTTTAATGTTGAAAACAGCTTATCAAGATGACGCTATGGGAAAAAGTCAAGTGTACCAGTGGTTTGCTCGGTTTAAAAATGGCGACATGTCGATTGATGACAAACCTCGTTCTGGGCGTCCATCAACTGCCCAAATCAACACAAATATTGAAAAAATTAGAGCTTGTGCTCACAGACTGTCGACAGACAATTGATCAACTGTCAGAGATTAGTGGGTTATCTTGTAGCTCGGTTCAGCGAATTTTAACGGAAGATTTGGGAATGAAAAGGGTTGCTGCCAAGTTTGTTCCTCTGGTTCTGACTGACAATCAAAAGGAACATTGAGTTGAAACATGTCGTGTTTTGAAACAACAGCTTGAAACTGATCCAGATTTTCTGTCAAAGGTCATTACAGGTGATGAGTCATGGTGCTATGGTTATGACCCAGAAACAAAGCAACAGTCAAGCCAATGGAAGACGTCATCGTCACCCCGTCCAAAAAAAATGTCGTCAAGTCAAATCAAACATCAAAACAATGCTGATTTGCTTTTTTGATGCCAAGGGGTAGTTCATTCATTCAGAGTTTGTTCCCCCAGGTCAGACCGTCAATCAAACCTTTTATTTGGAAGTTTTAAGAAGATTGCGCAACAGTGTTTGTCAAAAAAGACCCGATTTGTGGCAGACAGGAGACTGGTTCTTCCACCATGACAACGCACCTGCACACACAGCCATCTCTGTTAGACAGTTTTTGGCTAAAAATGGCATGGTTCCGCTGCCCACGCACCTTACTCGCCTGACCTGGCTCCGTGCGACTTTTTCTTATTTCCACGCATGAAAAGGGGCATGAAAGGACACCGATTTGACAACATTGAAGAAGTCAAGAAAAAAAGGAGGGAGGAGCTGTCAGCTGTTTCTAAAGATGACTACAAAAAATGTTTCGAACAGTGGAAGCACCGGTGGGACAAATGTATCAGTTGTAATGGAGAGTATTTTGAAGGGGATAAGGTTGTTTTGTAAAGAATTTGAAATAAATAGCTTTTAAAAAATAATTCCTGTTTTCTTTGGGTACCCCCCTCGTGTGTGTGTGTGAGTGTGTATATATAGATATATATATATATATATATATATATATATTTGTGTGTGTATATATATATATATATATATATGTGTATGTATATTGTCACAGGGCCTACCTTGGCAGCGTATTAGACTGAGGTAGGTGGTACATAAAAACATTTAAGGTTGGGTTTGGCCAATAACTTACAGGGCCCAAGGACTTTCAGCCCTGCTAGCGTCCTTTGTTACCAAAATCCCACAGAAAACAAAAGGTCCGAGTGGAGGGAAAACAAAAGGCATTTATTTCCCCTTTCATGCAAAAAGGTTCATATGCTTGGACACAAAAACGTCAAACACAAATTCCTTACTTCAGGATAAAGAAAAAGAAAACATCAAAGCAAAACTGTTATCTTCACAGTAAATGGAATAGCAGGCAAACAGTCTCAACTCCCAAGACCTAGCTTAGTTGCTTAGTAAGGACTCCAGGCTTTCTGTCTTACAGAAGCTACAGTCCATCTCAGTGTCTGATGCAAATTCCACCTGCATCGGTTCCCCTTCTGAAGCCTCTGAACCCAGGTCAGTACTTGTTGGTAAGTTGTAACAAGGCTTTCTGTATATCTTCTGCACAACCTCCCAATGCTCAGGGCTGAACACAGGGCGTCGGTCCTGCGCCCTCAAATACTGGGAACTGTCTTTCTTTGGCAAGTGCTTTATCTTAGCTCTCTGTAAAGTTTTGTCACTGTGAATGCTGCAACTGCACATGTGGCTGTAAGGTAAGCTCTTCTTTCCTATTATTTCTTAATATTTCAGGGTCTGTGCTGTCTACCTCATGACTATATGTATGTATGTATGTATATATATATATGTATGTATATATGTATGTGTATATGTATATATATATATATATGTATATGTGTGTGTGTATAATTAAGTGTTATTTATTATATATCTGTTTTTATGATTTATATTTTAATGTTTTTTCTAATTATGTTTTATTTATATATTTGTAAGTTACAATTTTCCCCTGAGGAAGGCGTTTGCCGAAACGTGTTGGGGTATATCAATAAAGCACCTTGTGATCATCGCTCGCTCTGGCCCTTTGTGTGTTCCTGGCTGATTCAGCAAGAGTGGTTCTGCTCTTTCTTGTGCCTGACTGGGACACTGTAGTGCCCGACCACTGCCTGCATGGACAGGGTGGCCACAGCATGGCATGCTGGTAGGGCACTCACTCTGACTGAGCAGTGACCATGGCATGTCTAGGTTCCCACATAGTGTTAAATAGTATCTGTTTAGTGATATTTGTGTGCTCCCTGTTTTGGGGGCCCAATCACCATCTGCTTCCAGTGATACTTGTGTGTTCCCAGTGCGGCCCAATCATGGAGATACCTGCTTGGTGCACATAGCTTCTCTGTGAGCATGCACTATGGACTGGCTAATGGACTGTCTGCAGTTAGACTGTGCATGGTTGGAACACCTTGTAGGGAGCTGCTGGTGAATGGCCGAGACGGTGTGTGGAGGCAGTTGGGGTTTTCCAGACCTAACCCCAGCATTACTGCTAGTCTGCCACTGCCCTAGTCACAGTTATGGCTCTGGCCCACCAACCCTGGAAGGCTGTCTTATACCAGCAGGATGGAGGTTGCTTCACCGGGGCTCAGGCACCTGTTCCTTACCTACAAAAATGGTGATTGTGGGCCCTTTGGGGTATATAGTGTATACCACTTTGACCTGTAGAAGCACTGCTACACAAACCTCATTCAAGTCTAGAAACCCCTCTGCCCTGATAACAGGTGCTCATGTCAGCCAGACCCTAACTCTGGGTACACACTAATCTGGGTGGTGTCTGGTCCCAGAGGGCTACATGTGACTGCAGGATACAGATGGACACCAAATTACCTTCGGATGCACTGCAAGGAACACCTGTCACACACTGGTAGTGATTGGGATGTACAGCAGGACCTATCTCTGGCACCACATGTACTGCGGACCTAGTGCTGGGCACCCATCCTATCCCTCAGGGTGAACATAGAACCTGCACAATGACATGGTCTGTAGCTAGTCTGCAGGGGCGGCCCAAGGGGGGAGCGGGGCCATGTGCGGAGACTCGGTGTGGGGCCTCATTTGCATAAGTGGCCTTATTTGCATAAATATTTGCATAATATTACCATACACTAACTTTTAGTAAACATGTCTCTTAATGAGTGTATGGATAAAGAAAGACTAAAAGATTTCTACATTACTATAATACAGTGCCCACCGCCAGGAACATTAGGAACTACTACAAACGCTGACCATTTATAAACAATAGAAAACCCACCGTATCCTGACAGCATTATCAGGGACTCACAAAGCACCAGACTTTACCTATCAAAAGGCAACACTGCAAATTTTAACCAATACATTTCAGAGAAGAACAATACATGACCTACTGGGGAAAGAGAACAAGTGGCAATGTCAAATAGGAATTACATAAACAGAATACCTCAGCTCAGTTACACATGCAGAACATAGACCATCACCAAACAAGGAATCACAATTTAGAAACAGGAAGGCAATAATTAAACTGGGAACCCCAAAAGCCAAACTTGGAATGTACAACACTGTAGAAATAAAACTATAAATTAATTTCCACTTGTACCAAACAAAGCGCAGACGTTAATGATGCACATTCCCAGAGCTTTCATATTCCAGTTAATAATTTCTAAATAAAGAGATATCTTTCTACCTTGTGTGCATCTTTTTTCAGTTGTAATTGGTACCAGACCACTTTCTTCTGGTTTCTTCATGTTTTCTGCTAACTCTCCATCATCTGCTGTCCATTTGTCCTTTCTTTCTCTCTTCTAGTTTTTTTTCCATTCTCTCTCTCTACATCTGCTTTAACATACTAATCTTTCTCCTTTTGCTCTTTCCTCATTCCTATTTCATCCACACAAATTTTACCCCTCCATCCTTAATCCCCACTTACTCTCCCATACCCGGCCAATTGTAGATTTTTCCCCTCTCCATTTTTACTCTCCAGCCCCATCCCATTCTATCCTCCCCCAACATCAGCTCCCTTCTAGTTCCAGTCTCACCCCAGCATCCATTCCCTTCTAGTCCCTGCATCAGCCCATTTCCAGTCCTAGCTCCCCCATCAACCCATTTCTAGTCATTTCCTAGCCCCATCATCAGCCCATGTCACATCATCGCTCCCCGCCACTCGACCCACTTCCCGTCCAAGCCCCCCCAGGCGCCTACTTCCAGTTCTAGCCCCTCCAGGAGTTCCATTTCAATTCAAGCCCCCACCACAGCCCATTTCCAATCTTAGCTCCCCCAACAGCCCATTTCCAGTCCTATCCTAGCTGCTCCATCAGCCCATTTTCAGTCCTAGCTCCCTTCCCTCACAGCCCATTTCCATTCCAAGCCCCCTCCCCAGCAGCGATTTGCAGTTCAAGCCGCCCCGTCCACTCAGCCCCTTTCCAGTCCTAGCAACACCCCAACCCAGTACCAGGCCAAGCCCCCCGCAACCAACTTCCAGTCCTAACCCCCTATCACCTCCTTTTCAGTTTAAGCCCCCCCTATAACCCATTACCAGTCCTAACCCCATCAGCCCATTTTCAGTCAGTCCCCCATAGCCCATTGCCAGTCCTAAACCCCCCCCCATCAGCCCACAGCCCATTACCAGTCCTAACCACATCAGCCCACCTCAGTCCCCATCAGCCCAGTCCTGTCCTAGCCCCTCCATAGCCCATTACCAGTCTTAACCCCCCCAGAGCCCATTACCAGTCCTAACCCCCCCCATCCCATTACAGTCCTAACCCCCCATCACCCCCACTTCCAGACAGCCCCCATCAGCCCACAAGCCCATTACCAGTCCTTTAACCCCCCCAATTTGTAGCCCATTACCAGTCCTACACCCCCCCCATCAGCCCACAGCCCATTACCAGTCCCTAACTACATCAGCCCACCTCAAGTCCCCCATGAGGCCCATTTGCCTGTCCTAGCCCACCCAATTAGCCCATTACCAGTCCTAACCCCCCATCACCCCATTTTCCAGACAGCCCCCATTCAGCCCACCAGCCCATTACCATCTTAATCCCCCCATAGCCCATCATTACCAGTCCTAATTCTACTCATTGTTGCAATCGTTTTTCCCATGAGGTTTATATTTGGTGATGCCTGCACAAAGACAGACAAGATAGAGCTGTGTTAAAACTGCACATTTTGTATTGATCTTGGGTGGTCTGACACACATCCTTTTTTTTGCCAATGATGTGCTTGTGCTTACTTGCTTTACCTTTTTGCATACAGCGGGTTTATAATTCGCATTCCCAGCAGGATAGGGCCTTCCAAAACTCAAAACTCATTTACTCTCTCATGGTCCAGTGGTTCCTGGGACAAGAATACGTCTGGCAGCAATGGATTCCTTTCCACACGCCAGTTGTCCTTGCACGCTATAGCTAGACACGCACACACCCGTAACTCAAAATTGCCATGTATTGTCCAAATCCACCTTTTGTAGGAGAAACCGGATCGAGTCCTTCTGCATGGTCGTGATTGCTGGAGAGATGATGAGTGTCCCCACTTGCACATGCCCGAGTGGTTAGCTCTCCCCTCCCCTGACGGCTCGGCCGGGAGTGGAAGGCTTGACAGAGTGCTGGGGGAGACTCCGAGAGAAGAGACCTACTGTTCTCTCTCCACGCCGCCTCAGTGGTGCCGTGACTACTCTCTCCCCACCGGGGGGATCAGGCGTATCTCTTCCCTGGGCAAACCAACCCGACCGGCCGCAACCACCCCAACTGGATCTGGATCAAAGGTGGGGGGGTCCTCTTTCAAAAACCAAATCCTCCTCTGTTTTTTCTGCACTGAGCTGATCTCGAAAGTCTTCCCAGCGTTTATCTGATAACTCATGAGGCAGGACAGCCAGGTAAAAGTTCAACACAGCTGCAGTGCTAATCTTTTTCGAAAGGCCACAACGGCAACATTTTCACACTCCGAAGAAAAAGATACGGGGATGGCACGTGCTTTGGACTACATTAACTTTGGACGTGCCACCATGTTACATCTTCCAACTCAGAGGCAATAGGATCTTCAGATGCGTCTCTCCATTCTTTCTGCATATTCCTAGAGAGTGTCTGTGCAGTAGGTACGGGCCCGCAGCGCCTGCACGCCACGGCCCTCTTCGCCCTCTCCGCGAGCCTGCTCTCCCCTCCAGCCTCCTGCAGCGCTTTTCTCCCCCAAAAACGCTCAGACACAGGATCACCGCTGTTTGGATGCGGCAGGGCCACCGCAACTCTGCAGCCCCGCGGGGACTACTCTGCCCGGCTGAACTCTCCGGGCGCGGCTGAGCCCCTGTGGTCACCGGCTTGCAGATTTCGCGAATGGGACGACCACTGCAAGCCGTGTGCACCGTGGGGCCTCAGCCGGCGCACCGGCAGCAGTTCAGAAACCGCTCGAAGAGGCACGTGCCCCCGTGCGGGACACTCCCATGCTGCCCGGCCCTGCGACCAGCTTTTTTTTGTTTTTTTTTTTTTAAATTTAATTTAAAAAAAATAGTCAGAATGTTCACTTTGCGCGAGTGGCCCCCTGAGAACGACACAAGGTTTAGGGGCCCTGTGCAAAAAAACATTCCTTGCTTCAATGGACGTTGGCCGAAAGAGCCCGCTACCTCTGTGCCATTGGATCACGCACTTGGTCCAGTTCGTCTTTCTGAAGGGGGCTCAGCACAGCCTGAGGTTAGCTCCGGAGAGGTGCAGACCCCATTTGGTGATCAGCTGTAGACAGCGTATTCAGCATGTGCATTGCAATCATTTGGTACTGGTGGGGTTACCCTATCCTGGCACTCCTGGGCTACAGTTTTGGCTGTGACCTGCTGTCCTTCTGTAACCCAGCCATTGCTGTGAGATACGCCACGGAGGTATAGCCTAACTTTTAGTACAATGCCCGTTCCTCGGCATTGTTCATGGGTTCAATTCCTCATTTCATGACTGTCCTACTCACATATTTTGCAATGCCTGTGACAGTCATATTTTTGCAGAGCTGTGTCTGCCAGCCCAGAATACCCTCCCCACAGTTGCCAACCTTACTTCGGGCCGTCTATCGGCATCTGTCAGCTGTGTAGAGTGCCGTCTGCCTGTGCAGGCTGCCACCCCATATCCTGCACTGCTACCCTTTCCTGCATTGCGCCTCTTCCCGTGCTTGCCTCCCCGGTGCCTGATCTGCATGGCCACCACCACGCCTCTGTCCACCCATCATTGTAACTATCTTGCCAACCTCCGCCTCCACTGGGGGACCAGTATTCCCATCGTCCTACCACCCACTGTCTTTTCAGTACTTTACATTGCCAACACCCTATGCTGTGGTACAGTTGCTCCACCATGTTTGTCAACAGTACTGGCCAGCCACATGTGATGGCCCCGCAGATATGGCATGTCAAAAGCAGCTCCCCCCTTCTTCACGTCCACCTGGTCATTGCCTTTTTCCTCGGTGCTCTATCTAGTGTTAGGGCTACATCTGTCCCTCTACTGCCTCACAGGTCATGCATGTCATTCTGAAGCCCTTTGCATCCCTTACGGCACACTAACCTAGGGCACCGTAACCTTGTTGGGCCACCTTAAACCTATGGTTCCATAACCCAGGGTGCCTGCTAAGGTGCCTTGGACAGGGGTTGCCGACTCCGTCGCTTAGCCTAAGGAGCCCTATAGGGCGCTTTAACGAGGGCCGCCTTATGAGGCACCTAACTTGCGCCCAACATGGCACCTTATAAGGCACCTTACCAGGTGCCTAACAAGGCACCTGACCAGGCACCTTATAAGGCACCTGACTTACAAGCCACCTTATAATGCGCCTTTATAACGCAACATTAGCTGATACTGCTTGCCATACAACGATTCATCGCCCATAGCATTTATATGGGCATCTGTACTATTACCGCAGAACCTAATGCCTGGTGACCTTACTGCAGTTTAGTAAACACACCCCTATGATAAAATGAGGAAAATAGTTAAGAAAAAACTAAAAGGAGCAGCTGCAAAGGTTAAAGATTTGTGATCAAGCATGGAACAGTGTTTAAAACTGCTGTCTTGCAAACCTAAGACAGATGTATTTCTAAAGCTTTTAAGAAAAGTGGAAGGAAGGCCAAAAAACTGCCAGCATGGATTAAAGATGAGGTCAGAGAGGCTGTTGTAGCCAAAAAAGCTTCTTTCAAGGAAATAGTAAAAGGAGCCATAATGACGAACCCTAGGAAACAGTATAAGCACGGGCGAGTTAGATGCACGGCATTGATAAGGCAGGCAAAGACGGAATTTTGAAAAAAATCTTGCTGGGGACTCACAAACGCATAATACCTTTTCCAGTGTCCAGTCATAGCAAACAACTTGAGGAAGATTCAGTTTACAATTTTTAGATGATAGAGGGGGTAAAAGAGACACTAAGGGCGGACAAGTTCATAGCGGAGAGACTGAATGAATTCTTTGCTTCGGCCCTTACTGAAGATTATATAGGGAAGTTATCCATGTCCTGAAGTGGCATTTAAAGGTGATGTATCAGAAGAATCGAAAGAAATATCTATAAACCGGGAAGCTATATTAAACACTGTTTGATAACTTGAAGAGTACCAAATCCCTGGAACAGGATGGTATACATCCAAGGTTTGATGAAAGAACTGTAAATATTAGATTGCAGACCTATTAGTAACCTGTGAACGATTATTAAAATCACCTTTTGGACTCCGGATTATTGGAGAATGGCTAATGTAATGCCATTACCTAGGGGTTCCAATACCGGCCAAAATGGTAGAAACCATTATGTTGAAATCAACCTTTATTGAAAACAACCAGAGTATCCATCAGATCCATCCCTTGCTCCCTGGGACACTGCGCCCAGTGCCAGGGGAATGACAACCAAAACCAACATTCCCCCCCCCCTTTTTTTTGTTAAATATTTAATGCTGTTCATCTTCTGAACCCCCCCCTGCCCTCCACCTCACAGGAGTACAGTCCAAATAGTGACAAACTCTGAAGGCCCATCTCACATCTCCAAACTGGAACACCCTATTCGCCCTGCCCCCCTCACCTGGGTAAGGACTAAAAGTGTGAATATTAAGAATGGGGATATTCCATAAAGACACAGTTCAAAGCCATGCTGTGACCCTTAAGCAATATGACTGAATGGAGGGTTCACAGATCACCATGAATTTCACATGTCTGCCCCAATCCCTGTGCCCCAATATTTTTCATTTGCATGAGCAAAATGTAATCTGTTTTCTCCAGGCCCCAAGGCCAGGGGTTCCAGATCTAGTCCATGTCCCATAAAATGCTCTGTAGTCCCTCAAATAGGCCTTGGCGCACCAACATCTGTGCAACCTCGGCCCTTTACTCTGAGCCCCGCTGGGTTCCCCCATAGGAGTTCCTCTGCACCAAAAGATACAACGTGCCCAAGCACGGACTTCAAATAACGTTTAAGTTGATCCCAGAATGCCTGCACTTAGAGTACACAACCAAAACAAATTTGCAAAGGGTTTCCTCCCCTTGCACCACCCGAGCCTTAGGAAAACAGTCCCCTATAGTGGTCTAACTTCGCCGCCAGCGTGTCTGGTAGGGGCAAAGAAGACTCATAGAATTGTTTTCGAAAACATTTCTCGCAGCATCACCTCGTGTAGTAAGTTCTGGGGACATCTCTTCACAGCCCGGGCAATGTCCTCCTCCAGCCATGTCGTACCTAATTCCTCATTCCATTGCCATGCAAGTGGCATCCTGTTCTGAAGCAGAGTCCTCCTATGCAGCCAGTGCCTTCCACATAACAGAGAGAGACAACCGTTCCTCTACTAGTGACCTCCAAAAAAAAGGATGCCAACTTGTCAACAAACCTGTGTCCAAGATCAGAACGGGGCAGTGACATAATATAAATGACATACCTGGGGGCCAAACTGAAATTCCTCGTCGCCAAATCTGTAAAAGACTTGAATTGATATCCCTCCGCCATCAAAAGCCTAAACTCAAGGGATCCAGCCCCCAAAGCCTAAACTCAAGGGAGGTAGTTCCCACCAAGAAAATGCCAAATTACTCCATATGGGTAAGAATACCTGTTTTGCTCATGGATTCTGTTTCAGAATGTGACCAAAACCACCAGGCACCCAACAGAGAATGTATCAGAGGGCTAATCTGCTGTGAATGAGGTAGTTTTTAAGCCCATGGGGCATGCAGAACAACCACTGGGTGAGTGTGTAACCCGCAACTTGGCGCTCCAGCTGCAGCGAAAGGTACATGTAGGAAGTCTGATGTAGCCAGTCTTTAACATGGTGGAGACTACTACTGAATGATACAATATTCCAGATCTTGCACCTCCAGTCCCCTCTTATCCACCCACCCCCTGCTGGCAGGCAAAGGAGGTACGTTGGCATCGCCCCCTCCAAAATAACTTGCACCAATTGCCTCTGCCCCATCGGTGTACCTTTTTAAGAACACGCAGGGGCAAGACCTGCAGAATGATAGATCCAATGAGAAGAAATTGTCATTTTATGGAGTGCCACCTGCCCCAAATGGGAGAGCGGCAAACTCCCTCCGGTGCTGCAACTGCACTTGTTCACACCACAGCAAAAAGAGGGAGAACCCTCAAGTAGTACCATTGAGACAAATATGCTGGTAAGTGAACTCCCAGATATTTAACGGACCCTCTTGTCCACTCTAAAGGCACTGGTCAAGGTAAAGCTGGGATCAATGTGATAAGGGCCCAGACTTGTCCATGGTCAGCATCAATCCTGAACAGTCCCCAAACATCAGAAAGAATCGAGTTAAAGGGCCCCAAAGATGTTTATGGGTTCCGAAGATACACCAGGATATCATGCCGCATTAGCTACTATTGTTGAGGACAGATCGCCCCATTTTGCACACCCCTCAATCTGCGGGTTTGAACTGCAACCGTCACACAAAGGGTTCCTAAAAAACAAAAGGAACAATAGAGGGGAGAGGGGGCAACCCTGCTGTGTACCTCCGGTCTAGAGGTAAGTCCTCTGAAACCTGACCCATTTACCACCACAGTTGCCCTTGGGGAAGCGTAGAGCAGTCCGGGAGCCCTAAAGAAAAGGACCATCAAACTCCCATCGCTATCAGAATTGCAAACAAAAAGGTCCAGTTCACTAAATCAAATGCTTTTTCCACATCAAATCTTTTACCAACAAACAGTCCTGGCCGGCTGGCAATGGTTTCGTCTCCACCGAGTCCACTACATGGTTGGGATAAGCCGCACAGGATGCTGGTCTTTCACAAATCCCACCTGCATCGTTCTTTGAATCAGTGCAGGAATGACCATGGCTAAGCCGTTAGCCAAAACTTTTACTAAAAGTTTATTGTCGCAGTTTGAGAAAGAGGATGGTAAGAAAATATAAGCAAGAGTTCCCGCCCTGGTTTGGGCCAGCACAATAATATTAGCTAACTTGCTGCTGAAAGGGCAACTGCAGCTGAATAAGGTGCATGACAATTTCGCTGTAATGGTGTCAGTTGTGCAGTACCAAAGCCATCAGGCCCAGGAGCCTTATATATCTTAAACTGTAGAATAGCCTTTCTAATCTTTTTCCTCCATAATAGGGTGGGTTTGGGACTCTTTCTG